>OY770106.1:4854525-6137193 GCA_963669365.1 Verbascum thapsus
GCCCATTTCATGGTTTGAAGTTTGAACTTTGAACAACGTGTGTGTGTTGAAAAGTCTCTGAGAACTGTGAGCGGGTTTTTGTGGGAGTTGATTTTGGCTTCTTCAGATCTGCCTGTAGTAACAAAGGTTTATAATTTTCTATATCCTTCCGTGTTTATGTAATCCATTTAGTTATGAAAGTTGTTTTCTTTTTTCTGGGCTGCTTTTTGTGAATTTTAGTAATGGGTTTTTAGTTTGTGAAGTTATTACTTTATCCCTTATTTAAATTGGAAGATTTGTTCCATTCTGAAGTATAAATAACGTTCATAATTCCCTTTTCTGCTCTTCACATTTAATGTTCACTTATAAGTTCTTAAATTGTTTATTTAGTATATAAATAACCTTTTATCTTCTTACTCTTCATACCTTTTGCTTGTGCTTCTTGACTTCTGTTAACCACATTTTGGTTTTAAGCTGTGTTTTGTTTGCTGATTCTTGCATTGTATCTCTGTATGTCAAATTATGTTGCATAGTTGTACATTGAGTTTACAATTAGTAATTTGAGAAAAAAAGAAGGGTTTTCATACATCATTGACATTTTCTTTTTATTGCAGGAAAATGGGTGTTATTTCCCGCAAGTTATTCCCAGCATGTGAGAGTATGTGCGTCTGCTGTCTGCTCTGAGGTCACGATCTCGTGCACCTGTTAAACGTTACAAGAATTGCTTGCTGAAATATTTCCCAAATCTCCTGTGAGTTATCGTCAAGAAAATTGTATTTTGCCATTTCTTCTTGTTGCGATATATATGTTTATCTCTATACTGGTTTCTCGTGCTACATTTGGTCCATATTTTAGTGTACATTGACTTGCTTTATTTTATTTCGCGTGGAGATTGCTGATATATGAAGTAGATTTTCTCGAGCAGTGTTGATCTTGTAATTGTCTATAGTTTCTTGTATTTGTATTGACTATTTCTCCGCAAGCCTAGTTACATATGACTAAAAATTGCCGTGGGTTCACAATCAGTTAACTTGTATAGATTAAATAAGATCTCATTTCGCCTTTTGTAGTCTGCTTGTATAGATTACTTATGATCTCATTTCGTCTTTTGTATTCTGCTTGTGCTTTCTGTGAAAACAAAGTCAGGATTCTGATTCCTTTTGTTTGAACTGTCCGTGTAAGTAATAAGTTACTCAACAAAAACTTGTCATTTAACTTTTGTGAGTGGGTGGGATGGAATGAAAAGGAAGAATCCATGGCCATAAGCTAAAATCTGTGTGTTGATCATCTTAATAATTGAAAAAGTATATAAGCTAGTTGCGGTTTCATAAATTTACTTTTCAAGTATGTTCCTTTAGCAAAGATGATTTGAATATCAAAAGCAACAATCAAATATAATTTAAAACAAGTCATTTGAAGACGTTGAAGTTTAAATTTGGGCATAGAGCAAAACAAAATGGTTGCATTTGGTTGAGAAAATATACGAAAAGGCCCGTAGTAACTCAAATCGACAATGCACCTTTTGATCCATGTGCTTTGGCAGAGTTAAATGAAAGAATATGATGTTTTATATTTGCAGAAGATCTCCCTACAATTATATTCTGGAGGATCCAGAATTTACAACTCTTTCTGTATACTTTAGCTAATTTTTCTGGATATTGTGTTAAGTATTATTGGATTAAATCTACTCAAGCATCTAACGAGCTCATCCAATATCGAAAAACAAATACAAGTTCTTCATAGCAAATTTAATAAAAACAGTTGTTCAGCTGGAGCTTACTTGAATGCATAAGAGAGCTACTAAATCACTGTGTTCTTTGCTCGTTTCGACAGCTTCACTGGAGTTGAACCACTTTTATCTCCTTTTTAATGTCTGTCAGACGTGCTAAAACTAAATAAACGAATTTTACTCTTAAATTTGTATCTAAAATTTTCAAATGAGTGTTAGGAGAGACCTGTTGTAATTTTTAATAAAGGCCCCATGGACATAATAGTAAAAGGTGGAATTAGACTATTGTTGTAGCCTGTAGGAATAAAGAAAAGGACCATCCTACCCAATAAACTATTGGCCTAACTTCTGTTTAATGGAAAATTCGACGAAGTGGAGAGTGATACTTTATTCAAATTTCACACCCTTCTTCAATATCCATCGTTCTGACTCCAATGAAATGTATTAAAGTTTATGATGTTTCTTTTCTCCATGCAGGATGGCCATTCAAATGAAAGAAAAATTGTAAAGCTATGTGAATATGCTTCAAAAAATCCTATCCGTATTCCAAAGGTGGGGTCAATTGAGTATGCATATTATTGGCAAGTGATATGGTGTTTCTTAGGTGCAAGGAATGATATTCTACTTTGGAATTTTTATTTTGTTAGATTGCTATGTATCTTGAAGAAAGGTGTCACAAAGAACTACGAAATGGTCACATCAAACTTGTCAGCATTGTTGCCGAAGTTTACAACAAATTACTTTGCAATTGCAAGGAGCAAATGTAAGTTTGTTATACTATTTTTGATTGAATATATTGTTAATGCTAGCTTGATAGGACAACTGTTTTAGTGGACATTAAACATACAAATGATAACGCTCATTTGACAATGTTACTCGAAGGTTTGTATTTGTACTAGGAATTCAGCTTTTCCGCTGTGTTTGTTAATATCTTAATATAAATTTAAGTTTTTTTCAGCTACAGTAACACCTAATTTCGTATATCCTTGCTGGACTCACTTGAAAATGGAGTTAAAGAAAGCTTTATTAAGTTATATTTTGTCCAAACTTAATGTTATAATCCTTTGTGCTTGCAGAGCCTACTTTGCTGTGAATCTGTTGAATATAGTTATTGAATTGCTGGATGACTCTAAACGAGATGATGTCCTGATAACTGGATGTGATACACTGACGACATTTATTTACTGTCAGGTAAATTATGTTCTTGGTCTCCGTATATATTTGTCCCGATGATGAAAGGTGAAGTTAGGCTATCTTCTATAAATTGTTTTGTATTCTTTTGCATCATAGTGATGCATTAAGCTTGGATAACTAAGATATCATGTGCTTGCAATATAAGACATGAGATAAGCACTTTCATGATCTTATTGTTAAGGAAAAAAATAAGTAGTTACCCAACATAACTTGTAACTATTTTTCGTGGAACTGTGCCATTTTCCTCCATTTTTTCTCACAAATAGCACTCACTGCTATGAACTATCCTTTTCCCAGTACAAATAAAAATCCATTAATCAAAAAGAAAAATATACTGGTGGGGAATACGACAGGAGTTATTGTAGTGTGTTTTTGTATAGATTATATAATCATGGGCATATTTATTTGCTGTGGTCTTATTCTTGTTTGTTTGTCTGTCTATAGGTGGATGGAACTTACACACGGAATATTGAAACTTTGGTTGACAAAGTTTGCGTGCTGGCACGTAAGACTGAAGATGAGCACCAAAAACGTGGTTTAAGGGCATCAAGTTTGCGGTGCCTTTCAGCCATGGTAATATTGATAAAAAAGATTGCTTTAGCTATGTTTTGAAATTTTTATATGAGTGTAAGTCATTATATGTATATCGATATCCTTATTAACGCCATTTAGTTAATTAAAAAAACAATTGTTTTTTAAAAATTTGTTCTCATAGTTTGTGTTAATTCATTTTCTAGCATGGTAGTCTTCAAAACATAAATAAAAGTAATTTTGTTCCTTTTTCTGCAGGTGTGGTTCATGGCAGAGTTCTCTCATATATTTGTTGATTTTGAAAAGGTTTGTATTTCTGATAATCTACTCATCCAACAGTTGTTGATTGCTCCAAATTTTCTTGTGCAATAATAAAGCTGTAAAAGGTGTCCTTTTAAATGAAATTTATGTGTTACCTATTATAGATTGTCCATGCTGCTCTTGAGAACTATGAACCTGAGACACAAAATGAAGAAGAAGAAGAAGAACGAAGGGAGGCACATCATAATTGGGTGGATGAAGTAGCAAGATCTAAAGAAAGAGCTACTCCGGGTGTTGGTGAAATTAGCCCTGGTCACATGACCATTAGAGTAAGATCAGAAAAAAAAGATCCATCTCTCCTAACAAGGTTGTTTTTTTTTTTTTTTACTATTTTTGAATGAAAAAAAGTTAAAATGTCATTTTCTCTTAAATAATAATTATACTTACTTACTTTTTGCTGTTTTTTTTCTATTAACTTCAGAGAAGAGGTTGATACACCAAAAATATGGGCACAAATATGCATCCAGAGGATGGTTGATCTTGCAAAGGAGAGTACAACTATGCGACGAGTATTAGACCCAATGTTTGTTTATTTTGACATGGGAAAACATTGGGTTCCTCAGCGTGGATTAGCACTCATTGTTCTTTCTGATATGTCGTCCTTTGTGGAAAGCCCAGGTGATTTGCTTACCTTTGCATGTATGCATGGCTGTATGCTATGATCTTATATTTAGAGTCTGGTGTATTTCATTTTCGTTGCTGCTATTAATTTGGTGCAGTATGTTTAAGAATTATTGTTAAAGAATTATTTTCATGCGGCTCATATACATTTTATTTCATGATTTTGTAGTCTTTGTTAATGTTATGGTTTAAATTAGAGGTGGCAATTGGGTGGGTCGGGTTGGGTTTGGGTTGGTTCCAACGGTTCGGTTCTTAAATGGGTTTGGTTTTTAAGTGGTTTTAAGGTGGAACCAACTGAACCCAAAACGGAACCGAAGTCAACCCGAAAGGGAACCAAGCCCAACCCGACTCAATATCTTACATTTTGTTCTTTATAATTTAAATTATTGGCAAGCGGTTTGGGCCTAACTTGAAATTAGTTGGACCCAACTTGGAACCAAGTTGGAACCAATTAGGAACCAAAAATAATTTCTTAGGAACCAACCCAACCCAAACTAGTTTAATTGAGTTGGAGCCACGGTTCTGGAACCATTTTGCCACTCCTAGTTTAAATTACACCTGCCAATCATGTTTGAATGATAGACGACTTCAGGGGCAGCCTGAAACTCTCTTATTGGTCATGTTAAATGTCAATTATTGTGTTACGGACAAAATTTTAGAAGAATACCACTCCTGATTTTATTTATTATATCAAGCCTCTGCTTCATGTATTCAAAATTTAATCATCCAACGTCACAACAGGCTGCCGATTAAAAATCTCAATTTGAATCACTTCTTGATTTGAAATTCAGAAGTGAGGCAAATTTTGTGGTTCATGAAGAATATCCAACTCTTAGTTTATTAAAGTAGAACAGTGCTTTCCTTTTTTTTTTCTTCACATTTTTGACTGGGCGAATATAAAAAAGGTAAAAACACTAACCTGATATGATTATGAAGAGTTTTGGAAATTGGATCAGCATACTTAGAAACAGGTGCTTCTTCCTAGATAAGTAATTCTGTATAAAATTTGATCAGAAAATTCTTCTGTCTCTTGTTAAGCCATTATTTGTCACTAACTCAACACATTGTCCTATTTTCTAATTTCAAATGAATAGATAACATGCAAATGACTGCTTAATCCCAATTCTAAAGGGTTGACGAAAACAAACCTGATTTGATTATAGGAAACGAGCAACTAATTTTAACCGGAGTTGTTCGCCATTTGGACCACAAGAATGTTGCACATGATCCCCAGATGAAATGCCACATCATCCAAACTGCGTCCTGTTTGGCTCGTCTAGTGAGATCAGAATCAACCATTTCTGATATGGGGTTTGTTAGTGATCTCTTCAGACATTTGCGCAAAAGTTTTCAAGCAACAGCAGAATCAGTTGGCGAGCAAGAGCTGAATTTGAATACTGAATTGCAGACTTCCATTGAAACTTGCTTATTGGAAACTGTGAGAGGGGTAATTTGCAATAAACTAGAATTGAAATCTCTTCATTTCTTTCTCTTTTTGCGTGATTAATGGTTTGTAATTGTCAGATTGTTGATGTGAGGCCGCTTTTTGATATGATGGCAATTACACTGGAGAAACTTTCTCCTATAAGAGTTGTTGCTCGGGCTGCAATTGCGTCACTCATAATTCTTGCTCATGTGATCTCGCTGGGATCTATATCTTTCCACTCTCAGCAGGTGATAAGCTCCAAATGAATTTGTTTACAGTGTTTGCAAATATAATTGTCTTTCCTTTTCTTTTCTGTGTGTGTGTGTGTTTGTTTTTGTTGAAGGGAACTTTCTTCAGATATTAGCTTGTCTGTCTCAAGTTATATGTAAATTTGTGTGTGCAGACAATAAAGATATTGTATACCAGCATCCATACATATTTCTGAGATGTAAATTTACCTAATTTTGAGGATATTGAAATTTCGGTCTAGTTTAGAGAAAACCAATGGAATTTATGAAAATTATAGGAAAATTAAAATAAATTTGGATTTTTTTAAACACGATTATGCATCTTTGAAGCCATAAGTATTTTGTCAGATACTTTGGTCAAAAAATGTGTAATTAATGAGAATCATGTTCATTACAAAGTGGCTCCAGAGTTATCCATCAATTAAGCTTATTATCTGCTGAAAGCTATGCTAAAGGTTCATGAAAGACTAAAGACTGTTTTTCTGGCTGAACAATAGTGAAGACCAATTTATGTATCGTACTGTCAGTTTTATTGTAACTTTTAGGCCCTCCGAAATGAGTTTTTACACTCCTTTTTTATATCAGGTGTTCCCAGAGGCTCTTTTCATTCAACTCTTGAAAGTGATGTTGCATTCTGATGTCGAAATACGTGTTGGAGGACATCAAATATTTTGTGCTCTTCTCGTTCCAAGTTTTGCCCATGCAAGAAACGATCTCAACCATCCACAAAGATGGCAATCCAAAAGTACATTTTCCTCAGTTACATCTCTTCTCGAGAAGCTTCGTCTAGAAGTATATGGAACTAAGGCAAGTGAGAAAGATGATTATCAGCTGAACAAAGTTGAGGATGAGTATAGAAATGGGATGTCCCTCAAGAATTCACCTAACATGCATATAATAAGCTCCATTGCTAGCTTGAATGAGACTGTGAGGCTTCAGTTTAACTGTCTAAATTTGTTTTGGTTTTCGTTATTACAGTGTGAGTTTTACATGGATCTATCTTGTGCATTGATGCAGGAACAACACTTTTTGCGATGCAATGAGGACGAAATATCTCAGTTGCTGTCTGCTTTATGGATACAAGTCAATCTTCCTGATA
This sequence comes from Verbascum thapsus, assembly GCA_963669365.1. Lineage (NCBI taxonomy): Eukaryota > Viridiplantae > Streptophyta > Magnoliopsida > Lamiales > Scrophulariaceae > Verbascum > Verbascum thapsus. The sequence continues at coordinate 4,861,674 of OY770106.1, forward strand.
ATCTACCCGCTAATATTGAAGCTATAGCCCATTCCTTCTGTTTGGCACTAGTTTCTTCACAACTCAAGGTTAGAACTCAAATAAGGGATAATTACATGCGCATTATCTCACTTATTTGGCTAACAACAAATTGAAAAACATGGGTTGAAGTCTAACGTGCTTTTACTGAACAAGGGATATTATGGTAATTTGTCAAACCTCGTTTTTTTTCGTGACTAGGGTCTGCAGCAGGAGTGTTTATGCATAACACTTAAGAATTGTTTGACAACCAACTTGCGAGTGATCTTTATCTTGTATTCTTGTTATGGATATACACACCAGGATCCCACATTCACACGTACATAGTACATACATATATGAAATATTTCTTTGTCACGTTTTTTTTACTTGCATTGCATATGATTTGTTCACCTCTTGAAGGATTTTTTTTCTGGCTTTAGTTTGATCCCATACTGCATATCACACCCAACCAGCAAAAAGTGAGAGAAAGTAATTAAGAAAGAATGTAATTGTAGGATAGCATAAACAAAGTTTTGCAACACAAGCAAGATTTGTCATTTTGGCGCCTGGTGGCTATGAACATTTAAGCTTTTTTTCTGCACAACTCAAATCATAAATCTATTACTTCATTTTCTAGAATTATGTTTTGGTGATACATCAATCTTTAATCACTAATTACTTTACTTTCCATAGGTATTTAGTGATACATGTTTGTTAAAAATTTATTTCTTGTGATTTCTTACTTCATATCTCGTTTGTGTTTTGTAGCAGAACTCTAACGGTAACCTAGTGCTCAGATTCTTTCAGCTTCCATTGTCAATCAGAAAGATGGCTCTGGACTCTAGTAACGGTACGGGTTGAACTGATGAAATTCTCAGTAAGAAACCAATAAAAGTTTAGTTTTTGATTTATTTTGCTTTATTCCAGGGTCCTTGCCTCCAGCTTACAGAAGATCACTTCTTGTACTATCAACTGCGATGGTGTTGTTTGCTGCAAAGATATATCATATTGCTAACTCACATAATTTGCTTAACTTATTGCTCGAGTCTGATGTAAGTATTGGTTAGTTATATGCATCATTTTATGGACATTTATGCCTGCTGTTTTAACTGTCTATTTAGTTGATTTCTTCAGTCCTTTTGTTTATCGTAACACTCCAAAGTAATTATGATATCATGATCTTTTCCTGATTTTTTTTGAAATTTAGGTGGATCCATATGTTGGCATCACTGATGACTTTCAAGTTTATGCAAAACCTCAATCTGAACTGAGAGAGTATGGTTCTGCTTCTGACAATGAAGAAGCTTCATCAGCTCTCAACGAACTAAAGGACAAGTCCTATGAATCTGACAAAATTGTACTTGCCATATTAGTTCAATGTTTATCTTCCGTTACCAAGGTATTTTTTTGTGAACCTGATAAGAACGAAAGGCTTATTCATATTCCTATTCTTGGTGTTCAGAAGTAAAGAGAGCTTATTTAAAAGTTTTTGTTTATACAAGTTTGGGGAAGTAGAAATTGCTAAACAACTCTCAGAAGGATTCGAACCTGACGAAACTTTCATGTATGGCCCACAATCAATGCTTGACATGGATCACATCCAAAGGGCTGTACATTTCACGGGATCAGCATCTTTTGATGGGGTATGTTTTTGTTGATCTTTAACTTTGGTTGGAATGAAATATTTGGGATTTCACATAATATTTACCTCTTGAATTTGATACAGGAATTTTCTGCAAATTCCTTAGTTGAAGATGATGCTATGAGTATATCATCAGTTGCTGATATATCTCGCTTCATCCCAAAGGTGCCCACATCTCCTTCTCCTTCGATGGGCCATATTGTCAGCATTGGGCAGCTACTTGAATCGGTAATGCACGTTTTTTGTGACTTTGTCCCATAGCCCCACTCTTCTCATCAATCTAAAAAATACAGATAACTGACATGTAAAACACATTTTTTTAGCCTTTTAGCTCTTTATAAGATTAGGAATCTTGGCTATTTGAGATGTGAATGCTCTTTTTGTTCCAATCTCTAAGCTTTGAATTAGTCATGGGATGGAAAGTATGTCATATAAGAATATAGTGGACGTAGTTAATTTTTTAATCAGATAGAGAAACTTTTCGTAAAATTAAAAGCAGAATACGATTTCACCCCATGACAGGGGGTGTTTTGGAAATTTACAATCTCAAGAGGTCATTGGTAATTACCAAATAAGTGAAGGGATGTGCATGTAATTATCCCATAATATAAATCTTTTTTCGGCAGTTTAGGCTTGTTTCTCATAAGCTAATTTCAGGCACTTGAGGTAGCTGGTCAAGTGGCTGGAACATCTATTTCCACCTCACCACTTCCATACAGCACCATGACAAATCAGTGTGAAGCCTTTGGTACTGATACAAGAAAGAAGCTTTCTAATTGGTTGGCCTATGATAACCACTCCACAAATGTTAGCAACAGGTTGCTTCCATCATCTTCTCCTGCAACTGGGCTATCAGCAATCGACAAGGTAAGCTAATATTCATTACTTTATACCATTTAACTCTTGGAGCAGTCACATGGCAAGTGAGTTACATTTATCGTGTGAAACTGTGAATATATACGCTACAAGAAATGTATCCACTCAGTAGGTGAGTGTTAATCGTACTAGTTCACATGATTAGTAAGATGTGATCAAACTTATTATGAGCAAGACTTTTCCCTTCTGTAACTCATAATTTTGATATAGCAAGATAGGGGTGGCAATTGGGTTGAATGAGTTGGATTTGGGTCGGGTCCATTTGGGTTGGGCTTTAATTGAGTTGGGTCCAATTGGGTCAAATGTAAAAAATATACATTATAGTTGGACTCAGTAAGGACCCAAAGTGGATCCAATAAGGACCCATTATGAATCAAAGTGGTGTAAGTGGTTGTTGTAGAGTGTAGAATGTAGATTATTGACTCAAAGTGTAAAATAGGTTGGATCCAATTTAGACCGAAATTGGGCCCAATTTAAAACCCAGTTGGACCCAAATATTATTAAAAGCCAACCCTGTTGGAACTAAAATGCTAAACATGTTAGGACCCAACCCATTGAAAACTCAGTTTAATTTAGGTGGAAATATATGTATGGACCCAAATTGTCACCCTTATATCAAGGTGTAAATGGTGGGAGTTTGTTGTACACTAAGGGTGCGTTTGGATTGATGGATTTGAAATCCATGGATTTCAAATCCATTGACAAATCAATTTAAGTTCGTTTGGATGATGATGGATTTCAAATCTCTCGTCATTCATTTTGAGCTCTTTTCTCCACAACTACGGTGGATTTCAAATGACACCATTTTAAGTGTCATTTGAAATCCTTCCTCCAAATCCACTCCTCAAATCCAAATCCATCGATCCAAACGCACCGTAAAATATTTCCATTCTAGTTGGTTATCAAACATAATTTCTCTATACATTATTTGATCTTTAGATCATATTTTTTGCACAGATAAACAACAGTGAAACTGGTGTAGGACTTGTGCCACCCACAAACACATGGTTAGCTCTAAGGTTACCCCCTGCCAGCCCTTTCGACAATTTTCTCAAAGCCGCTCGTGGTTAGAAGTGACCAATTGTTTCACCTTCTAAAAAAAAAATGAAACTCAGATTTGTAAATTGTTAGAGCTGTGTTAGTCATGTTTATTTTGTAGAATCATTTAGCTGAATTCCATCATCTTGTGCTGATTTTTCGTAATTTGTAACTGTTTCAGATTGTGTATGTTTCGACTTTCGAGCTTTCGATTGTTATTGTGGGATGGATTGAACTTGTTACTATGCAATAGATTGTATTTATTTTAGAGTATCATATAGTGTTATTGCTTGTGTTTGGTGGTATACTAGTTAAATCCTTAATACATCAATAGGATTGAAATTTAATTTGGATAAATTTTAGTATTAGATTATATAAAGACTGAATGTAACGAGTAATAGTGACTGCTAGTGTTACATGCATTTCGCATATAATATTAAAGTTCATTTCTATTGATGTAATTTAAGTAAAACTATTTAATGGTTGTTTACATATATTATAATATTTCTCAATGTAATTAGATCCTTCTCTATATAAATTAGTTACTGTAAATTTAATTAAGGGGCGTATTATTGTAAGAAAGTATTATATTAATATATTTGTGTTAAATGAAGAACATAATGTTCATAATAACTCATTTGCTACTTATTTATTATATTTCAACTTCACTTTTGAAATGCATAAATTACTACTGCATTTAAGTATCATAATATCAATCAACTCAATCATTATTAGTTCTCAAAATAAGATTATTATTTAATCAAACTTCCAAAGAATTAGAGGATCTTTTTTCGCATAATACATAAATAACAAACAATTACAACATAAAGGTACAAAAACAATACATTTGTTGATCAAATTAATATAATTGTGGAACTAAATCATTTTTCATTAAATTTCTCATTGTAAAAGCACCTCATTGATCATTTTATCCAAATTCAAATAAGAAGATCCCCCAAGTGAAGTTGCCTCTTGTGCTTTCTTCTTCCACTCCATAGCTTTTCTCTTCATATTCTTCCCTTTCTCACCTTCTATCAACTCTCTCACCAATATCTCCACCTCATCCCTCTTCACATTACTATCAATCTCCATTCCTATTTCCCACTCAACGCAACTATACCGACAGTTCGTTTGCTGTTCAGCGAAAAACGGCCAACAAATCATGGGCACTCCACTCGCTATACTTTCTATATTCGAGTTCCACCCACTGTGCGTCAAAAACCCTCCAACTGCAGGATGATTCATCACCTGCTTTTGTGGGCACCAACTAGTTAATTTGCTCCTATCTTTGATCTCTTCGACAAATTCCGGTGGCAACATGGCCGAGTCTCCGACGACTATATCCGGCCTAATGATCCATAGAAATGACTTCTTGCTATTGGCCAATCCCCATGCAAACTCAATAAGTTGTTGAGATGTTAATACCGTGACGCTTCCAAAGTTCACGTATATCACTGACTCGGGCTCTTTTGAGTCGAGCCATTTGATGCAATCCAAGTCTTCTTCCCAGAGACTGGAGCTGATGCTGTTTAGAGTATTGTCCTTAATGTGATTCATCGCCAGGTGAAGGGGGCCCACGGTGTAAACGCGTGGGAACATGGACGAGAGCGCGTTTAGAACGTCGTGTTCTAAGGCGTCGAATGTGTTGATGATCAAAGCTTTGGCTCTAGGGATAGCATTGGTTTCTTGGATTTCAAAGTTGAGCATTATGTCGTTTGGATCGGTTGTTCGGATGAAAGATGGGAAATCTCTTAACCGGAAGTCCTTCGTTCCGGGGACCCAATCGACGACTGTATCGAGATAGCTGTTTGTTACCTGGTTCATATCTGGTTTGAGAAATCACATCATTATGAGATTAACAAGAAAAAAGAAGAAAGAAGACTTTATAATATGCAACATTTACCATGTTTATTAAAAATGAAATCTTTCAATCTAGATATTATAAATTTTGAATTATCAATTTAGTTTTTAAAAAATTTAATAAATTATAGTTATATCATATGCATGATATTTTTATTCAATTATATACTAATTTTGCTTTATAATTTTATTATACGTATTTATATAGTCTTTGATTAAATAATTGAACTTTGATAACTGTTGTTATTTCACTTTTGATTAAGTAACATTTATAGTTGTTAATTAATTAATGAAATACCAAAATCGAGTTAAAATAATTTTGTAATTATTTAATAATAAAATATATTTTAGTTGTGAATTTTATCATATAATAATATAAATTAATAAAATGTATTTTCTAGGATGAAAATGAGCATGGAACTCAAAAATTTTGAATCTTATTTGCGAAAGATTGCAATAGTTAAAAATGTGAATAACTAGCATATTCATTTTACTGCATAAATAGTTGTAGTGAATTTAATTTAAAAATAGTAATATAATGCAAAAATTGCACTAAAATGATGCACAATGCATTTTTAAATTGAAAATGGCGCAACACACGTAAAATTCGATAATACCTTGGAGAGGAATATATCCTTTCTCCACAAGATGACGATACTGTGTGAAACCCAACACACCACAAGCACTCATCGGCCAGAACAAAACTTCCGGCAGCCCAAATCTCTCCGCCGCCGTCACGGTGAACGTCATCATACCGTCGGCCACTATGCAGCTCACCGGCGCGGCGGAGCTATTATTAAGCTTCGAAATCAGCTCGCAGAAGGGTTCCAAGCAAGTCTTGGTGGTTGATTCACTAAGAGAAGGGAAGTCCTGAGTTGTGTTAGCGTTGGACGGAGGAAGGCCGTCAGGAATGGTGGCGAAACGGAAGTCCGGGAGGCCGTCCAGGGCGGAGCCGCCGTGGGAGTTGAGGAGACGGCGGTGGTTGTACTCAGTGTTAACAAAGGTGATGTAGAAGCCCTTGTGGTGAAGGAGCTTTGCTAACATGAGCATGGGGTTAATGTGACCCTGTGCTGGGAAGGGTATGCATACAGCATGAGGTTTACATATTGAACCCATTTTTTCTTACTTAATTTCTCACAGGAAAATCTATGATGAAATATATAAGAGAAGAAGATGGCCTTTTATAGACTGGGATATGAGTTAGATTTTCTACTTTTAGTTTTTACTATTTTGGGTAAAAACTATATATTAAAAGTTGTAAGAAAAAAATTTATATTATATCGAATTCAATATTGTTGTCGATTATGTCATATATTACAATTTTATATGAAAACTATTTTCTCTTTAAATATAAATTATATATTATACTGATTGACTGTTTTAAACTCGATATTTCATAATATTTTCTGAAGTTACAATTATGAAACTATTTTCCTTTTATTTTCATTTCACTAATCAACACTTAATATTTAATTAAAAAATTATAATTAACAACCAATACTAGCTGTAGAAATATAAAAATAGCCATGCTTTATGGGTTTCGAATAAAAAATCTCATAGTGTTGGTTGAATTTGATCACGTGGTCAAAATGACATGATTTGCAATAATGGCCGGTGTTAATAATGTATTCTTGATTCTATTGATTTGTTTACTGTGATTCTAATATAAGAATATTAGGATATTCTTGTACGAAAATATTATTTATATAAAGAATATAATGTATATAGCACAAGTAATTCATGCATAATTTCGGTTGGTGGTGAAACATAATCGATTTGAAATGAATTACTCAAATTCAAATTATTAATTTTGGTTGCACTTATATAAGAATATATAACTAAGTTTTAAAATTATTTACTTAGTATGTATTGAATCATAATTAGAATTATAGCATCATATACACCATAAAAAGGAGAAAAAAAAGCTTTGATCAATATTAGAATAAAATTAATTGTGCTCATAAATAAGTGTACATGATGTAAATAAAAATGCTATATAGATAAATTTATCATTTTATCTTAATAAACAATACAAATTTACCAAAATAAAAGATTAATCTCCTATATTTTTTTTATAATTCTAATAATAAATATTATTAATTATCAATCGTTATTAAAATAAAATCTAGATTATTAGTAGAAGGCTGAAGTGTAAATGTAAGAATAATTATTAGAAAAGTTTATAAGAGATTATTTTATGCTTCAAATTTTCAATTAATAATACTAGAATCATATTTTACCATTTATTTTATGGAACGTCAACTTATTTAATGAATTTATATTTAAATGAATTGGACTCAAATTGCGGTAAAATTCATTTGATGATGGACTCGACGAAGCAAAGTACTGTTTTAAATTATGAGATAGATGCATGAAAAGTGAAATTAAGAATATGCATAAATCAATGAGATCTTAAGAAATTTTATGATAAATCGATTTTAATGAATTCGATTTTGTGAGGTGTTTTTAATAAAATATATTTTATTTTCTCATCGAAGGATAATTAATTAATTGACTTTATTGGGAGGCAACATGAATTTATTAATTCCATAGGGTAATTTGTACTTTGCACCCTGAAAAGAGGGCTAATAGGCAATTTGCACATTAAAAAAGAAAAAATAGCACAATGCACCCTAGAATTAATGAAGTTTTGGCAAGTTGCACCCTATTTAATTTTTCAACCAAAAATTTCATTTTGAAAGGCAAAATCATCCATTAAATACAAATAAATTTTGTAAAGGCAAAATAATAATGATATTAAAAATTATTATATGCTACATTTATGGAGGTTTTAGCAAAATAAATAAAAAGTTCTCAAAATAATACGATTATGAAGCAAAATAAAAGTTCCCCATATCGTCTTCAAGTTTTATATTTTTTAAATTTAGAAAAGCAGAAAATTGCAGCTTCAATGTAGTTTCAAATTTCTTATTTTGAAAGGTAGAACGGAGGTGATTCGCTTTTCTCTGAATATTTTTACTCTTATTGAGATGAGATTTTGAGTAAAAAAATTAAATAGGGTGCAATTTGCAAAAACTTAATCAATTTCAGGGTGTATTGTGCTATTTTTTCTTTTTTAGGGTGCAAAGTGCCTATTAGCCCTCTTTTTAGGGTGCAAAGTGCAAATTACCCAATTCCATAGGATAAGATAAAACAAAGTAAAAAAAAAAAGAGGATTTTGGACTATACCTAATAATGTGTGTAGGAATCTCTCTAACAGTACTTCCAATATAATGGGAAATATCTGTTCTCTGTTTGTCTTCTATTCAAATTGTCTATTTAAATTATTTTTTGAGGTTCTATTTAAAATTTGGTCCACACCTTATGACAACACTAGTTATTATTATCTGCCACTCAGTGAAAAAGATTAAGGCACGTGATGTTTGTGGCAAAGTGGCAACATTTGGCATATAATTTTTTTTCAAAAAAGCCTTTTCAGATTAGTGCTTCTTTTCTACTTCAAATCTTTTATTTTTGTATATAATTAGTTAAAAATATAAACAAGCAATTAACATTTCTACATGAATTTTCATAATACATAATTTTTGAATTTTTTTTTAAAATTTTTAACTAAAGAAGTGGCCAAAGATAAGTTGTTTAATGAGTTGAGATGTTGGGGTGGTCATAGTACTTTAATTAAGTAGGCTCACAACTGAACTTATTCACATGATCACATTGCTGCAATGGACATATTTATTTATTACAATTTCAATATAGTCCAAGCCAACTAAGAAACATTTCGTACAATTTCACATGTTATTTTACAGATTTTTTTTCCCACATTTGTTTGTTCCTAAGTTACCAATTATATATTACACTCGGGCTTGCGAGCCCGTTGAATGTCCCCGTTGGGATTTTATAGAGTCGGATCAAAATAGGTTAAGAAAAAAATTAAGATAGAGTCGAGATAGAATGGGGTTAGAACAGGTATTGTGAAAAGGAGTCTGAAGATCCGCGTTAGAGTAAAAAAAAAAAGAAAGAAAAAATCAGACCGAAACCCTAAATGCATGATTTTGTTTGATATATTTTCGTGATTTAATTATTTTTGGCATGTTTTTTAGTTTTATTTTGATTGAGATTGTTTCTAAAATGCGAGGATTGATTTAGGAACACGTTTCTAAGTCTATTGAGGTTTAGCACTATAGACATTACTCCACATCTATTATAAATAGTAGGTGTACTCAAAAGTTTAGCACTATAGACATTTGCTTTTTTATTTTTTTTCACCTATAAGTTATTCTTATTATTATTTCTTGGAAATAAAAGAAAAGTGTTTGTAATTTATTTTATTTTGAAAATTTCTAACTCAAATATTTTATCTACATTATTATTCCTTATAATTATTATAAATAATTTTGTATATATAACACATTTATAATTTAAATAAAAGATTAACACAATACTCTATAACTAGAATTCAAAACAAAATTGTTTCTTTTCGTTTTTATTTTTGAATTTACCAATTTTTAATTCATTTTATTTTCTTGACAATAAATGTTATCAAACTATTATTATTTAAAATAGAAAATTATGTGTTTAATTTTTTAAGAAATATTATTTTTTTGTCTCTATGATAAAATCTTTTAAAATAGCATTATTGATGTGGACTCGTGTCTTCTTTGTTTTAAATTATTACAAATATAAAACCCTTAAATTTGTTAATAGACCATACCTTGGGAAGGTATGTGCAGTGGCGGCCGCTACCCCCAAAATTTTTAAAATTTTTAATACGCGGGTATTTTAAAATTTTTAGCATATGTATATTTTAAAAAATTTAACATTTCGCCCCCCCAAATTTTTTAACATTGAAATTTAACATTTCGCTCCCCCACTTTGAATTCCTGGCTCCGCCACTGGGTATATGTAATTAGGACCAAATTTTATAATGCATAAAGGGTAGGGATACATGATTGATTCTCTTAAATAAAATAAAAGAACAAATTCTTGTGATAACATCTTATAGTATTAAAATCAAGTGGACGAAATAATGCTAGTTGAGAAATTTTGATTGGGTTTAATAGATCGTGAATTATATATCATTAGATGAGAGCATGTTTGGTTGATACATTTTATGAATTATTTATAATAAATTGATTTTATTAAACTCAATAAGAATGTGTGATTTGATTCACTTAAATGAAATAAAAAACATTTTCTGGCTGGTGATCAAATCTTATATAATAAATTGGATTTGATAAAATCGTTCTATTATACACTATTATAGTATTTTAGTAGATTACCTTTATTATTACGTCCAAATAAACTACATTAAACCAACTATATTTGAGCTTATAGGGATTGAATGATTGATAGTTTATTCTTTTAAATGAAATAAAATAAAAGATTCTAGTGATCAAATCTTACATTATTAAAATCAAGTCAAACAAGTGATGGTAGTTCATTGGAGGGTGAATAATATGAGATATTAAAATAATTGAAGTATGAGATCCCCTAAATGTTATAAATCTTTCATGCTTCACATGATTTAATATAATAATATGAGCTCCTTTGTTTATGGAATTTTTCTTACTTTTTTTTTTAAAATCAAACTTTAGGGAAATAAATGTTGATAGTGTTCACATGAGGGAGCATCATGAGATCCCATACAATATTAAAATCCTTCATACTTAACAGTTAACATTATTGTCACTTTTATATTTGAAAAAAATGTATTATATACATTAACCCAAATAAAATAGAAAATAAAATATTATTTAGAATAGGAAATCCAAAACTACACAATACGCGTTCAAGCCATGTTCATGGTCAACAAAGAATATAATTAGTTTATTCTTTGTGTGATCTCGCATGATCTTTTTTTATTATTAGTAAATTGGTTATATATATAAATATTGTCATTACAATCATCTTCTAATTAATATTAAATAATTAATAATAATTTGGGCAACTATTATTGAAATATATAAACATCGATTCTTTGCTGAGATTCGAATTAACTATCTATAGTAATAAATTATAGTACAAGTTTTGGGATCTCATCAAGATTTCCGTCTATCTAGGATAAATTTCACAAGGTCAGAATGACAAGAATTGGTATAAATATCGTATTATAATGTGTTCTTGATGCTAATTACCGAAAATACGAAGAATAATCTATCTATTTTCTTTATTCGGTTTACTTAAATATATAGTTTGACTCAAATAAAATTTGAATTGCTTAAATATAAATTATGTATACAAACTAATAAATATATTTTAAATTAAATATATACAAACATACTAATATTTTCTGAACATAATAAAATAAATATGAAAGACACAAAGGTGTTTAATATCTATTCATAATAAATAATGTATAAAATATACATAATAAAATATGTATTGATAGATACAAAGGTGTTAAATATCTATTCATATTTATTCATAATAAAAATTAATGTACAAAAATATTTATAGTGTAAATATATTCATAACATGCCATCTATTCTAGTATGAAATACACACAATATATATATATATATATATATAACATATATTCTTTATATTTATATTTATGATATAAATAAATACAAACATAAAGAATAGAAGGATGTTTCCTTACATTCTGATTCTCAAATACAAAACATGCCATAAAAAAAATTAATACTGAAAGAGTCTCAAACAAGGCATAATTTGACTGCAACAAAAACTTGTCATTTGTCATAATGTACTCTTGATGCTATTGAACTGACTATTTGTTTAGGTTATATTTATAGGAAAGAATTAGTATTATAACAATCACTACTAATTAAACGGCTAATAATAACAAGGAATAATGAATCAATCTATAAAAGAATTAATATTAAAGTATATGATAAGAATTAATATTGGAAGAATAACATCGTGTTGTACAAGACATAATTTAAGTGATTCAAAGAATAATAGCTACTTATTTGTATAGATTATAATAAACATGTCCAAAATATCTATTTACAAATGGGGTTTTATGCTCCAATGAAAACTGAAAACGATAATAATACCTTCATAATTACTAATGAGCCCTTATTGACATTATCATTCATACTTATATAAATTATCAAACAATATTAACAATAATAACCACCACTTTATTAACTTTTAGAACATTTGGAATCATACAAATCATTTAAATGTTTACAGTACTTATTTGTTTGCAATGATTATTTTTTCAATAAAAGTGAATAGTGTTTCAATTAAAACAATACAATAAAAACAAGATTTGTTTGCAAACCATCTCTTTCTTCTCAACAATAAAAACAATACTTATTGATGTTGGAATAATATCTTTCCAAATCCAATTAATCAAATCCAGCTTTGCAAATTCTTTTCACGTTGTTTCAATATAAAAATATTCTTAATCCCTGTCCGTCTATCGTGCATTTCAAGCCGTCAAACTAAATTATTTTAATTTCACATAATTAATTTATGGAAGGTTGTGGTTTAGAATGTAAGGATATTCTCAAAAATAACTTAGTGGCTTAGTGCAATATCGAGTTATATCGAATATTGATATGCTGTGTATATAATGTGGATATGATTTAATTAAGAGGATCTGAAAATAAAAAAATAGGATACGATATCTATTATAAAAAATATAGAAGTATTCGATACTTCCCATACAAATGCGGTGTTTATTGAAATTATGTAATACTTTTTGGTTAAAGCTATTTTCTTTTATGTTTTGTAGTAGTCTTTATTGAAAACTACAAAGTAAAACCATAATTTAACAAGAAACAATTTAATGATACATTATTCGATACAAAAAATAGAAGTAATGATACTTCCCGGTTACGAATGGGGGATTTTTGAAATTATGTAATATTTTTTTTGTCAAAATTAAGTACGTATTACTTTGCAGTGGTCTTCCTTAAAAACTACAAGCTAAAATAATTTAACAAGAAAAAAAAATTCATGATTAATTGAAAAAAAATAGAAATCAGAAACGATAAACCCTCATTCAACTCTTTGGTAAATATTCACTTCTTCATTGCAACTATGATCTAAATTCAATTTTTTTGCTGCAACTGTGATCAAAATTATCTCCATTTACCTACAAAAATTAGTTCAGGTAACGGTAATAACATTCACCTAGAAGGGAAAATGGATAATTACAGATTCATCTCTGAAGAAATTTTAAATTACAGATTTAGTCTGACACATTTGTGCCCTTAGCTTGCACATTTGGGACAAAAATAGTCCTGCACTCAAACTTTCGTTAAATAACTAACGAAAACACTAATTTGCATGGAAAATTATAAATCTAGTCATAAAATTGTCACTCTAAACACTTTTGTTACATTTTTGTAAAATGGTATAAGATTCAAATTTTATTAATGAAAATATTTAATTATTATTGCATATTATTATTTTATTCTCTAATGGAGAATATTCAAACAAGCACGGAATAATCGAAGAAACAAAAGAAAACAATGTCCTAAGTGGATAGAAATTAAAACAATTAGCTCTAAGTTCTCTCAAGGTCTTAGAAAAATTCAAAAGACGAGACAAAACTATGATCATAGGTTGATTCATATACATGTAAATATGTAATTTAACTATTTTACATCATTTTAATTTTAGGAAGTGATATATAATTTGTAGTTCTCGTCCCATATTTTACGAGTTTGTAAAAAATATATTTGTATCTCACAACAATTGCAAATTTAGTCTCTTTTTCAAAGGAAGTTAGTTCCATTTGTGGGTTCAATCACAGTTAATAAATATCTAAAGCAATTCGTCCTTAATTAGAATAGATTTGAAGTAAACAAATGCTTAGACCATCTCTAACCTAGTGCTATTATATATAGCGATGGGGAGATGAAATAGCGCATCTCTTTTTTATTTTTTTATTTTCTTTACATTTTGCATTTCAGTCCCTTATTTTTTTGTTTATTTTTATTTTACTCCATTTTAAGTTTATAAAGTTTGAATTATTTTTACTTTAACCCCTATAAATTTAATTAGTTATAATTATATCCTATTGATTATATTTTATTCAAATTATGCATTATTTTAAGTTTATTCTTAAATTATAAATAAATATTTAAATTCTAATTTTATATAAAAATAATATTTTATTATTATTAATTAATTTGAATTGCTTTCAATTTAATCCATAAAAGATTAATTTGCTATAAATAAATCATTTTTATGAATAATAAAATTTATTATACTTTAACTTTTAATTATTTAAAAATAAAATATTTTTATTTTTGTATATTTTATTAACAAAGTATATTTTCTTGGATGAAAATGTATAGTATGTAAAAGTTTTGGGTTTTATTTGTGAAAGATTGTAATTTTATAAAAAAGATGGAAAAAAGGGAATATTTTGTAAGATTTCTTTTTGGTGCAGTGAATAGTGTATTGGGTTGGAGTGAATTTACTGTAACTATGCAAACTTGTGCAACTTTTACACAAATTTAGTGTAAAATGAAAAAAATGGGTTGGAGATGTCCTTAGTCAAATAATATGTGGAACGAACACAATTTGAAGAACATGCTTATTGTTTTACATTTTTTTCTCTATAATTTTATTTTGATAATTCGTTATATTTTCAGTTTTATCACTAATTAAATTCTCTATAACAATTACAATTACATTGTGACTGTTTTTTATACTTATTAAGGCCTTTTCCACTCTAGCTAGATGCAACTTAAAAAGATACACAAACAATATATAATATTTTGTTCCAATCAAATCTTTAATCATTTTAAGTAGTTCAAAAATCTATTCAAATTAAAAAGAATTAATTGGCACTCCAGATATTTTTTTCTTAATGTGGGGACTCCTCATTAAATGTAATAAATTCTAGATAATCTATAACACAAATTTGCAGATTTATATGCAGGTTGCTCTTAATTTGCAGCTATTAATTACTAAACCTTTACTAACCACAAGAAGTAAAAAAAACTCATTCAAAATTTCTACCCTAGCTAGGTGTATTTATACTTTTTTGTTTTTGCAAAAGAGAGTATTCCTAATCATTCAAAAAATGATAGAAATATATTCTGAGATTTGGAGAAGGTTTAATCCAAGTGTTTTCGCGCCAAAATAATGCTGATTCTTCCAATTGAATTGATAACTATTATTCTCTTGATGCTACCTACTAAAGTCTTGGTCAAGCTTCAAGTTGTGTGCAAAACTTGGCGCGATTTGATAAAAAACCCTATTTTTATCAAAACACATTTTCAAAAATTGGCTTCAAAAGGTAACAATTATCTTCTCTATATACCTGTGGAACCTAGGCCTCGTCATGTTTTCAGATTACTTTGTGATAAAACATTTGAGCATGTTTTAGACATCCCCGTTCCATTTAGGCATAAGCGAATGTATTTCATTTTATTTGGTTCTATTAATGGCTTGTTGTGTATCTCCGATATAATTGACTCTCGTACTACCATATATTTGTGTAACCCATCCATAAGAAAATTTAGGATAATAAACTTTCCAATCACAAACATTTATTTACCATCAAATTATCAAACCCTTTTGTATATTGCTTTAGGATTTGGTTATCATGATCAAACTGATGACTATAAGATCGTTAGGATTGTAACAACATATTTTGACAAAGGTGGCAATAATATGAATTTGGGCTTCAGTTATGAATCTAGACACATTAAAGTTGAGGTATATTCAATGATGAGTAACTCGTGGAAAAATATTGAAGTCAATTATTTTCCATGGAGCATGGTTGCGAAGCCATCTGGAGTATTTACGAATGAATCTATCCATTGGATGGGTAATGATAGAGGTGTCGATGTGTGCAAACCGGTGATCCTAGCCTTTCATTTGGGAAATGAAGTGTTTCGACAAATAAGTTTACCAGATTACGAAGATGATGAGGATGATTTAATCGAATACATTGGCATTGTCAAAGGAAATCTTTGTCTATTTTTGTCCCATTATTATGACCAAGATCCTAGGGAAGAACAATGCTATTTGTGAGTTATGAAAGAGTATGGAGTTGTAGAATCTTGGACTAAGATGTACACGATAACAATAAACCCTAGAATTGTTACTCCACTTATGTTTACTACAAATGAAGAAATAATATTTCAAAATGGCGAAGAAGATGTGGTTTCATATCATGTCGATAGCAAGACAACTAAATCCATTAATGCAATGGAGGAGCAATGTTACATTGATTTGGTGATCACCTACATGGATAGCTTAGTTTTGCTCGAGAGCTAAGGCGAACCATGAGAAAGACAACCTCGTACTTCATCATGAAGAAACAACGGCCAATCAACGATCTTTATGTCATTGCTAATGTTTCTTATTTAAATCTTCGCGTACTATTCGTTTTTGATGAATTATATATATGGTGTTGATGGTTACTTTTTTTTTCGAGATCATAATGAATGAAAGGGCACAAAAACAACGAATATTTCGAACAAAAGCTTTATTTCGAATTTGAAAAACGAAGGTTGTTCATGGAATTTACGATATTAGTTACTTTTTCTTTAAAGGTTGAAAACTTTTATCTTGCACCTTGTTTTTCATTTCTCTTGTTTTTTCTTTATTTTCGAATCATTAATAATTATTTATATTTTCGAATCACTAATGGCTTTTTATATTGTGGTTGTTTTATTATAATATTTTACAAAACTTGTATAGCATACAAATTACTATTTTTTGTTCGAGTATAAAGCTATAACCAAACATTTGTTATTATACTTCAATACACATTCATCGATAACTAGCGCCAAATTATACAAATTCATCTACAACTAGCGTCAAATTGGGGCAATCCAATTCAAATTTCATCTCTATCGAATTTTAATATCAGAATAGCGGATATAGTCATAATTAAACGGGCAAGGTCCACTTACTTTTTCTTTTGTTGATTTCGAATCTTTCGAATAGTTTTGGTTGGTATAATAGAAAATAGCGATCTTTGATGATTCAAAAAGGCGTATTCATAATAATGAAAATTTACCGAACAAGCGCCATTCATTGTGCAATTTTCAACGGAATAAATAGTGTTGTGCTATTTCTAGCGCAACACTATTCATTTGTGCCAAAAATAACGTTTTTGCTTTTTTTTTTTCATTTTAATTGTTTTACTTTATTTTAGACTTTAATTAAGTCCTTTGAAAATTTATAATGTTTAAATTATGTTCAGTTTAGTCCTTTAAAATTTAATAAGTTACCATTATATCTATTGATGTTGTTTCTTATTTCAGTTATATATTTTTTTTTTATTTTACAATTTTATCATAAATTAAATATGTGTCACAACTAGTAAAAATATTTTATAATTGCAACATTTTGATACAATTAATAATTTAAAATTTACATATAATAAAATGCATTTTACTTGTCAATTCCAACTATAAGATGTATTTAATGATTATACAAACTTTAATTGTGAATTTCATAATATAATAACATGAAATAAGAAAATATATTTAACTGCATGAAAATGCACAATAATTAAAAGTTTTGAGCTGTATTTTGTGAAAATTTGTATGAGTACAAAAAAGGTGGAAAATTAAATATTCTACATAATATTCTTGTTTTTTTTTCTTCAGAAGATAGAGTTGTGGTCAGAGTAATTTATTAGAAGTGGTTAGAGTAATTATTGAAGAATCAAAAAGTTCATCTACACACTTTTTCCACTAAATAAGATACATTTTTCACATCAATCCATCATTCTACATAATATTCTTGTTTGCTATACTATTTTTTAATATATAATTATTATCAGAATAACTAACTAAATCATTTTCCACACCATACATCATCACATTAAATTGAGACATTTTACTAATTTCAACTACCGTCAAAAAATTACAAATAGAGCCACCTAATTATGAAGTTGATGGAGATGATCCAATGGAATATATGGCCATTGTTAAGGACCGAATATGGGTTATGAGTCTTATGACCGAATATGGAGCAATAGAATTTTGGAATAAAATGTACTCAATTATGATAAACTCTAGAGTTGTTACTCACTCATGTTCACCATGAACGAAAACATAATATTTGAAAATGACAAAGATGATTTGATTTCATATCTTTTTCGCAACAAGGCATCTAGATTCGTCGGAGTAGAATAGAAAGGTCATCTTGACCTTGTGAACTACATGAATAGCGTACATAGTTTTGATCGACGGCTATGATGAACCATGGGAAGGATAACATTGTATTTATATCAAGCATGGCGAAATAATGGTATGAGTATATCAACATAATACTCTTTACACATTATTAATTTATTATTGTTAATGTTTCTTATTTTATAGTTATCATGAATTGTAGATTAATTGATGAATTATTTATGAGATTTGATGAGTACTTATTTTTTCATTGTAAGGCTATAATAAATGAAAGGGCACAAAAACTAATTAGACTATTTCTTGCAAGAACTTTGTTATGTATTCTAATACTTAAGATGTTTTTAAAATTTAGATGATCATTTTCTTTCTTTAACAAAACAACTTATCAGCGTAAATTTATAATTATCATTTTTTTAAAATGCTGTATTTTCTGTCATTGTCGTGTCGTACGCCGTATCCATTGTCCCGTGTCCATGCATGATAGCTTTCACACTAAAGTTAATCTACTCCAACAAATCATTGTGATTTTATTAAGTATATAATCTATTGAAATGTTTAGACTCGTTATGCTTGAAATTTAAAAAATCCAAAAGTAAAAATTTAATGCCATTGTGAGTTTAAATTTGAATTTTGGGATCAAGAATACATGTAATAAATTCTCTCTAATCTACTATTTATTTGACAAAGGTCTTAATTGCAATTACTAATTACTAACTTTGTCTGGATTCAGTAAAACAACCATCGGGAAAAAAATTAATTCTCATTAACTTTCTTTATCTTTTGCAATCAACATTGGAAATTTGCATTCAATTTTTCAAAGACATTCAAATTCAAATCTCAATTTCATACTATTTTATTGAATGAATAGCATTTTGAACACCTGAAAATTAAAACCAAGCTGTTCAAACAATTATACTTTTTATATTTATCCAAGTGTTTTCGCGCCAAAATGATTCCGATTCTTCCTTTTGAAATAATAGTTAATATTCTCTTGTTGTTGTCCACTAAAACCTTGGTCAAGTTTCAAGTTGTGTGCAAATCTTGGCGCGATTTGATAAGGGACCCAATTTTCATCAAAATGCATTTCCAAAACCGGGCATCGAAAGGTAATAATTATTTTCTATACGTACCTTCGAATTATACCCATGGTCACATTTTTCGGTTACTTTGTGATAAAACATTAGAGTGGGCTTTGGACATGCCGGTTCCATTTGAGTTGGTCTCAATGAGGTTAAGTATAGTGGGTTCATGTAATGGTTTGTTGTGTATCTCAGATGTAAATAGCTTTGGTACTACCATATATTTGTGTAACCCATCCATAAGAAAATATAGGATAATAAATTCTCCAATTAGTACTATTTCCGGATTGTCAAAGCAAAGTCATTTTCGTTTTGCTTTAGGGTTTGCTTATTGTGATCAAACGAACGACTATAAGATCGTTAGGATTGTTAGGATTGTATCACGAGACAAGGACATGTTTGAAGGTAACATTAATATAAATACAAGTCTCAATTACAAAGCCAACAACATTAAAACCGAGGTTTATTCAGTGCTCACTAACTCGTGGAAAAATATTGAAGTTGATTACTTTCCATGGGATATGCTTGACAAAACATCTCAAGTATTTATTAATGAATCTATCCATTGGCGGGTAAATCAAAGAGATGTCGATGAGAACAAACCGGGAATTCTTGCATTTCATTTTGGAAATGAAGTATTGCGAAAAATAAGCTTACCATTTTACGAAGATGATGGAAATAACATAGCGGAATGCATTGGCAATGTCAAGGGATATCTTTCGGCATTTTTGTTCCAACTTGTTGAACCAGATCTGGCTCCAGATGAATGTTATCTGTGGGTTATGAAGGAGTATGGAGTAGTAGATTCTTGGACTAAGATGTACTCTATTACGCTAAACCCTAGAGTTGAAACTCCGCTCATGTTGACCATAAATGAAGAAATAATATTTGAAAATGAAGAATATGACGCAGTTTCATATAATTTTGGTAGTGAGACAATTAGATACCTCGGAGTGGAGAATGACGGTTATCTTGATTTTGTGCACTACATCGATAGCCTAGTTTTGCTAGACTACGATATGCCACAAAACGGATAACCTAACATTTTATCATCTAGAAAGAAAGGTATGTACTATCTACTTAATGTAATATTATTTCTACATTATTGTTATTGTTTCTTATTTTTGAGTTATCATGAATTATACACTAATGGATGAGTTATAATGTGGAATTTGAGGATTGTTTATTTTTATTTTTATGATGATTGTCATTAAGATTTACAAAATTAAAATTTTCTTCTCCTAGTTACTTGTCATCTTATAAGAACAAAAAAAATAAGCTTTAGGTTTTGCAATGCTTTTATGTATACTGATGTAACAAGAATGCATCATATAATTGATTTGTAAATCTATATCTATCTATAACTATTATAAAATACGAATCCTTTAGCATGATTTACATTTCTTAACTTTTTTGTTAAGACCAAAATACCCCCATATAATAATTAATATTTATAGTTAATTTTTAAATTTTGTAGTGCTGTTATTAAATAAATGCACATAAATTTAAATTAAACTCTCATATAATAATTAATATTTATATTTAATCTAAATAAACTATTACATTTTGTAGTATTGTTATTAAATGAATGTACATGAATTTAAATTAATATTGAACAAACTAATTAATATTAAACAAGTTTGTTCAATGTACATTAACATGAATCATTCATAAGAATGTGAATAGGTCAAATCACATAAATTCCTTTTATTTAAAAATTTGAAATTTTCATTGAAATGTCTTTCAATTGTATGTTGTTAATGAGAATGAGGTTGATAATCAAATGAAGATAACCAAAAATGGCGTTTTTGCCTTTTTTTGTTCTTTTCATTTTAATTGTTTTACTTTATTTTAGACTTTAATTAAGTCCTTTGAAAGTTTATAAAGTTTAAATTATGATCAATTTAGTCTTTTAAGATTTAATAAGTTACAATTATATCTATAGATGTTGTTTCTTATTTCAGTTATATATATATATATATATTTTTATTTTACAATTTTATTATAAATTAAATATGTATCACAACTAGTAAAAATATTTTATAATTACAACAATTTGATACACTTAATAATTTAAAATTTACATATAATAAATTGCATTTTACTTGTCAATTCCAACTATAAGATGTAGTTAATGATTATACAAACTTTAATTGTTAATTTCATAATATAATATATAAAATAACAAAATATATTAAATGCATGAAAATGCACAATATTTAAAAGTTTTGAGCTGTATTTTGTAAAAATTTGTATGAATATAAAAAAAGTGGAAAATTAAATATTTTACTATTTTTGTTCCATCTAGTGGATCATAATCCTTTGCGAGATCATTGTTATTTGTGAGTTATGGCCGAATATGGAGCAGTAGGAACTTGGACTAAAATGTACTCAATTACGGTAGACACTAGAGTTGTTACCCGACACATGTTCACCATGAACGAAAAAATAATATTTGAAAATGACGAAGAAGATTGGTTTCATATCGAAGGCTATAATGAACCATGTGAAAGAATAACTTCGTATTTCCATTATTATTGTTAATGTTACTTATGTTATAGTTATCATGAATTGTAAAGTAAATTGATGAATTATATATGAGCTTTGATGATTACTAATTGTTTCCTTGCAAGGTAATAATAAATGAAAAGGCACCAAAACTAAGACTATTTTCATGAAAGAACTTTGTTATGTATTCTGAAACTTATGCAGTTTTTAGAATTGACATTATCATTTATTTTTCTTTAACAATACTACTCATCAGCCAATAATTAAGAACGAAAAAAAGCTTTTAGTGTTGGCTAAATTTAATCTATGCAGAAGAATTAATGGGAAAAAAATGAATGTTATTTGTGGTGCAGTTTATATTCAATATTTATAGGGTTTTCTTCATTTTGTTCTTAGCAATGCCTATTGCTTTTTTCACATATTTGGTTGTTTCAACTCATTTTAAGATTTAACAAAACTAAAATTTATAGTTGCTTATTAAATTTTCAAAAGATTAGCTTACAAATCAACACATTTATAGCTGATAATAAACTATTAAGCAGATTAGATAAATGAACGATTAATATTTGAAAATGGAGAATACAATCGGTTTCATTTAATCTCCAACAATTTTTAAGATAGAGATTTAGGTCACGCGACACATTTGAGCCTTCATTTTATCACTAAATTCATCTATAGCAAATTAATTACATTGACACTGTTTTCTATACTTATTAAGGCCTTTTCTGCTCTAGCTAGATGCAACTTAAAAAGATGCACAAACAATAAACAATATATAATATTTTGTTCCAATTAAATTTTTAATTGTCTTAAGTAGTTAAAATATCTGTTATTCACATTAGAAAGAATTCACTGGCATTGCCAGATAATTTTCTGAATGTGGGGCTAGCTCCTCATTAAATGTAATAAATTCTAGATAATCTATAACACAAATTTGCAAATTTATATGGCAGAAGATAGAGTTGTGGTCAGAGTAATTTATTAACCACAAAGTAATTTATTAGTTGTGGTTAGAGTAATTTATTGAAGAATCAAAAAGTTCATCTACACACATTTTTCACTAAATAAGATACATTTTTCACATCCATCATTGTACACTTATCTCTAACTATTGCTTCAATTACTCTTTCTTATCTTTTGTTTGCTATAATATTTTTTAATATATAATTATTATCAGAATAACTAACTAAATCATTTTCCACATCATACATTATCACATTTAATTGAGACATTTTACTAATTCCAACTACCGTCAAAAAATTATAAATAAAGCTACCTAATTATGAAGTTGATGGAGATGATCCAATGGAATATATGGGCATTGTCAAGGAATATCTTTCCCTATTTTTGTTCCCTATCCAAGGGGAGGTCAATGTTATGTGTGGGTTATGACCGAATATAGAGCAGTAGGATCTTGGACTAAAATGTACTCGATTATAGTAAACACTAGAGTTGTTACTCACTCATGTTCACCATGAATGAAAACATAATATTTGAAAATGACGAAGAAGATGTTATTTCATATCATTTTGGCAACAAGGCATCTAGGTCCGTCGGAGTAGAAGAGAAAGGTCATCTTGACCTTGTGAACTACATGGATAGCGTACGTAGTTTTGAGATGGCTATGATGAACCATGGGAAGAATAACATCGTATTTATATCATGCATGACGAAATAATGGTACGAGTATATCAACATAATACTCTTTACACATTATTATTGTTAATGTTTCTTATTTTATAGTTATCATGAATTGTAGATTAATTGATGAATTATATATGAGATTAGATGAGTACTTATTTTTTCATTTTAAGGTCATAATAAATGAAAGGGCACAAAAACTAAGACTATTTCTTGCAAGAATTTTGTTATGTATTCTAAAACTTAAGATGTTTTTAGAATTTACATGGTCATTTTCTTTCTTTAACAAAACAACTTATCAGCGTAAAATTATAATTATCATTTTTTAAAATGTCGTAGTAATTTCCTGTCATTGTCATGTCGTACGCCGTACCCATTATCCGTGTTCATACATGATAGCTTTTCACACTAAAGTTAATCTGCTCCAACAAATCATTATGATTTTATTAAGTATATAATCTATTGAAATGTCTAAACTCGTTATGCTTGAAATTTAAAAAATCCAAAAGTAAAAATTTAATGCCATTGTGAGTTTAAATTTGAATTTTGGGATCAAGAATACATGTAATAAATTCTCTCTAATCTACTATTTATTTGACAAAGGTCTTAATTGCAATTACTAGTTACTAACTTTGTCTGGATTCAGTAAAACAACCAACGGGAAGAAAATTAATTCTCATTAACTTTCTTTATCTTTTGCAATCAACATTGCAAATTTGCATTCAATTTTTCAAAGACATTCAAATTCAAATCTCAATTTCATACTATTTTATTGAATGAATAGCATTTTGAACACCTGAAAATTAAAACCAAGCTGTTCAAACAATTATACTTTTTATATTTATCCAAGTGTTTTCGCGCCAAAATGATACCGATTCTTCCTTTAGAAATAATAGTTAATATTCTCTTGTTGTTGTCCACTAAAACCTTGGTCAAGTTTCAAGTTGTGTGCAAATCTTGGCGCGATTTGATAAGGGACCCAATTTTCATCAAAATGCATTTCCAAAATCGGGCTTCAAAAGGTAATACTTATTTTCTATACGTACCTTCAAATTATACCCATGGCCACATTTTTCGGTTACTTTGTGATAAAACATTAGACTGGGCTTTGGACATGCCGGTTCCATTTGAGTTGGTCTCAATGAGGTTCTATATAGTGGGTTCATGTAATGGTTTGTTGTGTATCTCAGCTGTAAATAGCTTTGGTACTACCATATATTTGTGTAACCCATCCATAAGAAAATATAGCATAATAAATTCTCCAATTAGTACTATTTCCGGATTGTCAAAGCAAAGTCATTTTCGTATTGCTTTAGGGTTTGCTTATTATGATCAAACGAACGACTATAAAATCGTTAGGATTGTTAGGATTGTATCACGAGACAAGGACATGTTTGAAGGTAACATTAATATAAATGCAAGTCTCAGTTACAAAGCCAACAACATTAAAATCGAGGTTTATTCAGTGCTCACTAACTCGTGGAAAAATATTGAAGTGGATTACTTTCTATGGGATATGATTGACAAAACATCTCAAGTATTTATTAATGAATCTATCCATTGGCGGGTAAATCAAAGAGATGTCGATGAGAACAAACCGGCAATTCTAGCGTTTCATTTTGGAAATGAAGTATTCCGACAAATAAGCTTACCATTTTACGAAGATGATGGAAATAACTTAGCGGAATGCATTGGCAATGTCAAGGGATATCTTTCGGCATTTTTGTTCCAACTTGTTGAACCAGATCCGGCTCCAGATGAATGTTATCTGTGGGTTATGCAGGAGTATGGAGTAGTAGATTCTTGGACTAAAATGTACTCTATTACGTTAAACCCTAGAGTTGAAACTCCGCTCATGTTGACCATAAATGAAGAAATAATATTTGAAAATGAAGAATATGACGCAGTTTCATATAATTTTGGTAGTGAGACAATTAGATACCTCGGAGTGGAGAATGATGGTTATCTTGATTTTGTGCACTACATCGATAGCCTAGTTTTGCTAGACTACGATATGTCACAAAATGGATAACCTAATATTTTATCATCTAGAAAGAAAGGTATGTACTATCTATTTAATGTAATATTTTTTCTACATTATTGTTATTGTTTCTTATTTTTGAGTTATCATGAATTATACATTAATGGATGAGTTATAATGTGGAATTTGAGGATTGTTTTTTTTTATGCGATGATTGTCATTAAGATTTACAAAATTAAATTTTTCTTATCGAAGCTACTTGTCATCTTATAAGAACAAAAAAAAATAAGTTTTAGGTTTTGCAATGCTTTTATGCATACTGATGTAACTACAATGCATCATATAATTGATTTGTAAATTTTTTAAAATGATTCATCAACAGTTTAATTATCTTTCCCATCTTTTTGTTAACATATCTATATTTTTACTTGTATCCTCACAAGTATATCCATCCACTTTTCTTTTTTGTCATTCTTTCAAAATAATGTAGATTGTATAATAATTACTTCTATATTTTTATATATAATAACATAATGTATATTATATATATATTTATGATGTTATAAAAACAAACTAATTATGCAAATCAACTTTATAAGACTTCTCCAATTCCATCATTATGCATTGCATCCTATAGTTGATCAGTATTAATCTAAAAATATTTTTTAAAAAATTTCTAAAATAACAGTTAAAGTATCTTACAAAATGGCGATTGAAAATGAATCCTTAACACATCCAAACAAAACCCCCCAAAAAAAAGCATTAATTTAAAAGGAAAAAGCACATCTTATTGAAGAATTAATCTCAAAGTTATATAAGAAAAATAAAAAAATATGGAGTACAATGAATGGATGAGGATGACGTCATGAACATGGAAGAGATGTTAAATTCGAATGGACGAATGATAGTATCTGGCGTAGGAAGTGATTGATCGGACGGCTGACAGTGACTCTCCCTCGCTGGCGTCTCTCTCACCCCCGGCTGGCACGGGAGCTTTATTTTCTATATTTCTTCACTCAAACACTTTGAACAAAGCAAACCACGATATATATATATATATATACAACATAATATATATATATATATATATATATATATATATATATATATTCTAGGGGTTTTTTAGCCAAATAATACAAATTATTAAAAATAATATCAAATTGATGCAATTTGAAATTTTTTATGAAAGTAACACAAGATGTCAACGTACATCTTCAAATTAGAAGACGTCAACCAAGTTGGCATCTTTATAATTTTTATTTTTATTTATTATGAAAAAATAGAAGATGTCACCATCAATGGCATCTTCATATTTTTTTTAATATAATAATCATTTGATAATAATTATTTCATATATACCAATTATTTGATAGTCATTAATTCACATTAATTATACCATCCTTAATATATTATTAGTTTAATTTTTTTATTTAAATACATTTTGTTTTATTTATTATAAAATCAAAAGGTTGCTCATGTAAAGTTGACATTTGTGTTGAAACTATTTGTCACTGTGTATGAAACTATTTACTTTTTCTTTTTCTCTGACACAAATAATGTACCCGCAGAATAAGGATTTTTTTAGGGTTTTTGACCTGTCTACAGTGTTCTCATATTTTACGTTTCATTTTATTTTCTTATTTTTATAGAGATAAAATATATATAATCTATGTAATATATGAAATTGGACACTTATTCTCTTATTAAAAATGATACAAAAAAAGCCTCTTGAATTAATATTATTTTAATTGTAATGTGCTAGAGACATATCTGATAGAAAATAATTATATGTTTTATTAATGATTAAATTATAAAAAATTATCCATTTAACTCAGTAAATCTTATCATATAATTCAATATACAGCTGAGAACTCAATTTAAACTGATAAAAGTACAACCAATTTTCATTTTAAACATATTTTGTATCATAATTTCATCTGGTGTTTATAATATTGAACACACACTGTATAATATTATTTGAATATCTATACTTGTTATCAAAAAGTAAATGCAACCCAATAAATGTTATTATATTTGAATTTGCTAACAAGTATTAGTTTGATTACTTCTGTAACCATGTTCCGCAATTGTATTGGAATTTCATAGCTTATAGTTATACATGATTTTTAGTTAATTATTATGTGTTAATTGATTAGTTCAATTAGTTAAAAGGATGGTTAGTAATTGTTATTTACTGCAATTAAGTATTTCAACTTCTTTTCATATGATAAATGATCAATATTATTTAATCAATAACTCATTTTGTCTACATAACTTACTGATTCGCTTTATATTTTTTAAGCTAGATACTGCTAGATTTGCTAATTTGATTATCTAATGAACCGTTTTGCTATTGGATATTTGTATTATGTTCTATTTATCTTATTTCTTTTATTAGATATGAGTTTTGTGATGCATAAATGCTTGCACAACATGGAGAATATATTCTCTAAACTAGGCTTGTCAATGGGTGGGTCTTACCCAGACCCAGACCCAGACCCAAAAGTTTGGGTCTGGGTCTAGACCCAGACCCAAACCCAGACCCAATACATACTCAGACCCAAAATGAGACCCAAACAAGACCCAATACATTAGGCCCAACAATTATATTTCACCAAACCTCAAATCCTAATATATATATATATATATATATATATATATATATATATATATCTCTAACACTTTTTCAAATATCTCACAACCACCACCACCACCCACCTCCGGCCGCTGTCCACCGCAGCCCGCCGCCGCCGGCCGCCCGCTCCCGCACCGCCGCCCCCGCACCGCCGCCCCCATCTCTTTCTCTCTTTCTTCTCTCTTCTCTCTTAAAGTTTCAAAATCAAAAATATTATTATATATCTCATATATATATATGATATATTATATATATATATTATATATGATATATATAATATATATATGATTTTATATTTAATATTGGGAATATATATATATATATATGATTTTATATTTCTTTGAGATTTTGAAACTAAACATTGTATAGAATATATGTGATATATATATATATAAATAGATATAAATTTATAATATATAATATAAATAAATAAATATATTTTAGATTTGATATGTTATATATATATATATGATTTTATATTTAATATTGGGAATATTCTAATAAAACATAAAATAATGTAATTTACAAATTATATTTAAGTGTATTTAATGGTCATATTTAAATTATATAATAAAATATACTTTATAATATATATTACATAAATATATTTATAAAAAATCAAAACAAAATTAATTGGGTCTATGTTTAGACCCAGACCCAATGAGTCCAAAGTTTTGGGTCTGGGTCTAGACCCAAAACATTGGGTCTAACTAAGACCCACACTTTTGGGTCTGGGTCTGGGCCAGACCCACCCAATGACAAGCCTACTCTAAACAATGTAACAAGATGAGTTTCATACATTGATGTTTAGATATTTTTGTTTATATTTAATGTAAATTTGATTGAAGTTACATGAAATGCTAAAATTAGTACATTAAAACAAGCCTTTTCAATTATTAAATAAATTTGAATAATTATGCTAGCTCCAATTTGAAGAAGTCGAGAAATAGTGATTGAAATATCTTCATCTCCTTGTGAGGCAAAGAAACCAAAACATCCATTCCATCCCTATCATCTATATTAGGAAGTACCAAACAAACATTCTTCGAATGGCTTTGCACAGCGCAACTACATATAGGCTTTCCCCATGGGTACACCACCTGCTCAAACCCTAATCTCCACCACGGAACTATTAAATAGTCTTCGAGATTTAGACTTATTGACCCTTTATTAATCTCAATCCAATCCAATGTAGACCTAATATATTCATCGGTCATTCTTGTGGCGCCTTCGTGGACCTTTTCCACAACCTCCGAAAACGGCCGTTTCTCAATCTCTATGCATTTTAACGACGCATAAGCAATTAGTGCCGCGTTACCACAGTAAGAAAGTGGCAACGGTGGATTCAGTCTCGGCCTAATATTAACACTGTAAAACAACGTAGAGAGTTTATCCTTGTTGTTATTGTTATCATTATTCGCGGATAGGGTTTTGCAACGCCATATTAGGGCGGCAACCACGTTAAAGCTAGTGATTCGTATAGGTGTTGTTCTTGTAGCACTAGATCTTGCTTTTGCTTTGTCTTTCAAGTAGTTGATTTGATTTAAGCTTAGTTTGAATATTTTGGAGTCCAACTCCTCTTGTATACTATCAGATATCGAAGCGTCTGATATTCTTGGTGAGAGATAGAGGCGGAGCAATTCGGGATGTGAGAAGGCCACGAGAGGCGGGGATCTGGCGGCAAGGAGGCGGCGGTCGTTGCATGGGATGATGGATAAAGGTTTGCTTTCGAAAGCTTGAGAAGCAAGATTTTCCAAGAATATTACAGCTCCCATTCCATCAAACAACAGATGATTAGTGGAAAATCCCAGTGAAAATCCACCACATTTGAATGAAGTTAGCTGCAAATTAAATTAATTAATAGCTTCTAATAATAATATAATAGTGATCAAATGCTTAGGCTATGTTTGCTTATGTTTTTGGTTACTAAATCATAAATTCAATTTTTCCAACTACACTTTATCAATCTTCTATATTACTACTTATTAATAACTATATCTATCATTTCACACAATCAAGAATATTTTCTCTTTCTCTTCGTAACTTACAATTAACTATTTTTCAAAAATCAATTAATCAATTTACAACTTCCAATCATTTTTTTAAAACTTTGACAACATAAATTACATAAATATGCATTTTCGAATAAAGTTGAGAATTACCTGGAAAACCAACAGTGGTTGATCATTATCATTTTGTTTATCCAATCTTTGGGCAGCAAGCTGCTGGTATATCGGGTTTGGGTACATAAAGTCCCCAATCTCGTTAAGTGAAAACTCAGAAGAAGCCACCAAAAAGCCTGCTCCGGCGGCATTGCAGTCAATCTCAAGGCGGTGATTAATCACCCGCAATCTTCTGGCGGCAAAATCATACGCCACCAGAACTTTTTTTACCGCAGCTTTCAACATTTCGACGACTGTTTCCGGCGGAAAATCGGGTTTAGCAGAGAAGAAAAAAACATTTGAGATATTGAAGTTGAGAATTTGGTCTATGTTTGAGAGAAAACAGTTTTTCTTTTGAGTTTCTTGAACTGGGAAGACAAGGGTGGAGTCATGGATTTGGACTTTAAGGTCTTTGATTGGAGAAGAAATATCTACGCAATTGATTTTCATACTGTACGTCTAATTGTTTGTGTTTGTAGTGTGTTGTGATCACCATGATACGTGCTTTAAATAAACTTTCTATTTTTGGTATTTGATGTGATGTTCTTATCAATAACAGTAAACATCAATAATGAGTCCTGGTTCAACCAGTGGCGGAGATAGGGGGGGCGGGGGGCCGCCGCCCCCCCCAAATTTTTAAATTTTTAAATTTTTTTTTTTACATGTGTATTTTTGAAAAAATTTAACATTTCGCCCCCCAAATAAAAAATTTAACATTTCGCCCCCCCACTTTCGATTCCTGGCTCCGCCACTGGGTTCAACCCCATGTGAAGTAACTATTCAAAATGCAACAAAGAAAAAAAAAATTGAGTACAGTAAAAAGCATGCTTATCCATGTGGAATAACTATTCAAAATGACAACAAAGAAAAAAAAAGAGTACAGTAAAAAGCATGCTTATCCTCAATGATGAGGGAGATGACATTTTCCCTCCTCTCCATAATAATTTGTCGATGCAACGCTCTATTTATAATAGAGCTGATTTCCTCAGCTGAAAATACAGAGAAGAAATTGAGATAGTCAATTCTATGAGATGGAGAGAATTCACTTATACGAGTGACGAGTGAAAATAGTAAAAAGAAAATATACGAGATAAAAATACTCTATTTTTTTATTACTGTTCCAAGTTTCTAAACTTGATGTATTTTATAATACAAGAGATATACTCTTGAAGATTTGGTTATCCTAGTTTAGGGAGAATTCGTGTAAGCCCATTATTGATATAGTGGAGGTTTTTCGACTTTGGTCCCGTGGTTTTCCCGATTTGGGTTTTCCACGTAAAACTCGTGTCTCATTTTTCTTTTCTCGCCCATTTCACTCTACTATAATATCCTTTTTATATACCCATTTTTATTCAGTTAGTGGGAAAAGAATTTTATCATTTCTGTTGCGCTGGTTGCATTATAATAAGTGTCACTCTTTATCAACAGTCCCTTGGTTTTAGAGAAAATTTAAAAAAATATATATTAATTTTAAAAACAATTCGAAAAGTAGAACAAAAATGGAAGGATTATGATTTCTAGGCTTAAACGCCTTGGGAGAATGAGAAGGTGCATCCATTCCACCATTTATATTTAAAAAAAAAACATAATAAAATTCCCCCCAAACCCTCTTCCGTGACCCCCTCCGAAAAGTGGGATCAGTTTCTCTATTCCAAACCGTGTTTTAATCTCCTATTCCAGAAAGGTAGTTGTGACATGTGTAAAAATATTTACACATATAATACATCCCTTAATAAATGGATTTGTGAATTACACGTGTAACACATTTACATTGTTGGAATAGGAGATTAAAACACGATTTGGAACAGAAAGTCTTATTCCCTGAAAAGTGGTCAAAGGGGGAATCAGATAATCTGATTATAGATTTCTCGCTTTTCAAAGGAAATCTGATTTCCTTTCTCTTATATATACTAGTAAAATACACGTGCGTTGCAGGTGATATATTATGATTTAAGAGAGAAATAAACTATTGTTTATATTATCAATTTAGTTTATATTTAAACACCATTTTTTGATTTTGATATAGCTATTTTATTCATATTCTAATTAAAATTAATGAACTTTTCTATGATTCAAATAGTATACTAATATATTATCTGTTCTTCTAATTTTCTATCTTCAAAGAGAATGAGAGACTAAGAGATACTCAAATGACTCATGTACACTGCTGGTGTGCCTAAACCGCAAGCGCACGGCTTCGGTGCAGTACAAAAGATTATCGTTCCCACGAGGACCGAACAATCAAGTACTAGCCTATCAATTATTAGTAATCTAAGCCTAATGAAAATACGAGATAGTTGTAAGGAAAACTAAACAGAAAGCAAGTAAATTGATTTGATTTGTATATGATTGAGAATTCCAGAATTAGGGTTTACCACGATATATATTATCGACTCAATTATATTACCAATTAAATTACGATCGCTACTTATGAAGGGCACTATCCAAATGTAATCACTATCTTCTGTCGAAGTATAATAACATACCTAAGCTAATTAATCAACTACTTTCGTGATGATTATACTAGACCTAGACTCATTGATCTCTATGATAATGCATCGATTCCTCAAAAGACCTAAAACTACTTTCGTGATTTAGGATCCTAGGTTTGAATACTAGGGTTCCGATATAGATGTCACCTTTCAGAATTTTCACCTAATATCTATGAACATGCAAATAAGTGGCCAGCAAATTCACAAGCATTAATAAACAAGAATTCAAATCATAAGCATACGCGATGTAACTTCACCGATTCTATAACCTATATCGATAACATGCTATCGGGCTATTCCCAATTCCAGAATAATATGAATTACTCCATAGAAACGAAAACACAATAAACAATTAATAAAGCAAACATCATAAACGACAAGAATTTAAAGAGATTAAAGAAGATAATTTCGATAAAACCCGTTGTCGAATAAATTGTTTACAATCGTTCTTGAATTTCGTGTCTCGATCTCCAATCTTTACAAGTTAATTCAAGAAAATAAGGTTCGAACCCTAAAACAATGTTCGGAGGGGGTATTTATACCTAATCT
Source organism: Verbascum thapsus (assembly GCA_963669365.1). Lineage (NCBI taxonomy): Eukaryota > Viridiplantae > Streptophyta > Magnoliopsida > Lamiales > Scrophulariaceae > Verbascum > Verbascum thapsus. The sequence continues at coordinate 4,895,186 of OY770106.1, forward strand.
AAATCATAAACTCGAAGTTGGGCTGAATTTGGGCTTTTCCGCGTTTAGACTGTAATTAGCGCGCGCCTGTACGCGAGTTTGAACGGCGCCTGTACGCCGACTAATACTGCGCTTGTACGCCGCCTTGAACGGCGCTTGGACGCCGTCTTAAACGGCGCTTGTACGCCGCCTTAACCGGCGCTTGTACGCGAGATGGTCAAAAATCTCTGCCCTCGTTGTTTGTACGCGATTTAACACGGCGTACGTACGCCTTGTGAAGTGGCGCTCGTACGCCAATTTGAACGGCGCCTGTACGCCTTGTATTTCCAGCTTCCAATCAACTCGTTCTCGATTTTAGCCTATAATTGGTATTTTTCTATTGCAACATAGAAATTTCTTACGGCACTCAAAAGTAACATTAAACGCATTTGCGGGATGAAAAATATGATGCAATTCTATAATAAACGTGTTGAATGAAGGAATGGAAATTGCGTAAAAATGAGGTTTATCAACCCCCCAAACTTGCTTTTGTTCGTCCTCGAACAAACGGTAAAATAAAGAAACAAAAACAAAAACTAAAGATAAACTCATTTTCGTAGAGTGCACGATTGCACTTAGCACGTGCAACAAGCCTTTAAACCTTTTTGTTACCCAAAAAGGACGAGTTATAGTCTCGTGAGGGTTTGCAGAAGATATACCCACAAAATCACAAAATTAATGAATCTTCGCTAAATCGAAATGTGATACAATCGTACAAAAATCGACGTGAACTAATGACCCGACATTGTTAGAAGAGAATCGTGCATTCACTTAATCATTGGTTACATCACACCACAGAGTTAAACAAGCTTCTAGAAAGCACTGAATAAAGCTATCTTTAAGCATTATAGTCGAGTGGCGTTTCTAACAAAATTCGAGTGGCGCCCATCCCTACCAACTGGTCTAACAGATATTAGGGTCTAACTGGTTCACAATATTGAGCTTTTAGCATAGGTCAACTGTACAAACGAGCTCATACTTGTCCGGATTGTGCAAGGTTCGTTCCCTTAGACTTTCTATGACACCCGTTATTGAGCTTTGGGTCAACGACTCCCAAGCTAGATAGCCATAGGGCGTTAAGTTTTAAGATACTCCTTCGGACTTAATCACTCAAGTGTCAAAGGTCACAGAACGAACTAATCCATGCAGTAGCGATTTTTTTTTTTTTTTTTTTTTTTTTTTTTTTTAATATTGTGCCAGAAGACATTGTTCTAAGTTGGTAGACTTGGAGGCCACTACCTATGTGTTTCGAAAACGGGTGATCCACTCAACTCCTATGCCTTGGACTACTACGTATTAGTGACTAGCCAGAAAATTGTAACTAAGCAGATGATATCGCCGACAAAAAAGATTATGCGTTATATGTATTAGAAAGTCAGGTTTTCATATCACCTAGTCAATCGTTGTACGACGATCACAAAGATAAAGCTAGAATCTATAGTAAAAGTGTTATGTCTCCGTAAACAACCCCCAAACTTGAATCGCACATTGTCCCTAATGTGATAAACGTGTGTATGTATTCATGCATAAACGTAAAAAGGGACATAACCTTGGCGAGAGTCGAGACAATCGTCCTGATTTTGCTAGGTATTGTATCCAGAAGACTGTAGAGAAACAAAACACTGGAGCCCAATGATGATGTAGTACTCGAATCGTTGAAGTCGAATGTAGTTCCTTTGATATCCGTAGCTGTTATGAATGAAAAACAAGAGATATGGTGAGAGAGAGGGATCGATGGTTGTGTGAGGATTGTGCTTGAGTGTGTATAAGGATGAGAACAGAAATCTGTTTTTTTTTTTTTAAAAAAAATTCGACTCTGCGTACGTACGCCTTTTTGAACTGCGTACGTACGCAGCATATATTGGCGTACGTACGCCGTGTATGTTTGCGTACGTACGCGGTTTGCTTAAAAATCACTGCCTCCGTTGATTGTACGCCGATTTACTCGGCGTACGTACGCCTTGTAAATCGGCGTACAGGCGCAGTTATATTCGGCGTACGTACGCGAGATATGCAAAACTCCCTGTCCTCGTTGTTTGTACGCCAATTTAGACCGCGCACGTACGCCATGTAAAACTCGATTTTTTTTTTTTTTTTTTTTTTTTTTTTTTTTAGAAACAAAAAGTAAAAACTTGAAACGAAACAAAACAGAAGGAAAGAAAAACAAAAAGAAAACAAAAACAAAAATAAAGGATACATTTGGGTTGCCTCCCAAAAAGCGCTTGTTTTACGTCTTTAGCTCGACGTTACCATGCTTAGTGTAAATCCCGGATCGGACCCGATGACTTGGCAATTCTCCAATCGACTTTAGGGTCTCGATTTTTAGGTAAAGAAAACTCAGGCACCGGTTGAATGTGAGACCTAAATCGCCATTTTTTGAATTTTTGGCGAGAGATCTTTTTGTCATGTAATACTTTGATGCCTTCATCGTTAGTTCTTCCACTCTCATGCACATTTGTCAATGGCGGATTCCCCTCAAATAGTCGAGCAATATCAGCGATAATTTCATCTTCCTCCTCGATCAAGCCATCAATCACCAGTCGTGCCTCTAACGGATCTTTATAGTGGTTCTTAGCAAGCTTGTCCTTGGTTATAGCTTCGTCAATCCTGTAACAAGAGTTCTCGATAGAGCTGTTAGCAACAGATTTATATAGACTAAATTCAACTCTCTCATCCCCAATATTCAAGGAAAGCCTTCCGTTTTTAACATCAATAATAGCTCCTGCTGTAGCTAGGAATGGCCTACCAAGAAAAATGGGAATTTGAGAGTCTTCATCCATATCGAGAACGACGAAGTCTGTAGGAATAAAAAATTTTCCTACTCTAATCGGTACATCTTCTAGCATACCTACCGGATACTTCACGGATCTATCAGCTAATTGCAGAGTAATCGTGGTAGGTTTTAACTGACCCAATTCTAACTTACGTGAAACAGAAAGTGGCATAAGACTAACGCTAGCACCAAGGTCACACAATGCATGATCAAAACTAACGTTACCTATTACGCATGGAATCGAAAAACTACCGGGGTCTTTAAGCTTAGGAGTTAATTTATTTTGAATTAATGCGCTACACTCCTCAGTTAAAGCCACGGTTTCATAGTCCTCTAGTTTCCGTTTATTAGAAAGAATTTCCTTCAAAAACTTAGCATAAGAAGGCATTTGTGTAAGTGCATCAGTGAATGGAATATTAATGTAAAGTTTTTTCAAAACTTCTAAAAATTTTCCAAACTGTTTATCTAATTTCGCCTTAGCTAATCTTTGAGGGAAAGGCACGGGTGGTTCATATGGCGGTGGAGGTACATATATTGGTTCTTTTTCGCTTTTATCAGTTGTTTTGTCAATAGAGTTGTCGGGATGAGACGATTTTTTCTTTTCGACCTTCTCAGTTGACTCTATTTCACTAATCCTAGTAGACATTTTTGGATCCTCATAATTAGTTTCATTCCTTAAAGCAATTGCATTACAATGTTCCTTTGGATTTGTCTCAGGTTGTTCGGGAAAGGAACCAGAATTCCTACTTGAGTTACTAGCTTGTTGTGCAATTTGAGTTTCTAGCATCTTATTGTGAGTTGCTAAAGAGTCGACCTTAGTTGCTAGTTGCTTAATTGCATCATTCACTATCTCGTTTTGTTTAGTTTGGGATACTACGAAACTCTCAAGAAGGGATTCTAAGTTCGATTTCTGTGGTGGAACAGGATTGTAAGGCTTCTGTTGGAATCCAGGTGGCTGCCTAATGTTAGGATGTGGAGATGCGTTTTGGTTTGTATTGTACGAAAAATTAGGGTGATTCCTCCAACCAGGATTAAAAGTGTTTGAAAACGGGTCGTTCTTTTGGTTGAAGTTATTCACAAAGTTGGCTTGTTCCATAAAGGGATCTTTAGGTAAACTTGCTAATTGACACTCTAACGCAACATGACCAACCATACCACATATTTCGCACATAGGGGGTGGGGTAGTGACAGAATTAACATGCATATTCATGGAATCTAACTTCTTAGACATAGCCTCTACTTGTGCAGAAAGTAGAGTAATAGCATCAATATCATACTTACCTGGGGTCTTTTGTGGAGTTGATCTTTCGCTTGACCACTGATAGTGGTTCAGTGCCATATCTTCGATTAAGTTGTAGGCTTCTTCGATACCCTTATTCATCAGAGCTCCTCCAGCTGCTGCATCGACTGACATCCTCGTGGTGTAAATCAGTCCGTTATAGAAAGTATGAACGATGAGCCATTTTTCCAGCCCGTGATGTGGGCACAGTCGTAAAAGGTCTTTGAATCGTTCCCAGGCTTCATAAAGTGATTCACCTTCTCTCTGAGCAAAAGTCGTAATTTGATTCCTCAGTTGTGCAGTCTTGCTCGGGGGAAAGTATCTCGCTAGAAAGCATTGCATGAGTTGATCCCATGTTCTGATTGAGCCCGATGGTAAAGAGTGTAGCCAAGCTCTCGCCTTGTCTCTCAGTGAAAACGGAAATAATCTCAGCCTGATAGCATCCTGAGAAACCCCGTTCATTTTCAGAGTGTCGCAGTACTCTAAAAACATGGACAAGTGGAGGTTTGGCTCTTCAGTAGGTGCACCCCCAAACTGATTCTGCTGAACCATTTGCAGAAGGGATGGCTTGAGCTCGAAATTGTTGGCCTCTACAGTAGGCCTGGCGATGCTGGAGTGAAGTGTCTGTGCATTCGGCGCTGCAAAATCCTTAAGACATCTCGCGTTCGCATTCGCATTTGCAGCCGGGTTTGCGTTCGCGTTAGCGTTTGCATTAATATTTACATTCACGTTCTCTTCAGCCATTGTAACTTGTCTAAGCTGAGCTCGTTTCAGTCTCTGTAGTTTTCTCCTTGTACGAAAAGTTTTCTCGATTTCTGGATCTAGTTCAAAATTGATCTTGTTTCGCATACAAGGGAAAAATTGAATCCTGAAATAAAACAGAAAAATAAAAATTAAAAACTAAAAATAAAATAAAAATGGCTTAGTCTCACTAATATATAATATAAACTAATATTGACTATTCAAGTCCCCGGCAACGGCGCCAAAAACTTGGTGTGCCTAAACCGCAAGCGCACGGCTTCGGTGCAGTACAAAAGATTATCGTTCCCACGAGGACCGAACAATCAAGTACTAGCCTATCAATTATTAGTAATCTAAGCCTAATGAAAATACGAGATAGTTGTAAGGAAAACTAAACAGAAAGCAAGTAAATTGATTTGATTTGTATATGATTGGGAATTCCAGAATTAGGGTTTACCACGATATATATTATCGACTCAATTATATTACCAATTAAATTACGATCGCTACTTATGAAGGGCACTATCCAAATGTAATCACTATCTTCTGTCGAAGTATAATAACATACCTAAGCTAATTAATCAACTACTTTCGTGATGATTATACTAGACCTAGACTCATTGATCTCTATGATAATGCATCGATTCCTCAAAAGACCTAAAACTACTTTCGTGATTTAGGATCCTAGGTTTGAATACTAGGGTTCCGATATAGATGTCACCTTTCAGAATTTTCACCTAATATCTATGAACATGCAAATAAGTGGCCAGCAAATTCACAAGCATTAATAAACAAGAATTCAAATCATAAGCATACGCGATGTAACTTCACCGATTCTATAACCTATATCGATAACATGCTATCGGGCTATTCCCAATTCCAGAATAATATGAATTACTCCATAGAAACGAAAACACAATAAACAATTAATAAAGCAAACATCATAAACGACAAGAATTTAAAGAGATTAAAGAAGATAATTTCGATAAAACCCGTTGTCGAATAAATTGTTTACAATCGTTCTTGAATTTCGTGTCTCGATCTCCAATCTTTACAAGTTAATTCAAGAAAATAAGGTTCGAACCCTAAAACAATGTTCGGAGGGGGTATTTATACCTAATCTAAATCATAAACTCGAAGTTGGGCTGAATTTGGGCTTTTCCGCGTTTAGACTGTAATTAGCGCGCGCCTGTACGCGAGTTTGAACGGCGCCTGTACGCCGACTAATACTGCGCTTGTACGCCGCCTTGAACGGCGCTTGGACGCCGTCTTAAACGGCGCTTGTACGCCGCCTTAACCGGCGCTTGTACGCGAGATGGTCAAAAATCTCTGCCCTCGTTGTTTGTACGCGATTTAACACGGCGTACGTACGCCTTGTGAAGTGGCGCTCGTACGCCAATTTGAACGGCGCCTGTACGCCTTGTATTTCCAGCTTCCAATCAACTCGTTCTCGATTTTAGCCTATAATTGGTATTTTTCTATTGCAACATAGAAATTTCCTACGGCACTCAAAAGTAACATTAAACGCATTTGCGGGATGAAAAATATGATGCAATTCTATAATAAACGTGTTGAATGAAGGAATGGAAATTGCGTAAAAATGAGGTTTATCAACTGCCGCATTTATATTTTGATTATTTATGATTGAACATATACGTTAAGATTTGATTAATAGTATTATCATGGATTAAGTTTAATCATAAAAATTTTGTAACTTAAATTCTTGAATGAATAAACTTTTATTGTTTAAATGTTAGAATGGTAGGTTACTTTGTATTATAAATTCCCTTTGTTTTAAACTTTATACCAATTGTAATAACACGTGGTTAACGCCTCACAGCTATAACATTATGGCAAGAGAATTATCTGACAAGTGGCTCCAAACTTTTACCATACTAATTATAAATTATATTGAACATAACCTAAAAAATTAATTGTGAATTTCTATGTTATAATTTTTGTTACAAATAGAAACTCATATATATAGATTTAAGATGGTAATATTGATGTCAATCTAAGGTTATTATTTTTCACATATTCCGGTAGAAGTTCAACATAATTATAATTATAGGAAAAAACAGATATAGATCATTGTATTATAAAAAACACATTTTCTTTTTTTAGTTTTGTTCAATTAAAATTTTATGTAGGTATTGCATTTTACATTATTATTTCATCGTAACATAATGCAGTGAAATGATCCAACTGATTAAATAGTAAACCGCTAAGCCCAAATTAGTCAATCTCATGGCGGTGATTAATCACCCGCAATCTTCTGGCGGCAAAATCATATGCCACCAGAACTTTTTTTACCGCAGCTTTCAACATTCGACGACTGTTTCCGGCGGAAAATCGGGTTTAGCAGAGAAGAAAAAAACATTTGAGATATTGAAGTTGAGAATTTGGTCTATGTTTGAGAGAAAACAGTTTTTCTTTTGAGTTTCTTGAACTGGAAAGACAAGGGTGGAGTCATGGATTTCGACTTTAAGGTCTTTGATTGGAGAAGAAATATCTACGCAATTGATTTTCATACTGTCTAATTGTTTGTGTTTGTACTTTGTAGTGTGTTTTGATCACCATGATACGTACTTTAAATAAACTTTCTATTTTTGGTATTTGATGTGATGTTCTTATCAATAACAGTAGTTAACATCAATAATGAGTCCTGGTTGGAGTAACTATTCAAAATGTCAACAAAGAAAAAGAAAATGGGTTACAGTAAAAAGCATGCTTATTCTCAATGATGAGGGAGATGACATTTTCCATCCTCTCCATAATAATTTGTCTAGACCTGATTTTCTCATCTAAAAATGCAGAAAAGAAATTGAGATAGCCGAGTGAGATTGAGAGAATCCACTTATACGAGTGACGAGTGAAAATAGTAAGGAGAAAATATACGAGAGAAAAATAGTCTATTTTTCTATTACTGTTTCAAGTTTCTAAACTTGATGTATTTTGTAATCCAAGAGATATACTCTTGAAAATTTGGTTATCAACGTAAAATTATAATTTATCATTTTCTAAAATGTCGTATTTCCTGTCATTGTCGTGTCGTACGTCGTATCCATTGTCATTAGGGGTGTACGCGGTCGGGTTCGGGCGGTTTTATAAGAAAAAAATAACCCGACCCACCATGAGCGGATGAACAAAATATCAACCCGAAATTACATATTTATTTTTCCAAACCGAACGGTTCGGTTCGGTCGGGTTAGTAAATTTAGCGGGCGGGTTGGCGGTTTTTAGCTTTTTTTATTTTTTTTTCATTTTTTGCAATATACTAATAAAATATATTACATTTTTGTACATTTAATTACAAAAATTAGTTGGTAGATTGTTGATAATCAAGTAATTTTTTTAATAAAAATCATATGATCATAATTTATAATATCATAAATTTCATAACTTCAATATTATTAAAAATATATATAAATATATATATATATCATAAATTTCAATCATAAATTTATCGAACATATTTCATTGGTTGTAAAAATAAAACTTTATTCAAATAAAATAAGTGTTCAAATAAAGTTTTAAATTCTCTTAAATAAAAGTAAAGTGGGTTATATAAATATGAATAAAATTATTATTGTTAGAGAGTATATACCTATATATTATTTTAAAGCTTGTTATTAATCTCTATAATATACATTTGTGTGTATTTTATATAATTAACGGTCGGGTTGCGGTTTAGGCGGGTTACAAATTTTAAACCCACCACCCGACCCGAAAGTGGCGGGTGACAAGAATATCAAACCGCGGCTATTATTTAAAAGTTTAAAACCAACGGTTTGCGGGCGGATCGGTTCGGTTTGAGCGGTTCGAGCGGGTTGAGCGGGTTTATGTACACCCCTAATTGTCATGTGTCCATGCATGATAGCTTTTCACACTAAAGTTAATCTACTCCAACAAATCATTGTGATTTTATTAAGTATATAAGAGGCCAATTGGATGGTCACTCCATCCCAAAAAAATTATTCACAACAAAAAATTCCCAAAAGTTTCAATTGTTTGGCATATTACAAAAAAATCTTCAAATAAAATCTCTGAAAATTTTAGATAATTTTGAAGAAATTTTGGCAAGAAAAGAGAAAAAATTAATCTTACTATTCATGATTTGACAGTTCACCCAATCTATTTGTAAGATTTTTTCGATTATTTTTCAACTTCAAAAATTAAATTAATCACATATTATAATGTAAAATAATGCAACGTTTAAAATAAGATCCATTGTGACTATTTTTTTATATCTAAATCGATGATTTTAACTAAATAATTTATTATAAATTATATTCAAATAATAATCTCAATAATTTTTTCATAACAAAAAATATATCACATCAACCATAATCATTACATATTATTCTCTTAATAATTTCTTTCAAACACACATCTCACAACTTATTTCTTATTCATAAGGATATTTTTTTCTTACTTTTGTCATGAAAAATAATTTTCAGAGATGGATATTCCATCCAATTGGGACCTAATCTATTGAAATGTTTAGATTCGTTATGCTTGAAATTTAAAAAAATCCAAAAGTAAAACTTCAATGCCATTGTGAGTTTAAATTTGAATTTTGGGTTCAAGAATACATGTAATAAATTCTCTGTAATCTACTATTTATTTGAGAAAGGTCTTAATTGCAATTACTAATTACCAATTTTGTCTGGATTCAGTAAAACAACCAACGGGAAGAAAAATAATTCTCATTAACTTTCTTTATCTCTTTGCAATCAACCTCGCAAATTTGCATTCAATTTTTAAAAGACATTCAAATTCAAATCTCAATTTCATACTATTTTATTGAATGAATAGCATTTTGAACACCTGAAAATTAAAACCAAGCTGTTCAAACAATTATACTTTTTTGCAAAATATTTATCCAAGTGTTTTCGCGCCAAAATGATACCGATTCTTCCTTTTGATATAATAGTTAATATTCTCTTGTTGTTGTCCACTAAAACCTTGGTCAAGTTTCAAGTTGTGTGCAAATCTTGGCGCGATTTGATAAGGGACCCAATTTTCATCAAAATGCATTTCCAAAACCGGGCTTCAAAAGGTAATAATAATTTTCTCTACGTACCTTCGAATTATACCCATGGCCACATTTTTCGATTACTTTGTGATAAAACGTTAGAGTGGGCTTTGGACATGCCGGTTCCATTTGAGTTGGTCTCAATGAGGTTCTATATAGTGGGTTCATATAATGGTTTGTTGTGTATCTCAGATGTAAATAGCTTTGGTACTACCATATACATCCATAAGAAAATATAGCATAATAAATTCTCCAATTAGTACTATTTCCGGATTGTCAAAGCAAAGTCATTTTCGTATTGCTTTAGGGTTTGCTTATTGTGATCAAATGAACGACTATAAGATCGTTAGGATTATTAGGATTGTATCACGAGACAAGGACATGGTTGAAGGTAACATTAATATAAATGCAAGTCTCAATTACAAAGCCAAGAACATTAAAATCGAGGTTTATTCAGTGCTCACTAACTTGTGGAAAAATATTGAAGTGGATTACTTTCCATGGGATATGATTGACAAAACATCTCAAGTATTAATTAATGAATCTATCCATTGGCGGGTAAATCAAAGAGATGTCGATGAGACCAAACCGGCAATTCTAGCGTTTCATTTTGGAAATGAAGTATTTCGAAAAATAAGCTTACCATTTTACGAAGATGATGGAAATAACTTAGCGGAATGCATTGGCAATGTCAAGGGATATCTTTCAGTATTTTTGTTCCAACTTGTTGAACCAGATCTAGCTCCAGATGAATGTTATCTATGGGTTATGAAGGAGTATGGAGTAGTAGATTCTTGGACTAAAATGTACTCTATTACACTAAACCCTAGAGTTGAAACTCCGCTCATGTTGACCATAAATGAAGAAATAATATTTGAAAATGAAGAATATGACGCAGTTTCAGTGAGACAACTAGATACCTCGGAGTGGAGAATGACGGTTATCTTGATTTTGTGCACTACATCGATAGCCTAGTTTTGCTAGACTAAGATATGCCACAAAATGGATAACCTAATATTTTATCATCTAGAAAGAAAGGTATGTACTATCTACTTAATATAATATTATTTCTACATTATTGTTATTGTTTCTTATTTTTGAGTTATCATGAATTATACATTAATGGATGAGTTATAATGTGGAATTTGAGGATCTTTTTTTTATGATGATTGTCATTAATAATTACAATATTAATTTTTTCTTCTCGAAGTTACTTGTCATCTTATAAGAACAAAAAAAAAAAAATAAGCTTTAGATTTTGCAATGCTTTTATGTATACTGATGTAACTAGAATGCATCATATAATTGATTTGTAAATCTATATCTATCTATAACTATTATAAAGTATGAATCCTTTAACATGATTTACATTTCTTAACTTTTTTGTTAAGACCAAAATACCCCCATATAATAATTAATATTTATATTTAATTTTTAAATTTTGTAGTGTTGTTATTAAATAAATGCACATAAATTTAAATTAAACTCTCATATAATAATTAATATTTATATTTAATCTAAATAAACTATTACATTTTGTAGTATTGTTATTAAATGAATGTACATGAATTTAAATTAATATTGAACAAACTAATTAATATTAAACAAGTTTGTTCAATGTACAGTAACATAAATCATTCATAAGAATGTGAATAGGTCAAATCACATAAATTCCTTTTGTTTATAAATTTGAAATTTTCATTGAAATGTCTTTCAATTGTATGTTGTTAATGAGAATGAGGTTGATAATCAAATGAAGATAACCAAAAATGGCGTTTTTGCCTTTTTTTTGTTCTTTTCATTTTAATTGTTTTACTTTATTTTAGACTTTAATTAAGTCCTTTGAAAGTTTATAAAGTTTAAATTATGATCAATTTAGTCTTTTAAGATTTAATAAGTTACAATTATATCAATAGATGTTGTTTCTTATTTCAGTTATATATATATATATATTTTTTTTTATTTTACAATTTTATTATAAATTAAATATGTATCACAACTAGTAAAAATATTTTATAATTACAACAATTTGATACACTTAATAATTTAAAATTTACATATAATAAATTGCATTTTACTTGTCAATTCCAACTATAAGATGTAGTTAATAATTATACAAACATTATTATTGTTAATGTTTCTTATTTTATAGTTATCATGAATTGTAGATTAATTGATGAATTACATATGACATTTGATGAGTACTTATTTTTCCATTTTAAGGTCATAACAAATGAAAGGGCACAAAAACTAAGACTATTTCTTGCAAGAAATTTGTTATGTATTCTAAAACTTAAGATGTTTTTAGAATTTACATGATCATTTTCTTTCTTTAACAAAACAACTTATCAGCGTAAAATTATAACTATCATTTTTTAAAATGCCGTATTAATTTCCTGTCATTGTCGTGTCGTACGCCGTACCCATTATCCGTGTTCATACATGATAGCTTTTCACACTAAAGTTAATCTGCTCCAACAAATCATTATGATTTTATTAAGTATATAATCTATTGAAATGTCTAAACTCGTTATGCTTGAAATTTAAAAAATCCAAAAGTAAAAATTTAATGCCATTGTGAGTTTAAATTTGAATTTTGGGATCAAGAATACATGTAATAAATTCTCTCTAATCTACTATTTATTTGTCAAAGGTCTTAATTGCAATTACTAATTACTAACTTTGTCTGGATTCAGTAAAACAACCAACGGGAAGAAAATTAATTCTCATTAACTTTCTTTATCTTTTGCAATCAACATTGCAAATTTGCATTCAATTTTTCAAAGACATTCAAATTGAAATCTCAATTTCATACTATTTTATTGAATGAATAGCATTTTGAACACCTGAAAATTAAAACCAAGCTGTTCAAACAATTATACTTTTTTGCAAAATATTTATCCAAGTGTTTTCGCGCCAAAATGATACCGATTCTTCCTTTTGAAATAATAGTTAATATTCTATTGTTGTTGTCCACTAAAACCTTGGTCAAGTTTCAAGTTGTGTGCAAATCTTGGCGCGATTTGATAAGGGACCCAATTTTCATCAAAATGCATTTCCAAAACCGGGCTTCAAAAGGTAATAATTATTTTCTATACGTACCTTCAAATTATACCCATGGCCACATTTTTCGGTTACTTTGTGATAAAACATTAGAGTGGGCTTTGGACATGCCGGTTCCATTTGAGTTGGTCTCGGTGAGGTTCTGTATAGTGGGTTCATGTAATGGTTTGTTGTGTATCTCAGCTGTAAATAGCTTTGGTACTACCATATATTTGTGTAACCCATCCATAAGAAAATATAGCATAATAAATTCTCCAATTAGTACTATTTCCGGATTGTCAAAGCAAAGTCATTTTCGTTTTGCTTTAGGGTTTGCTTATTGTGATCAAACGAACGACTATAAGATCGTTAGGATTGTTAGGATTGTATCACGAGACAAGGACATGTTTGAAGGTAACATTAATATAAATACAAGTCCCAGTTACAAAGCCAACAACATTAAAATCGAGGTTTATTCAGTGCTCACTAACTCGTGGAAAAATATTGAAGTTGATTACTTTCCATGGGATATGCTTGACAAAACATCTCTAGTATTTATTAATGAATCTATCCATTGGCGGGTAAATCAAAGAGATGTCGATGAGAACAAACCGGCAATTCTAGCGTTTCATTTTGGAAATGAAGTATTCCGAAAAATAAGCTTACCATTTTACGAAGATGATGGAAATAACTTAGCGGAATGCATTGGCAATGTCAAGGGATATCTTTCGGCATTTTTGCTCCAACTTGTTGAACCAGATTTGGCTCCAGATGAATGTTATCTGTGGGTTATGAAGGAGTATGGAGTAGTAGATTCTTGGACTAAAATGTACTCTATTACGATAAACCCTAGAGTTGAAACTCCGCTCATGTTGACCATAAATGAAGAAATAATATTTGAAAATGAAGAATATGACGCAGTTTCATATAATTTTGGTAGTGAGACAATTAGATACCTCGGAGTGGAGAATGACGGTTATCTTGATTTTGTGCACTACATCGATAGCCTAGTTTTGCTAGACTACGATATGCCACAAAACGGATAACCTAACATTTTATCATCTAGAAAGAAAGGTATGTACTATCTACTTAATGTAATATTATTTCTACATTATTGTTATTGTTTCTTATTTTTGAGTTATCATGAATTATACATTAATGGATGAGTTATAATGTGGAATTTGAGGATTGTTTTTTTTTTTAATGATGATTGTCATTAAGAATTACAATATTAAATTTTTCTTCTCGTAGTTACTTGTCATCTTATAAGAACAAAAAAAATAAGCTTTAGGTTTTGCAATGCTTTTATGTATACTGATGTAACTAGAATGCATCATATAATTGATTTGTAAATCTATATCTATCTATAACTATTGTAAAGTACGAATCCTTTAGCATGATTTACATTTCTTAATTTTTTTTGTTAAGACCAATTTTTTTGTTAAGACCAAAATACCCCATATAATAATTAATATTTATATTTAATTTTTAAATTTTGTAGTGCTGTTATTAAATAAATGCACATAAATTTAAATTAAACTCTCATATAATAATTAATATTTATATTTAATCTAAATAAACTATTACATTTTGTAGTATTGTTATTAAATGAATGTACATGAATTTAAATTAATATTGAACAAACTAATTAATATTAAACAAGTTTGTTCAATGTACATTAACATGAATCATTCATAAGAATGTGAATAGGTCAAATCACATAAATTTCTTTTGTTTAAAAATTTGAAATTTTCATTGAAATGTCTTTCAATTGTATGTTGTTAATGAGAATGAGGTTGATAATCAAATGAAGATAACCAAAAATGGCGTTTTTGCCTTTTTTTGTTCTTTTCATTTTAATTGTTTTACTTTATTTTAGACTTTAATTAAGTCCTTTGAAAGTTTATAAAGTTTAAATTATGATCAATTTAGTCTTTTAAGATTTAATAAGTTACAATTATATCTATAGATGTTGTTTCTTATTTCAGTTATATATATATATATATATTTATTTTACAATTTTATTATAAATTAAATATGTATCACAACTAGTAAAAATATTTTATAATTACAACAATTTGATACACTTAATAATTTAAAATTTACATATAATAAATTGCATTTTACTTGTCAATTCCAACTATAAGATGTAGTTAATGATTATACAAACTTTAATTGTGAATTTCATAATATAATATATAAAAAAACAAAATATATTAAATGCATGAAAATGCACAATATTTAAAAGTTTTGAGCTGTATTTTGTAAAAATTTGTATGAATATAAAAAAAGTGGAAAATTAAATATTTTACTATTTTTGTTCCATCTAGTGAATCATAATCCTTTGCGAGATCATTGTTATTTGTGAGTTATGGCCGAATATGGAGCAGTAGGAACTTGGACTAAAATGTACTCAATTACGGTAGACACTAGAGTTGTTACCCAACACATGTTCACCATGAACGAAAAAATAATATTTGAAAATGACGAAGAAGATTGGTTTCATATCGAAGGCTATAATGAACCATGTGAAAGAATAACTTCGTATTTCCATTATTATTGTTAATGTTACTTATGTTATAGTTATCATGAATTGTAAAGTAAATTGATGAATTATATATGAGCTTTGATGATTACTAATTGTTTCCTTGCAAGGTAATAATAAATGAAAAGGCACCAAAACTAAGACTATTTTCATGAAAGAACTTTGTTATGTATTCTGAAACTTATGCAGTTTTTAGAATTGACATTATCATTTATTTTTCTTTAACAATACTACTCATCAGCCAATAATTAAGAACGAAAATAAGCTTTTAGTGTTGGCTAAATTTAATCTATGCAGAAGAATTAATGGGAAAAAAATGAATGTTATTTGTGGTGCAGTTTATATTCAATATTTGTAGGGTTTTCTTCAGTTTGTTCTTAGCAATGCCTATTGCTTTTTTCACATATTTGGTTGTTTCAACTCATTTTAAGATTTAACAAAACTAAAATTTATAGTTGCTTATTAAATTTTCAAAAGATTAGCTTACAAATCAACACATTTATAGCTGATAATAAACTATTAAGCAGATTAGATAAATGAACGATTAATATTTGAAAATGGAGAATACAATCGGTTTCATTTAATCTCCAACAATTTTTAAGATAGAGATTTAGGTCACGCGACACATTTGAGCCTTCATTTTATCACTAAATTCATCTATAGCAAATTAATTACATTGACACTGTTTTCTATACTTATTAAGGCCTTTTCTGCTCTAGCTAGATGCAACTTAAAAAGATACACAAACAATAAACAATATATAATATTTTGTTCCAATTAAATTTTTAATTGTCTTAAGTAGTTAAAATATCTATTATTCACATTAGAAAGAATTCACTGGCATTGCCAGATAATTTTCTGAATGTGGGGCTAGCTCCTCATTAAATGTAATAAATTCTAGATAATCTATAACACAAATTTGCAAATTTATATGGCAGAAGATAGAGTTGTGGTCAGAGTAATTTATTAACCACAAAGTAATTTATTAGTTGTGGTTAGAGTAATTTATTGAAGAATCAAAAAGTTCATTTACACATTTTTCACTAAATAAGATACATTTTTCACATCCATTGTACACTTATCTCTAACTATTACTTCAATTACTCTTTTTATCTTTTGTTTGCTATAATAATTCTTTAATATATAATTATTATCAGAATAACTAACTAAATCATTTTCCACATCATACATTATCACATTTAATTGAGACATTTTACTAATTCCAACTACCGTCAAAAAATTATAAATAAGGCTACCTAATTATGAAGTTGATGGAGATGATCCAATGGAATATAGTGGCATTGTCAAGGGATATCTTTCCTTATTTTTGTTCCTTAGTAGATCACAATCCAAGGGGAGATCAATGTTATTTGTGGGTTATGACCGAATATGGAGCAGTAGGATCTTGGACTAAAATTTACTCAATTATAGTAAACACTAGAGTTGTTACTCACTCATGTTCACCATGAATGAAAACATAATATTTGAAAATGACGAAGATGATGTGGTTTCATATCATTTTGGCAACAAGGCATCTAGATCCGTTTCATCTTGACCTTGTGAACTACATGGATAGCTTACGTAGTTTTGATCGACGGCTATGATGAACCATGGGAAGAATAACATCGTATTTATATCATGCATGACGAAATAATGGTATGAGTATATCAACATAATACTCTTTACACATTATTATTGTTAATGTTTCTTATTTTATAGTTATCATGAATTGTAGATCAATTGATGAATTACATATGACATTTGATGAGTACTTATTTTTCCATTTTAAGGTCATAACAAATGAAAGGACACAAAAACTAAGGCTATTTCTTGCAAGAATTTTGTTATGTATTCTAAAACTTAAGATGTTTTTAGAATTTACATGATCATTTTCTTTCTTTAACAAAATAACTTATCAGCGTAAAATTATAATTATCATTTTTTAAAATGCCGTATTAATTTCCTGTCATTGTCGTGTCGTACGCCGTACCCATTATCCGTGTTCATACATGATAGCTTTTCACACTAAAGTTAATCTGCTCCAACAAATCATTATGATTTTATTAAGTATATAATCTATTGAAATGTCTAAACTCGTGTTAAGTCATGTTTTGTGCATATTTTACATGTCTATAGTCGGGTTGTTTGTTACATTTACTCCTCTTATTTCGTGATTTTAGGTTGACAATTGGATTTTAGAAGATTAAAAGGAGAAAGAACCAAATGAAAAGAAAAAGAGGAAAAAAATGGCGAAGAAAAGAGTTGACACGAAAAAGGCAGCAGAAGACTTCGAAGAATTAAGCGTGCCCACGCTTAAATCCCAGAACGCTTCTGCCGAAAAACGCGTTTTCAAACGCGTTTTCTAAAGATTCCTGAAATTTGGTGGGTGTCGAATCCAACAAAAATAAATTACCTACTCGAAAAGATTTGTAAATAGTGACAAGTAGGGTCGATCCACAGGGAATGGTGTAGAAATAATTCCTAAATTACTAATATCGATTTAAAAGGGAGGTTTTGGATTTGATTAACTAAATAAAATAAAAAGACGTAAAATAAAAAGCAAATAAAATAGAGTTCGAATTCAATAAGATGAGAAGTTCTAGTCTTCGGATTATCTCGGTATTGGTTCTACGATTTGATCACTGATGCAATAATAATTCAACGTTATCAGATAAATTGGCTATAGTTACTAACAAGCTCTAGCAACCTAGTTTTTCCTTAAGTCGTCGATAACCAAAACAAGCTCTTTGATTACTTCTCTTACCAAATAGACAACCCTAAACAAGCTCTTAGGATTTAGCCTATCGATAGCATTCACGTATTAGAAAAACACCAATTCTAGCCAACAAACACATAAGCTCGGTTTATTTAGACTAGGTTACTAATTCTCATAACGACTAATCGAAGACTTGTCCGTAATCAACGTCGCTAACTGCTACAAAAATTAGGGTTTGCCAAACAATTACGGATTTGGGCCCTAAATAGCTGAATATGATCCCAACGATTAAATAATTGGCCAGACTAAATAATCAATTGAAATATATTGTCAACAAAGCTCAGAGAAAAAGTAAATACCTGATTAACGAAGAAGTTAAAGTACAATTCGATCTCACAAATATTAAGAATCAAACCTTGATGAATCCTCGACTAGAATTATGTGTTTAGCAACACATAATCAAAAACTTCTACAACTCGTTATGCTTGAAATTTAAAAAATTCAAAAGTAAAAATGTAATGCCATTGTGAGTTTAAATTTGAATTTTGGGATCAAGAATACATGTAATAAATTCTCTCTAATCTACTATTTATTTGACAAAGGTCTTCATTGCAATTACTAGTTACTAACTTTATGTCTAGATTCAGTAAAACAACCAACGGGAAGAAAATTAATTCTCATTAACTTTCTTTATCTTTTGCAATCAACATTGCAAATTTGCATTCAATTTTTCAAAGACATTCAAATTCAAATCTCAATTTCATACTATTTTATTGAATGAATAGCATTTTGAACACCTGAAAATTAAAACCAAGCTGTTCAAACAATTATACTTTTTCGCAAAATACTTATCCAAGTGTTTTCGCGCCAAAATGATACCGATTCTTCCTTTTGAAATAATAGTTAATATTCTCTTGTTGTTGTCCACTAAAACCTTGGTCAAGTTTCAAGTTGTGTGCAAATCTTGGCGCGATTTGATAAGGGACCCAATTTTCATCAAAATGCATTTTCAAAACCGGGCTTCAAAAGGTAATAACTATTTTCTATACGTACCTTCAAATTGTACCCATGGCCACATTTTTCGGTTACTTTGTGATAAAACGTTAGAGTGGGCTTTGGACATGCCGGTTCCATTTGAGTTGGTCTCAATGAGGTTCTGTATAGTGGGTTCATGTAATGGTTTGTTGTGTATCTCAGATGTAAATAGCTTTGGTACTACCATATATTTGTGTAACCCATCCATAAGAAAATATAGGATAATAAATTCTCCAATTAGTACTATTTCCGGATTGTCAAAGCAAAGTCATATTCGTATTGCTTTAGGGTTTGCTTATTATGATAAAACGAACGACTATAAGATCGTTAGGATTGTATCACGAGACAAGGACATGGTTGAAGGTAACATTAATATAAATGCAAGTCTCAGTTACAAAGCCAAGAACATTAAAATTGAGGTTTATTCAGTGCTCACTAACTTGTGGAAAAATATTGAAGTGGATTACTTTCCATGGGATATGATTGACAAAACATCTCAAGTATTTATTAATGAATCTATCCATTGGAGGGTAAATCAAAGAGATGTCGATGAGAACAAACCGGCAATTCTAGCGTTTCATTTTGGAAATGAAGTATTCCGAAAAATAAGCTTACCATTTTACGAAGATGATGGAAATAACTTAGCGGAATGCATTGGCAATGTCAAGGGATATCTTTCGGCATTTTTGTTCCAACTTGTTGAACCAGATCTGGCTCCAGATGAATGTTATCTGTGGGTTATGAAGGAGTATGGAGTAGTAGATTCTTGGACTAAGATGTACTCTATTACGCTAAACCCTAGAGTTGAAACTCCTCTCATGTTGACCATAAATGAAGAAATAATATTTGAAAATGAAGAATATGACGCAGTTTCATATAATTTTGGTAGTGAGACAATTAGATACCTCGGAGTGGAGAATGACGGTTATCTTGATTTTGTGCACTACATCGATAGCCTAGTTTTGCTAGACTACGATATGCCACAAAACGGATAACCTAATATTTTATCATCTAGAAAGAAAGGTATGTACTATCTACTTAATGTAATATTATTTCTACATTATTGTTTTTGTTTCTTATTTTTGAGTTATCATGAATTATACATTAATGGATGAGTTATAATGTGGAATTTGAGGATTGTTTTTTTTTTTTATGCGAGGATTGTCATTAAGATTTACAATATTAAAATTTTCTTATCGAAGCTACTTGTCATCTTATAAGAAAAAAAAAGACAAGCTTTAGGTTTTGCAATGCTTTTATGTATACTGATGTAACTATAATGCATCATATAATTGATTTGTAATTTTTTTTAAATGATTCATCAACAGTTTAATTATCTTTCCCATCTTTTTGCTAACATATCTATATTTATACTTGTATCCTCACAAGTATATCCATCCACTTTTCTTTTTTGTCATTCTTTCAAAATAATGTAGATTGTATAATAATTACTTCTATACTTTTATATATAATAACATAATGTATATATATTTATGATGTTATGAAAACAAACTAATTATGCAAATCAGACTTTATAAGACTTCTCCAATTCCATCATTATGCATTGCATCCTGCAGTTGATCAGTATGAATCTAAAAATAAAGTTTTTAATTTTCTAAAATAACAGTTAAAGTATCTTACAAAATGACGATTGAAAATGAATTGTTAACACATCCAAACTGTTATGTTCCTAAATATGAGTGAGGAACACACTCCTTACAAATGACTAGAGAAATAAACTAAAAACTAATTCTGAATTTTTTTTTCTTTTTTTCATTAATAAGTTATCATCCTATTTATACAATAAAATAAAATAAAACTAAATCTATCCACTAAGCCACTAATAGACCACTAATAAACCACTAATCTAAAATAACTAACCACTAAATTAATCCACTAATTAATTACAACTAATAAAAAAAAGATTAATAACTAATAAAATAAAAATTACTAATTAATTACTACGTAAAAACTGATCATATCCTATCAATACCTCACCCATTAAAATGGTCTTGTCCTCAAGGCCATAATATATTTAATTCTCCATTTTGGCCAAAAACCAAACACCATGTAAATTTCTTTCATTTCGATGGTAAGAAAGAAGAAATGGATTGATTGCGGCTTGTGGTTAAATAGGTATTCTGTCAATGTAATAAAAATTTTAAATTGAGGTGACTTTGGTTGGTTGGATGAGTATTTAGGTCGGTAAGAGTGTGGATGCGTGAGGGATATAATTGTTGGGTTAAGCTTGATGGTGGAGGGGTCTTGTTGTGGTTGTAAGGTGTTAGCAATTTGGAATTGCATTTTCGCCACTCCTACAATTGGTGAATTGTGGGGTTGATTTGGTTTGATGTTAGCTTGTAGAAGAGAAATGTTGGGAGTTGGAGCAGAGATGGGTGCGAATTTCATCACATCCAATTTTTGATGAGATTTTTCCAATAAAGCATTTAGTCGATCAGACATTTGAGTTATCTCGACCTTAAAATCATTCAATAATTTAATGATTTTGGAAATGGAATCTTCGATGGTAGCTGAAATTGAAGTTTCGATAGGCTCGGGAGGCACGTAAAGTGGGTTTGTGCGTATGTAAAAAATGGGAGGGCATGAGTATGGATTATCGTTTCGAATGTAGTATGGAGGCATCGTTCGAGAGAATGAAAGCACCATTGTTATGTTTCTAAATGTGAGTGAGGAACGACACTCCGAATACGTAAAATAACCAGAAATAAAAAACTACAATTCTGAAATCTTTTTCTTCTTTTTTTCATTAATAAGTTATCATCCTATTTATACAATAAAATAAAACTAAATATATCCACTAAGCCACTAATAGACCACTAATAAACCACTAATCTAAAATAACTAACCACTAAATTAGTCCACTAATTAATTACAACTAATAAAGAAAAAATTAATAACTAATAAAATAAAAATTACTAATTAATTACTACATAAAAACTCATATCCTATCACAAACAAAACCCAAAAAAAAAAACCCATTAATTTAAAAGGAAAAAAAACACATTTTATTGAAGAATTAATCTAAAATTAAAGTTATATAAGAAAAATAAAAAGAAATGGAGTACAATGAATGGATGGGAGGATGACGTCATGAACATGGAAGAGGTGTCAAATCCGAATGGACGGATGATAGTACCTGACGTCGGATGTGACTGATCGGACGGCTGACAGTGACTCTCCCTCGCTGGCGTCTCTCTCACCCCCGGCTGGCACGGGAGCTTTATTTTCTATATTTCTTCACTCAAACACTTTGGACAAAGCAAAACACAATATATATATATATATATGTAATATATAATATACAATATAATATATATATATTCTAGTTGTCACTGTGTATGAAAACTATTTACTTTTTCTTTTTCTCTGACACAGATAATGTACCCGCAGGCTAAGGATTTTTTTAGGGTTTTTGACCTGTCTACAGTGTTCTCTTATTTTACATTTTATTTTTGGTGTTTTTTTAGAGATAAAAAAAATATAATCTATGTTATATATGAAATTGGACACTTATTCTCATTAAAAATGATGCAAAAAGAGCCTCTTGAAATAATATTATTTTAATTGTGATGTGCTAGAGACATATCTGATAGGAAATAATTATATTGTGTTTATTAATGATTAAATTATAAAAAATTATCCATTTAACTCAGTAAATCTTATCATATATTTCAGTATACAGCTGAGAACTCAATTTAAACTGATAAAAGTACAACCAATTTTCATTTTGAACATAGTTTTAATCATAATTTCATGTGATGTTTATAATATTTAACACACTATATAATATTATTAAATATCTTATACTGTTATTGAAAAATAAATGCAACCCAATAAATGTTTTTATATTTGAATTTGCCAACAAGTATTAGTTTGATTACTTCTGCAATCATTGTTTCGCAATTATTAAATATATTAGAATTTTATAGCTTATACATGAAAACCATTAAATATTTTTCTGAAATGATAGTTTATATAATTAAATAACTATTTAATAGCTATTTATTTTGTCATTATCTTTATAGTCTAAATATGAAAATCATTAAATATTTTTCTGAAAGATAGTTTATATAAATATATAACGAAGATGCACTTATAATGTAACCTAAGAATCATTAACATCCAAAGATAATATTTGGCATAATTCATTCTTACATTCTTCACCTTCTACCTCACCTCTCTAAACCTTTTAACACATGCAGAAAGAAGAAAAAAAAGACTTCAAATCTACACATACAAAACATACAGATAGATAAACAAAACTGAAAAACGCCATTTTTTCAAGTTTCTACAGATTGCCATTATCACTTCCTGGACTTGCTAGAGTTAAAACCACACCTTCGAGTTCACTTTTACCCTTCAAATCGTTTATTACAGATGTAGGGGCCCGCGTCTCTAAAGACGATCTTTTCGATTGATTTTGCTCCAAGCTGTGAACTAATCTCTGATAGCCAATATTTGAATTGTTTTTTCCAGCATTTGCGTTATTAATGGCGATCTGATGAGCAGAAGGTAAAGGGTGTTGTCCAAAAACGGCTCCTCTTGAGACGGGATCAGGTCCCTTGAGATTAAAGAAAAAACAAAGTTATGAATATTTAACTTTCAAAAGCTTGAATTATTAGATAATATTTAGAACCCTAGATTTTAATATGATATACATTATATAAATGGTATATATATATATTCTCATTTCAGTTTGTATTTTACAATTCAAATCCTCACATGAAAATACGGACAAATATATGTTACATGTTTCTGTTAGAAATCAATGCCTCCATGGCCGTGAGAAGAAGAGAAATATAAGAGCAAAAATATCTTGTATTGATTGAAAAATCATCAAATGTACAGCAAATCAATCTATTTATACACAAACTATAACAAAGAAGATGAAACTTGTTGATCAAGCCATGCCAGCTGGCTGTAACTAACTTCTTAACAAACTAACGAACTGAAAGTAAAAGACGTAAATGCCCTTAGTCTCGCATACATTTTGACATCCTCCCTCAAGTTGGAATTTGCAAGAGATTGCAAATTCCTAACTTGCCAAGAAAATGAGTTAGCTGAGGTTTGCCAAGAGACTTTGTAAACAAGTCTGCTAACTGTAACTTCGTCGATATATAGCTTGGTTCAATCATGCCGCCTTGAACCTTTTCTCGAACGAGATGACAATCTAACTCAATATGTTTCGTTCGCTCATGGTACACGGGATTGGATGCAATATGGAGTGCAGCCTGGCTATCACAAGCAAGCGGTACAGGTGTCAAGTTGGTCACTTGTAGTTCATTCAAGAGATTGATGAGCCATGTTAACTCACAACATACCGCAGCCATCGACCTATACTCCGACTCCGCGGATGACCTTGATACTGTGTTTTGCTTCTTCGTTCTCCAAGATATAAGTGCATCTCCAAGTTTTATACAATAACCTGTTATCGATCTCCGTGTCATTGGACACGACGCCCAATCGGCATCACAAAATGCACTTAGCTTCAGCGTATGATGTGCTGGAAATATTAATCCTTGACCCAAAGTCCCTTTCACCTATCGTAATACCTTGTGTGCCATGTTCAAATGAGGGATTCTCGGTTTAGCCATAAATTGACTTAATATGTGAACGGGGTACGACAAATCGGGTCTAGAAATGGTTAGATATATCAATCTCCCAACCAACCTTCTATATTTGGATGGATCAGGCAACTCATCTCCATCCGTATTATTTAATTTATGGTTTTGATCCATTGGAATGGTGCTAGGCTTGGCACCAGAAAGGCCTGCATCAGAGACAATATCTTGGGCGTATTTCCTTTGGTTCAAGTATATTCCCTCCTTTGTTCTAATGACCTCAAGACCCAAGAAATATTTAAGGTCTCCAAGATTTTTAATTTTGAACTTTGTGTCCAAAAAATCCATCAGTTTATCAATGATTATTTTGCTTGTTCCCGTCATAACCACATCATCAACGTATACCAACAGGGCTGTAAAGTCATCCCCATCCTTTCGTGTAAAGAGAGAGTGATCACATTTGGATTGGTTAAAACCCATATCAACCAAGGTAGAAGAGAATTTTGCAAACCATTGTCTAGAGGCCTGCTTGAGGCCGTACAAAGATTTGACCAACCGACAGACCGGTCGTTTACATCCTCCCTGAAGAGCAAAACCAGGAGGAAGGTCCATATACACCTCCTCAGTTAACTCGCCATGTAAGAACGCATTGTTTACATCAAGTTGGGAGATGACCCAGCCACGAGAAGCGGCAACGGCCAAAAGCGTGCGAACAGTGGTCATTTTGGCCACTGGTGCGAAAGTGTCGTGGTAATCAACGCCCTCCGTTTGAGTATAGCCCTTGGCTACAAGCCGGGCTTTGTAACGTTCCAAAGAACCATCCGATTTATACTTCACCTTATACACCCACTTACAGCCAACAGTTTGTTTACCATTTGGAAGCTCAGTGATATACCAAGTTCGATTGTCCTCTAAAGCCTTAATTTCTAATGCCATAGCCTCCCGCCACAAAGGGTTTTTATAGGCTTCAGAATAAGAATTTGGTTCTTTATGGATAATAGAGGTCAAAGCAAAAGATTGATAAGCAGGTGGGGTAGAGGTTAAGGAGATATAATCGGTAATAGGATATGAACAAGAAGAAAGAGCTCCGTGAGTTGAAGTGGTGGAGCAGATGTAATCTTCTTGCCATCTTGGTGGCTGCCGAGGCCGAGTAGAAACTCGAGTTGGAATAGGAGTTGAAGAAGGTGGAGCAATGGTGTCAACGGAAGTATCGAATTCGGATATGTCAGAGGGAAAAGGAAGGACGGGTGAAGAAGTTGAGTGAATGGAAGCAAAAGGAAATGTGGATTCAAAAAATTTAACATCCCGACTTACAAATAACTTGTGAGTGTGTAAGTCATATAATTGGTAGCCCTTTTGACCGTAAGGATATCCTAAGAAGACACACCTGTTGGCCCGTGGATCAAACTTATCAGAATTGGGTTTAGTGACAGTGGCGAAACACAAGCAACCGAAGACACGCATGTGATGATATGAGGGAACGGTGTTGTAGAGAACTTCATAGGGTGATTTATGTTGGAGAACGATGGAAGGTAACTTATTGATGATGTAAGTTGCAGCTAAGATGCATTCCCCCCAGAATTGAATGGGAAGGGAAGCCTGAAATCGCAAAGCACGAGCAATGTCAAGCAAATGGCGGTGTTTTCTCTCAGCGACCCCGTTCTGCTGGGGAGAGTAGGGACAGCTACTTTGGTGCATGACACCATGATTATGGAAAAATGAGGTTAAGGTGTGGTTAAAAAATTCAGTCCCATTGTCCGAACGAAAGACTTTGATGGACCGTTGGAACTGTGTTTGAATGAGGAGGAAAAAATTCTGAATAAGAGATGGGACATCACTTTTGTGGGTCATGAGATAACACCAAGTGGTTCGAGTGTAGTCATCAACCAACGTTAGAAAATACTTATAACCACGGTGAGTAGGGGTTTTGTAAGGGCCCCAAACATCACAATGGACTAAATCAAAAGGTTGTTCAGTCAGGGTATTACGCGCATAAAAAGGAAAACGAGATTGTTTAGCAAGAGGACAAATTGTGCATTCAGTATGTTTGACATTACAAAGATCAGGAATCGAATTTGAAAGAAATTTCAGCTTATCTACGGATGTATGGCCCAATCTATGGTGCCATAGTTGTGATTTATTCATAGCAACAGAAGAAAAAACTGAAATGGGAGCAGAAGGTACATCATGAAAACAATATAGACCCGAAGAGAATTTACCAAGTTCCAGAGGTGTCTTCAACGAAGGGGCCTGCATTATGCACGAAGTTGGAGTGAAATAAACAGAAGCGTTGGAATCAAGTGTTAGGCGACTAACAGATAAAAGATTGTGCTTGAAAGAAGGAACGAAAAGGACATTTCGAAGAATGATCTGAGGAGTAAGATTCACATGGCCAACATGTGTGACTAAAACTTCGGATCCATTAGGTAAGTGAACAACTTTGGGAATACGTAATTGTTGAGGAAAAATAAGTATGTTAAGATTATGAGTAATATGATCCGTGGCCCCACTATCAATTATCCACGTATTGGATGTGTGTGTTATAGAAAAGCAATGGCTAATACCTGCAAGCGAGTACGATTGAGCGGAATTGGAAGAAGAAGGCTTGGGAAGAAGGCTAAGGAGTTGAGCAATTTGGTCCGAAGTGAGCTGTGGCGTGTGGGAAACAGCATTGGCATTGTGAATTGAAGGCTTAGAAGATGAATCGGCATTAGTATAAGACTCAGCGAATCCAATGGAATCCAAGCTGTTGACGGTAAGTTGCTGAGCTCGCATCTCATTGGAACCAGGATTTTGTTTGTTGAATTTCCCGCGTGGCTTGTAGTTCGGAGGAAAACCGTGTAATTTGAAACACTTTTCCTGAACGTGGCCAGTACGGTGGCAATATTGACAATATAAATCCTTCTTATCAATAGAGGATTGTGGATTCCAACTCCTTTGTGCATTGCTGCCTTTACCACTCATCAACGCAGTGGCATCATTCAAAGTTCCAAAATGAGACACATCCATTTGAGCTTCTTCCTGCTGAACCATGGAGTAAGCATCCTCAATCCCCGGGAGAGGTCTCATTAACAGAATTTGACCCCTAACAGTTTTAAAAATGTCATTCAAACCCATTAAAAATTGCATTAACTTTTGTTCAGTGAGCTGCTCCTCCCAAGCTCGAAGAACATCACAGTGTGTGTTCCCTCTACAAATAGGCATATTGATCATGGCATCGAGCTCGTCCCATAGTTGCTTTATTTTTGTATAATAGGCTTCAACGCTGAGCGAGTCTTGGCTACATGTAGAAATCAGTTTTCGGAGACTATAAATGCGAGAACCGGTACTGCTAGAGAATCGCCGGAATAAATTCGACCACATGATTGCAGCCGTGCTACTGTGCAAAATAGATTTGCCAATTTCCTTCGAGACTGAGTTGAGGATCCATGAAATGACCATATTATTGACCTGATCCCATTGTAAAACCAATGGATCACCATTTGGAGGTTTCGGAAGTGTACCATCGACAAAACCGAGCTTGTTTTTACAAGACAAAGCAATCTCCATAGAACGCCTCCATTGAATGTAATTGGAAGCACCTTCCAAATTCTGATTGACCAGGAGCATGCCTGGTGCATTGGATGGCTGTAATTTCAAAGCTGCTGTAAGCGCTGCTGATTGATTCGCCATTGGAAATGCGAATCAAAAAAAAAAAAATTAAAAAAGGAAATCAAGATCAATTGGCTCTTGATACCATGTTAGAAATCAATGCCTCCATGGCCGTGAGAAGAAGAGAAATATAAGAGCAAAAATATCTTGTATTGATTGAAAAATCATCAAATGTACAGCAAATCAATCTATTTATACACAAACTATAACAAAGAAGATGAAACTTGTTGATCAAGCCATGCCAGCTGGCTGTAACTAACTTCTTAACAAACTAACGAACTGAAAGTAAAAGACGTAAATGCCCTTAGTCTCGCATACATTTTGACAGTTTCGCATGTTTGTCCCAAT
This sequence comes from Verbascum thapsus, assembly GCA_963669365.1. Classification (NCBI taxonomy): domain Eukaryota; kingdom Viridiplantae; phylum Streptophyta; class Magnoliopsida; order Lamiales; family Scrophulariaceae; genus Verbascum; species Verbascum thapsus. Next base: position 4,923,954 of record OY770106.1, read on the forward strand.
AACATAAAAAATTGCATGCTTGTATATAATAGAGGGTTTTTGATCTTATACTCGTTTGACATTGCGTTTTAATTCATGTTTTTTGTTTGTGATCTAAGTGTGGGATTAAATCAAAAGGGATTATTTTTAGAAACTTACCGAAGCAAATAAAACTCCTCGAAAACCCTTTCCATTAACAGTGGCCGTCATTAGGTAGCCCGAATCAAACGCCCCATCAACTTGACCGTAAACTTCAGCTCCAATCTAATTAAGATGGAAAAAATCAATCAAATTATCAAATAATTAAAACTCTAAATAACTTGTAAATACGCATAATTTGAAAAGATCATGAAAAACAATTTCGATTATATATCATACCAAATTTTGGAACTTTTTTGCCTCCATGGATAAAGATTCGGCCGCTTTGCAGTGCACTCGACATCCATCATTACAAATAACATTTGTATGTTCTTGTTTTGTCTGATTTGGATTGTTTAACGGAATATTATTGAGCTGATAATGGCTATGAGTAGTAATTTTGTGCCTAAAAAGTGGATGATTAACTCTAGAAAACGGGTAAGAGCTGCTAATGGTTTTCTTAACGGGAATCTGTTCATGATCAGACTGTGATGAAGAAGATTGCTGTGATCGTGAAAGAGAATGATCGTTAAAGTCGAGTTCTTTCTCGGGCATCTTTGAATTACTAGTCCTTCTCCTCTTAGGATGCAACATATCTTCAAAAAAAAAATAACGAATAATGTAAAACCCGTGAATTATATTATTGATAATAGAAGCGTATAAATACACAGTTACATATTATAGAATCTAATGAAATATACAAACATGGAAATAATTTCTACATTTTCTAATAGTGAGATTATGATAATTTCTCAAACTCTAGGATATTTTGCTAATTAGGGTGTCACATTAAGAAAACAAAAACCAACCAAAATCAATTGAAAATGCTCGTTAAGCTATTTCATTGCTAAGGAAATTGAATACCAAAAGCCCACAAATTTCATGATTTTCAGTTCATTCTTTTCAAATTTCATTATCACTGCCTCAATCTTTTATTGAATGAAAATATGTACCAAGAATATTTGGTGTTTATGTAATTTACCATTATATAACATATTTTTCATATTAGAAGAAAAAGAATTTTGTGGATTTACCAGAACTAAATCGGAAGGATTGCTCGGGAATAATCTCTAGCTCCTCAACATCTCGTGATGCCATTGAATCTTCATTCTCGCCTACAAATATCGTTTTCTGATGCCAACATTTTTGACTAAAAATTAGCAAATATCCCTTCGAAAAACACACAAATGTAGACTAAAACACAAATATAACATTCAATAAATACCGGATTATTGTCCATGTTTTTGAGAAACATTTTGGTTTTTTCTTTATATGTATTTCCAATGGATCTGCATGAGAGTGAATCAATCTGTAAAATAAGTAACTCGTTAAGAGGACGTTCATCTTCTCCACACCTGCAAAACCGATAAAAAAAAGGCGTATTAAAATTCATTAGTGAAAAGAAAATATGCTTATATTTGTGTGGATATATATGGAAATTTTCTCACCCTCCAAAGATCGCTATGCCCATATTCGACACCGTGGCTGTATGAGAAAATCGTCCTTGAGATTTTTGTGAACACGTTTCGAGCTGAGTCCAAGAAGATGTGATGATATCGAGAACCCAAATATCGCTATAGTATATTTTGTCGCCAACTCCACCAAGTATGTAAACCTAGAAACGAAGATCATCATATTATTCATCACAATACTATAAATCCCGAGAATTTGATTTTCTAGTTCCCAATGGTAGAACAAATTGGACGCTTAAAAGGGCTAATTTGGAATTTCAATACATCGAAACTTGATATGATAGACAAGTGTAAAGAACTATTATACAAGATATTTTACTAAACGCGCATGAGTTAAATAATTCATATTCGTACAAGTGAATAGATAATAGATCACTTGCCTTGGTCCCTATACTAACGGAAGCATGACCGGCCCGAGCACCGGGCCAAGGTCCACGAGCATCAACCTATAAGAAAGTTTACAAACACCAACCAATAGACTTAATTTCGCCGTTATTCCAAATAATCGATTGAAAAACGAACTTAACATTATAAAATACAAACGAAACGCGCAAAAAACTCATACCGTTGACCAAGTCAACTTAGTCATATCAAGTACACTAACATCTCCTTGATACCTATCACCCGAATCTCCACCGAAAACGAAGAGCATATTACCCACAACCACCGAGCTATGGCTATCACGAGGGGCCGGTATATAATTTCCACTTACTTCGGGCGAAAACCATTCCATATTTTTTAGGTCCAAAATATGCAAATCGTTTAAATAATTCGCTTCCCCTTCACCACTACCTCCGAAAACGAGTAATTTCTCGTCGTTAACGACGTTAGCCGTGTGGCTTTCGCGGGCGCAAGGTGGATTTCCTCGACATTCGGGCCGGGCCCACTCCCTAGAAACGAGATCCAAAACGTGAAGGTCGTTGACTTTTTTAGAACCATTAGTACCTCCAAAAACGAACATCTTGTGCCCGACGAGTGTGGCACTATGGCTGTCTCGTGGCCCGGGGCCCGGCCCGGAAGTCTTGAGAATGTTCCAAGTCGTTGTTGTGAGGTTATAAACGAGCACGTCGTTGAAATGCACGCCCCCGCGACATCCCTAAGTAAAAATCAAGAGAATTAGAGTGGTTTGAGGTTCTTTTATGCATTAATACAATTTTATTGTATATTTAGCTTATGCATAATTTCTTATTTAGATTTTTTTATACAAAAATCCCATCCAAATATGAAATTCTAAGATACATATCAACAAAAAGAATTATGGCTTCCAAACTAGATAAAATTGAAATGTGGAAGAAAAAAACACCTACCCACCCTACCCTACAAAAAACAAGAAATCAAAAGAATAATTATTTGTGCATATATTATGATAGTGAGAAGTGAAAAGAAAAAGATTTACACAAATGATCATTCTCTTCACCACTCAACATGCTTGAAGATGTTCTCATGAACATATACATATGAAAATATATGTAGGATTTAAATAAAATTACATCTTCAAACACAACCGCATGCAAAACTACTTTTATTCTTTTTCTTTCTCTCTCCTTTGTTAATATATATATATATATATATAACATATTAGCATGCTTATGATTCAAGGATGAGAAAAGAAAATTCAGAAAGAAATTTCTTGAAAAAAAAGGAAAAATTAAAGGGTTAATTTTCCATGCCGTCGAACCCTATAACAAAAATGGTTTTACACATTAACAAAAAAAGAATAAAGAGGAAAAAACAATAAATTCTTAAAGAAAGTGAAGGTGTTCTCTTACCTAAATTAACAAACAACAATGGAAAAAAAAAAACAAAGTACATGAAGACAGAAAACCCCAAGTTTCAACCTTAAAAATATCAATTATATATACTGAGACAACTCAAATCATGTATAGGAAATACAAAATAAGAACCAGAAAATATTAAACCATGAATAAGAATTAAAAAAAAATTATAACATGCAAACAATATAATATTTAATAAAGAAGAGAAAAATATTTACAAACATACCCCAAATATGTAGAGTAAGCCATTGAAATAACAAGCAGAATGCCCCCATCTTTCAGAAGGATTAGCACCAATCACCTTAGGATACACCCAAATTGCCTTATTTTTAACTGAAATTATTTCTCCATTTGATCCAAAAGACCCCATTTTTTTTTTTTTTTTTTTGTGTAAAATTTCAGAAAAATAAAACTATAGAGTTAAATGTATATAGAATTTTGACAAGGCTGGAGAGAGAAAAAAGAAGGGTCAAATATATAATATAAATAAAAGAAAAGAAGGCAATTAAGTGACATATCAACTATCAATGTCAACATAATGGACATGAAAAGATGGGCGCTTTCAAGTCCTAATCACTGTGCCACCAACACGTCAAATAGAACAATACCCCCTGTCAAATCACATTATTATAATAAGGTATCTTTTCAATTTAATATATATATTTATTTTGATAGGTAAGAAATTAATATATATATATATGTAATAACTAAGTAATGAGACTTTTTTTTATCATAATAATAATTTTACAAGTTAGAGTAAAGTAATGAGAATTATGTATAATTAGTTGTTATTATTTATATATAATTAATTATGAAAAAATATATATCTTTTGGTTGTACTATTTGTCAATAGTTTACTACTCACTAGCCCTAAGAATGGTTCATTTCAATTAGCCAGCTCGAAAAATAATTCTATTTGATTATAAAAATTAAACGACAATTCTATTTATGTAAATTTAAAGATGGAGATGTGTAGATTTGCATGGGAAATTTATAACTAATAAGTTTTAATACAGTTGAATTGTTATAAATTACGATAAAGTATTTTGGTAAAACACTTTCTTATTGTCACATTTTGAGAACTACAACAACAAACTGAGTATAATAAAATTAATCTGATATTGAAAAAGACCATTAGTAAGAGTTTATTTTGATAAAATAACATAAGTTAATACTTTATTTCTCTCTAGTAAAGTGTTGATATTTGTTGTTTCCCACGTTTAATGTTGTTTATTATTTGTTTCAGTTTTTGGTCAGTTGTGTAACTGAAAATGATGTTTTATCAAAAAAAAAAACTGAAAATGATGTACTAAGGGAGCATTGGTTTGTGGGAAATTGTTTGGTCTCTTTCTTTTATGTGTGTTTTTGTGTGTCAATTTCAAAGATATATATATATACACACATATATTTAATATATATATTATTTATTTATATTGAGAATTTGATTTTAATCTAGGGATTGATGGTGAGAGAGATTTAACAAAGAAAAGGCACCCAATTTTCAAGGTAGTATAGTGATGCGATCAAGAAAAATGTGTGTAATTCTCAAGGTCTTTGTAACAATCGTGGGGCTCTGTGTTTCGTGGTTTTGGAATTCGAGTCATAATTCTCTTTATGGTTTATATTTTCAATACTACACATATTACATATATAATAAATTACATATTTGTAAAAATTGAAATAGCAACTAAAACTTATATTCATGTGATATTAAATTATTATATCAAAATATTTATAAAAGAATGGCCCCAAATGACATTTTGTTCTTACCAAGTATTTGTTGTTAAATTTACACATTTCGAACAAAATTTATATTTAAAGTCTGTTTTTGTTTTTGCAAAACAAAAATATGAAAAAGGCGTTTGGTTGGGCTTGTTCTCACTTACTGTTTTTGAAAAACAAAACTCCAAAATCTGCTATTTTGCAAAACAGGTTTTACCTGTTTTTAAGTTTTACTGAACACTTTTACACTCCAAACTAAAAAAACACATCACTTAAACCCTCATTGAAAAAAATATCTTTTTTTTCTCCTCATTTCACTCCTCCTCGCATCAAAACACTCCCCTTGCAAAGTGTTCCCGATTTTTTTTTTTTTTTTAAATAGTCAACAAAATAGGATTTTAACATTATTTATACTGCAAAACTGTTTTGATAAAATTGTTTTACAAAACTATTTTGCAAAACTTCAAAAACAAAAACAATCCAAACAAACCCTAAGTTTTGTAAATAAGCTTGTTAAGCTTGAAACGAGCTAAACCTTTTTACGCCTTTCTAAAGAGACAAAATGCACTTCATTGTTTTTTTAAATCACTCCTAATAAGGAAACTATAGAATATTGGTATTGAAATTTATGACTCTTTGACTTATTTTTTGTAATTAATTGATTAATATGTTAAGAAGTAGAACAAGGGTTAAAAGAAGAGAAATTTGCACACCGTTACGTATGAAATAAGTTGCCATTTGTTTTGTGAATAATCTCAATAAACAAATGGAAGTGTAGTCAAACAATAAAATTAAAACAAAAATTACACTAAGTTTAGAATTGGACTATAATATGCATTTTTATTTTTGAAAATTAGTTTATACATTTTACATGAAATCAATATTATTTTAGTTTTGAAATTACTTTGAATTTGTCATCGGTTGTGGCAAAAGTTTTATCTTGCGCAATTTTCTTGTATCATTATTTATTTATTTTAATGCAAATGATTTTTTGAAAAAATTAAAAAAAAAAAAGGAAATTAGTTTAAAATGTTTTAATTTATCAAATACAAATAAATGGATAAATAAATACAGTTAAACTATTATTGGGGGGGAGCATGGTTTGCAATAGTAGTAGAGTACAGACTACAGAGAAGTGGAGTGCACGCGACAAACACGGGCGACGATTTTGTAATTCAACATGGCGGTAGTAGTAGTGCGTCATTGGTTCACGTGACTGACTGTGACTCACTGACACATCACAATTTTCTTTTTTATTTCTAATAAATTTAATAATAATAATTTAGTACACAATTATTTATACGACTTTCTTTTGTTTTGATGGAAAATATTGACGGAAATTGAATGACATCTGTCTTTCAACAGAAAAGAAATTTGACTGACTATTTTATTTCTCATTTACTCTTTAAGTTTCTTATTTATTTGTTATATATATATATTATATATTACAAATATCTCTATCTAAACAAATTTAATTAAACTCAACTGTAGTTTGACTTAATAAATAAAAAATAATAAAAATTTATACGAAAAACTCAAACTACTTGAATTAAACACCTCAATTAAAAAATTTTGAACTCGACTTGTTTAACATTCAAACAACCCAAATACAAATTTTAAAGCTCAATTATAACACATTTGAACAATAATTCAGTCGGCTAAATCAATTCATTTATACCCCTAAACATAACATAATTTACACATTTTGATATTCTTGCATTCGATAACATTTAAATCTCGACTTGAGTTTAACTCAGTTAGTAAAAACATGTAAAAAAAATTCAAAACTATTTGAATTCAACTCTTGTTCGTTTCAATTAAAGCTCGTTCAAATTCAAATTATCCAACATTTTAACTTAAAGAAAATTCTGTTAAATTCGATTTATTTACACCTCTAAATGTGATATAAAATATAAAAAAAATCCCTATACTAATGGATATGAAGATGACATGACCCCAACATGGACTATTTTCAAATCAACTTCCCATTAGAATTAGAATGAGAAAAAAGAAGCCCGCATGGGCAGCCCAGTTGGTCACAGAAGGGTGAAGTTTGGACAATGACCAAGGATCGAGTCCCACCAGCGGCAGTGTGGGAGCAACCTCTCAAGTGAGGGGGGCTCCTTGTGCGCAGTGGGCACTGGTCTAGCCCCTGTGATTGGCTGGGTTACCATGATTTATTCCTCCCATAGCTCTGTCGGGCCGGGTCATGGGGGCCGTTGGGGTTTGGGATTCAACCTTCTTGGACAATAGAATGAGAAAAAAGAAAAAGGGAAAAAAACAATTGAGTCAATGACCATATAATAATGTTTATTTGTTTGTTGTTGGTTAAAAACACTTTATTATGAATAATGGAAAGTGGGATTTATTTGTGTGGTGGTTCAATCTACAAAGCGCATTAATAGTACCCCCGACTTTTAAGAGCTTTGATTTTTGTGAAAAAGTCGCGTTTCTCTTCTTGGAATCATAGGAGGCTTCTACAACAACGTGACGTGCACGTGCATTTGACCCCTCTACGAGGAACTAAAACCACTATGAAAATTGGCAAAAATAATAACTCATTACCATTAAATTTGGGCTATATTTCCACTTGTTCAAATTCTAGCTGCATCGTTGACTCTTAAGTCAAAGCAAGTATCTATATGTTGAGTCATTCAATGGTAAAATCAGGTCGATTTTATTAGAATCAGCCTAATATCGAAGGACTTTATTTACTGATTATCCAATCTTATAACGAAATCATAGAAAATTTGGACTTTTTAATGTCTTTTTAAAGTATTTATGTCATGCGTAAAAGAACTTTTAACTTGAATGGTTACATATATTAATTTTTTGAAGTTTATGTATCAAAATTTATTAATTTTATTTTTTGAAGTTTTGTATTTTCCACTAATAGTAGATCAAATTTATATATTTTTTAATACTAAAAATAAAAAGTTCACGGGCATAACCTCATCCACACTTTTGCCTTTTAAAACCTTGATAATGATTATGTAAACAACCTTAATTTTTTGCGGGATAAATGCAAAAAAACCCCTGTGAAATAATTTATCGGCTGAAAACCCCCTGTGAAATAAAAATAAGCTAAAAACCCCCTGTGAAATTTTTTCGTTGCAAAAAACCCCCTCGGTCAGGTTTTTTTTGCGCGTGTAGCTCACCTAACTGACCGAAGGGGTTTTTTGCAACGAAAAAATTTCACAGGGGGTTTTTAGCCTATTTTTATTTCACAGGGGGTTTTCAGCCAATAAATTATTTTACAGGGTTTTTTTTTGCATTTATCCCGCAAAAAATTAAGGCTGTTTATGGACACCAAAATTTATAACTCATCCTAACTAACTAAAGCTGTAAGACAGAAACTTTATTAAAGAGAATTTATTTGGTCTTACATGTAACATAAATTCATGTGAACCATTATTAAAAGATTGAACAAACATGAAAAATATGATCAAAGAAACTTTAATGAAGAATGCACCTTTCCAATCGTACAGGTAAAAAATCATTAAAGCTGAGCAGAATAAGAGAAATAGAAAAACAGGTGATTCCATTCATTCAGTACTTAGTATCTTTTGACAGCAAATTACTCAACTGCTATTTATTATCTTCACCTCACAAATCTATTATTTTACTCAACTGCTCTTTTATTATTTTCAATTTTATTTATTTTATTTCAATTTTTTGTTATTAGCTTTAATTATATTTTTGTTTTGTAGGCTTAAATTTTGAATTGTGGGTTAAGAAGGGATTTAAACCCTTTTATCATAACTTGACATTTTTCCAATTGTGCTACATTTTGTTTTTCAATTAAATAAATGTAGTGGGCCAAATCACCCCACGAGCCAAAATCGACCGGGCCAATTTGGCCCACCAACTAAATCCGACCCATTAGGACAATTGTCAAACTGGCCCGTTTTGGACTTGCTTGACACCTTTAAATGGAGTCAGCATAGTTTTTACCACTGAATGACCCAACGAAAACTAAGCTAAGCTGACTATATTGAAATCAATCAATTTCCTGCACATTTACTATTATCTAAAATGCTCCTCTACTCCAACAATAAATTAATTGTCAAAATAATTGATAATTAGTATATAACACTTGTCAAAATTAGAAAAAATAAATAAATGAATGACCCGACAAGTCGGGCCTTAAAATTTATGTTCGAACTCATATTCAACCCCGAAAACATTTCCATTTCAAATGAGAGTTGTATACAGTCATAGACACTAACTGAAGCAACCAAACTGTACCCAGAGATATAAATGTCAGGTATTGCAAATAACTCATCTAACAATAGAACTTATTTATGCCATATTTATCACAGAGCAACATAATATGGCCAACTTCAACATAAATGCACCATAAATCTTCTTCTTATATCTGATACTCATTGTTTGGCCAACTTCACTTGAAATTATGTCTATTAAATATAACAGACTAGATTCTGACACTGTTTTCAGTATGTAACTTGAGAATCAATTTGGGTAGCCAAGAAAAAATAAATTTATGATCAGTTCTTTACAATGTGTATTGAATGTATGTACAGACTGCCTAAAGAGACCATCTTAAATAACACCTTTTGCACAGAGAACGCAAATAGTAGTGCTACATGCTGGAAAGTTATGCCCGAGTATGTATATATATATATATATATATATATATATATATATATGTACAACATGAGCTTCAAGTAATCAACTCTATATGATATGATTTTAATTTTTGCACAAAGCATGTAACCAAGTGGGAAGAGACGTACCTTGCAAGTTGAGAACACGGATCCTTGAGTATGAAATCTTGTTTCGGTCATTTTGCGGCTACACCCCTTTGAGCCTGTAGATATGCATATCAATTAGACAATGAATTTGTATAGAAAATTAAGGTATATGCAAAGCTAACAATTTCACAAATACGATAGTGATTCAGTTTTGAATAATATATCAGTTTTATTAACACAGTAACACCTAACGCAACTTACACAAGATAAAGCTCGGTTATGATATTGAGAACAAAAAGAGAAAAACTCCTTTTCTTTGTTGCAGAAACATATGCACTATTTCTGTTTTCCCCAAGTTCGTACTCCAACCAAAATCATATGAGAAAACATTCTGGGAACTAGGCATTGATGTTTTGAAATAATGCAATTTTGAATCCATATAATAAATCCCCGAGCTTTAGAAAAATCTTGAAGAATAAACTTCGAGACACGTCAATCAAAACATATTTCCATGTATTTCTTGCAAAAACTCGATTCATATCAAACCAACAAAAAGATGTCAAGACACTAACAAAAGTGAATCTCTACCTAAAATCATTTTCCTAACCATGTCTTCATATTAGAGTTTCTCAATTTAGAGTGAAACCGGGCCTCATTTTTCTGACTTAAACGATCGTAATTAAAATCAATAAAAGAAGAACAAATTATACAGCATTACAAAATGCTTTAAAACCTGTAAACAAAGAGGATAAGAAGGTTATGTCTTGTAAGGGTAAAATGAATATAAAATAAGGGTTGATCCAATCAATTCACGGCTCAGCAGATAGAGAAATGGGCCGGGAATAAATCAAATTTTTTTACCATTTAATCAAAGTACAGATAGTAAATCACAATTCACAACGCATTTTTTGACTTACATTATGAAACCTGTGGCTCAAAAGAGAACAGAGTTCTTTGTGTGTCTGTTGGATTCTTTAACCATCTCCAGTATAAGCAAGCTGCTCCAACTACTGATAAAAGTGATAGCATTGCAAGAAAACCAAAATGTGAAACGTCATTTGCTATAATGGCAACCCCTAACATTACTGATTCAGCCAAGCTTGCAACTGAAACCTCTGTTGCTCCTATAAGATTTGCTTTAGAAGCCGGGATACCCGTTTGTAAAATTTGCGCCCCTACAACATGGTATGACATATGTCCCAATCTGGATAATACCTGTAAAGAGGAAATATCATCGTGTTTAAGGTCTAAATGGATCTCAAACGAGAAACTGTATTATATAGTTGCAATAGGATTGTGACATAAAATATATGAGACAGAACAGAAACTGAAGCTTATAGATTGATACTGGAACCAGTTACATAAAATTGACAGAATGAAAAATGCTGCAGATACACTGTATGGGCAGCTTGATTCGTACATATAAACACAATTGGTAACTTTTCTATCATTTGAAAGGATGACTGATTTAGCTCGTAAAATACGGATCTGACTAAATCAAGCCGAGGCTCGTATTAGACCAATACGGTTCGTAGAAAGTGTATAGACTGATATTTATGCCGAGCGTAGGTAGCTCAGTGAACCTGAGTGGAGTGCAGTCTATACACTTTTTACGGACCGTATTGGTCTAATACGAGCCTCGGCTTGATTTAGTCAGATCCGTATTTTACGAGCTAAATCAATGACTTCTAAAAAAAATCAGATTTTAAGTGACTTAGCTGTGCATACTTAAGAACTGAATTTCAAAGTTTATCACACAATTGCTTATTGCTGATTTGAATAGCATTTAGGTTGGTGACAGTATTTTATGTATACCGACAAATTGTAGACAGAAATATAAATGAACTTACAATTAAACACAAGAAGAATGCAAGTGGAATCGGCTGAGAAGGAGAAGTGCTCCAATAAACAGCGACTGCAATGGCAAGAAGTGAAGCCTGGAAAATCAGGCCCGCTGCTCCAGCCTGGCAATAGAAATTTGCGAAAAATAGGGAAAAAGATTTAGAACAATTAATAGAAAAGTCATTTCAATAAAGATAGTAAATACTAAATACTTATACTAAGAAAAAAAACCTTAAGAATGCCAAGCCGCTCAACCATTTTTGCAGACACAAATGTTGCTGCAACACCCATAAAAGCACATAACCCACTGAACCCACCAATTATAGAAGGATTTAGACCTGAAACAATCTCAAATACATCAAAATGAAGGCTTCAATTATCATAAAAATTTAGGAAAAGAAAAATGAAAATTTCAGATTGGAGTTAGATTACATTGCATCATTCAGTGATTCAGAAATAACTATAGAAGCATAGGCAAAAGCTTTCGATGACATTCTATCAAGCCATTTCTTTGAAGTCAACCACGTTTATAAATAAAAAGCTTTCGATGACATTCTATCAAGCCATTTGAATCAAAGCTGATATCGCATACCATACCGCCACTTCAATTAGCTCAGTGGCCACTTGTAAAACACAACTTAATTGACCGTAAACAATTATTTCCTTCACCGTCTACAATTGATTAACTAATCAGTTTTTTTAAGGTTTCCATGGCACTTTTTACAGAGCTTCCCTCAAGCCTTTCTATACTCTGTAAGGACAAAGGAAGGATATGAAACTAATCTTCAACCTGGTATTGAACAATAAAGCCCCAGATAAACAAACACATATACATCACGTTATTGCACACGAATATCCATAGTACACATCCCCGATATGAACATAACAAACAAAGCCCATGTAATTTACTCTAAAAAGACCACATTTCAGCCATTAGGACTGAAATTTTCAAATCTTTTACCCTTCCTGCAATTTAACACAATAATAGATACACAAGTAACATGATTTAAGATTTTTAAGTTATCACTACTTTTAAAGTCAAACCATGCTTCAAAACCATGTAATTGTGCCCATGAAATTTACCATGATGTGTCAGGAAAGCAGTCATCAAACCGCCAGGAGCAAGAACAACATTGAAGTAGAGTAACACATAAGCAAGGCTTGCTGGCAGAACAGGCTGCTGAATATATTCAAACCATCCATGCTTAATAGCTTCAATACTTGTAGCCACTATTTCAGCAGGAAAGATGATATATCAGTGCATGCAAGCAAAATCCCCAATAAAAAAATAAAAAAACTGAATTATATTTACATATATTTTCATTATTTGGGATAAATCCTTCAAATGAACTTCTGCAACCAGCTTGTGGACATTTGGCACGGTCCAGGACTCCAGCAGAAAGCTTGTTTGTTAACCATGTCAAAACAACCTGTATCATGCAATAAAAATATCAGAAAAAACGAACAAAATTTTCAGATCAAGCAGTTTGCAATAGCAAGGCAAGGTAGTACCACAACAGGCAGAGACCATATCATCAATCTAGCAGCCAACTTTAAGCATGCCACTGGTTCGTATTTAGACAAAAAATATCCAAACAATGATGCTCCTGCAATCTGCATTTGGGTACTAAAGTTGAAATATTATCGCCAAAATTTGATTATGTACAAAAGAAGATGATCATCTTAGAAAATTCCCAAGTTTAAAATTTGCAAAAATGGGCACCATGAAGAGATCACACTCTGACAATCACCTCGCAAAGAAGATCAATTCGACTAAGAACTGCATTTGCTTGAGCAAGAGCAATTGGTCTGTTTGTGCCTGCTAACTGAAAAAAAAAACAGAGTGTAGATAATATAAACAGCGGAAACTTTAACACGAGCATTGAAAAAAGAGAAGGAAAAAAAGAAATAACTAAACCACTACCAAAACAACCCAATCCCGCTCCATTGCAACTCCCAGAGCTAGTCCAGAGAGCCTTTCGACAGACAGGGCTATTACAAGTACAACAAACCAAGGTTGTACAAGAACAGACGAAACAGAAGTGGGATCAATGGTGTGGGCATAAATTATCATTCCAACAGATAACAATTGAGCAGCTACCTGAAAACAAAGAGGTATGAGAAATAAGACCCTAGAAAAGGTTCCATCCTGAAATTATAACAGCCCAGTTAAAAAGTAAGTACCTGGACAGTAGTCAAACAATTAAATGCGGGCACTCTTGGAAAATGGTCCATAAATTTCCCTACCAAAGGGCCCCCTATAATTACTGCAACCTGTTAAAACATACAGACGGTTCAGTATTTAATCCCACATATGTCGTGTTTCCATAGCCATGTTATTTATGTGGTTAACTAACTACCTTTGCAAGAAAGCCAGTGACGGCCACAGGAAGAAGACTTGGATGAATCAATGCAATGGAAGCAGGCCAAGCGAAATTCCAAAGCTGTTCTACCAAATTCCCAGCCAAGCAGCTAGCATATAAAGCTAATTGTGTATGTGAATTTCATTAGAAAGAACGAACATAAATATATGAAACAATATTCCTATATATGACTTGAAAAAACCAAAAAGTACTAACCATAGAGTCCAGCTGGATGAGCAGGAGTTGCAGCAATTGCATTCTGCTCCTCCTCCGATAAGACCTATATAATGCCCAATAGAGAAAGATGAGTAATTGACCAATATCAAGCAAGATATGCTGAAGTTCAGTAATGCTGTGAAATGGAGAACATGAGCCAAACAGAACTCACAGGCAATGTAGTCAAAATAGTGTCCACATAAGTTCGAGCACCAAGTAAATTAAGTCCTTCTGTCTCAAGAGTATCAGATGTGAGATTAATAACTGGAACTGAAGAATTTGAATCAAGAGATGTGGTATCCTCGTGGACTACATCAGAGTTGCACACATCAGTGTTAATAAATGAACACCTTAAACTAAAAGTGTCAAGCCTGCAGACGAACAATAAATTTGGTTAACCCATAGTAAAACGCGGGCAAGAAATTCTTGCATACCCGGTGACAGTAAGACAATTGAATGTTATCTTCGAAAAACCAATCTATATTTCGTTATATCTTTTGAAATCGTACACCTCCAACCCCACCCCATCTTCCAACAACCAACATTGATTCTACTTCAGGGGTCACTGTCTTTTTCCACAAGAATTTGAGCATAGATGATTAATATGGAGCAAGAACATACATAACCAAATGCTCTAGCCATTTATTCAGACCAATGAGCAGAAATAAACCATCACTCGAAACAGCACATCAGACAAGTAAATTGAAGTGAGGAGGAGGGTTTACCTGAGAGGGGCGAAATAGGATCGTCGAAAAGGGCGCGTTCGAAGACAAAACGACGACGTAGAACGAGCATGAAATGGGCTAATACTGAATAGAGTAGGGGTAGGGTGAGCAGGAGGAGTAACGATCAACACACCCATCTCAATCCCTCTTCTTCTTCCTCTTCTTTGCAGCTATTACTACCAAAAAAAAAAAAACCTACTTTTCTCTCTATAACTTCAAATTCAAATTTTTCTTCGATTATTACAAACACTTGTCGACTTGTAATAAATAAAATAATATCCTTGTTCTTCTCGTTCGTGACTACTCATGCAGCTGATGATTGATCACCATCAAAATTTCGTTTGTTGATTCAACTTCTCATCGATTAATTTTGCTGTTCTGCTTAATTCACTGTAGAATCTGTATATAAATGGATAGGAAATTGGGATTTTATTTATTTGTTTATTAGTGAGGGGGCGGATACTTATTAGTGGATAAATCTAATCTACACTACAGGCCATAAATCACTCTTACGTTACGTGTATGCATCCTTTCTCTTCTTCTCTCTAAATACCTTTTTTTTTTTTCTTTTCTTTTATAATGTTATATTATTATTATATTATTATATACTTTTCTTTTATAATATTATATTATTATTATTTCATTTATGTCACATATTTAATTCAGTCGAGCCCAAATCGAGACTTTGCCAAAATGTTGGGCTCGAGCCGATTCGAGCTCAAGCTTGACCTGATCGAGCCGGGCTCAGACCAAAAAAATAAATAATATTGTTATCTATTAATTTATTAAAAAATTATTGATGTTAAATTATTAATTTATTATTAAATATAATCATGACAAATGTTGAAAATTCATTATTTATTTGTATAATATAATAAAATATGTTTTTAAGTAGGCTCTAGAGCCTACAAATAGGTAAAATTTGCTTGAGCCGGAGGCGGCGCTCGGTTTGATGCAAAACCCTAAACATGTAGTATTGTTTGTTATTGTCGATGATGCACATATACTATTAAAATTGGATTCCTATAGTATCGTACATTTATCGAATATGATACTCTAGATATGTGCTGATATTTTTTTGAATTGTCCAAAAATCGACAGACAAAGTAAAATTCAGGTATTATATCAGATATTTCATGACGATATATCTGTTATAAAATTTGAAACATGTGATATACGATATTTTTCTCATGCAAATAATTCAAAAATATATTGTAGATCACATGCAACGAGCAACGCTTTATCTTAAATATTGAGTCTCTTGAGACAATCATATAAAATATTTTGTAATTTGGTTCTTTTTTCTCTTTTTCTTCTAATGAATCACGTGTAATGAAGAGATTAGAGTGCTTTATTTTGCTTGTTAAACGGACTAATTAACAGTATTATATAGAGATTTTTCTCGGGTTAATTGTAATTTAGCAAGTATCTTAAAGTATACAAAAATTCCCACTAAATAAAAATAGGCAAATTGCACCCCTGCGGAAAAAAAAAAAGAAGCTGTTTTACCATTTTTTTTACACGAAGAGTAAGGGCCCGATTGGATGGCATGTCCATCTGCGAAAAAAAATTCAATGAGAAAATGTGGTTTGGAAGATGATATTATTAAGAGAAAAATAGGTAATGATTGTGGTTGATGTGATATGTTTTTTTGGTGTGAGAAATTTGTTTGGGTTGATATTTAAATATATTTTTTTATTAAATATGTTTAGTCAAATTCGTTGATTTAGACGTCAGAAAATAGTCACATTGGATCTTATTTTAAACGTTGTATAATTTTGCATCAGAATATATAATTAAATTAATTTTTGGCTTTGAAAAATAGTCGAAAAAGCCATTTTAAATGATTGTATTAACTGTCAAATCATGAATAGTAGAATTCATTTGTTGCAAAAAAAAAATCAAATTATTTATAATTTTGAGAGATTTTTTTGTAAGAATTTTTTTAGTAACATGCTAAACAATTGCATTGTTCATAGCTTTTTCTTCTCAAATGATTTTTTGGGGAAATGAGTGGCCATTCAATTGGCCCTAAATTGTCTATTTTAATTTCAGGTTTTTTTTTTATACTTATGAGATTTCACGATAGCTAAATTACATATAACTAAACATTTTTCTGTAATAAATGTGACCAACTGTAGAGGGTTTCAAGATTCTCAAGAGGAATTAAAAAAATCCCATCTGACAAAGTTTGTTCAGTTTTCTTTATCCTCAAGTTATCTAAATTAGAAAAAATTGATTTCTTTTTTCTAATTTATACAATTTTCCAGTTATTTTTTAATGCATAAATGGTTCTGTTTATGCTTTTTCTCCAATTTTTTTTTGCATTTAATCATGTTATATACCTTATTTTGCTTCTGTCATAGGAATAAAAAAAATGTCTCATCATCTTTTTGTTTTGTATTTTGGAAAAAGGTATTATATGGCCTGTGGATATATAAATCATGAAGAATCTTCTTTTAGCTTTGTTAATTAATTATGGCAATTTTGAAATCTGAAACCAAAATTATTGTTTAATGTGCTGAGCTTCCTTGAGTGTTGTAATGGACATTTGACACTTTCTTTCCTATATATATACTACTATTTATTGATTAGTTCCTTTCGATTTTAGAGTTCCTATATACATATAACTTAACAAAAACGATGAGTTTGTTATGCGTATTGGTTGTGCTTTTATCGCTTCTTTTTGTTCGGGGTTTATCTCGACAAAATTCAAGACCCGATGTTGTGAATATTGGGTCCATTTTCTCGTTTGGTACTGTTAACGGCAGAGTGGCAAAGATTGCAATGAATGCTGCAGTCGAAGATGTGAATTCTGATGATAATATTTTACGAGGACGAAAACTAGCTCTCTCAACTTATGATTCAAATTATAGCGGCTTTCTTGGCATTATCGGAGGTATAAATATTTTTACCGAATTATTCTTGAGTTAAAACAATTTTTATAAGCTGATTATATTGTAAATTTTGTGATTTGTGTTTAAGTAAATTTAATTTACTCAAATACATGTAAAATGTGTTTCAATAACTTTATCATACTCTTATAAATCATGAAATAATGTATATAAAATAACACATAAACAATAAAATAAGATACTGAATCGATCGAAAGCACGCCACACAACGCTAATTTTGGAGTCGTAATCAGCCGTTAAACACTGCACGTAGGAAGATAATCATGGCTTTAGTACAACGTCATGTGGCGTGGTATCGATGCAGTAACTTATTTTATTGTTTATATGTTATATTATGTACATTATTTCATGATTTATAAGAATATGATAAAGTTATTGAAAATATAATTTACATGTATTTGAGTAAATTAAATTTACTTAAACACAAATCACAAAATTTACAACAGATCTTCTTTTGTTGATAAGTTTATGAACTGATTCTTCAAAAAACACAGGCCTGGAGTATATGGAGAATGATACAGTAGCAATCATAGGGCCACAAGTATCCGGAATGGCTCATATTCTATCGCACCTCGCAAACGAACTTCACGTCCCTATGCTATCATTCACGGCGTTAGATCCCACTCTTTCGTCTCTTCAATATCCATATTTCATCCAAACAGCGCCTAACGATCTTTCCCAAATGACAGCCATAGCCGATATGATAAGTTTCTTCGGTTATAGAGACGTTGTTGCTCTATATACCGATGATGACCAAAGTCGAGGCACAATAACATCTCTAGGCAATAGGCTTGAAGAGAGACGTTGCAGAATATCTTATAAAGCACTGCTTTCTCCCGAGGCGTACCCAACTCGGGACGAAATCGTTAACGAGTTAGTTAAGGTATCGATGATGGAATCCCGAGTCATTATAGTGCATGCCTATGCTGTAATTGGCCTACAAGTTTTCGATATGGCCTATAAACTTGGGATGATGAAGGGTTATGTTTGGATTGCAACGGCATGGCTATCGACTGTACTAGATTCGACCCCGGTTAGTGGAAATGACGCTAAATCGATTCAAGGGGCTATTACGCTCCGGCCACACACGCCGGATTCCGAGAAGAAAAGGGCTTTTGCGTCTCGATGGAACCAACTAAGCAACGGGTCGATTGGGTTGAACCCTTATGGCTTATATGCTTATGACACCGTTTGGATGATTGCTAATGCAGTCGAAAAGTTTCTTGATTCGGGGGGGAACATCTCGTTCTCGAACAACCCGAGTTTGAATAGTTTGGCGGGTGGGACCCTCAACCTCGATTCACTAAGCACGTTTAACGGGGGGAGCGAGCTTCTTAGGAACATCTTGGAGACCAATATGACGGGTTTAAGTGGCCAAATTGCGTTTGGTTCGGATAAATCAATGATTCGTCCCTCTTACGACATTCTAAACGTAATGGGAAAGGGTCACAAGCAAATAGGGTATTGGTCTAGTTATTCGGGTCTTTCTGTTGTGCCACCTGAGATTCTTTACACAAAACCAGCAAACAGATCGAGCTCAAATCAAGTATTAGGGCCCATCGTGTGGCCAGGACAGACGTTAGAGAAGCCTCGGGGATGGGTTTTTCCTCATAATGGGAGGAAGTTAAGAATTGGAGTACCTCGGAGGGTTAGTTACAAAGCTGTCGTTTCGAAAGACGAAGATACTAATGAGGTCCATGGTTATTGCATAGATGTGTTTCTAGCTGCCATAGCTTTGCTCCCATATGGTGTACCACATGAGTTCATCTTGTTTGGAGATGGGGAAAATAATCCGATCTACACGGAGCTCGTAAGCATGGTCACGCGCGATGTAAGTGTAAATTGGTGACATCATTAGTACGAAAATGCACGAAAAATTGTGTTTTAGGTCAGGTTAAATTTATTTTAAAGAGCTTATAAACTAATCTCGAAACATAAGTTGGAGTTTCCTAAATAACTTAATTTGAGAGTTTATAAGCCGTTTTACCAAATTATCAAAGCTTATAACTCACAACTTATAAGTTGTTTAAGGAGCTTATAAGTTCAGTCAAACACCCTCTTAAGGATTTCAAATCCACAAAAAGCAAATCCGTCACATGTTTGAATAAATTTCATTACTGCAGATTTTGGATTCAATTTTAACCGTTTTGAGTTATTTATTCAATCATTATCGTCGATTTTGAATACATTCAATATTGTGACACAAGTGGCTCTATGAAGGTGTTTGATGCAGTTGTTGGTGATATTACAATCGTAACGAACCGTACAAAAATGGTGGACTTCACTCAGCCTTATATAGAGTCAGGGCTAGTCATTGTTATACCCGTCAGGAAGAAGTACTCCAACGCTTGGGCTTTCTTACGACCGTTCACTCCATTTATGTGGGTCATCACGGCTGCATTTTTCTTTATCATTGGATCGGTAATTTGGATCCTCGAGCACAAAATAAATGACGAATTTCGAGGTCCACCAAGGAAACAATTCATCACAATTTTATGGTGAGTCATCTTAACAATGTTTTACCATCATTTCTCAAGTTATATAATTGTCAGATTCTAAATGATTCTCGAGATTCAATTCAGAGTAAAATCACAAGTATCCATAAATTATGGACCCAGAGTGATTCTAAATGCATCTCGAGATTATAATTAGAGTACAATCACAATCATCCATGAATTATGAACCCCATAGTAATTCTAAATGGATCTCGAAATTATATTCAAAGTACAATCACAGCCATCTATGAATAATGGATCCCAGCGTGATTCTAAATGGATCTCGAGATTACATTCAGAGTACAATCGCAATCATCCATGAATTACGGACCCCAAAATGATTCTAAATGGATCTCGAGATTATATTTAGAGTACAATCACAACCATCCATGTATTATGGACCCCACATCAATCGATGATTGTGATTTACGTATCTATTTTGCTATAGTATCCTACAAAAGTTTGTGGTAATTCAAAAATCTCAGCATCCATCTTTCTTAATACTGCAGGTTTAGCTTCTCAACCATGTTTTATGCACACAGTAAGTATTCATCCACCATTTTAACTCAAAATGAGAACTTGGCAATAACATAACACACTTTACTGATATATATATATATATATATATATATGTAACAGTCTGATCATAATTTCAGGAGAAAATACATTGAGCACACTAGGCCGTATGGTTCTACTAATCTGGCTTTTCGCGGTTTTGATAATCACGTCTAGCTACACCGCTAGCTTAACTTCAATCCTGACCGTCCAACAGTTAGCCCCGTCCATTAGAGGGATCGAGTCCTTGATCACAAGCGATGATCGTATAGGATACCCTCGTGGATCGTTCACTGAAAATTATCTAAGTGTTGAAATCAACATTGCGAAATCTAGGCTCGTTCCTCTTGGCTCGCCAAAGGATTATGTGGATGCTCTTAAGTCGGGAAGAGTTAGTGCGATTGTGGATGAGCGTCCATATGTCGATTTATTTCTATCCCAAAATTGCAAATTCCAAGTTGTGGGAGACGAGTTTACGAAGAGCGGGTGGGGATTTGTGAGTATCTCTAAACTAAATGCGGCTTTATTTTTTTTTTTCTCGTTTACGCCTTTTTTCTCGTTTTTTTTTTGTTAGGGATAATTATAAGCACCCCCCTCATTTATGTTTAATTACCACAAGCCTCTCCGGATTCACACGTCACCCGCACAACTCGGAAGAAGGGTTGAAAATTATAATCTAGGAGGGTGAAAATGTAATATGCTTTTAGTGGCAGTGAGTAAAATTATAATTTTACATAGGGGTGTTCACGAGTTAAGTTCGAGCTGGGCGAAAATCCCGGCTCGAGCGCGAGCTCAAAAAATAATATTTTTTTATAAAATAATATTTTTTAAAAAATATATTATTAATTTTATATTTATATATTATTAAATATAATTATAACTAATGTCAAAAATATTATTATGTCTGTATATATTATATATAATATATCATATTATATATGAATAAATAACTTTTTTTATATATGTTAATTAAAAAAAAAATTATTCCGGCTCACGAGCTGGCGAACATGCACTTTTGGGCTTGAGCTCAACTCGCTTGAAAAACTCCACTCGTCAGGCTTGGCTCGAGCTCGATTTATCTCGAGCTCAAATCGAGCTATTTTCGAGCCAGCTCCACTCATGACCACTTCCAGGATCATAATCTTTCAAACTTCAGGTTTTCTTTTTCATAATTATGGTCTCTTGTACGAGAACTCTGTGTAAATTTTCCTTTACTTATACACAATTTTTTTTTCTCATTTGTTTTCTTCTTAATCTAAGTTACCATTTCCTCTACTTTATAGGCATTTCCAAGAGACTCTCCGATGGCCACAGACATGTCGTCTGCTATTCTAACATTATCAGAAACCGGCGAACTCCAAAAGATACGCAACAAATGGCTAAACACACGATCTTGCGATTTACCACGCTCTAAGGACTCAGATCAGTTTCAGTTAGACAGCTTTTGGGGTCTTTTCCTCTTATGTGGAATCGCATGCATTTTTGCCTTTCTCGTCTTTTTCATCTCGGTGGTACGCGAATACAAACGACACGTTCCTCAACAACCCGAACCCTCGGGAAAAAAGCGTTCAAAATCCATTCGAGTCCAAAGATTCTTATCTTTCGTTGATAAGAAACAAGAGGAGTCAAAAAAGACGTTAAAACGAAAGCATACTAATGCACAAGACGATCAATCATCCGTGGTGATTCAAAGATATTAATCGAGGGTTTATCGAGAAGAATGTAATAGGATTACTTATTTTCGATGAAATGAAAATATTGGGAAAATGAAAATAATTCCCAAATCCCAAAACTCTAAAGCCTAAACCATGAAAGATTTAGGAAACAAAACGCAGTCACACGAGTATTATTAGCAACACCTACCGATTACTCATGATTTTAGAGGCTCGGCTTTAGGCCTCCACAGTCCAAGCCTATACTTGTGTGTGTACTTCAGAATTAGCTTTCTCTGCAAAAATAGAAGGATCACATAATAATGTCAGACCGAGTTATGAGCTTATTCGATATAGAATATGTAAAAGTTGTCTTTTGAAGTATTAAGTGATTAAGGAAATTCAAACAAATTTGTATCACATCATATGGATCATGGCTCGAGAACACTTGTAAAACACCCGATTGTTGGACAAGAATGAACAGATTCTTATGTGCAAAAACGGGTATCCGATAGACTACTTCACAAACCAAAATAATCAGACCAATTTGTTTATAATGTCCTAAATTTTATCTAAACATCAAGTTATGAGTTCATGGCCAAATTCCCAATCCTAAAGCTCGACAATAATTCAAACAAGCTAGAAGGCTCTACTTGACTCAATTAGAACCCTAATTGAATATCCACCAAATCCCTAATACAAGAACAAATATCTCCATAGTCAAAACTTCAGATAAATCCACAAAACATATATAAAAGTGTAACTTTTTCTTACATCTCTGCAAGGGATGCCTATTTTCTTGAGCTTAATCGTTCGAGTGACAAGAAGCTTCTGAAAATCTCCGATCTCAGATTCCAGCTTCGCAACATGCTTCTCCAATCCATTCCCCACACCATTCAAAAATTCCGGTATCCCAACTTTCACTGTATATTTAATCAAAATAATGTAAACCCCATTTCTCTTTCCCATAAAGTGACATTTACACAAACTGGAAACTAAAATAGATCATTATCATATGATGAATCTTACCAATATATGGGCTGGATTTTGAGGAGAAATTTGCAAACCCGCATACAGAATTTGTAGGGGCTAAGATCGAGTGTAATCTTTGGCTGAAAGATAGGATTTGCATCCTCCACGCCATATCGAAATGGGGGAATTAATTTTGGTTTTTTGTGATTTGATTGCTCGTTCGTTTGTTTGTTGGGTTTTAGATTTTTCGTTTAGGCAAAAACCCTGGAGTGTATAGAGAAGTTCCAAAGCTTGAAAATTGCATGATTTTGGACTTATATACAAATCCAGATTTTGCCCATCTGGGCCCCACTTACTGTTTTTGAAAATAAATAGCCCTTATCAGCTTTGTTCCATGATGTGTACTGGACACATAATACAAATAACAAATTAATTATACATATTGTTATATTCATAATATTGCTA
Source organism: Verbascum thapsus (assembly GCA_963669365.1). Lineage (NCBI taxonomy): Eukaryota > Viridiplantae > Streptophyta > Magnoliopsida > Lamiales > Scrophulariaceae > Verbascum > Verbascum thapsus. Next base: position 4,947,955 of record OY770106.1, read on the forward strand.
GTTTTTAATAACAATAAAAATAAAAAAACCAGAAGAAGAAAATATCATCATGAAGAAAGAACTAACCATTTGAATATTCATTTGATATATTGATTTTCAAAGTTAATGATTATGCTTGGAAGTTTGTCCAAATGTTAAATTAAGTTTAATGGCCAACTCTGATGCACAAACACTTCAAAAATCACAACGTGTCGTGTTAAACACTTGATCGGAGACACCATTTCCAATATGAAAATAAAATTTATTCGCTTAAATAAAATGAAAAAAATAAAGTATGAAAATCGTAATTGAACGCAGTCCGAGCCATGTCTACTATGTATGTATTATTTGTGACACTTGATGTTAAATTCACTTTTTTTTTTATTTTGAAAACTAAAGTATTTATTTTTCTTTCAAACATTTTATAATTTACAATAGTCATTTTTATAATTTATTTCTCCAACCAGTAATATTTAAATTAGAACAAAAAAACTAATTTATATATTTTAACATAAATTAATATACATATATATGTATGATATATATACACATATTTTATTAGTAGTATCAATGTCATGTCATATCCTAATATTTTTAAATTATCGTATTTCGTGTCCATATCGTGTCCGTGCGCCGTGTCTGTGCATCATAGATGGCCAATGATATACGGAATGATTGAGATAACTAAAAGTATGGTACTGTTGTACAGCCAAAAAGTAGTATAATTACAGCTTACAAGTGTAAATGACAGTAATTGACAAAAAAAAAAAGAAAATAGTAAAAATGAGTCTTTTCATTTTAAAAATGAATTGAAAATTAAAATGCTTTATGAAGACACAAACAAACATAACCTAACTTCCAAAAGCATGCAGTTCTTCTTGCTTCGTTAAGTAGCCTTTTTTTGTGCTTCATTGCTTGCTTTCTTGAGGTTACTTCTTAACATGAACTCTGCAACTATCACCGCACCCGAACCACTTGCAATATGGCTATGGTAAGAGCTCTAAAGCACGGATACTTCAAAAAATCACGACATATGGTGTCAAACAGTTCTCGGATACATCGGACACAGACACGGCTGATACGTGTCCTTGAATAAAAAAAAATCGACACATTTCGGACACAACCCGACACGGATTAGGACACGGCCTGACACGGATTAGGACACGGGTGTCCACTTTTCTTTAGATAAATTAAATATTTTGGGGTCAAAATATAAAATACAAAAGTATATAAATTAAAAATTCTTTGTCTTTTATTAAGAAAGACTTCAGAATATATAAAATGTGAGACCAAAATGAAGAATGTCGGTGGAGATGCTCTGAGTATCAATTAGGGATGTTCACAAGTCGAGCTCGAGCCGAATTGGGCCAAAAATTCGAGCTCGAGCTCAAAAAAAATAATTTTTTTAAAATAAAATAATATTTTTTTAATAAAATCATAATTTTTTTATAATTTTTTTTTATAACAATATATTATTAATTTTATATCATATATTATTAAATATAGTCATAATTAATGTTAATAATATTATTATTTATGCATATATTATTATAATATCTCATTATATAAAAATTTATAAATAAATATTTATTTTTTATATATATTAGTTAAAAATTATTTTTTTATTCCAGCTCGCGAGAGCTCGCGAGCTGGCGAACATGCATTTTTGGACTCGAGCTCGAATCGAGCTTTTTTCGAACCGGCTCGACTCATGAACACCCCTAGACTATCAATACATTGAAATTTTTTAGAAATTGTAAATCTCCCTCTTGAAATTTTAGGAATTAAGAATCTCCTCTTGATTAGTCGGAATTAGAACATGATTTACTTGTAGATGAAGTAGGTGAAAAACCATTCTGATATTTGATCAAATATTAAAGATTAGACTCTTTGTATTTGCATTATTTGTATGACGATTAATGTTTAGTGCTATTTCATTTATTTGCATTAGGATTTGTACAATGAAACATTTTGGCAATGTTTGGTTTCGTTTTGAAACCCTTTTGGCCAAAAATTTTGGTCCAATAACGTTTGGCCAACAAATTTTTTCGTCAGAAAATAATGCTATTTTTTGTCCGGAAAAAAATATTTTTGGCCAATAAAAATAGAGGAATACATCCATTTCTCTCTCTTATTAATTATTTACGTCAGAATTTGTCTCCCTATTACTTTTATCTCTTTCCTCATTTTCTCTTTCCTCCTTTCCTCATTTTCTCTTTCCTCCTCCTTGCTTTACTTTCTCCATCCCCTCCGTCATCTCTATCTCTCATCTCTCTCCATCTATTTCTTTTGCTCATTTAAAGATTTATGGTGAGCAGGTGTGGTGGAGCTTCAATGTATCACCCGTTACCCCACCGCCCGCCACGTCATGTCACCTTCCACCGCAATTCTGCCGGTTACATCCGCAACCCCACCCCCTGCTTCAGCTCTGCAGCTCCGGTCGTTTCAACTCCACCGGGAGCAGCTCCGGTAGTTTCAATTCCACCAGCCGCATCTCCAGTTAGCTCACCACCGGCAGCCGCGCCAGTCCAATCTCCACTGTCTCCAGCTATAACAGTTTTTAGTAGCGGCTTAGAAAATCCCATTTTGGTTTCTGTAATGTGAAGTAAATTACTCAGATGTGTAACATGATTTTAAGCATTGGTTGGTTTCTCTATTATTATTTTGTACCATTGTTTTTGTTATGTTAAAGGAATGGCTAGGTGTTGGTAGTGTACTGGTATTTTAAGTCTTAATTTTAAATATGGAAAATATGAAAATGTAACAAAAAAGAAAATAAGAAAATTTTGAAATAAATTGCAGGCTATTGTAACTTAATTTATTTTAATTTAATTTATTTATGTAAATATTTAATAATTTATTTATTTATTTTAAATTATAATATAAGCAAATATATATTCATATATATTATAATTATTATCATCTTAATATTATAATATAACTTTCAATCATTATTTAATTACTAACAGACAAAAACTGGCATGATTTGACTGCTACTGTAGCTTATGTCACCTCTCAAAACAAAACCAAACACTATCTCACCAAAAAACCCAATCAAAAATCAATTTTCCAATTAAACCAAACACTATCTCACCAAAAATGCACGTGTCCCCAAAAATTTCTCACCAACAATTCTCACCAAAATACCCAACCAAAACAAAACCAAACATACCCTTTATTTTGCTATATTATATGTTGTGTTGAAGACGTGGTTATTCTTGTTTTTCATTTGTTATTGACTTAATGAATATTGATGAGTAATTAATTTTTTAATGACATCGAACTTAAAAGATAAACAAATAATTTATATTATAAATATGTATATATATATATTGCTACCGTGTTGTGTCCTATGATTTTTTAAAAATGTCGTGTCCCGTGTCCGTGCACCATGTCCCATGTCCCTAGCTGTGCATCATAGGGTAAGAGGGTCGATACTCGATAAATTGTTTTAGCTAGTCTGCTTGATAAGTTCGGAGATGAAAAATTCATGTTTTTTATAATCTAACAAAGATTGCATTGCAATGTTTTTGGGCATGTGCCTTTTACACGAGAAAAACAATGTAATAAAATTTTCGAGGCCCAAATCGCAAGAAGATCGAGTTAATGATATCCCAAAAAGTATTAATTAATGGGGGTATCAAGAGTTGATTTATTTTATCTACAGAAGTTAGTTTAATCAAATTTTTCAACTTGGGATGGTGGACTTAGTTAATGTCAAACCCAACAAAGTAACTACGGTTGTACCACCGGTACCACCATCTCCAAAAGGAAGTGTCGCATCAAATGATGTGAAAGTATGACTTTCTATATAAATGCAACCCCATGCTTTGTTAAAATGAGATTGAAAGAGAATCTTGGGAGAAATCTCAAAATAGCACAGTATAATTATTTTAAGATCATTCCCAATTATACCAATATTATGGAAAAAAAATACTTCATCTTACACCACCGTCGTTGTCGCTGTCGCCACCACCACCTCCTTCCTCGCAGCCTAGTTTCCATTTAAAAGGAAAAACAAAATTCAAAACCTTGAAACACCATCAATGGCGGACGCAGAGAGCAATGACAAGTTCTACTTGTGGTGGTGGTGGTGGGGTTGCCAGGAAGATGAATTGGGGTGCCCAATTCATAATTTTAGTCAAATTGGGTAGTTTAGTCAAGATTTGTTAATTTCTGACTTTTTTTGTCAAAAAAAAAAGTCAAAATCCTCAATTTGAAACTGATCAATTTCTGACGAAATTTGAATTTTCCAACAAAATTTATACCCAAATTGCCAGACATTAAATTGCCACCAAAGAAATGTGCAAACCGCATTAATAGCACATTAATGCGTACAAAATGCAGTTGGCCGTACAAAACGACGACAAAAGTGTGGTCTTTTCAACTTAGCGGAAAAAGGAAAGCACATTAGCAAATTAAGCCACCACTCTTTCACAAGTAGGGGTGAAAATGAGTCGAGTCAAGCCGAACGCATAAGTGTTCAAGCTTGTTTGAATTACGATCGAGCTTTAAAAATTGTGTTTGAATTTGATTTGATTGTTCATCGAGCGGAGCTCAAACGATCTTTAATCGAGACGATCTTAAGTCGAGCTCGAGTAGTTTGAATATTTTGTACATATTTTTGTTATTTTTGCTAATTGGGCCAAGCTCGAGTCAAGCTTTAAAATTTATCAAACAGAAAAAGTCGTTGAAGCTTGGTTTGGTAAAATGTCGAACCAAGCTCTAACCGAGCTTTTAGCAATCGAGCTCGAACCGAGTATCGAATATCGAGTTAAATTTTCACCCCTATTCACAAGGTAAGAAGGTCAATACATGCCTCACAAGATAGGAAAATGTTGATTCGTTATCCTCGAGAAGAGTAATTAGAAATAACGAAATACAATAGAGATAGGAAGGATACTATAAAGACATAGGTCCCAAGACGCCCAAGACGCATTTCCTTAAGACCCACCAAGCCTTACATAGGTTCAAGTCCACGCGTTTTTGCATAGGTTCAAATACACTAATAAATATCCTTTATATATATAATAAACACCTACCAAATTGTATTCTTATAAAGTTATCCTCCAAAACGGGCATATTTTTCATGTAAGCTGCATCGAATATAGAATTCGATACAATTGGGTATCAGTTTATCACCAATACTATCACAATATTCGGCTATATACCCCATATTTTTCCAATTTTGGTTGATAAACGCAAACTTGGAGAATATTAGGTACCATCCGATCTAAGATCGATAATGGTATATACAAAAATATATTAGCCAATATTTTAGGATATCAAAAAACACTTGGACTTCCATGAAAACAACATGAAGTGTTTTTTGTTACAACATCCCACCCTGCGAATGACCGAATTAAAAATTGTTAGCAAATAATAGCAAGAAGAAATGGGTAGAACGCTTCAAATGCATAGTAAGAGATATATAAGTTCCAATCGGAACATGACTTCACATCTCAATGTACATTCCTTATTTTCTAGACATACTTTAGCATTTCTATGAGAGAAATACTCTACGCAAAGACGTGCCGTAAAAATCAACACCAAAAAAGAATCGGCGAAAAGAGCCGACTATCACCAAGTTGGAGTGGCGTTTGAACATGGCAACTTAAACAAATGGTTTCTTGATTCTTCAAAATACGAGAAATCTTCTAATTGAAGGTGTAGATTAGTTTAGGAATAATCAATTTGAGGGTAACAACACTAACCATTTGAACTAGGATATTTAAGGTTTCAAGGGAAGGTAGGCGGCAGGAATGGTCGTCAAAAGAATTAGGGGCAGGGGAAAGGAGCTGTAGTGGAAGAACTGATGGAGATAAAGTATTAAAAAGTAAAAATTTACATTAAAAAAATGTGTCGAATGGCGACATGTGATAATATCTCAACAGAATATGCAAATATTCCACTTCCACCGGAAAGCTGCTAATATATTGAAGAGTCCAAAATCGAGGACTGTAGGTGTTTAAAAAAAGTTTAAGAAACTGACAACACGCACATAATTTGGAAGAATCAATGTTTTAACCCTTGATTATACTTCAAAAATGCAAAGTACTTAATCCTAGGAACAAGGGAAAATTACATTTTTCATTCCATAACTTTGCCCTATTACTGATTTCTCACACTAAGTACCATGTATATCGCATTTAGCCCCAACTAAGATTTAAATTTAAGAGTCAACTGTGACCTCTTTTCTTTTCTTTTTGAGATCTAGAGAGAATGACACATGATATTGAATAGAAACAGCATAATATTGAATATAATTCATTTATGGGTGCATTCACATATGAATTATCCAAGAAAAACTCCGACAAAATATTGAATAATGGAATTGAATGTAAATTTTTGGATGGAAACTTTGGTAGGACTAAACGTGAGACATATTGAAAGTGGTAAAGACTAAAGGCGAAAATTTGTAACAAATGAGACCAAAAATGAACTATGACAAAGTTAAACTAAAATGTGATTTTCCCTAAAAACAAGGGAAAAATGCAAAAACAACCCCCGTGAAATATTTATTGGCTAAAAAACCTCTGTGAAATAAATATAGCCTAAAAACGCCTGTGAAATATTTTAGTTGCACGAAACCCCCTCTGTTAATTTAGTGAAGCACACTCGCCCCATATGCAATTTTGAGTGATTACTGACCACTAAAGTACTAAGTCATTTACTTTTATGCCCTTCCATGTCTTGATTATTGACTTATCAAACCCTAATTGTATAAAAAGGAAGAGATTAAATCAAATTTCTCACAAAAATGTAAAATATTAATTAAGAATTTTAGAAAATTGTAAATATAATAAAGACTTTATTAGTTTGCACAAAAATAATAACATTTTATTTTTTTCTACGTCTTCGAGCGATAAACAATGATTTTACAATAGAAAAAAGAAAAATATGAACACACTTTCTATATTTTGAATTAAATACATTTTAATATGCTATTTTCTTCCAAAATTTGAAGGAATATTCAAAACCCTAAACTATCTTATTGCTTCATATGGAAGTCTAATAAATAAAATATAATATTTTACTTGATTAAGTATGAAGGGTATAATGGGTATATTAAGAAAAAAAATAATAGAACTAAAGTAAATAGAAAGAAATGGAAAGTGTGCAATTTCAAAATTATACAATGGGGGGTTTTCAGCCGATAAAATATTTCACAAGTGGGTTTTTAGGATTTTACCCTAAAAACAATAATGAAAAGGACCCTCAATGATACAATAAAAAAGCCAAGCCTAATTAAAATGCAAATCATATGTGTCAAATGTAGTATTCACCATGATATTGAATAGAATCAACTCACTATTGAATATAATTCACTTGCGAGTGCATTCATGCATGAATTATCCAAGAAAAATTCCATCAAAATATCGACTAGTAGAATTGAATGTTAATTTTTGGATGGAAACTTTGGTTCGGACTAAATGTTAAGACAGTTTAAAAGTAATAAGACTAAAGGTGAGAAATCTATAAATGAATGAGACCAAAAATGAACACGACAAAGTTATACTAAATATTCAACTTTTTCCCTAAAAAAATTAATGAAAAGGACCCTCAAAGATATAAGAAAAAAGAGAAATCTAAATAAAATGCAAATCGTATGTGTCAAATGTAGTACCTTTGAGGGAATAATCCACTTGCCATTTATCCATTCTTGATGCACCCGTAAGTCCGAATGCTTGAACTTTAATTCCTCCCGAGTATTATTGAAGTATACACAATATTTATTGTTTCGAAGAACCTTTGAAATCACACCAACCCACCAACCATCATTATATAAGGCATCAACTTCTTCATGAACTTCATATCGGTGAACTACACCAATTTTAGGGGGGCGTGGTCTAATATGAAGGCTATCAACCTCTTCTCTCAAAAAATTTGTGTCATCATCATTCCTTAAGCTCTGGTACTCAATTAGATATCTACCTTTCTTTAATTGTTTTAAAACAGTTCCAACAAACCATGCACCTTCGTAACCTTCTTCATCACTACTGATTTCAACAAGTAGTCCTGGGCTAAAAGTATGTTCAATCATCTCTTTGTTATCTTCTACTTCAAATGACAGCGGAAATTGCTGTATTAAAACAACATGGATATATTAGCATATATGTGATAGAGAAAAGAAGTCAAAGCTTATATGTTTGGAAATGAGAAAAGTACATTAAAAGTATGTTTTTATGTTTAAAAGAGGAGACTAATAGAAAAATTTTGTAAAAAAATTTCAAATGCAAAGTTAGTTTGCACAAACAAACTCATACATTTTGCTCTCATGCATCAAACTATTTGATTTATTTTTTCACTACATCCTAAGAATAATTAATTGGTCTTGTTTGTCTTGAGTTGTGATCTATGAAACTATGTGGCAAAGCGAGTATATGATCATGCCAACATGTACTCACAAAATATCAAACCGAAACTGAATAGTTATATTACAAGCCAAGCTGCTTACGCTGGCGAAGTTCACATTTTTAGCGCGAAGGTTGGAAGGTTATCAAATTTGAACTATAGATTTGCATCTTATTTATCATTGCAAAAGAAAGTAAAAACTACTTTGTAGTTGCAAGTTTAAATTTAAAAAAAAATCGAGCGGGTGGGAGAGACGAGAACAAGTGGGTGTTTTAAATAAAGGCCATATTATCATGATCCATGAGGGTTGAAAAACCCTCATATGAAACAACAAACTCAGGTAATATATACATATTTCTATGTTTATAGGAAGTAAAAAGAGTTCAAATAATGAATTCAACAAGTTGACTTAACCTAAGATACATGTGTAGATGTATAAATCTCTTCAATGTTGACTTAACACAAGAATAAGAATAAAACCTCAAAGTTAGAGTATAGATGTATAAATCTCTTCAATGTTTGGTGCTAATTTGTAAAAGTACACACATAAATAGTTGTGAATGGCGCGTCCTGGCGCAAGGCGTTCATGGCGCACACTTCGCGCCATGAACTGTCACATGGCGCCTATCTTTGATATGGGCGACTATCTCCTCGTGTTAAAAGAGATTCCTATTGTATTCTCACAAGTATACATCTCCGTTGGCACTGAAATGACGTGGATGTTAAGATCCTAATTGCAAGGTATGGGACTTGAATCCCACATCGGAATTGTAAGGTTGTAATGTGGGGTTTATATGATCTTGGGCTCTTCCTTCTCATTAGCTAGCTTTTGGTTTGGCTCTCCCAAGGTCATATCAATTGATATCAGAGCCATCCATTGCCGCTCCGAGTTGCAATCGTGCGGCATGGGTGGTGACGCCGGCATAGCAATGTTCGCCCGGGGCTAGGAACTAGCGCAAAGCCCAATGTGGTGACATCGGAATTGTAGTATGCGCCTGAGGCTAGTTCGCTAGCGCACAGCCAACCCGCGTGGGCGCCAGGGCTGCGGAGCGTGGTGGATTGTTACAATCTTAATTGCATGGTATGGGACTTAGATCCTACATGGGAATGTAAGGTTCTAATGTGGATTTTATATGATCTTGGGCTCTTACTTCTTATTAGCTAGCTTTTGGGTTGGGTTCTCCCAAGGTCATAAGGTCATATCAGTGGAGGACTCAACATACTTTGAGGCATACTTCAGAGCAAATGGTCATTTAGATGAATCATAGAATCTCTCTATTAAAAGCATGGGATAATTGCATATATGTCCCATGTTTTACGTTCCTTACCAAGCGCCCCTTTGTATTTCAAAGTCGTTGCACACTCTCATCTTTCCACACTCTCCCCTTCTGTCAATTAATGTTAACGACATTAAAAAATTGTGCAATTACCGTTATGCCCTCATTTTAGTAACCAATATTTGTTACTTTTCGTCCAATTTGTACTTTCATCTTCTCCGAGGAGAATTTACACCCACCATATCTAACAACACAAAATTGCCACTCTCCTCCCCAAAAGTATGGTTGCAAATCCATCTCGTTCTCCATTGAAACAGTAGTCATATTGTGCCCTACATTACCAAAAAATCTCCCCAAGTCATACACCCTCTCTTTCCATAAAGGTCTCCACTACGCAACCACCGATTGGAAGTTTGTCGTTGCTCCCTCTTTGTTTTGTCCTCTTATATCCTCAAGCCTATTATTCTTCACTCAATCAATATCTTATTCTATTAACTGTTTGATTTCATCACCGAACCTTCGCCAACAATCCACCATCAATTTTGTGTGGTATCAAACTATCAGCTACCATTCATTGACTTTTTCATCAATTGATAAAGTGTTCTAATTCGCTGCAATGGAGCCATGGTGTTGATTGGAGATCGCCTTTCAGTCTAAGAAATGAGATCAAGGCCGCTTCTCCGATTCTCAAATGCAAGATCACTACCATGGTTATGAATATGATGAGATTTGTTTTGCTTTATTATATTCCATAATTTTTCTATTTTAAAACTCTTATCGACCATTATATTGTGGCCAATTTTTATTAGAGTTGTGTAGTTGTTGCACTGAATAGGAATAGGAAGTGTACTTTTTTTTAAAATGATCTGGTTTTTATATGTTTTACTTCATTTTTGGCATTTTGTATGGGTTTTCGGCTCGTTAAAACTAGTTCGTGGTGGTCCTTTTTGTTACATCTATCAAGGGATGGTAGACTCTTATAGAAAGCAGAAAGCTGAGGGAGGGGTAGAGGATAGGAGGTAGGGTGGGCGTTGGTGTGGCAGTAGTGTAGCAGCGAATGGTTTGGTAAGGTTGAGGAAGACTAGTGGTGGAATTTGTGTTTATCAAGTTATTGAATTTTAATCTGTAGCGTAGTGTTCATTCCTAACTTATCAAACGGATTTCCATCCCGTTTCTGGCATCTACACAATTCGTTCCAATGTTCTTATTCACTTCATCCTTCATCAGGTCAAGGTTTTTATACCAAGATTCGTCGTCGCAATTCGAATTAGGGTTAAGGATATTCCACCCATCTGTGTCGTGTGTTGCAATTTTGACCTTGAGGAAATTCCACGTCCAATCGAGATCCAATTCTGAGTAGATTTGTATCAATAGGATACGTGACCATACATTGGTCTATACCTAACACACCATTATAATGAGCAAGCCAGTAATTTGCGCTTAAATCCAATAACTAACAACATTGTCATTCAATTCCATCCTTAATCTAGATAAAATTTGGCAGAAAAACATAACATAATTCTAAATGCTTAACTTTGTTCTAGCTAAACTTTGGTAAAGAACATAATACTATCTTCCTCTTGAGATCAAAAGGCACTAAAATGTCGAACTCCAAGTTTAATCACATTTCTTGTACTCCAGTCAAAAAACTAATCACCATTGCAAGATCTCTACTGAAGAGGTTGTTTAATAACCTAATTGTTCTTCCTCGTTGACTTACTAGTTCACTAAACAATCATCAACTACACAAAGTACATTAATATGCATCAACGCAATCTTCTACAACATGTAAAACTGTTCACAAACCTACAAAATACACTTCAGAAAGGCCGGCTATTAAAATTAATACTTAGAAAGTGTTGAAAAACCGCGTAGGTATTATTTCTCAGAAGTATATATGGAGTTACAAAAGAATCTATAAATTCCGTAACCTACCTAACAAACAAGGAAATAAAATATTACTAACCTATAATAAAAGATTAGTAGGGGTGTGCATCGGTTCGGTCGAAAACCGAACCGAAATTTCGGTTATTTCGATTTTCGGTTTTCCACAATTACAAACCGAAACCGAACCAAAAAAAGTTCGGTTTGGTTTTTAACCGAAATAACCAAATTTCAAAAACAAATAGGAAAATCACATGGGTCGGTTTGGTTTTTCAATTTTTTTTGTAACTTCGGTTTTCAACCTACTCTTTTATATATATTTTAAAATTTTTATTAATATATAATACTTATTAATTATATATAAATTAAAATAATAATTAATATATATTATATATTTCGGTTTTCGGTTCGATTTGGTTAACCGCGCCTAAAAACCGAAACCGAACCGAAAACCGAAATTTCACAAAAATAAAAACCGATAACCGAACCGAATTTTTGATTTTCGGTTCGGTTAGGTCGGTTTGGTTGATTTTGAACACCCCTAAAGATTAGTGTCTTTCTAAATAACCTTTCTAATCTAAATGACTAAATAACTTTTCTAATCTGAATAACTATGATGCACAGGCACTCAAAATCTCAGCGTATTGTATCGGACACCTGATCGGACACGACACTTGACCGACACCGTGTCCAATATGATAATAAATTTGTCTACTTAAAGAAATGAAATTGAAAATGAAAAGAATAAAATATGAACATTACGCAGTTAGAGGGTATATCTATTATGTATGCATTATTTATAACACTCGATGTTATTTCACTTATTTTTTGTGATTTTGAAAGCTAAGATATTTTTTTTTAAAACATATATAATTTTACAAATCAAATACAAATTTATATTGTAAAATAGTCATTCTTATAGTTTATTTCTCTAACCAGTCATATTTAAATAAATTAGAATGAAAAGATTAATTTATATATTTTAACGTAAATTAATGAACATATATATATATGTATATGATATATAATATACACATTTTATCAGCAGTATCGAGGCTGTGACATGTCCTAATATTTTAAAATGACATATTGTGTATTCGTGTCGTGTCGTGCGCCGTGTCTCGTGTCCGGTATATCATAGCTAAATAACAACCCGAATATGAAAATACATTATCCAATAGAAAGAAACATTAGTCGAGATTTTGAGACGGAAAGATAAGTTCAGCATGAATTGACGATTATAACACAACAAAAACGACAATCATCTCACATGTATAAAAACAAATTACCCGGGCTAATGAGATCAGCACATCATATCACAAATCCAATTGAGAAAATCAATAAGGAAGGCCAGCGTACCTCATTCGTATTAGTGACACACGGTGGCAAGATTTCCAAATGTGGGACCCATCTGTCGTAAACCCACTCGCGGTGAAGCCTAAGATCCGAAGCCTTGAAGTCTATTTGCTCCCTCGTGGCCCTGAAAAATACCGAATAATTATCCCCAACCACCGCGGTAATTACCCCTTCCCACCACCCGTCGTTGTAGTAGGCATCCACCTCCTCGCTGAACTTGAAGGTGTGGAATTTCTCCCTGGGCGGCGGCGGCCGGATCTGCACCACCTCGACCTCCTCCCTGAGCCGCCGTGTGCCAGCCTCGTTGGCCGTTAAATTCTTGTACTCCACCAGCACCTTCGAGTTACTTCTCCTGGAATTTCCCGGCGGTCGGATTATAGTTCCGGCGTACCAAGAACCACGAAAACCCTCGTCGTCGCTGCTGATTTCGACATCGGCGCCTTGCTTGAAATATCGGCCGATGATTTCCTCCATAACCGCTAAGCTGTCAAAGTAAGAGTGATCAAAATTGGGAAAATTTTCTTCTAGGGTTTTGGTCGATTGAGTGATGAATTAATTGGGGAAAACAAGAAATAAGAAAAATTGGCGGGACAAAATTGTGTTCTTAGCGGGTTGCTATGGAATTTGAAATTTTCAACTTTTTTGAAAATAAATTTTCACAAGGAGAATTGGAAAATTGGGACCCTTATTAGATTGGGATTTGGGGATTTGCAAAGAAGACAAATGATGGTGGTGATGGATTAACTCAATGAGATTTGAATCAAAAAGAAAAGAAGATAGGGAGAAGAATTGAAGAAAGATCATAGAAGAAGGTAATGGTGGAACTTTGCTAACCCTAGATTTTTGTTGATAGACATTGTAATGGGGATGAACAAAAGTGAAAGGTATTTATAGAGAGAGAATTTTTTTAGGTTAAATGGGATTTTAAATGGGCCTTACCTAGTTGAGGCCCATCTCATTTAATGTAGATGATTTGATTTGATTTAATTTGATTTGATTTGATTTGATTTGTTAAAATTATTATATTATCGAGTAAGATTTCGAAAACAGAAACAAAATTTTAAAACTTTAGTAAAGAATTCACAAGATTAATGCGTAGCATTTATGTATAATTGAAATTAACCACGTAAATATAGTGAAGCCATTAAATATATTAAATCTAATTCACCTTTTTTTTGTTGATGTTGGATTCAAAACCTTGATTTTTTCGGAATGTCTTGTTTAACACTCCAAATGACATGTTGTTAACCAGTTGGATTCGAATATAGATGTCATGCTAGTAAATATCTACAACGAACGAAAACTTATGTGTGTATAAGTGATGGAATATAATGGATGTGTTTGGAAGCACTTTTTCATGAAGAGTATATTTTAAATGGACTTTTTTAAATGGACTTTTTAAATAAGTGCTTTTACGTTGCACTGAGTGTTTGGTAAACACATTTTTTTAAAAGTGCTTTAGAACCAAAAATCAATTTTCATATACAAGAATGTGTTTGGTAAACTAGCTCAAAAGTGCTTAATTAACAATTATTTACAATATTGCTATTATATATATTTACAACCATATTGTCATTTGATACATTTTATTGGTATATATACTGATATTATAAAAAAAATGATTCTAGATTTCACATTTTCAAGCAGACTTATATTGTAAAAGCTAATTACTAAGAATTATCAAATTAATATCATGAAAATTATGAGTTGAAGATCAACCTCTTAATAAAAAGTGTTAGTTGAAATTTGAACTAATTTTAATAATAATAAATATATCATTCTCAATTTCGATTATATTATTAAATATATCATTATAAATAAATATATTATTAAATATATCATTACCAATAAATATATCATTACAAATTTTAATAATTGTATATTATTAAAATACATAGTTAAAAATATATTACACATGTAAAGTCAGGGAAGTATATGAGAATTCTCACCATGAGAGCTCTTTTTAAATAGAAAAATAGAGGGTAAATTTGTAAAATAACAAATTTCACTAACCATGTTATAAAAGTGGGGAAACCAAAGTGACAAAAGGTTACTAATTCTCACTTCTTCAAAATGGACTCTTTCAAACCTTGACTTATTCAAAAGTCCATTTGAAAAGTGTTTCCAAACACATCCATTATTTTTTTTAACTTATGTATATATCATCTTATCTCTTTCATGTGTGAACATATTTTGAGATCCCTCATATTTCGGAATCCAAATATGAATGAATCTCCATAAAATCTTAATCTTGATTTTCATGTCTTGAAACTACCTATCAAATTACATAACCAGAATACACCCAAAATATCTCATTTTGTGACTCACCTGGAATTATGAACTAAAAATTAAAGTGTAGCGAGTCATGTACAGCCATAATTCCCCAGGTCATGACGATCGTCACAAGCCTATGTAACTTAGATTTTCATATTCAACGTAAACACCAATTTGAATTTCCAATGGATTGTTCAGTCATTCTCGATGTGAACCCTCATCTGTATATTCATATAGGTCTCCTGACCAATACCTATGGATCAAATACTCCATAAATGAAATATTGCAGACAAGTCTTAATGAATCATTGATATTCATTTCTCAATGAATCTACTACTAGGAATGTTTATTTTGAATCACAATCGTTCGAACTCATTCCATGATCAACATTCTTAATGATTTTAATTATCATTTTTCTAAAACAGGATAATACGATTAAATTAAATTGATATTTTATTTAACAAAATTAATATATATATATATATATGTGTGTGTGTGTATACACACATGTATAAATACAATATCAAATATTCTACTATGCTTGAAAATTTATAATTAGATTATACAAATAGGGGTGAAAATGAGTCGAGTCGAATCAAGCCAAACGCACAAGTGTTCAAGCTTGTTTGAATTACAATCGAGCTTTAAAAATTGTGTTTGAATTTGATTTGATTGTTCATCGAGCCGAGCTCAAACGAGCTTTAATCATGCCGATCACAAGTCGCGCTCCAATAGTTCGGATATTTTGTACATATTTTTGTTATTTTTTGCTAATCGAGCCGAGCTCGAGTCAAGCTTCAAAATTTATCGAACAAAAAAAATTGTTCAAGCTTGATTTGGTAAAATATCGAACCGAGCTTTTATCGATCGAGCTCGAATCAAGTATCGAATATCGAGCTAAATTTTTACCCCTATATACAAATATGATTTAAAATAAGGGTATTAAAGTCAAAATCTTTATTTTAGATTTCATTCCTTATTATGTGTTTGAACCAAACATAGAAAGAAAATAAAATCTATTTCATTTTTTTATAGACAACCAAACACTATTAGGCTCTGTTTGTTTGTCAAATGAATGGAATCAAAATGGGGAATATGATTCCCAAAAATCAAATAACTTGTTTGGTATTTTTATTTGATATTATGGAATGCAATCCAATTCCCAAAATATGGGAATTATCATCTCAAATAAGGGAATTACATTAGGAGGTAATGTGATTACCATATCAAGGTAATCATAAATGCACTACTTTAATGTCATTACTACCCTTAGGCCATATACAGTAGTAAGGGAAATGGGGGGGAAATGGGTGTGAAAAAAAATGTTTGATTTAGTAGATAGGCAAATTGGAATGAATTTTGTGAGAAATGCAAATTTTGCCTTCAAGGAAATGGTAGGCAAATTTTTTTTGGGGACCCAATTAATTTATTAAAAAAATAAACAAAAAAAAGGCAGCCAATGAGACGCTGCCATGTGTCCCTGTTTTATTTTTTTTTTCCTTTTTTTTGTAAATCATTTTTTTAGTATTATTTATGCAAAATAAAAAAAACAAAAATCACCATTATTTTTCTTTTTTCAAGCTCTATAAATAGAGACTAAGTTTGTGTCATTTGGACAACAAATTTTTTTAGAGATTTTTACTCCATATTTTCATTTTAATTTTCAATTTAAGTTTAACCTTCAATTTCTTTTATGGATTCTAGAAAACAAAGCACAATTGTTTGCCACACACCAGGAATCATGCAGGAAGGACGTGGAACGTGCATTTGGGATTCTTCAAGCACGTTTCGCTATTATTCGCCAACCAGCTAGAATGTGGGATATTGATGTTTTAGGTAAAATAATGAGGGCATGCATTATTTTACATAACATGATAGTAGAGGATGAACGAGATACGTATTCACGAAATTGGGAAAATATCGACTTCGAAGTCGGATAGTCCTAGCACTAGCTCCTCGTTTAATGTCCAAACACATATATTGCCGCAGTTCGAAGTTCATGTCCAAGGGCGATCCGAATCAAACATTCATACTAGAGCCGAACTACGTGACAGGGCCCAACATATTCAGTTGAAGAAGGATCTCGTCGAGCACATTTGGCAAAAAATTGGAGCAACACTCAATTAGATCAAATTTCAAATTTTCTAAGTTTATCGATGTTTGTTGTGTTTTTCTTGTATGTTTTCAATAATTTCTAAATGTTCGGTTTATTATTTGTTCAATAATGTATTTTGTTTATCATTTTATTAATATTTTGTTGAATGTTTTCAATAATTTAAAAATTAATATTTTATAAAAAATAAATATTCTAAATATTTAATTAATAAATATAACCATAAAATTATTTTTTATTAAAATTAATTGTAAGTATAAAATTAATTATTAAAATTAATGATGTGGATGAAAGAGAAAGTAAAAAAATTTTAATTGACTAGCTGCTGTGGAGTTGAAAGAAATGTGATAGGGAATGTGGTAGGGAATCTGATGTGGCAGGGAAAAGAAGGTAAAAATTTGACTAGCTCCTGTACATAGCCTTATATCAAATATAATACAAAATCAACAAAATAGTTATTTATTTTTTCATTTCATTTAAGTTATTATTTATGAAGAAATAGTTTCGTATTTTTAATTTATTTAGAATATTTTCATTGTCAAAATAGATCGTAATTTTATTTTATTTGATATTTATTTATTGAATGAAATTGAAAAATTGCTATGTTGTTTTTGCGATAGTACTTTTGAAATGGTTGTTGGTCACATATGATTAATATATTTTATTTATTAACAATAATATGTTTTCGACTTAAAATAATTATCAATGCATTGGTATATGAAAAATGCATACATGTAATTTTTTTAAAAGTCGAACAATATGTAAATAAAAAATAAGCATGTTCAATTTAATTATCATTTTTCTAAAAGAGGATAATGCAATTGAACCAAATTGATATCTTATTTATTCTTTATTATTTAACCAAATTAAATATATATATATATGTATATATATAATATCAAATATTCTACTTTGTCATAAAATTTATAATTAGATTATACAAATATGATTTAAAATAAGGTTATTTATGTCAAAGTCTTTAATTTTAGATTTCATTCTATATTATATGTATTTGAACAAAATATAAAAAGGAAAAATATATATATATATATCCTTACCCAATTTTTTTTAGAAACCAAACACTATTAATGGAATCAGATTTCTAGTAATCAAATTACCAGAAATCTTATTCCCATTTTAGATTCCATTCCCTGTCAAACAAACGGAGCCTTAATGAAATTAGATTTCTAGTAATCAAAAATCTAATTGTCATTTTAGATTTCATTCCTTATCAAACAAAAGGAGCCTTAGAATAATAACATAATTTCATTCAACAAATTAAGCAGCCAAGGCAACAGGATATGACAAAGTACAGTTGCCAAAATTGCAAAGGGTAAATTGTCAATCTACGTAATATAATAGTCTATAATATTGTATTAGCATAAAAGGAAAGCCATAATATGTAAAAATGACAATCTCCACTTAAACAAGGATTGAGATCAAACTACTCGAACATCTGTTTTTAACCCTGTTCAGCCCATAAAACAAAACAAATTAGTGTTGAAAATTGCTTGTAACACGAATCAAGCCATCATTTAACAAAGGAAATAGAAGGAATCCTACCTTGTTAGCAATATTATTAGAGAGCCAGTCGAGCCCCTCGTACAATCCTTCCCCAGAGGTGGCACATGTGCTCTGGATATACCTAAAAACGGTCCGACATGCGGAAAAAGCCATTAATAGCTGAGATATTCATATACATTCTCTGACTTTTCATCCAAAATTTGAAACTATTTACACACACTCAGCCAGTAACACAGACACACACAGATATATAGAGAGTACCAGTGACGTTGACGGAGAGAGTGAAGTCCAAGCTTATCAGTTATCTCAGCAGCATTCATAGCATTAGGAAGATCTTGTTTGTTTGCAAAAACAAGAAGCACTGCATCCCTCAGTTCGTCCTACAGTTGTATCAACGAAATCATTGTGAAAAACAACAGATGGAAGTGGATCATGATTCCTTGTAAGCTTACTCTAATTCAGTAAGGTCTACATTTGGATGGAAGGATTTGGAATTGAAATGACTTTTGGAGATAGGAGTTTGAGTTGAAGGACTAACTCAAAATCATACTTAATGATTAGAAATCCACTGTAACTTGAAATCTTCCAAACAAGATTAATGAATCTATTATTACGAACTAGAAATTGTTTATCTCCAAATCCATCAAAAACAAACACAACCTAAGAAAATGTGAATTCCATGTCTTAACCTGACCACATGAATCTATTATTACGAACTAGAAATTGTTTGCTATGAGAAATCATTTTAACTTTAACATGCTGAATATGAATATAAAATCTTGTGCACGAATTTGATTACCTCATTTAACATTCTATGCAGCTCATCCCTAGCCTCAACAACACGATCCCTATCGTTACTATCAACAACGAAGATCAGCCCTTGAGTGTTCTGAAAGTAATGCCTCCACAATGGTCGGATCTAGGTAATATTATATCAGAAAAAGCAATGTCAGAGGCAGCTCATAGTGGTCAGAGAAAGGGAGTCTAAATCCTTTGAGTACATAACAATTTTAGAGATACTAAAGAAACTTTTCTTATTTCTTATACCTTGTCTTGACCCCCGACATCCCAGACAGTGAAGCTAATGTTCTTGTATTCAACTGTCTCAACATTGAATCCTGGATAAAAGTCAAGTTCCAAAAAATAGTAAGGAGACATCCTCTGTAAGTAGATGATCTGATGTAAAGCATGATCACATAAAATCCATATTTAAAACATAAGAAGTTATAAAATATCAATGAACTGACAAAAAGACAAGGAACAACCAGAAAATGTTAAATTATCTTAATATAGAACCATGATGTCCTTAGTAATCAACCTAGTAACTACACCTTGTAATGGATTTAAATGCTGGTATTTAAACACTCGTGTGTTTCTTCTGAACAATTCACATGTTACAATAATTATTCATTTTTTGAATGGATAAAGATCGTTGAACATAAAACCATGTTCCAGTACAAATATCACTACTTACTTTGTAATCCTCTCTCCTCCCAGTTTTTTTTTCTGTGTGTGTGTGTGAGATATGGGGGGGAGGAGGAAGTGCCACACAGTCAGAGAAACAACTACACCAATGAAGCTTTAAATGGCATATTACACACTAATGAATTTCCAAGGCATGATTTCATATTAATATAAAAACCGTCAATCATGTAAAATGGAATGAGAATGTTAATGGGTTGAAAATACATAAAGATCGTACCAATTGTAGGAATGGTTGTCACTATTTCTCCCAGCTTGAGTTTGTACAATATAGTGGTCTTACCAGCAGCATCGAGACCTACCATAAGAATCCGCATTTCTTTCTTGGCAAACAGCCGACTGAAAAGCTTGGTGAATGACAACCCCATTTTCTCTTTCCCTGCGAGGAGAAATAAGTTCAGCACCAAACTTTGTGAGAGATTGCTTGTCAAAATCTGCTATAATTATAGGTTATTTCTCTCTATTTCAAAGTAAATTGAACACCACGGATATCGAACTATTGCCAAGAAGGTGCATGACAAATCCTTTTGATGTCACAAAACTGAATCTAATTAAAAGGAATTATATATACACATAATTTGGCCTCCAATTACCAAGGAGATATTTGAATGTTGGCAATATCGAATTTTAAATCTTGTAACCTTTCTATTTATTTCCGAGTCAAAAATTAATCAGTAAATTTTGTTAACTCTATTGATCGACATTTGATTCAACCAAAACCGAAATCAATACGATTTATAAAACATTTATTCAAATAAGACATCAGATTTCACTCATGTACACCGCAGACAATCATAACCACGAATGATGCAACTAAATCCCGCCACGAAAATTGATGCGATCCAAAGAAAAATGAAAAACAAATCCTAACGCCCAATCATACAAACAAAATGCAAATCCAGATGGATCGTTTCAATCACAACAACACAAATCAAAACAATACACCGAACAAGTACAAAATTCACGAAATGGATATAGATCTGGAATTTGACGCATAAACAAATTGATTTACAATCACGAATTTACGATTATCATTAGAGAAAGGAAAATCGAGAGCTTACTCAATGAAAATCTGAAGAAAAAAGGGCAGATCTTGTTTAGAGGCTGAGAAGAGAACAAATGCTGCTGCTATTGTACGCTATGATTTGTGAGAAGAGCATTTATTTTATACATGTTACGAATTTGAATAATTGGGTTGTTAATTTAAGGTAAATTATATTTTGCCCCCTATGCTATAAAATTATTCCAAAATAACCCCACAAAAGTTTTCCACCACATACCTCATGGCTCCTATATTATACCATATTTTTTCTTCATCTTATTGACTTATTTATTAGTAAAAGGCAAGGCATTGATTTATATCTAATGACGACACACAACTTATAAACTACACTTGGGTTTTAGATTTGTTTTTGAAACTATGTATCTTAATTATATTCAGAAAATATAAATATTGACCTAATCATACTCATTACTTTAGGAAATTGGAGCACAATTATAGTCTTGATCTTTAACTACTTGAGTTAAAGTATTGTGTATATATATTGCGGAAATTGCAAGAATTAGTTTCTTGGAATTATATCCCTTACATGGATAAAGGTTAGGCTTTTCAATTAAAAAATATAATTGGCTATGTTTGTTTATGTTTTTTAGTTAGAATTTTGAAAATTTCTCGGGAATGGTGTACCATCGAAATTCGTGTGAAAATGGTAGGTGTTTGTTTATGTTTTTAGAATTAAATTGAAAATTATAATGTGTCAAATCAATGTTTAATGATTGAATTAGTTGTTTTTGTAATGATTATTTAAATAAATAAATATATATATGAGTGTGTAAAATAATATATATTAATTGTAATTGATGAATATGTAAAATGATTGATGTGTTGATTATAGGTAGTTAGTATTGGAGATTGAAAAAGTAAAGTTGAAAAAAGGAAATTGAGATGAAAATTTGGTGTATTAAGTAGATTTAAAATTTTGTGATTTGAAATCTTGAAATTGAATTTCAAAAACATAAACAAACATAGCCTGATTTCGAAATGACACAAGGAGGTGCTTTATAATAATATCCATATACAAAAGAACTTCAATAATTGAAAATAAATATGTATGCTATTCAAAGATAATATTTTTGTGGAGTATAGTTTCCTTTCATACAAAATAAGATCACAAAAGATACAACTTTGTATAATTAAATTTACATACATCCTTATAAGAAATTACAAAGACCATGAACTATATAGCCACACTAAGCTGCAGAAGGGGTGGCGATAAAATGAACAAACCTGCCTCTGAAATTCCCAAGACACAATTTCTCTCAAATTCATATATAAAAGAACAGCAAAAATTAGATCATCATTACATACACAAAAGTGACCATTGCTTAACAATAAACCATCATTTTGAACACCTTAAATCACAGAGAAAATAACATACTTCCATTCAAGAAATTAAGCAGCCAAGGCAACATGCTATGATAAATTACAGTAGCAAAATTTACAAAGGGTAAACTGTCAATCTACGCAATAGAATAGTCTATAATACGGTATTAGCATAAAAGGAAAGCCATGATATAGTAAAAATGACAATCTCCACTTCAACAAGGATTGAGATCAAACTTACTCGAACATCTGTTTTTAAGCCTGTTCAGCCAATAAAACAAAACAAATTAGGGCTTGGAATTGCTTGTAACACAAATTAAGCCATCATTTAACAAAGGAAAAGAAGGAATCCTACCTTGTTAGCAATATTGTTGGAGAGCCAATCGAGCCCCTCATACAACCCTTCCCCAGAGGTAGCACATGTGCTCTGGATATACCTACAAGTGATCCCACATGCGAAAAAAGCCATTAATAGCTGAGATATACACTCATCAAAGATTTTGAAACTATTTATAAACACTCAGCAAGCAACACAAACACACACAGATATATATAGGGAGTACCAGTGACGTTGACGGAGAGAGTGAAGTCCAAGCTTATCAGTTATCTCAGCAGCATTCATAGCATTAGGAAGATCTTGTTTGTTTGCAAAAACAAGAAGCACTGCATCCCTCAGTTCGTCCTACAGTTGTATCAACGAAATCATTGTGAAAAACAACAGATGGAAGTGGATCATGATTCCTGGTATGTTTACTCTAATTCAGTAAGGTTTATATTTGCTACTTCAGAAAGCATAACTTTAACATGCTGAATATGAACATAAAGTTTGACTACCTCATTTAACATTCTATGCAGCTCATCCCTAGCCTCAACAACACGATCCCTATCGTTACTGTCAACCACGAAGATCAGTCCTTGAGTGTTCTGAAAGTAATGCCTCCACAATGGTCGGATCTAGGTAACATTATATCAGAAAAAGCGATGTTTATCAATCCTTTGAGTACACAACAATTCTAGAGATACTAAGGAAACTTTTTGTTATTTCTTATACCTTGTCTTGGCCCCCGACATCCCAGACAGTGAAGCTAATGTTCTTGTATTCGACTGTCTCCACATTGAATCCTGGATAAAAAGTCAAGTTCCAAAAAATAGTAAGGAGATATCCTCTGTAAGTAGATGATCCGATGTAAAGCATGATCACATAAATTCCATACTCAAACATAAGAAGTTACAAAATATCAATGAAACGATAACAAGACAAGAACAAACCAGAAAATGTTAAATTGTCTTAATGGTCTTAATATAAAACCATGAACTCCTTAGTACTCAACCTAGTGAGTAGTGACTACAACATGTAACAGATTTAAATGCTGGTATTTCAACAATCATGTGTTTCTTTCAAACCATTCACATGTTACAATAATTATTCATTTTTGAATTGATAAAGATCGTTAAACTAAAAACCATGTTTACAGGATAAATATCACTACTTAATTTGTAATCCTCCCTCCTCCCAGTTTCTTTTTGTGTGTGTCAGAGGGTGGGTGGGGGGCAAAGGAAGTGCCACACATTCAGAGAGGCAACTATAGCAATGAAGCTTTAAATGGCATACTACAGTAATGAGTTTCCAAGGCATTATTTCATATTAATAGAAAAACCAATCACGTAAAACGGAATAAGAATGTTAATGGGTTGAGAATGCACAAAGATCGTACCAATTGTAGGAATGGTTGTCACTATTTCTCCCAGCTTGAGTTTGTACAATATAGTGGTCTTACCAGCAGCATCGAGACCTACCATAAGAATCCTCATTTCTCTCTTGGCAAATAGCCGACTGAAAAGCTTAGTGAATGACAACCCCATTTTCCCTTTCCGTTACGCGCAGAAATAAGTTCAGGATCCAACTTTGTGAGAGAATGTTTGTGAAAATCTGCAATAATTATAGGTTATTGCTCTCTATTTCAAAGTAAATTGAACACCACACATATCGAACTATTGCCAAGAAGGTGCATGACAAATCCTATTGATGTCTCTAAACTGAATCTAATGAAAAGGAATTATATAATAGTACTCATAATTTGGCCTCTTGGCAATATTTAATTTTAATTTCTGCAAGGCTGTTACGATCCTAATTGCAAGGTATGGGACTTGGATCCCACATCGAAATTATGGGATTCCCATGTGGGATTTATATGACTTTGGGCTCTTCCACCTCATCAGCTAGCTTTTGGGGTTAGGTTCTCCCAGGGTCATATCAATTGGTATCAGAGCCATCCACTACCCTTCCCAGTTGCAATCGTGCGACGCAGGTGGTGACGCCGGCATTGCAGTGTTCGCCCGGGGCTAGGTTGACCTAGCACACAGACAGACTTGGCCCGGGGCTAGGTTGACCTAGCACACAGACAGACTTGGATCCCACATCGGAATTATGGGATTCCCATGTAGAGTTTATATGACTTTGGGCTCTTCCACCTATGAGTTCTTCCAGGGTCATATCAAAGGCTGTAACCATTCTTCTTCACTCCGAGTCAAAATTAATCAAATAAATTGTGATAAACTCTATTGATCCACACTCGGTTCAACCAAAACCAAATTTCATGCAATTTATAATATCTGATGTCTTCAAATAAGACATCAGATATTACTCATATAGACCGCAGACAATCATGACCACGGACGATGCAACTAAATCACGCCACAAAAATTGATGCGATCCAAAGAAAAATGAAAAACAGATCCTAAAACACAATCGAACAAACAAAATGCAAATCAAAACAATACACCGGACAATTACAAAACTTACGAAATTGATACAGATCTGGAATTTGACGCATAAAAAAATTGAATTACATACACGAATTTACGAGTATTATCAGATGTGAAAGGAAAATCGAAGCTTACTGAAAGAAAATCTGAACTCTGAAGAGAGGAAAGCAGATCTTGCTTAGAGGCTGAGAAGAGAAAATACTGCTGCTATTGTACGCTATAAGTTATGGGGAGCATTTTATTTTATACATGTTTCGACATTGAATAATTGGGTTATTAATTATTTATTTAAGGCAAATTATATCTTGTCCCCTTTGTTATTAAATTGTTACAAAGCTAGAAAAGATGAAGAATCAATAATATTATATATATATATATAAAAATGGTAACACTTATGGTAATAAAAAAAATATTTTCTTTGAATATTTTTTATATGTATGTGTAATGATAAAAAAAGTAGTATTATCTTCAACTTTTTTTAAATTGTATTGTAAAATGAATTAGTATCACTAATTATGTTTTATTTTATTAGTAAACTTTCTGATTTGAGTTAATTTATGAATATTATAAATTTTTATATGCATACATATATAATAGATATTTGTATCTCAATCTATAATAATTTGTAATTTTGAAACTAAATGTATTTCGTATCGTTATCATACTCATATCATCGTATTCCAATTCATGATTCATAGCTCCCGGTTATATCCCTAATTTACGAGATTCCATAGTTGATTTGGTTTTGGTTTTACTCTACCAAAGTTCACCATTATGCATCTATTTGCACATAAGAAGCACTCCCACTGGAATGTATTGTGTTATATGATTGTAAAAACTGACTAATATTTATTTAAAAATAAACTATAAATAATCATTCAAATAAATAAACACTGGTATTGATCGATCCCAAAATGATGTAACAACGGATAGAAGATTCGTTCCTATTACACGAGTCGCACTGAGTTAACGTTGTGATTGAACTTCACACATAAATTTCCTCTCAAATTCATATATAAAAGAACTGCAGAAATAGACCATTTCATACATAAGAGTGACCATTGCTTAACAATAAACCATCATTTTTGAACACCTTAAATCACTTAGAATAATAACATACTTTCAATCAAGAAATTAAGCAGCCAAGGCAACATGCTATGACAAAGTACAGTTGCCAAAAGAAGGGTAAATTGTCAATCTACATACTAGAATAGTCTATAATAATGTATAAGCATAAAAGGAAAACCATAATATAGTAAAAAAGGACAATCTCCACTTCAACATCTGTTTTTAAGCCTGTTCAACCATTAAAACAAAAACAAATTAGGGTTTGCAATTGCTTGTAACACAAATTAAGACATCATTTAACAAAGAAAAAAGAAGGAAAATCCTACCTTGTTAGCAATATTATTGGAGAGCCAGTCGAGCCCCTCGTACAATCCTTCCCCAGAGGTGGCACATGTGCTCTGGATATACCTACAAGTGATCCCACATCGAAAAAAAGCCATTAATAACTGAATTATACACTCTTTCTCATCAACAAACACACACAGATAAATAGAGAGTACCAGTGACGTTGACGGAGAGAGTGAAGTCCAAGCTTGTCAGTTATCTCTGCAGCATTCATAGCATTAGGAAGATCTTGTTTGTTTGCAAAGACAAGAAGCACTGCATCCCTCAGTTCGTCCTACAATTGTATCAACAAAATCATTGTGAATAACAACAGATGGAAGTGGATCATGATTCCTTGTAAGCTTACTCTAATTCAGTAAGGTTTAACATGCTGAATATCAATACAAAATCTCATGCACAAGTTTGATTATACCTCATTTAACATTCTATGCAGCTCATCCCTAGCCTCAACAACACGATCCCTATCGTTACTATCAACAACGAAGATCAGCCCTTGAGTGTTCTGAAAGTAATGCCTCCACAATGGTCGGATCTAGGTAACATTATATCAGGAAAAGCAATGTCAGAGGCAGCTCATAGTGGGCAGAGAAAGGGAGTCTAAATCCTTTGAGTACATAATAATTTTAGAGATACTAAAGAAACTTTTTGTTATTTCTTATACCTTGTCTTGACCCCCGACATCCCAGACAGTGAAGCTAATGTTCTTGTATTCGACTGTCTCAACATTGAATCCTGGATAAAAAGTCAAGTTCCAAAAAATAGTAAGGAGATATCCTCTGTAAGTAGATGATCTGATGTAAAGCATGATCACATAAAATCCCTATTCAAAACATAAGTAATAAAATATCAATGAACCGACAACAAGACAAGAAACAACCAGAAAATCTTAAACTCCTCTTATCGGTCTTAATATAAAAGCATGAAGTCCTTAGTACTCAACCTAGTGACTACAACATGCAACGGATTTAAATGCTGGTGTTTGGACACCATGTGTTTCTTCCGAACCATTCACATGTTACAATAATTACTCATCTTTGAATGGATAAAGATCGTTAAACTTAAAACCATGTTCCAGTATGAATATAACTACTTAATTTGTAATCATCCCTCCTACCAGTTTGTTTTAGTGTGTGTGAGAGGGTGGGGGGCAAAGGAAGTGCCACACAGTCAGAGAGGCAACTATACCTATGAAGCTTTAAATGGCATACAACACTAATGAATTTTCAAGGCATGATTTCATATTAATATAAAAACAGCCAAATCACGTAAAACGGAATAAGAATGTTAATGGGTTGAGAATACACAAAGATTGTACAAACCGTCAATCAAGTAAATGTAATAAGAATGTTAATGGGCTAAGAATACACAACGAACGTACCAATTGTAGGAATGGTTGTCACTATTTCTCCAAGCTTGAGTTTGTACAATATAGTGGTCTTACCAGCAGCATCGAGGCCTACCATAAGAATCCGCATTTCTCTCTTGGCAAACAGCCGACTGAAAAGCTTAGTGAATGACAACCCCATTTTCTCTTTCCGTTGCGCGCCGAGAAAAGTTCAGGACCCAACTTTGTGAGAGATTGTTTGTCAAAATCTGCTATAATTATAGGTTATTATCTCTATTTCAAAGTAAATTGAACACCACACATATCGAACTATTGCCAAGAAGGTGCATGACAAATCCTTTTGATGTCACAAAACTGAATCTAATTAAAAGGAATTGTATAATAGTACACATAATTTGACCTCCAATTACCAAGGAAATATTTGAAAGTTGACAATATCTAATTTTAATTCCTGCAACCTTTCTACTTCATCCCCTGAGTCAAAATTAATCAAATAAATTGTGATAACTCTATAGATCCACACTCAGTTCAGCCAAATCCGAAATCCATGCGATTTATAAAACATTTCTTCAAATAAGACATCAGATTTTACTCATGTATACTGCAGACAATAATAAACGCGAAAGATGCAACTAAATCACGCCACAAAAATTGAAGCGATGCAAAGAAAATGAAAAACAAATCCTAATGCACAATCGAGCAATTAAAAGGCAAATCCAGATGGATCCATTCAATCACAATCTGGAAAAATAACAAAAATCAAACAACACATCGGACAATCACAAAATTCACGAAATGGATACAGATCTGGAATTTGAAGCATAAAAACTTGAATTACAAACCCAAATTTACGATTATCATTAGATAAATCGAAAGCTTACTCAATGAAAATCTGAAGAAGAAGGGGCAGATCTTGTTTAGAGGCTGAGAAGAGAACAAATGCTGCTGCTATTGTACGCTATGATTTGTGAGAAGAGCATTTACTTTATACATGTTTTGAATTTGAATGATTGGGTTTTTTATTTAAGGTAAATTATATTTTGTCCCCTATGCTATAACATTATTCCAAATAACCCCACAAAATTTTTCCACCACTTGCCTCCTGGCTCCTATATTATACCATATCTATTTTTTATTCTAGTCGAAGCATATTTTCGGAACCAAAGATTAGTTATTTGCATATCTTTCACGGTTTAGTCGATGCTACCCATATGGGTAGTGCCCTCAACCACACAAATGATGACATGTGTCCTTTCTCATGACTATATTCAAAACAAATTTGCTAACACTAATAAATAGTTCAATTTTATTCATTTGTTTTGATGATTTAATCTTGGAATAAAAAATGGATTATTTTTTTGACCTGACAGTAAAGAGAACATAATTAAAAATAGAACATAATTAAAAATACAATTCACTAATCTTATGAATTACTATATTACTATTATTGTATAATTAAATATACAACAATAATATATATAATGGACTTAATCGTAACATTTTCAAAATTAAAATATATAAAATTTTCAAAAAATAAAAAATATATATATAAAATAACATATATTTAATTGTAACATTTTTAGAATTTAGGGACTTAATTATAATGGAAGTTATTGTACTATTTTATACATATATACTAAACTGAAAAACATAAGAAAAAGAAAAAAAAAAGTGGATATAGTAAATTTTGGATGTTTAATAGCCAAAACAGGAGCAAGGGCACTACCCATATGGGTAGTGCCCTCAACCAAACAAATGATGACATGTGTCCTTTCTCATGACTATATTCAAAACAAATTTGCTAACACTAATAAATAGTTCAATTTTATTCATTTGTTTTGATGATTTAATCTTGGAATAAAAAATGGATTATTTTTTTGACCTAACAGTAAAGAGAACATAATTAAAAATAGAACATAATTAAAAATACAATTCACTAATCTTATGAATTACTATATTACTATTATTGTATAATTAAATATACAACAATAATATATATAATGGACTTAATCGTAACATTTTCAAAATTAAAATATATAAAATTTTCAAAAAATAAAATATATATATAAAAAATAACATATATTTAATTGTAACATTTTTAGAATTTAGGGACTTAATTATAATGGAAGTTATTGTACTATTTTATACATATATACTAAACTGAAAAACATAAGAAAAAGAAAAAAAAAGTGGATATAATAAATTTTGGATGTTTAATAGCCAAAACAGGAGCAAGGGCACTACCCATATGGGTAGCATCGATTAAACCATCTTTCACAACACAACTCTCACATTGGACGAGAGAAACGAACATACAATCTTTTTAAGTGAAAGTGATTCATTTTACCAATTGAGTCAACTTGTAACATCAATTAAACCTTGCCATTAAATGGTAATTGTCATTTTCTTGTGTTAGTTTTCACCATTTTTTATTTTTTGTATTTTCTATTTTATATATCTTAATTCTTTTTACATATACCCGATGATATATATGATGATAACTTGTGAGTGGAATACAATAAAACTATCTCGTATATTGTCAACCAAACATGATTTCATACTTAGTGAGTTGCCTCAATAAAGAATAGGGAAAATTACAAATAACTCCCCTAACTAATGTCGTAATTCCAGAAAACACCAAAAAATGACCATAATTACAAATACCTCCCCTATTTTGTATTCCACCTCCCCTGCCCGTTTTTTCGGTCAGTTTTTTCCTGACGTCAGCGATAATTTTTTGTGGTTTTTCTATTTTACCCCTGATGATGTCATCAATTGGTGACGTCATCCATTGTCATATATTTTTTGACGAAAATACCCTCAGGGGATGTAAATGTAATATTGTTTTCTTGGCCATGACATGACCGTTATAGGGGGTGTAAATGTAACATTTTTTTCTTGGCTATGCTATGACTGTTATAGGGGTTATCTATGTTATTGTTTGATCATTTGAGGGGTTCCAAATGTAATATGTTCGTATGATTTATCAACAAGATAATACACAAGTTTATCGACATGCAAGTCTTTCCTGTGATTTTATCCAACCACACTTTCTGCACAAATTCCAAATGAATTTCAATTAACATATTACATAAATTTCAATAAACCCTTCTCAACTGCAAAACATCTAAACAAATGAATGTTCTTTGAAAATTTAAGTAAAGGAATACTTGGAAATTTCACTAGGATCAAAATCGGAAAAAATTATAAATCAAAATCTGAACATTAAAACAACAAAATATCTCTATGAGGAAGCAGCAGGCTTTGAGGAAGGCTCGGCACTTGGAGCTGGAGCCTTCTGTGCTGCTCGGGAATTAGTAGGTGCCTCTTCTCCACCTCCAAAGAGGTATCCCAAGGAACTCTGGCCACCACCTGCACTTACTCCACGACGACCCATTCTCTCAGCTTGTTGATCTGAAAGAAAGCCCCAATTACTGTTTATGCTTGATCATCTTTAGAATTAACAAAACAAAACACAAACTCAACAAAAACAGAAGGAAAAAAAATGCAACATTTGCTCAACAACAACACATAAACATTGCTTCATTCTATATGTCAGCAAATGTAAACAGATCCTCGCCTCAAAACCACTGCAATAGTTCATTTATTCGAGTTGCAATCTAACGATCTCCAAAAGTATAAATTGAGCCACAATCAGATTCAGAGAATCAAATGAAAACTCGTAAATCACATGTAAATTAACATCGATGCCGTCGCATTAAGCCACATAAAGATTAAAGATACAGATCTGAAATTGATATACACATTGATTCCTTTTGATATTGTTCCCAAATTATGATTTTTTCAAAAATACCGAAGTTTAACCTTGATTCCTTTTGATATTGTTCCCAAATTATATCATCAAAATACAAATAAACAAGATTATCAAATCCACAAATTCATAGATCTATCAAGCATTCAAATGTTACAGAAGAAAAGAAAGAAAGAATAAATACCTTGAATAATGAACAACTTTTCTGCTTAGGATTGGATCTACCGTCGGTGGAAAGCACAAAAAATACCTCGTTATCCTTACTTTGCTCTAGCCATAAGCTATGGCAGCTCCAGCTCGCAACCACAGGGGCCTGCCCTGCGAGTCATTGATTTAGACTCGACAAAGATCGAGAGGGGCCCGAAAGCCCCCAAACCAAGAACGGAAACGGAAGCCTTTCGACTCACTTCCCATTCTCTCTTAAATAAAGCTCGCCCTCGAGCCCTGGGCTGGTCGGCCGGGTCTTTCCCTGTTGTTCTGTTCCCGCCACGAGAAAGACGCGCGGAAGAGGTATGCCCAACGCGCCGAGGATCCGTATCCGTTGAGAGTTTGTCTCGGTAAGGAACGATCTTTTACCCTATTGTATTGAATCAAAAAACGTGAGATTCAATTGAGGAAAATAGAATTAATTGGGGAATGGGGATTGAATTTCTAGGGTTTGGAGTTGAGCCATCGTAGAAGAAGAAGAAGAGATTAAAAAAATTCCTATTATTATGGGAATTGGAAAATATATACCCATTTATGGGTTTTTAAAATTAAAAAATAAAAATATATTTATAAAATAAAAATAAAGGTATTTATGTCCATTCAGAAATTATAATTATCAATGTTTTTATAATTTATTTTTTCTCAGAAATTGTAGGGGCATTTTGGTATTTTCACCCTTTCGGGCAGGTAAAAAAACGGGCAGGGGAGGTGGAATACAAAATAGGGGAGGTATTTGTAATTATGGTCATTTTTGGGTGTTTTCTGGAATTACGACATTAATTAGGGGAGTTATTTGTAATTTTCCCTAAAGAATATCAAAGATCCATTATAGCCCTTTAGCTCAAGATGATGCCCAAAATGATGTGACATCATTATGATACAACATTACCGGAAAGAAAATCTGTTCAACTTCGTGATCGATAGAAATTCACACATACTTCCTCTCAAATTCATCTATAAAAAAACTACAAAAATACACCATTACATACATAAGAGTGACCATTACTTAACAATAAACCATCATTTTGAACACCTACATCACTTACAATAATAACATACTTTCATTCAAGAAATCAAGCAGCCAAGGAATCAAGATATGACAAAGTACAATTGCCAAATTACAATAGTCTAAACGGTATTAGCATAAAAGGAAAGCCATAATATAGTGAAAAAAATGACGATCTCCACTTCGAAATCTGTTTTTAAGCCTGTTCAGCCAATAAAACAACACAAATTAGGGTTTGTGATTGCTTGTAACACGAATTTAAGCCATCATCTAAAAAAGAAGGAATCCTACCTTGTTAGCAATATTGTTGGAGAGCCAGTCGAGCCCCTCGTACAACCCTTCCCCAGAGGTGGCACATGTGCTCTGGATATACCTACAAGCAATCCCACATGCAAAAAAGCCATTAATAGCTGAGATATTCACTCTTTCTCTTCATCCAAGATTTTGAAACTATTTACACACTCAGCCAGCAACACAGACAAACACAGATATATAGGGAGTACCAGTGACGTTGACGGAGAGAGTGAAGTCCAAGCTTATCAGTTATCTCAGCAGCATTCATAGCATTAGGAAGATCTTGTTTGTTTGCAAAAACAAGAAGCACCGCATCCCTCAGTTCGTCCTACAATTGTATCGACGAAATCATTGTGAAAAAACAACAGATGAATACAAAATCTCATGCACGAGTTTGATTACCTCA
This sequence comes from Verbascum thapsus, assembly GCA_963669365.1. Taxonomy (NCBI): domain Eukaryota; kingdom Viridiplantae; phylum Streptophyta; class Magnoliopsida; order Lamiales; family Scrophulariaceae; genus Verbascum; species Verbascum thapsus. The sequence continues at coordinate 4,981,791 of OY770106.1, forward strand.
TTTAACATTCTATGCAGCTCATCTCTAGCCTCAACAACACGATCTCTATCGTTACTATCAACAACGAAGATCAGCCCTTGAGTGTTCTGAAAGTAATGCCTCCACAATGGTCGGATCTAATTAAAATTATATCAGAAAAAGCAATGTCAGAGGCAGCTTATAGTGGTCAGAGAAAGGAAATCTTAGATCAAATTTAACATAAATCAGCATAAACACATTGAAATAAATTGTTTTTTGTAATTTTAAACGAAGATGAAACCAAGGAAAGTGCATAATAGGCATTCTTTCTCATTTTCCGAATAATATGCAAACAACCACTTTTCTATGATAAGCATGACAGTCATAGAAACATGACAAAACAGAGCCACTTATTTCTTAGATATACTAAAGATGGCAAAACATGGCACAAAGGGTCAATTCGATAGATCGTCAACCCTTCGAGTACATAACAATCTTAGAGATACTAAAGAAACTTTTTGTTATTTCTTATACCTTGTCTTGACCCCCGACATCCCAGACAGTGAAGCTAATGTTCTTGTATTCGACTGTCTCCACATTGAATCCTGAAGAAAAAGCCAAGTTCCAAAAAATAGTAAGGAGGTATCCTCTGTAAGTAGATAATCTGATGTAAAGCATGATCACATAAAATCCATATTCAAAATATAAGAAGGTAACAAAATATCAATGAACCAACTACAAGACAAGAAACAACCAGAAAATGTTGAATTGTCTTATCAGTCTTAATATAAAACCATGAAGTCTTTAGTAACCAACCTAGTGAGCACAACATGTCACAGATTTAAATGCTGGCTTTTGAAAAGTTGTGGATTTTTTCATTACCTAAACCATTCACATATTACAATAAGTATTCATTTTTTAATTGGTAAAGATGGTTCGAAAACTTAAAACCATGTTCCAGTATAAATATCACAACTTAATTTAGTCCTACCTCGTCCCAGTCATTATTTTTGTGTGTGTCTGTGCTTATCTCTGTGTGTGCGCACTAGAGAGAGAGAGAGAAAGAAAGAGAGAGGGGGGGGGGGAAGGACGTGCCAAACAGTCAGAGAGACAACTACACCAATGAGTTTTAAATGGCATACTACACACTAACAAATTTCCAAGACATGATTACAAACCGTCAATCAGGTAAATGTAATAAGAATGTTAATGGGTTAAGAATACACAAAGATCGTACCAATAGTAGGAATGGTTGTCACTATTTCTCCCAGCTTGAGTTTGTACAATATAGTGGTCTTACCAGCAGCATCCAGGCCTACCATAAGAATCCGCATTTCTCTCTTGGCAAACAGCCGACTGAAAAGCTTGGTGAATGACAACCCCATTTTCTCTTTCCGTTACGCGCAGAACTAACATCAGGACCAAACTTTGTGAGATTGTTTATCAAAATTTGCTAAGATTATAGCTTATTGCTCTCTATCTTAAAGTGCGTGGAATATCACATGTATCTAACTATTTCAAAGAAGGTGCATGACATAAATCATTTTGATGAAACAAAACTGAATATAATTAAAAGGAATGATATAATAGTATTGATAATTGGCATTCAATTGCCAAGGAAATATTTGAATGTTGACAATATCTAATTTCAAATCTTGCAACCTTTCTACTTCATCTCCGAGTCAAAATTTATCAAATAAATTTTGTTTACTCATGTATATCTGTACGATTTACAAAACATATTGTCAAATAGGACATCAGATTTTACTCATGTATACCACAGACAATCATAACCACGAATGATGCAACTAAATCACGCCACGAAAATTGATGCCATACAAAGAAAAATGAAAACAAATCCTAACGCACTATCCAACAAACAAAATGCAAATCCAGATGGATCGATTCAATCACAATCCGAAAAAAACAACACAAATCAAAACCATACACCGGACAATCACAAAAATTCACGAAATGGATACAGATCTGGAATTTGACGCACAAACAAATCGAATCACATACACGAATTGACGATTATTATCAGATGTAAAAGCAAAATCGAAAGCTTACTCAATGGAAATCTGTCGAGAGAAAGGCAGATCTTGTTTAGAGCCTGAGAAGACAACAAATGCCGCTGCTATTGTACGCTATGATTCGTGAGAAGAACATTTACTTTATACATGTTTTGCATTTGAATAATTGGGTTGTTTATTTAAGGTAAATTACATTTTGCCCCCTATTCTATAAAATTGTTAGCAAATAACCCCACAAAATTTTTACACCACTTACTTCTAAAGATGTCAAGCAGGCCAGCCCAGGCCTGCTTGACAGTGGGCCTTAACAGGCCAGGCCGGCCTATCTCATAAGGGAGAATGGGCACCTGGCCCATTACATATATATTTATATATTAAGTATAATTTTAACTATTTTTTATCTTTTTTCTTCTATAAATATTAATTCATATTTTCATTATACTACATTAATATTCGAAATTATAACTATTATACAAAGTTCTAATTTGAAATGGTGGTGGAAAAAATGATTTTTTCAGAATATTCATTTTTTTGTAATGGTTTTGTTAATTTAATAAAGTGGGACGAGCAGCCCGACAAGTAGTTTTAGAAATATTACATTCTCATATTATCTAAAAAAATTATTCACCTTGGCCTCGGAGCAGGTTCAGTTTTGGCATGAGATAAAAGAATCGCGTGAAATGTGATCGAAATAGATTCGTAGGTGCAGAGGCGGAGACAGGGTGGCGCGCGGGTGGGCCACCGCCCCACCCAAAATTTTTTTTTAAAAAAAATTTATATATATTTTATTAAATTTTCATTTAATTATTATATAATTTATAACTATTGCCCCACCCAATTTTGAATTTTTTTGGTTTTTGGCTCCGCCATTGCGTAGGTGGTGCTTAATCTGATACTTAAAACGAACACGATCATACATCCTTTTGAGAGATTATAGATGATTGTAATAAAAAAAATATGAAACTAATTTTTTTATGTGATGCCTCAATCTCTATCATTTGGACATTTATTCCACGATAATTATTTAGTTAATTTTGAGAAAGGTACATTTCATCTTTTAATAATTATTAATTAATACTCACATAATGAAATTATTATATAATTATTGCCAATTAGTTTGTATTAACCCACCTAATTAGTAATTAAAGCAAGCAAACAAACTCTAATTGTATTATATGAAAATTGAAAACGACGTTCTCTATCTATTTTGCTTTTGTTCTTATCTTTTTCCCCTTTTCTCTTTCTCTAAAGTCTAATGTATAATCATAAAAAGGAATCCCAATTCATCTTTTCTTAGTCGACCTAAAATAAAAAATAAAAAATAGTACTTGAACAAAAAACAAAAGTTGAAGAATACAAACAATAGTACTTCTCAATCATCTGTTTTTAAGGCTTGTGGTTGTGTTAATTCTCCCCCTTCTGCTTCTACATTTGAGCTATCAGGTGAGCTTAACATTCAATAAAAATTCAATCTTGTTAAATTCTTGTTGGCCTTATTTCCTTATCCATGTTTGATTATTGTTTATGTGATTTTCATGATTATATGTACTGAATTTCATCTGGGTTTTTTTGTTTCACTTTTGTTTAACTCTGAATTTCGGGTTTAAACAGAGGAATTTTAGAACTAAGATAATCAAGATTTTGGGTCTTAGTTGATTTTGATCATAAATTTAGGAAGTGGGTTTTTGTTTATTTTTTCTTCACTCTCTTCATGCTTTGAAGTTTTAATTTTTATTTGTTTCTTTTGAAAATTCAATTCTGAATCGAAATTCTCTGCTCTCGGAGATTCTTTAGATTCTGTCTGCATAATTTGGAAAACACTAATTTTTATTTCTTACTAAATAGCAGTTTTTTCCACCTTTTAATTAAAATCTTCATGATTATTAATGTATATAATGCAATATGCAAATTTCTGCAAATTATTGTTAATTGATGACATGACATAAAACTTAATCTAAGCTTTTGTTGTTGTAGCATTTAGTTTCTATGAATAGATGATCTCCAAAAAAAAAAAGTTAAATATTACAACTTGTATAAGAATATATTATAATTTATATTCAACTGTATGACAGATATATGGATGATTTATTTTTTATTATCTTGTTTTCCTCTGTCTTCTGTAATCAAACAGAAATAAGTATTTTTAGCATCATACTTTTTTTATCATTATTTTCATTTTTCTTCAACAGGGATAAAAAATTAACATTCTCAAGTGTTTCTTGTTTCGACATTCATTGGATTTTCGGTAAATGGGATCTGAAGGACCTACTCCTGGAGTAACAATCCATGTAACAGGATTCAAAAAATTCCATGGAGTTTCAGAAAATCCAACCGAGAAAATCGTTAAAAATCTTCAAGACTATATGAACAAAAGGGGCTTCCCAAAAGGGCTTGTTCTCGGTAGTTGCACAATTCTCGAAACTGCTGGACAAGGCGCTGTTTTACCGTTATACCAAACATTGCAATCTGCTGTGAAACGGGATTCGACCGTTTCAAATTTTGGGACAACTATTTGGGTCAGTTTATTAACTGGCAACCCCAAAAACCCCATTTTTTGACATCGTTTTTTGTGTTTTTCGATTAAATATGGGATTTATGTTGCATGATGATATGTTATTAATACTGTTAGCAGAGTAGAAATTGCTTGTTCTCTACTGAGGGTGATGAAGTTTTATTTTAGAAACATGGCATTATAAACATATCTTTGTGTGATTTTATTAGCAGTATGTTGAAAACTTATACTATCTATCTGCTTGTTTAATGTTGGGACCTTTTGTACATGCCCTTTATGGTGTTTTTCGTGCAGAATGTAGTCAGTTTTACAAGCTCATTATATATAAACTTGTTATATATATACCTTTTCTTTCAGGTTCATTTTGGGGTTAATAGTGGGGCAACACGATTTGCAATAGAGAATCAGGCTGTCAATGAAGCTACATTTCGTTGCCCTGATCAGATGGGATGGAAGCCTCAGGTTAGAATAGACATTACGATTTTTTCAATTCTTGATTTAAATTTTCTTCGGTTTGATTTAGTTTAATTTAATAATACGCTTCTTTTTTATCACAGAAACTTCCCATTTTTCCAGAAGATGGTGCGATTTCCAGAGTACGAGAGGTATGATTATCGTTGATGCTTATTTTGCTGTTTCATACAGTAAGTGTTAATATATAGTTTTTATGACACTACAATTGCAAAAACTCGAGATATCATATTTTGCACTTTCAGAAAACTATCTAAGGATCTCAAAAACTTCACGAATCATTTCCAAAAAAATTGTAAATCCATCTATATGTGACCCTTCTCGATCGATTTTTTTTGGTGTTTTTGCTCCATTAAGTCCATGTTTTGAGTTAGAAGCCCAAAGAGTGACTAATATGCAATGTGAAGGTCATATTTATACGCTAAGGTTCCAATAAAGCTCGGCACTATAAGCCACAATTTCTTCACGGATAATACTTATATTGTATTTTACACTAAAGATGCACGATACATGTATATAATCCATGTAACGTGTGTATATATAATGTTCATACCCTTGGCACTCACTCGCAATGTCGAATACTAAATAAAACGCAAAATTCGCACTAAAATCTAAACGCTTTTAAACTTCTTCTTTTTACGCCTTTTTCATTTCTCCTTGCCCCAAAAGGGTTGCGAAAAAAATCATCATAAGAAGCTTTGAATCACAAAAACATCATCATTTACACCCTTGATATGATTGTTCTTTTTTCCATACATCTTATAGGGACCATGGTCCAAGGTTCACCATATACCGCTGGATGGAGGGCTATGATCGTAACATACATCTCGATCACCCTTGATCCAACGGCCTACAATAGACCTAAACCATTGGTTCTGATCCATCTTAGAATTACCCGTCTTATACCCTTTTATATTTAATGCTTGCAGAGTTCACTACCTGTGGATGAGATCACAAAGTCATTAGCGAAAATGAATTACGAAGTGATGAAATCGGATGATGCTGGCCGGTTCGTGTGCAATTATGTATACTATCATTCGTTGCGTTTTGCTGAGCAAAATGGGATAAAATCCCTATTTGTACATGTCCCTCTCTTCTTGACTATAGATGAGGAGACTCAAATGCAATTTGCTGCTTCCTTGTTGGAGGTACTTGCCTCTTTATGTTAAATCTCTCTATAAATGTGTATTTTCTGGGACCATATTTATGAATTTATGTATGTTTTGTGTTGTATGTAACTTAAATGGATATATATATATATATATATTAGCACTGTTTTGATTCATACTTCATAGTTAACTCAATGTGATATATAAAATGCAATCCTGGTTGTTCTTCTCATGCTCATGTTTGCTCTCTCTCTTTCTTTACATATATATATATATATATATATATATATATATTATTGGAGCCATGTTAAATTCTTACTCGAGTTTGTTTTTGCTCAAATACGATTTTTAATACTCGAGTTTGTTTTTGCTCAAATACCCAATCGCAATCTTACTGAAAGCATATAATAGGCAAGTGACATTATTTGAGACTATTTTCAATGTAAAATTAAATTCATTTTCATTCTTGTTTGACTCATTTTAATTCATATTTTTAGCATAACATCTACAAATCCGTTTATTTTGTCTTATATTTTTCTTTAGAAATAAATATAGCATAAGTTCTCGTTCTAACAAATGGTCCAAGCTAAATTGTGTTAAAATCAATCAAAAGGATTTGAAGGGGCAACGCTAATATATGCAAGGCATATATATACACACAAACAAATCAAACAATAAAGAGACTTTCTCGCCAGTTTCATCAAAAAATTCTTTTAGGACAATAATAGCATTACGTGATTACGACATAAAACGGTGAACAATGATAAAATCATAAGGAGACGAAATATTTTTCAATAATAAAGGACAAACGGATAATTCTTCGAAAAACTTGGAGAAATCACTCACAACCCGAGTAAGGAACAATGCTTCCTAGCATGCTCGGGAACTAACTTCATCACTGTCTCAGCCGGGACGCCCTTCAACTCTAAAAGAGTAAGAATACAACAAAATATACGAAAATTATAACGTTTCAATATTAGCGACAAAACGAGAAGCAAAAAGCAACAATTTGGAGAAACTCCAACTCTAAATTAAGAATGCAACAAAATATACGAAAATTATAATTTTTCAATATTAGTGACAAAACGAGACGCAAAAAAGCAACAATTTGGAGAAACTTCAACTCTAAATTAAGAATGCAACAAAATATACGAAAATTATAACGTTTCAATATTAGTGACAAAAACGAGACACAAAAAGCAACAATTTGGAGAAAATATGCACCTTGAGGCTTAAAGTTGAACAATGGAGGAAGAAAACGCCCATTTGGATAACGGGCACTTGGGTCTCGTAGCTCATCGAAGAACGGATGGGTCAGGGCCTCCAACTGAAGTGAAAGTAAGTGAATATCTTAGATTTTAATACAAATAGTATGAATGAATAACTTAAGAAGACAAATGAAAGTACTATAGTATTTGGAGGCAATGGGGTGGCAATTGGGTCGAATGGGTTGGGTTTGGGTCAGGTCCATTTGGGTTCGGCTTAAAGTGGGTCGAGTTCAATGTCAAAAAATATGAGTTGGACCCAACAATGACCCGAAGTGGATCCAATAAGGACCCAAAATGGACCAATAAGGACCCATTATGAATCAAAGTGGTGTAAGGGGTTGTTGTATAGTGTAAAATGTAGATTATTGACTCAAAGTGGAGAATAGGTTGTCCAATTGACCCAAATTGAACCCAAATTTGGCTCAATTTAAGACCCAATTGGACCCAAATATTATTAAAAGTCAACTCAGTTGGAACTAAAATGATAAAATGTTAGGACCCAACACATTGAAAACTTAGTTCGGTTTGGGTCCAAATGGACCCAAATTGCCACCCCTAGGCAATAATAATAACAATCTGTTTAGAACTAAGACCAGGTATCTAATCTAATCAACCCCCAGTTGTCGAAGTAGCAATTCGTGGGAACTAAAGTCAAAAAATATATATTAAGGAAAAGGATTTACATTCGAAGAAAAACGTTAAAAGAAAGAAGAAATGCTTACAGCCGAACAACGAAGATTGGGAGAGTACTGTAGCAGTCTTGAAACTAGATCAACAGCTTCAGGAGGCATGCGTTTATTGAATATCTGGCGAAAGAGATAACAAGATGGTAACTGGTAAGATTAAGCTAATAGAAAACAGAGAAAAGTATGAGTCTACAAGTAGTACCTTGTGCCATGGATGGGCTTTAATTTGCGGAAACTTGAACTCAGTATAATTGGGATTCATGCATTTTATTTCCTCCCTTGTTGGTGTACCCAAAACCTGACAACAATTTTGTTATTGGGGCGAAAAGCACAAACATGAAAATGTTAAGCTAAATATGACGAGTTGAGACTGAGATAGAACCTTAATGATCTCTACAAGCTGATCTACGCCACTCTCACCAGGAAACAACGGCTGAAAAAGCAAAAACCAACAGTAAGGCACATTAGGAGTGCTAAAAGTTTCTATTTTTGTTAGTGGAAGGATCTAATTAGGGGTGGCAATTGGGTTGAATGAGTTGGGTTTGGGTCCGGTCCATTTGGATTGGGCTTAAAGTGGGTTGGGTCCAATGTCAAAAAATATGCATTATAAGGACCCAACAAGGATCCAAAGTGGACCAATAAGGACCCAAAATGGACCCAATAAGGACCCATTATGAATTAAAGTGGTGTATGGGGTTGTTGTAGAGTGTAAAATGTAAATTATTGATTCAAAGTGGATAATAGGTTGGACCCAATTTAGACCCAATTGGGCCCGACCCAATTTGACCCAAATGTTATTAAAAGTCAACCCAGTTGGAACTAAAATGCTAAAATGTTAGAACCCAACTCATTGAAAACTTAGTTTGGTTTGGGTCCAAATATATGTATATGGACCCAAATTGCCACCCCTAGATCTAATAGACGCAAAAGTAGAACCCAAAAAGAAAACCATTATTACCTGACCGAGAAGTAGCTCTGCTAGCACACATCCAACAGACCAACAGTCAATAGCTGTACTATACTCTGTTGCTCCAAATATAAGCTCAGGTGCTCTATAATACCTAGAGCAGATATATGAGATATTGGGCTCACCCTTGACCTGCCAAAAGCAGTTGAACTTAATCATCAAGGTATTTTTTATTATATGCAACTCTTGTTTGTTGATAATATCGTTACGTACCAACACTTTTGCACTTCCAAAATCGCATAACTTAACTTGGTGTGTGTGTGGATTTACCTGCATAATTTCATATAGTTATCAGCTTAGAAACAAAATTGGCAAAATTTCATATAGTTTCATAATTTCACTTGCACGATATCATGATAATCCCAACAAAAATAAAAGATGTTTCACATGTGATTTTCATTATCCAACTGGCACAAAGCACCCAATAATATCCTATACTATGAGACTTTTTGTTGTGTCAAACCTTAACCAAGGGTCACAAGCTCCAGTTAATATAAAAAAGGTATAAAACGAATAAAATGAAATAACCATATAATTGAATATGAAAATACCAACAAATTCTGAGGCTTTATGTCTCTGTGGCATACTCCAAGACCACCATGAATATAAGACAATGCTCTGAAAATCTGTCAAAAGCAGCATAATTAAAATTTTAACAATATTGGCAGCAAAGGGTTAAGAAGCGTCAGATTCCTCCAAAAGTAACAACAACAAATACCTGCTCAATAAATAATAGCATAAAAATGATCATTTGTAATATAAATCCAGGTATCAAACTATCTATAACCTCATCGGTATTATCTTAAAATGGAGAAAGCTTTACAACAAAAAAATTAGATCCAAAAGTGGTGCATGAGAACTGCAAAAATACCTGGTAAGTGTACAACTTCACATAAATCAGTGGCATCCTCTGGTTCAACTTATTATAGTGTTTGATCACACGATGAATAGTTTCAGGGACATAATCAAGTACCAAATTGAGGTAAACTTCACCCTTTTCAGTTGTCGAGAAGAAGCATTGCTTCAAGGAAACAACATTTGGATGGTCAAGAAGACGCATGGTTTGTAACTCTCGGTTCTTGTATCTCTTGTCTTGAAGAACCTTCTTTATAGCAACTGTCTCACCAGTCTCTAAGCATTTTGCCTGGATAATCAAATTTGAGAAATAACGATTATTGTAAGTGAACTCACTAGAATATGCATAATGTAGTAATATCATGATTCATGCATTTCCAAGGAAAACAAAAAATACAAAATATTACCTGGAATACTACTCCAAATGATCCCTGCCCGACAATACGTTCGGCCATATAACTGATTTTCTGAAAGTATCATGGAAGGGAAACAGTTAAACTTGACAAATCTAAACTCCAAAAGAAGTGAAGGACAAAACTTAGCACACTCATTACACTCATCCAAATGACTTCACCGCACCTAAGCCAACATAATCCACATGTTTATTTGTGGCTTTTCCCCCTAGTTTGTTCTTATATATGTGTGTAATTTATATAGTGATAATTACATAGATCGGTACGATGGTAGTGCAGGTGGAATTGAGGATGGCATCTAATTGAAAAAAATGAAACACAAGATATGCATCTTACCTGCTTTGGCTGGCCATTTTGGCCGCCAATAGCTGTCACAATTATATGGCCTGCCTCAGTTCCATTACCACTGACAACCGTTGCTTCAATTTCCTATTCAAACCAAACATATCCATCAAAAGCTGTGCCAATTAAACTCAAGACAAGAAAACTTCTAATAACAAGATAGGTAAATGTTTTTAAACCATGCACATACCATATCATCCCGGATTTTTATGTCGTTCATCTCCTCAGGCAATCTATCAACCCCCACAGCATGGCTGCTCGCCTCCCTTAAGCCAGAAGAAGGTGGTACACCCACCGAAGCCATCCTCAAAATAACAAGCTGTCCTTATAACCTGAATATATCATTCACCTGTAGAAACCCAGCGATAATCTCCTCAGAAAACAGATCTGTATAAAAAATATGACTATCCGGCATCCATTTGATTTTGAAATAATCTACAGCCATTCATATAAAGTAAGTGAACAATAACGTGTAAAATGTCAACTATGGGTAGAGGCTAGAGGTCAATATGAATATCTCATACACGATAAAGTTAATAACAATATAACAGCTTCTCTTACAAATATGTCATATCCTTAAGTTCTACAAATATAGTTTCTACTATACAATCCTTTTATGTTATATATGTTGGGCTTTCTATTCTAAAACTTTAACTGCACATTCCCGAACTAAATTGAAGGACTGAAAAGTTTAGCAAGTTTTCTTACTTGTGCATCGATTCCTATGATTTTGCAACATTTGTTCTACTTAACTTTCCGAACTTAAGTGTTTGCTCCACTTTTTTTGAAATTCCAAATTCATATTTTCATCATAATAGATTAAAATCCTATTATTCTGTATTTTTATATAACAATCATCCCCAAAAATCTAAGTTTGTAAATCATAACCTGGCAACCCGGGCAGGGTGGATCATTCAAATACATTCCAGAAAGAAGTAAAGTCTTCAGTAAAAAGATCTCGACATATTTCATGCAATCGAAGCAATGCCATACTAATACAAGTAAATTCGCAATTCATGCAAACCTAATTTGCCTCTCTTTCACATTTAAAATGCTTCAAATGAATAATCAAAACCTACACTCGATACACACCGGGAACAATTACAAGAAATTAAACAGCAATTATTCATTCATTTGCTTAAAATTGCAATTTCAATTACATCCAATTTGTAATCACAACACCACGTATCAACGTCAGCAAAACAATATCATCACAAATCCACAAAAAAACAAACGAAGCAACAAGATCTAAAACAACAAAAAGACTGAAAATTGAAACCAATTAACAGAAAATGAAAGAAAAACCTACCGATTGAAATGAGAAATGTTGCAGAAAAAGGTGAGTGAAGAACGCACCGACGATCATCGGTGGCTGAGCTTGTCGATGAATTTGTGGCTTTAACTTATATAACACCGTCACCCATAGACAGAGATAGAGAGAAATTCTTTTGCCACAAATTCAGACAGACAGAGAGAGAGAGAGAGAGAATGCAATTGATTGAAATATACAGATGGAAGAAAGAGACGAATGAGAGAGAAACAATACAAATGCTCTCATTTTTCTATTTTTTACTTTAATTTTTTTATTTTTTATTTTCTAATAATTGTTTTTAGTAGAAGTCTAGACAAAGATAATTGGAAAAAATCACAACTTTGCACAATTTATATTTGAACTAATGATCTCAACTTTAAATAAGGAGAAAAAAATTACACCAATTGCAAATGAATAATGGTGATTGTAATTATTAACATTTTTCACTGTCAATTTACCATAGTTTATTTCAGATCGACTCATTTATATCAAAATAAATAAGAAAATACTAAAGACAAAAAAAATTCGTCTCGAGCAAAATCATGCAAAAATACATTGTGTCGTAGCACGTAAACTCGCAAAATAAAATGATCATTTCTCAATACATCACCAATTCAAGATCCTTCAACTTCGATCAGCACCAATTACCAAAAAACGATCGATATATCTACCATCACAACACAAATTATTCATTCTACCGATTTTCACAGCAACACTGAAATTGTTTGTTAAACCAAGAGTAAACAGTAGATTCACAATATCCTGTTAGAGTGTCTTTGGATTGGGTGGTTTGAATTTGGAAAAGGGATTTGGAGGAAATATTTAAAATCACTATGTAGTCATTTGAAATCTACCATAATTATGAAAAAAATAACTCAAAGCAAATGTCGAGTGATTTGAAATCCATTATAACTCGAATACAATATAAACGAACTTCATGCATTTATCGATGAATTTGAAATCCATAGAGTTGAAATCCTTCCGTCCAAACACACCCTTAATAAAAAAAAATGGCAAGAAAGTGAAACATAATCTAAGCATTAACCATAATCTAAGTCAAAAGGCATCCATCCTCAAAACCAAACAGAACAAACACCAAATACAGTCTCTATAATAAGCTTAAATCCACCAATTTACACTAAGACACCACTAGAAGATAACAAAAACCAAACAGTTAAAAAACTCCAAAAACAGTTAAAAACTATTCCAAACTAACACTAAACTGCAATATAAGTCCATCTACCTAAACTTCATGCGCTTCGAGGCAGCACTGGGGCCCGCCCTCGACTTACCCAAAGCCTTCATCTTTCTTCTCCTTCTCTCATCCTCGCTATCCGACTCAGCTCCATTCTCCTTATCTGCATTGCTAGCTTCTCTTTCCAATTCTTCCCACGACTTACCTTTCTCCTCCTCGGAATCTGCATCAGAATCTTCTTCCTCGTCGTCTTCAGATTCCACCAACGATGCACTATCAGAATCTTCGTCTTCAGAATCTGATTCCGGCTCTGCATCCGACGGTTCATAGCCTTGATCAGATTCCTCCGAGTTGTCTGAATCGGAATCTGTTGCTTCCAGATTCAAAAATTCCCACCCACCCTCTTCAATGAACTTTTGTGGGTCATCAGTGATGGTTTTCAGTATAGGGCGCCAGTTGAGATTCAGCCTACTCTCGTAGTACTTTATGTCGGTGGTGTCAAGCCATTCTTTAATCCCGTCAACAGAGCTCGAAGGGATCGAGTCGATACGCATTACGTCGCGCTTGAAGTCCTTGAAGACTATCGCCAGGTCGAAATTCTTCTGTCCAAGACCAACTCGTTCTAAATTGACGATTTCGATCTCGCTCAAGGTGATCACAAGGAACGGGGTTTCTATCAACTCAACCAAACAGCTAGAAGTTGGAACTATAAAAGCGGATGCTTTATACGGGACCCCATGAAAACCAAGTTCCCTAAGAGGCTGGTCAAACTCGAGGTCAAGGCCCTTAAACTGGCCTTGGCCCCACAGATCGTTAACCCGGTTCACAAAATGCTGAAAGTCCATATTTATTTTGTTTTTCCGGTCTCGTTCCCTTTGTTCTTCCTCGATTTCATCAGGGTCGTAAGCAGATCTCTTTCCGCCTCCAATTGTCTGAACCAACTCCATAACCTCACAATAGAATTGGACATCTTTCGTTTTCCTGGTCCCAACCATAATATGATTATGAAGGTGAAAATGAACAAGAGTAATCATTTCCTTCTCTGCTGGCTGGAAAAAAGCATGTTTTATATTGGCGTACATAATATCCACACGCTCGTCAGCTCTCGACGTTGAGTAACGGAAACCATTCATATGCGCTTCTAATGTACCCGACAATTTTCTCGCACGTCCCCCAAAAGTGGGACGAATCCATAAATCAGACAACCTTATCGGCTTGAACTTATTACCCGCAAGTACAAGTTTTTCCTGAGAGACAAGTGTCGCCCTCTCAGCTCTTTCAGACTCTCTAGCCATTACATTGCGCCTAAGCGTTTTAATCTGCTGAACTACTTCGCTTATATGTCTCGGGTCCTTTGAACGGAACGAAACCTCCTTCAAGTATATAGCACCTTGGTTCTTCATCGAATTAGCGTCATGTGGTGTGAAAGGCGTGCCCGGAACATTAAATATGATACGAATGTAACAATTTCGATTAGTATCCTGCTGGCTCGAGACCGTCTTGACCGTAGCAACATGAAACGGAACCATATTTCCATAAATTGGAAGCAAAATAGCCTCATTTCTTTGGTCAACCTGAATCATCATCTCCCTAGGTGGTGGCAGTTCATTAACACTCTTATACGCAATAAGCTCGTTAGCAGTTTTGGCCGCGTTTCGACCATCTCCAGTACCAGATCCAACGCCAGCAAGGCGTCTAGCAGTTTCCTCGTTCTTCTGGCGTGCAAGTTCCGCTTGGTGCTGCCTGCGGAGTTCTTCCTTTGAAATTTCCCCATTGTCGGACCTGAGTGTTGCTTTAGAGAAAACCGAGTCTTTGACAGTTGACTCGGGTTTGACTTTTGGCTGATCTTCCATTTCTTCATCTTCATTGAATGAATAGGCGACATCTTTGACAGATTTTGAGCTAGCTGAGGTGGCAACATCACGGCCACCATCCGTAACAATAACTGTATCAGCAAGCAACAATGAAAAAGTCTGACTCTTGGGATTGCTCGTATTCGCTTGCAGGTTCTGAAAACCAAGTGAAACGTTGAACACCATTCCTGCTTTTAGCATGCGATCGTTCTTTGCATTAAGACTCAACCCTGATTCACGAAACTCCAAACCAATTCCCGTCCCAGCAGATTTTGTCAGGTTCGATAACAGCTGGGGAGTATCCCTCTCCACTACAGCAACCGCTGCCTCATAAACAGCACTAACTCTATTTCCGGGCTTCATAGCAAGAATAGCTGCCTCATGAGCTTTAAGAAGAACTTCATATGCCTTGCTCTGTAGGGCATTCGAGTCAATAAGATAAGTTCTGGCTACATTTGAACAATAACTATTATAGCGCGAGCCGATTGCACAAATGATGACACTTGAAGAATCATAGTATAAAAACTCGTCATTGCTTGTAGCGCTAGGTCTAAGGTCAAAGTTTCCACCACTCTGAAAGATTGGAGGGTAACAGATATCCACGTTTTCAGCTTTCAGTTTCACGCCAATCTTGACAGGATCAAGTATAGCTTTCTCTGTCTCATCCATTAACGACGCATGCGTGACTTTTTTCTCCTCATCGATCACCTTTTCAACTTTTGGAACCACAAAATTCTTCATTGCTGAAGCAGTCAAGTACGCAGCTTTCTTTATACATGTAATCTCGTTTTTGTCCTTAACTGCAAAAATGTCAGACAATCCATTTGTTATATCATTCAGTTTTAGGCCTGAATCCTTCAACTTATCAGCCCATATTTCCAAGAGTTTCCCTTCTGGGGCTTCTCTAGATATGTACCCCACTGTTGGAACAGTATCGGAACGAATGGCGCGGAGCACGGAATCCATTTGAGCGCTGCCGCTGTCGTTTTTGGCTTTGACATGCACGATAACATCTGCACCAACAGTCTCTTTAGCAGACTTTTTCACAACCTCGAGCAACGATGCTTTCTTTTGACTGCATAGGAAATGAATATGCTTGTTCCCGAAAACCATAATTGTCTCGGGAAATTCATAACCAAGCAACCAGATATTCAGTGCAGAGGACTTCAGGTAGCGCAAATCCTCCGAAGGAGGTGGCGTGGCCACAGCGAGGACATCAGCAGAACCCCACAGATCATCTTTGTGTTGCCGCCAGTGTGTGTAGAGAGCCTGCAATCGCCTACTAAAGGTACTCAAGTCAATTGTATAGGCATTTCCTCCGGATGCATTGCCGTTAGCAGGTGGTCCATTCAGATTGCGTTTTTCTGCCATTGTGCCCCTCCAGGTCGATCTACAAAAAATACTCATCATTAGTATACCAAAAAGATAAATTAAAACTGAAAATCGGTCCAGATAGATCTAATCAACGCTCTTAATCAAGTATAGACAAATTAATGCTAGTATTCAATAGAGTTTTAATCAAATCCACCCACATAGCTATAATCAATGCTCTTAATGAGGCTATAAATTCATTGCATTTTACAAGACGTGTAAGCCCATTAAGCATTAATTGGTGCACCTGAGGGGATTATGAACACCTGACTCGCTTCAATGTCTGATAGGTGACAGATATTAATGCTCAAAATACCAGCAAAAATTTAACGAACTCAATTCAGAAAAAAAAGTCCGACTCATTATGCCCAAAAATATTGTGGTAAAGGCCCAGCAATGTAAAAAATTAAAAATAGACACAAGCAGTAAAAACAAACTGAAGTATATATTCTCCAGAATTTCTCAACTATAAACAAATAGTCAGGCACAATAAAAGCAATCAGTAAACTTATATAACTGTCCCACTCACACGTGACAATATGTTACAATGTTCACTAGAAATCAGCACATGAATCATATTGATAAACTGAGAAAACAAAATGAATACAGTAGACTAGAAAAGATCAACAATACAACATAATCCTGTTAAGTGTTAACACAATCGCACCTTCCAGTTGTAAGTCATGGTATCACTCCTCCTTTTGTGACCAAGCATTTTATAATTACGCATATTTATGAAGGATAAATATCAGGTTTCAGATAGAAACAGAAAGGACGTAAAGGAGAAACACTTACTTCTGATAATCGATCAATCGAACTCTTAGTGATACTCTGCAATGTCAATAAGCCACTTATCTGCTATTTAAAATCACATGTCAAAAGCAAAGAGTGGAAGAGCAATTCAACATAATAACATCAATAACTTTCTAGAAAAATGAACACCAAAAGCACATGCATATTTGTTTCTTGCTTCTGAAAAAGGAAAGCAACAATATATACACTGCATATAACAAGGGAAACAACAATACATTTAATGCATAACATCCCTATTCTCTCAGCGCCCACGGTTTCAAAGTCTCGAAATTGAAGTCAGAAATGTAGTTCTAGACGATCAAGTAAGAAATAAAAACCAACTCTCAGAAACCTATAATCAAGTATCCGGTTCCACGCGCCAAAAACTTTCACAAAGTTCAGGATTACTTAAACAAAGCTAAAGAAAACCCTAAAAGTAACTAAATAACCCCAAATATGAACCATCCAACATCAAAACTTCTAATGTACAAACTCAATCACCTCTCCCCAAAATTAAATTTTTAATTCAAAATTAGGGCTTTAAGAAAGCCCTAAAAAAACACATCTAACCAAAACCATTTCCAGTCACAAAACCGCCCCGCCCCAATACAAGAAAAAAAATCTTTTTTTTCTCAAAATTAGGGCTTCAAGAATCCAATCTGTTAAATTCGAAATCTCAATTCAAAGAAAAACCTAAGAAAACAACCATTTAACCAACACCATCTCCAATTACAAAACCCCCAAAAAATCCAACCCCTAATTAATTATTTTTTATAATCAAATTAGGGTTCCATTAACTTAAACTAACAAAAAAAATCCCAAATTACGGAAAGAACTTAACAAAAACCTCACATTTATTTAACTCCACGAGTGTCCGCTTTTCGAGTTTCAGAGTTCAACTAGTTTCGCATCTCGATTTTAGGAGCGCCGCCGGCATCAATTTCAACAAGAACTAGGGTTAGGGTTTCGAACGTCTAATAAATTCACAAAAAAACAACGGAAATACTTCGAGCGAAAGTATTTCGAAGATCGAACCCCAGAAAAAAAAAATTAAATTAAAATTATCACTACACCTCTAGAATTTTGGAGAATCGAAATAAAAAAGATGCAGATAATCGAAGAGAACAATTATCGAAAGAGAGATGTAAAGTTTGAGCAAACGAAGACACAAATATGTGAGAGCGGAAAATAAATTCGAGATACATCGAAAATCGGGCTTTATATATGTGGAAGTTATGGAAAGAGGGCTGGATAGACTCGAAATTACGAGGATTGCCATTGTAGGGGCAAAAGTAGAATTTAGGGACAGTTATTCGAGGATGAGTAATTGGGAATTGTGGAAAGGTTGGGGGGCAAATGCGGGATTTCAGTTTTACTGGGACAGAAGAGTAAACGACGTCGTTTGGTCAGCGCAATTTTCATTCTTATGAGAGTGGAAGTGGCGGGATAAGGATGTGAAATTAGCGGGAAAAATATTGGTTTATATTATGTTTATTTTATTTTATGCACCAATTTTGCACTTACACTAATATATGTGATTTATGTATTATGAGTTTTAGCTCAAGTTTATTTTATTTTGTGCACCCAGTTTGCACTTACCTTAACATATTTTAAAAGATTTATATGAATTCTAGCTCAAATTAAATTTGGCATATTATATAATTTACAAGATTAATTAATTAAATTTTAACTAGCACACCATATTAATAGATGTATGTTTAATGTTTTTTTTTTTTTTAACTAGCGATTCTACACGCGGTATTCGCGTGTATAATTATTGTTTAGTGTAATTAAAAAAATATAAGTAATATTAATTTAAAAAAATTATAATTTCCTTGAGAAAAAAAAATGGGGATTTGAGAATTTAGAGAAATAAGGATTTGAAATAGTGGGATAGTGGGTGAAGAACGTGTATTTTAACTTGTACATGCAAATGACAAATTTAACCCTATTTTCAATGGCCTGTGTGTATTAGTCTGAAGGGTATATTTGGACAATTGAAAAATGGTATGATAACTACCTAAATTATGATGAAATTCCTATTTTACCCTCAAAATTAAAGTTATATTTTCAATCTAAATAGAAAATAAAGGACAAACCGGTAAAAATGACATAAAGTATAGATAGATGAGTCATGTGTTGTAGTTAAATTAATTGCACGACATGACCTTAGTAAAAAAAAGTATATGATTTCTCTTTATAAAAGATATGCTAATGAAAATAATTTACTCTGCTTGATTGGCGAAATATCATATTGGTGAAAAGTTAAGAAAAATTAGATTAGTAAACTTTAGTGCTGATAAATCGGGGAAAATATTTGTTTCATTATACGTTTCTTTTGTTTTATGCACCAAGTTTGCACTTATCCTAATACATTTGAGTTTTGCATTGGAGAATTCTAGCTCAAATTTGATCCGGTAGAATTTAAAAATAATTTATAAGATAAATATATTAAATTCTAGCTAGCACCATCCAACGATATCTATGCTTTGTGTTTTTTTTTTCTAATGAGTCGTTAATATTGGTTTCATTATAATATTTCTTTTATTTTATGCACCAAGTTTGCACTTACCGTAATACATATGAGCCTTATATTAGAGAATTCTAGCTCAAACGGAATATAGTCGAATTTGAATATAATTTACCAGATAAATTAAAACAATTCTAACTAGCATACCCGAAAAATAGATCTATGCTATGTTCTTTTTTATAGAGTCAATTATTATGTTGCAGTTAAATTAATTACACATTAAGCATATATATGTTTGAACTTAGTAAAAATGTAGTTGCTCTTTAGAAAATAGATGTTAATCGAAATACGTTACTCTACTTGATTTGTATAATATTATAATAGTGAAAAGTTTAGAAAAAAAATTAAATTAGTAAACTTTGGTGTTCATAAATGGGGAAAAATATTGATGTCATTATAATATTTTTTTAACTTTATGCACCAAGATTGCACTTACCATAGTACATATAAGTTTTTATTGGAGAATTCTAGCTCAAATTGAATTTGGTAGAATTTGAATATAATTACAAGATAAATGAATTAAACTTTAGGTAGCACACTAGATAATAATAATATGCAATTTTATTGATCAATAAATCAGAATCAAAATTTTATGAATCCTTGAAATTCATTAAAAGTTTGAAAATTTTTTAAAATGTTAAAATACATTTACACAAAATTTTAATACATTGACCCTACAATAGCTAATAGTTGATGTGACACAAAATTGTAACATAAAAGTTTGGAATTTCTAGTGGAGAATACATTTCTTGGTAGTTGTGAATTGTGATAGGTGATCACTACCAATCCGAATGCAATTAATTCATGTCACCTAACAAAAATATATTGCAATTTTTCAAAATATTTAATCCGTCTCAAATATCTTATTTTTAATTGGACATATTTTTAAATAATAATTTGCACCTGCCAAATCTACTGTAATTTTATTTGCAATGAATTGATATTAAGATTTATATTTTTTTTGAATTAAGATACAGTGAAAAACTAATTATGCTAAAATAATGATATATAATAGTTTTCTTTATATTTTAGTGTTTTAAAATAAAATTCTACTATTCGAGATTCTTTTGTTTTCATAGCCATATTCTTTATTAAAGTAATTATATTAGGGATGAAAATAAATCCAGACTAAGGAAATACTCATCTTGAACTTGCGGGTTTAAATCTAATTAAATGTTGTTGGTTCTGAGTTCGATATATACCACCGTTTTCATACCACCGATTTTTCACTTCTTCTATTATTAGTAAACAATTATTTGATTTAATTAATTCAATTGAATTTAATACATTCATATTTTCTAAATTAAGGGGAGGTGAAAAATCGGTGATATGAAAACGGTGGTATATATCATTACTCTTATTTTTAGAGAAACCCGAGCCCGTGATTATTCACAATTATAATTTCTTTTTAATTTAAATATCATTAGTTAATATTTGATAATCTATTTACTTGAAGATAAAAATATATTCATAAAAAATTATTCTTTGACTTTTAAATTTCATTAAAAAGTGACACCTTTTCTTTTTATCATTAAGATGCCCATTAATTAATTAGTAGAGAAAATAAAACCAAAAAATAAAATAAAATAAATAATAAATGAGAATAAAGAGTGAAGAAGCAGCAAACATAGGTATGATTGCTATAACAAGTTAACAACCATTTCATTACACCATTATATACCATTATCTACTCATTTTCAAAACCCACCAAATCTCAAAATTCACATCAGATCGATCTCTCTTCTTGTTTTGAATTCCGGATATGGCGAGGAAGAAGATCAGGGAATACGATTCGAAGAGGTTGCTGAAAGAGCATTTGAAAAGGTTATCTGGTATTGATCTCCAGATCCTCTCTGCTCAGGTACTGATAATCATAATTCCCTTTTGATTTCCATCTATTCCTGCTGATCGATGTTTCTTTACTATGTTATTGTTTGTGGTTGCGATTTGTGATCTTGATTCTTGAATCAAACGTCGTTATATTTGGTGTGATCGAACTCATGACCTCTGATTCATAGCGTCTCAGTGTTCACCACTAAGCATGGGCAATTGCTTTTTATAAGTATAGTGTTTGTTTGAGCATCCATTTGAATGATACTTTTGATAAGTGCTGTTTAGGTAACACAATCAACGGACTTCATCGATTTAACGAACAAAGAGCCATGGATTTCGTCGACAAAGTTGGTTGTAAAACCCGACATGTTGTTTGGGAAACGGGGGAAAAGTGGGTTGGTAGCCTTAAATTTGGATCTAGCTCAAGTTGCTGCGTTTGTGAAAGAACGCCTTGGTGTTGAGGTGACAACATAGAAATGGACTTATCTTATAAGTAGTTATGCAAAAATGTTGTCATCTTAAGTTGAGACTTGTTTCTTTTGTAGGTTGAGATGGGTGGTTGCAAAGCACCTATCACCACATTCATCGTTGAACCTTTTGTACCACATGATCAAGAGTATTACCTTTCCATTGTGTCTGATAGGTTAGGATGTACCATTAGCTTCTCGGAATGTGGAGGTATCGAAATCGAAGAGAACTGGGACAAGGTAAATTGCAGAAATTGATGGCTTTTAGTTTAATCTATAATTCAAGATGTCATGAGCATTTTCTAGGAAAATCGACAATCAAATCATTTATAACAATGCAGGTTAAGACGATCTCCCTTCCAACCGAAAAGCCACTGAACTTGGAGGCATGTGCACCTTTGATTGCCACACTTCCTTTAGAGGTAGGCTTTTGGATAATTTTCGTCTATTCTTTTGTTATTAGCTATCTGGATGGCGGTAAGTTTACATTCAAGCTGTTTTTGGGTGACTGAAATGATTGATTTTTAGGCTTCGGACCTCTGTTATTGCATTTGTACCATGTAATGGAATATTAACTTACCATGAATTGTTAGTCTTAAATTATTAAATAGGCCCTTTTGATATTTGATAAGTAAGTTTTCTACTTCCAAACCAGATAAGGAGGTTTACTTTTGTTTCATGATTTGTGTTCATTGTGACTTACATTAGCTTGTGGAATCATTTAATTATTTTTAATTTGCGGCATGATATCCTGATCGTGCCAAATCAAATTCAGGTTAGGGGGAAGATTGGCGATTTTATAGTGGGTGTCTTTTCTGTATTTCAAGGTATGCAAGATCATACTTGAACTCCATCGCTCATTTGGGATATATTTATTCTCCATTATTGTTCTGAATAAAGTTAAAAATGAAAATTTAATTTTTCTGTTTGTTGGTTTGATATAATGAATAAATTCTTTGCTTCTTTTCTGAAAAGAAAGAGCAACCCTTAACACTTTTTTTCGCTCCTTTTTATTTTTTTGATGTGCATTTGATATTCGTTTAACAATTTCCAACTTGATTGAATTAACATTTTTTTAAACTTTCACTTCTATTTTGTGCTCTACACAGATCTGGATTTTAGTTTTCTTGAGATGAATCCGTTTACGCTGGTGAATGGGGAGCCATATCCGCTAGATATGAGAGGAGAGTTGGATGACACGGCTGCGTTCAAAAACTTCAAAAAGTATGTTCATCAAATGTTTAGACATGTCGAAGTGGTTGTTTATTTTGTTTCTTTAGGATATGTTGTATCTCAATTCTCAAACCATTCTGTTTCCAGATGGGGCGATATAGAGTTTCCTCTGCCTTTTGGAAGAGTCCTGAGTCCAACAGAAAGTTTCATACACTCATTGGATGAGAAAGTAAGTTCCAATATTTGTGTTCTACAATTGTCTCGACAAATACGCCCATTAAATATATGTTTGAATGTTAACTACCCGAGACTCAAACGAAGATTTTAAAATTTAACAATGTTTCATTGCTCGAAATGTTTATAGCTTTTTTCTTCCTGTTAACCTGCAAGTACATTTGTATCTCAATGTATGTAACCTCATCGTCAACAGTAATCCTCCATCTGATCAATACAAACACGACTTGCAATGGATTTAACTTATATACACATCTACTCAGACACATATATTTTTCCATATTTGGTGTAATTGTTCAGACTAGTGCATCATTGAAATTTACTGTCTTGAACCCAAAAGGACGTATCTGGACAATGGTTGCTGGAGGTGGTGCAAGTGTAATATATGCTGATACAGTGAGTACTTAGTACCAATTTATTTGCAAACAAAGCTTTTTCTATGTTTAACTCCACTCTAACATTTACATTCTTTTCTTTTTTCTTATTGAAAATGAAAAGGTTGGCGATTTGGGCTATGCCTCTGAGCTCGGTAACTATGCTGAGTACAGTGGAGCTCCAAATGAAGAGGAGGTTTTGCAATATGCCCGTGTAGTAATTGATGTAAGAAATTAAGCTATATGTAATAAATGCTCACAATCTTCTTACATTTACCTATATAATCTCTTTTTACTGCTGGTGTAGTGTGCCACAGCTGACCCTGATGGGCGAAAGAGAGCGCTTCTCATAGGAGGAGGTATAGCTAACTTCACAGATGTTGCTGCTACTTTCAATGGAATTATCCGGGCTCTTAAGGAGAAGGTACAATTAGATTAATTTGGGGTGTGTTTGGATCGAGTGATTTGGATTTGGGGAGGAGATTTGGAGGAAGGATTTGAAATGACACCTAAAATGGAGTAATTTGAAATCCATCGTAGTTATGCAGAAAATAGCTCAAGTGAATGTCGAGTGATTTGAAATTCATTATAACTTTAATACATCCAAACGAACTTCATGGATCTGTTGACGGATTTAAAATCCATAGATTTCAAATCCTTCAATCCAAACACACCCTTGGTGAATTTCGATAATTCAATTTTTATTCTTTGAAGTACTAACATTCTCTTCACTTCTCTAAACCCGAGTAGGAATCCAAGTTGAAAGCAGCTAGAATGCATCTTTATGTTCGTAGAGGTGGGCCCAACTATCAGACTGGTTTGGCTAGAATGCGGGCTTTGGGAGAAGAATTAGGAGTTCCCATTGAGGTATGATATGACTTTTCTTCTCAAATATCGTAAGATGAAATTAGTTTCACATCTCATATTGCTCAATGTTTAGGAAATTTTCAAGCATTACATTATCCATCCCTTTAGATGGCTTTACTTGTAATAGGATACTTTTATGCACAACTTGTCACATATTGGGTAATTACAATGAGCCTATGAGGTCTTGCAGACACTATTGTTAGATCCCGAGAACTCAAAAAATAGGGTGAAATTGTAATATGCTTTTACTGAAAAGGGAAACTGGTATTTTCCCAAACTTCAACGTGTTTTTTGTAATTATCGTCTCATATATGGGTGTGGTGTCTGTTATTTTTCAGTTTTTTGGGAAAAATGTGAACATCTCTAAAGGTAAACATGCAGACATAGGCTAGTTTTATGTGGAACTGAATGTAGTTTGCAGAAAAATTGCAGAGTTTCTGTATATCTGTGTTCTTATACCGTTATATTTTAACTATGGTGAGACGATAATTAGATTGTAAATATACAATCTAATTAGCGACCGTCTATTTACAATTTTTACATTTGCGAACCAAAACTAACACGGGTATTCGATGATGCAGGTTTACGGACCTGAAGCAACAATGACTGGCATTTGCAAGCAGGCTATTGATTGCATCATGTCTTGATCATAGTCTAACTATGGCATTTTTTTTTTCCTTTTTCGTTTACGCGTTGAAGTTTATTTTTTCGATCCTAAGGCTTTCGTTCAACCAAAACGATTTCCTGTAATTGTGAAAGTAAGTTTAGAGGGTGATGAATACTTGGACTGCAGTCGAGCGTCGAATTTGTCGATTTTGTAATATTAAGACGTGCTTGTGTATTAACGGTTAACACTTGTTTTACTTAATGCTAATTGTGTCGAACATGAGATCACCCGTCTCGTAAATTTCATGCTACCTATATCGTAAATTTTAGGGTTGTGCAAATCGGTTTAACCGACTGAACCGAATTTTCGGTTAACCAAAATTCGATTTGGAGAAAACCGTAACCAAAATGGTTTGGTTTGGTTAATTGAAATCCGGACAATTTTTTTTATTTTTATTGTAAGAATTTATTTGAAGTTCGGGCTGTTTGAGGTATTTGATTACACGAAACTCATTACAACTTAAAAAGGGGAATATTATACGTTAGGGTCATCCTCAAGTTCAACACTTAACATTAAATAAACGACAAATATTAGTATTACCATTACGAAACTTTTCTAAAGTTCTAATTCTCAACTATATTAATAGCAAACTAGACTAAATCTAACATGTCCAAATATTCAATAAAGTACATAGATAAACTAACCAAACTCAAGAGAGGGGATTATACATTGTCCATAAATTACAAAAGTTTTGTAATTTTTCCTTTTTTATATTGACTTAAAAGTCCTCTCCCTTTTTATATTTAACGAAAATCAAACTCAAATGAACATTGAATGACCTATCACGATAAAAAAAATAAAGTAATTTATTTTTCAGAGTCATTTAATACAACAACATTAATAGTTCGTTCGATGAAATCAAGAAAAAGAACATTAACTCATCATAACTGCGAGTAGTTGGATTCACTAATAAAAAAATACAGAGTTTCAACATTGAATGATGAAAATCGTGACACATCAGCACAATTACTAACTGTGACATTTAATGCACATAATAACACACCTAAAATATATTCCATTTCACCCATAATCCACCATACATGCAATTAATTTCATCTACTATAAAAATGGCCATCTCTCCATGCAATTGTAAGGTGAGATAAAAAGAAAAAAAAAAGTTATAAATTGCTAAAGATTTTGAAATGGAGGGTTCTACTAAGGTGTTATTCATACTTGCTATGGTTCTTAGTGTGCTCAATATGGATGCCAATGGAGCAAGAATTCTCAAAGAAAATGAGAATAATTCTCAAGCTTTTCGAAATTTTGGTGGAAATTTTCCTTACCCCGGTTTTGGCGGAAATTTCCCAGGTTTTGGTGGATCATTTCCCGGGAACTTTTGTTCATTCCCGGGAGTGAAATGCCCCGTTAAGCCAAATAACCCGGCTCGATCTGATAATGATGTGACTCCATAATAGTGAAATGGGGTTTTGTTTAGGGTTTTAGTTTGCTTTAAGCTTCCTTAATGTACTTTGGCTTTCACTTCATGTCAAGGTGTTAGAGGTTTGCTTTTAGTACTTTATGTTCATCTTAATAATGTCAATAAAAAAAATATGGGTTCTAGTTTTATCTAAGTTGATCTGTCATTTTATGATATTGTAATTGTTTTTCACTATTTTGATAAATGAGAATAAGTGATTGACAATGTAAAAGTTTTTATTTCTTGAGAAGATTCAAACTTTATTAAAATTTATGTATGGAGTAACTACTCTTTGATTATGAAGTCAAACTAAGATAGAATATATATACATACACTATCGATTAAAATCTGTTCTATTATAAAAATATGTGTTTTTTTAACATTTGTGAAGTATCCAATAAATGGCTGTATAATTTACTTTTTAACGATAAAAAAGCCAGATAATAATACTAATATTATTTCGTTAGGTGTCTATTTATAATAGATAGAATTACAAGTAAATATAGAAGTAAATTAGGTACCTCCTATGTTTTATATTTATAAATCAAAAGGAACAAAATGCTTAGTTATCACTAGAACTCTATAAAACAGTGATATGCAATAATTAGATGTAAGATTGCATCATGACACTATAATTTATTTTTCAAAAGAAAAGAAAAATAAAAAGATTGTAGGCCTATTCATATTATGATAGTTATCGTGTAAATATGAATTCCTACCTATTATGATGCATTTTATCCTATTTTCTTATTCAAGTACATTACTATTATCTCTTATCTGGATATAAAAATGTTAACATAATTTAGCGTAAACAAATATATCAAAGACAACTTATACACCATATGACTAGATTTTTTTTTAGTGACTAACTTAATGTGTATATTAGTTACTTACACATCTACATATCCCTTTTTAGTTCGTTTTTTAGTAATATATAGAAATTAAAAGAGACATAATCTGCCAATCAGTATATTGAGTGCACCATACTAGCTAGTTTTGTTAAATCCAACGTAACATGCAATTTATTGATCAGTCTTGTTCAATTTGGTTCAAGAAAATCGTTAGGAAAGAGAAGGAAAATGAAAATATATAAAAAAAAATTCCTTATTTAATTACTAGAAAAATAAAAATAAGAAAATTGAAGGAAAAAATTTGTGTCTACAACACATATGTGTAAATTTAAACAAATCAATTTGCACCTCACTAATTATCGATTTAAAATCGCAATAAATTTAGATAAGGGCTTTGGTTTTTCCCAATAGGAAATATCCGATTCGCATCATTATAGGGATAAATGCAAATAATCCCCACGTGAAATATTTTATTGGCTGAAAACCCCTTGTGAAAAAAATATAGGCTAAAAACCCCCTATGAAATTTTTAAACTGCATGAAACCCGTTGTGAAAAAAATATAGCATAAAACCCCCTGTGAAATTTTCAATTTTCATGAAACCCCATGTGAAAAAAATATAACCTAAAAATCCCTTGTAAAATTTTACCATTACGAAATATAACTACATTGAAAATTAATTATTGGATAAAATTTGATTCATAACTTAAAATTTGATTATTAGTACTATTAATTAATTTGTAAATTTAAAAATTTTACAGGGTGTTTTTAGGCTATATTTTTTTTTCACAGGGGGTTTCATGCAATTTGAAAATTTTACAGGGGATTTTTAGCCAATTTTTTTTCACAGGGGGTTTTATGCAATTTAAAAATTTCACAGGGGGTTTTCAGCTAATAAAATATTTCACGTGGGAGTTATTTGCATTTATCCCCATCATTATATCTTTTGATTACAAGCAAATATCTTGAGCAGTGCAATTTATCGTCCTTAGTATCTAAGACTTCTAGTTAAAGCTTTTTAAATGCTTTCAACTTAAATTACTCACGACTAGGGGTGTCATTGGGTGGGTCTGCCCAGACTCAGACCCAAATATTATATTTGGGTCTAGACCCAGACCCAGACTCAAACATAAGCTAGATCCAAAGTGAGACCCAATTAGACCCAAAAACCCAAGTCCAAACTTTTATAATATATCATCAAACCCTAAAAATTTGTTTCTTCACCAAACTTTCTTCTTGTCAATTTGCCGCCGACATCTCCCCCGTCGCTCCTCATGTCTCCGGCGATGACCCTCATGTCTCCGGCGTCATCCCTACTTCCTTTCTTCTTATTATTTTTAACTTTATTTTCTTTAAATTTGAAGTCTGTATACAATTCTTAGTATTTCTTTACTAATTTTGAATTTTAAAATTTAAAATGAAGAGTTTCCATCTATCTTAATATTAAGATTTCATAAATAAACATTATAAATTTTAATGTTTACTATAATATCATATTTGCATATATTACAGTTTATATACATGTATGATGTATATGTAGATTTCAGATTCAATATTATATATATGAATAATATTTTTTCAGATTTAATAAAATATTACATCTAATAATAAGTTTTAATATATATATGTAGATTTCAGATTTAATATTACATATATAAATAATTTTTTTTTTTCAGATTTAATAAAATATTACATCTAATAATAAGTTTATATAAATGCATATGTAGATTTGAGATTTAATATTATATATATTAATAATTTTTTTTTTCAGATTTGATAAAATATTACATCTAATAATAAGTTTATATACATATACATAAGTTTATATACATGTATATGTTGATTTCAAATTTAACATTATATATATAAGAATAATATTTTTTCAGATTTAATAAATTTGTATATATATATATATATTCAGATTTTATAAATCATATATATTTTGAAATCTATTTGCAAAAAGTATAAATACAATTACAAAAATAAAATAAACAAATGAATTGGGTCTAATCTAGATCCAGACCCAAAATACCCAAAGTTTTGGGTCTGGGTCCAAACCCAAAACTTTGGGTCTTGTCTAGACCCAATCTTTTGGGTCTGGGTCCAGACCTAGACCCAAACTTTTGTGTTTGGCTCTGGGCTAGACCCACCCATTGACACCTCTACTCACGACTCCACTCAATATCTAAGTCAATAACTATTCAGTTGATGATATATATCAAATTGCCATTGACCGTAGCATATTCAAATAGCAATATGAGATTGCCATTATCTTGTTGCTTCTTTAAGTCCATATAATCTTTCATCTCCAATTCATGAGCAATATAATCATAAGGGCATTCAATTTCTTTATCTAATTCTCACATTTAAAATGCGAACTTAACATCCATTTTATGAATCTCAAGATTTTGCAATTAAGCGATACCAACGAGCAATTTCATGGAGGTCAATCTCATTACCGGAGTATAAGCATCAAAGAAATCAAGGCCCTCCATCTAATAGTATTTTTTCAACAACTAGACAAGCCTCATACTTAATCAATAGTTGTTCCTCAGTCTTATACAGAATTCAATTACAGCCTAAAGTCTAACTTCCGATAAGAAGATCTACCAACTCTGAGGCATGTTTTGTATAGACTCGATTTGTAAAGTCTCACCTGGTTCTGAATCAACTGGTTAATAAACTTCAAACAGCATTCATCCTGGGCTGCCAAATCAGCGATATTGTGCACTTAAATACACAGTCCACACACCGAGCCAACCTGCTTCTATTTCTAAGTCCTCATTAATTAAGCTCATAAAAAGAAAGGAGTTATTCTTCATAAGTCTCGATATATGTCAACCATCCTCCATCCATGTGTAAGTTTCATAGATAAAAACTCATGTAACGATTGAGATTGCAAATACACATACAATGTGTATTTCGCAAAACTATGATTCTTGTCGCACCCTTCTACCCTCTTGAATCCCGAATAAAATAAAACTGAATTTCAATAATTTCATCAAACAATAATCGAATAGCTAAAGAAATCACAAGTATCTATACAAAGAAAAAGGAAAAAAAAAAAAAAGAGATGTATTCTCAATCACAAACAATCATGTCTCTAATCTACAACTTCATACAAGAACACAATAATGAAAATGGAAAATGAACCACCAAAAACAAATGTCGAAAAATTAATAAAAAGAAGTCCCGATTTCATCTATATCTACCATACTTACCCTCAACCTCGAACGAGATTAAATTTTACCGTTTTCTGATGAAACGATTTTTGGTCCTTAGTGTGTTCAGAAATTCCTTACGCTCTCTGACCTTAAATCCTGATTGTCACTCTTATCAGTATCATAGCTATCCCTCGGTGGGTCTATTTCAGTGCTATTTGCTCGGGTTTTTCTGTGCCTTCGGTCCTAAAAATTTGAAACACAACAACAATCGCAAAACGCTCATTTGGAACTTTTATGCATGAAATTATTGGATAAAGTGAAATTGGACGAAAAGAAAATAATCTACTATGAGTTAATTAAAAGGTAACAATTAGCTTTAAAAATTTATGCAAATATCCTTTTGTCGCGTTTTGAGGGATGTTTATAGCATTCTTAAGGAGTAAGGACACCAATTTAAGAGCTCAAATTTGCAAATATCCTTTAGGTTTGTGTTTAGACGAAGAATTTGGAGAAATGATTTCAAATGACTAAATACAGGTGAAGAAATAGTTCAAATCAGCAATACAAGCATAATGAATCTGTATTATGAATTTCAAAATGATTGGTCAACATTGAATTTCGAAATGAATCTAATAAGCATAAGGTTTCATTTATATTACTTACATGAATCTTTTGGACTATACTCTTTTACTTCTCGATTTCAATCCAAATGATAACATTAGGGAGGAAAAACGGCAAAAAAAAGAAACGGTCATCACGCTCTTCGTGATGAAATTATGTTCTTCAATTTGGTTAAATTTTTACCGTTTGAAAAAAGTTGAACGAAAAACCGTCCAAAAGATATTAAACTATAAGCCAATCAAGGGTCAAAAACAATGCAAACTGACCTCTCTTGGTATGGGATATTCTTCTGATTCAAGCATTCTTACAACTTGGCTCATCCTAGGTCTCTTGTCTGAATCCGGGTCGACACATCTCAAAGCTGTTAAAAGAGCCCTTTTGAGGGCTCTAGTCGATGGCCTCGTTTCGATATTCGGATCCACCACTTCCTCCGAACGCCTACTTCCCACCATCATTTTCAGCCAGTCCACCAAATTAACCTGCAAATATTTAGGCCATGTTTGTTTATGTTTTCAAATTCCATTTTCAACTTTTTAAATCACAAAATTCAAAATAAACTTAACACACCAAATTTTCATCTCAATTCCCCTTTTTTCAAATATACTTTCCCAATCTCCTATATAACTATATATCACTCATATATACATCACTTCACACATTTACCAGTCAAATCATTTATTATAATCACTTTTTCACTTTCTTTTATACTTTATAATTTTTTATCCATTACCTTTTTTATTTTTTAATTCACATAATCATTATACACACCGCTAACATAATTATTATATATATCATTCATCAACCTATCACTATTGATTTGACATGTAGTAACCTACTTTTAAAAACATAAACAAACACCTACCATTCTCACACAAATTTTCATAACACGCGATTCCCGAGAAAAATTTAGAATTTCATCTCAAAAACATAAACAAACAGAGCCTTTTGTAATTTATGCAGGTGTTTGATGCATGCGGTAACCACGTTGAACAAAATGTTTCACATTTTCAAGAAACTAAGTTCATAGTGTAATAAAATTGATTGTTTGATGATATATTTACCATCTAACACATATTGCTAGTCGTAAATATCACATACAATGAACAATTAAGATACTATTTGACGTCAAATAGGCAAAAGCGAAAATAAATACCTCTTGAGCAGAACGTCCATAATCGACTGGATCCCTTCCTGTAATGGCTTCTAATACCAAAACCCCAAAGCTATAAACATCACTCTTCTCGTTCAAAAGCCCGGTATTTGCATATTCAGGAGCCACATATCTGAAGATTATTTAAACATTTTCCATTTCAACTGAGGCTTTAACAAACACTAAAACACCATGAATGTGTTTTTTTTTTTTTTTAATTGATTAAGAAGAAAAACACTGACCCAAAAGTGCCCATAACTCGAGTGTTGATGTGGCTTTCCCCAGCATCGAGAAGCTTGGCCAGACCAAAATCAGAGACCTTAGCACTGAAGTCTTCGTCAATAAGTATGTTGCTGGATTTTATGTCTCGATGGACTACTTTCGGTTCAATTGCCTCGTGCAAGTATGCTAGGCTGCAAGAAGCATCAAACATGTTGTAATATCCATAATATTAGATAATAACAATTATGATCACATAATGTAGGCTTGTCAATGGGCAGGGATTGCCCAGACCCGATTCGGACCCGGCTCGTAGGGTCTGAGACCCGGACCCACCCGGTGACACCAGGTAGTCCGGGTCCAATTTTTACCCACGGGTCTATACCTGAACAACACCCGAAATTTACCTATGGACATTTGCCCGACCCGACCCGAAACGTGCATAGCCCGTCGGGTCTAACTTTTTTTGACCCGGCGATCGGGTCCGAGTAAAATATTTTTTGTGGATATTTTATGGGTCTGGTCTGGGTTTGGGTATTCCCCGCCCATTGACAGCCCTAACATAATTGATCAAAAGAAGTAAACAACTTACGCTTTAGCCGTGCCAAGGAGAACCTTCATTCTCGCCTCCCATGTTAGAAAGCCATGGTGGCGCATCGCACCGTGAAGCCACTGTTCTAAATTGCCATTGCTTACATACTCGTAGACGAGCATTCTGAAAAAAATATAAAATTAAGTTAAAAAAACTACAGTTTTGAAATTTAAGCAAGCCCTTTTCGTCTCAATAACGAAAGTCAAGCTAGTTTCATATATTTGAGAGCCTAAAACATATTCATTGTGACCAAATCACAGCAATACGAAGTTGTAATAGAAAATCTTGGTCTTAAAAACTATGAACAAGATTATGATCGACAATAAATACCTATGAGTTCCTTCGATACAGTATCCAAGAAGTCGAACCAAATTCTTGTGCCTTACATGGCCTATAGCATCAACCTCAACGCTAAATTCCTTCTCCGCTTGACCTCTGCTCGAAAAACAACATAATACGGTATACAAACTTAGGAAAACAACAAAAGATCAAACAAAGACTTTGTAAGAATAAATTATCAACTCACAGATTGTTGAGTAGTTTCTTAACAGCCACAGGGGTACCATTAATAAGCTGCCCTCGATAAACAACTCCATATCCACCTTCTCCAATAACATTCTCCTTCGAAAATCTATTTGTCGCAATTTCGAGGTCTCTCAAAGTAAACCAGTGGCCCCACCCGAGCTTCGAAAATTCGGGCAGGCCACTTAAAGGCGAAGGGGCAGTTATTGGATGAGACGAAGAAGGTTTATTATGTGCACCAAATGTGCCCGAACCACCTCCTTCTTCGCCCGATTGTGATCCATTATCAATATGATGGAATGAATCCGATTGGCTGCCATTATCTCCGTTTTTCGATTTCGACATTCCTAAGTGCACTAATACCTTGTCGGATTCCTTATCACTCGATTTATCATGAATCGTGAGGAGAATCCCATCACGCGGGACAAATTCATTGGTGGATAATTGCTCGACTCGTACTTCTTTGATTTCCTTCGAAACGGTAGGGATTTGGCTAAGGGGGAGTGGCTTTTGAGCCCTTCTTGATTTCTTTCTTGAAGTTAGATAAAATGTTAATAGAAAGAGGATAGCCACAATCAATATTCCGACGATTATTCCGATAACTTCCCACACTTTGAGGTTGAAAACGCCGGCATTTTTCGAAAGTTGCTGGTTGAGATCAGAAGGCATCTTTAAAACAATCTGTGATATTAGCACAAAGAACACAATAGTAAAGAGATTGCAATAGTTTCTCCATTTTTTCTCAATTATTTAATAATCCTAAGGTTCATCAAACAATATAGAAAGGAAAAGTCTTGCAAACAACACAATTAACATCAATTGGATAAGAAGAATGTGATAAGATCCAGGAATATATATCATCTGTAACACAATTGTGCCACATAAAATTGAAACACACTATCAAAAGGCCCATAAATTGCAATAAAGATTTATACAAAAATAGAATCATATATCCAAAGGGTTTCAAGTTCTTACCTTTCTCAGAACTGGAGAAAACAATAAACAACTTCAAATCCCAGATCTTGAAAAGCCCATTAACAATCTCAGTTCTTCAAACTGTAAACAAAAGTCTTTTTAACAACAGATCTCTTTTCCACTAACCCTTAAACAGCAATACACAAAAAACCCACATTCAAAAACACCTAAAAATCAAATCTTTACTTACAAAAACATCTCAAAATGGCAAATCTGAATTGTTTCCTTTCTGGGTTTACACTATACCACCAAATGTGATTGCTTTAGAACTAACCCAGATGACAACAACAAAAGGGCTGTATTTGCAGAGACAGTACAGGTACATAGAATGCTAAAATGGTGCTAATAATTAATGAATTGATAAAAATTGTTATTTGTGGTGGTTTCAGGTAAGGAATATTATGAATATAAACATGAAATATTGTATAATAAACAAATAAATATTAAGAGAGAGAAAGGAAAAGTGGAGTTATCAATGGTAGGTGATGAGAAAATGCCTTAATAACAATTTATAACACAAACAGTAAAATAGAAGCATAATAATAAGAAAGAAAAGATAAAAGGTATCCTTTCCACTCTTAGTTGGCACATCTTTTATTTAATTCATTAACTTTTGTTGTGAAGATGACTTCTTAACAAAGAATTTCCACAAAAATATTCACATTTTTCAGAAAAATTAAACTAAAAAAATATTAAAATTCTAGTCAAAATGGTGAAGAGAAAAACAGAGAGGTGTTCACAAAAGAACAGGGTATACTTTTTATAACTGAGATTTTTGAGATGTATTTTAACTGATTTATATTGTCAAATTTCCCTAAATTTCTGGGAAAATTATTGTTGAAGTTGACCGTTTGATGATTTATTTTACTATACTGCCCATTAAATTGTTAACTGACACAGGCAGTAAAAGCCGAAATACTTTCTTTTTTGGTTCTTTATTGTCCAAACAAAGGTTGAATCCCCAACCCCAAGGCCCCCATGCCCCGGCCCGACAGCGCTACCGCTGGTGGGACTCGATCCTTGGTCATTGTCCAAACTTCACCCTTCTGTAACCAACTGGGCTGCCCATGCGGGCTTTTGATTCTTTAATATTAATGAAATACTTATTTTTGGGAAAATTGAGCATTTGGTCACATAATTTGACCCTAATTTAATTTTGGTGTTATTTATTATGAATTTGTCGATTTATTTTTATAGTTTTTAAAATGTCTTATTATAAATCTCACTTTAACTTTTTATTTTTAATTCTACAGTCAACTCTAAATAGTCTACATATAACCGAACTTTTAAGGAAGATTTTGTGTATGAATGGTATGAAATGTTGAATATAATGTGTATTTGAGTTAATTCGTGTATCAATTTTCCAAAAAAAAAAAAAACAAGAAAAAATGTTGACTAACAAAGTTATCGGTTAAATCATAAATTTTGAACGAAAAATTTGATTGGACCCGAATGTGAGATATTTTAATAATTAAATATGATTAAATATGAGAATCACTTAATAAATGAAATCAAACCGACTAAAATACAATCTTCTCTGCTTTTTATCTCACTTCCAGTTTGAGAACAAAACATTGCAAATAAAGAAAAATGTTAAATGAATTAAATTATTTAACATTGCAAATAAGCAGAAAAGGAAAAGAAATTGGATGGAGCACAATACTATAATTTAATTCTTACTTGATAAAATGAATTAAATTATTTAATGTTTGACTCAAACTAATAGTTAGAATTATATATGAAATTAAATGTAATAAATTAATAACAAATGGGATCCAAATCTGCGACTAAATTAAAAACTAAAAATAAACAATTTCAGATTTTAATTTACGTGTCATGTTAGATGGTGAGAAATTGATATAAAAATCAATTATTTTCTGCAATTCGTAATTGTTGGTATATCTGCTGGATGATATACCGTCCCTAGTACGCGCATTTGACCATCCAAACACAAACCCAGTCTATGATAAACTTTAAATATATATATATAATATGTATATATATACACAATAAAGTTAACTATAATAAATAGTAGCATAAGTCCAGTGAATTATTTTTTCTTTTTACTTATATGTCATGAATTCAAACTTTATTAATATGTGTAACTTGTCATTTTATGCGGGATGTATTATATAACATATTAGAATATATATATATATATAAGATTTAAATTTTTAAGGTTTAGTAATTTTTAAGATTTAATTCAAACTTTGATAATTTTGAATGTTATGACATTAAATATAAAAACTTAATAATGAATTAAATTAAAATTGAACTTGAGCAAAATTACATGATGAAAAATACAATTTTCCAAAACGGGCTTATAAATAGAATAACAGTTTTATTAAAAATTCATTCGTAAAATATAACTTATTGAGCTTGTAATTTCAAATCATTCTTCCCATGTTCGTGTTGCATATGGATTGAACTGAATCAATATTAATATTTGTTTAATTTTGCTCTAAATTATCATAGAATCTTAAAACATGATTAGCACCAGAATCCAATGCCCCCTTCTTATTTTTTTATTATGTTTTACAATGGTGCAAAACAATTTTAAATATTAATTCAATTACACAATTCGTGATGACATGTAAGTTGATAGTTTCGAAAGAAAATTGTATTTTTTGTTCTGTAATTTAATTTAATTTTAATTTTATTCAAATTTAACGGTTAATATCCTTAATGAATATTTTGACCAGATTTTTGTGGAGATATTATGTGTAAAAAACACATGATATTAAGTAGAAATATCGTTTGTATCGAATATAATTCGAGTATGGATATATTCAAACATGAATTCTTTTTTAAAAAATAGATCAAAGCGTTGGACAGTGGGACTAAATGTGAAATATATTAAAAACTATGAGATTAAAAATGAGAATTTTATAGCAAATTTGATTAAAATTAAATTTGATAATATTACAAGATGTGTTTTTCCATTTACTGTATAAAGTCTTTTCGAACCAATAAAAATTGAATTAATTAACCACGAATGAGCAGGCGTATCATTATTATTATTATTATTATTATTATTATTATTATTATTATTATTATTATTATTATTATTATTATAATTAATCAGGAATTATGAGCCCAAGTTGACAGACGTTTTGGTTGTTCGATTCCCATTTCATCAGTTCACGTTTTTTTCTTAATTTTTAATTAATACAACGATTAACTACTAATATTCTTATTCAACTTATAACCAGACAAAAATTTTAATTATTTTATGATGGATTCAACTTTCAATTTATCTTTGCAGTAGAATTCAAAATGAACAAAGGAAAATTTGTATTCTAATACTTGGAAGCAATTAAAAGTAAAATATTGGTTTTGAATTAATAAGACCATATAATGAATTATCTACTGCATGTTTGCTTTTGTTGATTATATATATATATATATATTTATGTTGTTGACTTATTAAATATGATTTATCTTTTTTTTTTTGTTATGTAACAATGATGTAATCATGTTAGATTGTTAGTTGAACATGTGATATATATATATAATTTAATATTTATTCATATTATATATTTATGATTTATTCTTGACGAAGACTAATAAGTTGCATGTTTAATAATGCATACCTTATTCAGCCATATGTTACGGGCCGAAACTTCGCTTGCTGAGATTCTCCGAACTAGACTAATTTCGGCCCATGACACATAGATACCTACAATTGTGAAGTAACTCAATATTCTTGCCAATTAAATTGAAAGATGAGTTTATTTTGATGGAAATTTTGATCTTAGCATTTAAAGCTACATTGTGCTATCTGAAAACAATGATGCAAGTTTATTATAATCTCGAAGGAAGATTCGATACTTTTCGTTAATGTATTTCAAGAAAAGAGCGAAACGAAATATATATGCTATATATATGGTACTACACAATTACAAAATACAACTGTAAATCTATCAAGATGTGCAAATTGCCACCAACAATAAGATGCAAGTGAAAACCATCTCACAAAACAGTTTATTACTAATTTAATCAATTAGCACAGATTCAGATTTGATATCTAAACAAAGATGAGTTACATCAAGAACATTGCAATCTAGTAATCATCACAAGAAACCGAGCGAAACAAGACCACAAAACGATTTGCACCCGAAAAGGAAACAAGAAAATCAACGATTTCCCCGAGACAACTAACATGATTGATCACATTCTCATGCAAATTCGACAAAAAATGAGCCTATGAACACATCTGAAACCTTGAAAGCAAGTATACGAACAAGTGAATAACTCGATCAAAGAAATTCATCAATAAATTCACCTCAACACCTTTGTGCTATTCAGATAATACTTTCAGAGTAACACCAACTATTGTGGGCTACCATTAGCATGCTGTTCTACAACATTACCGTTCTCCATATACACAACATTGTCCTCCACAGGTTGAACCAAAGCCACCCTATTGCTCACATCCTCTACATTCTCTCCACTACTCTGCAAATCAGTGAAAATTACATGATCCCCAACATTCTCATTATTCATCTCTCCAACATTCTCCCTCCCCTTCTCATCCATATCCATTACTGCACAAAAATCATCCACAGGCATTTCTAATCCCTCTGTTATTCCACCTATTTTCTTATTTTCCCTCAACTCAACCGCATTTAGTGCAGCCAATACCTGATTCGAGTTATCCACGTTCCCCACGCTCTGATTCCTATTATTACAACTAATAACATTTA
The DNA here is from genome assembly GCA_963669365.1 of Verbascum thapsus. Classification (NCBI taxonomy): domain Eukaryota; kingdom Viridiplantae; phylum Streptophyta; class Magnoliopsida; order Lamiales; family Scrophulariaceae; genus Verbascum; species Verbascum thapsus. The sequence continues at coordinate 5,021,289 of OY770106.1, forward strand.
TATTTTTTTCACCCTCAATTTTCACATTGCCACCATTACCACCTCTCCGGTAACCAACGTTGTTCCCAACCGCACCAAATCCCAACCCCGACACCTCACCAGCCTCCATTTTCCTCACCTTCTCCTTCATCAAATACGAGACATGCTCCAATGCTTCCCTAGCCCTCTTCCTAGTGAGAGCCGCTTCCTTAGCACGTCTCTCAGCCTCCGCCCTAGCAGCCATGGCCGCCTTATTCATCGATGCGGACGCAATCCTCGCAGCAGCCAACAACTTCTTCGCAGCATCCCTATCCATAACTCTGCAATCCTTTGCAGTCTTCAACTTAAAAATCGGTGTATTCGGGTGGACACAGAGGGGGCAAGTGTAGGGACTGGGAGGAGGGGTGGGCCCAGCAGCAGCAGAGACACATTGAGAGTGAGAGGACGAGTAGCATTTGAAGCAGGTGAAAACAGAGTCATTGGAAGGGGATGGAGGGTAGACCTGGAAACATGTAGGGCAAAAGGACTGCGGATGGAGACGTAGAACGCAGGTTGTACAAAGGCGACGGAAAATACCGCGGTGGCGGACGTGGTGGAGAAGCCTCCGCTCCTCTGCGCCGCAATTTGCGCACAGCGTCGCCACCGGTACGGCGGCGGAAGAATTAACGTTGGTAGGGTCCGATTTTAACAGCATTTTATGTCAAAATTTTCAGAAATTGAACGAACATCAACTGAGTTACACGATTAAACTCTTATCTGTATAGGAAATCTGATTAAATAATGCGTCTGTGTGGATTAATTGATAGATAGGGGAGATAGTTTCTAGGGTTTGTGGGGGTTTATGAGAGAGTTGAATTAGGAAATAATTACGAGAAAATAGATGAAAAGACCGGTCCTATCGTAAATACATAACTAACTATGCCTTTTGTAATGTAACGTCGTCGTTTGGGGATTTGTATTTAGCGGTGTATTTATAATTTCTTTTTACTTAATTTAAAGGTTTTAATACTAACTTGTAGCATATCAACTATTTTATATCTAATATATAGTTTTATATATTATGTATTATATAAAGTGATTCTATTGTAAAACTTTGGAACATGAAGATACAAATATACTAGAAAATAATTTACTGTTAAAATTTGTGTAGGAGTGAAAGATTTTACAAGTGTAAAAAATACTCTTTTAAAAATGTGTAATCAAGTTAAAAGAGAAATTCAAATTATTTTCTTGAATTATTAAAATATCAAGGCTCCATAATTAGAATATTAATTATGAAAAAATTGAGTTTGTCTATATAATTTGAGCGTCAAGACGTCGTCAAATAGAAAATACATAATTTGGACCTACTAAGTTTTATGATCGATGAGTTGATATCCTCAAGTTCTTATGATTTTAATTTTAGAAAAACTGCATCAAAACTTTGAACGTTTGGCATCCACATCTCTCAATTTTGAAAAATTGGCATCAACACTGAACACCTCATTATTTTGCTTTTTCACTAAATTTTCTAGTGAAAGCACAGTAATATAAGACATCAAATTCTGTATTAAACGCAGTTAAAAGACGTGTATAACACGTATGAGAACACAATGTAACTTGTATACAAATTAAGAAATACGTGTTCAAATAGTAAATTAAAAATAGAACTTTTGATATAATATTTAACAAAAAAAAAATACACTTCTGCATATTTATATGATATTTAATAATTATTTCACTTATTTCAGAGTATTTATATTTCTTTCGGACATGTAGAAAGTTGTAAATCAAATACAAATTTCTGTATAGTTAATCATTCTTATACTATTTTTCTCTAATCAATTATATTGAAAGTGAAATAAAAAGTCCAATTTATATATTTTCACAAAATTAATAAACATGTATATGCTAGTACATATATATATATATATATATATATATTAGCAGTGTCGATGTCGTATCCTACATCTAATGCAGGCCTACAAATTTAAGATCAAGCAGACAACATTCATTCACGCAATCCAAAAACCGACTACATTTTCAAGGACCAACTCATGTCGCCGCTAACAACACAGCTCGTTAATATCGTCCGAGAATCTCTACATCTACTAACTACGTTTCAGAAAAAATTTTATGCGAGTAATAGCATGTATTCTTGATATAAAATACCAATTAGTGCTAAATTGAAACAAAAAATTGTGACAGTGCAAATAAGCCATCCAAAGTAGTCAATGAGAACTAAATCCACACATAAGCCACAAGGGTTCTAGTCAAGGCATACAAGGTCACACATACAATTTTGTGCTAACTATAGGCACATAAATATCGTTTCGCTTACAAAAATCCCATCAAGATAGTCACTATTTATCGAAAAGATTTGTCACTCAAAAACAGTTTAAGATTACCAAATTAACCGATTAAAGTACATAGATAATCCGATCAATGGTTTGAGCTTTTGAACTGAGTATCACACTTTCATTATTCCTCGTCACTATCGTTGTTAAAAACTGAGGCAACAGCTACTGTTGGTTTCTTTGAAGAATTACTAATAGAGCCCGGCTTCTGCTTCACAACAAAAGTAAATAATAAGAACGAGTCAGTATTTAAAACACTAACACGAGTGAGCACAATAAACAAAAGCATCATTCATGAACAAAACCAAGATCCAACAGACATTTAAGTTCATCCGTTTCGATACCATAGTGATGCTGTGTACTATGCTATAATACTGATAGATTAAATGCCTGTATAGCAGAATTGACCATTTATTAATAGCGAAATACATCAAAACCATCGAAAGTTCCAATTTAAGTATTATGTAACATGAGAAAAATACTAGATAGTGGAACAAGAAACCTAATAAACTCAATTCAAGAGTACCCCCAAGAAGCTTCAGCTTTGAGATTGGCTAGATAGTGGAACCAACAAAATTTTTGTAAAACCAATTTAACAGACCGCCTTTCTGTATGGACTAAAAGATCAAGTGCCTAGAAAGAGGGTGCATACTCCTAAGTAATTTTTGCCTTATCTGCATTCCCAAAGATGAGGAATATTTTGCACTTATCCGTATCATATCCCAAATTGTCTTTAATAAATAGGTAAATCATGTTTACAGAATGTAAGTTAACTCTATTCATGCATATATAAAATCAACGCCTTTGTTTATTCTTAATTCTTAATTTGTCGTGTGTCCATTTCTTTCTGTTCTAGAGTAATATCTATAGCAGGAGCATTTTTCTAAAGAAAGAAATGAAGGTAAACGTAGCTAGCTATCATATTAAACACCGACGTCTGAAGCACAATTTTGTTCTTACAAGTATAGACAATTCCAATCAATAAAAGCAACAAGTGAATACCTTGGACGAGCTGCCTTTTGCAGAAAATCCAAACTTTAAAACTTTCCGCTGATCTTGATCGGCAACTACTGTAGCACTACTTGCTGCAGGAGGGTTTGAAATGGGAGCATTTTTCTGAAAAACGAATCGAAGGTAAGTATAGCTACCTCTAATATTAAACACCAACATCTGAATCAAAATTTGATCTTACAAGTCTAGATAATTTCAAGCAATAAAAGCAACATGTGAATACCTTGGACATGCTGCCTTTTGTAGAAAATCCAAACTTCAAAACTTTCCGCTGATCTTGATCGGCAACTTCTGTAGCACCACTTGCTGAAGGAGGATTTGAAATGGGCGTACTGCCTTCCTGATTCTGCAGCTGTTGCTGCTGCTTATGGACATCAGCCCTGTTAGAGAGCAAAAAACATCAACCAAAAACAGTACATGGGGCACATTTAGATGCATGATTAAATGTAATTAATAAACAAAAATATTCGGAGTTAACAAGTAAATACATTTGCATAAACTTTGCCATCTCCTTTTCCTGACGTTGTTGTTCTCTTTTCTGCCTATCATCACGACTGCTGCTTCCATGCATATCTCTCATTTGTTTGAACCTCTGAAATCCAAAAACAAAATCAATGCTAAACTTCAAAGAAGATAAAACAATCAATGACAGAGCCAGAAATGAACCAAAAAAGGAAAAAAACCTTTCTGTGGTTGTGATCATAGGAGCTTAGGTGAGCTTCAAATTCCATTGCCAATTTATATTGCTTGCTACAGAGCTCACAAAAGAACACCTTCCGTATTTCTTTGACGTCACTTTGAATTTTCTGCTCGCGTTCTGCTATAACCTGGATTTTAATAATGTGCAGGAAGCAGGCAATAGGCAGTAGAAGCCACCAGGTAATAAAAACTGCACGAAATTCTCAAGACCTTCCAAAATGGATGTTCGCTTTATGATATACCATTCCCATCAAAAGACACACATATATGATATATGCTGCCGATGTATGTTTCAGAAAAAATAAAACATCAAGCTCAAATTACCTAGCCTTGAAAATATTTTCTTTTTTGGTGATTAAGAGACAAGCTGAAAGGCATACCTCTCTCTTCTTTGCAAGTTCTTCAGTCTCTTCAAACTCGATATCCAGCTTTCTGCGCTGTATATTTTCTTCTGCTGTAAAATAGTCATCTTCCTCTTGTTTTCCCAGGCCTAATCTTGCATCTCTTATTCCTGATTTTATTGGTTCAATAATCCCTGAAAATACAACATCATCATGATAAGGAAAAATACGATACAGAGAAAAGGCAAAAGAAATGGCAAGGAATAGTACCCATTTGACGCCGATACAGAAGTTAAATCAATAATTCAAGATAAGTTAGATTTTGGACTAGAACATGTAAGTAGCTTATGCTCAAGTATTTTGCCAACCAGGTGATGTTATCATGTATTGCTCAACATGGATAATACAATTTACTTGCAGTTTCTGAATCAGATCAAACATTTTACAGGCGACTTAGAAAGCTTGTGTATTTAGACAATGATAAGTTATATTTGGGTCTGTAATTCCACGAATCAATTAGAACTACATGAAACTTGTGATGGGAATTAGAGATTTATATAAGCAAAGGGATATGAGTACTAAACAGACCTTGTTCATCCTTTCCAAGCCCCTTTCCTTTCCATCCCATCTTTTGGAGAAGCCTAAAACCAACATTAGATGAAGGCAGCTGTGTGTCTAATGATGCTTGCTCCACGTTATCCAAATCGACATTCTCTGTCACTCTATGACCAATTGGTAAACGAAAATCCTCAGCAAGTTCCTCAAGAATGCTAGCCTCATATGCCTATGGCAGGAAAAGTTAAAAGAAGTGTCATAACAAAAACACTGCCGTTATTCTTGCCTCAATTACACTTAAACAGAATAAATAATATGATGTGAGATTGGTATCATTTCCGATGCCAAGTTTATGCACTTCTCAACAGCTTCAATAAACATATAACTATATATTATGCTAAATACATGACAGCCCAGAAGATGCGAACAAACAGAATGATGATACCAGGCAATTCTACAACAGACCGCGTCCAATGGAGCTGGTCTGTTGTAGCCCATATGAGGCAACAGGGGGGTGTTTCTGCTCTTTAACATGTTATACCGACTCAATTAGACCCCGTTTATCATAGAATTTCCCAATGATAACCCATAAACACAAACTAAAATATGCCTACATCCTTACCTCATCGCTTTTCAGTTGTCTTTTATTGTGCATCTCCTGTTTACCGTTATACCATTTATCATCCATGATTTCAACGTCACCTGAAAAATAAACACAAAAAAAAAGACACAGAAAAAAATTAAATCTTTTAACAACTCATTCAACATTGAACTTAATCGAGAAGACTTCAAAAACTAATACAAATCAAATAACTAGTTATATGATTAATTACTCATTCTATATCGAACTAATTAAAGAATACTTCACAAACTAATACAAATCAAAGCCAGAAAGAAATTAAATCTTTAAACAACTCAGTCTATATCGAACTAATTCGAGAAAACTTCAAGAACTAATCTATGTATCTTCTCCTAACTCAAAATACACAAATCAAATAACCGTTACATAATAACTTACTCTAAAAAATAATATAAACATATAATCTACGCCATAGATCGAGAAAGAGTTAACTTACTGAAGAAATTTTTGGTCTGCACAGAATTTGGGGATTAGATTTTCCAATTTAGGTCGTCACTTTTGATTTTCGGACAAAAAGAAAATAAAAAAAACTTTAAATATGGGGTTGAACATTTGGGCTTTGTAGTGATATTTGGGCTAGGCCTGGATGGGCCTCTGCTTTATACGTTTTCCTCATTTCAGCCCAGTTTCTAAATTTCTAATTTCTAATTTACTATATTATTATTATTATTATTTTAGGGTAAAGATCATTTCTTTTTCATTAATTCTTTTCATGCATACATTACTAAATTTTTCTATGTACATCAAACTTAATTATTTTAAAATTATATTTAAACTAGCGTTAAATTAATTTGGTGATACGAATAATATATATATTTATATTTCATAAAATTTAAGTAATGTGTTGTCACAAAATTAAGTTAAACCTAACATATTCTTAATGTCTTTCATGCATTTTTTGACTATATATATATTTGTGTATCTTTAATACTCTAATTTTCTACAATATATTTTTTCATAGTATAATATAGTCGAATTAAATCAATCCAAACGTATTTTTGTAGTAAAATAGAGTATTAAAAGTATAATTATATATATATGTAAAATACATCAAATTTGTTTAAGTTAATCTAGTCTTTTGGAAAATGCATAGATGTATACTATCACATTACGATAGTATGTTATCACCAAATTAATTAAAAAATTATATGCTAAACCCTAAATTTTATCATATTTTAAGTACTAATTATATATATATATATATATATATATATATATATCGAAAACAATCGGGTCAAGTTCGGATCAGATCTGGGGCGGGTATTTGTTGGTCTTGCTACCCGCCCCAGACCTAGTCGCGTGTTTATTTTTTAACCCAAACCCAACCCTAATTTTCAGAATCAGACCCGACTCTATCATGGGTCTGGAATGGGTATTCATTTTACCCGACCCTATTACTATCCCTACTTGAAATTGTACTCGTAACTAACTCAATTGGTTATTACAATTATTTATATAATAGAATGTAAAACGATTACTATGTACAAATGAGTGATTATAATATCATATAATGAGTGATTATAATATTTTATACTTATGAATATTTAGAAAGAATGAAATATATGAAAGAATAAAATTTCATTTTTATTTAACTTTACTCAAAATCTACTTTGAAATTATAAGCACAATTTGAGGAAATGCAGCCCCCTTTGCAAAGAATTATCTAAACTAGGATCAGTAATATGGGCATACATGAGTAACATACCAAAATTAGGCTTAAATTTTTAAATCAGAATAATGAATAATTTGCATGAAATGATGAACGTCCAAATTCATTTTTAATGCGCACTTTACATATGGTATAAACGAGTCAAGTCGAAAGTATAGTTGTTTAACCTTTTTTGAATTATATTCGAGTTTCAAAAATTGTGTTTGAGGTTGATTTAATTGTTAATCGAACTCGACCTGATTATTTTTATACATATTTTTATTATTTTTTTACTAATAAAGTCGAACTCAATCTGAGCTTTAAAATTTACCAAATACAAAGAAATTCACGCATGATTTGGTAAGTTAGCGAATAGAATTTTAACGGGCTTTTAACAATCGAGCTCGAGTCGAATTTTGAACAATTTGATTCAATTTCAAGCTCTACTTACCACAGTTAGTAAGATATATATATATATATATATATATATATATATATGATTTCTTAATCACTTTAATCAATAAATCCATGCAATTATAACACGAAATTAAGAACATTAATCAATATATAAACACAAGAATTTACATGTATGGTTCATTAAAATTGGCTACATCAATAGTCAGGAAGAGAAAATATTACTATACCTTAGTTATCAAAATTGTTTTAACATTAATATAAAAGAAATACTGATCAATGTATAAAACACAAGATATTAACGTGTATAATTAATTCATATTGAGAGAATTTAATTATACCTAAAATAATTAATTAGTTTTGAAAATTATTTTTAACATTAATATAAAAAATAATCTCGTATTTATAATGTAACATAACGAGAATACTGATCCAACATTTCCTCGAGGACCTTTTCTTTGGGTCTAACACTTTAAGATATATTGTAATTAGAACATAATAATTTAAATATAGTTAATTAATGTGAAGACAGCAATATCACACTATATAATTTATATAAACATAATAAAATTCTTAAAGCAAATATTGGAATAATTATGAGTTCCGTAGCTCTAAGTACAATTAACTTAGACGTACATAAAATTAAGAATCCCAAAAGCTTGACAGCTTGAAGGCAATGTTTGAAGCTATAACAAATTTCAGACTTTTCTTTTTATTTTTTAATCATTTTATTATTTTCTTACAATAAAAGTCTTGAATTTAAAATGACCCTAAAAGTTTCTTTTGACTCTTTTATCAGTCCTTGTTTATGATATTTTTAATTCTTTATTTGAGTCTTTTAAAAGCTCCACCGAACTTTAATTTAATTTAAATAGTGTGGTTAAGCAAATGAAATGTAACGTTTACGGGTTGGTTTCCAGATGTATTTTGAGTTTAGACAATCACAATTATATATAGATTAGGACGATGATTAATTAGCTTTAAGTAATAAATTATAATAATTATAATAAAATTTAAATTGACAAATTTCTCGAAAAATCGCAAACTGCAATACAATAAAGGTAATTTCCTGATTATATATGGACCGAAATTTATTTTTGTAACCTAGTATTAGTTTGTAACTTAGTATATGCATCATATCACAAAAATCATTTTTATAAGATTTTTTAGGAAATTTCAGAGAAGGGGCTCAATGTATTATTGAAGCTTGGACGAATATGTTGGGGAAAGAAAGACCAAAAGAGTACCTATTGGGGTGGGTTCGGTGGTATATATAATATATATATATATATATATATACAAATATACATATATATATATATGTATATTAAAACAAATCCAAAAACAAAAGAATTCTAAATTACCCTATATTATTTTTAACATATATATACACTACAAATATAAATAAATTATGATGAGGAAAAACTTCATTTCATTATCCATTTTCTTCATCTTACCAAATTGCAAGCTCAAAACTATTTCAAAATTTATGTCTAAAATTGTGTATCACCCTACATTATATTTAATATATACACAATATATATAAATAAATCAAGTCAAGTTTATATTTTTAAATTTTTTACGTGAATCATAAATAAAATAAATATGAGATGAAATATCATTTTGAAAATAAAAGATCTTTTATTTTCTTGGCACAAGAAAATAAAAGATCTGACTCTAAGATCCGATTAAAAAAAGTACACCAAAACATCCCTATGAAGCATGTTATGGTCAACTTTGTAAGAGTGGTTCACAACACATATTCTTGCCTATGTTTTTACTAGCACCAAATAACGTAACTTCATTTCAATCAATCACAACCTTCAATCAAGATCAAAGGCAAAAGATTCTCCACCGTTGGATCACCTCCAAAGCTACTATAAATACCACTCAACTTCACAACCATTATAAAACAATCCAATCCAAGCCTTATCAATCCCTTATACCAAACAAGAGACAAAAACCAAGAAATGGGGGGAAACTATAGGCAAAAAAAATCTTCAAGTTCATCTTTCTCTATATGTAGTTGCTTCACAAGCCGAAACTCGGTAGATGACTCGGGTGATTATGATGAATACGTCAAGGCTTACAAAGTTTATCCTAGCGATCAAGATAAAGGGCGATGGGTATCTGAGCCTGGGATTGATAAGAAAGCTTCGGCTTATATATCTTCAACTACGGATAAATGGGGCGTTGCTAATTAACTCGTTAGTTATCAGTTACTGATCCTGCACGAGACTAAGAAAAAACGCGTAATTTCAAGGATTATCTTGCCTGTTCTTCTAAAAGTTCTACATTCATTATGTCTTAAATTGTAATTTGTTTATTTTTATTTTATTTTTGTGATTAGTATGTATGGAGTTTTAGGTAGCTTGTGAATTGTAACTAATAGAACAATAAAGATGATGATTTGGGATCTTATTGTTCTTAAAATGTAAGGTTATAATTGTTTCTTTTCATATCATGGATGAAGAAATTGGGAGGCAAATTATTAGCTTATTGGATTAATGCAAAAATATATATTATGACTACTAATAAGTAATAACTTAGTAATTTAAAGCACACATTTTTTTTAATATTATAAATTTTAAACATCTTGAAGTAGTTTAAAAATCAAACCTTCTTATAATAGTCAAAATTTACATTTTCATCAAACCCTCTAGAAAATTACAATCTTGGAAATAACTTTTGAGTTTCCTTCTTTAATCTAAAAGTGTTAATTAGTTTGTGAAGACTCTTTCCACCCTGGAAATTAGGTGTTTGTTGTTTATTTTATTTAACTAGCTATTTGTTTTGTAATGTAAAAAAACATTGATAAGGTACCAATTCATATTTTTTTCATGACAACTTAAAACCCTCGTTCGCTAATATGCGCACTGAATAAATCTATTCTCGTGTAAAAATCCACAGACTGATAGAGATGAATCAGTTTAGGTTGCCTATATATAACTGACAAACTGGCCGTCGACGAGGCAAAATAAGGCAAAGTAAACATTTCTTAAAAGCGAAATGAACTCATAACTAAGACCACAAGTTTCGACTGTCAAATCAACTCTACCAGGTTACCCCTACTAATCCATATTTGATCAACCTTTTTTATTCTAATTGAATAGTATGAAATAATACAATACACATATATAAGAGTGTTAAAACTTTAGTAATATAAAAAATGTCAAAAAATTAATATATATATATATATATATATATAATAAGATTGCTAAACAATTAAGCAATTTGAATTAATACAAGAGGACATATAAGAATATTTTGTAGGGCTTTTGGCAGAAGAATGCCAAGAATTAGAAGGATGTTTCTAAGTCAAATTTCAGGACAGACATGGCAATTGGCATGCTGCAATAATGGTACGGCATGATGTCTCATGTTGTACCTTTTCAAAGTGGATCAATGATCCTTGGAAATTAAGAATATAAAAGTCTCTTTTTTTTATTGAATCTTTTGAAGATATTTATTTTCTAGCTTTATAATTTTTGGGATAATCTCCAATAAGTGTAGCTTAGTTCATAGAAGTTGTGTTATAAAAATTATGAATTTCGGTTTTCGATTCAGTATAGATTGTTTTGTTAATTGTGAACACCCCTAATTTTTAGATGATTAATTTAAATTTATATACTTTTAATTGTTTTTACCAAATTAAATTTGAAATCTAAGGTCCAACTATTACGTTAAAATTCTCACTTGGAAACAAATTTTGAAAGAGCCATATTTACAACTTACAAGCTCACAATGATTATTCATTTATTCTATGTATGTTAAAGCAATATCAACATTTCTATTATAATAAGTTAAACTACAAATGCAAGGAATTAATTAATTCCTTCCTCATTTTCTAATCCCATATTTTAATTAGGTAAGATTGCAATACAATGGCTGGGATGCTAGTTTTGGCAACCAATTTATGCCATCCATATCAAGCAAAATGGTAACTAAATATAGATATATTATCAATAATACATTTATCAATTTATAATCACCTCTACTAGTTTTATAGAGAATTTATACATTAAATACACATTAATATATGTTTTTTCAATGAGTTATTTTTGTAATTAAAGACATTGGTCTGATTCGAACTAGAATTTTCGACATGACATATTGTCCTCCCATAATGCTGAAGCATAATGAAAGCCAAAGAAATGAACATGCTAATAATAGTTTGAATTTTGTCCATCTAATTTAGAACTGGTTCTCTTTTAGAAAACCCTTTTTCTTTACCATCTTTTCTTGTGCTGTCTTGAAATAATAGAGATTCCACTTTACTACATGCATTAGGGTTTTCTTTGTGCTTTCATTGGTTTTTCTCAAGATTCCAATTTCAATTTCATAGATTTTGTTAAGGATCTTGGAAATATATATTGCGATTTTCGAAGTAACAATAAGTTTGAAAGAGAAAAGATTAGTAAAAAAGCTGACTGATCAAATATATGACACGAATGGTTAGAATTTAGAATCAGAATTTTTTAATTTTTTTACCATAATAAGTGTCCATCTCTGTGTACGCAATTGTTGCATTTATATTATAAAAAATTCTCAATATACTATTGATGGGTCCCCAATTTTGAATTGGGGCAATATCGTAATTTAATAAAGTAATTGATATAAAAGCAATTTTCATACGTGGCCATCGCGGGCCTCCAACAGAGGGCCCAATAAAGCGAGCCAATGGCCCAGCTAAAACTCTATAAATACCATCCAGATCAGTTAGATTAATCATTATCTGGTTTCCACTCTGAAAACTAGAATTGCTAAACGCTCTCCATCTCCACGAGATTGAGGAGTGCAAAATCTTTGAACTACGAAGAGGCTTGATCCTATCAAAGTAGGTACGTAGGCAGCTCGAAGTTACTGAGTGCAGCCCCACTATCTAAAAACATCTAATTTGGTTTGTCGTGAGCTGGGTCGGATCCCATCCACACGTGTTCCTCATGTGACCCTTAACCACACGTGTCCCTCACGTGACCCTACTATTTGATCCCGCATCAACTATAAAATTTTCATTCTTGAAAATCGACGCTTTCAAAATCATAAAAGGGACAAAATTCTTGGATGCCTCGTTGAGGCAAAAGCTTTTATGCGTAGTTTTTCTGGTCGATCAACACCAATGCATGTAACAAACAAGTGTTATGCGGATGTGTTACATGATATTGTAAAATTTAGATAACAAAATATATAAGGCAAATTAAAAGTATGAAACCAAAAGTATATAGAGGCATTATGAGACGAAAATATTTTTTGCCCCATATGATTGGGATGTATTTGATGGGAAAATTTGATATATATTACCTATAGTGATGTCAAATGTCAAAACTTCAATTTATTACATTATTATATCAGCTCTTAAATATATTTTGGTTTGCAATATTTAGTGCTATGGGATAAGTTCTAGCAAAATTAGTCCCACAAGATATTATCTGGTTGGATATTAACTGAAGTCGTGCCAAGATAATATCTTATGTCAATTTTTATTTTTGTTTTATTAAAAGTATCTAAAACTTGTATAATCAAGACTAAGCTTTTGATGTAATGTTACTTAATTAGGTGTATCGATCACAAAACCTCTAACAATAATATTTTTTTATATACACAAGAGTTCAATTAACTTGATATACTTTACTTAAATCAATCTTGAATAGGTATTTTATCATATATTATATTTTACATTTAAAACTTATATATATATATATATTCTTAAAACTATTTCATAGTACACATAATACACTTGAAACAAATGAGTCGAAGCATACGAAATTTCACCATTGGCAGGTCGATTTAAAAAGCTCAAGATGATTATAATTTACAATAATGCAAAATTTAATAATCATTTAGTAGATCACAAAAGAAACAATATATTCTTGCACCTTAAACTTGCTCTACAAGACATATTTAAATAGAAATGTAAATTCAATTAACAGTACTAGATAATCTAACTTTTTAATATAAACTTCTAAGCAACTTCGAGAAATTAATATATATATATATATATAGTACAAATGACCCATCAAATGTACATTTTCTATACAAATAGTATTATGTGTTGAATATCCAAAATACATGAGACCTATCCTTAGTGGAGAATTAACTACAACTTTAGAAAATCGAGTCTTCGTTTAATAAATTAAACTAAATTAGAGAATGATTAGATAGCTAAGAACAAGTTTTCAACTGTTTAGTCTAAAGTTTGCACTTGATACTCAACTCGAATTATTTAATCACTAAAACATTCAAGTTAAATTTGATAACTTACCATAAATATGAATTACTAAAAGCTTATTCAATAATTTTATATGGATATGAATATCCGAAAGACTTGAGAACTGTATTTAGTGGAGACTTAACTCCAACTTTCTTCATTAACTAAATTAAACAGGATTAGAGACTGATTAGATAGCTAAGAACAAGTTCTTTCATCTCTTTAGTCTAAAGTTAAATGATTATTCTTTCATATATTTATATAAATTATGATCTAAGACATAAGAGATATTTAGCTAGAAAGCAATGATATTTGGTCTTATCCAGGAGGGAATTATCATTATTATTGTTAAAGTTGCACGAATAATTCACAATATTCCAGCCGTTTTCTAAGGCCAAAATTTACTTGGAAAATCCCAGTCAACAAGGCTATGCCAACCCTACAATTACTTTTATAATTGACAAATACTAACAAGTAAATAGCATATTCTAGTAACGATATTAAGGAACACATATTATTAGGAGAAAAAAATGTACTTTTCCGTTGTAAGTTTAATTTTGATATAAATTTAAATAGGTTTTTCTTATTTAATTTTATAACTTTTAAAATCTTTTATATTTAATTTCATTGTTCAAAATCTAAACAGTAACCCTCTTAATCAACATTTTGACTAGACTTTTTCGAGATATACATGATATTGAGTAAAAATGTCATAATATTTTAAATTGTTTTTTTCAATCGTCATCCATGATGAATTTCAGATGACATTAATTTGGAGTGATTTGAACTCCTCAATCTAAATCCATCCTCAAATTCAAATTCATAATCCATCCTCAAATTCAAATTCATAAGTCCAAACACAACCTAAATAAGTTAGCTAGACATTAATTTGTGAGAATTAGTGATAAGAGAAATATAAATGCTATGTTTATTAAAAAATGATTTGCTAAAAGAACTATTGAATATTTTAGGGAAATAAGTAAAACGATCAAAATAGATGATTATTTGAAATTCCCACAGCCCAATCAAATATTATTGGAATAGCAATAGAATGGGCTGAATTTCGTTTCATAACTTAACTCAAGTTCAGTTCTCTGATTCAATTTATTATGAGTTTCTTACATTTAGTCCCATATATAACTTTCAATATGTCTCAAGTTTAGTTCTAACACAAAATATCTAACTGTCAACTCTGTTACCAAAACACTTTGATCCGATTTTTTTGTAAGAACTCATGCGTAAAACATTCACATAGATTATATTTAATTTATCAATTTAACTTGTCTCTTACATATAAAATCTCTTTAAACAGTTTGGTCAAAGTGTTGACTTATGGAGTAACAAGTAAGATTTGGAGCGGTGGGACTAAATGTGATATATCTTGAAAATTATGAGTAAGATTTAAAGAGATGGGACTAAATGTGATATATCTTGAAAATTATGGATATAAATTGAAGATCAAATTGCACTTGGACTAAATTATGGAAGTGTACTTTTTCAAAAGAATAGATCATAGTTTCTTGGGAGACCAATTATTTTTAGCCATTTTTGTATTTAATTTAATGATTTTGAAAAGTATCTCTAACTTGCATGGCTATTCGAGAACGTAACCATAATCACCATAAATTCTTAATCATGTATTTGAATTTATACTAAATACAATATGAAAAGTATATAATTTTTTTAAAAAAAAACCATATGTCGAAAATTGCTATAAGATAATAACAAAAATAGTGCAATAAAACAAACATAATTTAAATAATAGCACATTTTTTTTTTCATGAAATTATTATTTTAAGTAATATCTTTTATTATAAATGGATTCACAATTTCAAGGTATACTTTTTTACTATTTTACAAATCTATAGCTATATTAATAGAAAATCTATTATTTTATTTTAAAGGGATATGGATGCTGTCTATAGTTCGAACAAGGTTATTCAACTTTTCTATAAAAATAAATCGTATCTTTGTATTTGTCTTTTGTAACAATCGTGATACATGCGCATTTTCAGCTTAATAAGTTAGTGTCAGTACTTTGAGGATTAGGTTTGTAATTAAAATCCAAGATTTATAATCTATAAACAAATATGTAGGGGCCACACGTTTATTAATCCACCAAATAGATTCATCAAATCTTTCACAAACGTCATATCAATCATAATTTAAACATCAATTAATGTTAGGTTTGATCCGTCAATAATTTATAATTAGATAAAAATTAATTTGACACCCATTTCACAACTCTGGCCTTATAAGGGGGAGAGTTGGTTCATGTCTAATTTTTTATAGAACATAAATATGATCATTAAATAAATTCATAAAAAATTATAATATCCGAATATATATATATATATATTAAAAATGAGCAACATGAAGACATTAAGATAAACCAATTAGTGATACATATTACATCATGATTAAAAATAAATTCACATCAATGTAGAATACAATAACTGAATAAAGGTGAAAAATAAATACATGAAAAGATTAGAAAAGGACTAGATTTCTAATACTAAGCATCAAATAGGGAATGACTCTACCACCTTCACCTGCAAAATAAAATAATAAAACATATAATACCTTAGCTTGTTAAAAGTTAGGAAAATTATTTTTTAATACCCTTAAGAAATCGGATCAATTAGATTTATTTTCATATATTAATCAAAAGGCAAATGATATCATTGTTCTTAGACAATCTCTCATTACATATTTAATAAGGGATAATTACATCCACCTCCCTTAAATTTTAAACATTTGGCATCCACACCCCCAACTTTAAAAACTTGGCATGAACCTCCCCTTGGTACTTTTTTTCATCATTTTTATTTATAAAAGACTAAAATACCCTTCAATTTTCACTTATAATCTATTAAAAATAAAAAAATATCAAAATATCATCAAACGATATAAGGAGAATGAATAAATAATAAAGGGTGCATAATCGAAAATTCTAAAAAATATGATTTACAACTCCTGAAAAATATTATCTTCATTAATAGTTAGTTCTCTATTTAAATAAAAATCTTATTGTTTCAGTATGTTAATACATTTTACATAAACGTGTACATTATTAATATCATAAGTAATGTACATTACTGAAGTTTAATTTCTCATTTTATAAAATATTATTAATACAATTATTAAATTCTAAAAAAATCTTTATATGTCCAGCATTATATATATCCAAATATGATTTTTCATAATAAATTTAAAAATTTCTTCTGGAGTACAGAAATAGTGTATTAACCTATTGAAAAAATTAGTTGAAAAAAAAAATTAAATGCGCTTCTAGACCTCTTTGTTTTTTTTCTTCCTTAAATTGACAATTGTTTTTTAATAAAAGGCCAAATCTAAAAAATTTCTATTTAACTAATATCTATTTGGTACATAAAGATTCGATATTAAAATATTTTTTTTACTAAATTCTAAGTTTAGAAATATGAACGTATTTTGAAGAACTTAACTTTGAGATGTTATCTAATTTTTTCTAATTAATATATCATTTAGTAATACTATTTTATTCTGCAACTAATTATACAATTTAACAATTTTGTAGTTAAAAGTGGAAGGGCTTTTTTGTCTTTTCACTAGAAAATTTAGTGAAAAAGTAGAAGAGGGGGATGTTGATGCCAATTTTTCAAAGTTGAAAGGTGTGGATGCCAAATGTCCAAAGTTTAGGGGAGATTGATGCAATTCTAATGAGTGAACAATTACTTAATAATGTAATAAATTTTGCATGATTTGCTAGTCAACTTTGCTATTATATCAAAACACAGATAGGCCACAAAGTAGATTTAGAGTGGTGCTAAACTAATTAAAACGCATGGACCAGAAAATACTTCATTAATAACTCTGAACATTAATAATTAATAATAAAATTAACAATTAAGGAGTTAAAGAGAATTACCACTGATAAAGAATCAATCTCTACTTGGTGATAGCATAAACAGCATAGATTATTCCAGGGAGATACCCAAAAAATGTAAGTATCAAGCAAATCCAGAACTCAACCTGTAATTATGACATGAAAATAATTAATCCAATCCCAAAAAAACATAAAAATTACAGATTTAAACCCTTATTTTCATCGTACCTAAAATTAATTGATTACAAAACAGATATTGTTTAAATCCAAAAACAGATGGAAAAAACTGATTTATCATGCACCAATAATTAAACCCTTTTTCTGAATTGAAAAAAAATAAAAATAAAAAGGAGATTTATAAGTAGAAAAAATAAATACCCCGCAACCAAACTTGAGAAAAACCCCAAGTGGAGGCAGAAGAATAGCCACAAGAATATCGACGCAAGTTGCTGTCCCATCTGCCATTGCAATATCCTTCTATATACTAAATTAATTTTCAAACACAGTAAAAAAATAATTTATTTTTTGATGAATTGAAAATAATATCAACAAAAAAAGATTAAATTTTCAAAGAGAATGGGTTTATGGGGTATTAGGGTTTACTTATATATAGGAGGAGAAGATGGTACACGTGGCTGAAGCTGATTGGGTAGGTATATGTACGTTGGAATAAGGACTCTGTGTGTTTGCTTAGCCGTGTAAAAGAATTCAATTTTTGTCGATTTATTAATTTATTTATTAATAAATCGAAATTAAATGCAGAAAATCGTTGACAGATCATCCTTCGTTAATAGGGTTACGTTGCATGTGCTGTATTATGCCATGTGGACCAACATGATTGGTTTGAAATCTCAACCCTAAACATTAGGTTTCACTATTTAAAAGAAAAAAGAAAACAAAAGAAGATTGGGGAAAATGCAAATGCAGAGCCTTAAGTGGGAAATTCAAATCATATGTAATATTTTAGATATGGGGATACATTGATTCGATAATTTTTTTCCATAGTTTTATATTAAACAGATTTTGGTCGATTTTTTTTAAGACTTCAAATAAGTATTTCTTCATTGAGACAAGTAACAAGTCGATTAAGTATACAAGTGTATGTAGGGGCAAAGAGTATGAGTATGTTGTAAACTATTATTTATTATCTATTATTATTATTATTGCAATATTTGTTTGAATTTTAATTTACTTAATATGTTTTTATGTATTTTATTTTTGAATGGCAAAATAGTCGAATAATAAATAAGTTGTGTGTATCTGCAAATATGATATATAATCACAATATTAGAGCTCCATGAGGTGTAATTCACCTTCTTAAAAACATAAAGATTCGATAATAAAATAAGTTGTTTATATCTACAGTATAATAGATGTATATATGAACTTCCAAACCAAACCCTAAAGAATATTACAAAGAACCTATATATGAAAAGCATCCAAGATATGATCACCAAAAAACTTGCAAATTAATAGAACTAATTTCTCTAGTGTCACATTGAAATATATAACCTAAAAGATCAAATCAATCAATAATATACATAAATCTAATTCTCTAATATTGATGGAGAAGGCCATTCAAAATACTGGCAAATAGCACCTCCATCAGCAGTCCAGTTTCCACATCCAAAGAACACCTTCCCCATCTTACCATCATCTTTCTTAATCGTTCTAAGTTTGCTTTTAATCCCACAATAGCAAAACGGAATATTTTCTTGCAACGGTCCCTTCGATAAATTCGATAAAACATAATAAGATTTTCTCGAAACGTCAAATGCGTTTGTGAACGAAAACTTAAACCGCATGTTTATAAACAACGCGAGTAAACGTGCAGCGTTTTTCGCGTTATCCAAATCTTCCCATTCGAGGCCGGCTTTTTCGACCGCCTCTTTTAGACTGCACCGGGACCCACCAAAAACGTCGTTAAAAGGAACCCTCAAGTTGATCCAACGGTTGAAATACGAGGGTTTCTTAATGTTCTTGTAACGACACTCCAATTCCAAGATCGTTCCACAATCCCGATTAGACCATGTAACGACAGCAAGATTGGAGTTTTTAATTCCCTTGCTTTGAAGCCAATAGTCGTGTCTGAGAAGAGCTTCACTTAGGGTTACGCCATTGTCTATGTCGTTTTGTTGAATGCCAGTTAGGTCTTTGCAGAAATCTGTTAACAATTTGTTGTATGTTGGACGTACGTATGTCTGAAAATAACCTTCTGATTTGCCATTAATGCTGTTTACTATTACAGATGAGAATTCGATTATCTCTTGTGGTTCATTGTATTTTTCACTGTCACATGTCGACTTGAAATTGATTACTAAAAAATATTGAATATCTTGATGTGAACTTTGAGGCAACATGTTTCTGAAGATAATCGATCGATCACCACAAAATATATTGCAATTTGGAGAGGGATTTGAGGGGTCTGAGAGATTTTAATTTTCTTGATTTAATGGTAACATGGCTTGGGTTATAAGTTATATATATGTACTACGAATTCCTATTGATATTAGGATTGATTTGGATAGGAATTTAACGTGAGAGTGGACTCTATATAGATTTTTTTTGTTATAAGATATTAGTTGTATACTCCTTATTGAATTAATATTATTAAATATTATATATTTATCATTTCCTAGAGTTAGTTTCTCACTCAAGGTAGATATTCTACGTATGTTTGGTTTCCTTATCTAATTATAATTCATAAATAATATACTCTAAAGAGAAATGTTAATAGTTAAAGGCGAAGGACTTTGTTTTCTTAGTCGTTAAATTGTGATTTTGATATTATTAAAAGCCTTGTGATCTAGAAAACATGCATCTTTAATATTTAATGATTTTTTCTTCTATTAGACATATTATCTAATTAAATAATAATCACTAAAAATAAGGTGCTATGCAAGATATTTAAATCACAACATAAAATTGATGTTACGAATTGAGGTTAAAAATTTCAATTGACCATTGAACTTTGAACAAGACATGCAAATGATGATAGTCAATCACGTTTCAATCCGTTTGACATCTTTAGGTCAGAGTGTAGCTTAGCTCGTTCATAATACTCAAAAAAAAAAATAAAAAAAGTACTAAGTGGTCCATATGATTTAAATTCGACATGAATATGTTGTAAGATTGTAGAGCTCAATTCAAGAATATGGCATTATGTACTTATCAAATGTTCAACTTAACTAGAAATGGTGCAACACTATTCATTATGTTTCCTAAACGTCTTTAATCGTGTTGCTTCATACAAACATAGTGATTTCTCATGAAACATTATTGCACCATGTAGATGAAATTAAAATAACAAATTGTGGATTTGAACACTTGAAAAAATGCATACTCGTTCCTTTTTTTTCTCTTTACTTTTCGCTCTAAGTGAAATTATATGCCACACCAGATGTTAACAGAATCTCTTTGGAGCTCATATATTCAATATTACATTACATGACATGGAATTGAAAATAACCAATATTTCAAGCAAAATATTGTATGAGAAAGTACTTCGTGTGGTCAATGTTAATGTTGTTATGTTATACAAACACTATAACGGCATATCTATAGAGGGTAATTGATCGTATCATTATATATGGTCACGATTTTTCATATATTATAATTCACTATCGCAAATGAACCCGTAATATATAAAACCTTCAGAGACTGTTGAAATATGCTCGAATCAAATCAGCTTCAAAAGGATGACATTACTGAATTATGACACCAGGAAGATAGGAACGCAATATATAGATGGAACCCAATTTTTAGTGTATATGTACTTGGCCCCTTTATGTATAGCCCGGGTCTCGTTTATATTGATAAATACCGTGTATATATACACTAATACTAACATCAACAACCTATTATAGGAAAGACTTCATGATCATTCTCTTCATATCTGCAAAAACAAAATAGAGAAACAATAGGATCTATAGCATTTATTAACTATAGAATATAGATTTTAAATACATATTATTGTATAAGATACTTCTATATTGTTGTATTTGGACTTGAATATTGATGATTAAATGAAATGAAAATGGAAAAAGGCGTATAGTATAGCGTAACATCCAATCATTTGAAGCGAAGAAAATATTTTTCTTTACTCGCGAAAATGCAAGGATCAAAATGAGGATAACGCTGTTAAACTGTAAATTTCAGAGAATTGTAAATGCACCAGAATGATCTATCTTTATTCATAGGTTCCAATGCCTTTTATAGGGAATACATCAAAAACAGCAAACAACTGAAAAACCGAAAATAAAGGACACAACTCAACTCAACTAGCTCCACTAATAACGAGAAAATAGCAAACAGAAATTGACCTGTTCTTTATTAAAAATAACTAAAGCTTACTCAACAATCCCTCCCTTAAACTGAACTCGATTAAGAGTTTCAGTTTACAACACTCATCCCAAATGCTTCTCTGATCCTTTGAAATGATGCCATCTTCAAAGGCTTTGTCATTATGTCGGCAAGCTGCTCCTCAGTGCTGCAATAGACCAATTTTTGGTAAACCCACAACCATCTCTTTACTGCATAATGTGTGAAGTCCCTTGTAACTGAGATGCCCATATCGATGGTGCCACAGCTCTGCTTTGTCTGAGATGTCAATCTGCAAGCATCTCTCCTCCTTTGTTTTGTCATTTGATTCACCCAGTAGGATAAACATCCTATTAGCACTCATAACGGATTCTGCTATTTTTCCTCTTGAGGGATGAAATATGCTGCATGTTTTTCGATCTCCTCCTTTGAATAGCACGTCTAAACCTCTTTCTTGAAGTTGCCCAACACTCAGCAGGTTGTTCTTCAATTCCGGAATATAATACACATCGTTCACCACATAGCTGATTCCCTTAAGCATTATCTTCACCGATCCTTTCCCACCAACCATCAGTTTGTGATTGTTCCCAAGTTTGACATTATGTGTGAAGCTTGTGTCCAAGTTTGAGAACATACCTCTTTCTCCACACATATGGTTTGAACATCCAGAGTCCACGAACCACACATCTCCTCTTTTAGTACCTTGAAGTTCCACATACGCCATTAGAAGAACTTCATCCTTATCTTCGATCTCTGCGAAATGTGCTCCATTATTCCCATTTGGACATTCATATTGGAAATGTCCAAGTTTGTGGCAGTTGTAACACTCGATTGTTGCTTTGTTGAATGATCGTCCTCTGCCCCTGCCTCGACCTCTGTATGATCCTCTGCCTCTGACATTGAGAGCTTGATCATCTTCTTCATGACTGATCCTTTTAAATTTCTTTTCATGTACGGACAGAGAGCTTTGCAGTTCGTCAATCGTCATCTTTCCTGTGTCTTTTGACTCCTCGATGGACACCACCACATATGTGAACTTGTCAGTCAGAGTTCGAAGTATTTTCTCAACAATCTTCGAATCTGACATGTTTTCTCCGTTGCTTCTCATCTTGTTTGAGACAGACATTACTCTTCCAAAGTAATCATCGATGTTCTCGTCATTCTTCATTGCAAGAACCTCAAAGTCTCTTCTTAAGGTTTGGAGAAGAGACCGCTTCACCCTTTCGTTGCCTCCAAACTTTCTCTTCATCGAATCCCAAATGATCTTGGATGTTCTGCGATCCAAGATCTGTTCAAACACAACCCGGTCAATTGCTTGGAACAGGTAGTGCTTCCTTGATAGTCCTTTATCTTGAGCTCCTCAAGATTCTGCTTCTGCGCTGCAGTCACTTCGATTCCCTCTGCCGGTTCGGTGTAACCTTCTTCCACTAGACTCCACAAACCCTTGGCACGCAAGAGGTTTTCCATCATTTCACTCCAGTGGTCATAGTGACCATCAAACTGTGGAATCTTGGTGAGTGTTTTGTCGTCACTCATCTTCTCTCTCTTGGATCACTTTGCTTTGCTCTGGCTCTGATGCCAAATGTTAAACTGTAAATTTCAGAGAATTGTAAATGCACCAGAATGATCTATCTTTATTCATAGGCTCCAATGCCTTTTATAGGGAATACATCAAAAACAGCAAACAACTGAAAAACCGAAAATAAAGGACACAACTCAACTCAACTAGCTCCACTAATAACGAGAAAATAGCAAACAAAAATTGACCTGTTCTTTATTAAAAATAACTAAAGCTTACTCAACAAACGCTTGGTTGTGAACATTTTTATATTTCGCGTGTATATATAAAACTACATGCAAGATGAAATATGAACGAATAAAAAATTAAATTTTGAACATAATGAGTTATTAAATACGACTCAAACTCAATCAGAATCCTGTATATATTTGTACATACAAAAATTATTGCACGTCCTTTAAATGCGACACATTAATAAATCATCAAATATTGCTATATTACAAAATAATATTTCAAGAGTAAAATAAATAACAGACAAACAAATAACGAGAAGGAATGTAAAAAGGAATTAATTACCTCTCAAAATAATCTCTATTTTGTAAGAACATAAACAGCATAGACGATTCCAGGGAGATAACCAATTAGTGTCAGTAACAGGCAAATCCAAAATTCAACCTGTACAAGAAAATTATATTCATAATATTCAAATAATTACATTAGAAAATAATTAGATTGATCACAAAAAATTTAATATATATTAATGCATGCAGAAGCTCTTACTCCAGTAAATAAATTATGGAAATCAAATTGTTTAATGATTGGAAATGAAAATTAAATACCTCTAAACCAAACTTGAGTAGCACACCAAGGGGAGGCAGAATAATGGCCAGAATAATATCTATAAAATTTGATGTTCCATCACTCATTTTTCCTTCTGTTTAATTATCAAGAAAAAAGGGGTAATTTTTTTAATTAATTTTTTTATGAATTATGAACAGAAAAGTAGGAGATCTTTGAAGGGCAAAGAATTGAACGAGGGGGTTTCATTATTCTAGGAGAGGGAGACTTAATCAAGAGCTAATTCGAGTAATAATTTACATTAGATTATTTATAAAAATTGAGAAATGGAAGCTCTTAAGAATGATTTAATTGATAGAACGTGGTTTTCGATAATTGCACCGTGTTACAAGAAATTAAAAAATAATATTAGTGACAAAATATGATGTGACAGTATTAAAATGAAGAGTGATATTGACATTTCATAAATTATTTTAAAGGGCCCCGTTATTCATTTTTACGTTAAAATGTTAAAATAATGCCCATTGAACCTTAAAAATATATTCCAAACTTACATTCCAATATAATCGTTCACATCAAAATAATTAAGTTACTATATTAGTTTGTTACATATCTAATAAAAAAAATATAAATTCAGAAATTGAACTCTTCCAAATAAATTTGTTTGAAATCATTGAAGATAAGTTGTTGAGCATTACAATAGTAATGCAAGTAGTATGTTCAAGTCAAAAATGATAAATAAAAATCAAACTTCAAGTCGAAAATATGCATCAATATATTCGATTATAGCTTGTTATGATAATAAGTTTACTATATTACGAATTATGTGTAAATAAATGCTTAAGTAAATCTTATTCAAAAAATACATATATTAGAAGTATTTATGCATACATTAATCGAATTATATGCTCTACATAAATATAAAACATGCTAAAATCTGTGAAAAACAAAAAAATTCTAGCAAATATAATTTCGATATACATATATTTACATCTGGAAAACATATTATTTAATTATACTAGCATCTGATTTTATATAAGTATGTTCTATAAATCTGATTTCAAAATCAGTAAAACAAAAAAAATCTAGTAAACCTGACTTATATATATACATATATTTTTCTTTTTTCTTCTTCTTTCATATGTCTCTTCTCTCACAATTATGCCTTCATCTTTCCCCTAACACCTCTCCAATATCCCCCCCTTTCAAACTCATTTCTATACTTCCATATTGTTGCCAAAATCAAAGGCAAACTAGTATACTTTGTTATAAGTAAGATTCAAAATGAGCTCTAAGAAAATTTCATATTATAAATAAAACTTATTAATTATTTCTATTCAAAATTTTTAAATAACTAACTTATGTATTAAGAGTGCCTCAAACCACTAGTTTGAATAATCGAACAGTCCTTTGCCCCATAAAATGACATTTTTATGTTATTATTGATTGTTGGTATAAAAACGTACTCTAGTTGTGATGATTAATAGGTAGTTCGTTTTTAAAAATTAACTAAATAATATTGAAAAGCAACTATCGATGATATATAGGCCTCTCAATCAATTCGAGCAAGTGGAGCCTTGTCATATTCAAACTCGATTTGGACAAGCTTTTTTACTCAAAACTCATGCTCGGTTTTAGAAATTTATATGAGCTTCAAGCCGAGCCCAAACCAACTCAAATTTATTCTCTTTATAGAAACTACAAATAAGAAAATAAATTTAATATATTGATTAACAAAAAACATAAAATACTCCTAAAAATTAAAAAATATTCATTGACAAATCGTAAAACTTAAACTTACAAAATCGGAATGCCTATTAAAAAGATAAATATAATCTTATTAAAAAGATAAATATAATCTTGTCAAATGTATAATGCATAAGTACTTAAAATGGAGTGTGCATATCATTTTGTAGAGTGTAAATACAAACTCATTAATTTTCATAGTAATTTTTTGAAATAGGATAAATTACAAGTATCAATTACGTTCTACCAAAAGGATAAACAATAAAATAAAAAAATATCAATTGGGTAAATTCTTTGGATATATAATTCTTACGCACATGGAGTACCAATTATAAAGCAAACAATTATGATATTAATTCCGTTATTGGAATTTGACATAATCTTTAACTACCATAAAATCAAATAGGCTTAATGATCACCTCTACATAGGAACATTTGGAGTGGTCTCGAGATATATCGAGAACAAAAATAAAGTTAAGGAGGTGATTGATGACTTTCTAATTGATTTGATTTAAGTATAGTAATTATGGCAGCTTATCTTCATTCTTAACCCCACTTAATTATATACTTTTATCATGTCACCTTTTGGAAAATTTCCCTAGCCTTCAATAAAATTTCGACAAATATAAGGGCAATTTCACTATTTGACAAGACTCAACTCAAATGAGAGATTATATTTCAAATAAATAATTCTATGACATATCAAATTTAATAGAGTTAATAGAGTCGATTTGTTGTAATCTATTAAATCTGACAATAAAAATAGTGTCTAATTACCAAAAGTCTAATTACCAAAACGACACATCTTCGAGACATTAGAATTTCCAACCCTAACTACCATAGAATTTCACACATAACTCTCTTAAAATATAAAATAAAAGATGCAATGCCATTTTCATACTCTATTTAATTTCTTGTGGATTTTTAACTAAATGTTCGTGAAAGATGAAATTTTATGTGTACTTATAATTAACCATGAACATTAGTGATTAGGAGTAAGGGTTTAATTTGACATTAATATTAAAATTGAAATGATAACTTGAAAAGAAATTATGATTTTTTAAAAATAAAGTTTATGATCTTAAGACATTTTATAAAAAAATTATACTTTAAGTCGAACCCAATCACAATTTCTACTCTTTTACCACCTTTCTGAGTGACATTAAACAGTTATTAAGATTTAAGCCAAATTTTTAGTATTTTTACGTGTGGCTAATGTTTCTAATCGTGGACAAGTTCAACAACTAATTATTGTTTTAGAGGTTTTCTTTTAAAATTTTCAATATATAGATAGTAAATGAGATGAATTAGACCTGTCATGGCCACAATATAGGGTTTGATAAGACAGAAGATAATTAAGTTTATAGTTAATGATTTGACAAACATTTATAATTAATATATCCATGTGATTATGTTTATTAACAATAGTGTAATGGTCCAGCCTAAATTTGATTCATCTAAAATTGGACCTTTAATCAAAATCTTTCAATATCATTGTTCCCCCAATGAGTAATGAGTATTAGTGTTACATGTTTCAACATATTAATTAATTAACATTCTTCTCTATAAATTATGATTTTATTTCCAAAGGCTACTCGGATCCTTTTGTCAGATCAAACCATATGATTTGGGAGCATAATAGTATGAAAGATAATGGATTATATTGAGTTACGTTGCATGTTTTATTTGGCTACTTTTATATATAATGTCTCACAAGCTGTCAAAACTAGGGTTTAGGTTGATTTTTGGTGTACAATTTGACATAGAATATTACCCATGTAACAAAATATATAGAAAATCACAGAATTAGTTACATAATAGTTTTAGTTTAATGTTTATCAATTTAAAAAAAAAAAAAGTTACATATGATGTATTTTTTGTCTTAACAATTAAAAATAAAAGAAAATCGTTATTTTGAACGTGTGTCATGCACGCGATCTGTTATTAAGATCGTTAATTTGAATCTTTGCAACTTTCCACATATTTAGAAACTACAATATTTGAATTGACACAACATTTTAAAATTTATATTAAAGACTAATCTTGAAAGTAAGTAAATATACAGATTTATCTATTTCCTTAGAAAGCCATACAATTTTCCTAAGTATTAATTATTCTTGCAGTCTCATTGCTTAATAAAATCGAGGACCGACACAATTTGATATAAATTCATCTCACTCGATGCCCCACAAATCCATTTTTGTGTAATCTGAATTTATTGTGTATATAAACTTTGTGATTTTGTTGGCTGTGTACTGATGAGTTAGGGACCCATAGCTCCAATTATCATAGTTCATCTACTAGAATTATTCATTCTCATTTAATAAATCCAGCTCATCAAAATTGTTATGAAAAACAAAATTAATTTATAGTCCATAATATAGTCAGAAACTATATTCTATATGGATGATTGAGTTGTATTCTATGATGGACCAATATAGATATCAAGGATATAGATATGATAAGAAACGTAAATGAAATACTAGAAATTTTTAAAACTTTAAAATATGATACGTTGAGAATATGTATATTATGAATATATAAATTATAAAAATAAATTTTGACTACCTTTAGATTTCATTGTAATTTGTTTGCACTTTAATTCTTCTTAACAAAAGAAAAAATTAGATGGTTGTATGCTTGAATCTCATGATACTACACAAAATCATTCTTAGAAGTATGCATCTTAGATGGTTGTATAGTACTTGAATCTCATGATGTTCATCAGCAGTTCATCATTTGGTGAGTGAATTTTATTCATAAATATGATTGATCAATAATTCGGATGAATGATCAATCATAAAATAAATATTATAATTATTAATTTTATGATAGTTCCCTGTGCCAGACCTAGTTTGAGTATTTTCATTATAATACTGAATATTGTGTTAGAATATATTTGGATATTTTTCTTGTATTTATAGTTTTCTAGTTTATAATTAAAATTTACTTATTTACCAAACACATATATTTTAATAAATATGTAACTCAACAATACAAGTTCATATTAGGGTTTTCTCTAATCTAGCGTGGTATCAAAGCCGTGAATTTGAGCTTGTATCTCGGTCTTTCGCTTACACCATCTTCAAATTGTTTATCTTGTTCGCTGCACATTATCTAGTTTAGGTTAATTGTTTTTCTCTATCTATATAATAGAGAATAATATATCATACTTAATTTTATTTCGTGTGTATACAATTGGTAGTAGTCTTAATCATTTTTTCATGCATGAAGCTTTCAAATTTTCAAAAGATTACGATGGAGGATACCCTGACCATTGAAGTGATCTTATAATCTTATATCTTTTTCTAATTATAGTTTTTCTTTTTTCTCTTTCTCCCTCCTCTTTCTTTCTCTCTCTTATCTCTTTGTTATATATTTTTTTTAATCTTATGTTATAATGGTTTACCTTGAAGAATAAGGAATTGGAGACATTATTGTTGCATCATCTATGTGTTACAATTTTTATCATATTATAACCGATCACGCTTAAAATAACAAGGAATTATAGTCATTGTTGTCGCCTCGGACGTAGACTTTAATCTTTTACTGTACTCGACATTCAAGATTATCATACTTCGACTGTGGAGTGTGTGTTAGAAGATATTAAGGTGTTTATATTAGTTTTGTATACGAGAATATTCAGCATACACTACTGGATAGTGGAGCCTGTGACATAGGTATGTCAATAGAACTGATATATCCGAACATGACTTGTAAGTAATTCGATCACAAGGGGTATTTCCTTTGCGACGTCAGTGATTGGATCATTGATTATAATAGTACGCGTGAGCTAAAGACCCGATGTGTTATGAAAAATGCGCATGTAGGATTGAATCTTTTAGTAGAGTAGTCAGACTCGTATCACCCGTTGATGGAGACGACCAAAAAGTGTGATGTTTTTAATGCAAGTATCTGTTGATGAATGCCGCAATGGATTTATCATCTCTATAGTAAATGAGTATGTATTATGTACGATCATAAATAATATATTTTTATTGATAATAAAAATTAAAGTGACATTTATAAATAACATAATAAAAAATAATAGGCATGTGACAAAATTATAACTTCCTAAACTTGTAAGGATTAAATTGCACATAAAAATTCCTAAACTTGTAAGGATTAAAGTTATAACAAAGCTAAAATTTATTACAAAAAATGCAAGTTCTTTGCGGACTATACAAAAATATAATGGCTATGTTTGGCTTTGTTTTGATTGAGTATTTTGGTGAGAATTGTTGGTGAGATATTTTTTGGGACACGTGCAAATTTGATGAGATAGTGTTTGGTTTTATAATGATTGTTAATTTTTGGGTGGATTTTTTTGGTGAGATAGTGTTTGTTTTTGTTTCCATGGAGAACATAAATTACTGTAGCAGTCAAATCACGTAAGCTTTTGTCTGTTAGTAATTATTAGTGATTGAAAAGTATAATATAATATTAAAATTGTAATAATTGTTATATATATGTGTAATAGAAGTTGTTATATATGTATGTATAAAAAAGAATGGGCCATGAAAGTGTATTAAATTTTAAAATTGAAATACAAAATTTGGACCAAAAAATTAGGATTTTTTGGGGGTAAAATAGTGAAGGCCAAATACAAGTTGATCAAAATTTTGACCAAAAACTAGCTCAAAATAAAACCAAACATAACCATTATTTTTGTTTGAAAATTGTACTATAAGATAATGCATCCAAATTTGTATCTGTTCAAATTGTAAATGCAAACTGCAAAGAGGACAACTGAATTATTGTGATTGTCGGCTGTGTTTTATTTCTTTAATCAATTTTATTTAAGTTGTTTAATCATTTGGGTTTAGAGACATGAATATATTATTCTACCTCGGGAAAATAAATAGAACAACAATATTTAAATGTCTTAAATAAATGATGGATAATGAAGAAGCTTCCTCATTTATTTTATCTCAATCGATCAATTTGATTCGTTTTCTGTTGATCAAATGATTTGTGTAGGTGGTAGAATTGAGTTTCTTTTTTCTTTTTGGATAATAATTGTGGTGGAATTGTTGGTAACTTTAGAGGGAAATTAAATGTGACAGTTATTTTTGCTTTTAGAAGATTTGAATATTATTTTTAATTTTACGGTAAATTAGTTTAGACGGCTTGATGATGTATTAATCTTTTAATATTATTCAACAACAAAAGAATTTTCCATATTTTTAATTTGGAGCAAATAAGTTCAATAAAATCATATCTAGATTTCGATATTTATGATGAGATGATTAGTCTGTATTGCACTAATAAAAAGTACTTTCTTATTTTCAAAAAGATGCTTTAGAAAAAGTATAGTTCTGTTTGATATTATTTAATTTCCACAAATAAGATTAAAAAATATATTTCAAAATTTATTTAGAAGAGAGTATTAAATTGACCTTTTAATAATTATAAGAGTTTTATATAATATGTTGAGGAATATGATAGTCATTTTAGTTTGTTTAAATAAATTTGGAGTGCCTTTAATAAATTTGGAGTGCGTTTATCAATTTCCAATTATTGAAGTGATATGTCATATTACTCAATTTTCTGACATTGAATGTTGAATATATTTTTTTGGATAATTAAATCATTTATTGAATTAACAATGTAGGTGCTGTAAAAGAGTTTAATCTTCCACATATATTACACATATACCCTATTTTCTATAGGTGCACAAGATGAAATCAAACTATATAATTTTAATTACCAAAAAAGCAATTTAATTTTTACTGTGTTAATTAATTATTTCTTTAAAACATTTATGGTGTTTGAAGATTCTTAACACATTTAAGATACTTATTACCTAGTTTATTTCCTTATATTTATATAATAGATTTATGAGTGTTGTTGGTGAACCATGACTTTTTCAAAGAGAAATACTAAATAATATATTTTTGGACAAATTAATTAAAATGATATAGCAGAGTTGTTGAAAGAAGATCATATGATAAGTAATTAGCAATAAAATTAAATAGTTTCAACAAGATAACAATGACTCTTCATTTTCCTATGGATGTGATTTCACTCAAATGCTTTTTATCTATTATTTCAAAGTAATAAAAATAAAATAGCTACTTAAAACATTTTATATATGATAAAATCAATAACAATCAAAACAAGAATATTGCCCCCAAAAAATAAAATTTATGGTTGCCTTAGGTAGAGTTTGGGATCACCAATATAAATTCATGGAGAATATATTACTAACAATGATAATAAGAAAGGGATATTTAATCCAAATTAGTTCACATTTGAAAAAAAAAATTTATTTTACTAAACAAATGAATTACATTTATCATATAATTAAGCATTCACCTTTTAAGTTATATTTAGCTTCAAATTAAATTTTCATGTAAATCAGATTAGTGTATTGTAGGAAAGACAATAGAATATCTAATTGTGAAATAATTTTGTTATCACAAATTAATTGCACATTACTATGATTGTTAGCCATAGCTAATCATAGAAAATTCTTATTCTTAAGAAATTCTTCCCATTTAAAATTATTGTGACTATTTTTATATTAGGAATCTTGACCTAAACTTCCTCCAATAGAAGGGTTTGCTTCAAGCTCTAAACAAACTAATTAATTCAAAAATTAATGTCTTAATGTCACATAATCAACTCTCTTAACAATAAGAAATGCTTAATAACATGTCTTGGAATATGTGGTCTGCCTTCATCAGATTATTTTTATCTTCATAATTATCATTGATTAAGACTTCAAAATAAAATAAAAAATCATGTTTTTTCCACCAAATAAATATCTGTCTTGATACCCCACAACTGCTGTCAATCTCATAATTATTATTAGCTCAAACCCTTTCTGATAAGACATTGAAAATTCACTTTTATTTACATTTTCACATTATTTAAAAACAAATAGTCTCAAATCATTATTAAATAAATTAAATAAATTAAGCTAAATTACAATCTTCTTGAATGTGACCTCCTTTTTAAAGCTCCTCCTTATTTATTTCATTCCCTACTCTCTCTCTCTCTCTCTCTCTCTCTCTCTCTCTCTCTCCCCTTGCTGACAATTTAATTCAATTAGTATTTGAAAATAAGAATTTTTGAAACTATTTTGTTTGATAATATAGCAAGAATAATTGCAGTAAATCAAAATGGGAAGGCATTCATGTTGCTACAAGCAGAAGTTGAGAAAAGGGCTATGGTCACCTGAGGAAGATGAAAAACTTATTAATCACATAACTAATTATGGCCATGGCTGCTGGAGTTCAGTTCCAAAGTTAGCAGGTAATTAATAATTATTACTACAAATTAAATTTTGAATTTTATTAACTTATATATTTATCTATTATTAATTGTTACATTTTATGATGAATAATCTTGAAGGGCTTCAAAGATGTGGAAAAAGTTGCAGGTTGAGATGGATCAATTATTTGAGGCCTGATTTGAAAAGAGGCACATTTTCAATGGAAGAAGAGAATTTGATCATTGAACTTCATGCAGTTCTTGGAAATAGGTATTTTTTGTTTGTATCATATACTTCATTAATTGTATCATTGTACATTTTTGGCCTTTTTCTTTGAATTTTATTTGATTCAAGAATTTTGAGGAGGAAAACAACAAATTAGTACAATGGAAAACAATTCAAAAAGTTTCATATCAGAAATTTGTTTATTATTTGTCTTAAAAAAAACATAAAAATAAGTATAATGGAAAAGAATTTCATAAAAATTTAATGTCAGAAGTTTGTTTAGTTGTGTAGAAATACAACATAACATACAAAGAAGTGAGGTCATGTCTGTATTATAAGTTGGAGAAAAGACCAAATAATTATTTAGAGAATAATGACTTTTTCTTATATATAAAAAAATGAAAATTTGTTAAAACATTTCCATGCAAACAAATTAACAATCAAAATTGATCAAGCCTAATTTCTTATTTTTTAAATTTTTTTGTAACCAAAATTCTTAAACCTAATTTAAGACTTATAAGTATATGTGTTTTATTTCATTTCAGATGGTCACAAATAGCTGCACAATTACCTGGAAGAACAGACAACGAAATAAAGAACCTATGGAATTCTTCGATCAAAAAAAAACTAAGGCAAAAAGGCATTGACCCCAACACTCACAAACCCTTATCAGAATCTGATCAAAATCATGAACAAAAACCATCTTCAAACAATAACGATTTCGAAAAAATTGATTCTAGTCCATCAAAAAAATCGAAACCCTCGAATAATTCATTAATCTCCATGGATAATCAATATCCATTATCAAACTCAACACATGATTTTTTGCTTAACAGGTTTTGTTCTAAGCCTTGTGATTTATCTGAGCCTTTCTCATTTCATCAGCAGCCAAATTACAGCCCGATTATCGGGCTTTCGACAAATCCCACTGCAAATATTTTATTCAATTCAAACACAAAATCCTCAGAAATGGGTTCTGATGATCATTTTCATATGTCAAGATTAAAGCCTTCTGTTAACTTCCCTTCTGATAATTCTATAAACCCTTTTAATATCAAGTTTCAGAATTGTGACACAAGCAACTTAAGCAGCTTATTTGAGAACAATGGATTTTCATGGGGAGCATCTAAAGAAGAAGAAGAAAATGATCAAATTCCAGAAGATATAAAGTGGGGTAATATTGAATATCTGCATAATCAAGGGTTAAATGCTGATCATCATCATGATCAAAATGCTCGAGATTTATATGATGAAACAAAATTATCATCATCAGAAGCAAATTTTGGTAATAATTGGAATATTACAAATACAGAAGGTGCAGAAATATATAGCAAGCATTTTCAGAGACTTTCAGCTGCCACCTTTGGACAATTTTCATAGCTTGTAAATTGTAATTATTCAAAGCTGTGTGCTATAAAGTTTTATTCTTAATCTGTAAATAGGGGACCAATTATACATAGAATTTTCTCAGCTTCTTGATACCGACATTTTTTTAAAGATTAATTAGAAAAAAATGCTATTTTCTTTTCTTTTTTTCTTTTATTGATTTTTGTGTATGGTTGGTGAATATTGATAGAATAAGTGCTGTCTAATATGTTAATCATTTATATATATATATATATATATATTTGTTATTTCTTTTTTTTTTTTGGGATTTACAGGATGTAAAATCATGTACGTTGATAGCTATATTAAATTTAACTTTTCGGGGAAATTCCAGCATTAGTCCAAAAAGATAGGGCCATTACATTGGTCACAATGTTTACAATCTTATAACAAGCTCAGGTTTTCTAATTGTAAAAAACTAATATTACTGAATGAATAATTAGGAGCAACCTATCCATGCTACAACTAAATATTGATTTATGTATAATTTAATTCATTATGGAGTCTTAACTTGATTATATTTATTATTTTTAGAGATACTTAAGTTTATTATTTTATTTTTTTTTGATTTTTTGCTATTAAAAATTGGTTTACTTATAGGTATTTTAAGATGTTAAAAGTTCCAAAAAACCGACTCGTTCATACTTTTTAGAGTCCCTTAAGTTATAAATATGTTTCAGTACCTTCTAAATATAGATATATATTGAATTAAGTAATACGTGTATTCAATCAGTACACTCTATGTTCAAAATGTAAGAACAAATTCTAAAATTTTGACCTTATTAATTATATTATGATTTATTTCATAAACATTTTTAGATGCGAAATCCGAACATACAAATTTGTACCCAAATGTGCATGATTCATGATCCATTGATAAAGAACTAATAGCACATAGGTGGTAGATCTACTTAATGTATTTTAAATGAGATTCAAATTTTATTAGAAAGGTTTTTAAGATTTTATCTTTTTAATAAGTAAATTGTAGTGTTCTTATAAAATGTTATCGATGATTATTGTTATATATAATTTATTGTAAAGTTCTAACGTAATTATTCATTTTATTGTTACAGATACATAATTTTATTTTATTATTTATTATTTAACTTTTATACTGATAAAAAAAATAGATTCATAAGAATATAAAAAGTACATCAAACTTTCAAAAAAATATCCATTAATATTTTACAATAAAAATAAATATTGGTATAATATATACAATAGTTTCATTTCTTCATTTCTAACTTAACGTTGGGCCGAAAAAACTTAAAAATAGGTGGAGACGTTGACCTGCATGTTGTTTTCATATAAAAAGCCTCCAAAGTATGAGTGGCCATACATGCATACATCCCCACATATGTACGTGTATATATATATATACATATATGTATAATCTCACTCACTTATTCGATATAATATAATTCAACTTGAAAGAAAAATTAAGGGACCAAAATTGTAAGTTTCACAACAATTTAATCACAAGTATAGGAAGATATGTATAATATCATATCTTCCTATAATATGTTATAAGATATGTATATTATTGTGTCCGTAGTTAGCTCAATTATAAAGCACAATATCAGGAATAGAATAGGTCAAGGAGAGATTTTAGACAACAGTCAGGGGTTACTTATTGTATATATAGATATGATATTATACATATCTTCCTATAACAAGGCTTGAAAAATAATATAATATCCTATTTAATTTGTATCTATAGGTACTAGCTAGCATTATCAAGAATGTCCAATTTCATGACTAGAAAGATCACAAAATGGATGGATTTGATCAATTGTGTATGTGTGGACACTAAATAAATGAAACAAAACCTCTTGGGACATACTTTTGACTACTTGTAAGAGGAATAGAAGTAGTGGATCCCATCTAATACATAGCTTTGACTATTTGATATATATATATTTTTTTTTACATAAGTTGATTTATCCTTACGGAGATAGATGAAAAAAATACATAGGGTCTTAATAAGTATGCATAGCTAGTGTTTTTTGTTTTTTTTTTTAATGGTGGAAAGTTGAAAAATGCAAATTACCTGAAAATTATATATAAAAGAAACAAGAATTGTGCTTGAGGCCGAAATATAGAATTTTGGTATTTTTCTAGCTTCATTTTTTACCCATAAAGAACTACAATTAAGTAAGAAAGAGATAAACATCTGGTTGTTATAATATCGTTTCATCATTTCATGTGAATGGATGTTCGCACTCTTGTAATGATATATATATATATATATATATATATATTTGTATGAAGTTACTAATTAACATCGTGAATATTGTAGAAAACCCTAAAACAAAATGATAGTTACGATAAAGTATTAAGTGATAATTGTCAATATATATGTATAATAGTCAACAGTAATAATTGTATATAATGCAATTCTTATGTCACCTAGTTCAATAGTAATAAAAATTATTTCGTTATTAAGCTTGTGAAAATCATCATTACAATAATATAATAAATTTTTGTCAATGTATATAAATTAGTGGGAAGAACTTGCTTCAACTTATTATGTAGCACATAATTTTCAAGTAACCTTAGCTTAGAAAGATAAGAAAATATATAATTAAAATAGTACATATATATAATAAATTAATATCATCGTGTATTAAAAAAATTACGACCTAAAACTTCTGAAACTATCATGCACATTACAAGAAGACAAATATTTTTAATGTAAGATATGTCGATATATAGTGGTGAAAAGTTGCAATAATGCAAGATACAAGTTCAATGTAAAGGATTTGAAGAGGCCCATTCAGATATATAAACTACACGACATGAAGCGTATATATATTTGTATAATATAT
Source organism: Verbascum thapsus (assembly GCA_963669365.1). Taxonomy (NCBI): domain Eukaryota; kingdom Viridiplantae; phylum Streptophyta; class Magnoliopsida; order Lamiales; family Scrophulariaceae; genus Verbascum; species Verbascum thapsus. The sequence goes on from OY770106.1 coordinate 5,059,029, forward strand.
TATATATGTACGGTTTTAAGATGGGGTACGTATATATATAATTTATATGTATAATATATATATATATATATATATAGGGTTATAAAGATGGGTACTCTTTTGTCTGTCCACGAGCGCACAAGAAATTAAACGATGAAGGATGATTGTTGTTTCATTAGGGCATTTTCAATGTACTGCTCCAATACAGTGCAAAAATTTTTACACTGTTTTGACACAACTATAATAATAGTAGTCCAGAATTTATTACATTTTTCACCATAAGATTATTTTAAAAAAATATTTTTTATACCATATTTTATAATTAACATTCATTATCTATTAGTTTCATGTTTGTGGAGTACACCATAAGTTTTTGGACACATTCATTATCATCTATTAGTTTCATATTTATGCATGTTCATTTGATTACGATAGTAAAATTAACTATTTTATTCAAAATTATTTTAGTCTTTAACAAAACAAAACATAGGGAATATAAATTATGGAAATTATTGAACCTTATAGAATGACTATTATTATTATAAAGATAATTCGATGAAGATTTGCATTATCTTTTTGTCTGATTTTCAAGTTTTTTTTTTCTTTATAATATTATGCATAGAGACAATGATTCCACGAAAGGGGCAAAGTCCAAATTGAGATTTGATTTTATAGGGGACAAATCATACAACCATGATTCTCCATAAAAATATAATCAAAATTTGATTCTTTGTCTAAGTCCTCACATATAAAATTTCCAAACAGCCAAAGAAGACAAAGTCATATTATATTGTTTTATTAAATTTTATTCTATGAAACAATATTTGATTAAATGATTGCATCATTTTTTTTAATTAATCCAGTGCAATTATCAATGTCCAATTAATTCACATCAAATGATGAGATCACTCACAAGGTAGTGGGACTTAGTCCCAAAATTTAGAATATTACATTTTTCGTCAAATAATTTAGTTCTAATTCAATTTTAATCTTATTTATTATATGTTTTTTCATATTAAGTCGTAAGTTTTAAAATATCTCACATTTAGTTTCAATCAAATTTTTCATTCAGAAAGTTAACAGTCAACCCACTAGTCAACATTTTAACCATAATTTAAAGGGAGATTTTATGCATTAATGAAAAATGATATTGAGTATAAACATCATGCTATTTAATATAATATGTATTTGATTGCATTCATACATGAATTCTTCTAATAATTCATATTTAAGTACATTCATGCATGAATTTTTTAAAAAATAAAACTAAGTTAAAATTTTAAGTAATGAGTTGACTGCTAATAGTTTAGACTAAATTTGAGACATCTTGATAGTTATAAAATAAAATGTGATAAACTCGTAACAAATTTTTTTCAACCTAAATTGCGAGACGAAAAATACAGTTTTCAGTTCTCCACATATCATAATTGACCTCTTGGACAAGAGTTTGGGATCTCATATCACAAATTTATTGAATAAATTTAGATATTAATATCAATAATATGTGAATTGAAATAGAAGATTCACAATAGAATGTAGAAGCATAATAAAACAATTGAGCCCTTCACTTTTTTTGAAGGGTATATACTACTAAAGTACATCAAGAATCATAAATTTCACAGCCATTTAAGTCTTATTATCACCTTAATTATAATTACTAAGCATAATGAGAGATTATACCACTAATCATATATATATATATATATGTATTTCCAATCAAATTTGAACTGAGATTAGATTATAAACTATCTTGTTTTTCATCTAAACACCAGATTGTGGCACGTTCGATCGCATGGATACGCGCAATCGATAGCCTTCACATTTGCTCGGTCGAAAAACCAATCTCCAACGGCAATTGCAACCGGCTGCATATTTTAAAAACGATGAAATTTATTCAGCAAAAATAGACTAGTTTTCAATGTCATTACAAACAATAAAAAAAACAAAAGATCGAAAAAAGGTTGTCTTGTAAGAGTGTTCTTGAGAAAATTCATCCGTTTTTGGGCTTTCGACTAAGAGGGTGTTTGGCTAAGCTTATAAGCTCTTTTAAACATCTTATAAGATGTTTGAGAGCTTATAAGCTCTATGCAAGTGTTTGGATAATTTTTTTAAATAAGATCTTATAAGACCAAAAAATAAGATGTTTAGATCTTATAAGCAAATAAGAAATAAGTTAGCCAAACCCAACTTATTTCAAAATCTTAAATTTTTGTTGTTGTTTATATTGTTAAAAACATAACAACCTTATCTAATTTCCTCCTTTCTAACAATATCCTTCTCCGATTTTTATTTTTTATTTTTATAATTGCACAAATTCTTTCTTATAATATTTGAAAACATCTTATAAGCCCAATAAACTTATTTTATCCAAACACTTGAGAGCTTATTTTTTTAAATAAGACCAAACATCTTATAAGCTCTTAAAACATCTTATAAGTTGTTACAACTTATAAGATGTTTTAAATAAGCTTAGCCAAACGCCCTCTAAATATCACTAAACCTCATTTCTAAGGTCATAAAATGGAGAAAATGATAATCTTCCTAGACAAAAGTAATCAAATTAAGGGCTTTTTCGGGTTTAGATAGCGAAATTCATGCTAACTATTAACGTTTATTAAAAAAAAAACGACGATTCTATTTACCTTGTTGTGAATTATAGGGGAATCGTCAGCGAACCAAGTGTCTTGCCTCTCGGATTGGCAATGAGCAAAACAAGAATTTACGAACAAACCATTTTGTCTCGAGTATGAAAAGCCTCTTACTGCATTTAGCATATGATTTCTAAAACCTGCTCAAAAAATACATTTTTTTTTTTTTTATGAATTTAGAAGCTAAAAATCCAATCTTTATATATATATTATCAAGTTTTTAAGCATTTTCACCTTGCAAAAAATTGATTTGTGTCGATGAACATAGTTCGTTATTCATTGTACAATGACGCCAATTGCCCCGAGGATCAGCACTCCTAGGAGCCAAGCTTTGTTGAAGCTGAATATAAGAGGAAAAAAAACTTGATATTAATATATAGGGTTAATTACGCGTATACCCCCTCACTTATTGGGTAATTACTACGAGCCCCATGAGGTTTTTTTAATTACGAAAACAACCCTTGTTGGATCATGACAACTATAAAAACACGAGTGAATTTTTTTTTATTTTTTGGTAATTAGAGTTTAAAAAGGAGTGTCTACTTAATTTACTCTAATATAAATGTGTTGAAACCATTATATAATCGGAAGCAACATATTGGCGTTATAAATTATTGATAGAAGGAAAATCGTAAAAATGCTGGCAATGTATAAAAACTGACTTCCGGTTTTCAAAAGTCGTAATCGCCAATTATTTTGCTATTATGTTAGAATTAAATTCGATTTTAACTATATTTCTTTTCACCCTTTATAGATTACAGCTTTATAGAATGTAATCGATGCACCAAATACAGAAGACGCTTTATGTTTCATCTTCATGGGCGCATTTTTGAGCAATTTAGCATTACGGATAGAGGGTTTACCCTTAATATAATCATTTTCATTTCGTTTTTCGATTCTAAATTTTTTTTTTTTGTTCAAAAAAGTGCATAAAAACAATAATTTTTCTTACCTGCCATGAATCATAGGCAGCATTAAGAATAAAAAGAGGTGTCTTGATATGGGCTATCAGATTCTGAGGAAAAAAGCACTGCCCATGAAAATAAACGGACAAAATAATAAGAATGAGATATCGAAAAAACAAATAGTTGTATGGTTTTATAGCAGAAATAACGGACTTACTGAAATGGGATCGAGGTGGTTAATACAATTGCTTGGCAGATTTTTTCGGACATTCTGTGAAAATGTGTAAAAGATTTATAAATTATTATTACAAGGCGTGTTTCAATATAGTTATCGGTAATAAAATTCTTTCAATAATTCCAATAAAATGTGAATTTATTAAAATGATTAGTACCTGTAATCCAACAACGCCACCGAAGAAACTTCTGAGTGTGTGTCTACCAGATACATCAGCACTGTATCATGTGAATAAATAGCCATTAAAACACTTAGAAAAAAAAAAACAGAGTTATGACTTAAAAAAACGATAAAAAAATTACGCGTCCATAAATAATCCAGCATCACTTAGGCACTTCACTCTGATATTTCCAGGAAATAAAGTTCGAAATTCATCACAATGTAATATAGAAGCTAGTCCACCAGCAGAGCATCCCGAAAGAAGTGCCTATAAAACAGTATTTATCAGTCGAAAAATCATATTAAAGACGGGCCAAAAAGAAAAATAATCCCTTTTTTCCAAAATAAATTATCCATTCATATCCATTTTTCGATAATTCAGATGCCAATAAACTGGAAAATCGAAAAATTGGTCCTATTGCAATTTTCTATATTCAAAAGTTGCATAAACAGCCCCATAGATATCTGTTAAAAAACGAATAAAATTCCATGCGTAATATGCACACAACATTAAGGGTCTTGTGAGGTTTATGTAAATTAAGTAATGAAATGTGATCTATGATGCACAGACACAGCACAGACACAAAATACAGCATTTTAAAAACATTAGGACACGACACGGCCTCAAAACTGCTAATAAAATGTGTATATATATATATATATATTATATGCATATATATTCATTAATTTACGTTAAAATATATAAATTAGTCTTTTCATTCTAATTTAAATATGACTCGTTAGAGAAATAAACTATAAGAATTACTATTGTACATTATAAATTTGTATTTGAATTGTAAAGTTACATATGTTCGAAAGAAAAATAAATACTTCAGTTTTAAAATCACAAAAAATAAGTGAAATTCTAACTGCGCCCATTACGGTGTTCATATTTTTTGTTTTTACTGATAAAAATAGTTCAAATTGATCAAAAAAAAAGTAAGTTCGATTAAGTAACGACGAGTACTTGGTGAGCATAGCGCATTCCCTTTGACATAAGGTCTTCCATTGCAGCTAGCCATATCCGTTGCCCTCTAAACTGCAACCCTGCCGCCTGTATTAACAATTTTAACGTGTTTTCAAAAAACAAAAATGATAAACGGGAAAATTTGAACTTAAAACACCCTCAAAACTATATAAAGCAATTCGAAATTAAACAAAAATATCCAATTTGACAGATAAAATCGACATGTCGAAAAATGCTATAAACCTTATGTTCACTGTCTCCAGAGAAGGAAGCCCCGTCACAGTAGCGTACTTTTACTCTGTTCCAGTTAAAGAAATCTGCATTTTGTGAATTTAAAATGAGATATATGATTAAAAAAAAACTATGATTAAATAATTAATACGATTTTCTTCAATTTGAACCTGGATTTTCTTCAGCCTTGTTGCTAAGTATCCCTGCAAATGGGATTATTTTTTCGAAATAATTAGAGGAACCACGGCGTGTTTTTTTGCGGTAAATACAGGATCGAAGATTGTTACACCAGCCTCCACCCTGTCAAATATAAGGTTATGTTTGGCTCTACAAAATGAATTCTTCATTTTTACACGTAAATTTGAACACCCTTTTATCAAAATTTACTCTATTTTGTATATTTGAAAACAAGTAAGCAAACGTGTTTTCAGGAAATGAAATGTTAAATCAACATGTTAGCTCAATGTAACACTCATCTAAATGCATTTTCATTTTCGCACGTTCCTTGAGGAAATATTGACAAAAATTATTTTGGGATACAGTTCTAAATATGAATCCATATTTAGTGCAAGTCTTGAAACATAAAATAGATCACATTGTTTTACTACACTTGACAGAAAAAGATACAAGCTTTGTGTGTTATTACATTTTCTGAATACTAGTTTCAAACAATTTAAACTTTGACGATTTTGAGAACCCAAAATCTTGAGCTATATGTTTATCTAGTGTAAATTCTGAATATATATACATATATATGAACTTTAAACAAAATCATGAAACAAATATACAAAAAAATGTGGCAAAAACTCAAACAATAAAATGTGTTCATTCCCAGAGATTTTTACAAACCTCTAACTGGATGAGCCAGCTGTTTGCTCCGTTCCCAAATCCACGATGCAAGTGATAACCAGGTAATGTTCCATCCAAACATACTGCAATATTATGCGAAAAAAATTAAAAAAAAAAAAAAAGAGTTATTTTTATTCAATATCCATTCTTACTCAGTCTGGAATTTTGTTGTAAAATACTATTTCATCTCGTTATGCTCGACAAGTATATAAATTGTTTTTTAAAAAAATATAAACTTGAAATAGATTTTATATACTTATGGAAAACGTATTATCAAAAACAATTTCGGGATAGATCTAAACCAATCCCAGCTACCATCAAATACAGTTCAGCATAATTAAATGCCTATACCTGTATTTATGAACTCATTACACATTGTAAAGTAACATCATTACTATACAACAACATCACCTAAACAATAGATTAAACAACTAAACAAAATGAACACACAAAAAAAAGAAAAATCAACTCAAATTATTACCTTCACAAAAGCAATTTTAGATAACTATTTCCAACACTAAACAAAACCAATAAGCAATACAAACTAGACATTTATCACAAAATATATTCAAGAACAATAGAAACCAACACAATAGCAAGATAAGAACATATAATCCCATCAATAATTCTGCTAGAAATCTAAAAACTAACAAGAAAATCCCATAATTAACATATAAACAAGGATTAAAGTAAGATCCCATATAAAAATTCCAATATAAAATTGAAGAAAAAAAATCAGAATCAAAGAGTTTTTACCAGCCCCTTTGGCAGCAGCTCCTGGAATAAGAGTTAAACCCACCATTAGAGCATTTGGAGGCACATTTGCAGCTGAAATTCCATACATAGACTCTAACATTGACATGGACTCCAAAAACGACACATCTTCTGGCGTATTCGTAATGTTCAAAAACTCATCAAAATCAAAACTTTTAACAACCCTTTTGCTCAAAAAATGCAAAACTAAAATCAAAACCAAAGATCCCATTATCCTCCCCATTGCCTCACTTTCAAGCCCTTTTAATGAAGGGAGCCAAAAAGAATAAAGTAGCTAATGAACTAAATTTATACTCCTAGAGAGAACATATGTTTCCTATATATATATATATATATATAAAAGGGTATTTTGTAATGCCCTTTTGTATGTTGAAGTAAAGTATAAATGAAATCAATGAAGTGAGGAGGCACAGATCTTGTGAGAATTTGATTTATATTTGGTGACAATCGAAAGTTTAATACTTGAAAATACTCTTTATATAACGTGTTAATAAGATATTTCTTAATGTATTTAACTCATCGATTCATATTTTTATAATAGTATAATATAATGAAATTTTTCAGTAGATATAAATTAGCCATTGGTGGTGATTTAGTAGGGTTAGATCTGAAGAGTAAAAAGACAAAGAAAATGTGATACAATGAAGTCATGTTTTGAATCTTTTTACAGAAATTTTGTGGCTAAAACTAAACTGGCTAAGGCATTACACACCAGAAAAAGTTCAAAATTTGATGGCAAATTTGTTTGATACAGCTGTTTGTAGGGTCTAGTGATTATGAAATAATGAAAAATTGGTGTCAATTTTGTAACAAATTGATTATTAGATGTGATAGAAAGGTAATTTGATATCGATTTGTTGTAGATTATTTGATACAAAGCTATTTATATTAAATTATTGGCTTGTATCGTATAATGAATAAATAGAAAGGTAAAATAATATTTTTAGAAATACTCATTAATCATAATTCATAAACGACAATATCTCCTAACTATATTCTTGGTAAGTTAAATTGGATTTATGATGAATTAATATATGATTATATGTTTCCAACTGGAGTGGGGTGGGTCCCTTCTTGGAGTGTGTTTTTTAAATATATTATTTAATTGTTGTATAAATATATATGTCATTGAACCGTGTTATTCGGTGGGCAATTTAATGTAAATTGCTATCACGTGAAATGAGAGGATTTTTCGCCAAAATAGCACAATTTCAATGGGAAATTCAATTCATGTGTTTCGATCTCCCAAAGCACTATTTTGAATTTAAATCGATAAAATTGAGAACTGGTTTTTAAATTGATTTGTGTGGGTATAAAACCTAGTAATTGTGTGACCATAATAATATTTAATAAAATATTGAAAAGGAATATAGAGAAAAAACCAAATAATAAATAGGTTAATTCAGTCCTCTATAGCATAACATCTTCGAAATGAATTTTCTATTCCACTATAGTTTGTCTGTTTGTGTACCATAATACATATATCTATTCATTTAATTTCTTGTTCATAAGTTATTTTCAAATAAATAATTCATTTCATAATAATGTAACCACGTTGTATTATAAAAGTTATATCACTGTCATGCATTATTTAATCAAACCAAATTAAATTGGGTTAAATAGTTAACAAAATTATGGCTAAAATTAGTGAATCAATAATCTGTTAATAATAAGTGATTATGCTTCATTCAGAATTTGTGGTTGACATATTGACATCGATTAAGAAAATAACGTGATAACCAACTCTGTCTTAATCCAATTAATTAGATGGCCTTAAATTAGTTTCGACCACGTCCATATAAGTTAATCACTATGGTCATCCTCAATTGTGATTGTGAAATCTAAATTTAATTATTTGTTACCCACATGATCAATGCATATAAAAGTATTTTCTTAAATATAAACTTATTTAAATATGTATAAACTTGATTTAATCCGATTTATATATAAAATATGTGGATAATAAAATTATTTGTTTACATGTAAAAAAAAAATTAATGCGCACTCTTATTATTAATAATAATAGCACTTAAATGCAAAATGAGTACTCTTAAATATGCAAAAGATATGGGTGTTGAGATTATGTATTTTATTTTATTATAGAAGCACAACCGTTTTAGATGTACGCTTTTTAGTTTAAAATAGAAGTAAAAAACAGGTGAGGGGTTTGGAATAAAAGTTAATTATTTAAAATGTTAAAGTAAAATAGGAAAAACTAATGTATTATTAATTGAAACGGCTTAATGTGTGCTTAAAATTCTTATTTATTTATGAAAAGATATAATAACAAAATATATGATAGAATTCTTAAGTTTATGCAAAATGAGAGCAGCTTAAACCGTGAAAATGGGTTTATGGGAGAGCAATATATGAATGCAGCATCCAAAATGGTGAAACTCAATAGTCGAAAGCATCACTAGCTTATGCGCGCTGACCCCGAGTAGCATGAGACACGTGGAATCCCATGTAAATCAGCGCAATATATATATATATATATATATTATATATGTTATTAATTAAGTGTGACTAATGTTTAAATCAGCGCAATATATATATATATATATATATATATATATATATATGATTAATTAAGTATGACCAAATTCATACAATAGAAAATTTTACCGGAGTAAAAGAACTACAAGTAGGTTTACAAAGAAAATCCATATCATTCACCATGCATTCCACAAGAACACATCTTTCATTCATGAAACCCTATTTGCAATCTCTCTTAGTACAAATCTAAGTATATTTGAAACCCAACAATACATATTTCCAAAAAACATTTCTCACAACATGATCAAACCACACACCAACAAATTACACACAACACAAAACATGATCAAAATGAAAACAAAATGTCCAAAAACCACTATACATATTCACTAATATCTCCATCAAGCTTCATTTCTTGCTCTTTATAAACAAATTTTTCACCAACTTTAACCCTCTTTCCCATTAGCTTCATTCGACGCCGATACACTATCCATGCCCCTCGACTCGTTCTCATCCTTAACAACACCGACGTTTTCATCATCTTTTTTGTACTTGTACCAAGTTGCCCAATACAAGTAACTAAAGAAATTAACCACACTCAAACCAGCCAAAAACCAATAGAACAAATTCAAATTATTTCGATCCAAATCCTGCCCGTGTAACCACCCTTCCCCACTAGGGGCGACCCGTTTAGTCACCGAGTTTATAATGTTCACGAAAACGCTACTCAAAAAGTACCCAAACGACATCGAAATATAAGTAAACGAAGTCGAAAGTGACTTCATCCCATTAGGTGCTTCCTTATAGAAAAACTCCAACAACCCTACTAGTGTAAACATATCTGCAATCCCAAAAACCCCATACTGAAAAGATAGCCAAAAAACAGAAATAGGATTTTTAGGGTTTTCGAAATTTCTACGTTTTCGTTTAACTTCGACTATGGCTGCTATAGACATGGATATTGCTGATAAAACGAGCCCTAAACCGACTCGTTGAAGCTGAGTTATACCTGAGGGATGTTTAGTGAATTTACGGATAAAGGGTACGAAAAAACGGTCGTAAATTGGGATTAGGATGATCATGAAGAGTAAAGGGATGACTGGGATTGAGGCTGAGGGGACTTTGAAGGACCCGAGCCGAGGGTCCATACGGTAGCCCTGTTGGACCGAGAAGGTTTGGAGTTGAGCCATGCAGGTGTTGAGAATGATGGTGCTGGCTATGATTGGGATCATTCTTGAGAGGATTTTTACTTCTTCGATTTGTGTTACTGTGCAGACTTTCCATGGGGAAGGGTCTGTGTTTTGGGGGAGGATTGCTGCTTTGTCTAGGCACCTGTATGGTTAGTTTGAGTTGTATATATGTCAAGAAAATTGGATAAGGATTCAGAATACACAAACCCTATAAATCGAATGACAAAATCTGTAATTTTTTTGAAAAATGATGAGTGTTTAGATAATATTTAGATTAGTAAAAGATATGATATAATCTAAATATTGTCTAACAATGATATATGTTTCAATTTTGATACTGTCACTAATATTTTTATTTTGTGGTGAAAAATGTAAAAGAAAAAAGGCTTAAAAAAGCTGTAAAAGAGGTGAAAATATGTGCCCAACGATAATAGTAATATTCTTTATTTAAAAATAGCAAATATAATTTCTAAAATAGAAAAATAGATATATAATTAATTATATGAGATTTTAACCTATAGAATCATCAAATATATATATATATATATTATATACATATAAAAAGTCAGAGTTCTGGTACTATAATTGAGACTATTAGAAGTGCATAGGGCTTTAGGGATTACTCAAGCTACGACAAGAAAAATAACATTTTTTTGGACCTTGGAAATCTTGGACAAGGAAAAAAAATGAAAATGATAAGAAATGAAGAAAAAAAAACACACTTATTTAGAGTGATGATTTTTTAAAACATATTTTCCTTGCTAAATTTCATGACCAAATGGGTTAATGATTAATATAAGAAGATAATGTTACCTAAATTGTTCGGTATGAGCAATTTTTACTGTGGTAGATTCTGAATCTTTCTCATTGATCTCGTACAATTCACTAGGACTCTCTGGATAGGACAAACCACGATTCTTTATTGCCACGACTATAACCTAAAAACCACAAAAGCAATTAAAAATCGTAAATAAATCAGGTATACTATTCCGGTCTATTCAAGATTATTGGATGGTGTGTACAAAAACATATCGTCGGGTAGTAAGATATTCATTGTTATACCTGAGCAACTCTTATAATCGGGCTATCTCTAGGCACCTGCAGTCGATAAAACGGCTTCCCAATCACAAGAGAAACGAGACCCAAAAACGCGCCAACCGTAGTGATGAGAAACCCTTTCCACCAATTGTGATTGTTCTTATTAGTGGCAACCCAAACAATGATAGTAACCCCAATCGATGCACCACTCACTGAGCTAAGCAAGAGCCAATTGAAGTAGCTCGCTAGACCCTTGGCTTCTTTCGCGTCTTTCGGGTCGAATTGGTCGGCCCCGAGGGCCGGAAGGGACCCGCGGACCCCACCAACGCCTAACGCGAACAAACACAACGACGTGTAGAAGTAAATCGCGACGCCACCTTCGAGGCAACTTGACTTGCCACAAGGGCTTGGGAGTAAGTTGGTGTTGTGGGCTTGGATTGTCATCATGGAAAGAGCCTAAAAAAGGGTAACAAAATAATGTGTTTCAATTTGTTTTGATTGATTGATTGAGGATTGGGTACACATGTAGTGTAGTGTAGTTGTTGTGTCACATCTAAGTGAAAAACATTGCATGATTAAGAATAATTGGGAAGGAGAAAGATGGATAGGAAATGAAGAGATGTTGAATAAAATTTTAGTTGTCAAATCTTGTTTGTTATTGGTATCAAATTTGATCTATTTCAATCATTAATCATATGATATTATAATATTTTAGTTGTCAATTTTTTTATCATTCAAATCTAATTTGATAATAAAATTCCAACAGGATGAAAATTGAAATTGATCAACTCTCGTGGACCAAAAATTAATTATTTCCCTTTTATTAAATACACGAATTATATAATAAATTTAATTCACTTATTTAATTATTTGAAGTTTTTTCCCCACTCTCCTAAAAAGTAAATACCTAGTAAAGTTGTAATATCTCTTTCATTCGTTTCAAAAGTCACGTGCTATCCAAACAAGTAGGGATGGGCACATAAAGCCATTTCACTCCAAACCAACTTATATAATTCAAACTTTTATGTGTAACATTATATTCTTCTTCCCAAATTAAATATCTTAAATGCAATATATATATAATTATATTGAATTAGTTGTAATAAAATTACATACCAAGACTTCAAGTGTGCCAAAAATGAGGCATGTCTGAAACCTGTTGATATAAGTGTCTGAAATGAAGCCACCAAGAAAAGATAGCAAGAAAGTTGATCCCATTAAGTTTGTGAGAGTGTTTGCTGCACTTGAAAGATCAAAGTACATTTTGTAGGAGAAATAGAGCACCAAGCTCACCATATTTGCTACAAATCCCATGTTTTCCAATGCCACCAATCCTAAACATTAAACACCATATATAATAATTGTTAACAGCTCGGCTCGATTAACAATACAATTTGCGTATAAATTATCCTCAAAATGGGTAAAAAGTTTCAAACGGTTAGTATTCATTATCATGTTGAGATAATAAGTATTTTTTTAACTCAAATATAATTCAATAAGATTGGTGTTAATATTGAACGATGAGAATCATGTCATTTATTTTGTATTAAATACACGAAAATTATCGAGTTTAAGTTGAACTCTGAAGTCTACTAGACCAAACTAAACTATAAGATATTTTTAACCTTAACTTTTTATGATTCTCGTAATAACTACCCGATATCTATCATATCAACGATAAAATGGACTTAGAATTTAACATCTATGTATCACTTAAATAAGTGATGAAAATAGACTTTAAATTCATGAAATTCAATGATAGATAGATAGAATTTCAAAAGGGTTATGACTCACCATAAATGAAAGAAGTGGCTTTGAATCCTCCTTTGGCTTTAACTCTTGATGGGCTTTGAGAGTTGTACCCATCTTCTGCATGATCTACATTCGCCATTGTTGGAAGCTTAATTGGAAGAAGTTGAAAGAGAGGAATAATGTTTATGAGAAATGAGAAATGTCTTAATTATAGATATAGGAGAATTTTTGCACTGTATAAAAAGTCTATTGATGACATGATTGATCGAATTCTCTCTCAATTGTTCATGATTAGGACACAATGGCATGGCAGCTGAGTTTTTCATTGTAAAGGCATTTGTTAAGACGTGGGGGTGGGGTAGATAGTCAGCACAAAATCATTTTACAGTGGATCGAGTGCAATAAAATTGTCGTAATTTATGATTAGGACACAAAGAAATGTGATGGATCTCCTATTAATTATTAAGGGTACTCTCGTAATTTAATAAAGCAAGCTTATATATATATGAGTATATATATATATATATATATTCGTCGTCGTATATTGAGTCTGGCCCTGGCCAGTAAGACAAGCCCATGGCTCAATAAATGTATTATAAGTATCACCTTAATCACTTAAAAATGATTATATGGCTTATATCCAAAAATTAGAAACACTTAATAATATTATCTGAGTCTTTAAGATCGAGGATCGGAGTACAATATACGAGAACTATGAAGAGGCTTGATCCTATCAAAGTAGATACGTAGGCAACTTGCTCTCTTCAATCTATTAAAACACTAACTAGTATGTCGCGGGTCGTATTAGGATCTCATCCCACATGTTATTTACGTGATACACATTTAATCATGCATGAATTTTTCATTATAACAGCATTAGTATGATGTGGGGTGGGGTAGGCTCTGGGTAGAAGTCATTTTACAGTGGATCGAGTGCAATAAAAATATTATGTTTATGAGTAAGAAACAATGGAATAAGAGTTGAATATTTCATTCAATTAGAAGTCACAAACTTAACAATTACTATAAAAAAAAATAAAACAATAAACCTTAATCTCTGCATGCCATTTCATTAATTCTTACAATATGAATCGCAATAAAAGATCTAATTACTCGATTCAAAATAAAATAATTGTGGAAATTGATTTTTGCACTCTACTATTCAATATTTTCTCAAAAAAAATTATATTAAATAATGGAGGGGCAATTATATATTTAAAATGCTAATATTATTTCTAGAAAATTAAATTGTCACAGTGGGCTCGAAGATAGCTAAGTTATACCCTTTGAAAGATGCGTTGGGATCTTTCATTTAAATTTGTAGCCAACCTTTTAAGACAGGTCATAAATCAGTATATAAAGCCATTCACATAATATACAAGAAAATATTTGTGTAGAAAGATCAGTTTTACCAACTTTGTCATCTATATTCTTAACTATATCCTATGATTAATTCGTGCATTTAATATTACAATCATATCCTCTCGTACTATGAAAAGCTAGGGGTATTGTTATTAATTATTATCATTATTATTAATAATAATAATAGTTATATAACTATGTGATGGGACTTGGAATATTAATTGTGTAGAGAAAAATAATGTATTTTTTGTTATATATAGTTATTTTCAATAATTCGTAAAAATTAATTTGTTTTAGTTTTGATGATTATCCTGTATTTTCTTAATATGGGTATTAAATCATATTAGTCTCGTTTAAGAAATAATTACACATGATATGTAAGCTTAAAAAGTTAGATATTAAAAGGTGAAAGGACCGTTGATTATTATACTAAGAGAAATAAGTATAGTAAAGTTAGTTTTTTTATTCGAATTTGAATTATATGCTTTTGTTTTTAAATAAAAGATATATTTTTTGTGTATGAAATTAAATAGCATGATTATAAGGGAGGGAGTAGGAATTTTATTATTGAAATTTATTTTTAGTGATCTATGTCCAAGATGGAGGGGCCAATTTTGACCAGTCAAATGAGATTTAAAGTCACTAGTGATAAATATAAGTCATTGACAACAAAAATATCATAGTGATTATATATTTTATTTTCATTGCATATTTATCGCGAACTATCAATTGTTGAATTAAATATAAACATAAAATCAAAATACATATTAGTAGTGACCAAATATTTAATAGTGCTATTTAATATATATTAATCAATAATATTTTTTAGTGTAATTTACAAAGTAGTCATAAAAGCCATTTGGATGACATCAATGTTCGTCTAATTTTAACTAATTAAAAGGTTGGTAAAGTAAGACTAATATAAGGAAACATGTTCCTTTTTCTAAGTATATTATTAATTATTAATTATTTTTATCCATAAGCAATCTAGTTTTTTACTACTTAAAAAATTGAAGAAAAAGACGTACAGACGATCGAGACAGTTAAACGACTTTTAATTATTAGAACACAACATAAAAATCTCTGTCAAAATAATTATTTTTTACGACAAGTTTCAAACTGTCATTATCATTTAATTAAAAAATCAGCATCGAGAAATAAGTGGACATTCTCTATATGAAAACTTAAGGGCTTGTTTATTTATCTTTTGATTTTTGAAATTTTGAATAATGAAATTCTAAATTCCTCAATACATTATTCTCATTTAGTTTCATATTTTTTCCCCTACTCAACTTTTTCAAATCAATGTATGACTATATATTAATCATTTCAAACATTCATCAATCAAAATTATTTACTTTAATCATTTTTTCTATTACTCTTTTATATTTTATATTTAATACTTTATTTTTTAATTTAAATTAATAATTATTAAAATAATTGGTATTTCATTCATTTATCTCATTGTACATCAATTTTCAATAAATTTTAAAATCATAAACAAGCAACTATCATTTTCACACAAATTTTCGCAACATGCATTAATTTCTAAAAAAAATTAAAAAGCTTTGTCAAATAAGCTATATGACGGAAAATGAACTATGACTATCAAATAAGCTTTGTCAAGTCGAGACACATGAAAGAAGCGACTATTTTGATAAAAAAAAATTAAAGTGGGATAAAAATATAACTTTAGGTGCGGCAGCGTAATAAAAAATTACTTTAAGAGCTAATGTGATACAAAATAAATATTTTAAAAATTAGTAATAATACTATCTCATTTTTTTCTTGATTAATTTACTTCAAATTTAATGGTCAAATGTATATACATAAATACCAAACTTTAGGTTATGGTAAGGTCATGAAATTAATATTATAAACTTAATTTATAAAGTGATTGGTTTTTGTAATAACTAACCAAATATTGGAATTGCAAGAACTTTTGATGGTTCATTGGATTATCCAAGTATTTTGAAGGTAGTGCTAATTGTAGGGTCAAACTTTTAGTAGTGGATGTAACACATATTGGCCACCTCTCATGGCATGTCTATTGTCACAAAGCAACTAATAAAGTGATTAATAGGGCCAAAGCTACAAAGCTAAAAAACACAAATTCATGTGCATATCTTAAATTATGATCATTTCATTTTCAACACCATCCACAATTGGAATAATGCTTAATTGAAGAATATAAAGTAAAATAATGAATAAAAGGCTACTTGAGTCATTTAAATTAGGTTGATCTATTAGAAAAGAGGTAAAATAGAGGTTGGTCAAAGTTTAATTTAAAGAGCCCGACTCGTTATTCGTCGGGTTAAATTATATCACATTGAGTCTGTTTTTTTAGTCTAACAAACCCGGTTTGACATACACTTTGAGGATGGTGAGCGGGCTCCACCCCAAACATATAGTCTAGGACACACCAGATTTATTGAACCAATGAAACATATTATTTCCGCTTTTCATCTATTCCCAATCAGTGTTTTTATACGTGTTATTTTACCAATTTTACATATTTGAATACCACCTGCTAAAACTACGCATCAAACTTCTTAATAACATTAATTTTATACATATAGCGCGTACGTCTAGAGTGTAAAACAAATTGAGATAAAAAAATTAGAAAGAAATATATGAAATACTAACGGGACTCAATATTTTTTAGATTGACTATTAGAAAAACCACTGCTCTGGATAATTTTGAGTCGAATTTGCAATAATTTTAAGATAATTTTGGCAATTGAATTAAAGTTGCTTCATTTTCAACTTTGAAAACCTTCCTCTTTACTCTAAAGACGAACATTACCAATGTCCTAAGACCTTTTATCATTTAGGTCACATGCAAGTACAACTCAAGAAAGTCCCTTTGATAGCTATGTGACTTCCTTTCAAGAAATAAAGTGAAGGATTTCTTGCTTGATCTTCCTTTAAATTGATGATAAATTAAAGACATTATAAATGTCACTTTCATTCATAAATTTTATTCACACAATTATTATACATCAATCAAATATCCCGTCTATACCTAAAATCTTTAAACACTCTCTATATTGTATTAAAATACATCAAACACTCTTTGAGTTCATGGATAGACAGATACCCGTTATTTAAAATCATAAAATTGCCATAAATACATCTAATACGAACTATATAGTACTTTGCTCTATGTTAAAATTTAATGAATTTTGATATCAAATTTTATTTAGCAAGAATTTAATAAATGCACTACTCTTGTATAAATTATAAATTCAATAAATAAGAAGATATGGTTGTATTATGTTTAAATCTTTACAAGCAAATTTGTATGACTAGCAAGTAATTATGGGTCCCATTGCCTAGTTCTATAAACTCAACATTTAAAAAATGTTAAGAATATCAAAATATTTCTCTTGATTAATTTAAACTATAGGAAAATCAATTAATCACATTCAAATAGTCTACTTTTTGAGTGATTTTTAATGAGTATCACTATTATTTTATAAATTGACTTGTAACTAGTCGACTTCATATAAATCCCACATAAAAAATAATTATAATTATACTGAATTTTAGAATCCCGATATATCTCTTTCTCATAATTATGGTAATTATAAAAGGAGTTCAATAATTTTATATATGTAGCTATCACTCGTGTGAGAACGTATTATTCAATAATGTTATATAAGTAGCTATCCACTCGTGTGAGAATTTATTGTTTAGATTATTAAATCTATATGTTTAGTCAAATTCATGTAGGACTGATTTTGTTTGTCCACTATTCCAATTATTAAATTTAATCAAGTTCAGTCAATTACTTATAATATGGACATTTAGAAAAGGATGAAATATCATTAATATAAATGAATGATAGTTGAATTGAAAGAAAGAAAGCAACAATACCTCTCAAATTTAACAATATTATTACTAATATTTTTATTCCTACTTACTATTATTGACACAATTTTTTTTGTCATATACAAATAAATTTGCTCTAGATATATACATATAGGGATAATTACATTGGGTTTCTTGATTTTTTTTTAAAATTATAACAAAAATTTCATAAAATAAAATTAACATGCGACATTTCATTTTAATTTGTTCAAAAATTAACTTAGTAAATTTGAGGTCTAAAATCAAGAACTATTTTTTTATTTTTCTGGTAGCTGAGCTGGAATCGACCTCATTTTATAGTGACCACTAATAATTTCTATACTAATATGAAACAGATTCATGCACAAAATCTACACATATATTAATTATTACATTTCAATATTCTGCAATCACTTAAAGTAAGATTGTTTTTTCCATATTCTGAACATGCACATTGTCCAAAAGGTTGAATCCCCAACCCCAAGGGCCCTCCATGTCCCGGCCCGACAGAGCTATGGGAGGAATAAATCATGGTAACCCAGCCAATCACAGGGGTTAGACCAGTGCCCACTGCGCACAAGGAGCCCCCCTCACTTGAGAGGTTGCTCCCACACTGCCGCTGATGGGACTCGATCCTTGGTCATTGTCCAAACTTCACCATTCTGTGACCAACTGGGCTGCCCATGCGGGCTTCTGAACATGCACATGTCCCTACAATTAGTGTGTCTAAAATTATGTTAGTTTAAATTTATTTAAAATATTTTATAATATAATTTTGAAACTTCGAAATATAGAATTTTAATTTAAAATAAGCTTTTCAAATGTTTTAAAATTATATCATAATTAAGGAGGTAAGATGTTTGTAAAGACAATTTTGTATTTACGCTAACCAAATTAAATGAACTGATAAATTAGGATGTCATCAATTAATTAAATACATATATTTTTAATGGCCGAGCTTATAAAATTTTAAAATTCTTTTTGAAGGTATATAAGACTTCATTTTTAAAAATTATCAAATACTTTGTTGACATCTTATAAAATCTCAAATATATTCAAGATATTTTTTTTAGAAGAGCTTATAAGCTTGCCTAACATCTAGGACTAATCTTGAATTTACCATCACATTAACGCTAAAATTGCATTCTCTATTTTTGATTTTATGTTATTTCTTGTATTTTATTTTCCGCACTCATGCTTGGAAAAATAATATCAAATTGATTATTGATTCGTTCCATAACTTAGTCAAAATTCAATTTTGATCCTATTTATTATGAATTTCTCATATTTAATCTCGTAACTTTTTAAAATGTCTAATATTTAATCCCATCGTTTAATAACTAACGATCAGCTCTTTTGATCAACATTTTAATCAAAAATTTTTTTGAGGAGATTTTATGCGTATGGGATACGTGATATTGAGTACAAAATCGTAATATTTAATATAATTTGTATAGACTGTATTCATGCATAAATTGTTCCAAAAAGATCGATCTGTTGACTAACAGAGTCAATCAACATATTTTGAATGATAGGACTAAATATGTCGCATTTTGAAAGTTGAGGGTCTACTATTAAGAAATTTATAATATTGAATATAACTAAAAATAAATTTGAGCAAAATTATGAAATGAAAAATAAATTTTTCCAATCTTTGACCAACCAAATACCTAGATTTATGTTTGTTATGCTTTGTTTTTTTCCTCAGTTCACAATTCAACCTAATACTTACGATTATTGTCAAATCAATGACAAAAATAGGAAAATGCCAATAAAAACAGGTGGATTATCAATTCTGAAATTCACCAACATTATCTCAATCTATAATTCTTAATAATAGAGAGACAAATCACATGGATATTAAGGTGTAATTTTACTATATACATTGCATGTATCATTTGCCCAATTGATACCTTTAATTTTAATCTTATCATCATCACATTATAAATCACATATAATTTCTAATAATATATGGTATTTTTATATGTTTTTAGTAACTTTCTATTAATTTTTGAAATAGCCATCTCATTTATTTGTTTAGTCCAGTTAGATGTTGGCCTGAAATAAAACTTTGTATTTTATTATTATTAGTGGAGAGAGAAACATGCAGTGATAGGATAAGTTATAAAATAAAAAATAAAAGTCTTCGTAATGTAGAAAAGATATGGATAACTAAAAATAAGAATAGTTGAGATTAGCTAAAAAGATAAATCACTTTACTATTAAATATCAATTCGCATCTTTGTCGGATCAAAATTCTTGTTATTTCGATTTGACTTCTGCTTTTGGATTTCTCGAATTTATTGTGTCAATTAAAGAATGCATAATTTTAAAATAGATAAAGACAACTTTTCTACAATTGTTTATTTATGTTTTTGAATTTGAATTTTAAAAATATTTGGAGAAATATATATTATGAAGATTTATGTAAGAATGATGTTTGTTTGTTTTATTTTTAAAAAAAAATTGGTGGAAGTCATAAAATATTTGAAAACTGGAAAAATCCTAATTTTAATCCTACAAGATATTGCGATTCTAATTTCAATTTCATATTTTACGAGATTTTAGAAAATGTACTAGAGTTGCAATATTAGTGATTTTTCATAATAATATTAGTCTCATACTTTATTTTTATTATTATTAATTGTATTTTACTCCTTCAACTAAACAAGATGTATTAAAAAAATCCTTAATCAAATATTATTTATTTACCACTGAAAAATAATTTCAATATTAAAAAAGAGAACATATAGGTTAGATGAACGTTCATAACGTTGCCCAATTATTATTTTCTTGAACATTTTTTAATTTTATCCTAATTTTTATGCAACGTAAGTGATTATAATATTTGTTGAAGAGGATGTGTGACATTTTTTTATACTTTAATGGTTAAAATGTAATTTTAACAAAATTAAAATATAGAACTAAGATTGATTAGTAAAGAATTAACATTAAAATATTGAAACTGTTTTCAAAATTTATTAAATGATAAGACTAAAATTAGAATAATATTTTGAACTAAATTTGTAATTTTGGCGAGAAGTCTATAGAACGAAGATGGATGGATAATAGCATACATACAAGCATAGAACGCAGGAAAGAAGGTTTACTGATTAAATACTCGGATTACTCGTTCTGTTTTCTGCAACTCAAATGGGTATAAAGGTATAATCTTTTTCGCCAGAATTTTTGTTTCTGTTGATTTTTTGGGGTTTTTTTTGGTCTCAAATAAGTGTATGTTGCGAAATCGATAGGGTTTAACGAAGCTATTGGCGGAAAATGCGCCCAATGCGATGAAAGAGCAGAAATTGGAGAGTTATTGCGGCCGCAAAATCGCCATTGATGCCAGCATGTGCATCTATCAATTCCTGGTCCTTTTTCTTCTCATTCTCTGTATATATATGTTATTTTAGTGTAAAAAGCATTATTGTGTAATGGGTAGGGTGCTGGGTGTACAAAATGTCGTAGGATAGGGTGCAAATTGTACAATCTTTGACCAATTCATGTGGGTTATGCAAAAGCATTGTTCACGATTTGCTGGAAGACAAATGCTCGATTATTTGGGGCGTGTTTATGTGTTTCGTTGATTAGGTTAAAATGAAGCTTCTCTTGATGTTGAATGGATTTGTTAATTGTGAGCAAATGTAATTGATGTGTAGTTAATATGTAATGAATGGTTGATTATTTCAGATTGTTATTGGAAGAAATGGTACTGAAATGCTCACCAATGAAGCTGGTGAAGTAACTAGGTATCTAATCTCTACTCACAAACTGATTTTCGTCGTGAAAGTTGGTAATTTATTCGTGACAATAAGTAATGATTAATTGAATTTATGCAGACCCTGGTCCATAAAGGCATACATGCCCATGTGTATAACCACCATATACAGACATACATTTCGATAGAGATATTACTTTGATCGTTTATACTTTTGGCTATTTACAATGCCAGTTTCCATGTTGACTCTTGTTATTGTGGTGGTAAATCTGTTTTGTGTCTAATTAGTTTCTCTCTTAGTCACTTGCAAGGAATGTTAACAAGGACAATCAGAATTTTGGAAGCTGGAATAAAGCCAGTGTAATTTGTCTCCTCACCTTGTTATCCATACTCCAAATTTCTGATGTAATTATTTCATGCTATGATAATCTTTGAGATTTATCCTTTAATACAATTATTTTGTGGCATTAGCTATGTTTTTGATGGTAAGCCTCCTGATTTGAAGAAACAAGAGATTGCAAAACGGTATTAAATACTCCATTTCGTCTCATCATTTTACTTAGTTTGAATCATTCAGTAAGGTCATATGGTTGCCTATTGAGATTTTAATGTGGTGAATGTAGATTTTCGAAACGAGCTGATGCAACCAAGGGCCTAAATGATGCTCTTGAGGTTGAATTTTTAGTATAGTGCAAACGAGAAATTTCTATTTCTATATATATATATATATATATATATATATCTTCTGACTAATCCTTTGATCTTTATCTTCTCGTCTTTTTCGGGTCTACCGATAATATCACTCAGCATAATGTTTTTTGTTGTCAATGCAGACTGGTAACAAGGAGGATATTGAAAAGTTCAGTAAAAGAACAGTAAAGGTGCACTTGTAGAATGCTTTTATTTCTGAATATATTGCACAAAGTTTTTGTTAAAGGCAATTCTGATGGATAGAATTTCTGAAAATAAAAAGCACTGTTGAATGTAGAAAAATTTAGAAGGAATTTGCAAATCAATCGAACTACAGAATGTGCACTCGATTAGAAAATAATAAAAAACAAGTCTTTCTGGAGATTCACATTCATATAACAAAAGAGACGTTTAATCAGTATATTGTCGTATAAAAACTTTTCAATCAACTGAGGGATCTAAATAAGCTATCCATTTTCACTTTAAAATAATTAATTTCCTGGAAATACATCATTAGTAGTTCTATAATAGAACTCTGATAAGTACTGCTTATTTACAGAAAAAAAGTGATACTTATTTGATAGATGGAAACATTTGCACAGGTTACTGAGCAGCACAATGAAGACTGCAGAAAGCTTCTTAGACTTATGGGGGTACCAGTGATTGAGGTGATGTAATAACTTAATTTCTTTTAGGGTGTGTTTGGATTGACTGATTTGGATTCGGGGAGGGTATTTGGAGGAAGGATTTGAAATGACACCTAAAATGGAGTCATTTGAAATCCACCATAGTTATGAAGAAAATAGCTCAAATTAAATATCGAGTGATTTGAAATCCTTTGTAACTTGGATACATCCAAACGAACTTTATGGATTTTTTGACGAATTTGAAATCCATAGATTTGAAATCCTTCAATCCAAACACACCCTTAATTTTTTCTGCTTTCACATAGTTCATAGTTAAACTAGTAGTCTTCAGAAGGGTAACATTATTCCTTCATGATAATATTTTGCTCGTGTATTTCTTAGGCTCCGTCTGAAGCAGAAGCACAGTGTGCCGCTCTTTGCAAAGCAGACAAAGTATGTATATAGCTTTTGGAATTTTACAAATCCAGTTTTTACGGCAAGATGTGGGCTTTTTTTTAAAAAGAGCAATTCTTACTTCTGCATTGGGCATATCTATAGCCTATAGGTTCATGATATTCTAGATCTCATTAATAGAAAATGATTGAATCCAAATTGTGGGCTCTTATAGATTAAGTGTTCTTGTAATATGCATTTATTAGAAATACTTTTGCCCTTTATTTGAATATCAGGTTTACGCGATGGCCTCTGAGGACATGGATTCCTTAACTTTTGGAGTTCCAAGGTTGCTCCGTCATTTGATGGATCCTAGTTTTAAAAAGATCCCAGTGATGGAATTTGAAGTTTCGAAGGTACTAATTTAGTTACTGATCAATTCTAAGTTCGTTCTTATCTGACTCGAACTTATGTTACAGATTTTGGAAGAATTAAACCTCACCATGGATCAATTTATCGATCTTTGCATTCTCTCCGGTTGTGACTATTGTGATAACATTAGAGGTAAAAATTGCTAATATGTGTAAGCAAATTATAACGTCAATTATTTCGCAACACGTGTTTTTATAATTTTCAGAGTTGTCTGTGACAAATCCTTCTTACATTACAAACTATGTTGATGTCAAGATAATGTAATCTAATCTGCATACATTTTCAGGTATTGGGGGAGTGACTGCTTTGAAACTGATACGGAAACATGGTTCAATGGAGCACATTCTCGAGAATATTAACAAACAAAGGTGCTTCATGGGTTTTTTATTACATTCTAAAGTTTTTCGAATTAATTAATTATGTATAGGATAACGTAATTATGTTAGATTGTTTCAGAAGTATCTACGTTTTCCCATGAATCCTTAAAATCTTTTGTAATAAATTTTATATACCTGTTCATGCAGATACCAGATACCAGATGATTGGCCGTATCAAGATGTTCGAAGGCTCTTTAAAGAGCCTTCAGTTTTGACAGATGATGATCAACTTGATTTAAACTGGACTCCTCCAGATGAAGATGTGATTGGCTTTTCCAAAAGGCTTTCGATTTTTTTTTTCGATTTTTTTTTCATATGGCAATTTTGACTCTCAATATAATTCGATCGTGTTATTTTCTCCTGTAGGGCTTGTTAAGCTTTTTGGTAAACGAAAATGGGTTCAACGGCGATAGAATAACTAAGGCATGTCTCCATTGTTGTTATGTTATACTTATAGCCCTTTCCCAATGCACCACATTGTTGGCTAATTCGATATTGTTGATATATTTAGGCAATAAAAAGGATCAAAGCTGCTGAAAACAAGTCGATCTATGGCGGGTATGAATCAAATGAATGATTAAATGTTATTATAGAATTTTACTACTGAATAGATAATCACTTTCTAACACTATGTTTTTGGACAGGTTAGAATCATCTTTCAGACCAATTGTTAACTCATCGGTACCTAGCATACAGAAGGTAGTTTTCACCTCGTATTTAAATTCTTTGCTGATTGATTAGTTGATTAAACACTTAGGGTGTGTTTGACTGTTTGGATTGAGTGATTTGGATTTGGGGAGGGGATTTGGAGGAAAGATTTGAAATGACACCTAAAATGGAGTCATTTGAAATCCACCGTAGTTATGCAGAAAATAGCTCAAAGTGAATGTCGAGTGATTTGAAATCCATTATAATTTGGATACATTCAAACGAACTTCATGGATTTTTTGACAGATTTCAAATCCTTCAATCCAAACACACCCTTAAATTTTGATGATTTTAAGGTGGACCGAGTCGAATGGAACCAATCCACCATACACCGTTGGATACAAGTATAGGATGACAATATACCTTAATCATTTGCATCCAATGGTGTATGGTGGATCGGCTCCTATATGGGTCCCACCACAACAAACAATGATTGTGATTGTTCGGGATTTTGGACCCGAGACTTTCGAATAGCGGGCCCTCCAAAGACCATAATAAGATAAGAATAGATGAATGAATCGCATATGATGCTTTCTTGACTTGTACAAATCTCTACTCTAATTGCGTTACAAATGGCTTGTTTATGTATTGAGCAACAGAGAAGTAGATGCATTGTTGCAATTCCAAAACAAGTAGTCAAGCTTAAGACGTCGTTTTATCCCAGGTCGAAGAACATTGACCTTCCTTCTGTAGATTTGTGCTCGAAGAAATCCATGCCGTTTCGTAGAAGCTTATGCTATGGCGCGTGAAATTGAGTAGGCAATGGCGAACATGGATCGGTCTCGAGCTATTTTATGCTTTAGTTAGTTCATTTTGGTAGCAATAAAATTGTTACAAGTTGTATGATTAAAAGATGAATTCTTGCACAAGTGTTGCAAATATGTATTGTTTTAGGGTTGACAATGAGTGGGGATTATTTAAATTCAAATCGATTCAATTTTAATTTTGGATGGCCCAAACCCGACCTGTAAGGCTTGAGACCCGACCAGGACCGTGGGTCCGGGATCTTGGACATGTTCCGGTCCAATAATTGTCCGTTTTACTCAAACAAGATTTGAATTTTACCCCTTAAATTACCCCCAAGTGATTTACTCGAACAAGATCTGAATGTTATACTAACAAAATTTGAATTTTAACCCCTTGAAAATACTTGTTGATCTTGTACCGCATAAAAAATCCGAAGTTTATCCATGACCTCTTTCCCCGACCCAGACCAACTAAAGGTGTCAAGTAAAGGTTGCCCAACGGCTTCTTTGTTAATTTTTCTTAAAAATAAATAAATTCTATTTTTTTTCCCTCTATAAATATTAACATATTTTTTCAATCCACCACATCAATATTTAAAATATTATACAAAATTCATAAAAACTCAAAAATATTATATACATATTATATAAACTAAAAAATATCCAAACATTATATCATATATATTACTAGTTATATAATAATAATATACTTATTATATCAATACATTATATACTACTTTTATAATTATTCTAATTATAATAATAAATATTGAAATAAAATAAATTTATTAAATAAAGAAAATGAAAAGAAAAGTACAAAAAAAAGGGGGCAGGCCTGATGGCCGGTCCAATAAGGCCGGCCTATCAGGCCTGGCCGGCTGGACCGTAACGTGTCGGCCAGTTCTAGACCGTTAGGGCCATTTGACACTTTTAGACCCGCCCAAAATGATTTAGGCCCACATGTCCAATTGTTTGTCTAATTTTTTAATTTTTTATATTTTCTTTTCAGTATAAGTAAAAGTAAATTCAATATACTGTCAATTTTCGTTTATCAATTTATATGATAAATTGAATTCCTTGAAGATCTATGAAAAATGAAATAGATTTGAGTAAGCTTCTATTTCATTTACGAGTTGTTCAATATTCCTAAGAATCCAGATGATTTGATGCTCTGAATTTGACTGATAAACGCCGATAATGGAAGATAAGCAAAAATCAACAACGAAAAGCAGCAGCAACAGCTCTTGGCGTCAGAAAGAGCTCGCATTTATCGCTGTATACGTCGTCGTTTTCTACACCATTGTCGTTCGTCGCTCCCTCCACCTCTCCCATGGTACATACACGCTTGCTTCTATTTGTGTGCAGTGTTTCTTTCTGATTTACTGATTTCTGAATAATTGTGAATTTTGCAGATTATTACTACAAGCTTTACGGTTTACGCCCTGGCTGGATTGCTGGTCGACTTAGTGTATGTGACTTTGTTTTGATACTTTCATTATAATTAGTGATATTTGAATGAATGAGTGTTGTTGTTTATTTCATTTTACAAAGATTATTGAGTAAGTCAACTCAGAATTTTGTTTGATCAACAAATTTTGATTGCACTCGTATGTTGTTAAACTTAAGTCTATCTGGCTGTATCTTTATTTGATTGTTTGAACTGAAGATCAGCTGATACTCAATTGATTAGCTTCAAATTAATTGTGCAAATGGTTGAATGCTATGAAACAACCATATACTATAATCGAGCAAAATGTGCAATCGTTGAAAGTCAATCTGCTTATACACTGCCTCTATTGCTTCATTTCCAAATGGAATGGATCCTTGATTAATCATGTTGGCCATGTTCGACAATTTTATTGTGTCTTGTTTTGCTGAATTGACAAATGTATTTTGATTTTTGTTTCTTTCACTCTCTCCCGAATTTCTTGTTTAGGATGTCTCAGATGCCCAGTGGAGAAATTTCCGAGGGAACTTACCAATTCTTACGGGGGTTTTCGGGATTTTTACATTAATTGCCAATTCATGTAGATTATCATTCAATCTGAAGGCTAAGGGAATGTCCACAGTCTGGCTTCTCATTTCTCTGATTTATTTATCTTATCTTCATGGAGGCTGGTAAGTGCAGCAATATATTGCCACGACAAATATTGTTTGAGATTTGAGACTGCTTTATTTACTCTGGTGACATTTATTTTTTTCCCTTGCAGCATCATATTTGTCATCACTATTGCTTCAGCTAATTTTCTGCTTGTGAAGGTTCGTTTTCAGAAAAGCTGTGATGGTTTTTCACTGTTTTGCTGTTATATTTCATCTAGAATCTTTTATTAACTTGCAAAGAACTAGTAACGGTACTTATGATAATTATTAATAGCATGACTTTTGTTGACTGTTACTTAATCTTTGGTTTTCTGGTCTGACGAATGATTAGGAGGATTACCACACTTTCAGACTGCATTTATCAACTTGAGATTGGACTTAATTAAATCTGATAATCTTACATGTGCAGACCCTAAATTTTGTTGGCACAAATATTGGACAATGACAGACTTGATTTGTGTTTGTTTGCAGACGGCAGTATTGTTAGTTAAAAACTATATGTTTTCAACCTTCTAAGAATTTCATGATTGTATTATGCTCAAATTTTTAAATGCAGTTTTATGTTGAAGCTTTTAACATGCTTCAATCAAAGCTTCTAATACTCTCATTTTTACCAGATATTTGTTTCTGCAGATATTCGGAAGGACAAAATGCTTCTCATTCATGCTCTGGATTTTTAACCTATCATTCCTTGTATGTAATCGTATTTACGAAGGATATCGATTCTCCAATTTTGGGTAAGGTTTGTTTTGGTTCTAATCTTCCTGATCTTAGATACATGAGTCCTTTCTATTGTTAGGACTAGTAATCATGTCTGTATATTTTGGTTTAGGGAGCACTGGGCTTATTTGGATAATTTTCGGGGCACCTTCAGATGGCATATCTGCTTTAATTTTGGTATGGTTTTTTCTCTGTCTTTTAAGATTTCTGCAGCTTGTCATGTTCATTTTCATGTCTAGTGGATGTATAGATGCCCATGTGGTTCCTTGTTCTTATCACTTAGGGAAAATTACATGCAAACCCCCTCACTTATTGTGCAATTACCAAAATCAAAAGAAGATCTAATTCTTGCCAACAATACTTTTTCCTTCCCAGCAGATGTAATACCTACTAAAAATACTTTTTCTTCTCTGTTTTCTTTTCTGCTAACTTCTTTCTTCTCTTGTAATTTGAGTGGTGGCATGAAACAATGTTGAAGTTCATCATAGGTTGCGAGCAATTTTGTTTAGTTCCTATGGTAATTTCTGAATGTATTTACATAGCACAAGTTGTTTGATTTTGGTCCGAGGACCTATTCATTGAACAAGTTCAAGCTTGATAAGAATTAGTATAGTACTCGGATTTAATTTATACTGCTTCAGTTCTTTGGAGCATAAGAAGATGCTTTTGTTCATAAAATTATAAATGGTTTTTATGCTTTAGACTATATAACTTATCCCACTTTGATTTATTCTGATAAGTAGAAAAAAGTGTTTTATTCTGGTCTCTGGAAGTGCCTTTCCTGGGGAAAGAGCTTTTGATGTCATCATAATTATGTAATCGAATGTACCATCTCAAATTATTCCTTTGATTGTTGTAATTCGTTTAAAGCGCATGCATGTTCGTTGTCATGTCGTACATCCCTTACTTTTTCACCGGAAATGAACTTTGTTTACTTAGTATCTTCTCCTGTTTTTTTTTAAACTCGCAGTTGTTTTGCGCATGATAAGCTTTGGCTATGACTACCATTGGGCTGGTCAATATAATCGTGTGGATCAAAAGGTATGGAGTTTATATAAATCTCTGTTAATGCCATTCCTTCAGTGTCTAGTATAAAGTACTGATTGTTTAACGAGATAATATCTCATTTTATATTTGCTTGCAGTTCCTTATATGAGAGTCCAAAGGAACTTTAAATTGAAAGAACAGTTTCTCTAATATTCAAATGGAAATTATTTGTAACTGTACATAACTGGTCATTTGTTGCCCATGAGTATCTATTGACATCTACTAAGCTATTACTGTTTGGTCTAGCAATGATTAAAGGGATGGGAATATTCTTTTATGCATTTCTGGCAACATTTCTAATATTTAGTATTTCTTTTGTTTACCAAAGAAGCATATCCAGCGTTGTGACCATTGTTCATCAGGCAAGACATGCTATCTGCTCTTACAGGTTAGCTCTTGTCCTGGAAAGAGTTTAGATTGCACACTAATTTGCTAATTGCACTTACATCAACAAATATTTTTCCCACTATTTGAGTTTCGGATGATGTATTTTCCAGGAGAGAAGTGTAGAAAGTGACAAATTCTCATTTCCAATATACTTGTGCTATTTGGTATATGCACCTCTCTACATTGCTGGACCAATCATTAGCTTCAATGCATTTGCGGCACAGGTTTGTTTTGCCCATCTTCATATTTGTGCACGGTTTTATGGGCATCCTCATATGTATAGTTCTTATTCATAATTCTAGTTATGTGTGCAAATTTTGTAGTTATTGATAGCATAATATACTCGATTGATCTCCTTATGAATAATAAATTATTGCCTCCAATGTTTAATTTGAAAAAGTGTGAAAATGACTCATTCATCTTGGTGGCAGTTGGATTCTCCCCAGAAGATTTACTCATATCGAGAAGTGGCTTGGTATGGACTCCGTTGGGTTTTTAGCCTTTTCCTTATGGAGCTAATGTCACATTTCTTTTACTATAATGCCTTTGCAATCAGGTGAGTGTCTTCTAAATTTAAGGTCACACCGGATAAATACATTTAGTTATTCGATACTACTTTTTGAAGATTAATTCACCTTTTTTGGCAGTGGTGTGTGGAAAAACTTGTCTCCCATGGACATCTTTATCATTGGCTACGGTGTAAGTTCTGTTACATGGCTTTTTTTGAAGTTAACTCTTACATCATCCTCAACAGTTAGTTCATATAGTGGTTTGTTCATATTTCTGCCCCTTAGTGAATGATTGTTACATCTGTATTTAATGCATTGTACTGACCTTTTGAAAGCTTAAATTGGTAATTCTTTCAATATCAAGGCGTAATGTCCTTAACATGGTAATGTTTTGATAAAAACAGGTGCTCAATTTCATGTGGCTCAAATTTTTCCTGATCTGGCGTTACTTCCGATTCTGGTCACTGGTAGATTTGGGCTCAATCACTCTTTTACATTTTTTATTTTCAAGTTTCTGTGCATTTGGCGTAGAAGATATATCTTAACAACTGACATACACCTGTAGATTAATGGCATTGTGGCTCCCGAGAATATGCCAAAGTGTATAAACAATTGCCACAATTTGGAAAGTTTTTGGAAAAATTGGCATGCTTCGTTCAACAAATGGCTAGTTAGGTAGGAATTTTTATATTTTCCATCCATTTGTCCAATTCATTTTGGTGTTAGGCATCGATAACTCGTTTTTGTGTTTTTAGGTATGTTTATATCCCTCTTGGTGGTGCTCAAAAGAAGCTGTTAAATGTTTGGGTCATCTTCACTTTTGTTGCAGTATGGCACGATTTAGAATGGTACAATTTGATTTTCGGATTTGTTATCAGCATCCAAACTTACATGTCACTTGCTAATCTGAATGCTTTTTTGCCTCCATTTTAGGAAACTTCTTTCTTGGGCGTGGTTGACATGCATATTTTTCATACCAGAAATGCTTGTAAAATCTGCATCGACTGCCTTTAAGGTATGGCTGTATTTGATAATTTGTTTTTTTTTTTTATGTTTCTGCCCTCTTATGCAATTTCCCTTGTTATCAAATGAGAATAAACGTTGAGAATTACATTAATACAATTTTCCCGTATTGTATGTAACAACTTTTTCAGGTGGAGGGTGCTTTCAGGGAATTTGTTTTCCGTGAACTCAGGGCTGTTGCTGGTGCAGTAACTATAACTTGTCTCATGGTTTGTCTTTCTGCTAATTCATCATTAAGGCAAATCAGTGATAAATATTTGGATACTATCATTCTGGATATTAGATAGATGTTTATAAAAAAAATTGTGACATGTACTTTGGTGTTCTTTTATTTTTCCTAGTAACAGGTAGATTGGAATAATTGATTCAGATAAGTTTACAGAAAAGGACAAGAAAAGTAATTAGATACTGAAATTTTCATCTCAAGTCTCTGTATAACGAAATTTTGAAGGGCATTAATTTTTCTTTGAGTGTAACTCATTCATTTCGCGTTTTTTAATATGGAGAAATCTGAGTTCAAATAGCTTTATTGCTGTAAATTATAGTAAAATTATTTTTTCCATATTGAAAAGTCTGAACTGAATTACATTAGATTATTTAGGTACTAATATGACCTTATCAGTTCCTTTTCTTGGTATGTATACTTTTTATGTTCAAATCGAATTTCTGAAGCTATGTTCAATTCAGGTGGCAAATCTTGTTGGTTTTGTCATTGGGCCATCAGGCATCAATTGGTTGGTTTCTGGATTCCTCAAGGAAAAAGGTTGGTTTATTACTTTCTTTTTTTAAATCGATATTGCAATAATAATTAACATTTTTTGAACTTTGCAGGACTGGTAACACTTGGTGGCTTATTGATTTCATTTTACGTTGGAACTAAGGTATAAAACGGCTCAAAACATTATAATCATTCTGTACTATCTCTGTATAAACTGGTTTACTTACCAAAAGAAAAAATCAACCTGGTTTAATTTTTATGCCTGAATTTTGCAGCTTATGTTTCACATATCTGATGCTCAACAAAGAAACAACAGAACCAAATGATTTAAGGTCTGTTTTTCTACCTTGTTTTTTGTCCAAAATTAATGATGCAAAAACTCGGTTTTAAGAGAGCGTATGTACAAATTTCTTCAGGTTTTGCTGGTTGACATGACATGGTCGAAAAACACACTTTATGCTAATACAATTCGTTTTCTCTAAAACATTTTGTTGTGTTGCTTCTATAGAACTTAATCCCAGTCGTATAATGTTTTGTCCTCGATTTTCAGCTATTGTTTTCTGTGATAGCCTTGGATTAAACATGAACTGATTGGAATTGGTCAAATCGGGTTTGAACTAGAAATGATTTATGACATATCGATTTATTGCACCTAATTTGTTATAGAATCTTTCCAATTGTTAATGAGGTAAAATTAATACGTGTTCGGGGGCAGATGGCAAATAAGTAGAAAAACAAACAGTTTTTATGCTAAATTTTAATTTTTGTTATAATTGGAGCTACCTAATTTTTTGAGAGCTAAGTCGCAACAATTCATTCTTGGAATAGAATGACACTGGAAATTCTTTTGTTGTTGGGACGTCGTAATTTTTCCATTATCAAACTTGTCTTTTATATATCTTGTTTTGGGTTCTAGAATATTGAATTAAAACAATTTATATGTATATATATATATATATATATGTCATCAGTTTTAGATATGTCACGTTGCAAAAGTCATTGGCATGCTAGGAAAACCAGCTTCTGAATGTTGACGTAACTTATTAGTTAAGTCCACCATTGAAACTTGACACTGCATATCACAAATTTATTATATATATATATATATATATATATGAGTGACAGTTTATATAATTTCTTTTTATATTATCTATTTTTGTAGCATTTTCATTTATTACAATTATCTCTATCCAAGATAGAAAAATATGGATTTTAAGGTTGTTGTAACTTCATTTAGTCTTTTAAATAGTCGGGTAGTTTCAGAACTCAAAAAATTACAATATAGAAACACTAAAATAAGTAGCTCTAACAAATTAAATCAAGTAACAACTATTGAAATATTAAATTAGAGTCAGCCTTAGCATATAATAATCCGATACAAAGATATATGAAAATAACCCAATACAAAGATATATGAAATCGAAAAGACGTCATTATTAGATAACATGTCGACTTTAATACTCCTCAAAATATTATATAAAATTTTTCTAAATTTTAAAAGATAAACTTAATTATTCTTCAAACATAATTAACTTCAACGTTGTAAACATAGTTTTTTGGTACAGAATTTAGTAGAAATAATAAATGCCAACTAAAATTGCTCCTTTTCTTTGTTTCTTTCTTCTTGACAAAGCATTGTCACGAATCTTAAGTACACCTAATTTTCATATCAATGCATAAACATCAATCATCTTGTCATGGTTATTTAAATTTTAATTTCAACCAATTAGGTCCAATAATGTTCCCATTTGCTTAATAGTCAATATTGGTAATTATCATAACATTAAATAGGTCTCTATTTTGTCATTGCTTGAGTTCTTATTGTTTATTATTACTTTTTATTTCTCACAATATTTAAATTTGACGACAATTTTTCTTATTGGTGGATTATCTAGACTAAGGGTGTAGACGAGCCGAGCTTGACAATTTTTCCAAGCTCGAGCTCGTGAACTTTGGTTCGAGTTGAACTCGTGAAATTTAAGTGGAAAAATTCAAATTTTGATTTTTTTAAATATTTTTAAATTATTTAATAATATATTAAAAAAGCCGTTTCTCATAGAAAAATGGGCTCGAACTCGAGCTGAACTAAAAGTTCGAACTCGTGAAGCTTGGCTCGAGCTTGTTCGAGCCGAGTCGACGAGTCGACCCGGCTCGCGAGCACGATGACCCCTCAGATTAATAAAATCGAACACGATAATAAAGTCGACCACCCGGCTCACGAACACGATAATAAAATCGAACTGGGTCCAATCACGTGCACGGCACGATGGCCCCTCAAAATAATTTAGACAAAAAAAAAACAGCTTAAAACAAAATCCAAATAATCTATTTATATCCCCATCATTCCTTTACTTTGGATTTACGAAGCCATATTTCGTGCTTTAAAAATCACAACTCCCCCCACCCCTACCCCACCCACCCCCCCAAAAAAATGTCATAATTTAATTCTCAACAACTTGAAATTTTGTTCACTTATATATAGTTCCCAAATTCTCTATACAAAACCCCACTTTCATCTCTTTATTCTGATTTCTATTTGCTTATTATTACACCCTTTTCAACAAATATATATTCATATATATATATATATATACATTTATAAAAAATTGTGTTTTAATATCAACAATGGCTGCTGGTGCTGCTTCAGTGGTTGTACTCTTGGCTTTAATGATGTTAAGCTGCAGGATTAATGGAGATCCAGATTTGCTTCAAGATATATGTGTTGCTGATCTCACTTCTGGTATTTTTATAGTTTATTTCAAATCAAATTATATAATTATTATAATATGTTTTATTTTTGTGAGCTTTGTTAATTCCTATTAGATGATTTATGCTATAGAAATATGCAAACTTATAAACATATCCTAAATATAATGTTATATTTATATTACATGGTCATTTTCTTGTCTACGAATAATAATTTTCTTGTATGCAACTATATTGGAATATAAGTGTAGAAAATTGTTTTTAATTAATGCTGCATGTGACCACCTAACCTAATCCAACTTCATTCAATTCCTTTCCTCACATATCCAATTATTTCGAAACGCGTGCATTAATTTTTTGAAATAAATGTAAGTTTTATTATAATAAGATAGGGGTTGTTGTAATTTTAATTTCACTATTATAAACTCATAAATTAAAATTTAATAGAATGTATTTTATTTTAAATTTTGTCTCAATCATTAAAATTGGATGAAAATTGGATGGTATTTTTCGTTTATACTCTAAATTTTATTAAATAAATGCTATATACTATCGTTTTTTATTAATCATGTGCACAGCATAACAAAATAATGTTCTCTATTTTTTTTAATGGTTGAGACTCAAAAAGAAATTTAAAAAAAATTATATGGGACGAATTTACAAATTTGTAAATATTGTATAATTATTTTATTATACAATTATGATATTATTTTGCAAAAAAAATATCTCATATTTTTTTAAAACCAAATTAAGATAATATTTCATGCATTCTTGAGAGAGAATCCAATCCATAACATATTTAAGCTGCAGCCGTGAAGGTCAACGGATACCCATGCAAATCAAACGTCACGGCGGAGGACTTCTTCTCCACCGCCCTATCCAAACCCGGCGCCACCAACACCTCCTCCGGATCCGCCGTCACCGGCGCCAACGTCCAGAGAATCCCCGGTCTCAACACCCTGGGCGTTTCCCTCGCCCGCATCGACTACGCCCCCGGCGGCCTAAACCCTCCCCACACGCACCCACGCGCCACCGAGGTCGTCTTCGTGCTCGACGGAGAACTCGACGTCGGCTTCATCACCACCGCCAACGTTCTCATCTCAAAGACCATCAAAAAGGGCGAGGTTTTTGTTTTCCCGAAATCGCTGGTTCATTTTCAGAAGAATAATGGGAAATCTAGCGCCGCCGTGTTAGCGGCCTTCAATAGCCAGTTGCCGGGGACGCAGTCTATCGCCGCCACGCTGTTCGCGGCGTCGCCGCCGGTGCCGGATAATGTGCTGACCAAGGCGTTCCAGGTTGGGACCAAGGAAATTGAGAAGATTAAGAACAAATTTGCACCCAAAAAATGAGTGTTTATATTATATTATATTATTGTTTGTTGAAAAAATTAAGGTGGCTAAATTTGATTTAATTTCATGGATAATTAGAAAAAATATGTTGTAACACATTTACCAAATATTTCTTTCTTTTTCCTCTTATGATTGTAACACATCAACAATAAAAATTTGAATTTCTTGATATACATTTGATACGGAATAAATTGGAATTTTGATTGATTTTAATTCCTGATATGATTATACTTATTTGTATATAATCAATTTTAGTATAAAGAAATTGAAACTTCGATATTAGAGGTTTTAAATTTTACTTTCAAATATGAGACTGAATTTATAGTAATTATCGATTGATTGTTTTTTTGTTCATATTGAGATATTAATGACATGTATCATGCAACTAATAATAAATTTGATTATAGAAAAAATTACAAATTTTAAATGCTTCTAAAATGATTTTAATTTTGATATGGATAAATGAATTATAAGGGGAGAAATAAAAAAAAACTTGGTTAGTTGGTTGATGAATTAATGTTTAGGCCAACAAGATCTAGTTCAAGTGGTCTTTCAGTTTGAATTTCATAATTATATTATATACTTAAACAATAAGTTTTATTTGTTGATTCATAATTACTAATTAGTTAATTTATAATTTTATGTTTGATAGTTTCTAAAGCAATTAAAGTACTGAAAATTAAACAGAAAAGGACATGACAGCTTGTGATGTTTTATTAGTGATTAGAGAGATAATTTAGAACAAATTGGTCATTATTAAAAAAATGATATCAAATCTTTTTCTCACCTAATTACCTAAGGTTAATTTGCTTAATCGTTACTTTTTTTTTTCAATACAAGAAAATTCACTCTTACACATCAACACCCGAAAATTGAAGAGATTTGATATTGAAGATCTACAAATTATTGCAAAACTATTATTTTTATTGATCAATTTAAATAAATGACAAATACCCATTTATTAAAAAATCAAATTTAAAACTAATAAATTTATTTTAGAAATCAATTAAATCTTTCTCCATTTTTCTTAATAATTTTGTCAAATAAAGAAAAGTCGGTAATTAAATTAAACCAAGTCCAATTAAGAAAAAAAAAATGAGGTTGAGTCTATAAATAATATATTCGAATATTTAAGTTTTGAGTCCCGTTTTAGCTAAAACACATAATATTCAATTAGCAGCCTTAATTATTATTTTAATTATAGTATTAGAACGTTAAAAGTCAGCCATATGAGAAAAGCATTATTTAATTAGGGTTATAAAAACTACAAAATTAGGATATAATTAAGGAGTAATTAGAGATGTGCTGCAGAAAGTATAATATAACCCACCTAATAAAGGAATTTTAACTGCAAAATCGCATTACCATTCTGCTACAAAGAATGGTCCTTTTATTTATTTAATTATTAATTAAGATCAAAACCCATTATTTTAGTATTAGATTAAGACTCTTTTTAGTTTAAAATATAATCCCTTTTCGCGCATGATCTCATCAACGAATAGGCTCTTTTCATGCTCAAAATAACCTAAGTAATTAGTTCGAGATCACAACTCAGCTTATCATAAAATATTGAATTTTGGATAATTATTTTGGTGAAAATGAAAAAAAAAAAAAAAAAAAAAAAAAAAAACTTTAAAAAATATTTTTATATTCAAAAATTTGAAAACGTTATTTTACACTAAATTGCGGGTCATTCGACCAATTTTTTTCATAATAACCCTTATTATGTATTTATTTTTTTCATGCCTTTGTCAACATGAATCTCTATTTCCTGTAGCGATTTTCTATTATGTTAGCAGATTTTCCAATGGCTATAGCTATTTATCACATAAAAGTATACCAAAATTCACAATAAAAAAACTGAGAAATAGATGAAAATCATTCATAAAAACATATAACAACAACTACGAAATTATATGTATACGAAAAAAAAAAAATGACATCTCACTTATAAAGTCTGCTCATGAATATACTTGATCCTCTTTTGACCATTCGATTAGGTGCTGGGGTGATCTTCACCGCCCAATCCTCCACGATCCAACGGTAGCAGATGAGGCACCACCTCCATCCAAGAACTACAAACAATCTAATCCCTGCAAATATTGACATGAAAACGAAAAGTCCTAGAAATAACGAACTACCTATCATTGAATTAGTTCAAAAAAAGAATTCTGGTAACTAAACAAATTAAATTTATCTATCCAAAAAGGAAAAATTACATAGGGTGCAACTTGCTAATACTAACTGAATTCAAGGGTCTATAATGTCATTTTTCCTTTTTGAGGGTGGAAAGTGCAATAAATGCTACAATTCACCGCTTATACCCAAAGTTTAACATGAAATTTTCGAATAAGGTAATAAGATGATACAAGAAAACAATGTAAATTTCGATAAAACTAGAATCCGGGATCGACAAATAAAAGAAACGAAAAGCATTATTCACCTATTTTTTGAATCATGCATTGTCTAATTTCAATTGAAAAGCAACCCTTCTTGCCCCGTTTACTTCACTTGTGGCAGCTCTCGAGATTTACTCGTTTATCAACTTAGAGACAATTTTATGAATCATTTCTAAACATATTATGAAGAACATAAAACACCAAGTTTTAACATGAGCAGCAGTCGATGCAAAAGATGTTGTAATAAAAGTCATTTACCCACCTAGATTTTCCTAGTTTTCATTTCTTCGGTTCTTCTCAAATCATCAGTTACATAGGTCGTTTTAAGGGTTCTAAACATTACTTGTTTATGAACTATTAAGAGTTTTTCCATATAGCAACATAACTATTGAATTCCATGTCTTTCAATGTAGAAGATAAGTCCATACAAGAACAAAATAAACTAATCTCCCAAAATCTACGGTAATGTTTGGTTTCATTTTGAAACCTTTTTGGCCAAATTTTTTGGCCCAATAGTGTTTGGACAACACAATATTTGGTCCGAAAAAAATACATTTTTGGTCAAAAAATAACTCCATTTTTGGCCAATAAATCTCTCTCTCCTATTAATTGTACATATCAGACTTTGTCTGCTCATGGTTTTCTCTTTCCTCCTAATTTCTCCATCCCCTCCCTCATCTCTCTCTCCATCTATTTCTTTTCTTTATTTCTGTAATGGAGCTGCCGGAAATTGAACCCATGGTGGCGGTGATTGGAGTTTCTGTACCGGTTCTCCGGTTTCTCATCAGCTTCGCGTTTACAATTCCGGTCAGCTTCTTTCCCACCGCGCGCCACTTCTACGCCGCCGCTACCGGAGCTATTTTGTTTCTTTTTCGCGTCGTGGTGGAACCTGGCCCTTTTTTAATTCTTTTTCTTTTGCCCGCTTCTCTACAAAAGGACGTTGCTGGGTAGGGGTTTCATTTTCTTGTTTGGCCGTCTACGCCGGCGTTTGCTATCCCAGCAAAATCTCCTTGGCGATGAAGATGATGTCGTTTGTGGTCGCCGAGACTTATATAATTTTTCTATTTTTTTGCGATCGCCCCTTAATGACGTCGTTGTGGATTAGGTGGGAAAAAACATGTGTTTATGGTTATGTGGTTGAAGTAAAGAGGTCAGATCTGCAAGCGCTAAAAATCGGGGGCTACTGGACAACATCGAATCACCGAGAACCAGAAATGGTATATATTTGATGTAGTGTTTTTTAGTGTTAGTGTGTATAAAGGGTAGATTACTGCTTAACTCAGCTGAATCTTGTTTACTAAATTTATTTATGTGTTTTGTGAGGTTGTGAACAGTTGAATTTGAACTATACTGAATGTTGCTTATAGCCCCTCGAACTAAATAATGTACCAATTCGGTCCTCTGGCAAAGCATTGCAAATTTTAGTGTAAGTTTAAACTTTATCCATCTCACATTGACCATGGCTATTTTAAATTTTAGTGTCTTTTAATACTAGTAAAATAATAGAAAATTTACTAAAATCCCACAAAAATAATTTTTTTATAAAATAACAAATTTATAAAAATATTTTTCAATCAATAAAAACTAATTCCACAGACTTAATAAATGAAATGTAATTTAGTCAAAGGGGTTTCAATTATAGCCTTTGGTTTCCAGCAATGAACCATTTCGAGTTCTAAAAATATTTTCATGCATTTTTGAGATACAAATTTTAGTTTAAGATGGTTTTTGTAATTCTTTCTAAAATATATTATTAGGAAAAGTACATATATATATATATAATATACCTCTTACCACAAATGAATTATATATATAGGTATATAATATTGATCCAACACCTCTCACTCAAATAAATATAAATACAAGAATATTTAAAGTAATCAATAATCATTTTATGTGCACAAATGTCTGGACCAATAATATCTTTTAATTGATTAATAGTTACCTTAGCCCAAAATTAGCACAAAAAATCATCTAAAAAACAATTTTGGAAAAAAGAAAAGTGAAAAAAGGTCACGTGAAAAAAAAATGAATGAAATAAATTGACAAATTTTCGAGTAAAAAAGGGTTGATCTTTTTTGATAGAATATTGTACAATTGGTGAAAACTTCTTCACATGGGAGGCAGGCTAGCAATAATGGAACACTTCTTCACATGGGAGGCAGGCTAGCAATAATGGAACACTGTAGTGCAATAGTGCAATAATGGAACACTGTTGTGCAATAGTGCAACATGTGAAGGAGTGGGATTATGTCAGTTGCCACTTGCTATTTGTCATCTAACGCTTTTCCATAATAATGCTATACGGGTGGAATAATGTGTCCACCCTTGATTACTTTTCTATTTATTTAATTTATATTATTTTATTTTTTATTTATTTACTTTATATAATTTTGATAAGAAAACCCCAAATTATTCTCTATAAATTGTCACAATGACTCACACCATTTCACACCACTACTTTCCTTTTCAATTGTGATTTCTCTCAAATTCATTCTTGTACGTTTGGCTCTTGTGTTTTTTTTATATGTCCGATAATCTCCTTATTACCAAAATTTGATATACAAAGGTACTTTATTCTCATTCTATTCTTATTTTTTATTTATGATAAGTTTCTAGCAAACACCCTAAATCTAACTCTCAAATCTTGATCTCAAAATATTATACGAATTTTTTATATAGCAACTCCTAAATCTAGCAAACACCCTAATATTATATATATATATATATATATATATATATATTGCAAGTTTCTGTGTCAGAATCCTTTATCAAATTGAAGTGTATTTTAAAATAAATTAATTATATGAATTTTTTATTTTAGAATTTTAATAATATACACATTTTATTATGTGATATATTAATGTTATTTGTGTTTTATTTATATTATGTTATAGATTGGTATAACTATATTAGTTCGTATTTATTTAATTGGACACCTGCCAACTATATTATCATTATTAATATTTTATTATGTGATGTATTAATGTTATTTGTGTTTTATTTATATTATGTTATAGATTGGTTGTTAATACACATACATTATGGAAAATGGTAAGATATTGACGTATGAATGTTAGTGATTGTTAGACAAGGATTATATATGATTCGTTTGTTTATGTTTTTTGAGTTGATATTAAAATTTTATTATGAACTGTATGTTATCATTTGTATGAGAATGTAGCTGTTTATTTATATGACTAATGCTAATTTTACAGAATATGACTAGTGCTAATTTCTGTAAGCATGTGATTGTTAGACAAGGATTATATATGATTTGTTTGTTTATGTTTTTTGAGTTGATATTAAAATTTTATTATGAACGGTATGTTATCATTTGTATGAGAATGTAGCTGTTTATTTATATGACTAATGCTAATTTTACAGAATATGACTAGTGCTAATTTCTGTAAGCATGTGATTGTTAGACAAGGATTATATATGATTTGTTTGTTTATGTTTTTTGAGTTGATATTAAAATTTTATTATGAACTGTATGTTATCATTTGTATGAGAATGTAGCTGTTTATTTATATGACTAATGCTAATTTTACAGAATATGACTAGTGCTAATTTCTGTAAGCATGCAAAATGCATAATTGACAGGGTTAATTACCATTTTACCCTTCAAAATTGTTTCCTTTTCTTGTTTATTTTAGACATTATAATAAATTAATTTTATTGGATCTCATCTATTATAAAAAAATTTATCTGTAAATTATAATTTTAAAATTTTGAAATTGCGAATAAAATCATGGATAATGATACTGTTGCTGAAATTCAAATTATTATTATTATTATTATTTAATTATATAATAACACAGAAAAGAAGATAGCAATGTCACGGATGACATCAGCTTTTTATATAATAATGTTGCGTTGTAGTAGGATAAGATTTTTATGATTAAAAAAATAAAGTAAAACTTTGACTCAGATTTAAATCACATATTTAGTAGTAAAATTTTATGATGAATCGAGTTTATTTGAATCGATTCACCTAATATTATTGAATATAAGTGATTTAAGTATTTTGACATTTTAATTTTACAGTCTATTGTAGTTGATGCATTAGTCTTTCGTATTTAGAATTTAGTGTAATTTTTTTATTGTGTTTTATGTTTATTTACAAAAATCAAATGCGGATTTTATTTATTCTTCGGAGTATGGACTTAGATTATACTGCAATCCTAGTTTCAGTTATGAAAAATTAGATGCAATAATGCGAATACATCAAAAGGTGTAAATCATACCATATATTAAAACTTGACCAGTAATCTCATAGCCAAAATGTGTAAAACATTCGATATTAATATTTAGTGTAAAATTGAATAAAAATATTATTGTAAATAAATATATCCCACAATAATTTTTCCATCCTATTAGATGCCAAGGGGTAAGGGAAAAGGGAAAGAGGTGGACGACTTGAGACCTAAAAAAAGCCGCAATGATATTGCCAAATGGCCCTCTATTTGTGAGAAAGTATTTATCGAGGCATGCCACGAAGAGTTTGTTCACGGTAATTTGATGACTACCACCTTTACGCCTCAAATATGGGAGAAAATTTGTGAAAGAGTGAATGAAAACCAAAATATTTATAAGTATAACCCTGCCCAACTAGCTGGAAAATGGAATAGGGTCCGTGGGGCTTGGAAAACTTTTCGCACATGGATGTTTAGTAAGACTGGCTTAGGATGGGATTACGAAAAAAACACTATCACAGGCCCGGATGATGTTCTTGCTTCATTAGCCACGGTAAACATATTTACAATCAATATGTATATATTTTATTTTGGATACTTACAATCACACTTGATATTATATTATAATTATTTGTTTTGGAAACAGAAAGTCGTAGATGGAGAAAGATTGTTGGAGGCGGGTCTGCAGTGTTTCGACTTATGTACGGAAATGTTTAAGGATAATGTAGCTACTGGTGCTATGGCAAGATCTTCTACCCACACACCTCTTCATGATAATGAAGTTAACACATTGACTGATGGAAGTTCTGGTCGGAGTAGGGTTCGAGAACGTAATGTGACAGAGGACGTTTCCA
This sequence comes from Verbascum thapsus, assembly GCA_963669365.1. Lineage (NCBI taxonomy): Eukaryota > Viridiplantae > Streptophyta > Magnoliopsida > Lamiales > Scrophulariaceae > Verbascum > Verbascum thapsus. The sequence goes on from OY770106.1 coordinate 5,103,167, forward strand.
TGGGTGTGGAGGAGAGTTCAGGATTTTCAACAAGTGGGATCATAGGTAGCGGCTCTTCAAGTAAGCGTAGGTCGTCAACCAAACAAAGTAAATTTGACGATTTGATAGATGAATGGAGGGCAATGAATGAAGCGAAATCTATTAGGACTGGTGCCGGAGCAAAGGAGTCATGTGACGCATGCTTAGCTTTGCTAAATAGCATGGAGGGCCTTTGCCCCTATCAACATGTGAAAGCTGTGCGCGTTCTAGCAAGTGCTACGCAAAGGATCTTATTCTTGGGAATGAATGATGAATTACGAAGAATATGGGTTGAATCATTACCCTAATGTGATGATTGTCCTACCAATCTCTAATTTAGTTATTTTCATCACTTTTTAGTATCATGTTATATATACCACTACTTAGATTAATCTTCTTTTATGAATTTAATCTCATACTAGAAATGCATGACTTTCCTAATAGATTTTAGAACTTTTATACTCTATGTTATAGGAATATGGCAAGTACATCTATAAATTTTGACGAAAATGACGACAACGTAAGCAATGATGGAAGTCCCGGCACTCCCGGTAGTGACATATCCGATGGGAGCGCTGACTTATTTTTCTTCACCCATATTCTAGGTCCTCAAATTTCTAGGGAATTTAGATCTCGACATAATTCTAGGTTTCAAGCTCCAGAATGGGTGTCAGAGATAATGAATGGAGATGAAGGACGATTTTACGATCAAGTGCGCATGACTAAACCGACATTTATGGCACTTTGCACCGAACTTGTTAGTAGGGGTTTTCTTTCATATGGTCAAACTGCGAGAGTATCAGTCTACGAAGAAGTAATTTTGTTTATGCAAACAGTCGGGATGCATCATCGTCATAGAGATAGTATGGAGCGTTTCCAACACTCTTCGGAGACTATAAATCGTCACATAAAACGTGTGCTTGAGGCCTTGGTGAATTTTGCCTCAGAAGTAATAACTCCACCAAAGTTCAATGAAGTTTCATCAGTAATTACAAGCAATCCTCTTTTGTATCCGTACTTCAAGGTAAGTTGTGGTGCATTATTTGAGCATTTACAAATTTTATTTTTTAAACAGTAGACACTAGTAATTACATATATATTTGGGAGAAAAAATAGGATTGTGTTGGAGCTATTGATGGAACTATAATTCCAGCATGGGTACCAAGAAGTAGGCAAAATTCGTATAGATCAAGGAGGAACACGATATCGCAAAATGTGCTTGCCATTTGTGATTTTGATTTGATGTTCACATATGTATATGCTGGATGGGAAGGAAGCGCCAATGATGCCCACGTCTTAATGAATGCAATAAATAGTGATACATCATTTCCATTTCCACCGGCAGGTTATTTAGAATTTTATTAATACATGTATATATATATATATACACTCTTGATTCTTGAATACTTATTAACACACATAAGTCAACTTAGGTAAATACTACCTTGTTGATGCGGGATATACAAATTATGGATGTTTTCTAGCTCCATATAGACAAGAGCGATACCACATTTCTGAATTTCGAGGTCAGGGACGAGGTCCAACGCGTAAGAAAGAGATTTTCAATCATAGGCACTCAAAATTGAGAAATGCAATTGAGAGGTGTTTTGGGATACTTAAAAAGCGATTCCCAATCATAGCTTGGGGAATGCCTTCCTATGCGGTTAAACGACAAGTAAAAATTGTCATAGCATGTTGTGTGTTGCACAATTTTATACGAAAGTTTAATAGAGATGATAATATATTCAATATGACTGATGCACAATTACGGGAAGTGCTAGACGGCGAAGACAACACACAACGGTATAGTAATCCTACTGTGCAAGAAATTCAGATGCAGTCTAGTTTCAGAGATAGCATCGCCGATTGGATGTGGGGTGACCTTGGCAACTAATTAATGTGACGTGGGTCACGAAATTATATCTCATTGACGATATTATTATATGTTTGAACTGTGATTTTTAATTTGCTTACTTTGAATTAAGTATGTGATAGCATCAAATCTTTTGTTAATGTTATTATGGTGTAATATCTTTTTATAAATGTGATTAAGTTGATATGATTTATAAATTTATTATCAATTTTAAAAAATCATATATAATATGTATTGTCCATGTCATTTTGATGATTGTCCAGTGATGGCACCAAGACGCAGAATTTTAGACGATGGGCCGGTGGACGTATGGACGCCCGAAGTTGAAGAGAGGTTCTTACACATTATGATGGACACAAATGCAGTTTCATCAGTAGCAGATGAATTTGTTGCAATGATGGAACTTCCTGAGTGGAGAAAAAAGTTGCAACTTACATATTTTCGTCGGTACACTTTGGATAGTGTGAAGGATAAGTACTACAGTCTGAAGGAACGATATGATACATTTAAAAGAGTGAGGGCACATCCACGTGTGAAACACAATCATATTACAAATATAATGACTGTACCGTACTCAATTCGTGGGGAATTAACACTCGTAAGTTTATTATCATTGCATATTTTTATGAATATTTGAAATGCAATAATTTATTATTAAATTTATATCCTTCTGCAGAATATTCCTAACGCATCGCGCTACTTTGATATTGGAGAGAGAAGATGGGACCTTCTTAAACAAGTTTTTATGGATCATGATGCCTCAGAAGATGAAACTGAAGATGTATTCATTGATGAGAACGTAATGACATCTGATGCACAGGATGTTATCGTCATATCCGATGACATTTCGGCACAACATCCATGGTCTCAAAGAAATTTTGCGCAACAGTCAAATTTATTTAGCCAAAGCTCGTACAACGGATCCTTCAGTGCGTCAAATACTATTAATAATGTTAATTTCGACGCTAATTTGGTGGAACGACTGTACAATGACCAAGGTGATGCTGGATCATCAAATACAGGTGAATCTAGTAATGTTAGATCACGGAATCGACCACGTGGTACTCGTTAGTGTTGTGTTTCCCTTTATGAAATTGTACAATGAGCAATACATATGCTCATTATATTTATTTGATGTTTCATTTTGTTAAGTCTGTGTTTTTTAAATAATCGTGTTTCATTTAATAATATATTTTAACTTAATTAATTATTTACATTCAATAGTATATATTAACTTAAATCATTTATATAAATATTTAAAAAATTATTTATTTTACATTTATATACAAATAAATATTCATCTATAATATAATTATTATAATTTTAATATTATAACATAACTTTTAATTATTCTTTAATCATTATAATTATTATAATTTTAATATTATAACATAACTTTTAATTATTCTTTAATCATTAACAGACAAAAACTGACATGATTTGACTGCTACAGTAACTTATGTTCCCTCTCAAAACAAAACCAAACACTATCTCACCAAAAAAATCCAATCAAAAATCAATTTTTCATTTAAACCAAACACTATCTCACCAACAATGCACGTGTCCCCAAAAATTTCTCACCAACAATTCTCACCAAAATACCCAATCAAAACAAAACCAAACATACCCTACAGTTTTGAATCAGAAGATGTGGAAAAAAAATAGTGAGTTTTAAGCCCTCATCTTTCATGATGGCCCTTCAATGCAAATGATAATGTAATTAATGTTAAAGATATATACTCAATCGAAAAAGAATTAGATGAATCGAGAACGAAAAGATTTGAAAAAAACCATCAAACGACATAATGTATAATGTGAAGCTTATTCTTCATTCCAAATTAACGATTTTAGAAATTATTTCGGGTTGTAATCGGAAGCTAATTGTTTCGAGTCCATAATAAACTTGTACTTGTTGAATCATTAAAGCATGATCATAAAACCCCTCATATAATCCAACAAATCATTTACATTTTGTCACAATAAAATGTTTTAAGAACTGAAATTTCACCAAAATAATCCACAAACTCTTCATATTGACAACAAAAAGATTGCATTTTTTTTTTCTGTAATTGATAAATAAGAACCAAAAAGAATTTCTCCTATATCAACAATCCATACAACTCAATATATATACATATAACACAGAAAAAAAAATCAAATTCTTTGATCATTTCTCTGTAAAATCCAAATGGGGATTGCATTCTTTAGAGTAAAAATCATTCTTCTCAATAAGATTTCTCAACATATCAAAACTAAACTCAGAACTATTAGGATCACTTGTAGGTGACTCACCCGATGAATCATCCACCGTCCATTTCTGCTTCTTCAAGCACATCCCACCACCGCCGCCGCCGCCGCCCACCCTCCTCCCCCAACACCTTGTATTGACCGAAATACCCTTCTGCTTTGGAGCCTTCTTATCCTTTCTCGACCGAAATATAGACAACCTTTTGCCCCTTTTCTTACACCCTTTACATTTTTGCGTCTCTGTGGGGCCCTCTCCGTCGTCTTCTTCATCCTCGCCGTCCCTTGGGCGCTCTTTATCAGACATCAAAATTTCATCAGATTATGATCGGAAAATCATGAACGATTTTACATGGCAACATATTTTTGAAATAAATTAACGTGCGGCAGTAAAGATTGCGTGAGAGGTACCAATTTTGTTGCAGTTATTTTTTTCCTTTTTCGCTCATAGTTTGGATTTTGAACGTGTATTAGCCATGGAGAAAATGATCAACTGGGTTATCGACACGTGTCCTTATCAATCAATAATATTACCACTTACATTTTATGTTTGGCAAAAGTAGATAAAAATCTTACTTCGACCTAACTCCTAACATAAATGTAAATTTTCTAAATTTGAATTTTAATATAATAAACACAAATACACATTATTATCATGTTACTCTTTATTTTATTTACTGGAATAATATTTACTCCTGAAAAAATTTAAAGGCACTTTATTTAGCATGATTACTTGAAATTATGGAGGAAAATAAAATAACATTCCATACCAAGTCCACCAACTAATTAAAGTAGCCATTTATCTTATCCAGAATATAGTAGTTGCATGAGATGGTATATGTCTAGCTGTAAAACAAATCTTTGTTACTATATTCAACAAAAACAATATATATATATTATATATATTATATACATATATTCTTTATTCATGAACAAATTGCTAAACAAAAGCTTGTCATGATGAAGCCAAGTTGTAAAGATCAAAAGCATAATAAGCCTTTCCAACCAATACAATGAAGCACATATATGTATATATATATATATATATATATATATGTAAACATATATAAATTTCCAAATATAGAGAAACTTGATCAATTTCTTCTTGCCAAGAAAAGGGTTTTGAAATGAGAAAAATATCGCGAAAAATGTGGTTTGTGATGGCTTGTAAAAGCAAGAAGTATTTGAGAACGGATTCAAGAATGGGTATCGAAGAAATACTCAAAATGAAGCTCGAAACGATCTATGAAGAACCCGAGATAATCGAGGAAAACGGGGTTTTGGTGAAGCATAAAAGCTTATCAAAAAAGGTTAAGAAGATTCATATGAAGGTGAAAATTGGGAAGCTTTTTACTACGTCTCAATTTAGTCTTAAAGAATCTTATGTTATATTCATGACTGGATTTGCTTCAAAGGTATATTAAATTTCGTTATTTTTATATATAATTTGTATTTTTATATTATACACCGATTATATGAGTTTAAGATTCATTGGTGCATTTTATTTTATATTTGATGTGTATATATTGCAAGTATTACATGATTTTGCAATAGTTACCTAATATTTTTATCTCTAATATTACTTTTCGTCGTAATTATACTCAAATATAAGTAATTTTGATAGAAGTAATTCAATATAGAATGTAAATAACCTTTATTAGTGTACAAACTCAACATTAAATGTTAATTAAGCCCTTGTAACAAGTTTTCTTCCATTCACAAAAGATGATGAATAAGAAAGCATAGGAAGCCCCCATTGACAAGTGAACACAATTGTAGGACATATTTCATCCATCTTCATTCTTTTCACACATTCACCAATCTTTCTCGATAATTTAAACACTGTCGAAAATGGCTTCCACTTTACCTTTCTACTCCTCGATAGTTTCACCCCTTTAACTCTCCCATTCGGTTTTTTCATCGAGAACTTTGATTTTCCCTTAGCCGCCCCTTTTTCATCAACACCGATAAGCTTCTCATATCGACTTCTATAATCCATTTGCATGAAATGTTAATAGATTTAGTGTTTTTAGGTTCATTATATAGAAGATGTTTCAAAAGGCATAGAAATGGGAGCACATGGAGAATCTCATATAAGGTATTATTTCAAACATATATGAGGTTTTGGATTCCTCATTACACATGGCTAACATCATATGAAAAAACCAAATACATTGCATTTTTAAGGTGAGATACACAATAAAGTAATTGATCTAGCTAGTTCGAGATTGTTTTGCGTTCGCCTTTAAACAATTAAAGGAGCCCGGGTTTGCTAATGGTATCTGTTGGAAAATATATTTCATATTTTAGATTAGTATCTTTCCATATTATGTTGCTTATTAAGATATATAGTAATATATTATTTATAGTTTGAAGAATATTTTATTTCCTTGTTTGTAGAGTAGGTTAGAGTAAGTTATGATATCGGTAAATTCTCTTGTAATCCTATATATAGATTCCATCATCAATAATATTATTTACGGGGTTTTATGTTTTTCGACAGTATCGATCTTTCATTAGAAACGCGATTAGCCGAAAAAACAAGGAAACTCATCAAGGTTGTTGCATGGTTGGGGAAAAGGGTTCCAAAGAGTTGTAGATATTAATAAGTATAGTAATAATAGAATCCCATAACTTTTAAACCTAATTGAGATATAGTTATAGTTTTTGACTATATGAATCAATCACTTAAGTGATTCATTTCAAGATTTTGAAGGGATACAAGGTCATATATAATATCCAACAATTCAAAATTTGAATCAAGATCGACTCGAGTACATTATAAACATACAAGCATAAGGCGCAAAATAGACCTCTTTAATTATCCCACATCAAGATCCGGAAATTCTAGGACATACTAACTTAAAATTAACTACATTAACTTAGTATAACTTATTGTTCAGTAAAATTTTATAACACTTGTCATGCGATTGGTTGAGTGTGATCAAATCTGGAGTATACATAAGAACTTTAGTACTAAAAGATTGAAGATGCTCTTCTATCTTTCTAACACATGGTTACCAACTTATCAAGCTTAGTATACTTCAATATCTCTATCCCTAGATATATATTTGTTGAAGGTAATTTGATAATTGAAAGATGAAGAATCATGTGCAATGATTGAAATTTGTATTAAAAAAGCTCAAATTTATGATTTCTTAGAGACAATGATTGTATTTTTGATGGATAAATTACAAGTATATATATTTGACATATATAGATTAGATTAAAAATAGTTAGTTCAAATTGTCTGGTTTGAAGAAAACAACACTGCATGTATTATTATATAACTAAGGGATATTTGCTAAATCTGGTTTAGATCTACATACTTTTCTACGCCGTTCTGATCTTAAATCACATGATCCCCATAACATATACATAATGTTATTTTTTGGTGAGTAACAATTATAATAATCACAATCAAAATATAGTTATAATTATTCTAAAAGAATTCAAATAATCTAAAATGCAGAAGTACACAAATGTCACAAAAGAATTCAGACCATCTAAGTCAAATGATTGAAAATTAAACTAGAAAATGAAATAAGTTTCAGACATTCAGTGCTGCAGAGCAATAGAGGCCAAGAAACGAAAATTTGTTCAAACCAGAATACAAATATTACAGAGGATTATAAATAACAGAGTCCACATTTCTTTCTTATTCACATAAGAAACACAAGAATCCATCAAAACCAAAGCACAAACATTCAAATTTGCACAATACCGAAACAATTAATAAACCGAAGTCGCTTAACATACAATAATGACCTCAAGTTTAATATAATCCACTAAACAATTTCTTTGAGCATAAGAAAATGCCTAAAATAACTCATTACGCATACAATTTGTACTCTCAAATATCTAAGAAAACAATCGAATGTCCAAAGAAATACTTACAGTTCTAAAGCAAGGTTGGATACTTAGCATCAAGAAACTCTCTCAAGGTTTTTGCAGCTTTCTGACCTCCCATCAATTCTGCTAACTTCTCTATAGGAAGTAGGGAAAGTTCTGACAAGCTGTTACACCCCTCCATTATTGACCTGTAGTTGGAATCTGTAACTCCAGGTAGTCGTCTAAGGAACTCAACTGCTGATGTATTGTAATTTTCAGCTCTGTAAACAAATTAGTGATCGTCAGAATCATACTACAAAACTTGTAGGGGTAAATATATCAAGTTTTTCTTTTCTTAACAAATAATCTTTCTGCTATGAAAATATAAATCTACGTTAATGTTTCTATTTTGATTACTATTTCAATTTCTGGTCAACATGAGATTAGACCTTTGATTAGCTTCCCTTGAATTTACTAAGAAAGGTGCTCGATTTTAATATTCAGCCTAAGAGGTTTGAGAAATTATCATGACTTTTTTTCATGTCAGTAAGAGCATATTTGACGAGTAACAAGATTTTTTTTCATGTCTTGGTAATTTGCAAAACCTTAGGGGGCTTGTCGTAATTACTCAATAAACAAAGGGGTGTGTGCGTGTAAGTATTCCTTAACCTAAATGTTATTTATCCCAAGCCAACAATCGATGATTTTAAATTCGCGGATGATAGTGATATTATTACCTAACATCATTTTCAATAATACCATCTTCTGATGGAACACCAACTCTAATAGCCTTGGCCTCGTCTGGTTCATCCTGGTTTGCTTTAAGTGTAGCAAAAATTTCAGCAGTAGCATGCAAACTTCGAGACCAAACAATACGCAGACGAGGAAAATGGAGAACAAGCAATGACAGCTTGGATATAATGTTATTTGGTAAAACATCATCACCAATCTCACTTGCAGACTGCACACGAACAAACAAAAATACTTTTAAGAGTTATAGAAACAATTTAAAACTATTTCCTAGAAATAATAAAGCAAATTTTTTGCAAGTACCTGAAACGAAAAGCTTTTATCTTGTGAAAACTCTATCAATAGAACAGGTATCCTATAATAACGTGACATCATTTCCACCTGGTTATATAAACGACCAGATGAAAAACTGCCAAAAAGATCTTGTATACTCTTACGTTCCACACATATCAATGGGGATAATATGTAATCGCCTATTTCCAAAGTTACTGGTATAATCCGCATGCCTTTCTGGTGAAGCACATTTGGGAGGCTGCTCATAAATTCCCTCATGTCAACTATGACCTAAAAAATAGGTATTCTTTTTAAAACGGATATTCAGTGAGAAAGGCTTCATATTTCAGGCTTTCAGCTCAGTTACCTGTGTTTCCTTTTCTGCTTCCTTCTTTCCACCAGCTTTTCTGGTAATCAAATTTTGGGCAGTAACTGATTGCATCTCTAGGGAAGAACTTACTCCAAGGAACTGCTCATCCTGATTGTTAACCGTAAACAACAAAAAAAAAATTGTAAAGGCGGATGAGGACATATTAGAGAAAAAATATGTAGAAACATGCAAATAAAAAAGTTAAAAATTCAGACAATATAAGCCAGTTTTACATCAGCCTACGAATATCTAGCATAGATAAATCGAGCTAGATGAGCAGAAACATAATAACTGTGCATGCCAAGTGACTGAACAACAAATTCTTCAGGATCACATTGCAAACTTGAGACTCCAACCATCTTGTATATCATGACTGGATTACTCCTTTGTTTTATCCAATAAATCTTGCTTTATATCTTAACAGAAGGCATTTGCATGATCGAGTCAGTTGTTTTCTTTAACTTAAATTCAAAATCTTTTAAATGTAATCAGGTGTACATTAGAATTTTCTCGACATATTGCAATGGATAAATAAACTTCTAGATTTTGAAGAATTGGAAGTTTGATGAAAGTGTTTTCACTGTCCAAATAAGTATTAACAGATATTCACTTGGTGGATGTATTCATGAGAGTGACAAAAATCAATTTTCCAATTGAATGCTATTGATTAGAATGTGAAATTTAGATTGAACCCATTTCCTTCTTTTGTAGTTATAATAGTTAAGCAGTAGAATCAGAAAAACGAGATAAAAAATTGTCTTTCATTTTGTCTTGCAAAAACAGTCTATACAACAATCCGTAACTAAAGAAGTACAAATTCAAGATTACTTCCTCTGCTTTTAAATATTTCTTTAATTTTTAGCTTGCAATGCACTTCAACACTGAACTGCCATGCATTTCAACATTTAAAGAATCTAAAGTTTTTGAAACACAAGATAATGGTTCTAGAAGTTCATAATTGCTCCATCAAAACTCAGGATTTTGTTAGATATTGTTTCCAGTACATTAGTTCATTCAGGTATAAATATAAGAACCAAAATAAGCTCCGGGATAAAAATTTGCCATTTCAATAATATCTAAAAAACTGATGTGCGCGCCTTATATCCTGACATTTGATAGTTTTATCCTCCTTAATGTCCAATTGCAAGAAATTAAAAACAAAATGTTAACGGAATAAGGGTCCTAATGCTTGGAACTCGAGAGCATATCAAAGGCATGCGATGGAACATTATGACAGAAGTGACAAATAGAAAAAGAAAAACTGTGTGAGAAAAATAGAAAGGTGCAGAATAGCAAACCTGGCCAACTGGGATCGTCATCAGAGACTTCTGCCTGATCAGTGACTCAAATGCTCCATTTTCTCTACGTATACTTGCTTCAAATTTCTGAACTTCAGTAGAATCTTCATAGAATAGGAAGTACACTTTCACTTTCTTGGAGGGATTTTCAGATTTGTAAATTTCAATTTCTCTGACAAATGCCATGTCAGGGTGGTAAACAATTATGACAGAGGGTCGTAAAATGTCAAGTATACTCTGGTCACTCTCGAGGGCATGGAAATACACTGATGGGAGCTGGCTGGTATTTTCTGGTCCTGGATTGTGCTTACGAAGAACCCTTTCATCCGAATTCTCACTCTCAGGTGCATTATGGTCAATTATTTTGTCTTCACGCTTTGAAGGACTTTCAGATTGAATACTAGTTTCAGGTTGATGATTGGTTTTACCAGTAATTGATTTTTTCTTCTTTGTTTCATTTCTTTTTCCTTTACCACGTCCTTCACTATTCTCAACCTCTTTGTCATCAGTATCCTTTTTTGCTTGTTTACTTAGTTTATGTGCTGCAGCCAGCAGTGCATCATTTTCCTGCTTGCCTATGCTAGTAACTTCAGATTTTTGTCCAGAAACTGAGGGAGTAATTCCATTGAGAATGCCGAAACCTTTAGTTGCTTTTGGTTTCTTTTTTTTGAATTTTGGTAAAGCTTGCAACTCAACTTTGCTTATCAAATATTTTTCCCATTCCTCTCGCATGACCTTCACAAAAAGCACCAAATAACAATGGCATATCAGTCAAATGTAAGTACGCACAGAATACAATTTTAACGGCACAAATTGTTCCATGTCAGTCAAACCAACCTAAAGCACTACTGTAAAGTTGTTTTGGATACCTGGGATATGCTAAATTTAACTACTTAGATCAAAAAATCATATTCATATGCAGAAAACCTATGCCAGCACACGGATGTTGAGATATCATAAACCAAGAAAATCGTTATTCACACTGTGTTTATAATTAAACTTAAAAGATTATTAGTAGATTAACCTTAAATACATAAGGTAAGTGTATTTATTTAGAGAAAATAAGAAAGCTTTATTTTCTATTAAAACAAAAGAAATCATGGTATACCATGTAGATACGTAGTGAGAGAGAGAGAGAGAGAGAGAGAGAGAGATTTTCGAGATAATGAAAAGAAAAAGATAGATCCTTGAAGCTCGAGCTTCATTCACATTAATGCATGAGGAAAACTTGTGGGCTAAACGATTTAAGCATTATAACGGGCTGGCTAGAGAATTTGATACTATGGATCTGAGAGTATATGGCTATGGGTTCTTTGGCCCATTCCAGTTAAAGAAGGCTCGGCAAGGTTTTGATTTTTAAATAAATCCACTTCTACATATTTCCAAAGCATCGCATATAGACATTAGATCCAAGTATTACAAGATGTTTCTAATAGGATTCAAAACTCTAATTCACATTACATTACATCCAAACTAGTGGCAACAGTTAATTCAAAATAAAAGAGATGCACTACAACAGTCAATTAAAAAGGTTATTCAAACATTATTTCACATTCTTGGATGCTTTGGATGATGGAATATAGTCGCTGGTCGTATTTATCTATAGTAAAAAAAATTGTTTGGATGTTCTCAACTCTTCTATTCCCTAAACCAAACGTCTGATATCAGGAGACCACCTTTTGTAATTTGAATCTGCCGTGCTAACAAGTTTAGCTACAGATATTCTGAAGATATTTCAAGAAACTTCGTCAATAAACTTCATCAATTTACGAGAACTAGTAATTTCACACCTTAGTTATTTGACGGTTCACAAGAGAGAGAGAACTATAATCTAGCATTTAAAATAGCGGCCTAGAAGGAAGGGAGAGGAAATAGAGATAAGAGGACACCAACAATAAATAGTGTTTCAAACCTTACGGTGGCCCTTTGTGATGCAAGCTTGAAGCTGCATGCAAGAGTGTTCATCCTTGCATGCCACAAGAATACTTCCGTTTTGATCGTTTTCACCTTCAACAATTAATTCTTCCCCTGCCACTGCTTGCTTCTGTCTTTCCTCTTCTATCTCTATAAGAATCTCCTAAAGTAATAAACCAATTATTAGAAAAAGTTGTGCACTTCAAAAGAATGGGAAGAGATACTAGTCTCCACATCTCATTTCTCTCTAGTAAAAGATATTCAGAGTTGGATTGGCTTTTCAACAAAATCATTGGGCATAAGAACTTGACAATAAGTATTTTTAATTAATGAAACAATGTCGAGTGGAAAAGAACCACAGTTAAATTTCCATAAATTTATCCAAGTAAACCAAAAGAAATTGGAAGATCTGAACGATAAATAGAACTCACTCACTCACATGCAACACCTTCCACTTTGGAGGCTCCTCCAAGATTTCCTCCAACACAAAACTACTGTTTGCACTTGCAGAAGAATCTGCACATTCAGGAGAGATACAAGCTTACAATTAAAATTCTGATGGATAAAAGTTAAAATGTTTATTGTATTTGTACATTAATACATGGTTGTCACTCAAATGAATTGATCACATTCAGGTGAACAGTTAATAAATAAATTGATCACATTCAGGTGAACAGTTAACAAATAAATTGATCACTGCATAATTCAAATAAATAAGGTTCATTATAGGGGAGAGATGAAAGACATAACAAATACTCCTAAAAATTTCATCCAACTTGCATCAGTATCATGAGGTGATAACGAATCGAAACTCGAATAAAACATTCACTGACAAAAAGAGACAAAAGAAATACAGAATTCACCATCTCCACCCTTGTTACTTTCATCTAGTTTTCTCTTCCTGGTCGCATCAGTTTTACTCAGTCCAACAGATTTCTCACTATTCGACAAACCGAAATGGTAAACCCGCTTCTTTGCATACTCAAAAACCTTGTAACTAGACTCAGCAAAAATCCAAACAGATCGAAAACTCTCAGAGGCTCTAAGCGAGTCCAGATACTTCAGGAAAGTCACAGCGTCATACCTATTTAAACACAAAGAGATGTAAAACTCAAAAGCACGAGTATTGTCATCAGGAAAAAATGACTAGATCCTGGACTCCAAATATTTAATAGATAATCATTAAAGCAAGGCCCTTGCAGTGAGGACTAACAGGGGGTCAACAATAGCACATTATAGTATCTCACTGCTGGTAAGTTACATGTAAGCCAACACTATACTAGAATCCGCTAATGAGAGAAAAGCTTGCTTTCTTTTCTCAGACCACTGTTCCATATACAAGAGAATCTCGCAATTAGTCAGACTTATCAACTTGTCAATCAAACCATATCACATTACCAGGTCCGATATTTAAAAAAGAAAAGGAGCATTGTCAGGTCTGATAAAGTTAAAATGCAGAATCATAATGCTCAAAACATGCATTCGAGACATTTTGGGGCAAAGAAGGCTCCAATTGAGAGTTTCGTATATTGGGTTCAATGACCAACAAACCTCAAACATTTATATTTGAACATAGATTGTTTAGTACTTCAGTACGAACTGTAGTACAAAATGTGTGTATGTACTCATCTTCTCCTAAGAGTTACTCAAAAGCGCAATCAAGAATGTTATGCACTTGTAACGCTGGATAAACCATTGCCACTGATATGCAGCACTTCAGGCACTCTGGATTTCACTTCAGGTTTATACCTCTTCCAATAATTTTGAGTACTTGTTTTCGTATGAACAAAACCTGACTTTCCAATAATTTTATATATTAAGAATACATAGGCGTATATAGTCCTTTTGTACCTCCCTCTCTAATCTGACTGAAACATTTGCAATAGTTAGATTATTAAGAAATGGAAATAGTTCCCATCTCATACCTGCATGCTGATTACTTTCCAACCGTGAGTGCTTCAATTTCAATCAATGGTACTACTTTCGCAATATAAAAACAACCAAGTGGATATTGTCAAAAAGTTATAAGATTTCATGAATCCTAAAACAGCTTCATCCATACTGTTCCAAATGGCTATCTTCTTCTAATCAAATCAATGGTGGTTAAAATCTCAAAAACAGAGTGTAGCCCAGAAATACCTGGCCAGATAATCCAACAACTTTCTCAATGTCTTCAAATCTGAAACCAGCTGTTTCGTCCTTTTCCCTAATGTATGCCAGATAGGATCCAACTGCCTCCTTACAATCTCATCGAACGACTTGAACAAACCATTCTCCACTGTCAAATCCTCCACGTCAACCTTGTTAGTCTTCCTCATCTCTTTCAAACATGCATCCATCACCTCAATCACTGCTTTCTGAATCCTGATCATGTGAGGTGACATGGGGACTCTAATGTCTATCACCTCTGGTGGATCCCTTTCCAGATCCTGGGAAACATAAACCTAAATCCACCCAAAAGAACAGACAAAAAAATGAATATATATAAAGTAACCCATCCACGAGAATCAAAATACATACAGAAAAATACGCAGTACTAAAGATAATCACATATGACACATCCAAAACTGTAAACAATGAGAAAGAAATTTCAAGGACATTACCTGCAAAAGTATGTAATTTACTATGGTGGAGAAAACAAGAAGATATCAAAACTATTCACTCTTGACCAATCAAAACAAAAACTTTCAAATATTAATATGTACTTAATATTTGTCATGTACATGGTAATCGTTTAAATTGCATCCATATTTTGGGCAGGACTTCTCTAGCTACAGCTGGAATAAGACCCCCTTCATCAAGTATCTTTTACAGAACTCTCTCGCACCAAATGTGATCCCCCCCTCCCGTGCATCACCGAACTCCAAGAGTAAGCTGTGAGTGTATATAGAAGCGCTACTAGCACTCGATCAAAGTGAAAGCATAAGTTCGAAATTTCATTAGAAGCTTGAAAACATTTTTTTTCAAACTTTCATGGTTCGTTCAAGTAAGAGGCTTGTACTCCAACTTGCAATAACGCCGTCTAGACACACTCAGCTGATAAAAAGACTATAATTGGTCTCAACCGATAAATACATTCCAAATTCCAAAACCTCTAGAACAAAAAACAACGCAAAATTGCTAACTGTCACCTGAAACCTAGGCCAGAGATGGAGCTTCCGGAGGAAAAGGCACTTGAGCGTCCGCTCAGCCTTAGAAAAGCCAGATACCATAGCATTTGGACGATCAGAAAACGCTCGAACGTACATATCACGATTTGTAGACCGTAAAATCCTCACAATAAAAGCCTCGGTCGACGCATCGGAAATCGTATGCGCGTTCAGGAGTATAATCCCCGCAACCGATGTGGTAGGAAGGCGTTGTGTGAGCAAATCTACGATCAAGATTCGAGAGGTGATGAAGAAGATGCCGCCAGAGGTGTAGAGCGAGAGGCGGTGGTTCGCTGTTAGATCGGCGGTGATGGAGGCGGAGGAGATCTGAGAATCGACTATTTCGATTGAGTTTTTCTGTGAAGGAGAGGCGTTGAGAATGAGGATTGAGCCCTGGCTAGGGTTGTGGAGAATGAGGAGAGATGAGATCAGTTTGTGGAGTGCTAGGCCGGCGGAGAGGATTACAAGGCCGCCGCCAGGGTCCTCTAGGAGGTCGGCGATTATGTGCTCGTGAAATTGGACCATGATTGTTGCCGGTAGCGGCGGTTGACGGTGGCGCCGTCTTGTTGGAGTTTATTTGAAATCTGTTGATATAATTGATGTTTTGAACCCTCTGAATATATTTTATTTGCAATTGACACCCTTGAAAAAGAAGAATTTAGACATTTAATACCTGAAATTAGGTAACATTGGCAATCTGCACCAATATGAGCACTAAACCCTACTGGGGTTTTAGCCTTTAGGGGTAAACTAGTCATTGTCTGAAGTTTCAATCAAATTCTTGGAAAGTGGTCGAAATTTTGTTTTTTCTATTTCTGAAGTGAAATCTCATTTTCAATCAGATTTTGTAAATCATCCATTCAAATTTCAAACGATACTTGAAATTTCCCAAATTTTCAATATAAATTTATATTATTTTACAAAATCTTAATCAAAATTTTAACCGAAACCCAAAAAACCACTTAATTTTGCTAGTTAAGGCTAATGCAAAAAACATCCAAGGGTAGTTTAGACATTTTACAACATCGGAACGTCTAGAGTCCCCGTTTCTACTTTAGTGGAGCTGTATTCCCCGACCAACAGGAAACCGATGGAAGTAGAAGTGATCAATATACAGTAGAAACTCGATAAATTAATACTCGATTAATTAATAAACTCTCTAAGATAATATTTTTGGCCGGTCCCGACTCGGGGATAGGGTGCTAAATTAATAATTCGCTAAAATTATAAGATAATACATTATTGATAATTTCTATAGGTCCCATATAAAATATAAATTAATAATTCCTTATATACTACATATTACATGAATGATTTATGATTTTTTTTTGAAAAATGATTCAATTGTCTTTAGTTTTTTTGTTGAAAACAATTTCACCTTGCAAATCAATTTGCAATTGTCCTTGAATTATCCTTGTTGTGCTTGTATAATTGCTAACATCCATTCTTACAATTGCTTTTGAGTGAGACTTGGATTATCCTTGTTGTGCATGCATAATGCTCTTCGAATCTCATCGGTCATTATTGTTTTTTTCACACCTTTAAGATTAGAAGGCATGTCGTGTGTGTACGATTTATTTGTGTTAGCATTATTATCTTGTATTTATATAAAAAATATTTTTTAATTATTGTACATGCATTGTACTGAAAGTTTGAATGGTGTTTGTAAATTGAATATTTTATTATAAATTAATAAAATATTAATTAATGTATAAATTAATAATTATTAATTTATCGATTAATTAATAACTCTTTTAATTAATAAATTTTGGTGGTCCAAAGAGTATTAATTTATAGAGTTTCTACTGTATATAACTATCACAATTATTCAAATATTTTCTATCTCATTTCACATAGTAAATAATCATCAACTGTCTTTCAAATACTACACTTACACAAAAAAAAAAAAAAAAACCTAAGAAATCCACTTCAAATTGCATCAGAAAATACAACACCCCAAATTTAAGTGCAGTCCACTACACAAATGGCATCAAAAAATATGTATCCTTAACCAACAGTTTAACTTTATGTGAGTATAAGAAAATGCCAAAACACAAATTTCCATACATGTACAAGCCCTATCAGTAATCACCTCAAATACAGAAAACAACAATGGAATATCAATTAAAAGAACAAAAAAAAAAAACATCGAAAATTTCATGTGTCACCTCGTTCCAGGTTCATTAGCTGCAGGCACTTTTTCTGGGTAACTAGATATATCTATGTCGATGAGGGTCAGGTCGTAAGGGACAGAAGCAGTATCTGAAGCATCCACCATTAACGACGAGTTTGGCGCCTCTGGTTTCACATTATCGGGATTATTTTGTACAGGACTGATACTACCTGAAGAAGATGATAGACTGGATAACTCTATATCGTCCAACTTGTTCCCAAACTGGTGCTTGTTTCTTCTGACTGTGTCCATTTCCGGGCCCGTTGGGACGAAGGTTCGGGACCTATACTTTCTTGATCCAGATCCATCATCACTGCCCTCGCTTGGATTGTACAGCACGTAATCATGGTAGGTTGGCGCAAACTGTGTGGAATGGAATATGGAGAGAATTAGAATACTTGTCCTAAGAAAACATGAACTGGATTCCTATAAGGGTATATATACAGCTAAGAAAACACATGGATGTTTGAAAAAATTCATGTACTCTCATATCAGTGAAAACATAATTACATTACAATATCACCGATTCACCCCCTTCTCCTTAAACATGCATATTACAAGTTCGCTTAGGGTGTGTTTGGATTTCAAATCCTTCGACAAATCCATTTAAGTTCGTTTGGATGAATTCATGTTAGGATGGATTTCAAATCCATTGTCACTCATTTTGACATATTTTCTCCATAACTACGGTGGATTTCATGACTCCATTTTAGGTGTCATTTCAAATCCTTCCTCCGTAGTTATGGAGAAAATAGCTCAAAGTGAATGTCGAGTGATTTGAAATCTATTATAAGATACATCCAAACGAACTTCATGGATTTGTTGACAAATTTGAAATCCACAGATTTCAAATACTTCAATCCAAACACAAACTAAGGGTATACTAGAGATACACCTAGCAGAGATGCTAATTACAATTTCACCTCTTATCAGTAAAAATTCATTATCCTCTCCTATCAGTGAAAATACATAATACATGTTTAGCTAAGAGTCATTCTGGCTTCAAAATCTATACCTGATGTACTGTATCATGGTAAAAGTCATTTAACTTCAAAGCATGCGCAAGGCTCGCAGTAAAGCCATGGTTAGCACCAATATTTGCACCAGCATACTCTTTATAAGGAAATGCATAAAGATGGCCTATAGCAGCAATAAGCATCTCGACACAAATTATAAAACTCTGAAATTCTGCGGCCTGCTGTGTATCTTTTATTAATCCAGACTTTGCAGCAAGAAAGACCAAAACACCCTGCAAGATAAAAAGTACTTAAAACATAGCCGCCATTCTCAGCAAATAAGTAATCATCAAGCCTGATGCAGATATCAAGCTTCACATAAATTAGGAGAGAAAGAAATAAAAGCTTATGCTTCGTTTTGCTTACTCGTATTAACTGTAATTATAACATTATTGAAGTAAAAACAAAATATGTACAATCAAAGTTGAGCCATAGACAGCTATGATAGCAGTAATAATATAAAGGAAATATCGACAACATAGAGAATTATTTTCTCATGGGAGAGAACGAATTCAACACCAGCACCTTAATGTTGTAACATAAGGCAACTAGATATTCAAAACCATTCATTTATATAATAGTAATATATCTTACCTGCCAGTATGTAAGAAATACTACTGATTTGATTATGATAAATTTGGGGACTGGATTGAATGGCTGAAGCAAATCTCGGCAAGCCACATAAAACAATGCCAATGCATAGAGTGCCACCGAGTAAGAAATTGTATATATAATTGTCAAATAGAGATAGGATTGCATGGGGTTGAAATTTCCATCTTCATATTTCCCTTTGGCATAAAAGATAAAAGTGACTATGACTAGAATGGGCTTCAGAATCACAAACTGCAAGCACCCTTGCTTGCATCTTCGTATAAAGCGCCTGCAAAGTATCAACAACCTTAAAGTTAACAAGGGTAACTAAGGGGATGCAACATTGATATGTGTAGAACTTGATGGAAAATACTTCTTCCAAAACTAATGTGCATCTCTTCAGAGAATGTGTTGTGAAGCGATGCGTGATAAGATGAGAATGAGAATGCAACGTTCAGTCTTTTATTTATATTATTCTGGAGTCTTTTCCTTATTTGAGTAGGAGTCTTTTATTTAGTAATTAGGGTTTTCCTTATTTGAGTAGGAGTCTTTTATTTAGTACAGTAGAAACTCTATAAATTAATACTCTTGGGACCACCAAAATATATTAATTAAAAGAGTTATTAATTAATCGATAAATTAATAATTATTAATTTATACATTAATTAATATTTTATTAATTTATAATGAAATATTCAATTTACAAACACCATTCAAACTTTTACTTAATTATAGTACAATGCATGTACAATAATTAAAAAATATTTTTTATATAAATACAAGATAATAATGCTAACACAAATAAATCATACACATACGACATGCCTTCTAATCTTAAAGGTGTGAAAAAAATAATAATGACCGACAAGATTCGAATAGCATTATGCAAGCACAACAAGGATAATCTAAGTCTCACTCAAAAGCAATTGTAAGAATGGATGTTAGCAATTATGCAAACACAATAAGGATAATTCAAGGACAATTGCAAATTGATTTGCAAGGTGAAATTGATTTCAACAAAAAAACAAAAGACAATTGAATCATTTTTCAAAAAAAATTAATAAATCATTCATGTAATAAGTAGTATATAAGAAATTATTAATTTATATTTTATATGGGACCTATAGAAATTATCAAAAATGTATTATTTTATAATTTTAATGAATTATTAATTTAGCACCCTATCCCCGAGTCGGGACCGACCAAAAATATTATCTTAGAGAGTTTATTAATTAATCGAGTATTAATTTATCGAGTTTCTACTGTAATTAGGGTTTTCCTTATTTGAGTAGGACTCTTTTATTTGGTAATTAGGGTTTGCCCTATTATAAATAGGGTGGCTAGGGTTTATTATTATTCTTATCAAAGAGTTGATCAATAATAGGGGGGGGCTCTTTTGGCTTTGGGATCAAGAACGATAGTTCTTGGTAATTTGGGGCAAGAACATTAGTTCTTGTTTATTTATCTATTTACGTTTCTATAAAATTATATTTCGCATTCTATTAAATCGTTCGTCATTTTTATTCCTATCAGAATGCCACTAAAACATAATCCCTGACTACTCATAAACCGAACAAATTAGGCAATCATGCAAAGTTAAACAGTAAAAGCAAAATAATAATAATAATAACAACAATAATAATAATAAGACATGATTAAGCTTTCAAGAATCAGCAGCTTTACACCATACTATATGTGCCTTACCCTTTCACGCAAGTATATGTGCCTACCCTTTCATGCCTCAATCGACATACTATATATGCACTTTCTTGTTCTAAAACACCTCTAATTTAAAGGAAACTTGAGCACTAACGAAAAAATTAATGACGACCAAAACCAAGACAAAGTGATCCAAGACCTTCCCTAGAATGATTTTATCGTCACCAAGACCCTCAATTCAAGCAAAATGTATTTTCATGTATAGATAACTCACCCATCCAATGGAATTGGGGGAAAACAGCATGTCATTAAGCACCAATTTGGCTTCATAACTTTTCCAGTCAGACTTACCACAACCGCTCCTGGACCACCTACCCATGCTAAGCACAGAGATAAGAAGTTATAGATGACCCAAGCTTCATATCTGCACAGACAAGCGATTAGATTTTTGAACCATCAAAGCCAAGACAAGTGAGCTCCCAGAGCTGGTACAACATAACAAACCATTGTATGGTAAGCAGGTAAAAGGAGCTTCTACATATGCAAAAGAAAATTCAATGATGTAGATAACTATACAGTGAAGGAGTACCTTTTGGCTCACAGGAATCCAATATATTACGGGATTTTACAACATTCAAGATGTGCTCAACTTCACAAAAGTGAAATTCCACCATATTAGAAATGCATTGAAAGTGCGCACAACATTCAAGGAATAGTATCATGGCGTGCCATGGAAGTATGCAGAAAATTTTGTTTGTTTATACACGGCAAGATGATCACATTAAAAATTTCATAAAACCAGACGAAAAGTTCAACGAAACAGTGTTTTTACTGAAGGCATAACACATGAAAACGTGCAATTTTTTCCTTTTCGTAAGCCATGTTAATACCTTGAGAGAGAGAGAGAGAGAGAGAGAGAGAGAGAGAGAGAGAGAGAGAGAGAGAGAGAGCATATATATTGATGGACTAGGGGACAATATCCTTATAAGCAAAAGCAAAGGTTGAGACGGCAGTTGCTACTTAGTGGTTCGGAGAATGATTCATACTGTGAAATACATTATCAAGAAGAGCAGAACTGATTATTTGCCGAACATTCTCTTAAATTTCTTAATATGCCTGTTACTTCAAGACTCGAAGTCTACGTAGTTTGATAAATGGGCAACATGAAAGAGCAAAAAAATTTGTTTGCGATAGACACCTTTTACCATTCTTATTAAGAATGATTCAGAATGTATGTCTTTAGCTCAAGGAAGGAACATATAAATCCCAACCTTAACAAATATCTGATCGTCGAACTTCACAACAAAATTTAACATGAATGTCTATCTTTAATATTTCAACTCTATCTCACAAAGACTAAATGACATTAAAATGGCACTCTGGTTAAAAAGTAGGAGCATAATGGTAGAAGGTTCAGTTATTGCTGGAATTGTTTCAAAAATAAGAACCCAATGTGATGGTCATACTTACATTTCTCTGATAGAATTGAAGTATATTGCGCTTTTATCCAGAACCAGCGATAGGAAAGACATCAATGCATACACCTGTCAGAAAACCAAAATGAAGATAGTCATATTACATTTACTATAAGATGGTGATGCAAGAACATGGAGAATGCTACACCAATTAACATCCCAAATGTTCTTTTGTAAGCTATCCTCATTCGCTAACATAACAAGATAAGAACAATATCCAGAAATATGAGTAAGTACTAAGTATGTGTAATATCTTCAAAGGGTTAACCCCTCAGTAATATGAGTATATGATAAATTCAACAACTAAAAATAGTAGGTGAATATGAGCAAACTAATCCATAACTGACTAAGCATACAATCAAAAATTACATTAGCACACAAATTAGTGTAGTGAAGTGAAGTGCATAGTAGAAGGATACTCACAGGCACCATAAAGATGATACGGACAATATATCTCTGATATGTCGGCTCCGTATAATTCAATAGATGTCTGTAAATGTGGACAATAGCCAATACCATTGCCCCAACTGTACACGGCAATGCTATCAATATGTAGTATATTGGCCCCATATTCCAACCCAGATTAAAATTAAAACCTAACAAAACAAAACCATTGTTAATTATCAAAAATAACATGAACAAAACCCAAGGGAAAAAGTCATGATTAAGAAATGTACAAAAAAACTAGAATCTCTGTCTTTTCACCGTCTTGAATAACTGATTGACATTGAACGCAATCGAATTCCTCAAAATTCTTCAAAACATTTGTAAAAACCCTAACCCCCAATATAAGGGTATTTACAATATTCCCACAGCAAAGACTGAAAAAGAATACGTATAAAACAAAACTGCGATTACAAACTGTTCGATAAAAGGGCTAAAAGATTATATGAAATAAACGCAATTTCAATAACTCACCTTATCGGTAAATCGAGGGTAAGAACCGCACTTCTTTGGCACTTAAATACAATAGAGTAAAAAAGTAGTGAATAGATTAATTAAAGAACACGATAAAGAATTTTGGGTTGCTGGGATTGTGCTGTAAGAATGCTGGCTGGAGCTGGGTATTGGGGACAGAGAAGCAATAATGGCGGCTTCTTCTAATTATAGTTTTCTACTTTTCGCCATGAAATATTTGATGTGCTGTCAATTGGGATTGCTTAACCCAATTTTCTCAATTTTATGATTTATTTATTATTCTATTACAATTCATTTGAAAAATTGAGACAATTATATCAAGGCATTTCTTGATATTATATGTGTTACGTATCTAAATATATTTATAAAATTGTTTATGTAAATCTTATAAATAGATTATATAATTTTTATAATTACACAATAAATAGAAGGATTATATGTAACTTTTTCTATTCTATGATCATTTTTATTTTTGCGTTTAGGATTCAAAGCTAAAACAAAATTGAGCGTTCGAAAAAAGGAAAGTGTTCATCTTTCTATAGTTGATACGCTTTATTTGGTTTTATTTTCAATTAAGGTATAATGAATATATTTTGTTTGTTTATGTTGTTTAATTGAAATTTTGATTTTTTTTTCAAAAATGTATATGGTGAAAATTTGTATGAAAGTGTTATGACTTATGATGTGTGTTGCGATTGTATATGTTATTAGAAAATAATTTGAATTTATAAAATATGTTAAATTAATAATTAATAATGATATATTTATATACAGTGTGTAGATTATGTGAATAAAAAATAATATAATATAAATTAAAACTTTTATAACAAAAAAATCATTATTAAAAAAGTAAATATTTCTTTATTATGATCTTGTAAAATGGTGGATGTAATAATTCATAGGTATTTCAAATACTCAATAAACTCAATGTCATGTCATTTGAGTTTAAAAATATGTAAATGGAATATGAATTATTTCAAGTGATCTATCATTTAAAATTAAACAAGAAAATATATAAATGAAACATGAATTTATTTAAAGATTTATTTAATCCTATTATTATATAAGTTTCAATTTTATAATCAACTTAGCTCTTTTAAATCCTTATGGGTACTAAAATACACTAGTTCTCCTCCTTCTAAAAACTTACTATTCATATTAATTTTTTTGGGTGAGGGAATATCAAAATTTTGGTCATATATATATTTGATTATGATCTTATTAGTTGGGGTTTTACATTTTATTTAGTGATACTTAATTTTGTTTTACATTTGACTATAACTAATATTTTTTTATTCAAAATCTAATAGTCAATTCCATTAATTAATATTTTAATTTAATTAAGAATTTGTACATGAGTAATACAGTTATTGAATAGAAAAATTATAATATTATATGAAATTCATATGTGAATGTATTTATACACAAATTCATATAGAACATTCGGATAAAATATTGAGTAATGGGGTTGATTATTAAAATTTGGACAAAAAATTCAGTCGAGACCAAATGAAAATTTACCGTTAAATTCCGACGAAAAATCAATGATTTTATTTTGAAATTACTAAAAATCACATGAAAATATAGAGTGACGCAACAATATAGAAAATGCCAAATTTGTGTACAATTATCCCAAACATTCTCATATTTTTTATAGCAAGATAATAAAAATGAGATATTTTCCCTCCCAAAGTTTGCCCTAATTTTTATTGTAAAAAAATAAAAATCCAAAAACCCCCCATACCCCTGTTAATAAATACCCCAAAATCCTCTTCCTTCCTTTATTGAGGTGGAAGTAGATAACACCATACATACAAAACCCAAACCCCCTTATCTTCTTCATCTCCTTCACTGCGCAAAACCTCCATGGCTTTTTCTTCATCCATATTGGGCGTTTCATCTATATTATGCCAATCTCACGACCTATCCAAAAAACCCATTTCAAATTCTCCATTATCATTTCGTTTCTCGACCGCCGGCAGTATTCCGTTCAGACCCTTTTCATCTTATCGCCTTAAGCATAGCGCTGCTAGTAATTCGTTCGTCCCTTCTGCTGTATTTACTCCCAATTCATCTGTTTTGAGCGAAGAGGCGTTTAAGGGCCTCGGTGGTTTTGGTAAAAGCGGCCTCCTTGATGTCAGCGAGAGCGAATATGAAGATGACAGTGAAATTGAAGAAGAAGGTGTTGTGAAGGATGATGAACTTGATATGACCAAACTGGGTTTGCCTCCACGCCTCGTCCAGACGCTCGAGAAGCGTGGCATTACTCAGCTTTTTCCTATTCAGGTATGTGTATATTAAGCTTTTACTCTCTGGTTAGGAGCAATTTTTGTTGTTTTGATGGTAATTGCTGTACTTTAACTGGTCCCAATACTAGTTTTGTGCATTTTGTGTTGTAACTTGTACGTATACGTTTCATGGGAAAAATATTTCTGGATTGTAGCTCATAGATATCATTTTTGAGGTAATAACAGGAAATGCAAAGTGAATTAGCTCATGAAGCAAAATGTATACAATTCCTTTTTTGCATGCTCACACTTTAGGAATAGTAGAGTATAGTGTGAGTTCATAGTTTAACTTTAATCTTGTGCTGTATATTGATTTTTGCGTGGAATTGGACTATGAATATGTCCGAACAGCATCATTATTTGTTTCAAAGAAAAAGTTCAGGTTGTGATGCCATTTGCCTACTTTACCTTTCTTACTATGTTTTTGCAAATAATGACAATTGGCATCCTTTTTATTGTCATTGTGCCTTGACTATTTTATACTTTTTGTAGAATAATCATTGAAGAAACTCCATCATTTAATCTCATATTTTGCTTAAGTAATTCAATTTTCGGCTAATATGAGAATTACTGTCTTCATTCAGTGCTCTATCGTCTTCAGTCATTCTTTGCCTACAAATTCTTACTCTTCAAACTTTCTCTTATGCAGAGAGCTGTTCTGGTGCCAGCATTGGAAGGTCGAGACATAATTGCTCGTGCAAAGACCGGGACAGGAAAAACATTGGCATTTGGCATTCCAATCTTGAAAGGACTCGACGACTCGGAACAGGAAAAAGGTTCTTTCAGGTACATAATACGTCATAATTCGTAAATTCAACAGAAATTAGTCTTATAGTTAAACTAACGTATCTCTATTCATTTTGAAGACGGAGTCGGCTCCCAAAAGCATTGGTCCTTGCACCTACAAGGGAATTGGCTAAGCAAGTTGAGAAGGAATTTAAAGAGTCTGCACCGTATTTAAACACTGTTTGTATCTATGGAGGGGTTTCATATGTCACACAGGAAAGTGCGCTTTCCCGAGGAGTTGACGTTGTAGTTGGAACGCCTGGTAGAATAATTGACCTTATCAACAACAATCACTTGAAATTGGGTGAAGTGCAATATTTAGTCTTAGATGAAGCGGATCAAATGCTTGCTGTGGGATTTGAGGAAGATGTGGAGGTTATTCTTGAAAAGCTTCCAGCACAGAGGCAAAGCATGCTTTTTTCAGCTACAATGCCTGGATGGATAAAGAAATTGGCAAGGAAATATTTGAACAATCCTCTGACCATTGATTTGGTTAGTTCTCAGTCTTTATTTGGTATATGCGATATGAATCTGAATTTATATTTTGGATTTCGGTAGGAGTGGCGAAACCGGTCCGAAATCATGGTTCTAACCCAATTAAACTAGTTTGGGTTGGATTGGTTCCTAAGAAATTTAATTTGGTTCCTAATTGGTTCCAACTTGGTTCCAAGTTGGGTCCAACTAATTTAAAGGTTGGGCTTGGTTCCCTTTCGGGTTGACTTTGGTTCCTTTTTGGGTTGAGCTTGGTTTCACTTAAAAAACAATTTAAGAACCCAACCCATTTAAGAACCAACCCATTGGAACCAACCCAAACCCAACCCGATCCACCTCTAGATTTCGGTATGATGCTTTGTTGCTTGGTTCATCTTGATGATGTTGGATTAAATACTTTGTCATTGTTATATATACAACAAGTGATTCTGCTAGTTAGTTTTTCATATTAAGTGGATATCATGAACGTTTCTTCATTTCCTTTCTTCACATCATTTGGTTTTCTTATGACAGGTTGGTGATAGGGAGGAAAAGTTGGCAGAAGGCATTAAGTTGTATGCTATACAAACTAATGGAACGTCTAAGCGGACAATGCTAAGTGATCTTGTGACGGTATGAGTTAACAACTTATTGTTTTGAATGAAATGTTCTATAGATTTACTTTGAATTTCTAGACTCGTGAATGATGGATGATTGCATAAAGATGTCGGTAGCTTCTTAACCTGGATTGTATCTTCTTCGTAGGTTTATGCTAAGGGTGGAAAAGCCATTGTTTTTACGCGGACTAAACGGGATGCTGATGAAGTCTCGTTGGTATTAACAAATAGCATTGCTTCAGAAGCACTGCATGGGGACATTTCTCAGCATCAGAGAGAAAGAACACTAAATGGTTTCAGACAAGGAAAATTTACGGTGCTTGTTGCTACTGACGTCGCTGCTCGTGGGCTTGATATTCCCAATGTTGACCTTGTAAGTTCAAAAAACCGGTTCAATTTCTTCATATTTCTTACTATTGGGATGTTGGAAAGAATACAATATTCTGAAGCTAAATTCTCGAACAATAAAGGCAGAAAAAATATTACACTGTCAGAGAAGTTCTTCTTTGCACCTTGTGTGAAAATTGAAATACACCGAAGAGTATGGATTATGCTACATTAGCATATGGCATGGACTATGCCACATCAGCATATGTATGCCATTAATGATGTGGCATATCCTACACTATATGGTGTCATATGCACTACGAAGTACTGACAGTACGAGAAGACATATGTTGTTCTCTTTTATATTGACTTAATAGGTTTCTTAGCAGTTTTCAAAATTTCGTTTCTGGGCTCGTTAGATATAAAAGTACTTTTCAACTTTGATGACACTATGTTGTTGATAAATTTGAATTCTATTAAATTCCCAGATCATCCATTACGAGCTCCCAAACGACCCCGAAACATTTGTTCATCGATCTGGTAGAACGGGACGTGCAGGAAAACTAGGCACAGCTGTTTTGATGTTCACCAGCAGCCAACGAAGGACCGTCAAGTCTCTTGAACGCGATGTTGGGTGCAAGTTTGAATTTATTAGTCCACCCTCTATTCAAGAGGTTCTAGAGTCATCAGCTGAACAAGTAGTTGCCACCCTTGGTGGGGTCCATCCCGAGTCTCTCGAGTATTTTACTCCAACTGCACAAAAATTGATGGAACAACAAGGAGTTAACGCTCTTGCAGCTGCTTTAGCAACATTGAGTGGCTTTTCTCAACCTCCATCATCCCGGTCCCTTATCACTCACGAGCAGGTAAAGTGATACTATATCAATATTTCATATTGACTTATGAAAATTACTGTTTCATTTTGATTCTTCGACAAATGTATCTCTAGAAGTGCATTGCGATTTCCCTTATTCGTATTTGGACGAATTATACCACCTGTAGAGTTGCTAATTCCTTTTAGGGTGTGTTTGACTTTGGATTGAAGGATTTGAAATCTATGGATTTCAAATTCGTCAACAAATCCATGAAGTTCGTTTAAATGTGTATCCAAGTTATAGTGGATTTCAAATCACTCGACATTCACTTTGAGCTATTTTCTCCATAACTACGGTGGATTTCAAATGACTCCAGTTTAGGTGTCATTTCAAATCCTTCCTCCAAATACTCTCCCCAAATCCAAATCACTCAATCCAAACACACCCTTAATGTCTTTTGTCATTTTGTAATCTTTTTTCCCTCTTTGGTTGTGATCATTTCCTCTTTCTTACATATGATGTGTATGATATTCACTGTTGAAATATTTTGCTGTTCGTGTCCATACAGGGTTTGGTTACATTACAGTTCACACGTGATAGTGCTTATACTCGAGGATACTTATCTGCTAGATCTGTCACTGGGTTTCTATCTGATGTTTATTCTGCTGCTGCTGACGAAATAGGAAAAATTCACGTTATTGCCGACGAAAAGGTGAATATTTGAATATGCTAAGTGAATTTTTTTGACTTCACTTTTATGTATCGGGTTTTTCATCTGTTAATTTATTTTATATGCTGTCAGATTCAAGGAGCTGTATTTGACCTCCCAGAAGAGATTGCAAGAGAGTTATTAACTAAGGAGCTACCAACTGGAAACACGATTACCAAGATTACTAAGGTGAACTCTCGTTTGGCTCACTGTTTCTCAATATTCATAGCTACACCTTTTTCTTCATAACAGCTACATCCATATTTTTGTATTATCTGCGAGTATATCACAACCATACATGTGGTGGAGCCTTTATCATACTGGGTTGAGTCCTAACATTTTAGCATTTTAGTTCCAACTGGGTTGAATTTTAATAATATTTGGGTCCAATTGGGTCTTAAAATGGGCCCAATTTGGGTCTAAATTGGGTCCAACACATTCTCCACTTTGAGTCAATAATCTACATTTTACACTCTACAACAACCCTTCTACCATATCGATCATAATGGGTCCTTATTGGGTCATTTTGGGTCTTTGTTGGGTCCAACTATAATGCATATTTTTTTACATTGAACCCAATTGGACTCAACCCACTTTAAGCCCAACCCAAATGGACCCGACCCATTCAACCCAATTGCCACCCCTAGCTACGATTAAGGTTGTAATCCCTGATTTACTGATATCAATTTGACATTTGTATATTGCCTTATTTTCGGCAGTTGCCTCCTCTGCAAGACGATGGGCCTCCAAGTGACTCTTATGGTAGGTTCTCAAATAGTGAGAGGCGCCCACAAAGAGGTTCCCGGGACAGGGGCGGTTTTAGATCATCTTCTAGAGATTGGTTGGATGGTGATGATTCTGATGATGGATTTAAAAGAGGTGGTCGAAGCGGGAGAACCGAAAACAGGTGGTCCAAGAGCCCAAGAAGCAGCAGTAGCAGTGGCAGTGATTGGCTTATTAGCGATAGGCGATCATCGAGCCGATCACCGTCTTTTGGGGGCGGTAGCAGGGACAGGTATATTTCCAACAAATTTCTAACTTGGCCTGTCCCAAATTTGTTAATATGGGATGTAGGCTTGTCAATGGGCGGGGATTACCCAGATCCGAACCCGTTAATAGAAAATTGACCTGACCCGAATCGATGACACTGGGTAGTTCGGTTCGGGTCGGGTCGGGCCTAAATTTTACCCACGGGCGTTTTATCCTTTGAAAATACCCGCGGGTCAATATACCTGAACAAATACCCGAAGTTTACCCGTGGGCATTTGCCCCCACACGGGACCGACCCGAAACATACCCGCCCTTTTGGACCCATTGGGTATGCGATCGGGTCCGGGTCAGATCCGGGTAAAATACCTTTTAATGGCTATTTCGCGGTCTCGATTTGGGTTTGGGTATTCCCCGCCCATTGACAGCCTTGATGGGATGTTAATATGGCAATGTAGTTTATTTTTCAACATTCTATCTCCGCTTGATATTGGACTGAATATGCCGTTTGACAGATTCGGAGGTGCATGTTTCACGTGTGGGCGAACTGGTCATCGGGCATCAGAGTGCCCCACCAAAAAGAGCTACTAGTTCTGCTGCCAGTTCTCATCAAACGCCTTATTGCTGCACGTAAACACATGGGAAGTTGATGCCAAAACCGAACATATCCCATCGTGTGGGCTTCTTTTTGTCAAAGGCGGTGCTAAAGGTCTCTGTTTCGAGTGGAAATTACACCTTGTGACGAATTGCGAGCTTTAGAATCATCTTGTGGTAATATCACTTATGTGTTAAAAAGTCGATACGAATTTCGGGTTGTAACTTATCTGCCTCTCAGAAGGAGCCAACAAACCCTCTTGGATGGTGATGATTTTTGGGTTACTGTAACTTGCTCTGTTCTTTGTTAAGGATATAGGAATTATTATCTAACTGTTTTTAATACTGTTTGTAGTATTTGAAGTTACAATTTCATAGGGTTTGTATTGATTGACTTGCTAATAGTTGAAATTTGTGTGAAATTTGTGTCATTCATCTTTCTGTCATAGCCTAACTTGTGGGCCTGGGTAAATAAAGTGCATTTTTTTTAATAATTCATTATAAATATTTAATATATAGCACAATGAACAAACAACTCAACTATTTATTGATTCTTTTTTTCTCATTCTTTTGATACAATACAAGAGCATTTGAACAAACAACACAACAATCCAAAACTCCCTTTGTCCTGTAAAGGAAGTAAAACAAAAAGACACAATAACAAACTGACATTTAAGATTCCAAAACAATCACAATTATTATCATAATCAGATTCATATGAATAACTGTAAACAAATGATTATGATTGTGATTGAATCGAAATTTCAATCGAACTTCTCACTGTAACAGCACGTCTTTCACCAACTTATCGAAATTCAAATACGAAGATCCGCCAGGCTTGACCGCCTCCTCGGCTTTCCTCTTCCACTCCTCCGCCTTCTCCTTCATTCTCTTCCCCTTCTCACCATCCATCATCTCTTTCACCATCGACTCAACCTCGTCTCTCTTCACATCATTATCAATCTCCATGCCTATCTCCCACTCGACGCAACTAAACCGACAGTTCGTTTGCTGTTCAGCGAAAAACGGCCAGCAAATCATCGGGACCCCACTGGAAATACTCTCGACAGTCGAATTCCACCCGCTGTGCGTCAAAAACCCTCCAATCGCAGGGTGCTTCAGCACTTGCTCTTGTGGGCACCAACTAATCAATTTGGATCTATCTTTAGTATCTTCAACAAACTCTTGTGGCACCATGGCTAGGTCCCCAACAACTATATCAGGCCTAATGACCCACAAAAATGGCTTCTTGCTATTAGCCAACCCCCATGCAAATTCAGTCAATTGTTGAGATGTGACCACTGTGACACTGCCAAAGTTGACGTAAACGACTGACCCGGGCTCGTTTTTATCGAGCCATTCGATGCAATCTAAGTCTTCTTTCCACAAATTGGTGCTAATGGAATTGAGTCTATTGTTGTCACTAATAGGACTCATCATGAGTTGAAGAGGGCCAATGGTGTAAATGTGAGGGTACATGGTGGAAAGTGCGTTTAAAACGTCGTGTTCTAAGGTGTCGAATGTGTTGAGGATTAAGGCTTTTGCTCTTGGGATAGCCTCGATTTCTTGTATAACGAAATTGATCATTATGTCTTCGGGATTCGTCGTTCGGATGAAGGATGGAAGGTCCCTTAAACGGATGTCCTTCGTTCCCGGGATCCAATCGATGATCGTCTCGAGATATCCGTTTGTAGCTTGGGACATATCTGCAAATAGATATGAAATATTGGTTATTATTCAAGAGTTTAACATGATGAAAGTGAAAATGAAATATTAAACTTCACTATATATACTATACATATATACTATACTATATATATATATATATATATATATACTTGCATGGATTAGATATAAAAAAGAAATGGATCTATTTTCATAGAAGGTATATGTGACATTTATTGGTGGCATTTTGAGAATATTTATCGATGCATGACAAGTATATATATTGCTGGTCTAGAATTTGAAGAAAGAAAAACACGTGATATTCTGAAATATTTGAAAATTTCGTCTTCAAATCCTAAGAAATAGTTAACACAATTGTCATATATCTATGTCTTATGTGAATTGTTGCACCACGTGAATGTAATGAAAGATAGATCGATGGTACTCAATTACACACTTTATTTTATATATATATATATATTAGGAGGACTTTTTCCTCAAAGTTGAAAACATAATTTTATATTGAGAAATGTATTATACCACTGTTTATTTTTTATCGATTTTTCATCATTACTTGAATAAACATAAATTAAAGAAATCAAGTTAAATATATTAATTTAATATTTTTTACATATTTGAAAAAAAATAAAAAAAATTATAAATTTGAAACAAATAAAAGAAATAGATAAATTAATTACCTTTGAGAGGAACGTAACCTTTCTCCACGAGATGGCAATACTGCGTGTACCCCAACAACCCACACGCACTCGTCGTCCAGAACAGCACTTCCGGCAGCCCAAACCTCTCCGCCGCCTTAACAGTAAACGCCATCACCCCATCGGAGACTATGCAGCTCACCGGCGGCGATTCGCCGGAGCTATTGAGCTCCGTCAGCAGCTCGCAGAAGGGTTCCAAGCAGGTCTTGGTGGTGGATTCACAAAGAGATGGGACATCCTGAGTCGAATCGGCATCGGACATCGGAAGCCCGTCGGGAATGGTGGCGAACCGGAAGTCCGGCAGCCCTTCGACGGCGGCGGGGCCGCGGGACTTGAGGAGACGGCGGTGGTTGTACTCAGTGTTGACGAAAGTGATGTGAAAGCCATTGTGGTGAAGGAGCTTTGCTAACTTGAGCATGGGGTTAACATGGCCCTGTGCTGGATAGGGTATGCATATAGCATGAGGTTTTTGATGAGTTTTGGCTATGGAGTCCATTTTTATTATATTTTTTCTCAAAAACACACAAATACACACACTAATACACACACTACTAGTGGTAATTTGGAGAAGATGACTAAATGAGAGACAATGAAAGGGTTTTTATAGTGTTTTATGAGATGGAATATATAACTAAAAAATTGCAAATTTCGTCTCGTAACTAATGTACTATTTTAGCGAAAATTGGTCTCATTTTATTTTTTATTGGCAATTTTAGTCTCGTAACTTACAAAAATTCTTAAAAACACATACCCAAGTTAAAAATACTAAGTTCCAAATTTATTACTAATTTAATAACAAAAGGTGGAATAATTAATATTAGAGAATGTACTTTCAATCAAACTTAAAGTTTATATGACAAATTATTTTTAAATATATTTAGTGAATTTGACTAGTAAAATAGAAAATTATCAATGAAAAAAATAGGACCAATTTGGCCAAACCCTTATAATTATTATAGGACTAATTTTATACTTTTGAAGCATATCACTATCATGTATTAATTATAATATGTACCAATTTGTTGAGCACATAGGAACTAAGACGGCTTGTATAAATATATCACTCCAACTATAATAACATTATATTCTTTCATTTTCTATTTTACGTCACTAATTAATTTCACGTGTATAAAATATAATTTAAATTGATGTAATGAAACACAAATTACCATAAATGATCTAAAATGCATAACAATACCTAACAAAATAAAAAGAAACACATGCAAATTTACGTAGTTATATACTAGAGCTTTCAATCCCCCGAGTCGATTTTCTGTCAAAAAAATATCTATATTTTCACCTCTTTTGTGAACATGTCAGATATAGATAATTTAGACTGATTACAAGTTTACCAGATACGCACTCTAATAATAGTGAATGCGGGTTTTATTAATCGTCCAAAAAAAATTATAATGTCGAATTTAAAATTACATAGACAACTTAATATGGTGAAGATGCAATTGGGAACCAAAACTAAAATATTACTAATTGATGAGATTAAAATGCAATTTACGAAAAGATGACAAGATTGCAATAACTGTGGCATTTTATAATGCATTATTGATACGGTTGCATGATTTGATTACATATAATATAATTGTGAAAATTAAATTATACATTGTTATTATTATTATATTTTTTTTTTGGTTACATTTATTATTATTATTAGATATAGATAAGTAACAAATTTGACTCATTAAATGAAGATGTTATGTTGTCAACGTCAGAATAATAAACTAGTAATTTTTTAAATGATTTTACTGTATATTATACTTAAGAGATTTTTCATGTTATGTGGACAGAAGGTAGAGAACTTGTGCGATCAATTAATTTTAAAAATTGTTTTAAAATTGTATTTGATTTTGCAATTCATTCCACTTATGTATATAATACATGTTAAATTTATGGTTTAAGAAAGTTTATACATATATTATATATACATAATACGTACGTAATATATCAGACAAAACAAAATTTTGCAAATATATTATATTTTGCAGCTAAAAAAATTTCAACCTAATTAATTGACTGAATATGTTAATTGCCAAAAAAGACAGCTGACAGAATCCACTATATTTAAAAAACAAGATTGAAAGCCTTTTAATTATATATATATATCACAGCCAATCATAAATAATGCATTATTTTTGTTATCAAGATCCAAGTTTTACAAAATAAATTCAAAATATAAAACATCAAGGTCATATTCCACAGCAGACATATTATTTAAGGAATTTTAGTTAAAAAATAACTATGTGAATTATTTGACATAACTTAATTTAGGCGGATTAAATTTTCTATTGCATAATAGTGTACTACAATTAAGTCACATTATTATAAAATTGACAAATATTTGTTTAAAACTTAATTAATTATACATTATAAATTATAATTCAAATAAATGGGGGAGATGTCAATCCCAATAAATTATTCTGGTATAGTAGTAAATTATTGTAGTAGAAATTTTATGAGAAAGCTCAATTAATTGGACGTTGAATGATATAATTTGGACTATTGTTTATAGTTTGATTATGATATTTTTTGGAACAATTTGTACTATATTATATAGTGTGATTGTGATTTTGAGTTTGTAGCACCAATAATTAATCTTTATTAAAAAGATGGGATCTTCCTAATAATTATTGTCTTTGGGAAATTAAACATGCTATAGTGATTTTAGAAAAAGGCAAATAAAAGATATTTAATTTTGAGCTATAATGATTAGATTGTTGCAATTATAGCTTGACCTGATAAAACATATTTAAGGGCACTTATATCGAATTCGAACAAATATATAATCATTAATTATGTAACATATATAATATAAGAAATTCATGAACTTCACAATTTCTAAGATATAAGGCTTTGTTTGTTTATATTTTCAAATCTCATTTTTAAGTTTTTAAATCCCAAAATTCAAAATAAACTTAACACACCAAATTTTCATCCAGATTTACTTTTTTCAACTCTACTTTTCCAATCTCCAATATAACTACCTATCAATCATATATACAACTTTTCACATATTTATCAATCAAATCAATCATTGTTTCACTTTCTCTTTCTTATTTTACAATTTTTTAGTTATATTTAATTCTTTTTTATTCACATAATCATTATATATACAACCAAAATAATCATTCCACACATCATCCATCAACCTATCAATATTGATTTGACACATTTCACAACTTTCAACCTATTTTTAAAAACATAAATAAACAACTATCATTTTCACACGAATTTTGATAGTACACAATTCCCGAAATTTTTATAAATTTTTTACTCAAAAATATAAACAAACATAGCCGTAACTTTTGACCAGAAGAAATTACGTAATGCATTACAAAATACATTTGAAATTTTTTCAAAGTTTTTGACATATTCAGCACACAATTATTGACAGAAGTTTTCAAGTCAATTAAATTAAATTGTTTCACTTTTAGACCATTTTTTTATTTTATTTTTGGACATATTGTAGTGTTATTTTTGCTAGAGTTGAGTAATAGTCGTGGTTCTAATTTTCTTTCTTTTCCATCGAAAAGTTCAAAAAGTTTTCATTTTTCAATTAATAGTCGTGGTTCTAATTTTCTTTTTTTTTTTCCATCGAAAAGTTTAAAAAGTTTCTATTTTTCAACTAAGTGAAGAAACTATGAAGTAGTTTCGAAATTACAATGTTTCAAAGGAAACTCGTAATGTTGTCGTTGTTTCCATTGAAACTTTCAGTGTTTCCATAGTTTTCACGAAACACTGAAAGTTTCTTAATTCTTTTCCCGATAGAGTATATAATAGTGAATAAATTTTTTAAAAAGACATAAAAGAGTTATAAAATCCAACAATTTACTTAATTAAGTCTAAAACATAATCAAATAAGTTCTAAATAATTAATCAAAGAACTCATAGATAATTTTGTTTATATTCAAATACGCACATAAAAAACACAAAAATGTAAGATATTACAACAACATATAGATTATTAAATAATTATTTTAACAAACAACATAATATATACTACCGATTATGATGTTATATGAGCAATTTTTTCTTTTTATAATTTAAAAATATATACCGTAAAACTTTTACAATTTTGTATTTTACATGTTAAGTTGCTTGAAATTTGTCGATTAAATGTTATAAAAGCGCTAAATTTGAATCCAATATTATCACTTAGTTCATTAATGAAATTTTTATCAACTATTGGTGTACATGTATAAATTTTGAAATAAAATATTAATTTTTAAAAATAAATAAAGATACCATTTGTTGTTTACTTTATTTCACAGTGTTTCCGTCTTTTTTCTAATTTTTGCAAATTTTCTCCTACTTTTTCGAAACATTTTTAATATTTAACCACCCTAAATTTAGGTTAGTACCGAAACTTTGAACCTTTGTAATAGTCCAATTTGATACAAATTAAAAATATATTTAGTTTATAGTCCAATTAGTTTAGATCAAAGTTGAACGAATTATTTTACTAAAAAGTGAGTTTATAAAAGTTTATGTCATGCTGGACTGCGAGTCCGTTGGATCATAGATTTCGTATCAAACTTATATATAATTGTTTTGTGTTTGACATGTTTTATATTATATCATAACCCCAAATAAATTACTATTAAACTTCAAAATTTAAGCTAACGTTTATAAATCAAATTTATTTTTTGTATCATTTTTCAAGATGTCACAGTTAAAGTCCTTCTAGGTTCGGAATAATACTAAATATAAATATATATAGTAGTTTATATAGGTTGCAAATTATTATTATTATTATTAAATAATAATTTTAGAATTTTCTTCATCTTAAAGTTCTAAGAGTCAAGGTATATTCTTTAAATCATTTCAATTTTTTTGCTTCACAATATTCATTATGATAGATATAAACACATTTAAGCACATATGTCATTATTTATGGTAATTTAATGTAATCTTTAGAACTATTAAAATATATATACAAGGGAGGTTTACAACTCACATACATTTTAATAATATTAGATGCATTGAAATCAATGAAACAAACCTAACACAAAAAGTTCTGTTATTTTTTAGTGATTTATGAATATCTCATATAATAAGAAACAATAATCATCTCAGATCTCGAGGTAATAGTTATGGCCAATTTAATTATTATTAAATATTATCCTTGTGATTCTTTTGACCTTCCAAAGATCTCTAACTTCAATAATTGATTTGTTAGATTACAAATTTATTGCCCCTCAAGAAGAGTAAATATTACAATATAGAATGCTATATTTGTGTATGTTTTTAATTAAAATTTAAAAATTTATTGAAAATAGTGTTTTTATAAAATTTTATGTGAAAATGATAATTATTTGTTTATATTCATAAAATATGCAAAATTAACGCTAATAAATTGATAAATAATATGTATAATGATTGTGTTATTTATGTATATATTAGATTATGTTAAAAAAATAAAAGATTATAAAGCACGAAAGAGAAATAATGCATATAATAAATGGTTTTATGGATATGTTAAATTATTATATATGATTGATATGTAATTATATAGGAGAATGAAAAAATATAATTGAAAAAAAAAAATCGACTGGAATTTGGTGTGTTTCATTTATTAAAAATTATGATCCAAATACTTAAAAATAAAATTTTGAAAACATAAACAAACAAGGGCTAAGTTTGCATTTTATTATATGTTCATTTCAATTTTAAACATCAGTTTCAGATATACACAGAGAAATAAGTTCATTAAGTTTGGTTAGAAATGAGTTGAGAACAATTTTGCCTTTATTTCCCTCCATTTATAATCCTTATCATTTTTTTCTACTCCTGGTCATTTATCAACGTCAGATAATAATTAATAAACTAGTAAGTATTTTAAATGATTTACTTTATATTATACTAAAGAAATTATTCATGTATATATGGAGTTAAGATATCGTGGAACTTATGTAATCAATTAATTTCAATTCTTTTATTCTAAAATCTAAAGCAGTATATCATTTTGCAATTTATTTTACTTATGTATAGACAATTATATATAATAATGATTACGTTTATGTTAAGAAAGTTTATATATATATATATATATATATATATAAATCAAAATACAAAGAATCAATTACATCTTCCATATCATACCAACTAAAACTAATTAAGGAATCTTAATTAACAACTAGTGTATGTTAATTAATTGATATAACTTAATTTAAGTACTCTCGAGAATATACGTGCTTGGTTTAATTATTTAAACCTAAGGTGTAATATCAAATAAATTATTCTCATACAATAGTAAATTATTGAAGTAGAAATTTTCAGAAGAAAGCTTATTTGATTGGAGGTTGAAAGTTGAAATAATTTGGACTATATATTATATAGTTTGATAGTGATATTTTGTGAAACAATTTGGACTATGTTATATGGTATGATTGTGACAAATTATTCATAAATACTTTTCATTATAATCTGTGTATATTGACTCTCATGTGCATATACATGTTGATTATCTCGAGAATTCAATTCTCGAAAATCACTAAATAAGACCATGTTTATTCAAATGATAGACTCCATTCAAACACTGATTCATTAAACATATATGATATAACCACAAAATTGGATCGATTTTTATGAATTTATCAATTTGATCAGCCAGTCCAAATTAGAATTTTAAAACACAACCAGTCACTATAGATAACCAGTAACACATGTATAAGGACAACACAAATATATCAACCAAGTCATGTAAAATTTGTATTGCCACCAACAAAATTTTGGACTTTATATATATATATATATATATATATGTGTGTAAATGTAATTGATGTCAGTATGATATGGTTTCCATTTCTTTTTTCCTCTAAAATCCACAGTAACTTTACAACACACTATAAGCTGCTACATGCAATCCAAACATGATCACAAGGCAAAACTTGTATCTAACAAACTTAGACACAAAATAACCATGATTATATATCATAGGGTAAATCGAAAAGTCGAGCAAATACATTTAGGGTGTGTTTGGATATAGTGATTTGGATTTGGGGAGAGGATTTGGTGGAAGGATTTCAAATGACACCTAAAATGGAGTCATTTGAAATCCACCGTAGTCGTGGAGAAAATAGGTCAAAATGAATGACAAGGGATTTGAAATTCATCGTAACATGAATTCATCCAAACGAACCTAAATGGATTTGTCGATGAATTTGAAATCCATAGATTTCAAATCCTTCGATCCAAACACACCCTTACCTAAGAGACGGTATCAGTAGAGTCAGCTGATGAGCATTCAGTAGTGTGTGGAATGTATGTATAAGCAACGAAAGAAGCTCCAAGTGCCATTGATAATCCCATAAAACTCCATAGCCATTGACGACGATTTTGTTTCCTTTGTTGTTGTCTTCGTGCAATTTCTGCAACAAATCCAAGAAAGTAAGCGCCAAAAACTACATGTAATTATGCATTCAGTATTGCACTGTAAAGGATGGCTCGTGAATTGTTCGAAATGCATATATTATCCCAAAGTAAAGTTCTCAACTGAAATATAGAAAAAATAACTATATATATATAGTTTATTCCAAAAGAAAATGACCTGTATTAGTATCCCTTCACTGATTTTCTCTTATCTAATGCCTAATTATGCAATTTCCCACATAAGTATTGTAGAAGTGAACTAAGGTTAATACCAAGGGAAAACTAAGGTTTTGTATGACCACTCGGAAAATAGGCATTGAAATTTGAGATGACAGAGAGAAAAATTGTAATACGCTTTTACTTACGAGCAACGTTAAGAGTAACTCTCAAACCTCACGATGTTTATTATCTCAAGGGTGTCTATGCAATTTACCTTATAACATTTCCAGATCAAAACACGAGCCACTTAATTAACAAGAGAGTGAACTATAGGCATTCCAAGAACCTCTCAATGCTCAAATCAAACTTAAACAAAGTCAAAAAAACATACCCACAAGCTTCCTCTGAGACAGTTCATGGTTAACAGTCTCATAGTACTGCAATCTGTCCTTTAACCTCAAAATCTCCTGGCCTTTCGATTCAATGATTGCATTAGCAGCTTCTTCAGCTTTCACACGTGCTTCACCCCTTCCAACTACTTCAGCTACAAACCTTGTAACATCAATTCCCTGAGATAACTGCTCAATCGAATTGTTTTCGAGTTGCATGTTATCACTGGCAGATGGTGGGGCGGGAAATGTTAAACCCGCCTCAGACATAAGGTTTCTGATCTTTTCCCACTGGATGTGCATCAAAACAAGAGCTTCCTCTGCATTCTTTCGCCTTTCAATTTCCTCGAGAAGACTGATTCTTGAGGTTTTCAACTCTGATTCGATTTTAGAACTATATGAAGGTATACTTGCAATGGACCCATCCGAGGAGAAGTCTGTGTTTAAAAGATAAGGTGGCTTGTTAGAAAGCAAATCAATATTGATCAAAGTGAGAAAAATGAAAATGCACTCGTTCGATTCACATGCAAAGTGAATTTATTATTGCAGGATAGTAAAAAATATCATGTTTAGCATCATAGATCTATTATTTCAGCATAAAGGACCCTAAACAAGATAAGGTGGCTTGTTAGAAAGCAAATCAATCTTGATCGAAGTGAGAAAAATGAAAATACACTCTTTCAATCCACATGCAAAGCCAATTTATTATTGCAGGATAGTCGAACACATCAAGTTTAGCATCAAAGATCGATTACTCCAGCATAAAGGACACTAAACAAGAACTATCATGACTCATGAAGCTAATCCCAGAGGACGAAAATGAAATCAGTCGACACTGAACTAGTCCTTTTTTCTCTCTTATTACATGTAAAGCTAGAAGATGGAATTTCATGAGAATATCCATCTCCTCACACACTTTGTGAATCATGTAAAATTGCAATCAGATTTACATGAGTAGTATTTTCTGACAAAATTACACTACATCTAAACTTAGTCCTTCGAACTTTCACGTGATCATTGCTAAGTCGATACAACGAATACAAGTAGCAACATATTTATTCATCGCTTATAAAATCAAATTACGTTCATATCTAGTTTACGAACATACTATAAGCATTAAAAAAACTAGTAAAATCTGTACCCAACATGCAAATTTAGAATATCCTGCACACCTCAAATCTCCAATGTAATATATGTTGGGATCGCCTAGACCCTCGGGTGAAACCTCGCAGCGGAAATAGAGTTCAAAAATTTATATTAGAGACGTTTCACCACATTAATGCCTAGCATTTATGTACAATTGAAATAAAGCGTAAACGTACCGTTTTTGATCAAATCTCGTGATTCAATCAAACTCTTTGATTTATCCTTGATGACGAATACGAATAATACGTGATCAACCAAGGTCTTGAGCACCCCAAATGTTGTGCCTCTAAGCGTTGTATCCACACCTTGAACGTTTCCCTCGCTAGTAATAATCGTGCTAGCGATTCAAAACTACGACTACGAATATGTAGGATCATATGTAGTTGACGGAATATTAATTCTTCCAACTTGAAGAATATGAGAGTAATAAAACTAAGGAAGAAACCCTAAGGATTTTGGGAGATTTCTTTTTCTCATTGTGTCTTACATTACCAAGAGATAAAGAACAATGAATCGTTATGTAGAGATACGAAAATTAGGTTAATATAACCCTAATTTTCGTCCATACCCTTGTAGCCCTCAAAAAGTGGACTCTTTCAACTAGAATCCTACTACATGTATGTCTCTACTCTTTCATATGTTAATACATATCAAATCCCACAATATTAGGAACTAATTCCTTATATTTATGATTCTATTATGCATTAAATCTCCACCAAAATCCAAAAGTCACTTTCCTAATTTAAATTGTCTTCTAACAATTTTATTTCAACCCATTAATTAATTATATTAATCTCCAAGATTAATTAAATTAATTAACTCTCAAAATTTATTAATTGGGCTTTCATTAAT
Source organism: Verbascum thapsus (assembly GCA_963669365.1). Taxonomy (NCBI): domain Eukaryota; kingdom Viridiplantae; phylum Streptophyta; class Magnoliopsida; order Lamiales; family Scrophulariaceae; genus Verbascum; species Verbascum thapsus. The sequence continues at coordinate 5,146,623 of OY770106.1, forward strand.
AAATCCCTTGGGCCTAGCCCATTAATTAATCAATCCCCGATCAATTAAAAAGTCCAATTAATTAATTCAAGCCCAAGGCTCAATTAATTAATTTATTCCATCATGAATCAATATCCAATATTAATTCATCTAGGCCCAATTCAAAATTGGTCATCTCGTACATACAACCGGGAAACTTATTCAAGTTAGTGTGTGACCCCTTAGGTTCATTCGAAAGCTAGCAGTGAGACCATTTCCCAAACGGCTCGGTAACAATTAACCAATCATTACCTCAATTAATCATTGCGCCAAATGATTAATCTTGGTCATGAATTAACCACCAATTAATTCACGACTCTCACAGATTGAGTTCGATGTCTAGCAACGTCGACTCAACCCCTAGATTCAAATGATTATAATAGACCTCTCCTGATCACGATCGTAACATGTGTCTCATCCTTCTGTCAGATCTCCCGATTAAATCTAGGATTTGGTTACCAGTCGAAATCCTACTAATTTAATCATATGACTATGTCAATTGGCGAATGACGACTTATGTCAACTAAGCAAGGATCACACCTTCTTATTGACTTGCTTTGGCCAAAGACTTCAAGTCCAGTCATTCCCAAGACAGCATAGGAGATTCACTAATCATAGATTAGAGACAGATCCCATCTTGGAACCGCCTGCCAAATCACATAACCAGACTACACCCAAAATAGCCCATTGTTTGATTATCCTGTAATCATGAACTAAATCAAAGTGCAGTGGGTCATGCATTTGAACAGCCGCGATCCCTCAAGTCGTGAGGATCATCACAAGCCTACGTGACCGTGGAATTTCATATTCGACACGTCCACCAATATGAATTTCCACTGGGGTTGCTCAATTCACCATCCCCGATGTGAACCCTCATACGTTGCATAGGTTCTCAACCAATACCCATGGAACAAGGTACATTCCTCTAAGGAAATGCAACGCACAAGCAAGTCTTGACGAGTCATTGATATCCCAATCTCAATGACTCTATGACTTGGAACGCTTTGAGGATTACAGCCGTTCGAGTACATCCCATGATCACCATCCAATGCGTGACCGTACCCATAGCTCTATGTAATCCAAGGGACTTTATTACATATATGTAAAGACATAGATATATAATAAAGAAGATGCCATATAATAAATAACAATTTAAACAAGACTGTTCTCGTAGTGCTGCTCACTATTTGGCAACCAAATGGCTTGCCGGACACCCAACACTAACAATATACAGATTCATAAATTGCCTAAAAACCATACTGGCAAGCATTCACACTAAATTTCACCTTCTACAAACTACACACAAATCTTTATCATACCATAATGTCATAAAAATTAACATACTCTGTTATACACACTAAAATTGAATCAAATTTACCATCAATCGCATCGAAGAATTCCCCTTGCGCGGAAACAAAGCTCCGGCTCTCCATTTGATTTGCAAAGAAATCACTCTCATCCACCTCACTTCCCACACTCATCACCTCACTCCTAGGATCCATAAACCTTACCTCATCTTCACCAACATCACCATTCCCAACCAAATCTCTACTTACAAAATTATCCTCCACCTCATCTCCCAAACTCAAATCATCGCCTTCAGTTCCAGACCACAATACCAGAACCTCACTCCTCCGCTCGCTTCCGCCGCCGCGGCGCTTCAAATTGACGACGTAAGGCGACGGCGATAGCGGCTCCGATGAAGAACACTCCGGTATCGGAGCTTGATCCGGCGTGGCGTACAAAGCCGGCGATGATACGTACAGGTGTCTCGGACCTTCGTACCTAGAATTTGAGTCTTCTGGGACTCCATGGAGAGGCTGTTTGAGCGACTTTTGAACTCGGGGCTCGAGTAAAGTCTCCAACGCGACTGTAGTAAAGGTGGGCATGATTTGAATTGCTGAATTTTATCAGTTTTGATTTACCTGATATACCGCCGCCATTGAAGAATCTAAAGGACGAAGGGTTTAAGGGTTTAAGAAGAGACAATGGGAAATATATGAATACATAAATTTTTCAGTGACAACTGTAAAGTCATAATTTGATTCGAATTCGAAACGTAATTAATTACGAGAGATAACGTATATAATTAAAAATCTGTGATGATATTATATTATTAATATAGAAAAATAAGTTTTTATTATTAAGAAGTATTTAATTTTTAGTGAAATTATTATATTGTTACAAAGTAACAAAAAAAACCTAATAAAAAAGTATTATATAAATAAAGAATAATCACATACTTAAACGTTACTACTAAATAAAATATTTGATTCATGCATATCATGTTTATGTTGAAATTTAAACCAAACTATTATATTTGATTCATACATATCATGCTTATGTTGAAATTTAAACCCAACTATTCCATATTCAACTGGAATTCTACCGCTAAAAATTTGATTTAATAATTTACCAAATAAAACATGAATTATTTTTTCTATTTGGTAAAATTTGAAATTCAGTTCGATCTCGATTCAATTAGTAAAATGTAATATAAACATATTTAAAATAATCAAACTACTATTATTGGAAAAATAACCAAACCTTTCCTATGAGTTTGGAAGGTTTTGATTGAAAGGGACATTATGAGATTATTCATGTCACGTGCATGTTGTGTTGTCACACGTAAATTAATTTAATCAATTGATTAGTTAGTGATAGTGATTATGTTAGTTGGGTCACGTGGATTTTTATTGACTTGCTTTTCTTTGTTTTTTTAAAAAAAATAAATAAATCAAACTCGTAATCAAGATCACAGAATCAATTCTAATGATCACAAAATGTCAGAATCAATTCTAATGTGAATTGTCCCGATAATTAAATATTGCATGATAGTTAGGTAGGTTTTAAAACTCAAGTAAAAGTAGCAACTATTTCGCAATTATTAATATATAACGTATAGGCATGAAAAACATGTAAAAGTAGAACCTCATTAATTTTATATGTAATCCCATTGATTGAATTTAAATAAATAGCAAACACATGATCAAATTACAAGGAACTAAAGAAGGTTAAATATATATATATATATATATATATATCCAATTTCAGATGGAAACTGATGAGCATTGAGCAAACATGATTTCCCATCACCAAAAAACAGAGCATCCATGGCAACAACACAAAATGAGTTATAACAACATTATCTGGCACTGTGGAAAACAACCCTCAAAATATAATACATCAAATTTAGTGTCACAATAGCAAACAATGCTCAATAGGATCTTGTTCATGAACATAGAAGAAGAAAAAAAATCACCCATATATAAAATACAGAGACAAAATGAAGCCATTAATAGAAACAAGATCAAACTCACCTTCATCAACTAAGATACAATAAATGCTCCTCATATATGTCATCAGAATGCAATTCAAACACCACCTAAATCAAAATGCAGCTTCTCAACACAAACCTACAATTTTCCTTCTAACGCCAAAAGGACTCCAGATAAATGTTTAACGATATTTCGATTGTGAACCAAATATCCTGCTCAAGTGAAGTCGATCATCGAGAGCTCGGGCCGTACAGAACCCGTTCCTTGGTTATTTGATTGTGGGGGACCCGCGTCTGGGATATTCATGGACACTGGAGGGGCACTAACGTCATTTCCAGTTGGCTGCTCCAAAACACTAAGAGCCAACGATGGATTTTCTTGTATATTTTCTACAGTTTTATCGTTTGTCTGAGGACCTTGGTCACTCGGCTCGGTGACTGGGGGAACAGAGGAATCTGACCCGGGTTGTGATGGATCGGTCAGTTCGGGATTTGAAGTGGGTTCAGGAGCAGCTGGGGCAGGTGGATCCCCCGAAACGGGCAGGTTCTGTGGGGCCCCCGATTCAGCTGACGGTGGGGTAGCATTAGAATCTGACGGAGCGGGTGTATTTTGGGGTGCGGCTGTGGGCCCCTCCAATAGCAATTGCTTTTCCGGTTGTTGCTGCTGCTGCTGCTGCTGTTGCTGCTGTGAACCTAACAGGGCTGGAGCGGGCTTTTTCTGACCCAACTGACCGGGATTGGGCCCATACAAAGATGCCATCCCAGGTGGCAAAATTTCAATAGGGGGCTTCTTTGCTGCATCTTGGAGGCTCGTGAGCTTGGACTCCTCAAGCGAAGCTAAAAAGGCTGTTGCTGCATCCATTTTGGTCGATGGGGCGTGTTCTAGCTCTTTTTGCAGTGTTTTATTCCATGCCTGGACCAAGCTCCTCAATGTAGGTCGACCATGAGCCTGACAAGGACGGTTAAAGTTAGATGCATGCTCAAGTGTAAATTACAGACACCACTTTAAGACCTACTTACGAAAAATACCCAAGTTTTGAGGATGATCATATTTTAGCCCGTCATTTAGTGCAAGCATACAAGGGTTCGAATCCGTCCGTTGAAAGCAAATTACAATTTCACTGGATAGTCAAAGATCTAACAGGTGGTGTATAGATCATAGGGTGCATGGTAATTATCCTAAGCTCAATTAGCGACTTTTTATATTAATGATTTTTTATTTATTTTTTATCTCGTTTGCAATAGTATCAAAAATCGTCCATCAACACACGCCCCTTTAGAACTAGAACCAGTAACTATTAAAATTGAATGAGGTTAATGAAATCATACATGAGCGTGGAGAACAGCCTCAGCAAGCATCCCAGTCTCCTGCCAAGCCTTCTCCATGAGTACATTGTCTCCCAATAGAGCAGCTGCGAAAGCAGCTTCTCTTCCTGAACCAACTGATATCAAATTGTTCACCAAATTCTGCAAAATGTTCAAAAATATAGAGCCATCAAACTAAATATTGCTAATAAAATATTAAAACAGAAATATACTGATCCTTAAATAATGCAATAATTCAAGTAGAGCACACCTTTATTCACATATATGATATGCTGATCCTTAATGCAATAATTTAAGTGGAGCACACATTTATTAACAGATATGACTATCAATAGTGGAACTACAAGTTACAGCCCACAATAAACCATAAGTCCGAGAAAATAATTTATATCCGAGCATTAATTGAAGAGCGCACATTTAATTTAAAAAACAAGAATATTTAGTGGAGTATAAAAGCGAATTAGCAATAATTGCATAAAACCAAACAAACAGAGTTACGATATTTAAAGATCACGGTGCGACACCACGAAAACATATTTATAATATTTTTCCAGATTTGACTGGAAAGGCCCTGTAAAACAAGGTTTACAGGCATATTTGTTGTTCGCGTAAAAGAAGGTAAATGAAGGCATTGAAAAAAAATACAAATATCGCATATCACATAGATACATACACTGAGCCGTGTCAATTCCCCGTGATTCCCAAGGCGTAAAGCGAGCCCTCTTAATTCATGACCTTGCAGAGCTCCTTTAACAGAACCCGCAGCCGCTACTCGCTTAAGAGCTTCACGAGCAATGTCAGCTTGCCCAGTAGCATCTGCAGCATCAATAAGTTCAAGAAACTCTTTGGCAAACTTAACTACTCCTTGGACTGCATCAACGACATTTTCTTTTTTAGACGACAAATTCATAATGTCATTCAAGTTCAACCCAAGAGCTTCTTGTCCTATATCCCTACTATTGCTCATTGTTAGAAGACATTGGAGGGCTCTTTTCAAATCATTGCTCTGCATTGCTAGATCAAATTCTAATCTCTTGGATATACCAGGCAAGTGAAGTGCTTCAGTGGCGTAACCCATTCCAAGCATAAATTGGGCTAAATCGTCGTGATGTTCCCTACCGAGCCTACTTGCCCATTTTACTGCACTAACAGCATCTCCATACGCTGCAAGACAACGACAACGTATACCCGGATGACTAAGTGATATTGCATGAGCGGTCATGTAACGGTCAAGTAACCAAAGAACACCGTCTTTCACGCCAGCAACAATAAGAGGTCCAACGGGTCGTTTTTGTTCTGCAGGGAATCTAGTAACAGCAACTGCAACCCCACCACCACCAACAGCAACTTCATTCACTTTCCTTTCTGACATATCTTTCGCTATCGATGAATCACTACCGTCAGCATTATATTGTTTAGGCAATGTTAAGAAAGGAGGTATAGAAGGAGCATGCTGAAAAGAAGCTAATCTGACCACTTGTAACATAGGTGGTCTCAAAGCTATCCTCTCTTGTGAGGCTTTTTGTTGGCTCTCAACTGTTATTAAAGCCAACTCTCCATGTTCTTGAACAGCTCTTGATTGCGCCTCTTGAAGCTTCATTTCTTCTTTTCTTTTCTTTGTTTCTATATCAATAGGTGAAATACCTGCATCTACAAAAACACATTCGATGGTGGTAGGAGTAGCAACAAATAACTGCCTTCGATGCCAAACACCCCCTGTAGCATAAGGAATTGCAACATCTCCCAAATACCGAAACTGTGGACGTAAAGAAGATATGACGATATATTTTTGATAGGCGAAAGCACAGTACTCAACAGTTTGGTCCCACGCTGCCCATTCTGGTTGAGGAAGAAGACCTCCCACTGGTTGAAAGGTTTCCCAACTATACAATTGAAAATTCTGAGGCGCTGCTTCAGCAGAAGATCTTTGTGAAGAAAATGCATCATCCATTGCACTAAAAGAAGAATGTGAACTAGTTCCAAATCCTGACAAAGGCATAGACTGAATTGTTGAAATAGCTGTCGCTGCTCCAGGGCTAATCCTTCGAGACGTACGATAGGCAACACCGAGTAGGGACCCACCATGTAAACCAATGACAGGTTCATTGCGACTACCAACTGACCTCATTAATATGTTTGATGTTCCATCGTCCAGTAGTATACGAACTTGAACACTAGCAGATGAAGCTGCAGAAGCTGCTGCAGCTGCAGCTTGTGCAGCAGCAGCTGCAGCTTCCTTTGCTTTTCTTGATGAGCTGCCTTTGGGTATAATGGGCATTCTGGGAGGTAAAGCAGACTCCAGAAGGGCAAATCTGTCTCTACAAGTGTCCCATGCCAAAAGCCTTGCACTCCCCGAATCTACTACTGACCAATCACTGACCTTATAGATTGAGAAGTAGGGAATATCAGGCCAAACAACGGCAAGGAACCTGCAAAAATCACAAAGCAAAAGTGACAATATTAGGAGTACAGTGGTTGCATATGAATATACCATAAAGATTATGAATCCAAGCAAATAAGATACATAACATTTGAGATCACTTGGAAGAGTCCTGTCATAATTTATATTGTCGCAATAACCTCAAAAAGGTTAGGCTATATATGGTTGTGCTTTTTGGATCACGAGAAAATGAAACTGCTCACATCAAGCCAAATTATATAGAAAACACCTCAAACTCAAATAATAACACACATTCTCCCATATAACAACTCATCATTTCTTCATTTCAATCACTTCATATTCTCTCCCTTCATTACATAATTCAACTATCCGACTCATTTTCTTTCTTATCATCATGAACAAAATATTATTAGAATTTTTTCCCTATCATCATTGCATACATAACTAATCAACTTTATATCACATCTACACAACTTTCAACCAAACGAAAGAAGTCAATACTTCACAGGAGTTTCTATAATACGCATTATCCAATGAAAATGTGAAAATGAAGCGAAAGGTAGTTTATGGAAAATGTGAAAATGAAAATGGGTATTTTTGAAAATTGTGTAAACTGTGTACTATCGTTTCGAATGAAAATATCCAGGTAAAAAAGCAAGCAAACAAAACCTTAATGCTTGAGATGTGTGCCCACTACTAGGTAATGAGAACAAATGAGCCACTTACTTTCCTGAACTGCTCACTGAGAGAACTGAGTATGAATCATGAGGAACAGGAGTACTAATATGCTTTTTAATTTGCTTCACAAGGAGCTGTTCTGATGCGTCTCCCCTGACTCTTCCTGCATCATTCAAGGAGCCATTGCTTCCAAGAGCCGGATTTGAGTTGTTAGACAATTGAAATTGTAGCAATTTCAAATCCCTGTCAACTACGTAGACAGCACAATGCTCTCGACTTCCTGGTGGTGTTGGCAATGGAGCTATAGGTGGGAGGGATTTGGGATCAAATTCACAGACAAGGACACCAACGTTTGTCCCAGTTGCAACAACATGGGGTTGTAAAGAATGTGCAACCATGGAATACACCTATAAAAGAGTTATTAAATATGAGCGCAATATGAGTCCACTATTGTATAAATAAACTAACGGATGACTAAAATCAACAGATTAAAACGGATTATTATAATCATACCCTAAGCTTCTTGTGAGATGCTAACACCTGGGGAGGTACTAATGATGACAGTTCACATAATGGCCTTGTTAGAGCTGAAAAAATAGGATTCTCAATGGCCCTGTCAAAGATTTGATGGAAAATCAAATTACCCTTTAAATTACAATAAAAATTCACTTGTAAGTAGAATCAAGCATGAATAATTGTCATTATTATGAACTAATCTCATTACTTGATTCAATGATAATGGAGACTAATATTTATGGCTATACATATAACGTGTGATGTTAAGCTACACTGGAGAGAGAATAACACACCATATATGAGAATCTTTAACGCATGTCAGGATATCAAGATTAGGAGCTCGAGGATGGCACCAAGATGCCACGCTATGGCACGCCAACTTTGAAACAGGTTTCATTCGACGTAGTTCCTAAAATGAGAAGATAGTGGTATTAGATAGGGTGGGGTGGGGAGGGGGATAAGATTAAAAAATGCAGCAAATCGCAAAATTTATTAAGAACCTTAAATGAAATTGTGTCCCAGATAGCTAAAGTCTTGTCTGCACCTATTGTAATGAGTTGTGGTGCAGCTCCAACTACACGAGAAAGCTCAATAGCAACAACCCCACCATCATGCGCCTAAGAACATAGAAAATCAAAGCCTTTTAGCTTTGCCATCGATATATAAAAAAAAAAACAGTTAAGCAAAAAGGTGGTAATATTTCCAAAGTATGGACACTCCAAATAAATCAAAGAACAAAAGCATCGTAGAAACAAAATCATGAGATTTAGTTAGTTACTTTTAAGCTCAATTTAGGAACAAGTTCTCGGGAATCTTGACCATAGTCTGCATTCCAGAGCACAAGCAAGCCATCGCTACCACCAGAAACCAAAAGCGCCTAATTTAATGCACATCAACAAAAGAGAGGCTAATGAGTAATAAGAAATAAGAGTAGGAAATATGCGTAGATAATTTACAAGATAAACAGGAAAGCAGCCTAAGGCATGGAAATCCCACTGCATTCAGGAGAAAATGAACTACAAAGTTCTTGTCTTCATATTATTTTTCCCCAAAGGAGTATACATGTATTGTTGCTCGCACTAAATGATCTAATTATTGAAACAGGGGCTTAGACGAATTGATAGATTATCAATAACGTTCCCATGTTTTCATGCAAGCATATTGTATATATACAACACATGATGTGAATTTAGCAATTACCAACAATTAAGTAATAATTGCAACACAGATCAATTCAAATATGAAAATTTTACTGATACTGAACCTCCCAGAGCCTGTATGGACTAATTATTTGATTACTAATGAAAGTCAGATAGTAAGCATATAGTGGGAACCAAATTTAGCGGAGCTGAAGAAAGTATACTCTTTGAGTGATATGTACAATTTCTAAGACTATTAAGTTACTACTCCTTAACCTTCTATACGTATATTTTTATACGGAGACATGACAATGAATCCGTTTTTTCGCAAAAGCAAACAACAAAAAAGGAAAGTGAGAAAGAAAGATACTTTGTGAGTCCTGCACCGCATTACCTAGAGAATAGATCCTTCATTTCCACTAGGATCACAATGGAAACCATTTATTTATCGACTTAAAGTGCAATAAAAAAACATATGTTTCCAGTTTCAACTCTCACCAAAAATATAAATTTTTTCTACAATATGAGTTCTGGAAAACAGAAACAAAATAGAATCTCTTCAATATAGATGGCCAACAGTTGATTGGTATCTGATGAAAAGCCTTTCCTGAATATTTTTGTCATTGCAGACCATTAATCTTCCTAAAAGAAGAAATCATGCGCCTTCATCTATATCAATTTAATGGGCCTAAGTAATATATTTTGCACCAAGAAATAGAATGTACTGCAGCAAATCTAAATAAAACCTTTATTTTCTATCAACTAGACTAAGGACTCATAATGCTACATAGAGCTCATAAGAAATGGCTGCACAAAATCCTCTTTGCTTCTTAAACATTTCAAGCAATAAGGCCATTGGGTTACACAGACATCTGTCCAAGTCTACCACCCTTCGATTTAATTCCAAGTTGACCAGATACTAACATCAACTTTGCCTGCACATGTACTCACTAAAACACATAAACCAACTAATAAGGTTAAGACCCCATTCCACAAGCATTAACTTGTCTAGAGGATTCTAAAGGACGGAACCATATCATGATCAATTGCAAGGCTAAGCACACTCCATGTTCAAATGAAAAACTTTAGCAATATACAACTCATGAACTACCTCGCCAGAAGACGCCATGAACGTCATTAAACAAGATATTGATCCCTTATGACCTCCTGTATATCTTCGAGCAAGCTGCATCCAGAAAAGCAACTCATATAATCGTAGTGTTCCTTCATCTTTTTCAGTTTCAGTTGAGGTTGCAAGTATAAGTTCATGATTGAAAAAGTACACTGGCGACAATATAAAATGGACAGACCTTCCAAGTTAGCATTGAAAGAACTCTAATCACACCGTCTGATCCACCAAATGCCACAAGAGGGCCATCACTAGCTGTAGATTTACAAAGGAATTCCATACTGCACGAAAATAAGTTAACTAGTTCAGGACAATTGATCTTTCCTAAAGAGCAACTGGTTTTAAGAGTAATTTTCACACAAAAGAATAGCAAAAGAAATTCTCATTGCTTACGTTATCCACCATTGAACAGGTGAACAAGAGAGCATTTGAAATTCTTATTTTTACAGGAAATGCACGATGTGGCCAATTTCAGATGACTATTTCCATTATGCGGCATTGGGTAACAATTCATACTTAGCAAAAAACGCAACTTTTGGAATTAGATTCTACTGTGGCAAATGAACATATCATCCACATGAAGTCATGAATGCTTTCTGGAGGTGGACCATAGAAGAAATGCCAATTTAACTGACAACTGATTCTCTTTGTGTAACTAAGTGTCAGATATTACCATGTGAAATTAGATTCAACTGTGGAAATGTACGTTTTAATGACAATTGATTCTCTTTCTCTGACTAAGTTTCAGATATGACCATGTAAATGAGAAAGATATGAGCAGATTTATATAGATAATATTAAAGACACGGCCATCCAGATTCCACCTAAGACCAGATAGTTTTTTCATGCCAATGCAATGCACACATGTGTTAAACAAGACGAACAAAACAAGCATTTGATGAAGTGAGGTGATATTTTCAGGAATCTAGGTGGAATGGAATCAAGAGCTGCCCGTGCAAGATCAAATAAAGATCTCAAATTTTTTTGCAAGAAGCCAAGTCCAGTTCTGAAGTCGATATTATCAATTATTGGATGAGCTTCCCTTTTGACCTAACACAACTTATTCAGCAGATAAAGGTCAAACAGCGAAAGTTTACCAGAGCAAGCTTAAAAATCCCTCATTCTTGTGGAAAAATCTTAAGAACTCTAACTTCTAAACATGCAGTCATTATGCATATAGACACATGTCTTCTCTTTGATGGGGTCATACAAATTTATATATACATAAGTTTAGAATATAATTCAAGTTAGCCATGAGAAAGTATGACATTCATGAATCATAAAAATTCGTTCAAGAAAAAGATAGATCCAACACTTTCCATAGAAGCGATCTGTTGTCCAAATCCTGCTTTGGTACATCACGGCCACGCATTGTTACTAAGTCCAGAAAAATAGCTTTGTTCTCACAACATATGACAAGAAAATGGCGTCCTTTTGTTGAGGAGGCAGGAGAACTGAAAGCTGAAGTGACATTGTTGACAGCTGTTGGAGCTTCAGCAGCAGCAGAGCGACTACGTGAAAGCTGCCAATAGCGCACATCATCATCATAAAAGCTAACCTGTTTAACACTGGAACCATGTCCCACATTATCAGTTCAGGTTTACCAAACAAGCAACACAATTTGTTTTTTCTCGAAAAAATGGTGGTAAAAGGTAGGCATGGAAATTTACCTCCCACCTCGCATGGCTTCTGTGGGTTTTCCTCTAGGCTCTACAGTTCCCAAGATCAATGTGATCAAAAACCATTAGTGAACGGCTCCCAGTCCAGAAATATAAATTCATAAAATTTGGGGGGGAAATTGCATCTCACAAATGGATGATCCTCCAGAGTAAACTTAAATCAGAAGAAAGCTAATGAAAGGAAAAGAGTGCTCTAACAGAAGCTATAAATGAGGAATCTATACAGACAGCGTCAATCTTCACAATAACAATGAAACCCCCATACAGCAAGCATTTCCAATAAACATTAACCAAAACTAGTGCGGACATCTTTGTAAACAGGATCGATAATGTATATGCATTACAAATGGGATAAACTAGCGTCCACAGCTCACCATTTTCATCATGTCCGAGAAAGAGAGATTTTAAAAGATACAGAAAGTCTTCTCCTCACAGCTAGATCCCCGTCAAAAGTTCTTCGGTATAAAATAATAAACAGAATCCCTCGCCCTTATAGCCAACTACGCTAGCATTGCCTTTCAAGTAACAGGATCATAGTCATAGTCTAATTACTTCTCACCCTAAATGAATGACCAATTTTATAAATTATCCTAAAATCATGTCAAACTCTAGATATTCTAAGTCTCTAACTATAATTACATGTCAAATGACAATCCAGAGCAAAATGAATACATCACCAACTATCTATTTACCTGTTTCGGCCTTATAACCAACTAAGCTGGCCCTAGAAGAAACACAAATACACAATGGCCGTCATGGTCTACATAATTTCCCACTCTAAATAAAACAACCCATTTCATAAATTATTCTTAAGTCATCTTAAGACTCTTCTAGATACCCAGCACCATTCACAATCAAGTATTTGAACTCCCTAACCATAATTAGACGTTCATTGGCAATCCAGATCAAAATGAATCCATTCACGAACTAAGTGATATTTAGTTCCACTTTTTTCCCCAAGTCATTTTTGCCCGTAAGGTATCAAGATCCAGTAAAATCAATAGAATTACAAACAATACCTGTTTCGCCCTCGGCCAGCTTCTCCAATTTGGCACCAACCAAACGCCTCTCATCTACACCCCCAGCTTTCAACTCATAAATCACCTAAACACAAAAACCCCACCAAACATTCAAAACCCACACACAAACAAACAATTGTGTTACATAAGAAAACAAGAACAAAACCTGGCGGTGTTCCCAATTCCAAACGGAGACATGATCCGATGCATCGGCGGTGACGAGCCAGGGGTGCGTTGGGTGCAATTGAATCTTCACGATCTTATCATTCGTAGGGCGGAACGCCCTTAATCGCAACATTGCGTGCTCAGATGCGGATCTGATGGAGATGAAGATGAAGAACAAACACTGTATAGCTCCTCTACGGCTTCAGATCGGCCCGATTTATTGTTCTAAAGTACAAATGCATACATAATTGGATTTTTATTATCATCGTCACTTTCTCTATAAATCGTTGTTTGAAAACGACGCTTTATAATTATTTTTTATGGGAAATTTTGGTCCTTTGTATCTGGAGTGGTAATAGTAATATATTATCTTTTTTAATTTGCATTTGTGTTAAATAAGAATTATGAATTTTGAATTCAATTTATGGATTTTTTTCGATTATTAAAAGGAAATTTTAAATTTTTTTGCTGAATTTTGTGTGAAAATAAGTGTGGTGTAATGTGTATCAAATATGAGATACACAATGTAAAAATAAACTTGTAAAAGTACAAATATGTTAAAACCATTTATATACATACATACATGATAAATAAAAATAATAATAAACGAGAGCTAAATAAGTTTAAAATGAATTTATTTATTTATTTTATTGTTTGACTTGTTGTGGTGATTTTTTGTTTATTTATTAATACTGACATTTAAAAGTGTCATTAATTAATGTAATTTATATTATTAAATAAATATACAAGTATATACGTAATAAAAATAATAATCACACATTTGAATATCATAATAGAAATGTATTTAATTGATTGATAGTTTCATGCTCATGTGTTCTTATTTATTATTTACGGATTTATCATACCTTAATTAAAATTCAAATAAACATTAAAATATAATCTTCTATAGTTCTCTTACTTATTGGTTATAAATACAACCATTGATATTTAAGAATTTAATCCAAACAAGTTAAAATACTTTAAATCATGGGTATTAATCAATAACTAAAAATGGATAAATAAATTTGAGAAGTAAGTAATCTAGTAAGTTTAAAAAATATTCAAATAATATGAGAAGTAAGTAATTTAGTAAGTTTAAAAAATAGAGATTTATATATATTATTGTTTGTATATTGTTGGTGTGAACATGTGTGTTCTATGTTTAGGTATCTATGAATAAAGATAAAATTAGCAAAAAATTAATTTTTGCCAATATTATCTTTATTGGCAATCATGAACCCAAACATTAACATTGTGCCACTAGGACATGAATTAACATCATGAACTTCAATTATTATTCGACATTTAAAAATATACATCAATTTACAATCAATTAACAACTATAATAAAAATCAAAAAAATACTCACGTATTAGTGGAGTATAATAGATTTATTCAATTTACTTGTATAAATAATTGTTAAATAAGAAATTGTCCTAAATGCATAACATTTGGGGTAGTAACAATGCGATAATTGTAGGGGTGTGGATGTAATAATAATTTTAAATCAAAAGTTTTGAAAAATAATTAAACGAGAAAAAATTGAAAGACGATATGAGTGTAAATACATCTTTAAAAGTGTCACATTAATGCATTTACGAAAATAATTAATATTAGAGCTCCAATAATTAATATAAAAAAATATAATTATGGAAAATTAGATTCAATTGTTTATTTACATACTATTCATATTAAACGTGGGAATACTATTTCTCATTCAATCACAATAACTAATTATTCTCACTTAAGGTGAGAATATTGAAAATGACAATTAAAAAGAAGAGTTACACATTTTACATCCAAAAATAAGGATTACATGCAACTACATTATTGTGTATTTCTATAATGTATATTCATGTCTTTAATACAAGTAGTTGATATATATTATTTATAATACATATGATGCATTTACATAATAAATTTGATTTATCATTATATATATATATTTGTGTATATATATCATATGACAAATAATTTTTAATATTTTGTCCTATGTACGTGTCACTGGATATAAATTTTATTTTATGTTTCTTAAAATCGAGATAAATAATGATTATATCATTGATGTTACCATCAACTTTTATATTTAAACATGTTTATGTATTTTGATGGCTATATAGTGTATGTAAAGTTAACAAATTTAGTTTAGTACATGAATATAGTAAAACAAAATCGTCAAAAAATTATTATATTTGGAATCTCATTCCAATTGCGTTTAAACGCTAAGGCCTTGTTTCATTTATATTTTTAAATTTAATTTTTAAAATTTTAAATCACAAAATTATAAATAAATTTAACACATATCGTTCTCAATATTCAACTATTTTCAACTCTATTTTTTAAATCACATATATAACTAGCGATGAATCATAACTCATCATCACTTCACATATTCACTAATCAAAATAAGTTAATATTATTATTATTTCTTTTACTTTCATACTATATAATTTTTAATTTATTCATATAATCATAATATACCCTATTAATACAATTATTTAACATATCATTCGTCAATCAACAATCACTATTAATTTGTATATTTTATATCTTTCAATCGATTTTTAAAAATATAGATAAAATATTATTATCCATATTTAACATATTTTATAACCTTCATTATATTTTAAAAATATAAATAAATTATTATTATTTATATTTCACACATTTTATAACTTTCATATTTATTATTATCACACAAATTTTATAATACAAACAAATCAAAAAAATAATAAAATTTTTAACTCAAAAGATATGTTTATAAATAAACATAGCCAAGCGTACCATAAGGTATAAGCGAGTGAACTCAACAAAGCTTCATAAACTCCGCAATTGGATTCGGGTCGGATCACATCGATGCGGGTCCGGATGTCTCTTCTGTTCCCCAATCCCCAATAGCCATCTCCGCAACACTTGAATAAACCCTAATTAGGAAATCCCTCAGTTTTTCGCATACAATCAATAAATTTGAAGAACGCAGAGCATCTCGCGACTACGCTTTGTTCCTGGTATTTTTTCCCGTTTATTTCTCGCTTCTACATGCATATATTTGTGTCGTGTCAGATTGAGTTATATATTGTGAATTACGGGATTTTAGTTACATATATATGTATTTATATGTGTGTAGATGCTTATGTATGTGTCGTCTAGGGTTTGGAACGTTTTTAGGGCGCCAATTTTGTAATTTGAAAAAGTGCAACTTAAAATTAGGGTTTCTCTGACGTAATGCACTTCTCTAATTTCTTCAATTATTCCAAACTTTGGGGTGTGTGTGTGTGTGCAAAATTGTTAAGTGCAATTATTATGATCAATAATGCTGATATATATATATATATACACACACATATATTGCTGAAGTTAAATTGATGATTATTTTTGGATTTTTTTAAATTTCAAATATGGTATTTCAGTGTAAAGAAAGTTGCAGCCACGGGTCTGGTGGCGGGTAGGGGAAAGAGTAGTTGATTGAACTAGGAGATGAGTTGATGCCATGAGTAGACTCTCGTTTAGGCCTCGACCCCTTGACTTCCAGAAGAAGCTCCCCATTGTAAAGTCTGTTAAGGACTTCGAGGATGATGATGTCCCTTCTTCGACTCGTAACTCCCAGATATTCCGCCTAGCTGCTGAGGCTGATAATGAGGTTCGCAATTTACTTCCAAGCACCTACATAAAATTTAAATTAATGCCACAGGCTGATCATGCTGCTAATTGGAAAATGTATAGTTTTGAAGTGTAGACATGCATCTATGAAAGAGTGTTAGTTTTTCTAAGTACCACTCTTTTCTTTTTTAGAGATCATGGACTAAATTATGGTAGCTATTACTTTGCAACTGCTATTGGGTTTGTGGCTTGAATGGGCTGGATAACAGGGATGATCTGTTATACATAGGCTAACTAATGTAAGGACTGTTAACTTATAGGTGCCACAAGCAGCACCCAGCAAGAAAGTTGTGTCAGAAATACCTACTCCTGAGTTTGTCATTGTTGATACATATGAAAGGGACTATTCTCGTACCTTCTCCCAACCAACATCATACCTGCGCGCAAGGGGAGGTCAGTCAACTGCATGAGCTGCTGATAGTTTTATTATATTCAACTTCATTATGTATAATAATTTAGTTATGCTACTGACAGCTCGGGCTGAAATCGGCGAATTTGTTGAGTACGATCTTGATAATGAGGACGAAGACTGGCTTGAAGAATTCAATCAAGAAAGAAAAACTCTTGCACCTGAAAAGTATAAATCTCTCTATTTTATGTAGTCCTTTTGTAGGAGTACTATATCCATTGTTTGGTTTCACTTCATAATTTCTCTATCAACAATACGTGATATCCTTCTTGTGCTATCACTTTGTATCAAATTGGAAATCAGTTTCATCTTACTAATATTTGTTCTTCTTGTCCGTTGCTAGGTTTGAACATTATCTACATAAACCGATATCTAATAGAAAATGACAATTCTATCTTGTGACACGCCATCTTTTGGTGTTGTTAAAGTTTCTGATTTCCATGGCATACAACAAAGATTATTTATTGTGTTTTAATTCAAACATTAGTTATAAAAGAGCTGATATCTAGTAGAACAAAAACATGGTTATACTCTAAACAGTAGTGAGAAAAGCTGATTTGTAATTGAAATTGACCATTTTATTTAGGATGCTTGTATCTTTTAGTATGTGAAATATGTATCATTGAGTTCACATGATTCGATCTAGTATTCCCTGCTTAGAAGTTGTGAAGTTTGTTACAGATCCAAATGGAACTTCAGGCTACTTTAGATGTGGGGGCCTTCATAAAGTTACTAATGCACTTGTATGTTTGTACTTGGGCCATTTAATCTTTAATGCAGATTGGAGACAATTATTTTTAAGTTGGAGGTTTTAGATCATAAGGCTCGTGAAAGAGCAGGAGTTATTACTCAAACACTTGGTTCTCCCATTCCAGTGGTTTTGACTTTCGATGCTGCTGTTGAGGTGAAAATTAGTCTATTTTGCTGATATTACTATTTTTTCTTTCATTAATGTAAATATATGGTTCATCTCCCTTTCTGGTTGTAAAAGCTTATTATTTGCAACTGAAGTCCGAAAACTCATTGCTTATTGCATAGACTTGCTTCATCCATGAAGCTGTACTCCACTAGTCCGCTTTTCTTCTTTCAGTATATTTTTTCTTTACTAAGCTCTTGTTTTTATTAGTTTTAATTTTACTAAATGTATTTGGTTGTGAGTTTTCAATAGCTATTTAGACAATTTTGTTCAAACAACAAGAAAAACAGTAGCTATATATACATTGTACCGAGTAAAAGAATGAATACTGATTGTAGCTGTCTTGTTTACCAGTTGTTGCGATATTCCCTACGAGTGTGAAAATTTGATAGAAAAGACCAGGAAGTGCTTTTATGCTAGGAGCTTGAGGTTATCCTCGAGTATGTTGGTACTTGAATACAATGAATTCTGAAAATCTCTTCTCTGGTTGTTTTATGGCTCCCCCTCTATCTTCCTCCTCTTTGGGGACAAGAAAGCTTAGTGCCATTTGTTTGTATTATGATTTTAGTTCTTCATAAGAGAGATGAGAGATACTTTGAAAAATGACAGGTCGTGAAGGAACCTCAACCTGTGTCTCCTGTCGGTTTTCCTTAAGGAGAATTATGCGCCTGCTAAGTTTTTTCTTTTTCTCTTTTTATTAGGAGTCAGTGTTTGCTTGAATTTTCGTTCTTTTACTCGAATACTTCACTAGAAAAATCATGGAGAAGTTTGTTTAATCTCATGGCTCCCGAGTTCTGGACAAGTTAAAATTTGCAGCCGCCGTCCAGGAAATATTGAAACACCATAAATAAACTTTTGGACTGCTAATGATTCGAGTTTGAAAATTTGTTCCGTTTGACTTTTTTAGTTTGATTTCCAGTATAACGTTGTTACACTAGCTGACTTGTGCATCAAAAGTTTCCCAGACGGGATCAAGACCCTATTTATGGTAATGTGAAAGGAGTATAACGGGGAGTAGGCACACTCTTTCAAATTCTAAACCTTATAATAACTGAACTTGATGTCCTGAAGGCAGATGTGTATGACTTTGAGGAAAATATAGTGACATATCATGTCACAAATCAATCAGGACTGCCTGCTCGTCTATTATTTGTATGCTTTCCTGATATCGATATTTGATATTTGTATCGTGTTATCTCTTTTTATATATTCTCCATCATGCGGGTTACTTGTGTCATATATTTGTTTATTAACTTTTCTAATTCTATATTGATTCACATGCTAGGCGTTGCAAGCTCTTTCCATCAAATATGGGGTTTTCCAATCTATTTATAGTTACTGGAAGGAAAAGGTATATTTCAGTCATATTTCATGTTCTATTATGTTTTCCTTTACCCTTTTTTTTGTCGAAATTAGTCATTAGAATAACTACATTACTGAAAATGAGTCCGAAGCTTCTTCTGGACCAAGTTCTTTGTTGTATCTTCAAGTTATATGCATGATGGGTGCCAGTGGTGATACGCAGAATGACACTTAAGGGGGTTAGAGTATTCTCTGTAGCTGGGCCAGTTATTGGATGTTCATCATCTCATGGAATTTGCTTCAATGAAGGGAAAGGATGAATTAAATATAACATGCCATACTCTTTTAAGCATGATTTGACATGACAAAAAGGTTAAATTTGACCAATAGTTTGAGTCCTATGCATTGTTCATATTCCAGGTATAAGTTGATTACCTCTGCAGTTGTAAACATTATTGTTCTGAGCAAAAGTGTATGGAATACCATAGACTAGAGTCTAAATCAATGGCAGGGAGCAAGCAGTTTATTTGTTTTTGTATCGACACATCTAACTATTAGTATGCAATGGCGTGATTGGATTCTAGTTTAGAAGATCTCAACCATTCCTTTTGAGTTCTCCATGGGGATACATGTGCATCTTGCGGTATTTTGATAATTATATGAACATAGATCCTCTTTTAATATCCTCCATTGAAGTGCATGAACTGGTTAACTGACGAAATGTATGGAGTATTCTATGCAAATATATACGCAATAGTTTATTGACTATTCTATGCAAAAAAAATTCGTTTGATACATTGACCTGCATATAGAAAATAAGATATAGTAGTTCATAGGCGAGGCTACAAGTTCCATATTGTATTGTTGATAATGCTTAATATGTTACATTAAGAATCTAGTGAAAGTTGTTTGGTTAGGAACTAGGTCTGGGCCGTTTGGCTGAAGATCTTTTATTGTAGAGAGAGAGAGAGAGAGAGAGAGAGAGAGATAGAAAGATCTGGGAATCAGTTTAGCGTCGAATTTGGTTTAGAGAATTTGGAAGTGTGGTGAATTTTGTGATTCATATTAACTTGCTGCGTCATAGCCGACTTTCACTTTCCAAAAATAAGTAATGATTTCAAATAAGTTCTTATGTAACTTTTGCTTCTGTCATCTTTCTACCAGCGTGAACGATGGCAAAAACCTATTCTTCGACGTTTGCAGGTTAGTGTTCTCATATCATGATTGGTATTACTTTTAATAATTTTGGTCAAATATTATAAACTTTTATGGTGGAAATTATGTGCAAGCGGTTCTTGCCTTTTCAATAGATGATCAGGTTTCATTCCTTCGGTTTATGCAATGTTCATGTAATACTATAATGTTACTAAGAGTGTTTTTCTTTAAGAGTCTGTTAAACTTAAACATAAACCCCTTGTCCAAGCTGCTAAATGATTTTCTTCATGGATAATTACTTTTAGCTGCTAATATTTGTTCCTTACTTTACAGCCACCTCCGCCGGTCAACGATACCAATCCATACAATGTTTTTAGGCCGAGGGAGAAAGCTCACCGGCTTCACACAAGGAGGGTATGAGATGCATGGCTATAAGTTTGTTATCTGATAATGCTTTTATGTCAAACCCTGAGGAGTGACTCTCGCTGTTTTTAATGTTGTGTGTAACTCATTTCCTTTTGACAGATGCAAAGGAGGGAAAACAATGTACAATCATTTGAAAAGCTTCGACAGGTGACTACTACACCCATTATAACCTTATCTCTCTCTCCTATATTTCTCAGCAGTTTATAGAAATAATTGAAAGGGATGTTAGATTTTCAAGCACTAAAATAGAGAAAAGCAATGTGCGGTTATTTGAAAAGCTTTAGCTAATGTTTCATGTTCCGGTTCATGCTTGTTAAGGATGCAGAGGAAAAATGACTTTTTTGGTCATCAATTCACTGGCTCCAGTTCCTCATCTTGAACCATTTTTATTTAGTATCTTACTCCAATAATTGACGTCATTTCCCTTTCCTGAACCTAACATATTCGAAAAGAAAGATCTAGACATGATTAGTGAAAAACTTAGAGGATAACAGTTAATGAATCAAGTTACAATGAGATCAATCACTTTTGATTCATAAGTTTAAACTTCCAATCCACAGTTCCTTAGTACCTTCAGTGGTTCCTATCCTTGTCATGTTCCTTGGATTATTTAAAAGTGGGATTCAAGCTCTTATTTTTGCAACTTTAGCCGCGGCTTATATAGGTGAATCCATGGAGGGCCACCATTGAAATAGTCCTTTTTTAGCTTAGCACAAAGCATTTGTGTATTTCCAAGTAACATACTTATTCACATAATTTTGGCTTTTGATTTACTTTCCACAGGTCAGGCGCAACCTCGATCAGGCAAAGACCATTCTCGAGGCTCTAATCAAGGTATTGTTTAATGTTCAAGTCTTCAAGATATTGTCACTAAGAATTCTGTTCATATGGTGGTCGGGAATTTTTTAACGATGATTAGTGCTGATTCCTTCACCATTCTTTTGCAGAGGGAAGAGAAAAAACGAGAACTCGTGCAGAGTGAGGTCACTCTCCAAAGAATTCAGATGAAGTACAAGGTTTGTCTCTTTATCCTGTGACATTGTATTATTCCGAACTTGCTTGTGGGCGGGGATGACCCATACATGATACATGTACTCGTTCATTCTTTGCCCGAACCCGACCCAGACCTGATGGCATTAGGGAGTTCAAGCCCAGGTTCAATAATTGCCCGTGAATCTTCTACCCAGACAAGGACTGAGTTTTACGTGCGGACCCGACCCGGACTCGATGACGTTAGGGAGTTCGGACCTGGGTCCAATAAATACAAGTGTCTTCTAGATAAAACCTGAATTTACCCCTTTAAAATACCCATGTCCTTTACCCCTTTATGGACTTTGCTTTTTTATAGCCTCTCTCTATCAGGCCGTTCATGAAATGATATCAACAACCCTGATGAACACATAAAAAGCCTATTTTCATGGGCCAAACGTCTTTTCATTCTCCATACATGCCTGGTACATTTCCCAAAATAATTTCTCCGAGAACATTAGAAAATTGCCACCAAACAGAGCATGAAAATTTTACTTGCAGAAATATGCTTGCTGCCTCCAATAATGAATTGGAGCCGCTTTTCCTTTGTATTAAATGCTTAAATTTATCAGGTCTTTTACTGTGATTCAGATTATCCTGAAGCAACTAGTTTCATTATTATTTGTAAATATTTCAGAATGATCCTGACTTCATTGAGGATTATTTTGCCTTACCTGGATTGCCATCCTTTCCGAGCAAAGTTGGGTCAAGTGAAGAGGAGTTCTTTGATTCTGATGATGTGGCTAACAGCCGTCCACAAGGCCGGCACGCCCTGTTGCAAAATCCTCCTTATACGGAATCAAAGGTGGTGATGGTTCCTACAGGCGGAACCAGGCGAGAGGCCAGAAGACGTGTTCCTCAGAGTTGGCTTCATAAACTGGTATATATCTATTGCATTTCTAATGAATTAAATTCTTTTCTATATTTACATCACCATTTCAAAGTTGAGTGAACCCAAAAGATCTTGGGATTATTTTATGTTTTAATTCCATCTGTGTCACTGAATCAACTTCTGACCCTTTTCTCACTTCTCAAATTTAGTTCATCATCTTTCAATTTTTCAACAAATGTGATCTTCTGATCAGTTTTATGTTAATTGCTAATGGAGTACCATGTGCAAGGGACAAAAATTGTAAAAAGTATCAAACTTAAGGGCCCAATTTTTGTATATCTTCAGTGTGTTCGTGTATGCACGTGACTTTTTAAGTTTGTTTAGTTGTCTAGAATAAACTTATGGGAACTCCAAGGAAAATGACAACAAAAGAAAGAAATAACTATGGAACTAAACTATTAAGTGATTTCAAATGTCCTGTAAAAATTTAGTTTTGCAAATGCCTTTAACATATTATAATCGTGTTGAGAAAGTAGTTGGATATTGAAGTGAGGAGAATTTTGTTTTCCACAATTTCCCTCACTAGATGGCGAAGAAAAAGAATTGTCTACAATTTAGATTAGATTTTCTCCTATTATCTCTTCCTTTTAATTTTCTCTGTTAACCATATTAACCAAACAAGATAGAATGATTTTTCTTGTGTTTTTTTCCCTTTCCGCTGCAATTTCCTCAAAACAAACAGAGCCTTAGTATCCTCTGAAGTTCCAATGGCTAGAACAATGTGATTAAAAAGTGAAAACAGGGGACTAATTTAATGAAACTCAAACGATATGTAATCAAATTGAATTATCGGCATATATAGATGGACCAGAAATGTAACTTACCCCGAAGACTCTTGATATAATATTTCCCATGGATAAGTCCGAAGAAGTTATAATTTAGAAATCAGGCTGTTCGATGCATTCAATAAGACATTATAAACTGGCATGTGTCAATCATAATGTATATTGACATCCCTTTATGTTTTGTCCAGGACCCGAATGAGCCAGTTCTGCTCTTTACAAAACCGTTACTTCCAGATAAATTAGCAGCTGCTGGAATTATACCTCCATCAGCTCCTTCAACCCCAGATATCACATCTCCTCGTGTATCCAACCTCAGAGGAAGGATCGGTAGAGGGGGCAGAATAGTATTTGATAGATGGAATCCTTTTATGCACACTCCAATCGACTGTGGTGAGTCTTTGTATGTACCACCTAAACCCCGGGATTTACCAGGGTAACGTCTTTTGAGCATTTTTTTGAATGAAATTTCTTATAATTTCTTCCAAGTGTCCTAGAAATTTCATAGATGGTGACATTTATGTGATTCGGGCGATTAAATAGATGTACGAGTAGGCCATAATGCTGTTATTGAAGCTCTTTGTATGATCATAATTCTTTTGCCTTAAGAGAGTAAGAATAGCTCTGTGTTTTAGGGTAAGATCATGAACTGGAGTATTAACTGTATGTTTATTTGTTTGATTTGGAATGGCAAAATTAGTGGCTAGTCATGGTGTATGTTATCTGTTTGTAAATTGAAATACATGATTACTTAAATACTTTGTTTATGTATATATAGATAGGTCTTTGTTTTCCTGATTTCTTGTTACAATTCTATAAGGGATACCTGAACTATATTTTGAAAAGTTATATATATATTAGAATAGAAAAAGGAAATTGGAAAAGGGAAGTGCATTTGGGTTTGGAAATCCAAATTTTAAATTTGGATCTCATATCTGATATTTTTAATCCAAATGTATCATATTATCCGGCCATACAAAATAATTTAACTAATTACTTTTACTAATTTGGAGGGAAAAAACTATTTTTAGCATTTGTACTTTTTCATAGTATCAACATCCTAAATTAAATATTTTTAACGTATTTTTTCATCCACTAGCTTAGAGTCCAATCAGTTGACATTTAACGAGCGGAAAAAAATGCATTTTAAGTACACTAATGTGACATGCATTTCTTTGGTACACTAATTAGATGAGGGTGGCAATTTGGGTACACTAATGTGCGGTATATCTCGGAAAATTCAATTTCAGTCGGAATATTCTTCTCTTTCCCAGTCATAGGATGCATAGAAATAAATCATTTTGCATTCAAACCCATTTACAGTAAGAGATCTAAAACAAAAACAAATCTATCATAAAGACAATACAAAACTAGACTTGTGCTTTTCAAGTGGAAGCTTATCCAGCTCAAAGGTTCTGTCTTCGCAATTGGCCTCAATCGTCTTAAGGTCGTTTAATGTTCTCTTTGCGTAGACGGTGAAAGCAACTGTAGTGATTATTGCAACTATGAAGGAAATGACATTGTAAATGATCTCCACTAGAGTAAGATGATGGTTACCATATTGCACGTCTGCAAACGTCCTTATTAATCGCCCACTGCAGAAAAAAAACGAGCCAAAAGATGGAACAAAGACCCAACAAAAAAAATGAAGCGTACTAAACCCTTATGGTGTGTTTGGATTGAAGGATTTGAAAACTATGGATTTCAAATTCATCGACAAATCCATTTAAGTTCGTTTGGATGTATTCACATTATGATGGATTTCAAATCCCTTGCCATTCATTTTGAGCTCTTTTCTCCATAACAATGGTGGATTTCAAATTACTCCATTTTAGAGTCATTTGAAATCCTTCCTCCAAATCCCTTCCCTAAAATCCAAATCACTCGATCCAAACACACCCTTAATGGTTCTAATGAAATCAGTACTTTACCATTCATTAAAAATCAGTACTTTATCCCATTCGAGTTTTAATCGACAGTGAATTTACTTGCTTTAGTGGGCAATCGAAATGTTTACCTGTATATGTAAATGAAGGCCTCTGGTATCATTCCTGCAACCGATCCACATAAATAAGGCCAAAATCTCATACTCGTCACCACAATTGCGTAATTGAATATTGTATATGGAAATGGCGAAATCCTAAACAATGCAACAACTTTAAACTGATGGAACCAACTTCCTTCTCCAGCTAATCTTATCATAGCAGCTTTTTGTGGCCATCTTTTCAACCATTGCTGAGAATCCAAACAAAAAGGCAACATTTTTCATAAAATATCATACATACAAAAGGCAGTAAACGATAAAAAACGATAAAAAAGATATATTTTTCGCTTATTTCTTACATGAATTCTGTCACGAAAGATTAGGCCAATTAAGTAAGGTAGAATCATCCCAACGGTTGTGCCAACCATGATTATGATAAAGCCCAACCCGTATCCAAAAATCATGCCTGCTAGCCACATGGAAGGGCCAGAAGGAATGAGAAATACAGGGAACAAAGCCAAAGAGGCCACAAGTACGAGTGCAAGAACTGGACGACCAAATGCAGTGGCTTCCCAATGCAAGATTGGAAATATAACCTAAATTAGAATCATGGGATAACAGGTTAGATATTTTGGATTTTTAAACTGAGGAAAAAATATTCATGCATGGCAGATGCATAATGCTTTTATAAAGAAACATAGTGTAAATTACATCGAAACCCCTTGTAGATAATGTAAATTACATCGAAACCCCTTGTCTTAGACCCTAATTACGGAAAAAATGCCAAAGTTTAAGAAACTATCATAGTGTCCATGATTCACAATCACACTTTGGAAAAAAGTTAGCAAGGGAGAGGATTAGAGAAAAAAAAAATGTCTCTATAATTGCTTTCCGTTGTAACTTGTATGGAAAAGAAAGAAAAGGAAACAATAAATCTACTTTCCTATTTACATCCTCACGAGGCTCATTTAATGCACAGACTCGTGGCTTTGAAATCTACAGACTATTTATATCCATTCTTTAGTTGATATTAAACTGTCACTATAGAGATACATTTCAGTAAAGGAATAGATACAAGAAATAATATATGCACCTAGAGGATATGGAAAGTTAAAATACCTTCTCTACAAGAAAGGGCACTCCCCATTTAGCCAATATAAGTATCACTACTATAATGATAGAACACCATATTATGGCCTTGATCCACCATATAAAAGACCTTTTTCTTGAATGCATAGGAGATTCTGTATCTACTGCAGATACTTTTAATTCATTCGGTATAACCAATCTAACATACTCGCTGTCTTCCCTTACTCGGGCCCCGCTGATATCGTGCTTTTTCTCCGACTCCTCACTCGAATCTGGCATCTTCTTCTTGACACCAGATCTCTGTCAAATAGAACAAGATATGCATTAATTACATTTTTTTAAAAAGAGAAAAGGAAAAACATTCGAACTTTAATTATAAATTCTGAAACTGCCAACACTAATGTGCAAACCAATATATAGAAATTTAAACCAAATCAAAGTGGTACACATGAAGTTGGATAGAGATATTGACCACAAATGTAACCATCTGACAATTTTGTCTGTCATGCAATCATGTTTCAAGTAAACTAAGAATTTTGGGTTGATTTCGTGTTTAGATAATTATCCGTCATTTATCTTTTGGTTTATAAGCCATGCGTAGAAGTGAATATAAAGTGCAAGTTTCTCATAATCATTTGATCTAGATTTACTGCAGAGTACTTTATGTCTATATATTATACTGGAACCCCTTAATTTACAAGATAGAACAAAGAAAATTATATTTGAGACCATCTTTTTTCTTGTCATCAAAACAAGATGTGAACCCAACATTTACTCAGGTAAAAGTAATACCATAATAATGATAGGCTTCATGAATTCTAGGAGACATTTTTTTTTCGAGTAATGAATCGGGAAAAACGTAGAATTTTCTTTTCCTAATTCGAGAGCCTGGCATATATATGAAGCACACAATATCAAGGCTATCACAGTATACTGTTCAACAGCAAAAATCATTGCAAATTGCTAGATTTATAAAACAATTAACCACAAAAGTGTATCGAACCACGGATAAATCAGCAAAACTATCAAGTCTTCAAGGAGTTAAACAAATATGGGAATAATGTGCCAATACAAAAAATTTGAACACTTCAAACTAAATCAAAGTCCAGCTCTCTACTCATACTATGAAATTCCATAATAATTTCTAATCAAATATATAACTTTCTTAATTTCCCTTTTGAGCTTATTTGCATCCATCAAAATTCAATTAAGAATAACACAAAGCTGCAATTTCTCAAAACAACATCAAAATACCAAAAAACACTTCTAATTATTTAACCCATTCACAGGAAAAAAAAAACATTTAAGGGGGCCAACAAAAAATCACCTGAAAAATTGAAGCTTCCACACTTCAACAAAAAAACATTAAAAAAATAATTAAGAAGAAGAACATTTTAAACACTTTCCTGGAAAAGAACCAATCTTTACACTTCAAGACAAACAAAAAGTGAAAGAAAAGACTTCACATGCTTCAAGAATAAAAAAAATCCACTTTATGAAAACTTACTCACAGCAAAATGCACAGGTCACTTCGATCACCGATTTGTTTTATCACTTCAGGTGATTTTTGTTGGGCCTTTGAAATATTTTGCCTTTAATTTTGAAAATTTTGTTTCAGAGAGATGAATATGAACACGATCAAGAGGGCTTTGGAAAGAAGAATAATCCTCCTATATTGTGGGTTAACTGAGTAGTGGGAAAAAAGGGAGATTTGTGGGTTACACTCAAAATCTTTTATGTTTTTTGCTCTCTTTTCGAACTTTTTCCTATTTTTATTAATATTACTATTACTATTACTATTATTATTATTATTATTATTATTATTATTATTATTATTATTATTATTATTGAGCTCACATTTTCAAAAAAAAAATGTGAACAAAAATAAATTATAAAATTTTATTAATAGGTTTGGTGATGTGTCGGGTCTACATTCGATATATGAATTTATGAAATATTTACAAAGAAAATATTTATGTTCATTGATACATAAAAATATAACATTTTTATAATTATGATAAAAAGTCAAAAATAATAAATAATTTACATTTATTATTATTATTCCTTGTAATTAGAAAGGCTCGATATTTTATTTAAAAATATTTTTGAAATTATAAAATTGGATTTAACAGTTTCAATTTTCAACCTGCTTTGTTTCGAGTTTGTGGGCCCGAGATGACGAGTCCAAATGTGACCGTTGAATGATATTCCTAAACAAGCAAAGATTAATTGATTTCTTAAAATAGTACTTTATCTTGTTTAATTACTTGGTAATTAACTACTAATGATGCATGCCACGTGTCCTTCTATTTTGTTACTATTATTGGATTTTACCAATCCTTGACATAATAAATTATTAAGTTTTTAAACACTCTTTTTATAATTTTGCTCTTTCTTTTCTCATAATATTGTCACGGGGCACGTGAACTCAAATGATAAAAAAAAAAAAGCACGTGATTTCATGAATAAATTATTATTACTTTTTTGAATGTGATAAACTAATACCGAATATATCTCACAATAAAATTATCAGTATAATATAAATTATTTATAACTGACATGCTCAGATAAAATTAAATAAATAATCATTAAAAAAAAATCATTAGTTGTCCCACTAATTTCACGTCCTGATAAATTATTGTTTTATGTAAATGTAACATGCTTTTTCTAGAAGCATGGACAAATCGATAGCCTATCATATATCAATATGTAATTTAATGTACTAACGTAGCCCATATCATTTATATCTCCTTTCAAATCAAAAATCAAAACCATGTTGATTATAATTTCATGCTCGATAAAAAGATTTGTTTGAAAATGAAGCCAAACTGAAATACAAATTCAAACTCGATAGAGCAAACTGGCTTTCGAGTCGACTCAATTCGTGAATACCCCTCATGATAGAAAAATGGAGCAGGTGAACAAATTTCAACATATGCAAGAGATGAAATAATGGACTTCATCTTTAGTAATCATCAAATTCCAAATACAACATATTCAACCAAAACATATATAAAATCTCTCTTTCATGTACATTTTCACTCTCAATATATCAATTTGTGACCCTCATATTGATAAAACTATTGTCATTAAGAAAATAAGTAATAATACCAAAAATATTCTAGCACACACAACATAAAATTAAATACATACTCGAACAGCCATAATACAACTGAATTGTGAAGATTTACCTGTGTGATCAACAACTCTAGGACAAACTTAAGATCACAATGCAATTGTATATCGAAGTGTCGAAAAACCCAGAAACAGATGAATCTCAATCGACTGTACGCCAAAATGACCGCTCAAACACCAGACTTAACATCGTCCGAATCCACTTTCAGCTGAATTTGTTTTGGCAAAAAATAAAACAACAGTAATACAATTAGATTATACTCGTGCAAATATAAATGTAATCTTAAAAATGTATGTAAAAGTCGAGATTAAGTAACATACAAGATCGAGATGTTTAAATAAGATCCCGTGTAGTAACTTCTTCAGCTTTTCACAATGGTCAGTCCTGTGGCCCAATTTGATTGATTCCTCAAGCAAGCACCATAGGCGCTCGATTGAAGTATACGGGAACCAAACAGCAAATGACCTTTTACGACGGATAATATCAGCTGGTCTCTGCAGACAATAACAAATGTACTCGGTTGGATGTCCAAAGAGCCACATAATTATGACATTCAAGGTTTTTTGAGTCATTTTCTGCACTATGTAATAATCTCATTTATCGATCACAGAATTTCCTCTCTTTCCATTTTCATCAGTTTGTTGTGCCTGAAGAATTTCCCCAGTGATGAAAATACAAGAGCCCTTCATGGTGTGTTTGGATTGAAGGATTTGAAACTAGATTTCAAATTCATCGACAAATCCATTTAAGTTTGTTTGGATGAATTCATGTTACAAATCCCTTGTCATTCATTTTGACCTATTTTCTCCACGACTTTTGGTGGATTTCACATTACTCCATTTTAGAGTCATTTCAAATCCTTCCTCAAATCCAAATCACTCGATCCAAACACACCCTCAGTAAATTTCTCATGTTTAACAGTTGATGAAGTACTTTAGAGCTCATGTCAAAGAGAAGATTTCCAGATTACGGATACCAGAAAGGCCAGAAACAGTAAAACTTGGAGATGGTCGAAAGGTCTAAAAAGGCAAATCGGGTAAAATGACAAAAACAACTTACAACTGAAGCCAAGGTTTCAGTGTACTCCATCAGCAAATTAATAGCTTCTGTGTATCGGCCGTAATCAACATACAAGCGGAATAGGGATGCTGGATTCGACTCATTTCCAGTCATTCCAAAACTACCTTCACTACGATCACCCTGTAACAGTTCCATGATATATGAGAAAAGAAACTAGAATGTGTTTTTGGCTTTATAAACAAAGAAAGTACAAGAAAAATTATTGATGAATTTGTGATGTAACCAACTCTAACAAACAATCAATTATGAATGAAAAGAATTTATGGTTTAAAGAGCTTCAAAACATGTAGAGAGGTTATAAGGGTTGGTCCACTCCATTTCGCACGAATTGGATGTATTTTCAAAGCAAGACTCGGAAAAATACATGCTAGTGATCCTTAAAACAATCTTTCGAATATAAAACAATCTTCCTATATCCAGAGCGTAGCATCAGGATATTAATTATTCCAAATTACAGAGGCATAAATATACCTTGAAATGTCGAACCAACCAAAGTGGTAACTCAATTTGAGAATCTGCAGAAAGAAGAGTTCCAGCAACAATTAACGGCAATCTGGGATGAAATGCCTTGTATTTATCCTGCAATATGTCACCCAAACAAGTTTAATGTTATCATCAAAAATGATAAGTGCATCAGAAATAGCATGCAGAGAGAAAATTACTTTTAAAATCCCATAAAAAAATTAAAAACTAATCCCATGAAATACTATATCGATACATAAGCCAAATGAATAAGAGATACAACAATATAGAATAACAAAGAGAATGTGAAAAAGGGAAAGCAAAGAAGAAAGGCGGTAAACAAAAATAAGCAGAAAAAAAGGGCTAGGAAAGTTCAATGTCATTCAGATTGCAAAATCCATATCTAGCTGTCCATCTTCGCATGACACTTGTAGAACTGTGAATATATACAACATGCTATATTCCTTTTTAAGTCGGAGTGACCTGTAAAGGCTGATCCTTGGTAAACTGATTCACAGAATCATTAGTCAGACTGTAACATCAAAAACAACATATGCAAAGTCTACCAGGACGACTAAGGTGAAGATTTGAGAAGAAGAAAAATAAAAGCCCCATTATCATTTTAATAGGCCGCTCTCAAAACTGGGCTGAGATTCAGACCCTAAAGGACACAGCGTAGGCCCATGTAATATATAGCCCATATTGAACCAAAAATGCTATTTGCCAAAAGCACAAAAATTACAAACATATTAACAAAACATGCTCAAAACTGGGCTAAGTTTAACAATCTATACAAGACACATTATCATCCAGCAAAGCAGAAATCAGAATACATATAAGTAACTGTATCGTCAGAAAAAAATCTGGAATTAGGTAGAAAACAGAGAAAATATAGACTGAGAATGAAGACCAACAATTGTTTTTAATATCATAACTCTCTCTGCAGGCATGCCAGAAAACAATCACGTTCTCATCCAATACAAAACACATTATTGAAGAAAAATAAGAGGGTATCAAGAAATACGAACAAGATAGATTTCAAGTGTTTCCCATTGGCTACTGCCGGTAAATTGTTGTGCTGTTGTAGCTGCATCAAATGAATCATAGACAAACTCGTCCTCCGATGAAGTCAACAAAAGACCATGTGCTCGACGATCTTTCCTGAAAAGCAAAATTCATCTTTCAGCATATATGTACCTTGAAATAATTCCCAAAAGCATATCTATTTATATCAAGCTTTTCGGGTGCAATCCAACACTCATCTAAACTATTAGCAAAAAGATTAAAAATATTTGGTTCTGGCTCATTAAGGCGGGATGAGATGGAGAGAAACATACTAGATGTCAAATAAAATGAAAATGAAAGAAAGCTCAAGTCAAAGTGTACAAATATATGTTTATATACTCACCCATGCAATAAAGGGACTGGTCTGCTTGGGCAGCATTTCAAAGCCATGGTTATAAAGACTCTTTCAAGTTCCCTGGATGATAGCAATATTGCATAATATGAATGTGAGACATTATGGGACTTAAACAGATCATAGTAGGACCAGAAATTACATAAAACAAAAAATAACCTTTTAAGACCAGAACCCTTCCAGAACTTGAGGATCACTGTAAAAGCCATGTCGTATGAATTTGA
This sequence comes from Verbascum thapsus, assembly GCA_963669365.1. Taxonomy (NCBI): domain Eukaryota; kingdom Viridiplantae; phylum Streptophyta; class Magnoliopsida; order Lamiales; family Scrophulariaceae; genus Verbascum; species Verbascum thapsus. The sequence continues at coordinate 5,179,932 of OY770106.1, forward strand.
TTCAACCAACAGATCAATAAGGCCGGAGGGTGGTTTCTCACTTCCTGAAAATAAAAGGTGTTATCTAGTTCTTTACTAGTAGTCCACATTTATTTTGTATACAGAAACTAGGCTGAAAATAGTTGTGAAATCCTATAATTTTGATTGAGAAATGCAAATGCTGATATATGGCCAATATCAAGGATCTAGTTAAAATGAAATGGTACGAAACACCAAACTCAAGAAGCACAACATAAAATTATAAATAAGTATAACCCAGTTATTTTTCTCTTTCATGCACAATAAAGTCTGTGTTATCATACCAGCAGTAGAGGTCCACCTGATGTTCACCAAGGAGAGCAAGTATTCAGCTGATGTTAAAACAAACTCATTCTCAAGTTTCTCAACATCTAAACACGATTGAAGCTTTTGAGGAGCATCATCACAAGGAGCTGAACCAGAAGAGTGAAAAAGTTAATAATAACCATAGTGGTGGTAGTGATTTCTTAGCAAAACTTCATTATAAGGGATAATTTACATTGATCTTGCATGATAACTCTAGCCCTTTTATTTGGAGAGCTTTCTTTATCGAAAGAAGTTTTGTCTACTGGAACGTCAATCCAAGCATATGAAGGATGAACAAGTTGCAGAGCATTAATAGCAGCAGATAACCCGTTAAGCCTCTCTTGCAGAGTGAAAGACCTGAGCTGATGATCTTTTACTGCTGCCTCAGATCTCAACCGCACAGAATAAAGGTATATGTATGTTGCAGCTTTGCGCCAGTTATTTCTATGCATCTCAAATGCATAAAGTAATTTGAAAGGGTTAGGCTTGGTCGAAATATCTGAACGCTCTGCCTGCAGAGCAAATGCTTTCATAACATTAATTTACGAAGAATAAACCCAAAAAGTTGAAGATTCTAATTCTTTGGAAAATCTTATCGAACCTTCCAGGCAAGTTCTCGCTCTACCTTCTCCGCCAAACCAATCAAAGGTAACTGCCCATTACAAAGTATCTGTAAACAATGCAAGGAAACAGGACAAAATAATCAATCATCGGAACATTTCAAAGCGAAGTACTTGCGTCAATATTCCTCACCTTAAAATTAGTTTTCCAACATATATAGGAAGTAAGTGAGGAAAAAGGATGAAGAAGCTTAACAAAGCTCAACTAAGCAACAGTAGAACTTTGCAGGAAAATTGAACTTTCTTGTCTATAGTTATTAGTAAATCTTAAAATGGGTTTGAGTCGCATGCATAAACTTTGTGGAAAGAGTGGTAGATATTTGGTGCAATTCTGTTACCTCCTTTAACTCCAAACATCAGAAAGATAAAAGATAAATAAACACAAGTCGCATGCAAAAGTGGGTACAAGTCCAAGGAAGAAAACAGAATGAAGAAAAAAATAGTGCAAAACCTTTATTGCACCACGCTCGTAAAGAACAATTATGAAACGCCTTAAACAGATTTCCTTGCTCTCCTCATCCGGATTCGAAACAATCGCACAGTATGCGTCATGGTAATTATTTACATCCAAATTGAACTTAAAGACATTTGCCCAAAGTCGTCCCTTCACAGTAATCACTGATTCCCCGTGATTTTCTCTGTAGCTGCTATCAAGAGTTTCAAGATCTTCATCAACCTGCTCAAGTGCAGCCAGAGCAAATTGACAAGCAGCTTCACTCATACTATATTGTTCAAATAGCTGCATCACCCATTGATAATACTGAAGCTTCCATGCTGCAGATGAGGGAGAACAGCCTGGGATAGAAGTAAGGATGATACATGAATGCCGGAAACAATACCATATATAATTAACTTTCTCAATGTCAAATGTACAATTAAAAAAAAAACTAACTGCTTAACGTAACTGAAATCATTTCGCAACCATCCTACTTCGCTGGGCAAACTTAGCAAAGCTTTGGAAGATCCTTCCACTGATGCAGCTCTGAACCAAAAAAGGGTAATTAAAATACTCTTCTTTATACGGCTTAGTTTGCAATTTAGTTTAGAACAAATATTTCTGACAGATATCCATTTATACCACGATTTGGATGATGCAAATATTTATATATATATCAAATATATGGTTATGCATCTAGAAAGAACAAAGGTATACAAGTTTTATGCAATAACAGAGGTAATTACTCATAACCAACTAGAATATAAGAACCAACCATCACTAGCCAAACCGTTGTAAGCAGAAAACGCACAAGATGGACAAGCAAAACTAGAAACGTCCAACAAATAAATAACACAAAAGGTAATCGTGTACAAACTGAAGAACAAATTATAGAGATTATCAAAATCTAATCATTTACAACCTCCTTAACATATGAGTTCATTTTCACTTACTGCCAACATTAAAATTATGGCTAACAGATTTTTATAAACCTGAAAAAACATCGAACAGATTCTCCAACTTTCCTGTCTTTAACTGGTCCATGCAATCCACGTTGCGTTTGAGCAACAAGACAGTATCCTAGTAGATGGAAGAGTGCAGCCAATTTCCCATCCACAGCCTGAAGGCTCTTAAAGATTTTCTCCTTGCGTGAATATGCATCTACCAGAGTAAGCAAATACTAGAGAAAAAAAAACGTTAACTTCAGGACTCTTTTTCCAAAACCTGAATACACAGAAGAGTAGTTTAAAGAAATAAAAGGCAAGAAACCTCAGTGGCATTGTACTGGCCGTGTTTAAGTAAGACTAACGCAAGATCAATTGAATGACTGAAAAATGCAGAAGATTCTTCTCCCTTTCTTCCCCAAATTATCCAGCTAGTGAACTCTCGACTTAAACTAATTAAGCTGCTGGGATTTGGAAGTCTTCTGAAAGAGAGGTTAGACAGATCTCTGGAGGAACTTTCCATGCCCAATAAAAGGGCGAATGCCAAAGAAAACTCACAATTCCCAAGGCTTGCACTCAACAATCTTTTATCCACATTGCTATCTGAAAGGATCAACATGAAAGCATGAAAAAGATATATGTGATAGTACCAAGCTGCAACAAACGAAAAGAACAAAGCTGATTTGGTTCATACCGATTTGTAAGGATGAGAGCTGATAACTAAAATCTTCAATTGCAGGAGATTCAGATGGTGTGGTCCCAAAAAAATGTATAATGTGCCACTCTGCAACAATTTCTTGGATCATTGGAATTAACTCGAGTTTAACCCTCAAGACATCATCATGTGACATGTTAATCTGCAAAAGGACAATTAAGTTGCTTTCTTGCACAAAATATAATTGTTAGCACCACAATTATTTTTAATGAACAGACTTGCAGGCACTTAATTTGAACATGAATAAACTAAAAAATGTATGAGATCTATTGCAATCCAAAAGGATATTAATTATAATAAGTTCTCTCTCTCCAAGAATGTCATATGGTTATGTAGATTAAATGTATTATTCTAATGAGAATCAATTAGTACAACATAAAAAAATGTGCGAGAAGAAACAGATATAAAATGGCAGGGAATAATTTTATCAGATATAAGAATTAGTAGGAAAGAAAGTAGATTTGCTCATCGGTAAAGTACATGTTTTGCTTTTCGGCAATGAAATCAAAAGGTCCAACTAACTTGATCAACCTAATGAGAACTTATATTAAACCAGAGGTGGTTTATGGAGGATCCACATATACTAGGTCTTTTATGCTTTCAAGGTGCTTCAGACATCTAACAACTGTTTCTGGACTTGTATCCAGAGGATGGATCACACATTTGACACAATGCTTTAGACAGTGAATAATTACAAAAGCAAACACAATTTTGATAGGCCAATAAGATAACAAAAAGTGCAGAATTATAAATAAGACCAGTTCTGCAAGCCAGGACACTAAATGAAATTTGATGTGAGATCTTATTTCAATTTTGGATGCTCCATGTAGTTTATGTAAACTGACCTGTCCACTAATGCTAGTCATATAGCTTAGCAGCATAAGAACATCCAATGCAGATTCAAACATCACTTTGGCAATTTGGGAAGTGGACTGTACTATTGCAGCACCATTTATATAGAAGATTGCTTCCGAATCCAAATTAAGTTCGATTTTGTGAGGTACTAGAAACTTCAAGTAGCTTTCAACCACACCTAAAACCTTGACCCATGAGTTTGCTTTTCTGCACAATGCATGAAGGGACAAAAACATATCTGCTGAAAATTTTCTCAGGTTTCTGTGATTCATTAGTTCTTTCTCCCAAGCAGTATCAGCTCCAAGTTCGGATATTTGTATAGCTGTAGTTGAAGGACTATATCCAGTTTCTAAAATCTTTAGAAAGCGAGGAACAATCTCTTCAGATGATATATGAGGTGTGTTAAGGAGTGACTCATAAAATATAGCTGATGAAGCTTTGCCTAATTGCTGGCTCACATTTTGAACACAATGCAGTAACTCGAATAGGATCTTCTGATCAAGGTCATCTCCAGAAATATCCAATCCAGGGACTGTATGGTTATTTTGCTCCTCAAAAGAACCTGGTTAACAATTGCAATGAACAAACTAAATCAATAAATTTGAAAAGCTCCTGTGATAATTTGCTTATTGAATACAAAAGCTGATATACCATAGATAATATGCTCCACATCCTCCAAGCCACGGCAGAGAGAGAGTGTGTTCTTTCTGACTATGCCAATAGCACCTGTGAATGGATCTATGAGCAGACCACATGATGCATTGTTTTTACACCAATTATTCACATATCGGGTGCAAAAAGATTTCCAGCATTGGATAAGAGAAAGTGGACTTTCACTGCCGCCCTACAACAGAATACACGTATCAACTATCATTTACTCCCCGAAACCCCATGCCTTTACAACAAATGAACATGCCAATGAATTCAAGAATGGTAGTAAAAATGCTAAAAACAAATAATCAATGGGGAAGCATAAAATCGCCATAAGTTTTCTATGTACCCCTAAGGTTATACCCATTTTCTACTGATGATAGCTTTCAGAATTTCTTTTTCACATTCAATATACATGAATTAATATGATTATGGATTGAGGGAAATGTTTCATATTTAAAATTCTGAACGTTATGTTTATATTTCTAAGTATTTTATGACTGCGAACTTTGATGAAATGCATTTCGGGGAAATTGGAGATTTAAAATGTGTGTTTCATTTCCCCATAAGATATTTTCAACCGTAGATTTTATGTTATATAAAACTGTTTGGTTAATGGTTATGTTTTATTACTTATTTAAGGTAATGACTGGATGAAATGAAATAATAAGATACAAAATACAACTATTTTATTATAACGATGTCACATAAAGTTGTTATATTGAAAAACAATGATTGGAAGATATAAATATATAGAAGAGAGATGTTTTTTCCATAATGAGGTAGAAAATAGAGCCTAGCTGAAAAAAATACGGAACATGAGATCAGAAGCATGTTTTTTGTTCTGGGTGAAGGAATTCTATAACGGAAAACAAAAAAAGCGTCAAAGGACCAGATGCATGTATGTGCCAGGAGGGGACGGCAAAGTACGATAAATAAGAAGCACTTTCTCTTGAATAGTGCTTTGAATAATAAAAGGGTATCAAAGAAATACCTGATGCTCAATGAGCGACAAAATTTCGTTTTTCAGGCCATCAACAGTGAAGGAACTAAATTCCGAATCAGTAAAGAGACTATTATAGTTTCCTAATGTTTGCCTTAGAATAGCATTGCAATGAACCCCAGGGAAAAGCAATCCACGTAAAAAAACAGAAGATACAAATGGTGCAATTTCCTCCTGCACAAAAAGATACATCTTATTAACATTCTCTCCACACTTGCTCAGTCTCCACTTGCACAACAAGAAATATTTTGCTAACATGCCAACACATGAAAAAATTTCATTCAAGAGCGCCCAATATAGTCTATACATATATGATTACTGAAGTAACTCCCATTATCAATAATCTAATCCCGTTTATACTATCCCAGCTTAGCAAAATTAGTAGCTCAACGAAAAATTCATTTAGAAGGTTAATATGAACCATTCTCAGATACTTCAAGAGTATGTTTTCTGTTTAAGAAATTGGCTGACATAACTTTCATATACTCGCAAAACACTTAGAACTGTATGAGTGTAAGAATTCAAAGAACTTCAAATGAAACAGCAGATAATGAATGTTAACAGAAGGACATTACGCTCCAGTTCATTTTATAGAAGACCAAGGAACATTTTCACAGACGCATACATAATGAATCCTCAAGAAAGACAAGGAATTCATTTTTTATGCAAGTTTAGAGTCAATCAACTGTAACAAAATTCACATTCTCCAGAAACTCAGAACACTGGCAGCGATATTCAAACTAAACAAAAGTCAATGGATACCCAACTTCACCAGGCATTTCAACTGATACCAAAGTGTGCTTGACAATTGTTTAGAAAATCACTAGGATATGAATATTGACAGGGATAAAAAAACTAATGCTGATTCCAGTTACAGAAAACAGATCAACCAGTTAAATTGCTTATAGTACCTTGGAAGATGAAAATGCTGAATAGGCAAGCCAAAGAAGATCATCTGAAGAATGCTCGGAACTTTGAAATAGCAGGTCGGCAACGAATGTTTCCTGCAAAGCATAGTAATGTGCTAATCCCCTAACACACAAAAAATATTGTTAGCGAAAACTTAAGCAGAGAACAGGTTAATCTAACTCGTCAGAAAAATTTATTGGGAGTGAAGAAAGATAAAACTCTAAGGCTAAGCAGAGCAACATATGTAAACTTAGTCCCACCTATCCGAGACTGAAGTCAAGTAAATGCACATATAAAAGGTCCCCAAAAGCAATTGATCATCAAAGGTTTCTAACCAAGGAGTCAACGACCAAAACTATTGGAAAAAATCCCAAAGAGTATAAGAAAAAGACATTTCAAATCAATATTAACCTTTAAAAGGAGAATTGACCACAAAATAATATAATTCAGGTAATCTACAAAACAAACAGCAACTAATAAAGCATGAGGATTGAGTAACTCACTCCTTGACATCATTAGAAAACAAACCCTGCATTATGAGTCCCTCTTCTTTCAAAATCCACACTTTGTTCGACGTGAGTTTAACATCAATGAGTCCACCCTAACAAAGTTACAAAGCAGACATGCAATGTTTGAAAATTGGATGATAAAAAATATAGTAGTACAGAATAAGAAGGTAACTCGTTTAATTACCTCTCCCAAAGAGATTTTTCCTGATGTAGGCTCCAAGACTAGTGGTATCCTGTCCCCCACATTACCACGAAGGGCATACAGAAAGATTGTTTCTGTGCTAACTTCCTTAAAAATTTGCCAAAAGGAACGAATAAGTATCAGCTTTATAATTGTTTGAACCATGATTATTGTTACAGAATTTGTTGATAAATTGTTTGAGAAATCTCTTCAAGACAAGTTAACTGCACCAAGTATATTTATGTCATATAATTAGCAAACAACAAAAAAGAAATCATAACATTTTTTAAAAATGCAACATGAGCTTTTTCTGCGCATCCAATCACAGATTAATATGCAGCATTAGATATTTGAACCGGGTCCTGTTGAAGTAATAATCTGGGTCTAAAGGGTAACTTCATAATTGACTCCCAAGTTCAATTCTTGTCAACTGAAGCTGTTTAACATGGGAAGATCAGAATTTTTGCTTGGGTCAGAAAGGATAAACAGCACATACATATATCTTCCGATGAATAAAGTTTAATGTAAGGAGCTGGAGTTTCATTTATTTGGCAGGAGCATGACATGACAAGCATGTGTCATGGTTCTCCACCATTAAACAAAGAAAATCAAACAGATAAATCAGGACTGACAAGTAACAGAAATTGGACTGAGAAGTGATGTATAATAGATAAATAATTAATCCAGAAAAACCAGGGATACTTCCTTAACGGCCACATACCACATTCTGTTTATGCAGAACTGCCAAAGGAATAGCGCCAGTGTCATCTTTAGCTTCTCCCACCCACAGCTTAACAAATGCACCTGAAAGTCATACATAAAGGAAAATGGGATCAGTTATAATGCAGATTATAGATGAAATGACTATTCTAAGAAAACGAGTCATAAGATCTGCACTTTATTGATAATCCATAATCAACCTACTTTCAAAATACCCTACCCCAAGGTATTCTGCCTCCATGAAAGAGAGATGTTCTAGATCCCTACATGATAGTATGATGAGAGTATTGGAATTTTCATTATAGTGGAACCTTAAAAAACTTTTAATTTTGAACTACGAAATGGCGTGCCATTTTGCGGCTTCAAGGCCCAAGCCTTGACGAGAATGGCATGCGCCATATTGAAAATAGGTGCAATGCCATGTTTAATGGCGCCGAGTGTGTGCCATGAACGCCTAGCGCCACAGCGTTCCATTCACAATTATGAACTGAAAGGTAATTAGCAACTTTCTCCACTAAACAATTATAATTGACTTGGAAAAGAATTAGAAAAATATAACAGAAATAACCTAGTTTGACCTGTAAACTAAAGATACTACTCAGGTCCGGCTTTTTTCTAATTTTACCTCGTAAACAGAAATATGGAACAATTTTAGCTCACTTGACCAAAAAAAAACTTATTAGTTTCTTTCTGCCATGCACATGTATTTCTCATCAGAGGTGGGACTTTAACCTCCTGTGTTTTACTTTTTGGTCATTTAATAATTCATAGACAATGTAGTTTTGCTTTTTCTTTAAGATACAGAAACTCATATATCTAAATATCTAAAGAATGAACAGAGTTTGATGGGTAGCATATTGGGGAAGAAGCTACTATAATCTGGTACCAGATATCGGAAAATCGCAAAGCAAGTCAAAATCCGATGGTGAGAAAGAAAAAGGTAAATCAGACTTGACACTTGCCTGTCAAAGTTGGGACTGTCATTGCATGACTGAAAATTTTTGAACGGCTGGAAATGTCCCATACTCGAAGGCTCCCATCAGAATGAAGCACAAAAAGAAGCTTTTTCTGTTGCATCTCTGATACGACTAAATCCTGTACAGAGGCTAGTGTAGGACTCCTGAAGACAATTAGTATTCAAATATAATAAGGAGAGATAAACAATCATAAGGAATAAAATATCACTGTAAATCAGAAACACAAGATGGTTTTTTTGTTTAGTATTAGCTTTCAGAACATTTCCATGTTGATGTTAGAAAAACAATGCTTCCCTTATATGATCAAGTGATGAGAGTAAATCAAGCCAATCATAATAGTGAAATCTACTCAATGCAACTGCATCTATGCATACCAGGAGTTGAGATACCTGCATTATTTTCTATCATCACTACATTACTTAGAGTTAAACCAGATAAGGGCCAAATCTTCTCAGATTAGCTCATTCTTAGTAATTTCAAGTGACTTATTTCATAGAATTTAAGTTACTTTTCCTAATCTGTGCATCAAGAAATTTCTTTTTGCACAAGTCCAAGCAGGGGTAACCACAAATTTCTTCAGCAAAAAATCTTTCAGCTAATTGGACACGCAAAGCAAAAAGGAAACTGGAATCATTTTGAAGACGAGAAAATAACATGGAAAATCCTCTGAAACTTTTCATTAAAGCCTAGCAGCATTTAAACAGACCTGCAATCCCCCGCCCCCAGCCTCTTAAGAAAAGAAAAGAAAAGGAAAGGAAACTTAAAGACAAAATAAAACGAGGAAGACCAAATTGCAAGGGAAAGAGTGAGTCATAAGGCAAAAGTCAGAAACAAGGTAAACTTTTGGGAGTCAAAATTACAATTATTTTAAAAGTGAAAAAAATACCTTGACAATATGCCCCACAACCGACCAAAACCAGCATCATCTCGCAGTTCAGTCACAAACCCTAAAAATTACATCAGAAAAAGGATGAGGATTGATACCCACAACTGCACTAATAAGCCAAAATGATGCAGAACGGACAGAAAATTTTGTAGATGCAAACTTTGAATAAATACTCAAATGCCTATAAATATTTATTTATTGCAAACTTCTAACAAAGACTTAAACTAAACTTTTAGAAATTTGGTCTTTAACTACACCACCCTTTCATGTCGTCACATCAGAAATATCATATAAGACAACTCTTAAAAGTGAATCAGACGGCCAATAATTGTTTTATATGCCGTCGGGGAAGACGAAATATAAAATTTTAAGCACAAATAAGAAAGACATGACCCTATTAAGACCTGCAGTGCCAGGGTCAAGTATGCCGAGCTGGAAACAACCAACAGATCCATCACTTCGCCCAATTAACAGACATCCCGCTGTAGCTGCAACTGCTGTAATTGCTCCACAATGAGGTTCAGTTTGTGTATTATACTCTAGAATCTCATCCATTGGGACAAGAGAAGAAGTCCCGTAGTCAAAATTCTTCCTCAATCTGATGAGGTAAGCAACACCCGACATTGTCAAAGCATAAAGCATAACTTGATTTTCAGATGCAAAATTGCTCTGCATGCAAAAGAAAGCATTAGAAGGTTGGAAGTTAACCAAATACTTTGAAGCTGGCCATTAAGGAAAATAAATCAGAAAAAAAACAGCCTTGACAAAGTCATTGAAGATGAGTAGACCTCATCTTTGTAGATAAAAGCAAACGGCAAAAGAGCATCAGGAAATACGAGCCGCAGTCCAACCCTTGATATTTCTTTATGACTGCATAATTCTAAAATCTCCAGTAAATTTGACTGGCTCCTACTAGTTTTCCTGTGGCAAGGAAATGAGAGGTCATCCATATATTTTATGTAGGGAGAACAAAACTGCAAAGATATGGTGATAAAACCATTAGCAATCAAATGATGTAAAGAACAATTACAATGTGTGCCCTTAAGATAAGTGAGGTTAGAAGAGAACTATATCTAGGCTGAATGTGTGGGGCATCTTAATATAAATAGTGAATTAAGATGAAGTCCGTGAATTGTACATATGGTAAACTGTAAATTTACATTCACCAAAATAGTGAACATATGAGGCCCAGATACACCTACATACTAACGGTTTCAGTATTAGCCACAATTATCCATCAGAAGAGACATATATTCATAGAGTATAGCTACGTCTATTATGATGCTCGGAGAACTAAAGACGTCAGACTCAAGTGAAGGAGTGATTCCAGAAGGAAAGTTCAATTAAGGTTGGTCCATCATAAGAACTCTGTTGCTATATTGGACTAAAATTCGGAACAAACAAACAACAAAGAGTGTAGATATCTGATGGGCAACATAATTTTGCAATTTGCACTCAACAAGGAGCAAGAAATAAACATGCACATGAATTGCTTCGTGTTGTGCCATTTAAAATAAAGTGCCTGAGTATGAAGAACCCACTGAGATATCTCAGGAAAATCCAGTTCATGGTCCGCACATGAACCAGTTCGATAAATGTAAATTTAACATGGTATCTAAGTCATTACATCTCTTAGTTTAACTCCTAGTATCTCTGCAAGCCCATTAGCAACCCAAAGTTCCACTAGAAAACGAATACCATTACTCATGCCCATAAACTTACTGCATAAACTAGCCAGCAAATAAACAGTACAAACTAACAGTAAAACACAACCACATTCAAATAGTTTTCTCCACACTAAAATTCAAAGAGAGTGGGTATGGCACTATGGCTACAATTTAGTGGTTTAATTAGAGTTACCAGATGAAATGAGAAGGTGGGTTTCCGATAACACAGCTAGAGGCGAAGTCTTTGCCGAGTGGGTTGTTGGCAGTCGAATTTGAAGCATGAGAAGCGGAGGGGACTGAGATTTGACGCCACTCAAAAGAGTCAGTGTTGAGCAGCGGCACCTCCATCCCCGCCATGCGCCACCCATTAGTGGTGCCCATCGCCGCCGCCTGCGTAACGCCGGTCGTGAGACAAAATTGACGGAGAGTTGAGAAGGTGGAGTGGGGTGTATAGAGCGGGGAGATGTAGTAGGGGTTTAGGGGAAATTGGGAGGGAGAAATTGGCAATGTGGGGTTTTGGTGAAAATTATATGTAAGGGCGTGTTTGGATGGATGTTTTATAAATGAAATTGGATGAAAAAAAATGAAGATTGAAGAGTGTGCATCAAGTATTAATCGAATTGAATCAAATCGAACCGAAATATGGAACCAAATGTCGAATCAAAAAAAGATATGGTTTGGATCGGTTCAGTTCGATTCGATTATTACACTTAATTTCGATTTTATTTTCATTTACCGAAGATTAAATTAATATTTTGGTAAATGTACAATAAGTATTATTTCCTAATATATTTTGTTTTATCATTTGTCGATTCTTTATTTAATTACATCTTCGTATATTTGAGGATAAGATGAAATAATAATTCATGTAGAATTAGAGTTTCGAGTATTTTCAATTTTATATTTACTATAAAACCAGAACTAAAAGATTTTTCAATTCTTTTCTTTGTGCTCCTTTCTTAATTCGGTGTCTTCTTCAACACCACCGTTGATTTTCAATACACTAATTTCTTCTATAGTATTTTAGGAATTAAATTAAATCCATTTCATGAACATGTATTCATTTCCACGTGATTATATCAATAAATCATATATTTTGTAATATTAAATTTAAACATCTGATCTTTTTCCAATAAAGTTTTTGCCCTTAGAATAACAAACTTATCGAACTCATAGACTAGATTAAAACCATGTTTATATAGAAAAAACATAAATTTAAATTATTTATAAGTTCAAAGACATTATACACTTCTTTAAAAGACAAAATATTTCCCAAATTAAGAGCAATCTCAATCGATTAGCTGAATCATGTAACATTGATCACAAATTTTGATTGCCTTTAAAAGAATTTTATTCTATAATCAATATATATTGGGTTAATTCTCTTGTCTAGTTTATAAACATCACACTGACTTCTTTAATATGTTGATATGCAATTAAGAAAACTTCTACACTTGTACATATATTTATTATAGTCAATTAATTTATGCTTGAATGAAATCAATATATAGTATATACAATGTTTGCATATTGTCATGTACTCATGTTGATAAAATTGGGCCAAGTTGAAGTTTAATAATGAAAGATCCAAAATGTCTCTTTCGTCGGTGGAATAAAAAATGTCCACTTCCATGATTAGGAGATCCTAATCAGACAGCGATATGCCATAATTAACAATTTCTTAGATAATAATGTCATAATTAACCCTTTTTATATATATAATTAATGTCATAATTAACTATTTTTATGTTTGTTTTTGGTCAATTATTACTTCACAAAAAGAGTCACTTGATTTCAATTTTATAAATAGTTCGTAAATTAGTCATCGAAAAATTATATTGAAATTATTGTGAGCAATATGATAGGCTCGACTAGTAACCTAGCTACTTCATAAATCAGTATGACTAAGTGTAAAAATCGAGAAAATTGATTGGGTCTTAAGATTATATAAATCGAGAGCTGAAGAACATTTATCTTGTTCATTCTCCTCTTCGATTTTACGTATTCAACTAAAAATTTCTAAAAATTCAAGTTGCTGTTAACTGTCAAATATTATCATATATAATATTATTAGCATAAATATAATAAATATACAAAAATACTAAATATTATTTATTGCGTTATTATGATATTAATAGTTCGATTATAATTCTCTAACAGTTGAACTAGTGACCCGGTGAATTTTTCGATTTAATGTACGAATTAAGTTTCAAACATTGTAATCTTGACCAATCTCAAATTCTAATTGTAAAGTGAATAAATTAGATCTTTAATTAATTATTTACGTTACAAATTACATTTACAATAATCAATCTCATTATAAATTTAAAAAAGAAATATTGACCTAAAAGTATTAATTAAAAAATATATATAGTAAAAAAGTCAAGAGAAAGCCACATGCAAGCAAAGAACCCAATAGGCAAGAAAATAATATTAAAAAATAAATAAATAAAAAATAGACAGTTTATTAGCGCAACTGTCATTTTCATCAAACGATTCTATATCAGCTCATCCAGCTCTCCATCAGTCCACCCAACTCCCAAGCAATCTCACTATGTACGGCAGAGATCCATGGGGCGGTGCACTGGAAATCGCCGCCGATTCAGCCACCGACGACGATCGGAGCCGCAACCTGCAGGACTACGACAAGGCGGCGCTGTCGAACTCGCGGCCGCTCGATGAGACGCAGCAGAGCTGGCTGCTAGGTCCAGGCGAGCAGAAGAAGAAGAAGTATGTCGATCTGGGTTGCCTTATCGTCAGCAGGAAGATCTTCGTCTGGACTGTTGGTACTATCCTGGCCGCCGGATTTATTGCCGGATTTGTTATGTTGCTTGTTAAGACGGTGCCGCGCCGACACCACCGACCTCCTCCGCCGGATAATTACACTCAGGCGCTGAATAAAGCGCTCATGTTCTTCAATGCGCAGCGATGTGAGTTGATTTTATTGTTTTGGACTCTTAATAAGTGCATTACTGCATTTTAGTTTCAATTTTATAAATTAGGTTAGGCATATTATGTATTCACTTGCTGGAAGGACCGGATCTAATGAATCTAGGTATTTAGAGCATAATTTAAAGTTGACGTATCGGTGATATAATCGGCAGGTGTAGTTTCATATCAGTTGCAGACTTGTATCCGGAGATACGCACAGATTACATTAGAGGATAGTGGAAGTGCCCTTATATGGACCCGTTTATCTTACTTATATTTTGTAGGGACCAGATCTGATGAATCTAGGTACTTAGATGCTGGGTACTAGCTTTGAGTGGAAGTTTAGGATAGTTACATTATACTATGTGTAGATGGGGGATAGATCATTGACTGTGATTTCCTTTTCCGGTGATTTCCCTATTGCATGTATTTATTCGGAAGATTTCAATACAATCTACTGAATGATGATGTATCGAATTGTGATGCGTATACAGAGTTATAGAACAATCACGTATGACCTCATTTCTGAAGTACGTATTGAATTTCACTTTAGATATAGCATTACAGGAAATGAATCTGGGGAGTTTACATGCATGACAATGTGATTTAGTCTCGTTAGCCCGGGATGTCTAATTCACTAGTTTTCCGTGTTTTGCAAATGGAAAAAAATTATCTTATCTAATGCCTGATACTCCTGTTTACAGCTGGAAAGCTACCAAAGCACAATAATGTCTCATGGAGGGGAAACTCATGTTTAAAGGATGGAGAGCCTGATTCCTTGTTTAAAGATCTTTCCGGTGGCTATTACGATGCGGGAGATGCAATCAAGTTTAATTTCCCACAATCTTTTGCCATGACTATGTTGAGTTGGAGCGTGATAGAATACAGTGCAAAGTATGAAGCAGCTGGAGAGCTTAACCATGTCAAAGATGTTATCAAGTGGGGAACTGACTACTTCTTGAAGACTTTCAATCATACCGCTGATACCATAGATCGAATTGTAGCCCAGGTAAAAATGCAAAATTGTTGACTTATATAGGAAATTCGACTTGTTTTAGAAACCCGTATTCAGTTAACGGAGATTTACCAGATTATTTTATTTTCCACATTTCATTAAATGTATGGTAAATTACATAGGCACCCCTGCATGAGATACTAATTACGAGAAATGTCTCAAGGTTTGAAAAATCATTATAACCAGTAAAAAGATATTTTATTTTTTTACCTACTGTCAGTAATAAGGAGATAACAATTTCACCACCTATTCTTCGAGTTCTCAGAATTTGGGATGTGTGCTGGTAATTTGCAATATATCGAGGAGTTCGTGGTAATTACCCAATAAGTGAGCAGGTGTGCATGTAATATCCTTAGAATGTATTATTTATCAGTTGCTACTTGTTGAAAGGGAGACATTCGTCTTTTGACATCAATCTGACTGCTCGCTTCGCCTGAACCTCCCCTTTTGTCAAGAGGAACATGTTTGCTAGTTTTACACTTCTTTGAGACCATCTTGATGGACTCAGGCTTAAAGTTTGAAATATGTGTCCATACATGAGTATTAAAGGATCTGTAACTTTCTTTGTAGGTGGGACAAGGGGATACCAGTGGAGGAACTGCTCCCAATGACCACTACTGTTGGATGCGCCCAGAGGACATCGACTATGATAGGCCTGTCATTGATTGCAATAGTTGCTCGGATCTTGCTGCAGAGATGTCTGCTGCTTTGGCTTCTGCATCCATTGTTTTTAAGGACAACAAGGCGTACTCACAAAAGCTCGTCCATGGTGCGAAGACTCTCTTTAAATTTTCCAGGGACCAGCGCGGCAGATATAGTTCTGGTAATGAGGCATCGGTTTTCTATAATTCCACCAGTTACTGGGATGAATTTGTGTGGGGTGCAACTTGGCTGTATTATGCTACGGGGAATAATACCTATCTTCAGCTTGCTACAACTCCTGGTATTGCTAAACATGCTGGCGCTTTTTGGGGAGGCCCAAATTACGGTGTACTGAGTTGGGACAATAAGCTCGCTGGAGCTCAGGTAATTTTATACAATGATGTTTGTGTTTGGTTTTCCTTTATATTATCTACAAGATCAATATTTGTGTGTTTAAATAACTTTATTATATGAGTTAAATTTATAAAAAAAAAATTATTTTTATCAGTTTTTTCAACATACCAGTTCCATTAATGGCGTGTTTGGATTGAAGGAGTTGAAAACCATGGATTTCAAATTTATCAACAAATCTATTGAGTTTGTTTAGATGATACAGTATTGTTTGAGACGTATCTTTGAGTTGTTCTTCAACCATTATGGTGGATTTTAAATTACTTTTGAATTCCTTTCTCCATATCCATTTCCCTAAATCCAAAACTATCACTATAAACACGACCTAAGAGGTCTACTCAAAATGCCAATATTACCTCCCCCGACCCATTTCACATTTTGTTTTTTAAATTGTGGTCCTCGCACATCTACTTGATTTGCAAATTATGGATATCAAAATCCTATCAACCAACGAACATTTTTATACGGTTTGATTGAAGATTTATCTTTTCAATAAAATAGCTAATATAGTGCAACCCCAAGTTTGTTTGCCCTATGCAATTTTCTATTTTCAAGTTGTAGTGTAAAAGGGCCTTTGCGGATCGTTGATCAAATGATCTCTTTTCTTTTCTATCTAGGTGCTTCTGAGTCGTCTAAGATTATTCCTGAGCCCTGGCTATCCTTATGAAGAAATTTTGAATACATTCCACAACCAGACAGGCATATTTATGTGCTCGTTTCTACCGTATTACACATCATTTAACAGAACAAGAGGTAATAATTTTTTTTATATCTTGTGTTTTTTGTGGAACAAGTTTCCTGTTATTAAGCATTTAAAGAAACTGGACAGGTGGCATGATCCAGTTAAATCACGGAGCACCTCAGCCTCTTCAGTACGTAGTCAATGCAGCTTTCCTAGCTACACTTTTTAGTGACTATATGAAAGCTGCTGATACACCTGGGTGGTACTGTGGACCCCGTTTCTACTCGGCTGATGTCCTTCGGGAATTTGCAGAGACACAGGTAACAACTCTTGGCTATGTTTGGATTGATTTAATTTCCTTTGTGGAATACTGTCCAGAGTCCAGAAATGTTGTCGAGGGATTCTCTTGGGTATGTGCATGACTTAAAAATGTGTTTGGACCAGTGAGTAGCAAAGTTTAACTGATTAAGTTGACATTATCAATTGGATATTTTAAGTTTAAGAATAGAATTTGATTTTTTTTTGTTTCAACTGTAAAATAAAGGATTTATGTGGAATAGACTTTTGAAAAATACGGTTGAAACGAAATCAAACGCTTGTTACATTTTTGAGTAAATCACATATACGCCCTTATGCGAGACCCTAATTACGAAAAACAATCCAAGGGTGTGAGAAATTACCATAAATTCCTTTGTCAGTAAAAGCATATTATAATTTTTCCCCTGTAATTGGAATTGTAATGTTTTAGTAAATAACAAAACACTCAGCGGGCTTATTGGAATTACTCAAAGAGGGAGTGCACAAGTACTTGGCCCTGGTTTCATTATTTTAACAATGTCGTTGATTTTGTTGGTGATTATTTACATGACTAGTATTTCCATTAACCTCTCAGGTAAGCTACATCCTCGGCAAAAATCCCCGAAAAATGAGTTATCTAGTCGGGTACGGCAATCACTATCCGAAGCATGTCCACCATAGAGGCGCATCAATTCCCAAAAACAAGGTAAAATACAACTGCAAGGGTGGATGGAAATGGAGAGACTCGAAGAAGCCAAACCCTAACACCATCATCGGAGCCATGGTGGCGGGCCCGGACAGGCAGGACGGGTTCCACGACGTGCGTACAAACTACAACTACACGGAGCCCACGCTAGCTGGCAATGCTGGGCTTGTTGCGGCTCTTGTGGCTCTATCTGGGGACAAGACTGTGGGGATAGACAAGAACACGATGTTCTCAGCAGTGCCGCCCATGTTTCCGATCCCACCACCACCACCGGCGCCTTGGAAGCCATGAGGGTATTTTTGTCATTTCACTTTCTAACGTATTTGACTTTTCGGAGATATTGTGCATGGTGTTTTAGCTAAATATGATAAAGAAAGGATACGTAGGACGACGAGGTGCATGAAGAGAGAACCTTGAAGATAGATGAGCTCCAAGAGCTGGAAAAGCTTGAATTTTTTTTTTTGTTTACAAATTGTGATACATTATATATGTATATGTATGTATGAAAACAACTTGTATTCTTTGGACTATAGAGCTTTAAATTTGTTTTGAAACAAAAATTTCTTGTATTTTCGACAGGTTCAACATAATAACTAATAAGTGTCATTTTCTTTGAAGTTTGAGAGCCTGTTTGGCGTTGTTGAGAAGTTAAAATTTGTATTTGGAGGCCAAATGTATTTGCAAAATCCCGGTTGGGACTTAAGTGTTGCAAAATTAGGTTAACAATGTGAGGATGAATGTTAGAGAGATTAGATTAGATAAATAATGATTTAATTTGCTTGTTTTATTAATATTAATATTCAGTTTAATTAATTTTTCTTGGGTTTAATTTACATTCTCTTGTTATTGTAATGTACAAGACATAAAATATTCCTCTAGAGACAGGACGTTTGCGCTGTTTGTTGCATCCATTAGTATCCTACTGATAATTAATGCTAATTGTAATCTTAATTTCAAATTTTCAGATACTTAAAAAGAGGGATTTTAAATAATTAATATGTTATCATAAAAAAAAATATATAATTACCACAACCTCTATAATTATAAGTTTTTACAATATTATTAATACCACCTAATAAAACACATCCTTTCCAGTGTGTGTCGATAATTCCCAATAAAAAATGTTTTTTTTAAAAAAAAAATGAAATTTTGATACACTTATGAGGCCAAGTAATTTTCTTGTATTATTATCATTCCTCCAAATTAAGTCATATCACATTTGTACTGGCGATTGCAGGAGTTGTTCGATCAACAATGGTAAATATCTCTCTCTCATACTCCATAATAATCTCTTAATCAAGCTATAATTTTATCTAAATTATTGATTATCGAGCTTAGGCAAGTACTGGTGATGGTGCGGAACCAAAGAAGCAGCTGAAGCTATATTCCTATTGGCGAAGCTCTTGCTCTTGCCGAGTTCGTATTGCTCTCAATTTGAAAGGTCTGTTTTCGTGTTTGATTTTGAGGTTTTTTGGTTGATTTGTTGAAATTGATTGTTGATTTTTTGATTAAATTAACAGGATTGGACTATGAGTATGTACCAGTCAACTTGCTTAAAGGAGAACAGAAATCTCCGGGTTTGACTCTTTTTTCTTTTATTTTTTTTTGCTCTAGTTTTGTGGAATATATGCAGCATAAATTCATTCTTTTGTTTATGATTATGCAATATTTTATTTTTATTTTTATTTTTTTGCTTACTGTTTGGAGTGTAGAGTTTTTGAAGCTTAATCCGCTTGGATACGTGCCGGTTCTTGTCGATGGTGATACTGTAGTTGCCGACTCGTTCGCCATCTTATTGGCAAGTTTCTTCATTCATAATAGTAATGTGCAATTTATTTAGTTAATATATTTAATATTATGACTAGATGATGTTGTTGATGTTGAATATAAAAAATTGGTAATTTGCAGTATTTGGAAGACAAGTATCCTCAGCATCCGTTGTTGCCTCAGGATCTTCAGAAAAAAGCCCTGAATTACCAGGTCAAAAGAAAATACAAAAGATTTCTATGATGTTCTATGTCATTTACATTCTTTACTTTATGGGAGACGAAAATTGAGTACACTGTATGAATTTGGCCAATGGAATTGTTGTGTTGCAAATACTATTATATCACTGTATTTTTTTTTTCACTTACTTGGTTGTGTATTGTGGACTTCTGATTGTGCTTTCTCGTCATCTTACTCATTACAGATAGCAAATATTGTTGCTGCAAACATACAGCCATACCAGAATATACCTGTCATTGTGAGTTTCGAGTTGCACTCTTGATTTAGATTCATGTTCCTCACTTGAAATGGCTGTTTCAGATATGAATGGGAAATATTTCACTATAAGAATTTAGATAATTTCCTTTTTTATTTAAAAACTTCAGGGGTATATTAAGGAAAAACTTGGCCCTGACGAGATGCTTGCTTGGGTTCAACATCATATACGCAAAGGATTTACTGGTAAGCTTTGATCATTACACAATTCTGTGAGCATAACAAACTTAGCAGTAATTCCCCTTTCTAATTCAATTTGTGATGAAAACCCTATATTCGTTGCTGATCTGAGTACTATGTATGACATATTATCTCCTTATTTATATCTCGACGAAGTATTGTGAAAAGTAGTTAATACGAGAAGGCGAGGAGGGATATTGTGTCTTGAAATTAATGAATGATGATGCTTAATTTATATGTATAATATTAAAGAATTGATCTAAAAAAAATTACAATACTGATCAAAAAGCTCGTTTGAGCTTTGTTATTTAAAAACCCAAGCTTGAATACCCTTTTACTGTTCAATAAGATTTGGAGCACGACTTGATTAGTTTAAAATGGATAAATATGGGTAAAAGATCATGCCACTGGTCTATTTGGTGAGAACTCGTTCAGACTTGGTTCAGTTAACATTAGAACTAAAAACTAAGCTTGAACGTAATAATATGAAGCTCAAAAGAAATTCAAATAACTCTGGACAGATCTTGGTCGGTTCGACACAGTTCACTTAGAGCTCTATTCCCGTCTTTAAAATCCATATTCCTATTTGACTCGAAGGGTATAGTTTGTTTCTTCCGTTTCTGTTGTGACGCGATAAATAGAGAAAGGACCATAAATTGAATGAGAAAGCAAATGCACAAAGATAGATGCCGTCTTTCAGAGTAATGAATTACATCTTGGGAAAGACAAAAGCCACTAGAAATAGTATACAAAACTACTTATATCCTCTGTCAACTAGGCGTCTACTACAAATAATTGTCTGCTGCAGCAATGTTTTTGCTTGCAAGAACACATTCCTCTTATTTGGTTCCTTTTAAAATTTGCAGCTCTTGAGAAACTATTGGAGAACCATGCTGGGAAATATGCGACAGGGGACGAACCTTTCCTGGTTTGTTATTTTTCTGATAAATGTTTTAGCGTACCCAATTTTAGGCCAAGTACAAATTAGGATTATGATTGTGATTGTGGCCAAGTCCCATTTTTTGAGCTATAATCATGGTTCAACTCGAGTTTAACTGAGGAACCATAAATTGATTGAGAATTTCATTATAGTATGTCCTGACCTCCTAGTTCACTTGGACAAAAGCAAACACAAATTATTTTTACTTTGAGGACTTAATATAGCATTAGATGATAATAGCATCAATGCAGTTTCCTCTTGTAGGATGTTGCTTCCCATCAACTATTACTGAAATTAGCTTTGCAGTTTGTTATATTCAGTTTATTCATGTTATATGGTAAAAGTAGGTAATACTTGATTGTTGGTTGTACGTTTCCAGGGTGATTTCTTTATAGCACCCCAGATTGATGGTGCTGTCAGAAGATTCAGTGTTGACATGGTAAGACTACATCTGATAATGTATAAGCAAGCTTATTCTCTCTTCATGAAGCAATTTCATATGATGCATGTATCTAAGACCTCATTTCTATTAATTGATAAGATCCCTTTGCCCTTGTCTTATATTCAAGGTTATGAATGAAACAATTTATAAAGAAAATAAATCAGAGTTTTTGATTTACGAAAAATAGAAAAGTAATATTTGTACTATAATAAGCTTAATTTATAGTGTAAAAGCAAAAATACTTGAATAGAATATTACATCATAAATTAAATAAAGGAAAGTTGTCTTCTCCACAGCACAACCCAATCTCGGCCGTGTCTTCTCCACCAACGCAAGAGCCCCACCTCACGCACTACAACAACATACACATGAGTTCACGTGCACACACAGACCAAGTCGCAAACACACACACACACAGTCACACATATAACTATCTGCTCGAGTAGACTGCATTTGCATTTATTCATGTATCAGTAATAATTCCGCCTCGAATACTTCTGATAATTTTGTGTCTTGATTAATGTGCAGAAAGAATTTCCCCTTCTGTCTAAGATTAATGAATCGTACAACGAGCATTCATCTTTTCAGGAGGCTATGCCTGGAAAGCAGCCAGATGCACCTCCTGAGGCGAGGAGCTAAGGTGATTATTCTTTTAAGTAGAAACATTGTGCTTACTAAAAATTCAGATCACTTATTCCAATTTAATATTTCCTCTTACATTGTACGTACCACAGTATTGAATCCGAGCTAAATGTATAAAATATTTTCTTAGAATATACTTGGCATTTATTTTCCAAAGGAATATATGATAATACTAAGGGTGCGTATGGGTCTTACATATTTAAGAGGGAAGCATTGGAGGGAATATTTTCCACGTTACAAATGATGTAACTTTATTCGTTATTTTTCAAACATTTCCCTTTTTTGTTCCTTTTCCTTGTAATATCTTGATCCAGACATAGCATAACTTGGAGTTTTTGTGACTAGCTAGCTCGTTTAATTCATCAAATGGACACTCGACTTCTTCGAAACATCTTAAGAACTTCTGATATTATTAGTGACTAACAGACAAAAACCAAGTCTATTCTTTTAACGGTGCTTATTTTCATCTTTGTGCTTGATGTAAATTCATCCCCGTATTACTTTATGATTCTAAAGAATTTAAATGCTTCAGAAATACATACACTACCGAGTCTGATGTTGCATTTCTTGTAGGATCCATTTGGGGTCCTTTGTACTGTAGCAATCTGAGGATCAGACTTGGGAGATTCGGATTATAGGTCTGGATAATCTTCACTTTCACATGCTTATGTGAGGGTGAAATCCCCCTTCCCAAGTACCACCACCAATCTGATCACGAGGGAGCTGCGATTGTACACTTCCATGTCAAAGAACTCAGTCTACTGTCACTGTATCATAATGAATTCGAATAAATACTTTATTTGCATAAATTTTTTGTAGTAAATTACATTTCAGTTTCATTGAGATAGTAAAAGTTTTACATGGAAAATTTGCAGTATTGTCCGACAGGACAGGTCCGATTACAGTTTTAGCTCCATTGCTTACAAAATTGCAAAATTAGTCTCGTAAGATATATATTTTTTAAGCTCAGAAAACACGGACGAGGATCATTGATTTGGTGACATGGCTTACACTTTGACATTGTTGAGTTCACTTAGATATATAAACTAACTGTTTGCTCCTTGGTCTGTTGTCTACCGATATATTCTATTCTGCTTCGCCTCTCTTTAGTGCTCGAGTTAGTTGATAAGAGACTTGTAATATAGGAATAAGCCCCCTTTTGGCAAGTTTGGAAGCTTTAACGAGAGCTAATGCTGTGACGGTCTCAGATACCTTACTCAAGTTGAGCTCTACAATCAACTATAGAATACATACAAGTTCAGAATCCGAATCAATTATATGCAAGTAAGTACGAAAACTTTGCATCTTCTTTTCCATCTAACGATCGATCAGTGCTACCCCATAATCCCCAATATACACAGAAAGCAGATGTGCCCTTATTTTAGTGCAGTTGCAACATCGCAATTTTCTTAATTCCATGCAACAAGATTTCTGCAGCAGGCTTTATCAGAATGACTCGGGATTTTTGAAGAATCACTTGTTTACAACAAACATCTTACATTATATATCCAGAGTTACGAGAACTGCTATCTTAACCATAAGCAGGTATATTAATAAATCACACCTCCAATTTTTCATTACATATTTTCCGGGCATAATTTCGTCCTCTTACTCCGTCTATTTGTTTTTGGTCTCGTATCTGCAGCTGTAACGAGTTTTTTACTAGAACGGTTCATTTTTACCCTCATATTTGCAGCAGTAATAAGTGTGTGACTAGAATCGGGCATTTCACTTAGGTTTCCAAATTTTTCCTCGTAGAAGCGCCATAGTTCTGACCTGTTTCCAAGAAACAAAGAAATCAACCCTCCAAGAAGGCTTAAATCTCAAGCAAAAATGCAGAAGATATTGTTAAATACGGGTGTGTTTGGATCGAGTGATTTGAAATCCGTGGATTTCAAATTCATCGACAAATCCATTTAAGTTCGTTTGGATGATGATGGATTTCAAATCCCTCGCCATTCATTTTGAGCTCTTTTCTCCACAACTACGGTGGATTTCAAATGACACCATTTTAGGTGTCATTTGAAATCCTTCCTCCAAATCCACTCCTCAAATCCAAATCCATCGATCCAAACGCACCGTTAGGTTTCCAAATTTTTCCTCGTAGAAGCGCCATAGTTCTGACCTGTTTCCAAGAAACAAAGAAATCAACCCACCAAGAAGGCTTAAATCTCAAGCAAAAATGCAGAAAATATTGTTAAATACATTTAGGGTGTGTTTGGATCGATTGGATTTCAAATTCATCGACAAATCCATTTAAGTTCGTTTGGATGATGATGGATTTCAAATCCCTCGCCATTCATTTTAAGCTATTTTCTCCACAATTATGGTGGATTTCAAATGACATCATTTTAGGTGTCATTTGAAATCCTTCCTCCAAATCCACTCCTCAAATCCAAATCCATCGATCCAAACGCACCATTAGATCGATGGGATTTAGACTTGAGTGAAGGAGCGGAGGTGGATTTCGAATATACCATAACTATTGGCAAAACTAACTCAAAATGATTACTAATGGATATAAAACCCATTGTAGTATTTGAAAATGATTACCAGCGAGTAGCAAAGTTTAACTGATTAAGTTGACATTATCAATTGGATATTTTAAGTTTAAGAATAGAATATGTTTTTATTTTTTGTTTCAACTGTAAAATAAAGGATTTATGTGGAGTAGACTTGTGAAATAATGTGTCGACTTTGAATATAGAGTTGGCTTTTCTAAAGTTTTCGAAAACTAAGTAAAATAAATGTGAGGATGAATGTTAGAGATATTAGATTATATAATAATGATTTAATTTGCTTATTTTTTTTAAATATTAATATTCGGTTTAATTGCATCCATTAGTATCGTATGATAATTAACGCTAATTGTAATCTTAATTTCAAAATTTCTGATATTTAGAAAGAGTGATCTTAAATAATTAATATGTTATCATAAAAAATAAAATATAATTACACACAACCTCTATAATTAGAACTTGTTACAATATTATTATTTATTAATACCACCTAATAAAACACATCCTTTCCAGTGTGTGTCGATAATTCCCAATAAAAAATGTTTTTTTTTTTAAAAAAAAAATGAAATTTTGATACACTTATGAGGCCTGGGCATTTAGAAAAATAGCCTTAAATTGGCATTTTGTTTTAAAACTAACCTTCATTTTGACATATTTAAATGACATAGCCTTCTCATTAAATAAAAAGTTGAATTGCCCAAAATACCCTTTTGAATAAAAGAAAATATAAAAGAAAATAAATAGAAGAAACCCATTTGAATAAAAAATAAAATTTAATATATTTCACAAAAAACCCAAATCAATATTCTTCAAATTATATTCCATTCTTTTACATTTTGATTGATTATTATCAAACTCATTTTAAATTTCAACCATCATTCAATGTGCCTTGGATTTTCAACACTCATGGAAAGAAAAATTGAAGATAGTAACACCTCAAGAGTTTGAGAGATTAGTTCAAATGTTACTTTCATCTCAAATCTCATATTTTTATATAAACTTTGTTGTTTAAAGATTAAGTTTCATTTTTAAGATTATTAATATAAGATATTGTCAAGAATGTGTTCTTTTGATTTTTACATTAAAAAATCGTAAAATTTTTGTGAGGAAGACGATGAATAGTATAAGCAGACCGGTGTTCAGGTTAACCAGTCTACCTAGTCGGTCCAATCGGACATTTACAGTTTCTGGACTGACTGGTTAGATCGGTATACCAATCTTTCCAGTCTGACACGTCCGACTGCCCCCAATTTTCCCTATTTATTCATTTGGATCATATATTATTTCCTTTTTTCTAATAGGAAAATGTTTGAAATCCTTTATATTTTCAATATGATGGTGAATGGAACAAAAGAGAGGATAAGTCATATAAATTATTATAAAAAATGATCAAATGATGAGCATATTAATACTAGATAACCTAAATCGGTCGGTCGATGTAGATACCAAATTCTTGCAATAAAGTTTCGATCAGGCCAATCGGCACATTAGTCTCCCCGATCGACTGATTCAGATACTAAAAAACATCAAACAAGTTATCAACTGGACTTACTAGTGGACCAGATTCACTCTAACGACCGAGAAGATTGTTAAACCGTTATGACCAATTGTATAATGATTATAATAAATAAGTTATGGAGCAATATATATATATATATTCTTACAACTTTATTGTTAATCTTCTATATAATTACTAGTCATGCCAATGCATTGAAGACCAATTAGTATATTGTAACAAAGAACAAATTAAGTTTCTTATAAATACATAAAAGAAGTATAGATGTTAAATTAAGAATACTAAAAATTTCTTGAATATAATGTAATCAATCTACTACTATTATGGGACTAATTGAATTTTCAATATATCATCCAAAATCAAGCTAAGTGTGTGTAATCTTCAATTACATTGTTATTTTGTATTAATATTAACTATATACCCTATACTCTAACACATAAAACAAGTTATTATTTGAAATCAATCATATTGTTTCTTAACAAAGTAAGTTTCTTTTAAATATGTTTCTTATAATTGAATATGTTTCTTTTAAATATGTTTCTTATAATGTAATCAACCTACTACTTAGAGCACTCACAATGGTAAGCCCTTACTCAAGGGATTTTCACATTTTTCCATATGCCAAGTCATCTCCCTCCAAAATAAAAAGCCCTATAAATTTTCACTTACAATGGTAAAGCCCTTTTTTTGGACCCACAATGCCACATGTCATCTTCCACCATGTATTATTTTAAATTTAATAATATATATAAATAACTATGAAAATATTATTATCATAAGAAATATAATATATTTGTATACATTATTGTAAACTTAATTTAATTATTATTATTATTTATTTAATATAATTTTATTATTATTCTTAAAGAATAAATAGAATTTATTATAGGAATTGTTATTTTAGTAAAAAAAAAGTATAGACAAAAATTATAATTTTTTTAAATAAAAACGAATTATAAAAAATAATAGTGTAATGGGAGTATATATAAATAAAATTTGTTATAATTAAAAAATAAAAAAATAATAATAAATTGAGACTAATTGCATGTGCAAAAATTAATTGCACATTTTGTAATTAAAAATAAAAACAAAAAAATATAAATTAAATTTAAATTAAAAAATAATGCTGACTCAGCATTTAAATGCTGAGTCAACGTATTTTGGAGGGGCTGCTCAGAGCAGCCCCTTGAGAGGGGCTTTTCAGGAGCAGCCCCTCAAAATCCCCCCAAAATCCCCATTGCAACTAAAAAGCCTCATGAAAAGCCCCATGAAAATCCCCATTGTGAGTGCTCTTAGGGACTAACTGAATATTTTCAATATATCATCTAAAATCAAACTAAGTGTGTATAATTGACAATTACATTCTTATAATTGAATATGTTTCTTTTAAATATGTTTCTTATAACGTAATCAATCAACTACTTGGGGACTAATTGAATATTTTCAATGTATCATCTAGAATCAAACTAAGTGTGTATAATTGACAATTACATTGTTATTTTGAAAAATAATCAATCATATTGTTTCTTTAAGAAAAAGTTAATTTGTTATTTATCATAATAAATGTTATTAATAATGTTATTATTTTTCATAGTCGAATGTTTATTGCATGTGTTTTGAGTCTTTTAGGGTTTAGGGGTTAGCCGACTGGGACGATTGGAATCCAATCATCCCGGTCAGAAATTTATTGTGATATTTTTTGATTTTGTATTGGCCGACCGGTCATACTGGTATGTTAATCGTCCTAGTCGGCATCTAATTGCAAGCGTTTTAAGTCTTTTAGTGTTTAGGGGTTAGCCGACTGGGACGATTGGAATACCGGCCCAGTCGGACATTTATTGTGACTTTTTTTTATTTTGTATCGGCCGATCTGTCATATTGGTATGCCAATCATCCTAGTCGGCATTTTATTGCAAGTGTTTTGAGTCTCTGCATTGGCCGACTGGGATGACTGGTAGACCAATAGTTCTAGTCGGCATTTTATTGCAAGTGTTTAGAGTCTCTGCATTGGCCGATTGGGATGACTGGTAGGCCAATCGTTCTAGTCGGCATTTTATTGCAAGTATGTTGATTCTCTGCATTGGCCGACTGGGATGACTGGTAGGCCAATCGTCCTAGTCGGCATTTTATCTTCACATTCAACATTTTCATCTTCATCGATCAAATGAGTTGGAATATTGCAGTTGTCCGATCCACATGATTCCTTTCGCATATACGATCATGAAGCTCTGAAAGTTTTATCTTGTTTGGATCATCTAGTATTAATATGCTCATCATTTGATCATTTCTTGACACTCATTCATATGATTTGTCCTCTTTTTTGTTCCATTAGCCATCATATCCGTAATATAAAGGAATCTCACACATTTTCCTATAAGATAAAAATGAAATACATATGAGCCAATTGAAAAAATTAGGAAAACAGGGGACAGTCTAATGTGGCAGACTGGGAAGATTGGTGTACCGATCGGACCGGTCTGTCAATCTAAAGATTGATAAAATTCGTCTAGACCGACTGGGTAGACCAGTTAACGTGAATACCGGTCTGCTTCTACTGTTCATCGTCTTCCCCAAAAAAAATAGAATTTTTATGTGTAAAAGTTAAAAAAAACACATTCTTGATAATATCTTATATTAATATTCTTAAAAATGAAACATAACCATAAATCATCTCCCACAAAAGAACAAAACACCTAAAACCAAAATAAAATTCAACTGATAAAAATTATCGATTTTATTAAATAAAATAAGGTTTGCACTTATACCTTAGTTACAAATGCAAGGAAAGCCTCGAACAAGTTTCAGAATTTTGCCTTTCTTCCCAAATCCTAATGTTTTGTTTTTTAATTTGTCTTTTATTTTGTTTTGTGATGGTAAGATATTTTTTAACTTAAAAGGGCACTTTTGTCCTTTTACCATAAATTTGTGTAAAATAAATAAAAAATAATATTTGTTTTAGGTGGAGGTTATATTTTAAATGGATGCACATTTGAATTTACCCAATTGTTCCTATGAGGCCAAGTAATTTTCTTCTATCATCATCATCATCATCATCATCACATTATTGTAATAACTTATTACAAATTGATAATATCTCCAAAGTCACATCACAATTGTACTGGCGATTGCAGGATTGTTCGATCAACAATGGTAAAAATCTCTCTCATACTCCATAATAATCTCTTAATTAGCTTGAAATTTTATCTCAACTATTGATTATCGAGCTTAGGCAAGTACTGGCGATGGTGCGGAATCAAAGAAGCAGCTGAAGCTATATTCCTACTGGCGAAGCTCTTGCTCTTGCCGAGTTCGTATTGCTCTCAATTTGAAAGGTCTGTTTTCGTGTTTGATTCTTTAGGTGTTTTGGTTGATTTGTTGAAATTGATTGTTGATTTTTTGATTAAATTAACAGGATTGGACTATGAGTATGTACCAATCAACGTGCTTAAAGGAGAACAGAAATCTCCGGGTTTGACTCTTTTTTCTTTTATTATTTTTTTGCTCTAGTTCTGTGGAATATATGCAGCATAAATTCATTCATTTATTTATGATTATGCAATATATATATATATATATTATTTTTGCTTATTGTTTCGAGTGTAGAGTTTTTGAAGCTTAATCCGCTTGGATACGTGCCGGTTCTTGTCGATGGTGATACTGTAGTTGCGGACTCGTTTGCTATCTTATTGGCAAGTTTCTTCATTCATACTAATATTACGGATGTGCAATGGATTTAGTGAATATATTTAATTTTATGACTAGATGATGATGTTGATGTTGAATATAAAAAATTGGTAATTTGCAGTATTTAGAAGACAAGTATCCTCAGCATCCATTGTTGCCTCAGGATCTTCAGAAAAAAGCCCTGAATTACCAGGTCTAAAGAAAATAAAAAGATTTCTATGATGCTCTATGTCATTTCCATTCTTTACTTTATGGGAGACGAAAAATGAGTACACTATATGAATTTGGCCGATGGAATTGTTGTGTTGCAAATATTGTTATCTCACTTTATTTTTTTTTTTCACTTACTTGGTTGTGTATTGTGGACTTCTAATTGTGCTTTCTCATCATCTTACTCATTACAGATAGCGAATATTGTTGCTGCAAACATATAGCCGTACCAGAATATACCTGTCATTGTGAGTTCTTAGTTCCCTTCTTGATTTAGATTCACATTCCTCACTCGAAATGGCTGTTTCAGCTATGAATGTGAAATATTTCACTTTAAGAATTTAGATAATTTTCTTTTTTATGTAAAAACTTCAGGAGTATATTAAGGAAAAACTTGGCCCTGACGAGATGCTTGCTTGGGTTCAACATCATATACGCAAAGGATTTACAGGTAAGCTTTGAACATTACGTGCTTCCGTGAGCATAACAAACTTAGCAGTGATGATCTTTTCTTATTGAAATTATGATGGAAAGCTTATATTTGATGCTGATCTGAGTACTATGTATGACATATTATCCCCTTATTTATCTCTCGACAAAGTATTGTGAAAAGTAGTTAATACGAGAAGGCGAGGAGGGATATCGTGTCTTGAAATTAATTCATGATGATGCTTAATTTATATTTTATATGCATAATATTAAAGAATTGATCTAAAGAAAAATTACAATACTGATCAAAAAGCTCGTTTGAGCTTTGTTCTTTAAAAAGCCAAGCTTGAATACCCTTTTACTGTTCGATAAGATTTGGAGCACGACTTGATTAGTTTAAAATGGATAGATATGGGTTGAAAGATCATGCCACTGGTCTGTTTGGTTAGAACTCATTCAGACATGGTTGAGTTAACATTCAAACTAAGCTTGAACATAATAATATGAAGCTCAAAAGAAATTCAAATAGCTCTAGACAGATCTTGGTCGGTTCGGCACAGTTCACTTAAATCATCTAATCCTGTCTTTAAAATCCATATTCCTATTTGACTCGAAGGGTATGGTATGTTTTTTCCGTTTCTGTTGTGACGCGATAAATAGAGAAAGGACCATAAATTGAATGAGAAAGCAACTGCACAAACATAGATGCGTCTTTCAGAGTAATGAAGCTTACATCTTGGGAAAGATAAAAGCCACTAGAAATAATATACAAACTACTTGTAGCCTCTGTCAGCTAGGCGTCTACTACAAATAATTAGCTGCTGCAAAATTTGGTTCCTTTTAAAAATTGCAGCTCTTGAGAAGCTATTGGAGCACCATGCTGGGAAATATGCAACAGGGGACGAACCTTTCCTGGTTTGTTATTTTTCTGATAAATGTTTTAGCGTACCCAATTTTACGTATCCATGCACCCTTTAGGAGGCCAAGTACAAATTAGGGTCATGATTGTGATTGTGGTCAAGTTCCATTTTTGAGCTATAATCATGGTTCAAATTGAGTTTAACTGAGAAACCATAAATTGATTGAGAATTTCATTATATTATGTCCTGAACTCCTAGTTCACTTGGACAAAAGCAAAAAGAAATTATTTTTACTTTGAGGACTTAATATAGCATTAGATGATAATATGTAATAACATTAATGC
The DNA here is from genome assembly GCA_963669365.1 of Verbascum thapsus. NCBI lineage: Eukaryota > Viridiplantae > Streptophyta > Magnoliopsida > Lamiales > Scrophulariaceae > Verbascum > Verbascum thapsus. The sequence continues at coordinate 5,212,041 of OY770106.1, forward strand.
AGTTTCATCTTGTAATAATTTGCGTCATCTAGGACGTCGCTTCCCGTTAACTATTACTGAAATTGCAGTTTGTTATATTAATTTTTTTAATGTTATCTGGTAAAAGTAGGAAATATTTGATTGTCGGTTGTACGTTTTCAGGGTGATTTATTTATAGCACCACAGATTGATGTTGCTGTCAGAATATTCAGTGTTGACATGGTAAGACCTTCATCTGATAATGTATAAGCAAGCTTACTCTCTCTTCGGTGAAGCAATTTCATATGATGCATGTATCTAAGAACTCATTTCTATTAATTGATAAGATCCCTTCGCCTTTGTCTTATATTCAAGGTTATGAATGAAACAATTTATAATTAATCTAGTTACATTTCCGGTACATTCACTGATCCGAAGCTAAATTCCTTGAGACTGCATCATTTTTTTAGCTGCATAAGTGCAGTTTTTCAGTTTGTTCCCCCCTATTGTTCTGAGTATACTGTAGACAAAAGGAAGAAGAATACCAAGTCGCAAAACACACACACAGAGTCGCACAGTCACACATATAACACTCTGAAATATATAACTTTCTGCTCGAGTAGACTGCATTTGCATTTATTCATGTATCATTAATAATGCCACCTCAAATACTTTTTATAATTTTGTGTCTTGATGACTTTGCAGAAAGAATTTCCCCTTCTGTCTAAGATTAATGAATTGTACAACGAGCATTCAGCTTTTCAGGAGGCTATGCCTGGAAAGCAGCCAGATTCACCTCCTGAGGCGAGGAACTAAGGTGATTATTCTTTTAAGTAGAAACATTGTGCTTGCTAAAAATTCAGATCACTCATTCCAATTTAATAGTTCATCTTACATTGTACGTACCACAGTATTGATATCCGCGCTGTGTATAAAATATTTTCTTAGAATATACTTGGCATGGATGTGATACCCCTGGCATTTAATTTTATATGGAATATATGATAATATAATACTAAGGGTGTGTGTGGGTCTTACATTTTGAAGAGGGAAGCATTGAAGGGAATATTTTCCACATTACAAAAGATGTAACTTTATTCTTTTTTTATCAGACATTTCCCTTTTTGGTTTCCTTTTCCTCGTAATATCTTGATCCAGACACAGCATAATTTGGATTTTATGTGACTAGCTAGCTCGTTTAATTCATCAAATGGACACTCGACTTCTTCGAAACATCGTAAGAACTTCTGATATTATTAGTCACTAACAGACAAAAACCAATTCTATTCTTTTACCGGTGCTTATCTTCATCTCTGTGCTCATGCAAATTCATCCCGTTATTACCTTATGATTCTAAAGAATTTAAATGCTTCAGACATACATACATTACCGAGTCTGATGTTACATGTTGCATTTCTTGTAGGATCCATTTGGGGTCCTTTGTGCTGCAGCAATCTGAGGATCAAACTTGGGAGATTCAGGATTAAAGGTCTCGAATAATCACTCTCACATGCATACGTGAGGGTAAAACCCTCCTTTCCTCACATGTAGGATGCAGATCACTCGGGACCTTTGGTTATGAGACTTTTGGTCTTGGCACCTCCCAAGTACCACACGCAATCTGATCACGAGGGAGCTGCACTTCCATGTCAAAGAACTCTGTCTACTATCTCTGTATCATATGAATTCGTATAAATTCTTGATTTGCATAAATTTTCCTTAGTAAATTACATTTCAGTTTCATTGAGATAGTAAAAATTGCAGTACTGTCCCACATGACAGGTCCGATTACAATTTTAGCTTCATTGCTTACAAAATTGCAAAATTAGTCTCGTAAGATATATATTTTTTGAGCTCATAAAACACGGACGAGGATCATTGACTTGGTGATGTGCCTTACACTTTGACATTGTTGAATTCACTTAGATATAGCAACTAACTGTTTGCTCCTTGGTCTGTTGTCTATCGAATATATTCTATTCTGCTTCGCCTCTCTTTAGTGCTCGAGTTAATTGATAGAGACTTGTAATATAGGAATAAGCCCCTTTTGGCAAGTTTGGAAGCTTTGAAGAGATATAAAGCTGTGATGGTATATAGCTCAGAGTACTATCTACCTTACTCAAGTTGAGCCCTACAATCAACTATAGAATACATACAAGTTCATAATCCGAATCAATTATATGCAAATAAGTGCGAAAGCTTTGCATCTTCTTTTCCATCTAGCTATTGATCAGTGCTAATTCATAATCCCATAAATGGTATACCCTAATTCATGCAACAAGACTTTTGCAGCTTAATTTGGCATCAGCCTTTATCTGGATGAATGTGGACTCAAATGAGTCTGGATATTTTAAGAATTACTTGTTTACAACATATTATCTTACGAAAGTTAAATATATCCAGAGTTGTGAGGAACTGCTAACTTAACGATAAGCAGGTATTAATAAATCACACCTCCAATTTTTCATTACAATCCTCACGACATATTTTCCGGGGATAATTTTGTCCTCTTACTTCGTCTATTTGTTCTTGGTCTCGTATCTGTAGCAGTAACGAGTTTTTTACTATAAGGGTCCATTTTTGTTCTCATATTTGCAGCAGTAATAAGTTTATGACTAGAATGGGGCATTTCACTTAGATTTCCAAATTTTTCCTCATAGAAGCGCCATAATTCTGACCTGTTTCCAAACCAAAAAAATAATAAATCACCCACCAATAAAGCTTAAATCTCAAGCAAAAATGCAGAAGATATTGTTAAATACATTTAGATTGAAGGGATTTAGACTTGAGTGAAGGAGCAGAGGTGGATTTCGAATATACCATAACTATTGGCAAAACTAACTCAAAATGATTACTAATGGATATAAAACCCATTGTATTTGAAAATGATTGAAATAAGTTATTAAGAAGTAAAATATTTGGTTGTCATAATTCTCCAATCCAAACATAACCTAAGTTGAAATAAAAATGAAGCATTTAACTATAATCACATACCAATAAGCTAAGAACTGAAACGGTGCATATTTCCCATAAATGGCTTCAACATCTCCTTGCACTGTCCTAATCGTTGAGGCCTTTGCATGAACCTGCACCATTACATACAAAATCTTAGGTGGCAATAAAAAGTTAATTAGCATAGTGTAAAAATCAGACACAAACGATAAGGACCTGTTTTAGATGCCTAATAGTTTCTGAATCTGTTGGAATGACATGGTAAAAGCCTATGCACATCAGCACATTAGCACATGTAAAGGGTCCAAATCCATTTATCATTCTCAGCTTCTCAAACAGCTTATCATAGTCAGATGAACCACTGGGATATTCGAAATCACTCAATTGAATTCTGCCTTCAACCACTTCCTGAGCAAGATTTATCACACGACCAGCTCTGTAGCCAAGATTGCAGCGTTTTGCCAAAAACTTTTCATCAAGGCTTGCTAATTCTTTCGGGCTAGGGAAATTTCCAGTTTTCATGGAACTTAGCTGTGGAACAGAATTTGAATTGGGATTATATAGTTTCTCTGTTTCTTGAGAGCTTTCTGATGACATTTTGGTATTGCTGTTTCTTAAGTCGGTTTCTTCCTTTGCTGAAAACTCCGCATATTTGTTTGCTAAATTTTTCGAGCATTTAGAAATTCTCGACTTTTTCTTTGATTCTTTCCCTGCAGGTGTTTTTGGAACAAACTGCTCGGTTTTAGTTGTTTGACATTTGGAAATAGTTCCATTTTCAGAATTCACCATTGATGCACTGGATGATGGTTGTTGCAATTCTGACTGAAGCTCGCAAAGGGCTTGAGCCATGCTCAAAGTTCTCGACCACCTGAAGATGTAAAAAAAATGAACATCGATGTGGTAAAAGTTTCTCTAGCTTGTACATCTTATATCTATAAGTAAAAATCACTATCGAAAAGAGTTTTTTCTGCCTAATTTAGTTTAATTATCCCCAATTTTCAGTTTTGAAACATAAGACAACGTACTATAGTTCATTATTGGAATAAACCATATCTTGAATCCGAAACATTGACAAAACCTTTTGCGATGTCAGCAGATGAAAGAATAATTAACACACACTCGTGCACACACACATACACAAACAAGCGAAGATGAACACATACACGTACATACCTAGAACACTATAGGAAGGTAAAATCACTTACTGGCAATTACATAAGAGAATACACTTGATCATGTCCTCAAACAATGTAGGCGACCGAAACATTCTTCCAAACCCCCTCCCTTTTGCTTCTTCGTGCACTTTATGGAACTCCTTCAACTTCTTATTTTCCTCCTCGGATAATCTCAGCATTCTGCTCACTTGACTCTGCAAATTCAATGAAACTGTTAAATCCATCAAAATGAGACAATGTATAAGTAATATATGCTGGAGCAAAATAATGGGAGTCAAGCACTACATACCACATGAAACTCAATTATCAACCATGCTTTTGCTGATAGAAATGGAAAGTAAGCTATCCGCCAGAGTAAGTGACGCAGAAACGTTACCTTATGTTTATCTCACACTAACCATATCATTAAAGTGTCAACATTAACTGTTAGTTGACCATGAGAGAATTGCAATAGTAAGGATAGGGAATGTCTCATTTAGTTTCATTGTTTACAAAGTTGCCACATTTATCTCATAGAAAGCTTCTTCTTTTTTTGCACACTAACTGTTCAAAACGAATGAACCCCGTTAGTTTGGTCACATACCTATCAGTAATAAAATCAACGGTACAAAGTGTATTAGCTTTTAATGGATGGACCCAAAATTGGAACAAAGTGCATCCTAATGGAACTAATTTTGTGAGTTTGTAAATAATGGTGCTAAAATTGCAACAAGCTCTATCCATTCTATCACAGGACTATCACAAAAAAAAAAAAAAAAACTCAGAAGAAACAAAGGTAAGCTAACTTAACATCACAAAATCTATTCCAGTATAATGCATAAAAAATATGTACATTAAAAGTAATTAAGAGCAACATTTCAATTAATCGAAAAAAAAGATAGAAAGAATAAAACTCACCAGCAAGGACTTATGCTGCGATGGAGATAGAGATGAAGCGTCGAGAACACGGAGCAGAAGCGCTTGAGGAGATTGAGAAATATGAACCATAAACGATGTTTGATCTTTATCGTTAGGGGGATCATCATTATTATGAAGTCGAAGGGGCCGCAGTAGGGTTTTGGACTGTGAGTCCCAACGATTGGGCGCCATCATGAACAAGCCATGGCTGCACACTGCTTTCTCTAGATTGAATTCCGCCACGGCGTCTCCCAGCGGAAGCTCCACCAACACGCCGCCGTGTGCGGCGGTCGTCGTCTCCTCTTGCCGGTTCATTTTGTGGCGCCGACGGTAAAAAGCTCGTCCGTAAACCAAGTTCCAAAACTCGTGTAGAAAAGTAAACAGAAAAATAAAAAATCAATTTATTTGATTCGATCACAATATAATATTATAATATATAATGAATGTTAAGAATTTACAATTCACGAATATTTTTAAAATTTGATTTACATAGTATTATATTATACATGATATATGATTTTTGTGGATACTCTTGGACATGAACATGATCCAAAAATTAATTAAAAGAATACAAAATTCGGGATACACCTTCAATTTCAGATATAATAATATTTTAATATTATTTATTACCTTAAATTAAAGTATAGCAATAATAATGTCTTCGTATTCTAAAAATCTAAAGGAGCAAAAAAACTATTTAAGCTTTATTTCATAATATATATATTTTTTCTTTTCATACTATACCTGAAATCTATTACTTATAATAATTGAATATGAAAGGAATTTTTTTAAATTGAAGCTTGTACACCGCAAATAATGAAATTATTTCGTTACCTTAAAAAAATATTTTTTTAACTAAGCAATTTACTGTAATTAATGGGAGAATGAATAATTTGTAAGAGAACATGTGATGGTGTTTGACTATTTATAAACTCTTATAGATAATTTATTAAATTTGTATATCTCTCAAATTAAGTAGGTAGAAGCTTATAAGTTGCTAAAAATTGAAATTTTTCCCCAAGCATGTAAAATAGCTTTCTAAGAATCAAGATAAACAAACAATTGTACTCTATATTAGACCTACACAAATTCCAAATAGTGTTACAATGGCCTGCAAGGCTGTAAAAACTGCAAATAAACTTTGTTTTCCAAATCAAACAAATCATAAATGGCTTTAATCTCATAAATACGAATATCTCGCTATAAAACGCCAACACACAATCTTTCGCATTGGAAACATCTTCAAAAGTGTATCTATCAAACAATTCAGAATTTAGAACAATCTCACCTTAACCAGTGTTGTTAAATTTTCTTCATCTTCATTAACTATGGTTCATTCTTTAGTCTTCTTCCCTTTTGCCTCTTTGACTGAAGTGTTCTTGAAAGGAATGAAGGATTTCCCTCCCATGAATGGTCTTAGAACCTCTGGTATTTCTACACCGTCCTCTTTCTGGTTGTTCTCGAGGATGCAACACATTGTTCTCTCAGTTGCTGTGAGGGTAGAGTTTAACATGTGCACATATTCCTTAGTCTTATCATTACCCTGCAAACATGTGTAAAAAGTTAGTCCTGTTAAAAAGAAGGGGTACTTACATACACACACCCTCGATTGCTGGGCAATTACCACGAGCTTTCTGAGGGTTTGCCAATTGTCAAATACTGATCATTCAAAAAACCCAGGGACTGAAATTGTAAACTTTTCCCCCACAGAAATTGTGATATACATTTAAGAACAAGATGTAATGGTAATTTCTCAAACATTATGTAAATTGTGTAATTAGGGTCTCACGCAATGTTTAAACAAAGGTTTCTTTTTCATTTTTCACTTTATTTGTTGGCTGGGTTTGGGGGGTAGGGGGTGGGGTAACAAAGATAGGTTTACAAAAAAAATAATATTACCTTTTTCTGTCCAAAGCGAATTTCTAATCTTCTTGTTTGATAGTCAGTGCAGTTTGAGCAGGAAACCAGTTCCCTGTAAGTGTTCGATGCTGGAAACCATCCTTCCAAGTCATACTTCTTTGCAGCAGCATCGTTCAGGGCCCCAGAGACGATAGACACAACTTGATACGGAATATTCAGCTGCAGAAGAAAGAATTTCATAAACTTTGATAAAATCACCCACTAAACTGATGGTGCAGACATCAAATAAACAATCTCATAACTAAATCAGCAGACATATAAAAGTCTCACAATATTATCAAATGTGATGACAATATTTCTAAGAGACATATTTATATATATACTTATGATCAGAAGCGGCAAAAGGATACCATCTTGTAGAAATCCTCGGAGTTTTTCAGCATCTCTTCATGCATCTCCCACGAATCATTTCCATTTGGACTGGTTATACAGAATTGTTCCACTTTTTCGAATTGATGAACACGGAATATTCCAAGAGTATCACGACCATGTGAACCAGCTTCTTTCCTGAAGCACGACGAGTATCCTGCATATCTGATCGAACTTACAATGTCAACCTAATTGAAAGATAGAAAGTACAGACAAGATAAATATACAGCGGCTGAAAAACAGTTTGTAGCCAGTGATAAAGCTACAACTATGCCGAGTCACGCCTATTACATGGATTCCATACCTTATAGGCATTTGTGTTGGATGAATCCAATCATCTATATGATATGCGCAAAGTGGTTGTTCAGCAGTGGCAATCAGATATTTGTCATCTCCTTCTCCGGTGACCTGTTAAACAACACACAAGTTGAGCATATTTCCAGCTGAACAAAGTTTAAATGTTTTTGTTTAGTGCAGACATAATTATGAGATAACGCATACAAGTAACAGCATTATCATGTCATGAATTAAAACACTTTTATGGCAGCTTAACATAACCGTTTCAATTCTTTAATTAGGTGAAATACATTATATGAAAGTTATGATTAAATTTGTTACTGTCCATTAGTATCAATGAAGCCATAATACAAGTTTCGTGCATGCATTGGATTAACACTAATTATATTCGAAATTTAAGTATATTGATAGTAGGGTTAAGAAAAACTAGGAAAAGTTTATTGTTACATAAACAAGTCAAAACCGACAAACAATTTATAGGCACTGGTTCCAACTGTATTGAATATGCACACAATATATATTTTGCTTCAATTTTATTTCTTCAAGTAAGCTTAGCATGGCTGTACATCTTTCACACAAAGTGTGTTTAACATGTCAAAAGAGCAGTTCCTAAGCTGTTAAAAAGGAGAAAATATTACCTTGTAGAGTTCTTCATCAAATTGAGCCAATTGAGCACATTTAGCCATAATATCTTTCCTCATGAAGAAAGGGGTTTGCAATGCAGTGAATCCCCGCTTCTCCAAAAAATCAAGACCAAAGTTGATTAGAGCTTGATTAAGTTTAACTCCATCTCCTTTGAGGTAGAAACCTCTGCCTCCCGCTACATTTGCACCTAAAAGATTCCAATCACCTTTGTATCAGTGGACTAACTAACACAACAAAAATGTGAGCAATAATGAAGTTTCAGAACAAAATCAGACAGTAGGGAGAAAGGTATCGCCTGTGCATATGAAACTCACCGCTGAAGCCGTAGGAAAATTTACAACATTGAACATTCAAATCACATTGAGGAAAGGTAAAATAACAGGCAAAGATTTTTTAAAACAAATTAGTTTAAGAACAAGCAAATGGGTAATTGATGGTTTCACTTTGTTTCTTCCTCCACTTGACCTTATACCGTTCACATCAGATTCAGCAAGTCAAAATGAAATAAAACAGTGAGTACCTTTCTTTATATCGGCAATTCCAAGAAGCTCAACCAGGTCTACGTGATTCTTCAGCTTTGGCTCAGTACGCTTCTCTCCCCATGACCGAATGACGGCATTATTTGCCTATAAAACATCCCATTGCTCATAATAAATGTGGTTCATATAAGTAGCACAAAAATTTCATCGAACGAAAAGAAGGTCAATCGCACCTCATCATTGTCGATAGGGACTGAATCGTGTACAAGATTTCCAATAGTTCCCAATCTAGACTGCACTGCTGCCAAAGCCTCCTGCACCTCTGCCTCCTTCTTTGCAGTCAACTCTCTGTTCTCCTCTGTTGTTGCAATCATACCACTTGCATCTTGCCCCGACTTCCAAAATCATAAAAGAGGTATAAGGACAAATTTAATGAAAAAACAATCAGGAACAAAGAAAACTAATTTGACTTGATATTTAAATCTAAACCTTTCAAGTCAAGTTGCATATTGCTGAAAGTAATACATGAACTCTGCACCAGGAATATCGCATTGCCTTAATTATGTACTAATGTTCTCAATCGAAGAAAAAACATTTAAGCTACATTTTGCTCAAATATTCAATATGGTACAGAAAACAAAAAACAAGTAAAAACAGGCTGCAAAAAGGAACGTTATGCCTATCTCTTGCCGATATTTATTTCCCTAGGCAAATGGAAAGAAGTCCCAGCATAAATTAGTTTCCATTTCCATTTCTCAGTTCTTGATTCTATATCTCTAATGATAGCCTTGGTTAGAAACAACAATACAAAAGAAACATCTCAAAGTAGGATAATGAGAAGTTAATAATAGGTAAGAGCCAAAAGATTTTAACAGCAAAGCCAAATAATATAACAATAGGAGCACTCACAATTTTGAGGCGGGCGATCTCTTTGCTAAGCTTATTTCTATCCGTTCTCAAGCCATCCAGCTCAAATTGGCCTACAACCATATCACATCAAAATTTCACAAATCCAAACCACATTGAATACATGAAATCGAGCATACTCGAAAATTCAAAAACATCATGATTAGATTTAAGCATTTACGTTGTCTCCAGACTTTGTCAAGCTCAATGACCTCATTTACAAGATCAACGTTAGCAAAACGACGTCGCTGGGACTCCCTAATTTTTTCGGGGTTCCCACCCTTCTCTTCACGAAAAAGATTAATGTCCAACATTCTTAACCTTCACTCTTTTTAGCTTCTTTTCTGCAATTATTAGACATTAATCACAAAAATGGATATACAACTAGCACAGTTAAACAAATGAACTAAAGATAAAAACCAATCAATCATCTTAAGATTCACATACATAAAAACACCAGAATTACAATCCAAACTATTAAAACTTATGATAACCCTAATAAATCGACAAATCCGCATTAAAACACAGGACATTACATTCGAATTCAGCGATCTTCAGGAGCTGTAAGAACAAACAAATAGAAGAAAAATACGAATCATGACAAAAAGAGGGAAATGAGGAGAGATAATTACCTAATCGCACTGAGAAAGTGAAGAAATGAAGAATGGAGTTTTATGAGTGTATAAATGAGCGAGGGTTTTACAGTATTATATGGAGAAGTTCAATAATCTTATATTTCATTTTGACCCCTTAAGATTAGGTAAATTCGATTTTAGACCTAAACATTCTCCTAATACTTAATAGTACAATGAATTTTTGAACCCGAACATAGAACAAGGCATAATTTTAGTTTATCACTTTTACCCCTCAAATTCGGGTAAATGTGATTTTGAACCGATATTTCTTCCTCTCTTTTTTTGTAATAGTGCTTCATAATTTATAATGATAAATACGTAAACACCCCCGAAAGTTTGTTCAATTTAAGATAACGTCCCAATAGTTTGACCATCTAGTTGACCTCTAATTAGGATATTTATGATGAAAATTATGAAACGGGTCAAATAGATGCGGTTTATCTAAAACTCTGGGCGTTTAAATTTATTTCTTTTTGCGTACATAGTGTTTAATGAATCGATTATATCGAACTTGATGTATTATAAAATCACCTGTATAGTGCATATCTTAATTCGTAAATGTGAATATTTCAAAGAAAGGAAAATGTTTAGATTTAGTCCCCCCAATTAAATATCAATCAATCCGAGAGATTTTGTTAATTTGACTAGTTGATGTATTGAGCTAAAATTTTGGAATTAATTACTTGTTTACTGATTTTATTCCCTATAATTAATGTATTAAATATCATTAATCAATCAATCAAATCGCATTGATTGACAATTTGGAATTAATGTTGTAAGAAATAATATGTACATTTGCAATATAACAGCACAATATTCCCCATTCATCACAAAATTAACTGAAATAACTACAAAAACTCATTACATGGATAATTCAGTTCAAAAGGAGACCCCTAAACTTTGAAATTACATATAATACTAATCTGTAACCATTACAAACAACACAAATTGCCACCAATGAACTCCAAATGGAACTTTACCATTATATATTTCAACTCAATCTATATATATATATATATATATATATATATATATTATATAAAGGGTCAAAAGAAAAGGGATTTTATAAACAGCATGATTCTATCTCGATCTACCGAAGGTTACTCTCAACGGCTTCCTTGAGTTTTGTACCGAGTGCGTAAGCCAGAGGAGGAGGAACAGCATTTCCAATTTGTCTGTGCTTGTGCAGAATAGCACCACTAAACTTATACCTATCTGGGAAACCCTGCATATATAGGATGGAGATATAAATCCTAATGCTAATATATAGTAATCCCATAAAAATGCTCTACTTTTAAACTAAACGTAAACAAGTTTGACAAATCTAACATTAACGAAAGCACAAAGTGTAAGGATATAAGAGTCTGTTAATATTCATTCTACTAATCATTAAATCTCTAAAAGCTATTATTTAATCAGAAGATTTGTCATAGCTTATAAAAGCTATTATTTAATCAGAAGATTTGTCATAGCTTAATGATACCCCTTGGACACAAATTTTTGTCAAGTATAAGGCAGCAAACAATTTATACAGAAAAGTTATTGCTCGAAAAAGTAGGACTTACTTGAGAACGTGCACATTCACGAACAGTCACGATCCTATCTTGCTCTGGATGGAAACACATTCCCACTTTACCCATGGGTTGGGGGTCCGTTATAGAAGTTGGAAAATTCCCATCCCAATCCAACCTTCCAAACAAACCTTTCCATTGATTATGCCTCTTTGCAGTATTGGGCAAGCACCACGGGATCAAATCAACCGACTGACCATTAGATAATTTAACCTGTAAGTTGATAAAAAAACACAAGTTAGCATATATATGATACAAATGTTCATCAAATAGTACGATCTTTAGAAAGAATTAAAACCTTCTCATCTGGAAGATCACGCCAATCAGCACCAGGTCGCTTGGGAATTCTCTGGCACCTGATGAGATTAAGCTCGTTCATTTCCTTGGATATGTGATCAACTAATCTTTCGGTGCTGCCTCGAATTTTCTTCTGGAACCACGATAAAGGCTCGCCTTGATACTGCATTAACCATAAACAGCATGAAAGACAATTCGAGTGAAAAATGAGCTGAAGTTGTTTTAAAAAGTATTATGCAGCTATCAAAGATTGTATATACTCCAAATGTACCGGTAATGTGCGAAGTATTCAGTTTTTCAAAGTTCCAAACATTTTGGCACAAGCTCATGCTCGTAAGAGAGGAAATGAGTTCGGATTGAGCTTCACGGCTCTATTTATCATATAAAGAAACTTGTTTTTTGAATTATTGTTAGTTTATATGTGTACTCGAACAGTTATTATTACCTCTAAATTTGCGTTAGATGCACCATTGTTGACAGGTGGAAGATCCCCAATAGTATCTCTGACTGTAAGAGAACGAAATGGAGCTCCTTTTGTCGTACTTCTAACAGCAGCATATTGCAGCTTATCGGACATGGAAATCTTAAGCTCGGGTGCTGCAAAGACATGCATTGGCTCAGGCCACTCGGGAAGCACCTCTTCAGGTGAAGCAGCCCATATGAATGCTCTCTTTCTTGATTGAGGCACACCAAATGCACCAGCTTCAAGGATACCAAATCTCACCTATACATGAGGCGAAACATAAATACGCAATACAGTATATTCAGAAGTTTCAACATATTTGTTTAGGATTATGAGAAATGAAAGAAAAATGACGTGAAATAGATGAAACGTATAATAAATAAGAAAAATACATGAAAATGTTCGGTCTTTAAACTTAAAAGGGACCAAGGTTAAATACAAAGGCATGTACCTGATATCCCATCTCAAGAAGAGAAGCTAAAGTCAATCGAAATGTTTGACCTTGGTTGAACGAAACAAAGTTCCGCACATTCTCAAGTAGGAAATACTTTGGCCGATAATACTCAGCAAAGGATAAAAATGCTAAAATCATTTCGCATTGTACTTTGCTCCAGGTGCTTTGATTGAACCGATTCATCCCAGAAAAACCCTACAAGAGGATTGCTTACTAGTTTTAGCAAATGCAGTATTAGTTTGTTTGGGTTCCAGTAAAACAACGTTTGACAAACCTGACAAGGGGGCCCGCCATTGATGAAATCAACTTGTCCAGGCAGTGGAAGGCTATTAACTTCCTCCTGGTCCATCTTAGCAGCCAATTCAGCAGCCTCAGGGGTTGAAATGCAATCGTCCACATCCCCACACTTTTCCATTATTGCCCTGTATTTATCGTTTTAGCAAATTGCCATATCTATGCTGCTTTATCTAAGTTTGTGATTTTTGTTATACATATATATATATATATACAGAACGTTTATACTTTATAATAATTATATGAAATCTACCTCAAGATAACGTTGCAATTATTTACAAACACCAAAGAGCCAGGGTGATTGAGTCTGAATGCATCTCCAGCTGCCTCTTCATACTCAATAGCCCATCTTGTGTTAGAGACACCTGAAGAATTAGAGGCATAAGAACCCCCAAATGACAGAATACACATGAAATGAATTACAGTAATTAAAGGAGCTGTTTGATTCCTGACTTTTGTAAAGAATGGAAAAGAAAAATGCAAGGGGTCATAGATAAAGCATAAAGTTATATTTTCCTTTTATTTTTGCTCACCAAAATCCAAGAACCAAACATAACCTAATTTTTAACGTAGCATATGGTTGAAAGCAAGAGAGGCTTACCTGACTTCTCAAGTCCTTCAGACAACCCACCACACCCTGAAAATATATCCAAAGTTTTTAAACGGCTCTCATTTTGTTTCACCAAGTCTGAATCATTTTCTCCTTCTTTAAGTTTCCCCTTATTCTTCCTAGATGTAGCATCATGATTCAGCTGTCCAATTGAGTACCTCAAATTAACATTGGATGGTAACTGCACGTAAAGAGGAATTAAAACATTAATCAAAAAGTAACGAAATGGAATAGGTATCAAGAAGAGATAAATAGACCACATTGAGCACCAAAAAAACAATATTATAACTTCACATAAATGTAACCGAAAAAGGTCAAATATTTTACCTGCTTGAGTGATCCACTAGAAGGATCATACAAATATTCACAGAAGAAAACATGGTCCGAGATGAAAGGGACGTCTTGAGGACCAAGATCCTTCTTTTTCCTGATCTCACATTTTCCTTCAATTTCATCAACTCCTATGGTATGCATTTCCTCACTATAATAGAGCTGAAAAACATCGAGAAAAATTTAATTGATAAAGGAAAACATTCAGTGTTTGATTGTGAACGACATTTAATTTGAAATGCTAGCTTTTACCTCTCGAATATTAGAAGAGTAAGCCTTCTCCACTGATATGTCCTCTGGCCTGAAAAATCTTCTGACTTTAACTTTAAGAGAACTAGCGTCAACCTGTTTAGGCTGCTTAGGGCCACAAATTTCAAGCAGCTGGCATACAGCATACGCCTTTAACCCGACATTTTTCCCGCCCTTGAAAATTTCAGCTTCCCTTTCGGATGAAAAGTAGTAAGGACTAACATATACATAGTCATCAACAATATATGTGGTTCCTTGGTATATAAAACTGGTTAAAGATCCATCCAGTTTAAAAGTTTCCTTTCCATTATCAGCTTCCCTTGATTCACAACCCTGACATGAGCCAGATCCAAGCCCCATGAGATCATATGGAGGAGAAAAAAAGGCGCCTTTTTCAGGGCAATATAGACTTTTACAGTAATATTCAGTAGGCAACTCATTTTTCTTCCTTTCTTCTGCTCTTGCTCTATCAGTTTTATCGGCGTTTGCATTTGCTTTTCTGTGTTGATGGCCCCACGGCATTGATCTTATATCGACATGCACACGTTCTTCGACTTCATTGAGTGAGAAATTCATGCACTGATTCGTCAAAAATAGCTCCCTCTCATTTGCAGTGTTTCCAAGCACAGTTTGGCAGCCTCGTTGCATCATTCTCCCATGAAACATTTTTGTTCCATTTTTCTTTTCGAACATGTATTCAACTAGATAGATTGGTTTAACACTGTCCAAGTCGTCAACATGCATTAGAACAGCCCCTCTTACTACAATCTCATCTCCATGAACTAAGGCCCTTTTATATAAAGCCTCACCAGTAGGTAGTTTTCCCACAGATAACCCATCCCACTTTACTTCATTTCTACCTGAGTGTGTCGTAGTTTGTTTTGGGGCCGATCTAGGAGTTTGAGTTGTAGGTGTTTGAGTCTCTGTAATGACCGATTTCTCCTCCACAGCATCCTCTTCTACATTTTCTTCCAACTCTTCATTTTCATCAACCTCTTTTATTTCATTATGGGTTTCTTTATTTGATTCCTCAGGTGAGTAATTTGAGTAATATTCACCCCATATTCTATTAATGAGCCTCGTTGTGGTTGCTTGCATGGCCTTCCTTTTAGACACAACAGGCCCAATAGCATCCCTCGGATTCAAATTTTGTTCGTTTCTATGTACAAACTGCTTTTTCTTGACAAGCCATTTGGAATGGTGCCTTTCTTCCATTTTCTTAGCAAGGCCAATCACAAAAGCACACTTCTTTATGTTGGCATCTGGAAATTCTGAGAACTGCTGCAGAATAATCTGACCATGTACAACCACATATCTTTCCACTAGTTCTGGTTTGGATGATATGAAAGCAGGGTGATCTTTGCTGAGTTCTGAGATTTTCTTGATAACATCTGTGAAAGATAGCCTTGCCACGCGGATCTGATCTTTCAATAAAGTAATGATACTAATTGCGAGCCTTGCTGTTTTCAGAACTTGCTCATACCATGGAGCGTATTGCTTCGAGGGTTTACCAAGCCTATACCTGAAGAATGGAAGGATAGAGACAGATAAGCTTCAAATATATCTAAAATGAGTGAAGCAAATAAATGCACATGAATGGTAGTTTAATCATGACAACTCAGAACAGTTTATGACTACTCACAACAATCTTTAGTTTCTTTATTAAATTAATATCAATTCCTACGCTTTCTTTAGATGCTTACTCTATGCTAATAAATTTCAATTTGATACAGATTATTCATATATTCCAGAGGCAAAACCAAAAGAACTTTTTAAGTCATCAATCATTAAACCAACTATATTTGTTAGAATCCCTCACTAAATTTAGTGACAACCCAATTGCAGCTCAAATAGATTAATTACAAACCAGAATCATATATATACGTTATAGTTAAATTGATTTTGCATGAGAGAGAGAGAACCATACCAGGCCATATCAGTTCGTATAGAAATGGAAACCATTGAGGACCCAAATTCAATAACCCATTCCTTAATGGCACTCAAGAAAACCGGGATGCCATCAAGTCCAGAATCGCCAGAACCACTTGAAGATTGGGCAGATTCACCATCGAAATTGTATCCAGATCCATCATCAGCGGTCATTATGCCTGACCCAAATATGGTCACATCAATTTCAGCACATGGTTTCATGGGGAGAAGCTCCAATGGCACCAACCTAGCATCTGAATTGTACAAAGCCCAGTCATGAAGCATACTTCGAGGCAAGTCTTCAATACTCTGCACATCCAAACCAGCGTCAAAAATTATATACTCATCGGTTTCTTCATTTGACGTCTTGTAATAAGCCGGTAAAGGATAGTCATTGGCTATTTCATCTTCATTGATCTTAATGTAGTATTTGTTAGATGAGGTTGGACCCCTGTTGTTCTTATGCTTCATCGAGCGCCATTGCTCTTCTTCCTGTAATAACCTTGCCAATTTTAAATCTTCATCTTCTTCTCCACTTTTCTTGCTTTGATCCTCATCTTTTGGACCAATTCTCAAATTTCCTGAAAAAGAGTGAGGCTGATTTTGGGCAACATCCACCAATTTGCTACTTTCATCTCTAAGTGCAGACAGAACAGGCATCTCAACAAATAGCACATCAGTTTTTGAAGTTTCATCCAAACCTATAAGCTGGTTATAGATGAATTCACCTTGAGAAACAATGAAATCCCTGATTGATTGACCACCAGAGAAGCACTTCATACCGCTCATTGCACGAACCACCCCAGCAAGCAACTCATCAAGGCTTAGATTGCCTCCAGAAGAGTTAGACAATTTCTTATACACCTCAATACAGGCACTAGCTTTCGCATAGAAATGGTCGTAGAACTTTTTGTAGCTTCCTGAAGGTTTAATACAGTCATAATCAGCAATTTGTGTGGAGATCCATATTACGGGAGACCCATCCTCATAACCAGATATGGCCCATTCTTCAATACGGCCAAATCCTTCACTCCTAATTTTCGTTTCTTTATCCTTTTCTGCACTTTCTTCGAGAGGTAAAATTGAACCAGTGATAAATATATCATTAACTTCAAGCATTTCAAAAGGTTGTGCAACTCCATTTATGTCATGAAAAGTGAAATCAATGAGACGTCTACAAGGCCGTCCATCCTCTTGTCCAGCTGTGAGACGAATAGCTACAACTTCCTCTACGGCAGCCTCATCTTTTTTTGTTTCAACTACCGAGTCCTTGTCAGATATACGAACAGACTTCTCTTTGAAATCTGAACAAGCAGCAGCCCGCCTTGGCCTTTTATGAGAACCAATGGGATCCTCACTGATCTTCGAAGCCCGCTTCTTTGTTTGTTTTTGATCAGTTGCCATTTTTTTCTTAGATGACAAAGCATCTTTGCCTTTTCTTTTATTCCCTACATCAAAATCAAGAGAAATGTCAATCCAGCACATGTTGTTAGAAAAATTATGGCACATGAATTAAAGGCATTGGTAAAAAAGTGGTCATAATAATCCCATCACATTTTATAGATGTGCCTAGAGCACAAATAATTAAATGACGAAATAATAGTATCTTCCTTCCAAGGACAATAAAACAAAAATTACATACTTAATGCTAGTTAAAAGTTAATAATAAGCAGAAGTGAAGGATATGATGAAAAATAAATAATCAACACAGTGTATCAGACATTCGATCTTTATGGCGTTGAATAAACAATCAGTTTTGTGCTGAATCTTTATTTGGGCTAACATAGTTTACGTGAAAGGACAGGTCGTATCTATTGTGTGAAAATTTACCAAACTGACCCTATAGTTGGGAGATGCGGATGCTTAAATGTCCATCACATTAATGATAGATTACTTTAGGAGGTTGATGTTAAAACAGCAAATCATCTTTGTTAACAAACACAAAGGCTCTCGAGTACTCATATTAAATTGTTCAATAAATTCGTCAAATTTCCTTCCAAAACATATTACACTTCCAATTTGCGTATTTAATGATAAGGTCAGAACCCCAAATTTGTTTTCCACAAGCTGCAAGTGACAGATAGCCATTCTACATTTACTGAATTTGCACTTTAAAATCATATTGTACGATGCAGGTTGGCGTAAGCATTGCCAATAAATTGTTTAATTTGATAAAAGGTAATGGGACCCATTGATAAACAAAACCAGACACGATATTTCCATTTTTAGAATATGCAACGGCTAATAACTAACATATTAGTCAACATAATCAACAAAAGGCAATAGGACCCACAGGAGAATGGAATCAAACGAGATATTCCCAAGTTTAAAACGCAAAACGGCGCATAAAGTACATAAACATTAGAACTCACAGATAAGTAAAACAAAACAAGAAGGTTAGGTTATGCAAGCACTCATGACGAACACGTTAATACACAAACAACAATAGAATCCACAGATAAATGGACCCAAATAAGATACTCTCGAGATTAAATAAGCATCAGCACCGACAGTGTTTGTCAATAACATCTTCTGATGCAAGTTATATCCGTTTTATAGGGATTATTTGGAAAATACTTGTAATTTCAGTGGTGTGCATGGGAGGACAAGAACATACCAACATCAGAAATTACCACTGAAAGGTTTGATATCAATAATTAATTAATTAATATCAATCGGATTACTTTACAGTTTACACCTCACTGAAGAGTCCCAAATTTTAAGAACAACCAAACAATTTATTTAAAAGAAATAGATTGTTTGTGGAAGCAGAAGCACCTCCTTACAACATTTCAGTGACTCAATCATACAACAATTTCAAATTAAGATGATCAATAAACACAACCATACCTCAATTGGAAGCAAAAACACCTCATTACAACAACATTTCAGCGACTCAATCATACAACAATTTCGGATCAAACATGCTGAATAAACACACCAATCCTCTAAATCTTCATTTCTCTCGTTTAACTCACCTCAAAAATCTCATATAACAAATTCAACTTTTCAGCCATGGCAAGAGTTCATCTTACTTCACATAACCAGACACAAAAAAACCCAGTAAAACAAATTTTAAAAAATCGTTTACCCTAACAAGCTTCAACAGAATAAACACAGATCACAACATGAACACTCCGTACTCAAACAATGTACCACGAATTCCATTTGCATGTACAATCTACAAAACCCATCCACAAACACAACCAAAACCTCAATCAAAAACAAAATCAAAATCAAAGAAGCAGAAATTTACCAGCACCAGAATTCACTGATTCATTAACACCACCAGACGCCATTTTTTGCTCTCTCTATTTACTTAATTATTTTTTTTGCTTTTTTTTTTAAGCAGCGCAGCCGGTGGGAAACCCTAGCCCTAGAAGATTTATAGAGGGAGCGTTGTAAATCCACCTCAACAAAAATGATGAGATTACACTCGTTGACAGATGGAGGTTGAGTTTTTGTGACGCCATTTAGAAGGGGCGTTTTATATAACAAAGAAAAAAAAATATGGCGCTTTTTTTTCAATTGTTTTGGTACCGCTTCAACTTTAAGCGCCAACGCCAAACAATGTGTCTTTATGTGTTGGAAATTAAGAGAAACAAATGAAAACATCTTAGAGATTATCGGATCATCACAACCGTTCATTCGTATGACTGTTAATCGAGTCGAATTTGTTCGAATTTTGTTGACTTAATTCATTTATAAATGATTAAAAAAAAATTAGATCCCATGAGATGCATATCTATATTCTTGAAAAAGACTTTTGTGATATTTTTTTACAGTTCATACGTTAAGTTTAATTTTAAATGACTTTAAACTTATAAATATTATCTTATAAGTACTATCCTGTACATACGAATTGAGTTATGCAATTGTATTGATTAACTATTGTAATTTAAATCTTTTGATTATAAATCTTACATAATTTTTTATTACTGTAATTTTAAGTGTGTTCTGTTCACTCTATTGTTTACGCTTATTGAAATACAGTTAACTGTAATGAATATTTAAAACTCTTTATCGAAGCAATTCAAAACCAAATTTGTATATTTTTAATATTACTTTGATATTTGCATGCAACTCATTTAGAATACGTAACATGTCCGAAATACTCTACTTCAATTTAAGTAGATACACACTTTGATATCTTAGTGTTATATTCCAGTAGCTCTTCAAATACGAGTATTTTATCATTATTAAGTCGATTATGACATTGTATGTTGAGTTAATACTCGATCTATTAGATATCATATTTGGTGTAGGTATATCGAGCTGTTGGATTTGGACGTTTAATCTCGCTATTTCAAAAAAAAAATATATATACAATAAATGCTATAATTAATTGAAAACTCAACTAACCGGCATTTATCCCCATATTAAATAGCTTTTATCATCCTTTTTTCTTGCCCTAACTTCAAAAGTTGTCGATTCTGTTTATCATCATTTTATACTAAAAAAACGTATTTTTTTTTTGGTTCACACCACTGGTATCCGCGCAACATGCGACTTATCCAGCCGAGCCGGGTCGGACCACAAAGGGCGGCAAAGCTCTCCCTCCCAAATTTTAACACAACTGCATTCCCAAGGCTCGAACCTGAGACCTTGGTTAAGCTAGAACAACCCCTCACCAGCTGATTTACGTGTTTGGGGGTAAAAACGTAATTGTTCAAATTGAACGAAACGAAATGATTTTGAAGGTCGAAAAAAAGAGTCGAGTCGACTAGGCTATTGGGATAAGCAAAATAAAAAGGAATTCGAGCAAATGAAATAAAAAGGAATTTCACTTTCGATTTACCAACTATATATATTTGTCACATTCAATTGTTTTAGATCTATAGTACTTCCTCTAATAATTTTTATTGCGTGAAAAAATTTAAAGGAATTTTTTTATTGCATGAAAAAATTTAAAGGAATTTTTTTATTGCTTGACTAAAAAAATAATAATTTATGTGAAAAAGTTATAACTCATTATTTGATAAAAGCCCACTATTAATAAGAGAAAAGAAAAACCAGCCCAAAACATATAAATTACAAATCAGGCCCGTCTTCTGGGCTTATTATTATTATTTTATTTTCTGAAAATGTATAAATTGCTTATGTATTTATTAGTGGTATCAAATCATTACATAGTTTACCAGTAGCTTATATTTTAAATAAAATATTATTTTGATAAAAAAAAATAGATTAGAGAATATAAGTATAATGTCCTTATTTAACATTAGCGTAGTCATATATAAATCAATTTATTTATGGAATTAATTTACTTTTCTAAATTTGCAAAGGTGAATATAAAAATAGCCTTAAACAAAATAAAATATAAAAATAAATAAAGACAAAAGAGTATTTTGAGTTTTGAATCTTCAGACCAATATAAAAAGGATATATGTTATTACTAAAACCCTCATTCAGTCCGCTGTTTCCTCTCTCTATCTCTGTTCGCAGAATTTTTTTCATATTCATTTCACAATTCACACAAACTGAATTAAACCCATATTTGAAGTAGCAATTATATCTGTTAATTATTAATTGGTGTTGCGAATCACGGAGAAGAAACCCTAGTTCTTAAATGAAACCCTAATTCGGTCAATCCGTTGAATTTTTTGGGGAATTGTTTCTTGGTTTTTCTGAATTGGTGTTAATTAGGTTAGGATATGGAGGGACATCCGCATCCGGTACCCAGAACTGTAGACGAAGTTTTCAACGATTTCAAAGGTCGTAGGGCTGGCCTAATCAAAGCTCTAACCGAGGGTATCTTTTATTTTTTTAAAATTCTCTGTTTTGTTGTACAAGCAATTGGTGCTCTGTTATTTACTATAAGCATGTGTTTTTGTATCATGTGTGTTAGTGTTTTCTGTGTGTGTGTTTCTACATGGATTTGGTGTGTATATGACATGTGTGGATGTATATGTGTGCTCGGGCCTCTATGTGAGTGTGTGTATGTGATAATTATAATTTGTGAGATGTTGAGTCCAAAATAGGCCAAAAGTTAAATTATATAAATATGATCTTTTTCTAAATTCCAGTAGTAGAATTACTGGTGGATAAATTTGTACTTCAGGGGTTTATCTATTTGATCTATATTTTCTTTTGATTTTGCAGATGTCGAGAAGTTCTACCAGCAGTGTGATCCGGGTCAGTTTTTTCTGTGTCAATTTGAGTTTGGCGCGCTGTTATTATGAACTTTGATGCTTTTGTCTCTTCTGTTTTCTATGATATGAAAGTTGACAATTAATTGTTTTTCTTCTGCTGTCACTTGTTAAGTTTGACACTCCGTTATATTGTTTTTGGAATCTTATTTAAATTTTGTGTAATTTTATCCGCTGGTTTGTTGTTTTATATTAAAACTATTGGGAATGTTGGGCGGTAATAAAGTTTTGATTTGTGAGTATCCTTCACATCTGGTATATTATTTTATATGTACTGGATACTGTTTCGCCTTTAGCCATCCTGCATTAGCTTTTCTAAATGTTTCGCAGGATAAGTTGATGTAATTCGTCTAGTATAGTGAATATAGAAAACTGTATGAGCTAGGTTTTGTTGCTGAATTTGGTAATGTATTACAGAAAAGGAGAACTTATGTCTGTACGGGCTTCCAAACGAGACATGGGAAGTCAACCTGCCTGTTGAGGAGGTGCCTCCGGAACTGCCTGAACCAGCCCTTGGAATAAACTTTGCTAGAGACGGGATGCAAGAAAAGGATTGGTTATCTCTTGTTGCAGTGCATAGCGACTCATGGCTGCTTGCTGTTTCATTTTACTTTGGTGCGCGTTTTGGATTTGGGAAGAGTGAAAGGTAAATATTAAACTTCTTTAATGATGTAGCAACAACTTTTCGACATCTTGGCTTCCAACTTGTATTTAGACCAGCTTTAACTAAATAATGTAAATATTACATGGGAAATTTTGCATTTTGGGAATTTGGTAATATCAGAATTGTCGTGTTTTGTATTTCCAAGAATGACCAACACAAGATTTTATTTCCATTAACGGAGTGAACTTTGAGTGTATTTTATAATTTAGTGTGTGATTTCGCATTAAGTTCTTTCTGTATCTTCTACACAACTTAGCATGTTTCTGTTATGGTTACAAGAATGTCACCGTTTGCTTTACTTTGAACTTTTTTAGTATTGGAAACATCCAAAAATCATTTGTTGTAAAATAAAATATCCAATAATGTTACCCTCATTTGTGATGGTGCCTTTTACTTTGATTGACGTCTTGGTTTCGCTAATCTTCTGCATGTGATTTCTGTTCTGTCTAAAAGCTTTGTAAACTTGGTTTCTTGTAATCATCTTCTGAAAAATATATCAAACATTCTATCTGATATGAACTAGGCTAATTTTCTGGAGAATAAGTGTTGATGGTCTTACAGAACTACACTTGATTTAAACATTGAATGGGAATTGTTTTTTTTTCACAGGAAGAGGCTTTTCCAGATGATTAATGATATCCCAACTGTATTTGATGTTGTGACGGGAGCTACTAAGCAAGCAAAGGAACAGGGGTCTGCTCAAAATAACAGCAGCAAGAACAAATCTAGTGCGAGAATTGTAAGTACCTGTTTACATGACTTAGTATTTCGATTGCAGTATATGTCTCTATCCATAACCACTTATGGAGGACACAAACAATGTTTTTGCATTTCTCGACATTTCTCGACATTTCTCTTCCTATTCACAGATCTTTAGGGTGCATTTCAACTAGGGGTGGCAATTGGGTTGATTCGGTCGGATTTGGGTTGGGTCCGATGGGTTCAAAGTGGGTGGGTTGGGTCCAATTGGTTCCAATGACAAAACACATGCATTATTATTGGACCCAAATTGGATCCAACAAGGTCCCAGTCATGAACCCAACTAGGACCCAAATTTAGAATATACGATATTTTAAATAAGTTTAGAAAATTAGAGTTCTATCTTCTAAGTGCAAGAGGTTGAGATGGAACTATATTTTTAAAATATTAGGATCCAAATTGGGCCCAATTTAAAACCCAATCAGACCCAAATATAATTAAAAACCGACCCAATTGGAACTATAATTTTAAAATATTAGGACCCAACCCATTGAAAACCTAGTTAGGTTTGGGTCTAAATATATATTTGGACCCAAATTGCCACCCCTAATTTTGACCATTCCCCCCGTGGGGTATTTCTTTCACTTGGATTTCGGGCATTATTCAGTTCAGGCTATCTCCTGCATCTTATATGCGAGTTTCACCTATAATTCAGATTATGTAGATAACATTCAACTAAAATTCCTAAATCGCCCTCCCAAATGAGGAAAAAGTACTTATCTTCACTTTCCAAGCCAACGAATTTCGGCTTCGTCACTAATTCACTTGTGGCCTCCATTTTCATTTACTTTTCACTTACATGTCTGTTCCTTTTATTTTTTGCTTTTTTTAGCCATCTCGACAGCCTGAGCCCCAGCCGAAAGGAATCAAGATGCCATTACCAAAGGACGAGGAAGAGAGTGGAGGAGAGGAAGAAGAGGAAGATGAACAGGGGGCAACATGTGGAGCTTGTGGAGACAACAATGGCACTGATGAATTTTGGATTTGCTGTGATAACTGTGAAAGATGGTTCCATGGCAAATGTGTGAAGATAACACCTGCCAAAGCCGAACACATCAAGCATTACAAATGCCCTAGTTGCAGCAACAAGAGGGCTAAAGTTTAGTCCTCTGTTTCGGCTAAACTTGAAGCTCTATCTATGGTGCGTTCGTTAAGGTTATAGAACTTTTTTAGTCTTAACATGCAGAAAGTTGAATGAAGGTCAAACGGCCCGTGTTTAGTTTTTCGATCTTTTGAAACTTATTTAAATTCCTGTTTTTGTATGCTTCTGAAATGTATTTTAGGGATATTTGTGGGGAACATGCTTTTTTCTCTTAGTTTGGAATTATGGAAAAGACAATTTCCTGTTCATGTTTCTTATTACATGCTTTTTTGAATAGTCTTCAGTATGGTTTGAGCCTGTAGTATGAAGTTTTGCTGGAAATGTTCTTTCAGACAGGTAAACAACCTAAGACATATGAAACCCAATAATATGCTGTTTTATTGATTTGTACAGATTGCATGAGATTATGAGTAATAGATACCTTGCTGTAGTTACACTACATTAGAAACGAAACCACAAATTTCGAACGAACTATTCAAAGACGAGGTCTCAATATTGTAGGATATGCCTAAATCAATTTCTGCAGATTGTACGTTGTCGTTGGCCTAATGTAGAGTGCTTAATCGACTTGTTGGCCTAATGTAGAGTGCTTAATCGACTTGTTGGCCTAATGTAGAGTGCTTAATCGACTCGGTTGGCCAATTCACCATACCAAATGGTTCATACCGTGCAGGTATGTGAGCCCGTCAAATAAAATAAACGAATGATTCTGATTGTTTCGAGACTTGTTTGGCCAATTCACCATACCAACTGGTACATACTGTGCATTTATGTGAGCCCATCAAATAAAATAAACAAATGATTGCGATTGTTTCGAGACTCTGTTGGTCAATTCACCATACCAACTGGTTCATCCTGTGTATTTATGTGAGCCCATCAAATAAATAAACAAATGATTGCGATTGTTTCGAGACTGGTTGACCAATTCATCATAGGAACTGATTCATACTGTCCATTCATGTGAGCCCATCAAATAAAATAAACGAATGATTGTGATTGTTTCGAAACTGCTAACTCCACATAATCCCTTCTATTTGTGCAAGAAAATCAAGTTCCAAACTACCAATACTCTCTGCAAGAGCAAGAACCATTCTTGAAACAATGAAACCTACTATTATCCCTCACAATAATTTCCCTTTCCTCCAACTTCGAAATCATCCTAATCGCCGTATGACAATCTTCACAAATCCTCAAGTTCTTCACGACCCTTATAACGCTTCTCGTTTCACTCACAATCAACCCGAAAGCAACAGCCAGTTTTTCACTATGAATCCCCACCATTTCTTCCTTTTCTTCCTCCTCGACGTCTCTCAAAACATTGCTTTTATCGGCTATATACCCATCATCGACCAATTTCCTCTTCAATTCAGCTAATTTTCGATAAATATCGACTGAATATTCGTGTGAACGATCGCCCACCATAAATTTATGCATCGTTTTCCCATGCTCCAACCAGCTCATGCCACCTGTCTTCGTCACGCCTCGTGTTTTCATCAACTTTCTAATTCTATCGACTTCATTCCACTTCCCTGCAGATGCATACATGTTCGAAAGCAAGACGTAGTTCCCTGGATTTCCAGGCTCGAGTTCGAAGAGCTTATGAGCAGCAAGCTCGCCAATGTCGACCCGTTTGTGGATCCGGCTAGCATTTAGAAGAGATCCATATATTTCCACGGGCGGGTTCATGGGCATTTCTTGGACTATCCGTTTTGCTTCTTCGAGCTTACCCATTCGTCCCATAAGATCAACTATACACGCATAGTGATCTATATTCGGAGCGTCTATCATTTCAAAAACCTTTTGTCCTTCGTTTAACATTCCCGCGTGACTACACGCCATTAGAACGCCCATATAGGTTATTCGATCTGGCTCAATGTTTTCATTTTTCATTTTTCGCATGAGTTCAAGGGCTTCAATTCCATTGCCATGAATTGCAAAACCCGTTATCAAAGCGTTATGAGAAACGACATCTCTAGTTTCCATCTCACGAAAGATTTGATTTGCCTTATTCATATCTCCACATCTCGAGTACATGAAAATCAACGAATTGAAACCCGAAACGCTCAATTTCAGATTCGTTGAGGTAATCAAATCGACAACCCAATTCCCGAGTTCTAATGCCCCTAAATGACCACAAGCTGAAATAACACTAACCATGGTTACTTCATCTGGCATTATACCCTTTTCCACCATTGCTTTGAAGAGTTCAATAGCAAGTGATGATTCACCGTTTTGCGCATAACCCGCGATCATTGAGTTCCACGAGACGACATCCTTTTCAGGCATTTGATCAAAGAGCAATCTTGCGGAAATTAAGTCCCCGTTTCTCGTATAACCCGAAATCATAGAATTACAAGCCACTAAATTTCTACACACACCAAGCTCATTGAATATCTTTCGAGCCATCTCAAGACGCCCACATTTAGCATAAAAGTCAAGAAGCGCCGTCTTGACAAACGGATTTAACCTAATTCCTTTCTCATCAATCATCTTCACCACCTTCTCTGCAACCCCAACATCACCACACGACGAACAAGATGAAATAACATTAACCCAAGTGGTCTCATTCGGGCTAACCCCTAAACTCATCATCTCATCAAACAAACTCAATGCCTCACCGGAAAATCCGTTTTGTGCATAGCCCGAAAGCATGGCATTCCAAGAAACCACAGTTTTATCTGGCGTTCGGTCGAAATAGCTCCTAGCATTGTCCATATCTTTCATCTTCGAGTACCCTGTAACCATGGCGGTCCAAGTGATCACATTCTTATCAGGCATCATATCAAACATACGTTTAGCCTCATTTTCACTCCCCCAATTCCAGTATCCCGAAATAATCGCATTCCAATCTGCAACACTTCTTTCAGTCATTTCATCGAACACCTTGCCAGCAGCCTCCATAGGACCGTACTTTCCATACGCATTTACCAACGCATTACGTATATACTTACCAGAATCAAGCCCAAATTTAATAATCTCCGAGTGGAATAGGAACCCATTATTTCCTGCGGCTTTAATCAATACTGGGTACGAACAAGCATCAGGCTTTAAACCGCACTCTTGCATTTTCTGAAAAAGTATGAATATCTCCTCATTTGCGCCGAATTTGGAGTAGTATCTGAGGACGTTGGTGAAAACGAAGACGTCCGGTTGGTGGGCAGAGTCGAAGATGCGGCGGGTGTAGGTTGGCGGCGCATGGAAGCGCGTGCAGAAGGCGATGAGACGCGCCACCCAGTGGCTAGTAACGTGGAGGGAAAGTTGAATGAGGTGCGCATGGAATTGGTTGAGATGATTAGTGTTGCTTATTTGTGTTGCTATGCTGCTAAGGAAGGATTGGTACATGAGATGTTGAAGATGATGATGTTATGAGAGTAAGAAAAAAATTATCAGTTTAAAAACGTGGAAGTTAACTAACTTAACTGTCGGATTTTTAGTACTAGAATTTTAGTGCACTTTGTAAATTGTAATTTCAATTATTTCAATTGATATATGTTATTAATTCCTTATACTTACCAAATATAATTATATTTAATTATCTAATAATTAATATAATTAATTATTGTTTGAATTTGAGCCGTGAACACGTTTTTCACCTTCTAGAAGTCACATGCTAGCTTCAGTTTCGAGCTGAATCAACAATCAAATTAAATTTTATTTCACAATTTAAATTATATTTTATAAATATAAACAAACAACAAAAGAAAATATAAGAAAAAGGAGATGAGAATGAGTATAAAAATTAAAAATATAACATATATTAATTAAGGAGAGCCTGAATTAATTAATTAGGTTAATTGAATAATTAATAGAGTAATTAATAAATTATATGAATGGGCCAAGTTGGCCAAGCTAATTATGGTCTTGGCCATCCATTACAAGAGCCCAATTTGAGGCATTTAAGGCCCATCTACACACCGAACCCAACACATACTATGCCTAAATAATACTCGTACTCAAATTGTTTACTCATGCACGACTTAATGATTATGGTTGATGTGATATATTTTTATTGTGATAAGTTTTTTTAAATTGACATTTAGATATAATTTAAATATTTATAATTAAACTTATCGATTCAGAAGTAAAACAATAGTTACATATTTTTTTAAAATATCGCGTAATTATGCATTAGATATGTGATTAATTAATTTATTTAATTTTGATAAATAATCAAAAAAATATTTTTAATCAATATTGTTAACTGTCAAATCTTGAATGATAAGAACCAAATTCGTCTCTATTTTTACAGGAGTTTCTTGAGTTTATAGAAAAATTTTGAGAGATTTTTTTAAATGATTTCTTTGAGAAATACCAAATAAATGATGTTTTTTAAAATAAAATTATTCTAAATATATTTTGTGGAGATGATTGATTATCCAACCAATCCAAAAAGAAATAATTAATCAAATAAGAAATTTGGATCCTTGGATCCGTCCGGGCCCAGACAGTTTCAGCCGTCAGATCACTAGGACCCATAACTCAATTATCTCAACAAATGAATTCTGCTTCTTTTGAGGCCCATTTATTGGACCCATCTGAATAATCTCTTGATTTATCATTTTCTATTTGAAAACTTACAAAAAAAAAAAAAAAGCAATTATTCAAGATAATTGTTTTATTGCATACTAGTGACATCAAAATTGTGCTATATTTTATTAATTTTTAGTGTTCTATATGAGTTAATCTTCGGAGTCTAAGTTTTATAATATTTTTTTTAACGAATTAAATTAAGTGGACAAAGAATTGAATAAATTATCAAAGTGAATTTGAATCTTCTTTGAAAAAATCTCAAATAAAAATTTCAATATCTAGGTTATGCTTGAGTGGTGCTAGTTAATTGACTTATAGAATTAATCCCACTTGCAATTTAATTTGTAAAAAATATTAAATTTTTTATATGGATTCTCTTGCATGATAATCATTTTCAAGGTCTATTGATAATCTACTTTTATAAAATAATTAAATTTATTTGTGTATTTGAATTAATTTAAAATTTATTATACATAAATAATTGTATTTATAATAATACAATAACATAAAATTCCTAAAAATCCCTAAGAATGTGACATGCATGAATTTGAGAGTGATCGTTTTGTAAATAATTAAGAAATCACTCAAAAGTTGCATGTGAGATTGCTTTGGTCTGCAATGGGCATAGCATGTTACATGTCAATAATTAGTGCTAATTATCCATTATTTTTTGTCTTTGTTATTTATTATCTACATAGATATAATTTCATTATATATATATATATGCTAATTGTTAGATAATATCTCTATTGGTTTAAATTGTATAATATATTTTTTTTTTATCATGGTCTTGTATTTATTTAACTTTATCTCATTTTTCTCGTTTATTTATTGCAATCTTTTATTTAAATTAATCGTCAATAATATAATTTTTACGGAATTTTCTCTAATCTAATAGGGGTGGATTGAATTGTAGGGGCTTTAATTGATAGGTTTGAGTTCTAACTATTATGCAAGCAGAAAATTTATAATAGACAGGATCTCGAGTAATTAGTTTTAAACCAATGGATTAAATAATTGAGATATAAAAATAATTTTTGACCATTGACAAAAAAAAAAACAATTTTTTGACTTAGAATCATGTTATCATGAGAATGAGAGGTTATGAATGCTTGTTTTTTTTATGCTTTTCTTAATTATATAATAATATACAGATTAAAGATAAATAAATTTGAGAGATGGGATCTAAAGATGAGATTTTTTATGGGGTTTAAAGAAATTAAGATATTATTATCACACATATTCACATGCATTTTGTGATATTAAATGCATTAGGTTAAGACTTATATGATCATCCCCAAATAATTGAACAAAGATTTTGATTCCTATTTTATTATTTTATTTTCGTTTGCTATAAATTGATTTGTTATAAAGATTAATTTGATGCACCTAAAATCATATATACTTGAACTAGAATATCCACTAAATAATGACTTATGATATGATAAATTCGTTATTTTATTATCCGATTTTATGGATTATTTCTTCTATTTTATAATAGTGTTTCAAAATATTCAGACACCCTATTGTTTACAAATTTTGAAAAAATAATAAAGAAGTTTATATTTATAGGGAGTTTTTTTTTTATAATATCGAATAATTTTACAGATGTAAGTTTTAATTTTCTGTTACTAATAATATTTTTTATATATAATGAGTCCAATTCGAAATCTTTTATTTAAAACCGATAAGACATATTCCACACATATCAATCAATTTTTTTTTCAATCAACTTTCTATATAACCAACCATGTGTGATTTGGATCATGCTCGTTATCTCCTCTCCATTTTCAATCTTATGTTTAAATCTTTTTGCTTTGTTTTTGTGTGTTTATGATGCTTTTCCTTCATGGATTGTACTAACTATGTAATCAAAAAATACAAATCGCAAAAATAAAAGTATTTTATCAATATAATAAATTTATACTGTATATATCATCAATATAATACGATCTTACAAATTAATGTATCAGTCACAATTTGATGGAATCATATATATATATTGTGTTCATTTTAACGTATAATTCGTGCTATATACTTGAATGGGCTATAGTATAGCTCAATTATAGCGGTGGCTAATACTTAATAATTGTACATGATTTGGATAATTTAAGTTGGATATAATTATTGTACTATTTTGTTTTGATGATTTAATGTACCTAAGTTGTTAGAATAAAGTTAATTTTTTACTTTTTAGTATTGGTAAAATTAGATATATGTATAAAGGTAATTTTATATCACAAGGGCTTCAACATTTTCGGTTTCATTTACCACACATTTATTTTTCGAACAAATAATTTGTAAAATAATTTTAGAAAATATAAAAATAAACATATTTTACAATATTTTAATCCTCCCAAGGGACCCGTGAAAGTACAACACATGCTTCCACATGAAAAGAAGAGATCCCAATTATCATTTACACCATCTTCTTCTATGATTGTCTCATTTTCAATTTTTTGTCATTAAAAGTCAAAATTATTAAATAATATTATATACCACCTTTTATATATTTTATCGTTTTTTATTTATTTTAATTTTAATAAAAATTATTAAATTAATTAATTTAAATGAATTTATTAAATTCATTACTTCTAAATCAAATCAAGATATATTGAAAAACGGTGATATTAACACGACTGTATTAACAAATACGTTAATTTAATTTTAACTTGTTTCGCGTCTATAATCGTTAAAACGAAGCATAAGCTTTAAAAATAAAATAATTATTCAATAATGGAAAATTCAAAATTAAAATGGTAAATTAAGTTGTCAATAATGGAAAATTCAAAACAAAATGTAAAACTTTAAATGAAATAAAAAAAAAATCAATAAATTAGCCCCATAAATGGAAGTACATATAATTTTCCTTTAACAATAAGAAGAACGTGTAATAAAAGTACCCAAAAACTCAGACAACAAATGAAGAAATAAATCTCAGACAAAAGTAAGAAAAAAATAAATAATATTTTTTCACTTATTACAAGAAGAATCTTTGGAGCCTCAAAATTAAATAATTTTGCTCCTTCTTAGGCGGGGTTTTTGTATTAATTAACATAAATCATTCTTCAAAGAGTGGAAAAGATGCTCAAAACTTTTTAATTTTTCACTTCATCTCTTACATTTGTAGAATTTTCCAAATTTAACAATGGAAAAAATAATTTAATCCCTCCATTCTTGCACTTGATATAGCACTAATTCTCACTTTCCCATTTCATTGCTACTGGTACTAGCTATAGTTTTCACTGTTGTATGTAGCTGTACATTCTTAATTTCAGCCCACAACCCTTATTAATGTCTGTTGACACAAAAGTCTCAGTAAAGGTGAAGTCTTGTCAGATCTGCTAAAAACCCCATATGTTTTCTTGATTTAAATTCAATTATTTTCACACACACAAACACTGTACACAATGTGTTTGTGAAAAGTTGTGTGTGTGTTTTGTTTTAGTTTTTCGTTTGTTGTTGTAGTTTGGTGATAAATGATGTCAATGGAGATGGTGGGCGGCGGAAGTGGCGGTGGAGGCGGAGGAACGGTGGCAGGTGGTGGTGGGATTGATCCAAGCAACCTGCATTTGAAGAAAGAATTGACTCAAATTCGAAAGGCGGCGCGTGTGTTGAAGGATCCCGGGACCTCGTCCACGTGGCGGTCGCCGATTGATTCTGCAAGATCCCTTACAAAGCATCATTATGTTCATCATCACAAGAATGGCCAGCAGATTGATGGTAGTAAGATTGCTTCTTCATCTGAACAATTTTTTTTTACCAATAATTGTAGTAATGATAATGGTTCTATTGATAAAGGCAATGTGAATGTGAAAGAGAAAGAGAGGAGGGTATTTTTGTACAATTGGAGGAGTCAAAAATCTGAGAGTGAAGTAAGTAAGCAGATTGGTGAAGACAATGTCGATAAAACCGAAGGGTCGTTTTCGAGTGTGGATATGGATGACTCGAAGAGTGATACTTATTTGAGTGATAGGTATACTTCGGCGATTTTTAAGTGTAAAAATGCGGATTTTACGCCGTCTATTAGGCGCTCTATTAAGAAGAAGTCAAAGAGGAATAACTATTCCACCTCGAGTTTAAAGCATCATAACGAGAAACTGCGAAAGCAAATACTTTTGAGTAGATGCGCGAAAAATGTAGTTGAGGGCTTGCCCGGTTTAGGTTTAGAAAGGGACGATATGGGGAGTTTGGTTGATCAGTCTGATGATACTGAAGATTACTGTAATTCGGAGGATTTAAGACGGGCTAGTACTCTTTCGCCGCTTCTTGCTAGGCTAAAGAATAAAGGGCGTTGGTCTAATTCGCCCTCGAAATTGTTGAGGAATCCTAGGAAAGGGGACGATTCTATTACATACAGCACGCCAGCGTTGTCGACGAGTTCTTACAATAAATACGGGATTAGGACAAATCCTAGTATTGTCGAGTCGTGGGATGCCACAACCGCATCGTTTAACGACGCGGATGATGAGGTGGACGATCATTTGGATTTGCCGGGGCGACAAGGATGTGGGATTCCTTGTTATTGGTCGAAAAGGTCAACGCCGAAATCTAGAGGAGGGTACGGGAGTAGTTGCTCGCCGTCTCTTTCGGACACTTTTAGGAGGAAAGGAAGCAGCATTTTCTGTGGGACCCACCAAAGGAGACATCATGGAACGTCGTTAAGTTCGAATAAGAGGAGAATGAGCTATAAGGGACAAAGCGTCCCTCTTCTTACAAACCGAGGTGGATCATCTTTTTGTAGTGGTAATAGTGACGATGATGTAATCTCCAATAACTTCGGAGAGATCGATTTGGAGGCTTTGAGCCGACTCGACGGGAGGAGATGGTCTTCGAGTTGTAGGAGTCAAGAAGGGTTAGAGTTAGTAGCTCTAAAGGCCTTAGAAAGTTCGCCGGAAAATGTTAAAAGCCTTAGCCACAAATATAGGCCAATGTTTTTCGATGAAGTAATTGGACAAAACATAGTTGTTCACTCTCTTACAAGTGCTATTTCTAGGAAAAGGGTCGCCCCGGTTTATCTCTTTCAAGGCCCACGTGGGACGGGTAAAAGTTCAACCGCGCGAATTTTCGGTGCCGCTTTGAATTGCCTCGCGGCTCAAGAAACAAAGCCTTGTGGGGTTTGTAGGGAATGCACCGATTTCGTAGCCGGAAAGAACAAGAACCTTCTAGAAGTCAACGGATCCAACAAAACGGGAACGGAAAAAATTAAAAATCTTTTGAAATCTCTCTCTATGGTGAATCATCCATCGAATTTTTCTCAGTTCAAGGTTTTTGTTGTGGACGAGTGTCACTTATTGCCTTCAAAGACTTGGCTCACTTTCCTTCGACTTCTCGAGAAACCATTGCCACACATAGTTTTCATACTCATAACAACCGATATTGATAATGTGCCTCGTGCTATATTATCCCGTTGCCAAAAGCACATTTTCACCAAAATTAGCACCGGCGATATTGTTGTTAGGCTGAGAAAAATCGCCAATGATGAGAATTTGGACGTTGAATCGGATGCATTGGAATTGATTGCTTCGAATGCGGATGGTTCGTTAAGAGATGCAGAAACCATGATAGACCAGTTGAGTTTGTTTGGGAAACGAATCACTATCTCCTTGGTGAATGAGCTTGTGAGTTGAACACTTTTTCATAATAATTTTGTGTTAAATTTGCCTTTTCTACTCTTGATTTTCCTAACAATTTGATGTCCTTACACATGCCAGCTCATCTACAATCTCGAGTTTCAGATATAATATAAACGAAATTAAAACTATAGCACGATTATCAAAATTCTAAAATGTTATTTCATGTGAGCCAAGATAATTTTTAGATAGTTTTTTAAACATTTCATGTTTAAAGAAAATTAAAAAAGGGCATTTTCACAAAACCAAAAGCACTATGGAAACTATGGCTTTGTTTGTTTATGTTTTTGAGAAAAAATTTTGAAATTTTATCACAAAAACACAAACAAACTTTATCGGGAATTGTGTATTATGAAAATTCGTGTGAAAATGATAGTTGTAAACAAACCAGACCTATCTTTTCTATTTCTTTTACTTTTTAGCAGGTTAAAACAAAGCCAAAATTTGCCCTTTGACATTTGTACGATTTTTTCTATAATAAGCACTTCTACAAAAGCACACGTTTTTGCGAAGAGGCTCTAACGTACATTACTCATAAGCACATTTTTGTGATTCACATGATTTTCTTAAATCCAAATGTTTTGTCAAATATATAAACTTATCATTTATGCTCTTTTACGACCCCTCAGATTGGAGTTGTTTCTGATGAGAAACTATTGGAGCTTTTGGAGTTAGCAATGTCATCGAATGCTACAGAAACAGTGATAAGAGCCAGAGAGTTGATGGATTTAGGAGTCGACCCGATAGTTCTCATGTCTCAAATGGCGACACTTATTGTAGATATTATAGCTGGAACTTACCCAATTGAACACGAGTCTTTCTTTGGTGGGAAAAGCTGTAAGTGTCAGTTTGTTCTCTCTTTCTTTATTTGTCCACAATGTGTTCTATACGGTAAATATTATTATGTGAAGATTGGGTCCCTTTTGGAAGATTGCCAGAGACAAAATATTTGTTTTATACTTGTACAAGCGAAAGCGAACGAGAATGATGTTATTTACTTATTTATTTCTTTTAGTGGTCTAAAGGCTTGAAAAGTGAGGAATTTATTGAACTTTATCAAGCGAGGACGGTTTTGATTTTAATCCCAAAACTTCTCACTTTTTGAGGATTTTCTTTCACGGGCAACTAATTTGAGTCATCACTATACGGAATTTGACATAAAAATTAAATTTTTCAAATTTTAGAAATTAACATAAAGATTTCAGAACTCTCCTATACAATGTGCTGTGGTAGATTTTTGTCCTGCATTCATTTGATATCATATACTCTTCCATCTTTGTTTGTTTTTATGTTTGTACAAGCGAAACGAGCATGTTGTTATTTGCTTATTTATTTCTTTTAGTGGTCTAAAAGCTTGAAAACGAGGTAAGTTTGCTTCTATAAATTTGTTGGCGA
This sequence comes from Verbascum thapsus, assembly GCA_963669365.1. Lineage (NCBI taxonomy): Eukaryota > Viridiplantae > Streptophyta > Magnoliopsida > Lamiales > Scrophulariaceae > Verbascum > Verbascum thapsus. The sequence goes on from OY770106.1 coordinate 5,248,703, forward strand.
GGAACTCTCTTCTGTGTAATTCCTATTATTTACATAATAGTGCATTAATATCCCGAATCCAATCTCATTAAATGTGACTTAACCTTTTATAGTTGCCACTTTATTCATGCTTGGAACGAATCAAGAAATGGAAGAATATTGAAAGTATAATCACGCATAGAAATGATAGGATTTACGTGCTTCGAAAAATATTACCTGTTTCACTACCCTATTAAAGATTCTTGTTGATACCCGAGTTACAGACTATAAAAAGCATGCCAAATCTATAACGCGAGTCGATGGCTCAAAAACTGCTTTGAAATTACCACACCCTTATATAAAATTTGAATCCATGCAATAGTCGATGTCCATTTTACATAACTTTATCACATTTGAATTAACGAAATTATAGTGAAAGATCCTCCTTTTTCTCTTTTCCTTTTGGTGCGTTCCGGTCCTTGTCATACTTGTTACTATATCTTGATATAGCAAAATTTTTATGCACAATATATAATTCTAAACTAGATATTGCATGTTTTTAATGTTCACTTCTAATTATTGTTAATGTTATTTCAGTGTCCGAAAGAGAATTAGACAGATTAAAGCATGCATTAACTCTTCTCTCCGAGGCCGAAAAGCATCTAAGAGTTTCGAGTGAACGCTCAACATGGTTCACAGCAACGTTATTACAATTAGGCTCCATGCCTTCACCAGATCGAATACATTCTGAAAGTAGTCGAAGACAAAGCTCCAAGACAACTGAAGACGGTCATGTAATAATGCTTCGAACTGAAACTCAGTTGGCACGTGAAAAATCAAGTTCTCCTAAATCTATTCCCAGGGGTAGTTTCGATTCGAATACTAATAATCAAAGCCAATTTATTCGGGGTGATTTATCGACCGTTTCGGTTGATGATGAAAAAGGCGGTTTCAGATGGATGAACTCGAAAATGTTGATGAATGTTTGGATCGAGTGCATTGAGAAGTGCCACTCGAAGACGTTGAGGCAACTCCTTCATTCTTATGGAAGGCTCGTGTCGATATCTGAGGTTAAGGGTAAATAAAAAAATATTATTTACGAGATACTTGGGACAAATCTTTTTTTTGATGCCTTAATTGTATATTTTGCCCATAATTTTCATTCAACTTAGGTACTTTTCACATGTTTATCTTCTTTCTTATGTATAGGTATCGTTCTGGTTTCTTTTAATTTTTTCCAAAAATTGATTCTGTTAGACTAGATGCTATGGTTAGGCACAATAATGATTGAATCTCTTGATTTGAAAGATTAAAGTTGAAGTTATTTGCATTTGCAGATCATATTTCCTTTACTTTTTTGGTTTTGTTTTTTCAATGCTAAGATCACTTTTCATTTTGCTTTAAAAGCTACCTTTTCTTAGATTAGGTATGAAAATATTTTTAATATGTATTTAATTAGCATGAAATCCTATATTCACATTACTTTTAAGCATTGATCACTTGTTGGCTTAAAGAAACAATGCCATGAGGGGAAAAAATCTCCAGCGTCGATTATTACAGAGTAAAATGTTTACAATTCTATTGACACAATTTTGCTATGCCTTATTGAAATTTCTGGCTTTATAATCATGATTTTCTTACAGTGGCACTAAACCTTAAAACTTCTTTACACAGGTGGTTTCGTTGCGCATGTAGCATTCGCAGACCGAAATATCAAAACCCGAGCCGAAGGATTCCTAAGCAGCATCACCAACTCATTCGAAATCGTTTTACGACGCAACGTAGAGGTCAAAATCATCCTATTACAAGATCCCTTGTCTCATAATAAGACAGACAAGAACATCGTACTGAACCCTGAAACCAAATCAACGCGCTCGATTAATTCTGATCTCGAACCTTCAAAAGCAAGCGAATCGAATATTCCTGTACAGAGAATCGAATCTATCATCCGTGAGCAAAGATTAGAAACTGCATGGCTGCAGGCTATGGAGAAAGGCACTTTGAAACCCGAAAGGAATCAAGTTTTGCCTCAAGATGGCGCGTATAATGCTTATGAATTGGAACCGATGAATTTGACTGATTTGCCCTTGCAGCAACAATGGGAAGATGAGTTGAATCATGAAATCAAAGCTCTGAAGATTAACGATCGGACGGCTGTGGCGGCTCAGAGAGACCAGATTGCTAAGAGGGCTGATCAATATCCAATTTCTCCGAGTTTGTTGCATAATAGCAGCTTCGCGAGCAATTTCAGCAAAGATAACATGTGAGTTTTTTGTTTTGACATTATAGTTTGGAATATATTTACAAGTAGGTGTTTGAGTTTTGATCTTTACATATACATTCTTGTCTTAAAAAGGGTATTTTTGGAAAAGAGTATATTCAAATTCGAAACCTTCTTTTTGGCATCTCTGAAAGAAAAAATGAGTGATAAATTTGGGATAATGAGTATCAATCAGATTTCTTGTTGCGCATAACCTTTGGCGTCTTTTTGGTTTTGTAAGAACTAAAATATGTCAATTTGGATAGTTGTGGGCTTCATCAAAACAAAAAATGTAGTTTCAACGAGTCATTCGGACAACCTCAATTTTTGTTTTGATGGACGAAAATTCTTTTTATGTTAAAGCTTTTACTTTTCGGTCCATATAAGCTATAGAAAACACGATATAGACAAAATGATGTTATAACAATAGTGGAAAACATTATAAAAAAACGAAGAAAAACGATGAGGACAAATTTGCTTCAATCATGTCTTTCTCGTAAAAAGTATTTATTTTTTTCGCTTATCGTCTTTTTCTTCAATTATTACTTGTTTAGATTACTTTGTAACACAAAATTTAGCTTTCTTATTTACGAAGATTGAACTATTTTCGATTCCGTTTTTTGGCTTTCTCCACAGGGGATACGAATCGGGTTCAGGTGCAGGTGGTTGCAGTGGAATTTTCTGTTGGAATAACACTAGACCTCATAGAAGGGGAAAGGTATGTAGTTTTCATATTTTTTTTTTCCGATTTTGTATTCTGTAAATTACATAAACACCCTTGCAAAACTCTAACTAAGAAACACTCGACTCTCGAGGTTTGAGAATTTATTATAATTTTCCATATCAGTAAAAGCATATTACAATTTCACCCCTTGCTCGAGTTGTAAGGATCTAAAAAGGGCTCTCTTTCTAATTTGCAAAACTTTGAGGGGCTTATGGTAATTGCTCGATAACCGAGTGGTGTACATGTAATTATTCCTCTTCTATATCATAATCAGTTTCTCTAGCTCCGAAACAATCACAACCATCCGTGTGATTTCGATGGTTAAGATTGTTCTACGACCCAAAATGTGATTTTTTCTTCGAATAATCATCGTGTTTATTTGATGAATCATTTTAACGCTCGTGTTATAAAACCAGGCTAAACAAGGAACTGCAATTCGTGCGCGCAAAAGTGGTCGATTTTCATTATTCGGAGACTGCGCAAAATCGAGGAGGCCAGAGAGCAGATACAACAATAGATGATAGTGAAAAAAGGGACAAAAGTTTTAAACTTCAGATTCAATGTTTAATGGTATAATTAGAGATGTTTTTTCTGTATTTTATTATGGGCTAAAGTAAGCCTATATTTTTTCTGAATTCTATTAGTGTCATTGATGGATGTGTAATGTAAATTTAGTATAGTTTTGGGCTTCTGCATTTTCTTATGGTTATCAATAAAAGTTAAATTGGGGATTTTTTTTGGTGCTGTTTTTCTGCAGCAAATATATTGATAGGTGAAATATAGGGTGTAAAATTAATCAAACCGCTCGAACCGAATCGAAAAACTAAAATTTCAGTTCAAATCGAACCGAACTGAAAAAATTCGGTTCGGTCTTTGAGGTTTTTCTCGAAATTTTTGAATATTTGGTTTGATTTTGGTTTTTGAGTATGGTTAACTGAATTGAATCAAATTTTTTTAGTTCGGGTTTTTTGGTTCGTAATTTTAGATCAATTGAAATTTCGGAAAATCGAAATTTTGGTTGGCTCGTAATTTTGGAGAACCAGAATTTTGGTTCGGTTTTTAACTGAACGCTAGTGAAATATCGAAAATAGATAGGAGAAATTTTATGTCTCACCAATTATTTATGTATAGTGACTCGTAAGTTTCAGCACTTAATTATTGCGACTGATTTAGGGTGCGTTTGGATCGATGGATTTGAAATTCATGGATTTCAAATCCATCGACAAATCCATTTAAGTTAGTTTGGATGATGATGGATTTCAAATCCCTCGCCATTCATTTTGAGCTCTTTTCTCCACAACTACGGTGGATTTCAAATGACACCATTTTAGGTGTCATTTGAAATCCTTCCTTCAAATCCACTCCTCAAATCCAAATCCATCGATCCAAACGCACCGTAAGAGATTTTAGCCATAAATTAAAATCCTATTATTACAAGGTTATAATGAAGAACAAAGGGGAAAAGAGAACACAAAATATAAAACAAGAGTTGATAATTTAATCTTATTTATAAAATGTAGTAGGTGTCTTATAAATAGTCAACAATTGAGGGGGCAGAATGCTATTATCGAATAAAATATTCATAAATCTATTTAAAAGCCACATTAAAAAATTAAAAAGTGCTTAAAAGTAAAAAGAAAAGAAAAGCACGTGAGCCCATGTATTTAAGGATGACCAATTATCACTCGTGATTTCTTATTCACACTTGCAAGTACAATAATATGATCTTAAATAATATTTTTTATAAGATTCTATAAATAAAATAATATATAAGTACACATTAACAATGATTATACACGTAAGTGAGATATATTTCTTTGTTTAGTTATGAGTTAATGCGGATAATAATTGCTCGTGTTCAAAGCTCAATGTGGACCATTTTTTTGGTAAGTTAGTGGTGGACATTAATTATTCACAAATTTGTAATTATCATCCTTCTATTTTGGGTATTTTGATAATTACACTTTTAAAGTTGAAAATCAAACTTAATTATTCAATATCCAACTCGAGATCGATCGATAAAAGCTTGTTCGAACTCAGTTTGTTAACTTGTTAAATCAAATTCGAATAACTTTTCTATGTTGGATAAGTTCTAATACTCAATTAATATAAAATTAATATCAGTACTGATGACATGTTACCCACACATAATAATCAATACAAACTTTTAAATGCAAAAAAATCGTTATTTTTTACATCAGTATTAATTTTATGATTATTTTAAGTATGACGGAAGCTTTTATGATTATAAATATATTTTGAAGCTTCTACACGAAAAAAGCTTGGAATAAGTTATACCCGAAATATACTAAAATATAATTTTTAGTGAATTAAAAATAAATAAAGACATAAATATTTATGGCTTATAGTTTTTTGACATAATAGAGTAAAAGTTGATGAAAAAAATTCAAAATATGCTTATTTCGAGTAAAATTTCATTTTTACGTGCATAGTACGTGAAATTATAGAATGACCCTATTGGAGATGCTCGTTAGAAAAGCTAGTAAAATTATATTTGACTGATTTTATATTTTTGTGCAGTATTACTAATTTTAATTAGAATATTTACAAATATAGTATAATAAAAGTCACTTTTAACAGGATCAAACTTTTAGGAAGAAAATGTAATATATTATAAGTTAAAGGAGGCGATTGCAAATTCTTTTGACGGAGGGGCCGTTTGTCCCCCCACCCCCCTGCATGGCTTTTGGGCGACACTGTTGTAGAAAGAGATTTTACGAGAATCTTATAAAATAAAATGAGATTTTATAAATAGGAAAATTACATTTTTGATCCTATAATTATAGGCCATTTCAATTTTAGTCCTGCAATTTTCATAATTACAAATCCTATCAGCTGAAAATCAGTCTTCGATTAAAGTCAAAGGCTCAAAGTCTCTAGCCATTTGGTCCTAATAACAGATCATAAGGATCAATAAACGCGATTTATTATACACAATTGGATCAATTGTCACGTCTAATGGACTATAACAGATCGATTTCATTGAATTCGATCTGAAAATTTACTCTATCATTAGTGATATAAATCCTAACTTTTGGAATTTGGTACCTTTAAGGAAAATTTGCTATATTGAGTCATTTAGAGTGAAGAATATTATGATTTGCTTTCTTAAGACAGTAAAATTAAATCAAGAGACTGTGAAAAATTAATAATATTAAAACACTATTTTATAACATTTTCCTTCATTTTTATCTAAAATGTATTATCACATCTAGAGCCATTGTTACAATTTCTAACATTTAAAAAAATATTATTTTCTATTTGTTCATAAAATATGGATTATATTATTATTAAAAATGTTTTTGTCACTTAAACTCTTTATCATCTTGGGAAATGAAAATATCAAATAACAATGATTAAATTGAATATAATTAATCACAACTTGCTCTGTTCAAAGCACGGAACGCAACTCAACAAAACATCCGACTTTGTAAATACATTCATTGTTTACCATTTCAACTACCCTTTTTATATTCTAGACCTAGAGTAATTTAAATATCTTACAAAAATATAAATCTTTTTGATGAAAATTATTTTTCGAGCTATATTAATTAAGGTTATAAATAAGTCGAGACAAATTGAATATATAATTATTTTGACTTGTTTAAATTATAATCGAATTTTAAAAATTGTATTTGAGTTTATTTTGATTATTAATCAAGTCGAACTCAAATGAGTTTTAATCGATCCGAAAATAAGTCGAGCTCGAATAGTTCAATTATTTTGTACATATTTTTATAATTTTTTACTAATTGAATCGAGTTGGAACCGCTATACCGAGATCGAAAGAATTTTTATTATTCGAGTTCTAGTCGAATATCGAATAATTTGATTTGATTTTCAGCAGTAATATCAAATCCAATAATTTCAGTGTACAATTCTCTTACATAATAAATTTTATTTTATATAAAATGAACTATTTGAAAGAGATAAACACATAATACACGTTGCATCAGTGCAATATGACATTAATTTGTTGTAAGAGATATTCTAATGAGTTGATTTATTACATTTAATATTTGTATTAAGAAATTAAATAATACTAATAATAAAGAAAAAAGATATATTGGAATTCGAACTGTGTATATATATATATATATATATATATACGTCTACACATTAACACAGCCACAGCTTTTCCTGCTTCATTTCTCCCGACTGCAAAAGCCTCTGGTGCACACACAACACACACAGTAGTGCGTTTTCCGATCACGCGGGTGATTCGAGATCGATGGAACAGTTTTTGAAGCAGTGTCAACAGTCCGGTGACGTAGCCTACAGTGAGCTCCGATCACTTCTCGAGCGTCTCGAGGATCCGAAAACCCGAGCTGATGCTCGGATCTTTCTCTCGGAGCTCCAGAAACGATTCGAATCTAAGGAGGCTTCTGAGCGGTGTCTCCAGACCTACCATTTCCAAATTCAGGACATATATCTCGAACAATACGAAGGTCCATTCCTATTTGATTGTGTTTTATTTAGACGTGAATTTTGTGTGATTTTATGTGTGTTTGCGGATGATTTTTGTGTTGGGGATGGTGATTTGATTAAGAATTGAATGTCGAAGTATAAGTGTATATAAGGTGTTTGGATTCTGGATTTTAATAATGAATTAATTATTTAAAAAATGGTTATGTAAACTGGACGATGGTGTTAAGATCTTGTCTTGTTGACCTCACTCATCAATTTGTTCTTCTCTGCTTCAATATTATTATTGAATTACAGGTTATGAATATAAAATGCTACAGATTCCAAAGAACAAATGTCTAGAGTTTTCTTTTTATATTCTTTAAAAGAGAATCACTGTCAATAAATCAGATCGAGGAATTAGCCTCCTATAATTCAGGACACCTAAATGTTACATGTTGAACCTGTTAGATTAGAGAAACTCCATAAATTATATTATTGATGATGGAAATTTTTTTAAAGTTAAAAAACGTGGTCATGAAGCTAAACCTAACTAAACTAGGAGACATAATAAGACCTAAACTAATACAAATACTAGAGGGATAAGGAAATAAATATATTTAACACTCCCCGCAATCTGATTCCCCGCAGTCCGATCAGAAGGTTCCCGCGGATACCAAAGTTCAAAAATAATGGAGATGGAAAACCTTTGGTAAAAATATCTACAAACTGGTGTTAAGATGGGATGTGTAACACATGAACGTAACTAAAAGCAACTTTTTCTCACACAAGGAATATAATTTTCAATATGTCTGGTTTGTTAATGCTGGACGGTGTGAGATGTGAGATAAATGAAACTACTGTCATTTATAGACTGAAGAGAGTGCTCAACTTTACCGTTTTGATGGTGGAGATATGGAGACAATAAAAACTGCGATGATTGGCCGTGAAACCAAGAAACACACTTGCAGAGGAACAAGGTGCTAATTTGTGAGAGACAGTGGCAGAGAGATTAGATAATAGAGGCAACGAAACCCCCCGAAGATGGGAGTAGTTGGAAAAATTGAGGTAGAGAATTTCAAAAGGAGTGTGAAAAAATAGCGTAGTGGTGGGAAGGAGATTGAGGAGATGGATTGCCATATGAAGAGCTTCAAATCAAAACAAAAAAAAGGAGAAAAGAATGAGAAGTTGAGCTTGATACAGAACAATTTAGATTAAGATAAAACGCCATAAATAATATTTGACGATGGAAGGTTTATTTTGAGTTACAAGACACCATCGAGCCAAACCTAGCTAAATTGGGAAACATAATAAAACCTAAATTAATACAATTTTTTTTTTTTTTTTTGGTTACATAAAGTTTAGGTAGGGGTCGGCTCCGGTCGCCTACCAGGGTCAGGGCATGCCTCCGGGACCAAAGGCCACTTATAGAGGTACTTACAGATCACCCACCAACACAGCCCTCACGTCGGCAGCGGGAATCGAACACACAACCTTCTGAGGGGAAGTGGCCCGTCCTTACCAACTGAGCCAACATGTGTTGGCATTAATACAATTATTAGAGGGATAAGGAAAGATAATAAACCAGGAAATGGAAACTAAATATATTTAACAGAACCAAAGAAAGAAATAACCAGAATTACCTCAGTAGACTTCCAGTGTAACTTGATTTTCAATTAAGCTCCAAATGAGCAAGGATTTGGATTGTACATTCTGAAATCTTCCTCCTCGTACGAGCTTGACATGAGCACTTTGATAGTTATGGAGCTCGTCAGAGTGGATTGTGAGAATGATCAGAAAATAACTACTCGCATGCCCGTTCTACACGAGGCGATAGCGACTGCTATTCTTTTGTACAGTAATTAAACAAGGCCTAGGACCATTTTGTTCCTATCATGTTTCTCTGTTTCATTGTCTTGGCATAGTTGCCTCTTCCAGATTGGTCAGCCAAGATGAAGCCGCACTAACGTGGCTCTTCATATTGAGTACTTGTCCGCTTAGTTTGCATGAACTAGCTGCATTAACAGTTTTCCATCACTTTCTACAGGTTTCCAGAAGAGGAAAAAACTCACAATGATGGTGATACCCAGTATCTTTGTGCCAGAGGATTGGTCATTTACCTTCTATGAGGGACTCAACAGACATCCTGATTCTATTTTTAAAGACAAAACAGTAGCTGAGCTTGGTTGTGGTAATGGATGGATATCCATTGCAATTGCAGAAAAGTGGGCACCGTTGAAGGTCCGTGATCCCTTGCACTTTGTTTGGTTCAAGGATTTTGGTGAATAAAAGAAAAGGAAAGGAAAGGAGATTCCTTTTCATTTTTTCGAGTAACCAAACAAGGGAAAATGATTCTCCATGTGTTTTCTTTTCCCTTCCATCGCAATTTACTTGGACCAAACAAAGCATTAATTCTACAGGTTTTCTTATAGGAGCTACTCCTACAGAAATATCATCTTATTGAAAATTACTTCTAATTTTCATTGAGATTGCAGAAGTAAGTCGAGAGGTTTGCTTAACACACCAAAAACCATCTTGCAGGTATATGGTCTTGAAATTAATCCAAGAGCAGTGAAGATTTCTTGGATAAATCTGTATTTAAATGCTTTGGATGACAATGGCCAGCTAATATACGATGAGGAGAAAAAAACTTTACTTGACAGGGTTGAATTTCATGAATCTGATTTGCTGTCTTACTGCAGAGATAATAAGATAGAACTTGAGCGTATTATTGGATGCATACCACAGGTATTTTCTTCAATATTAGGAAATCTTGGTGCAAACTTTAGCAAATGAATATGATTTTCAATCAAAGCTATTTGCATGTAATATTAATTTAAAGTTGTATGGTACTGTTTCCGCCACTCCATTTTTCCCTTTCTGATTTGGTATGCAGATTCTTAACCCTAATCCAGATGCAATGTCCAAGATGATTACTGAAAATGCTAGTGAAGAATTCTTACATTCTCTGAGCAACTATTGCGCTCTCCAGGTTGGATGCTATTTTAACTTTCCTTTATTGCTGAGTATAGCATTACTTGATATCTAAATACTTCACGCTGAAGTATATAAACTCTACATTTCTATCCAGTTGTATGATTGTGAATATTTGATGATATACCTATATGATATTTTAAAGGCATCAAGTAAAAATTCGCCTAAGAATACTTCTAGAATGCGGGCTTTATGTCGTTTCATTATCTAGAAACTTTGTTTCTTTTTCAACTAGAATCTGGCACTCTAGATTGAGTGTTGACACTTCCGACCTATAGATCATCAGGACTTTTCATGTTCCCTTGGTTAGTTTCAAAGTGTATTGGACTGGAGCAAAGTATGGTCTGTGGATGGACTCTAATATGTGTTTCCTTTGAATTTTTTCTTGCAAGAAATGAAAGTTTCTTTTCATGAAGAAAATTGCGTGTCAATTTTGTTGTGGTAGATATATCAAGTTATAGTCTGTCGAAAGAGTTAAAGATAATAGTAGAAACAGAAACTTACCAGTGCAATCTACATCTGGGACATTTTGCAGGTTTGCACTTTGCAGTAATTCAGTGATGAATATATTTCATGCCTTCATGTTCAAAAGTGAATCTGGTTTCTTAACTATTTTCACAGTGTTGTCTCCATTTCTCGTTGCTGAAATTTTGTATTTGGTGTCAAGGTTCATTTAGTTTACCTCGTTGAGGTTGCACTTAATTCAGATATGCTCACTGCTGATACATCCTTATATACTTTCTCTTCATTGTGTCTATTATAAATCATAAATCCTATAAAAATAAAAAGAACGAATCAGAAAGGCTGTTGTCATTATGCACTTAGTTTATTGAGAAGTTTTTCGTCTCTTTAGGGTTTTGTTGAAGACCAGTTTGGCTTAGGGCTAATTGCGAGGGCTGTGGAAGAAGGGATAGCTGTTATAAAACCTCTGGGGATTATGATCTTCAATATGGGAGGCAGACCGGGACAAGCCGTATGTAAACGTTTGTTTGAGCGCCGTGGTCTCTGTGTTAACAAGCTTTGGCAGACTAAAATTCTTCAGGTTCTATTGCAACTTTAACACTACCATCATATCCATGAAAGTGTACCTTATTTAATGAGATTTTTATTGCAGGCTGCTGACACGGATATTTCAGCACTAGTTGAAATTGAAAAGAATAGTCCGCACCGTTTTGAGTTCTTCATGGGGCTTGTGGGTGACCAGCCAATTTGTGCCCGAACAGCATGGGCCTATGCCAAAGCCGGTGGTCGTATTTCTCATGCTTTATCAGTATACAGTTGTCAACTTCGTCAACCTAATCAGGTATGGATGTTCGGTATTATGTGTAAATAGAACCTCATTAAAATGGATAAGATTGTAAGCGGAAGTCAGTAAAATACTAATTTAGCTGGTTTGACAGGTAAAAAAGATTTTTGAGTTTCTCAGAAATGGATTCCAAGATATCAGCAGCTCTTTAGATTTGTCCTTTGAAGATGACTCTGTTGCGGATGAGAAGATCCCATTCTTAGCTTATCTTGCTAATGTTTTAAAAGAGGTCTCATTTTTCCCATATGAACCACCAGCTGGGAACAGACGATTTCGCAGTCTCATCGCTGGCTTTATGAGAGCATACCATCATGTCCCTCTTACTGCAGATGTAAGGAAGTTTTCTCCCAATTCTCACTGTATATTGATTTCTTGTTCACTTTGGTATTTGTTTTTCTGTATTATTGGTAACGATTTAAGAGAATGTTTGGACTTCTTGCACGATGGGTTGGATGAGAAACAAACTCTTGGCGTCTTATGTGGTTCACCAAGAGTATGTAGCTTCTCTGGTGTTCTCTAATTGAAAGCTTGGTGATTCTAGCAATTAGCTTATTTACAAATTTTACGTGATCTAATCTCCTTCGAGATTCCAGAACATGACACAGATTTGTTTATTATTAATTACACTCTCCTTAATCCTGTAGTGGTCTTCTTTTGCTTAAAGCCATGAACATGTGCCCGGTATTCACTCTTCCAGTTAGGTTCTTATTTTTTTCTGATGATTAATCTGATTAATTTTATGAATGATCTTTCTCAACTTGTGGAGTGGCATACCCAGGCCTTGCTTACTTTTTTAACTGAACGAGTTTTTCCTAGCATCTATCTTCACTCTCAAGTACAAACTCTTTAATAGACAATGCATCATTTGGAATTGAAGTGAGAATTTTCCTTTTGAATATTTCATTCACTGTGTCGAGTATATGAAATTTCTGGCAGTTCCTCACGATGTGAAATTATCTAAAGAAGCTTATCCATTGTTCTTTTATTGTGGGCTAGAACGTTGTTGTATTTCCTTCGAGGACTGTGGCAATTGAAAGTGCTTTGCGTCTGTTGTCGCCACGACTGGCCATTGTTGATGAACAATTGTCCCGACATCTACCCAAGCAATGGTTAACATCCCTGAATGTTGAGGTACGCTGATTGTCAAGTCATCCCATTCTCCTTGTCTTTTTAGTCATTTTGTTTCATAATTGCATCTAAAAATATCAGGTTGCAAATGAAATGGAACTTTTTCATGGAAAATAAAATGAAGGAAAATGCCTTTTAGTCATATCTGAAGAGAAGTAGTTCATGTTTTTTCTCATTTTCAACAAATTTTATATTTTATTATCTGCTCAAGATTTGTGGCCTCAACGCCTCAGTAAAGATGCTAAGACGGTTTATTTTTTGAAGTGAACCATACGTTCTTACAATCTAATCCAGACTTGCTATAAATTTAAAATAAGGTCACGACATTAAAGTTTATATTGGAATGAGGACGTAGCATGATTAGCTATGTTTTTGGCGTGGTAAGAGGTATCCCATTTGTTTGCTAATTTGTAACTGAAGCTGCATTTTATTTGCTTTTAAAGCAAGCTTAGCTTATATACTATGGGGTTTTAATATGAGTTCGTTCCCACAAATTGCCATTGCTTTTATGGCTTATATTTCTTTGAGATTGCATCCATAATGCCCTGGTATATATTTGTATCAGAACCACTTAATCTTGCTCAAGACTTAAATTAAAATAATTCATGGTAGAGATTGAGTAACTACTCAACCTTTATGACTGTTTAGCTGTATAGTTGACTATTTCTGGAAAAGGAATTAACTATTTTGCTTCTTGAATCTTGATACTCAAAGGTTCTATATTTCAAGTGTTGTTACATGCCTGACTTATTATGTTAGGTTGAGTTTTGAATAATGCACATTATTCCGTTTGACATGTTTTAACTTCGTATGCAGAAGACAGACATTGGGAAAAAGTCGGAGGAAGCAATTACCGTCATTGAAGCACCACGACAATCGGATTTATTGGTGGAGCTGATAAAAAAATTGAAACCAGAGGTAGTAGTCACTGGGATAGCTCAATTTGAGTCGGTCACTAGTTCCGCATTTGAGCATCTTTTAGACACAACCAGAGAAATTGGATGTCGTTTGTTCTTAGATATATCAGACCACTTTGAGCTATCTAGCCTTCCCAGTTCAAATGGAGTCCTTAAGTATCTTGCTGGAAGTCCCCTTCCTTCACATGCAGCTATTGTATGTGGCTTACTGAAAAATCAGGTATGAATATGATAGAATACTAGCTATTATCTCAGCTAATTAAAATGTTGTTAATTTTTTATAGTTCTTTTTCTTGGTGTTGGGATGCAAGGGTTTGTATTTGAGGAAAAGGTTTGAAGGAAGGTTTTTCATAAAAAAACTCTACATAAAGTAAATTTAATATTATCCATAAGTGATATAACCCATTCAGTGCCACTTTTTTCTATGGGCTGCAGGTTTATTCAGATTTGGAAGTGGCATTTGTGATATCAGAGGAGGCGGCAATGTTTAAAGCACTATGCAAGACTGTGGAACTTTTACAAGGAAATACTGCTATAATTAGTCAATATTACTATGGTTGTCTTTTCCATGAGCTTCTATCTTTTCAACTCGCTGATCGGCATCCACCTTCACAGGTTAGTCGCTGTCGAAATTATTTACAGTGCTCATGTATTTTCCAATTATTCTCATCCCCCTTTCTAGTCTGAAGATCGGGGCCGGTAAATTATTTACTTAGAATGGAATGGACCTGCTTTCTCATGAAAAAATTATTATAAAGATCTTGATAGGAACTTGAGGTATGTGATTCATGTTAAAAATTTAGATCAAAGACTGAAGAAATAAATTTTGGCTTATTTTTTTCTTGCTTTTCTGTATATTGCCCACTAATTCTTGATTTAGAATGTGTTTGCATTTTCAAGCTGGAACTTTTGGACTCCTTCATCATGGTTTATGTGACTTGAAAAACTCGGGCTTCGCGGAGTTCTAGATTGCATTTGGTTTTAAGGATTAGGAAGCTATCAATATAAAAAATTTCTTGCTCTTGTTTGGATGATTTCTAATTGAGTAACCATCTTCAGTTATTTCGTCAATCAATATGGTGGATTATAAAATTCACCTAACATTATCATTTTACACTTCTGTTACATTTGATTAACGCCCATTAGTCAGAGTGGGGGGTCATTGTAATGTTTCATTACGGCGTATGTGTTATGTGTCCAAAAGCGGGCTGGGCTGTAATCACAGTAAATAAAAGTAGCAGTTAGTGTGATTAACCCATAAATTTATTTGCTAATTTATTTTTGTAGTTTTCGTGATATTCTAACTATATGATTGATTTGTTTCTCACGACAACAGAGAATTGGTGACAAGACAAGAGCTTCTGAAGTCAATGGCTTTTCCAGTCCCACCCTATCCATACTTGACCGTGCTGAGTTGTCAGTAAACGAATCTGAAGAATGTCCACTGATACATATGGATGTTGATCAAAGCTTTTTGCCCATATCAACACAAATCAGGGCTGCCATCTTTGAAAGTTTTGCAAGGCAGAACATAACAGAGTCCGAGACAGATGTTACATGTGGCATTAGACAACTGGTTAGCACCACTTATGGCTTTCCATCTGATAGCAACACGGAATTCATATACGCAGACTGCCCAGTAGCACTTTTCAATAAGTTGGTACTCTGCTGCATCCAAGAGGGTGGTACACTGTGCTTCCCAACCGGTACAAATGGAAATTACGTATCTTCTGCAAAATTTTTGAAGGCAAAAATTGAAAATATTCCAACCAATCCAGATGAAGGGTACAAATTAACAGAAAAAACACTTAAAACCACATTGGAGAAGGTTAATAAACCGTGGATATACATTTCTGGTCCAACTATTAACCCCACAGGCGTATTATACAGCAACGAAGAGATAAATAAGTTATTATCTATATGCGCCAAGTATGGAGCAAAGGTGATATTAGATACCTCATTTTCGGGATTGGAATTTAATTCCAAGGGCTTGGAGGGGTGGAATTTGGGAATTACTCTTGAGAAACTCTCTTCTGCTAACTCTGCTTTCTCTGTATCTCTACTCGGAGGATTATTTTATAAGATGCTTACAAGTGGTCTTAAATTTGGATTTCTGCTCATTAACCAGCCTTCTCTGGTCGAAGCAGTTCATAGCTTTGCAGGATTAAGCAAACCTCACAGCACTATCAAATACACAGTGAAGAAATTGCTGGAACTTAGAGAGCAGAAAAGTGGGGAGCTAGTGAAGGCTATTGCCGATCAGACGGAAATTCTGGGAAATCGATGCAAACAATTGAAGCAGGTAAAACTTTGCATCTTAGTTTATTACTTTATTTATTATTGCTGAAATCTTTTTGGTTTAAAAGAGTATATCATTCATTGCCAGTAATCTTTACCTCATATTATTGGCTGCAATCTACTACTATCATGCTTCATAGTGCAGTTTTACGGGCCCTATCCACCCCTAGAAAACCTGGTTAGCTTCTATTCCAAATTTGGTTTCATATCTCTATGGGAATCATATAAACAAGCCAAGTGTATACAGTATTTTCATATATACACATTTGGCTGTGTAATTCCATATACTTGGCATCCATCTATGGAAAGTGATACAAACTGAAACCGAGTGGGATATAAGACCCAAAGTGTAGAGAGAACCAATCCCTTCTATATAAGGATATAACACTACATAAGCTGATCACAAATTCTTTCATTACCGAAATTGAATGTGGGCCCATCCCTTGGCTGTCTATTAGTCTCATTTTGGGTACTTGTAAGAACCCTTTGCTTACCAATATGGGGTGCCGGGGTTTACACCATGCTAAAGTTTTCCTACTTTCATATTATGTACTTCACCACCATTTGCTGTGGAATTTAGGGTTGTGTTTGGATTGAAGGATTTGAAAGCATTAGATTCAAAATCATTAACGAATTCATTATCCTTATTTTGATGATTACAAGTTGTAATAGATATCATATCCCTTCAACTCATTTTCAACTATTTTTTCAATCATTTTCATGTATTTCGAATCCACCTAATCTGAAGTCATTTTAAAATCTTCAACCAAATCCATAAATCCAAACACAACCTATCCATTTCTTCACACATTACGCCATCTCATGCAAACGTTCTTGCATTCTTATACATAACAGGCACTTGAAAGCTCCGGGTGGGACGTGCTTGAAGCTCAAGCAGGCGTATCTATTGTAGCAAAACCATCTGCTTATCTTGGAAAAACCATCAAAATAAACGAAGGCGAAAATGTTCACGAGATCAAGCTCGATGACTCAAATATAAGAGATGCCATGCTTAAGAGCACTGGTCTGTGCATCAATAGTGCTTCTTGGACTGGAATCCCCGGGTACTGTCGTTTCACCATTGCCTTGGAAGATGGCGATTTCAAGCGTGCATTAGAGTGCATTTCGAAATTCAAAAGCTTAGCCGGTAACTAAGAATAACGCGTTCTTTATTGCTGTCTAGTAACTTGATTCGATTTTTTACCTTCTCAACTTGGGTATTTTGAAATAAATTTGTTCAAGTGACTGAATTTTGATGTTGCTTTTCAATACAAACTGGGTTCTCTTTCTTTTTTCGTAATTGTTTTCCTTTAATTCGTGCTCATGTAGCAATTTAGGGTTGATGGTTTGTTTGATATTTTGTACTTATTTTAAAATTTGGAGATGATTTTATCTACTTAAAACTCTAATAGATCTGAATGAATTTACATTTAAATACCGAATAATTGTATTGTTGGGTGTGTTTTTGGTGTTTACAATCTGATGTGTATTTATTTTGAATGTGTTTGTAAGAATATTATAGATTAAAAAAGCTTAAAAGTACTAATCAATCGGGGTTCACGAGTGCCCTCCGGATCTGAGACGGGTCCGAGTATAATCAAATTTTAGATGAATACGGATATAAAAATTATTAATTATTAATTAGATGGGTCTTGAGTCCTGCATTATTCATCGAGCATCATAATATTAGAGAATTTGATATAAATAAGCAATTGCTTGGCATAGTCAATCGACGTCTCATTGGCATCCCTAATTATAATGTCCATGCCTCCATGGGTAGAAGGTTGTTGTAATCAATTATAACAAAAGTCAATTATATCTCATATAACCAATTATACAAAAGTTGGGCTAAACTCAAACGGGCCAAACCCAAACACATTGGGCCACATTAGGACATACCATAATGGGCTTAATATTTTCTTAATCCACCACCCACAATGTAAACCCTGTCCGGCCCATATACTTCTACCCCTTTCACAAGGCAACTGTAAGCTTTACTTCAATCCCCTGTCTCTCTCTCTCTCTCTCTCTCTCACACACACAGCACACGCAATAACACACAGTTGATCGACAATGGCGACGCCGATGGCAGAAGACAACTTCGAGGACGACCAGCTGGCATCAATGACCACCGATGACATCAATCTAGCCTCTCGTCTTCTCGATAACGAGATCCGAATTTTAAAGGTTCGTCTTTTTTCTTCCCCCCAATTGTAATGCCTATCAGAAATTATCAAGAAATCTGATTTGGAGATCGATTTGATTGAAGGAAATGTAACCCTAAATTTCAGCAGTTGTCTGACTATTTTTTTTTTAATGTTGACAGGAAGAGTCGCAGAGAACGAACTTGGAGATAGATTCGTTCAAGGAGAAGATCAAAGAGAATCAGGAAAAAATCAAGTTGAACAAGCAGCTTCCGTATTTGGTTGGAAACATTGTTGAGGTATTTTATCTTTAATCCGGGTTAACCTTTCGATCTCATGCTGAAGCTTTTTCCATCTTTTTTAGATATGCTTAGTTCACTTGAGACCTTTTTGGTTCTTTGTTTGGGCTTGAGGGAAGTATGTGTGTTCCATTGAATTAGGAATGTTTTCTCGCATTGTGCTTGGGTTTTAGGGTTTTGACATTGAGTGATTACTACAGAAAGTGAGGATTCTAGAGTTCCAACTGAAAGGGAAAAGGGGCATTTAAATGCTTGGATTTACTGTAGGAGTTCATGTGCTTCTAAATAAATTTTTTGTGCTATTGTGTTGATTGGTGGAATTAAAAGACTATCATTAGATCTGACCATACATTCATCTGCAGAATCTGATAATAAACATTCATGGTAGCTTCTACTTTTAAAAGTACAGATTGGCTTGTTATAATGGAGTTAACGTGATTGCACCCATTATCTGTTTTTGTCAGATTTTGGAAATGAACCCCGAGGAAGATGCTGAAGAAGATGGTGCAAACATTGATCTCGATTCACAAAGAAAGGGTAAATGTGTGGTGCTAAAAACATCCACACGCCAGGTAATATTGCCTATTTTAATACCCCTCTCCATCTGTACTCCCCCATTCCCAACCTATCTCTCTCTGTGTTTGTTTGCGTCAGCATCTGAACTTGACGAGCGGGCTTTTGTGGGTTTTCCCGTTTCAGCTGCTTCACTGCAGTGCCTTCTTCCCCCCACACACATACACATACACATACACATACAAACGCACAAACTTCTTTTTAGAAGCCAAGTAGTGAATACTGAGGGTTTTTGGAGTCTGCATTGCATTGGCTTGGTCGGTAAACTCATGATTAATGATACTTAGAATGCAAAAGAATTTTCTCCATATTCATTCTATGATCTATTAAATAATAAACTCGACTTAGCAACCTGAACACGTAAAACTGTTAAGCAATTTTGTTCATGGATTTTAGATAGTTGAAACCTAAAGTGGAATCATAATTTAGAATCTTTTCCCCCAATGTTGTCAAGCCTGTATGCTTGACTTATGCTAATATGGGATCCTTGACTATTGTTGATTCGTTTAAGAATGTTACTGAAATGTAATTTATCAATGCAGACAATCTTCCTGCCTGTAGTAGGTCTGGTTGATCCTGATACATTGAAGCCTGGTGATTTGGTTGGAGTGAACAAGGACAGTTATCTTATCTTGGATACTTTGCCATCCGAGTATGACTCTCGGGTCAAGGCTATGGAAGTTGACGAGAAACCAACTGAAGACTACAATGATGTTGGAGGCTTGGAGAAACAGGTAAGTGGTGGATCCCTTTTGGATCCATAAATGTTCTCAAATTATTGTCAATGTTTCCTATTTTCATTTATTTTCTTTCTGCAACATTATTATACCTGCAGATTCAGGAGTTGGTTGAGGCAATTGTATTACCTATGACCCACAAAGAGAGATTTCAGAAGTTAGGAGTTCGTCCGCCAAAGGGAGTTCTTTTATATGGTCCTCCAGGGACAGGGAAAACTCTAATGGCCCGTGCATGTGCCGCCCAGACAAATGCTACTTTTCTGAAGCTAGCAGGTCCACAGCTTGTACAGGTATGGTATCCTCAAGATTCTTTGTTAATGATTCTGATGTTTTTCCTTTTCTAGTGATGATTTAGGATCTTGAAGTTCCATATTTTACTTTTATTGATAATGTTGTTAGTTGCTACACACACTGACAAAAACAATTTGAGTTGTTCTATTTACATATTATATTTGGACAGAGTGCTTATATAAGAACCATAAGTAATGAATAAGTGTTAACTTCGACAGTCTCCATGGTTAGACTGCAAAGTGCTGTACATGTCTAGTGCAGACTAACTGTAAGGCTTTGGCGGTTTGCTAACTTAGTAGTTTAGTATAATATCATGGTGATAGGGGTGGATGGAATCGTGCATTATTGTGCAGAAGGTTGTTCGCACCTGCTTGGTAAAAATGGTGAGGAAATTTGACTGCCTTAGATGACCTTGGAAGATGGAGCAACTAAGAACCCTACACATATCGATCCGACTGGTTTCCTCGTGGCATGGATCAGTCTTGTGTTCTTAATTAATTTCCTCGACTTATCTCCTTTCCCTATTTGTGCATATCTTCCAACTCTGGATGTTTCAGTCAACAGCTTTTCGGCAATCTAGCTGTCCCTAGTGGCTTACTGAAGAGTGTCGAGAATAAGATGAGGGGATATGTTGGTCAATTGTAATGCAAGCTGCAGCCTAAAGCCAAATGGCTGCCAGCTGAACAGCTAGTGGATGTAAATCCAGACCGGGTTGTTGGTGGAGTTGGCATAGAGGAGTGAAGTTGGTGAAGAGAGTAGCAAAATTATAGGAAGTGATTGATCTCTGATGATGAAGGTAGAGGAGAGAGGGAGAAGGGGGGTGGGGGGAGAGAGTTTTAAATCAGGGGTGTTAAAAACTCTATCTTCCAATCATCTCCATTTTATTTCGTGGTTTTGCTATAGTAAGGATGTTGCGACTTGCGAGAACACTTGTTGTTTCACAATCGGATTGGTTTGTTTTATTTCAAGTTATGTTATAGTCGAATTTACATGGAAACTCAAGAAAGTTCTTTGGACCCATTTTACTCTATCTGCTAATTTATGTATTATATGGTGATATGAGAACATTTGCATGTTTCAGAAATGGGGTATTAAATAATATGTAACAGTTGCTTACAATTGAAATTTTTGGGGTATTATATATAACTAATTAACTTCGATAAGGCACGTGCTGCGCTGTGCGCCATGGGACCCTAACTATGAATATGGTTGAATTTGATTGAAATTGGATCCTAGGCCATTCAAGTTGGAGCTCGGTCTGGGTTTCTGTCAATCAATTAGCTCTCAGTACTTGTATGAGGTCACATAATCTTGATAGAGACTCGCTTGGCTTTAGATCCATGTACTAGAATTCATAGTTGAAGGTCTTGTGAATATCTGATATCAACCTCAATGTTCAATCTTTTCTTTTGATAACATGAGCAACAAATTTTTGTTTGCATTACTTGAGTTTCTCTGTTATTTGCATACACTGATAATCAAACTTCCTTTATATGTGTAGATGTTCATTGGTGATGGAGCAAAACTTGTTCGTGATGCTTTTCAACTTGCGAAAGAAAAATCTCCTTGCATCATTTTTATTGATGAGATTGATGCTATTGGTACAAAGCGTTTCGATAGGTAAGCAGTAACTTCCAAATTGCAATTTTCATGATTTCCTATCAGCGCACGCCATGTTTCTGATCTCGAAGATTTGTGTAGATTAACAAGTCGTCTATTTATTGAGGCTATCACGACGTGTTTATACTGATAGCACATGATGTTTTCTTCTTATGCAGTGAAGTTAGTGGGGATAGAGAGGTGCAAAGGACAATGTTGGAATTGCTGAATCAACTGGATGGTTTTAGCAGTGATGATCGGATAAAGGTTCTTCACTGTTTCTTGTATCTTTTATGAATATTTATCCTTTCATTTCTTGGTTGATGATCCTTTATGGTCTTCTCCAGCATGGGCATTCTTTTGTACTATCTTCAATTTTTATGCCCTCATTCTGATGAACATGTACTCTTTCTTTGTAAAATCTCTGTACAACATGCGGAAGTATATCTATCCTTGATATATTTTTTATACTTCCATATTATTTATGGTCTTTGGTGCTTGACACTCTTTTTCTTTGTTCAGGTGATAGCAGCCACAAATCGAGCTGATATCTTAGACCCTGCTTTAATGCGTTCTGGTAGGCTGGATCGTAAAATCGAATTTCCTCATCCTACTGAAGAAGCAAGGGCTCGCATTTTACAGGTAGAACTCATACTACTAGTGCCTTTTGGATTTGGAGTTGATGATCTATGCTGGTTTTGAAGTGGGGCTGTATTATCATTTCAATTTTTGTGAAAGTGATTCTTTTATTTTTATATGCAACTTATAGTTAATTTTTGTTTTACTGTAGATCCATTCCAGAAAGATGAATGTTCATCCAGATGTCAACTTTGAGGAGCTTGCACGTTCAACGGACGACTTCAATGGTGCTCAGCTTAAAGCTGTTTGTGTGGAAGCAGGCATGTTAGCACTTCGACGCGATGCCACCGAGGTCTCTCTCTCTCTCTCTCATGAGTGTGTGTGTGTGTGTGAAACAATGCATGTGTCTTTCTATATGCCTGCAAACCCTTAATTGCTTGCAGCCGATTGAACGTTTTTTAGTTCATATGATTGCTCTGATATACGAGGATAAGATTCGGCCATTTGGTCCACTTTGGTACTAGCCAATGAGACGTGTAAACTGTTACATTATGCGAGTTTCTCTTAATAAATAGAAAATTAGAATCGTGTTTCAGTTAGATTATTGCCCGTTACCTAATCTATAAGCCTCCATCTTTTTGATATACAGTTGTTTTCAATATTAATGGGGGGCGTAAATTTTTTATCATGTATTTTCCAGGTGAACCATGAAGATTTCAATGAAGGCATCATACAAGTTCAAGCAAAAAAGAAAGCCAGCTTAAATTACTATGCATAGGTTTCAAATGCAAGCTGTTTATTGTATTTGCTGTGGGAATAGTCTTAATCTAATTGCTTTATTTTGCAAGTATCCTGATGGGGCTCCTTCGACTGTAGTACTGTTATAACATGAGGACATTGTATTATTGTTTTTATTCATCATATTCTTGGTATGTTTCCGTTGATAACTTCTAGAAACTTCTTAATGATCGTTGTCGTCTGATACAGGGTATTTGGCTGAGATTATTAAGCTATGCTCTGTCAAAATTTCTTTTGGCATTTGGGTCTACAAGTTGCAGGAGGTTTGAATTGTATATTTTCTTACTTGTGTGTGTCAATTGTGAATGTAGTTTCTTCACAAAGTAGATGAATTCAGTATAGATGTCATGTATATATTATATATATTATCGATAATATAATTCAAAGTCATATATATGCATGATACAAAATTAGAAAATGGGTAAATACTGATAAAATTTGCATTTGCAAGTATTACACAACTTAAGGGGATTTATTTTTGGGATAAATTTCAATTAAACAGTGGACTTTTCGTAGCAAGATGATGGAATGAAACTCTTTAGAATTTAGAGGAAAAAAACAACCCCTTCATAAGGCGTGCTGTCTATTCCACAACAACTAAGTTAATGTCCACTCTTGTGGACATTAACTTAGTTGTTGGACTTTTGGCCCAAAAGAAATTGAACCCACCAAACAATACATTTTTTTAAAGATAATATGATGTCAAAAGGTAGAAAAAACTTTTCCCCTCAAAATTTTAACACACTGTTCCAAAATCTTGACCCTGAAATTTTGATTAAGCTAGAATAGACTCGTACCAACTAATTGAAGTGTTTTGGCATAAGAAACAATTTAGTACTATCATACATTGTTATCCAACATTTGAGATCACTGTTTGTTTATTGGAGGCATTTTCATGGTGATTCTCATCCACTTGTGGGGCCTAGTTGTTTGGGGTTATATAATGTTTGAACAATGCTTGGTTACATCACTATCAAATGAATTTTTGCATGTATCTTGTGAATATGTTGTGCCAAATTTGTATCTATTCAGAGATTCTATGTGGATTTTCCGTGTCCCCATGGTTCAAGAACCTAACTTTAACCAAAAATCAAGCCAAATTTGTTCTGTTTTTCTATCCTTATAAGTGTTTTCAAATTTCAAATTTGCTTAAACTCTGCAAGTGGGCTCTCTTTCTTTTCCGTGAACAGAGCTTTTTAGGTTTGTGAATGTCACTCTTTTTTGGTTCTTTTCTGATTTTTATTGTTTGGGTATCAATACATTTATTTGCCAAACTTTCCCTTTTCTCAATTTAGCAAATCTTTTTATGTTGGTCCACCATTGCTTCTATTTATGCTTTTCTCATTATATTTTGAGTTGGCCCTTTTTGGTTCATGAGAATAAACCAAATTCTTTGTATTTGTTTAATCCAAAAGGTGTTCTGTGACTGTTTTGTTGCTTGTAGATGAATAACTCCTGAAGAATCTTACTTTTCAGCTTTACTAAGGCCCTTGTCTCTAGATTGTGAACATCTAAATTCTTTAATACTGCTAATTATTACAGTACCTGATCTCTGTGTTGGTTTTATTAAAGTGTTTGCTGAATGTCATGCCATTCTTTTAGTGTTTTAATGAACTTTACACTTTCTTATATAGTACTAGTTATTGATTGGTCATTAGTGGATTGGGGAATTAGTTTTATTATAAAATTGAGGGTATATGAATAATATATATTGGTTTTAATAACCTGATATAGTTATGAATTTGTTGGTCTTGGTGGTTTTCTTCTTTTTGCTTTCTATTGGGGGGTTTTCAGAAGAAGAAGACTCAAGGCCAGATGTGAATATAGGGGCCATTTTTTCATTTGGAACTATCAATGGCAGAGTGGCAAAGATTGCAATGAAGGCTGCGGTTGAAGATGTGAATTCCGATCCTAGCATTCTTCGAGGGCGTAAATTAGTTCTCTCCACACATGATTCAAATTACAGTGGCTTTCTTGGAATTATAGGAGGTATATATACCAATCTTCTTATATATAACAACTTTAGATGTTTTTTTCATAGTATTTAGTTTCTTAAAGTTCTTTAAACCACATAGGTTTGCAGTACATGGAGACTAAAACTGTAGCAATTATTGGCCCTCAAGCCTCTGGAATGGCTCATATTCTATCACACCTTGCAAATGAACTCCACGTCCCGATGCTGTCATTTACTGCATTAGATCCCAGCCTTTCATCTCTTCAATATCCATACTTCATCCAAACGGCGCCTAATTTTCTTTATCAAATGACAGCCATAGCTGATATGGTGAGTCATTATGGTTACAGAGATGTTATAGCTATATATACTGATGACGAGGAGAGGCGTGGCAGTATAACCGCTTTAGGGGATAAGCTTGCAGAAAGACGTTGTGAAATATCTTATAAAGCTGTACTTTCTCCCGAAGCCTTAACAACTACCGAAGAAATTATGAAGGAGTTGATTAAGGTCTCGATGATGGAATCCCGAGTAATTCTTGTCCATGCGTTTGCTGTAGTTGGCCTTCGGGTTTTTGAATTGGCTCATAAACTTAGAATGATGGAAAGAGGGTATGTTTGGTTTGCTACTACTTGGCTATCTACCGTAATAGATTCCACCCCAGATTCCATTAAGAATCCCAAATCAATTCAAGGGGTTATCACGTTTCGACCCCACGTACCGAATTCTGAAAAGAGAAAGGAATTTACATCTCGGTGGAATGAACTAAGCAACGGTTCAATCGGGTTGAACCCTTTTGGCTTATACGCGTACGATACCGTTTGGATGATTGCTAATGCAGTGGAAACGTTTCTTGATAACGGTGGTGAAATTTCCTTCTCAAAAAACTCGAATTTGAATGGTTTGGCGGGTGGGGCCCTTAATCTCGGCGCGTTAAGCACGTTTAACGGGGGTAGACAACTACTTAGAAACATATTACGCACTAATATGACGGGTTTAACGGGCCCAATTGCGTTTGATTCGGATAAATCCGTTATACGTCCATCTTATGACATTCTCAATGTAATGGGAAAAGGATGTAAGAAAATAGGGTATTGGTCTAATTATTCAGGCCTTTCTGTTGTGCCTCCTGAGATTCTTTACACAAAACCACCTAACCGGTCGAGTTCAAACCAACGGCTAGACCACGTGGAGTGGCCGGGACAGACCATGGTTAAGCCACGCGGATGGGTTTTTCCTCACAACGGAAGAAAGTTAAGAATTGGAGTTCCGTATAGAGTCAGTTACAAAGCTTTTGTTTCGGAAGATGAAAATACGAATGAGATTCACGGGTTTTGTATAGATATATTTCTTGCAGCCATTAACTTACTTCCATATGCAGTACCTCATAAGTTCATCTTGTTTGGAGATAGACACGAGAATCCAGGTTACACAGAGCTCGTAAGCATGATCACATCCAATGTAAATACAAAGTGCTTATCTTTTTAGCAGCAAATGCATGAAGCTCGTGTCTAGATCAAATGATTTTCGATAAAGGATTTCAAAATCCATAAGGCCATGTTTGGTTCTGGGATTTTGGTGAGCGAAAAGAAAGGAAAATATTGCGCGTTAGAGTACTTTTGTGCTATATTTTTAATCAGTCTCATTCCTTTTTCCTCGTCGGAATTCAAGAACCAAACAGAGCCTAAGTACTCATTTCGACTTGTTTTGCCAACCATTTATGATGGATTTGAAGTCTATTCAATATTGGAGTCGTTTGAAATCGTGAACTCAAATAAATATCCTTTGAATTTGCTCCTCTGTAGGTGTTTATGTTTGGTTCTTGGATTTTGGTGAGGGAAAAGGAAGGAAAATATTGCGCGTTAGAGTACTTTGTTTTCCTTGTCAGAATTCAGAACCAAACAGAGCCTAAGTAATCACTTCGACTAGTTTTTTCAACCATTTATGATGTTTGGCTCTCTGTATGTAGGTGTTTGATGCAGCTGTTGGTGATATTGCAATTATAACAAACCGTACAAAGATTGTCGATTTCACTCAGCCTTATATAGAATCAGGGCTAGTTGTTGTGGCACCAATAAGGAAGTTGAACTCAAACGCTTGGGCTTTCTTGTGGCCGTTTCCCCCTCTAATGTGGGTCGTAACAGGTGCATTTTTCCTTATCGTTGGAGTGGTAGTTTGGATCCTAGAACACAGAATAAACGACGAATTTCGTGGCCCACCAAAGAAGCAATTCATCACAATTTTATGGTGAGTCGTTATAAATTTCGTTTATTCTCGTTTTCTGAAGTCATAAGCCTATGGGGTAGTCAGAATTAAGGGTGTCAATGGCGGGGAATACCCAGATCCAAGCCGGACTCATGAAAAAAGTTAGACCCGATAGGTTGGGTACGTTTCGGATCGGATCCGCGTCGAGTAAATGCCCACGGGTATTGTTCGGGTATAGACCCACGGTATTTTCAACGGGTCAAATTCGGGTATTTTTTGGGTAACATACCGGCGGGTAAAAATTATACCCGGACCCGAACTACCTAATATCATCAGATCCGGGTTGGTCCGGGTCTCATACCCTCCGGGTCGAGTACGTTTTCTATTTAACGAGTCTGGGTTTGGTCAATCCCCACCCATTGACAAGCCTAGTCAGAATGACTATTAGGAAGATATGAATGATTTATGAGATTCCCGAGACCTCCTATTGGACTTAATCTTATGGCTTTCTTTCTTCATCTTGCAGGTTTGGCTTTTCGACTATGTTTTTTGCACACCGTAAGTCTCAAATCCTCCATCTAACTCGAAAAAAAATGAACTTGGCAATGGCGTTTTATCCGTTTTACATAACTTTCAACATCACTTTTTTGAAATTTCAGGAGAAAATACTGTGAGCACGTTAGGCCGTATCGTTCTAATTATTTGGCTTTTTGTGGTTTTAATTATTACATCAAGCTACACGGCGAGCTTTACTTCGATCCTGACCGTTCAACAGTTAGCCCCATCCATAAGAGGGATCGAATCCTTGATCACAAGCAATGATAGAATCGGATTTCAAGTAGGATCTTTTGCTGAAAATTACTTAAATGAGGAACTCAATATCGCAAAATGGAGGCTCGTTCCACTTGGATCGCCAGAAGAATACGCAGATGCACTTAAACGAGGAAGAGTTGCTGCGGTAGTGGATGAGCGTCCGTATGTGGATTTGTTTTTGTCGAACTATTGCATGTTCCAAGTTGTCGGACAAGAGTTCACGAAAAGCGGATGGGGATTTGTGAGTATCTTTGAACTCAACTCTATATTTGATAACAACTGCCCCGATTGGATGGCAGATCCATCTCCGAAAATTTATTTTCATGATAAAAGTGAGAAAAAAATATTTTTAGGGATATGTGATTCATTTTATATTAGAATGTGTGGTTAATTTCATTTTTTGAGTTGACAGATAGTCAGAAAAAAAAAATTTAATCAATGAAATGAACTGTCAAATCATGAATAGTCAGAATTATATTTGTCTTTTTTTCCAGAATTTCTTCAAAATTATTTAAATTTTGAGAGATTTTTTTTTTAAGGTATGCCAAATAATTAATATTTTTTTGCAATTTTTCACTCTGAAATATTTTTTTATGGATTGGAGTCTCTGATCACTATAAAAATATATTTTTGAAAAGTTTACCCACTGTATTATGAGTGACAATAATTCTTATTTCGTTACAACAATAATATTATTTAGTGACGAAGAATTTGTTGCCACTATATTATAGGCGTTTCCAAGAGACTCGCCGCTAGCAACGGACATGTCCACCGCTATTCTAACTTTATCGGAAAACGGCGAGTTTCAAAAGATACGCAACAAATGGCTCAATACGAGAAGTTGTAACTATGAGGACCCAAACCAGCTTCAATTAAAGAGCTTTTGGGGTCTTTTTCTCACATGTGGAATAGCGTGTTTTCTCGCTCTTCTAATCTATTTCGGTTTAATGGTACGTAAATTCAACCGTTATATTCCTCACGAATCAGAACCCTCGACACGAAATGGTTCAAAATTCGTAAAAATCCAAAAGTTTTTATCTTTTGTCAATGAGAAGGAAGAGGAATCGAAGAACAAATTGAAAAGAAAGTATCAATCGTCAAAGCGTGTGAAAAAACGTGTATCGGGATTTGATCGAGAGGGGCATAATGGGGATACCACTTGTTTGCATTAATGTGGCTGTGATCATAGCAAGAGCAAATATAGATGATATTTGAGAAATTGAGAAAGAAAAGTAAATGAAAATGAAGTCTTTAGAGGTATGTAGTAACTAGTAAGTTTGTATTATCTGCATCATGCAAGAGATAAAATGGCTGTTATTCTTAATATACATGTATATATAGGATACTGCTAAAGATAGTTTATATGTAGACATAAATCTATGAAAAAATCTTGGTATTTTCTCTTCTGAATTTTGGTTTTGATACGGTTCATACATTAAAATATTCGTCGATCAGATTAACTGTTTTGAATAATGGGCCAAGTTGGGGTCCAAAGCTTATTGGGCTTTGGATTTTGGATAGTGGGCCAAGTTGGGATCCAAATCTTATTGGGCTTTGGATTTTGAATACTGGGCCAAGCTGGGGTACAAAGCTTATTGGGTTTGGATTTTGAATAATGGGCCAAGTTGCGGTCCAGAGCTTATTGGGCTTTGGATATTGGGCCATGTTGGGGTCCAGAGCTTATTGGGCTTAAAAGTAGTAATATTATGGGCTTGGACCATTTTAGAAGGTATTATGATTTATGTTTGATTGGATGATTGGATACAAGAATTAATCAATCACAAGATTTTTCATACCTATGACATCAAAGACCAAACATTCAAACCTTTATTCCTATATATTTAGTGTGTATATATATTTAGATATAGCCCAAAATAGAAAATTTTGATTTATTTCAGTCACTAAAATGTATTTTTTTTTATAATTGACTTATTTTTTTTAGAACCTTCATCGAAAATTTGTATAAATATCAACTCCAATAATGAAGAAACAGTCAAATTCTTTATTCCATATATACATTTAGATCTGATTTTACATAGAACCACTCATTTCTTATGTTTATTTACATATACTTTGTGTTTTATATTATTAATCCTAATTAATATATATATTGTGTTTTATATTATGCAATCCTAATTAATAATATATCATATTATTTATTGGTTTATATTTTCTTAATATGGTTTAATATGGTCTCAACTTATTTGCATGCGCAACCTCATCAATTAACTTTTTAAAAAGATAAAAGAATAAAATAAAGAAAAACTGATGCATTGTTAAAAAGTAAATACTCAAATAAACACTTTTGTCAGCAAATAACAGATCTTTTAAATGAATCATAATTGGACAACCACCCGCTTGACCAATGATAAATTTTCTAAATTTTTTATTTGAGTATAATCCTTTAAATTTTCATTATAAAATATGACTTATGACTCGTTTTTTTTTATGAGAGTATTATAAGTTGAATGTTACCAATTTATAACAATTATTTTATTAGGGATTATATTTTATTTTTTAGTATATTAGTAAGACTGCGATTACTGAAATATATTATGAAGTTCCAATGAGTATCGGCAAAAAAAAAAATATTATTAGATTTCGTTTAATGGGTAGATAAAGGGGTTTTTCTAAATATTAAAAAAAAAAATCACATATTAACATATTTAATATTCGAACAATTTCGAGTCAGAATTTTCTTCGCTCAGTCTTTCGTTTCTTGAAGCTCACATAGTTGTGTTATAGCTGTTGAAAGATGTTCAATATTGCACGTTCTGCTTTTCTGCAAAAATAGTGCATTATAGATCTTGTATCAAATTTTAATTCTAATTTAAATTACAAATATAATTATATTAAAAATTCATATTGTCGATAATCATATTAGCATATACTAAATTGAAACTTATACTAGAAAGTCGAGTACGAGTTTGATTTCAAAACAAATTAAATATATACTTAAAAAGTGAAGATCACTGAAAGACAATTCAAATTAATTTTTTATTAAAACTACCAATTTTTTGAAATTCTTACCGATTTCACCCAAGATCTATCGGGAAAAAAAAACCCAAGTGCATTTATATAAATGAGAAATTTAATGACTAAATTGACACTTTAAATCATAATTTAGGGACTATAATGTATTTCCCTCAAAGTGAAATGGACAAGAGAAATTAGGACAAAAACACCAAAGATGGGCAAAGAGTCTTTAGATAAAGGATGGTGAATTATGGAATAAAGTCTGCAAAGATAATGAAGAATAAAGTTACTTGGATAAACTTAATATTCTACAATTTTGTAAATTACTTAACTTTATATAAAGGAAGAATAGAATATTCAATTCATTTTCATAAAAAAAAGTTTTGGAATCTTAATTTGTTTTTATCTATCATTTCAAATTCTAAATAAATTCTTTGTTGACCCTTTGGGCAAGATCATATGAATGATACAAAAAAATATGTATAGATCTTATGGAGTATTAATTGTGTGTTTATATGTGGCTCTATCATAATTGCTCAATAAGCCATTATTTTAGTCTTTTTGACTAAGGACAAATAGGAAATATTAATTAACTAATTAATATTCAACGTCACTCTTAAATGCTTTATAAATATTGACATATGCATAAATTGATGATATGAACAACTGATTTTTAATGAATCAAAGAGTAGGTACTATATATATTGTATATATAGAGAAATTTTATAATCGATCAAATTTTATGTATTCGATCTATTATAAATTATTAGATTATTTTGGTAAAATAAACTCTATTACCACATCAAATAAAATACAACAAATTAACTTTATTAAATTCGATCTGTAATTTCTAAAATTGTCCATTATATCAGGAGTTCTATAAAATTAAAATTAAGTTACATTTGTTTCTTATTGCAATAATGATTTACATTATGAGTACTAGACATCATTGAGAGGCTTAAGTATGTTATCATCTCTATAATGGAGTAGAATATATATATATATATATATATGTAATATTAATGTTAATTTGTGTTATTGGTTACAAAAAAGACCTAATTATGTGTTTACATAGAGGGCTTGAGATACCCAGTGATAAATTGGTCGAAATTATGAACTTATGAAAGTTTAATTTTATTTCATAATCATTTTGGCCACGATTGCTTTATACTTGATGATAATACTATTTTGCTACATTCAAAATTGTTTAAAGGACCAATCTTGCGAACCCATATAGCTACTACACAAAATTTGCAATTATTTTGTCTTATTGGGCTACTATTTATTTAATGATTGTATCACTTTTATAATAAAAACAAGTATTGTGGTACCAAATTTATATATTTTAAAAACCATGGTACTAAAATGCAATTGGTTCCTCAAGCATCTATCATGAGTAAAATCTCCAGGTACAATACAACTAGGAAAATATTTTAATGCAAAAATTGTCAACATTAATAAACAAATATCAAATTAAATAAGCATTGAATTCCAAGAGGATATGATTTTCACATGCATAATAAATATTTTTATAATAATAATAATAAAAGTAAAATTAGAGAATATAGTGAATAAGGAGTTTGAGTATTGAATGAGTAATGGACAAATAGTTAAGTAGGTTTGGTGCAAAAATAATAATGATAAAAAAGTTTCCTCCCAATGGTAAGTCTGTTGCCACAAGGAAAACTTTGTTAGGCTATTTGCAGTTTTTTGGTATTATTTTGAAATTTTTATAACTGATAGAGTTTAAAGGATAAATCGAGTTAAATGCATATGGTCTGTTATAAATTATCTGACGTTTTTTTTGGATAAAAATATCAGATATTGTCACTATCAATGAGCTATAACAGACTGCCTCCATTGAATCCGGTCTTTAGAATCGCCCCCACAAAAATACACATTAGTTATATCATATATATAATATAATATTATATATATATATATATATATACACACACGCGGGTTAGGAGAGCTATTTTTCGGAGTTAGGAACTTTGAATTTAAATTACCAAAAAAAAAAGAATTTTAAATTTGGATATATGTAATATAACTTTGTAACTTTTATGTTGCATGTATAAATATATGTTAAGTGTATCACTAACTATTCTTGATGCATGTAAGGAAAAAAAAAAATGACGTTAAAATAAACTTGAAAAATTATACATAATTGCATTTTATGTTGTTAAAAACAATGGTTTCTACGTAAATTAATATGAGAAAACTAAACTAAAATAAAATTAAAGGAATAATATTATAAAAGAAAATAGTACACAATTTCCATGATTTGTCTCAATTGTCAAAGTATACTTCAAAGGACAAGAATAAATAATATAATAGTATTATATATATGGTACCAAATTTAATTGAATACAACAATAATTCTCGTGCATACAAAATTTAATTTCCATAATTGTCGAAAATAAAAGTAGACAAACGATTTTATGAGTGCAATTAATACATATATTTTTGTGTGAAATAAATGATGAGAGGGGATATACACGGGATTTTAGTCTTTATGTGGGTAGTTTTGCATTGATGACTATTGTAACTAATATCATGACTCTAATTATGAGACACTTAAAACTTTGCATGTCCAAGATTTCATAGCATTTAAAACCCCTAGAATTTAAAAACCAAAAACAAACCCTAAAAATTCCTTTTTTAACTCTCTATTATCTATTATTTATTATAATTATTAATTTATAACCCCCATAAATTATCAATATTATTAATTTATGAGAGGATATAAAACCCTAAAAATTCCCTTTTTTACTCTCTATTATTTAATAAACTTATTAATTTATTATATTTATTAATTCCTTTTTTTTTAGCTAATTACCTTGAATCTAGTGTTAGCCTTGGGAGGAGTTTAGAATTAGTACTGAAAATTGAATCAAATTATTTGATATTCGACTCAAACGTTAAAAGTTCGTTCGAGCATTAAATTTGAACAATGTTTTTGTGTTCCATTAGTGAAGCTTGGCCGAGTTCGCCCAATTAAAACCCTAAATTTCTATATCAATTTATATTCCATGTATATCATTTTATCGAACCAATATTTTTCACGTTCACATATATATTTTGAAAAATTATTTTATATACATGATATTTTTATGGAATAATTCTCGGATAAAAGGTATTTTATTATCTAGATTGTCATCCTCCACCGTACACTATTTAATATAAAATAGTTAAAGTATTTTTTATAATCATACTCATATATTTAATAGTTCGATCTGTCGTAAAATTACCTATTTAATATATTAAAATAATTTGTTGAACATAATTTCAAGAATTTTGTCCTTACAATAAAATTGGTATCTCTCTCAACCACAGCTTTGTCTTCTCCACTATCCGACACACTGCACAATCTCTGTATATAGCGTAAACTTGATGCCTTATAGTAGTGCAAGCAAAGCAATCAACCCCCCCCCCCCCCACTTTTTTATTTTTGAATAATTTACTTTAAGAAAAATTCCACCTCTCTAAAACTTTATTTAGATTTTGAATGGGTGGGATGTTATTTCTTATTTTTATTTTTAAAAAATTAAGAATTTTATTTTATTTTAGATGTCGACATATAGGTTTGAAACTATGCAAGAAAGATTATTTTTTATAAAAAACATAATGATTAGGTTAATATGATATATATCTTTTGAAAAAGTCACTTATTTGTGAAAAGTAGTATGAATTTATTTTTGTTTTATAAAAATATTTAGACATATATAAGTAAAAGTCAATAATTAAGATATTCAAACTTACGTAAATTAATTTTATTTCCACATGTTACCATATTTAAAATTAAAATATGTAATTGTATATATTAAGATATATAGTGATAAATAAAACCTTTATAATTAACTGTCAAATCATATATAAAAATACGATTTCTTGAATTTTATTAATAGAAATGCAATTAAATCCATTTTTCAAGGAAATTTGAGATTTTTAAATATTTCTTATAGTATTTCTCAATAACATTCTAACGAGAGACGAAATAAATGTATTTTTAGTGAAAATAATCTATAAAAAATTGAAAAATAGAAAATCCAATCAAACATTCCATCTCTCTCTCTCTCTCTCTCTCCTATAAGCTCATATTATAAAGTGCTAAACCACTTCATTCACTTCTCAAACCAGCCCCTTCAAAACTCTCTCTATCCCTTAAACCTTTGTATCTTCTTTTCTTCAATTATCCATCCTACTTATACTTTGGCCAAGCAAAAACATGACCATTTTTCTCTTCAAAGTTTGTCTTTTGCCATTGAAGAGGTTTTAACTTCAAGAATTGTCAACTTGTAAGTATTATTTTTGTTTCAACTTTCAAGCCCAAAGCTAAATATATAATAATAATAACAATAATAGTACATACACTATATGTATTATGTATGGCTTTCTTGACATAATCTATTATTGTCTTTTTCAGGTAATCAAGTTGAAGAAATTTGAGTGTTTTTACTCTCTTGTTAGCTTTCCTTATCAAGATATTTTTTATTTGCTTAACTTAAATCATTATTATATTGACAAAACTTCCCTTTTTAAATCAAATCATTGAAGCCCACAAAAAACCCACTTCTAATTTGGTCTCAAAATAGCAAAAAGACAAATTTGCATCATTTTTATTTATTTTTTTAAGGGAAAAAAATAGACTAAAATGGAAATTCCTATGAGCCAAGAAGAGGAGATGCCAATTCCACTAAACACTAGATACATTGGTGAGCCCATAATCCACAATCACACCATTATCCCTTCTTCTTCTTCATCACCCCCTCAAATCCCATCATCCACACATGAAAACACCAAGAAAATTGTGATCATAAAATACAAAGAGTGCCTCAAAAACCATGCAGCATCAATGGGGGGAAATGCAACAGATGGGTGTGGAGAATTCATGCCTAATGGGGAAGAAGGCACTTTAGAAGCCCTAATTTGCTCAGCCTGCAATTGCCATAGAAATTTCCATAGAAAAGAAATTGAAGGCCAACAAGAACAACCCACCTCATCTTTCAACAATACTAGTTGCTATTATAATGTGAATCCAAAGATTGGTAGAAAAATTTATGTGGGCCATCCTCAAAATTATCATAGTACAGGGAAATTTATCTCTTCAAGGGATATGATAAATTCTTATGATAATTCAGATGATGAGGAGGTGGGTGGGGTGGGTGGGGTGGGGGTAGGGGTAAGGCAACCTCAAATGGTGAAGAAGAGATTTAGAACAAAGTTTAGTCAAGAGCAAAAGGAGAAAATGTTGAAGTTTGCAGAGAGAGTTGGATGGAAGATACAAAAACAAGAGGAGGCTTTGGTGCAAAATTTTTGTCAAGAAATTGGGGTTAAAAGAAGGGTACTTAAGGTTTGGATGCATAATAATAAGCATCATTTTGCCAAAAAGAACAATCTTTTGCCAAATGATGGTGATCATCAAGATCAAGGCTAGAGTTAGTATATTGGGATTTGCTAGATTTGAAGTTTTATATCTGATCGGAAAATTCAAAATTTTATGCAGTATGTAGATCAACAGTCTCAGTGTGACATACATAATTGACGTGTTTTGATGAAATACACCATGTTTGGTGTAGCATAGAATGACTAATATGATCCAACTTTAGTGCTAGTTTTGCTATAATGTTAATGGTCAATGTAATGTAGCCAAGGGATTGGCTCTTTGGTAGAATTTAGTGATTATTGGTGAGATATCTTTAACACTCATTGTATAAATTTCGCTCTATAATGAATTCTAGGTATTGGGCTATTCAGAATATTTCGTCGATTTGAATTAAGATGTCATTGGATGGGCCAATTGTTGGACTTAGCTTGGAGTTGGATAGCCTTAGTATGTGTTAAATTAGCCCATTATGTGTAGAATGGACTTACATATTGTACTTGAGGATGTTGTATGATTTTGGTTATATAGAAATGAGTTTCTTTTAAGTTATTTTAACTCTTTGAATTGAAGCTATATTGACTATTGTTATCATTTATAAGTGCCATTTTGTTTCAATTTAGATTACCTTAATTTTTGTGACCCGGGATAATATATAAATGTAACATTCGAACCGAAATGAATAGTGATTTTATCGAAAACTTTAAAATGAATCAAATATTTATGATTAAACATAACTTATGGTCGCACATGCTTGCCAAATATCCTCCGAAAATTTTGTTTTTAAGATAACGCTTTTGAATTAAACATGCGTTTTACTATGAGATTTTTTTCAAAAAAAAATATATATATATATATATATATCACATATCCTCAAAAATTCAATTTTTTTCTCTAACGTCTTACATTTAAACACATGTTACCATATTCACATATTTTCAAAATACATTATTTCTTTTGTATAAAGAAAGGAACATGATGAGATGAAACTTCAATTATCATATATTTATAATGGGCGTTTGGTCATAAAGACATTATTTATATGATTTGGCAGATAAAACGTACTTTCACATTCACACTTGTAATAGAAAAGTTTATTTGTTATTCGAGTAATACATAATGAATGTGAGACACACCGCTATTGAGGTTAAATTTGAGCTACAAAATACTGCAACTAGTAAAAGTTGGACCCACGATCCAACCAAGTCCTTCGTATACGATACTTCTTTTTGTATCAAAAAATCACAATTATTGATAATAAACGGAGAAATAATTTAATTCATTACATTAAAAACTTGGCTAAAATAAAGATTTCCACAAAATTAGTATTAACTCCATTTTGAGATAATTTACAAAAGATAAAGGCAAAATATAAACTACGGATATATTTAAATATTGTGAAATCAAATAATTAGAGTGAGATTTTCAATTATGTTATTTTATATGTATGAAATAGAGTGTCAAAATGTTAGGGGTTGTAGTTATACTATGAATGTAAGTTGAGGGGTCAAAGTGCATTTAAATTAGTTTAAGGGGAGTAATATAATAAAATAGCAAACTATGAGGGGTGAAATGTGATTACTCTTTATATATAACGATAAAATTAAATTGAAAAAGTATATGAAAAAGTAAAACATTTCAAGTCTCACGCACTAAGCTCTCCAGTGCGTGGATTTTCAATCGTCAGTCAGTATTCGCAACCTAATCAATTGATTTTTAATAGATTTCTGAAGTGTTCAATCTGAATATCTGTGGATAATGATGTTGATTTAGTTTTTTGGATCAGTTTTTTCTTTCCTTTATCTATGTTGAAATTTATGCTTCGTGTATTGATGCTAACTGTTTTGATTGGCATACATGTTGTATTGATGATACAAGGAAACACCCTTTTGATTAACTTCCCTTAGTTTTGCTCCTTGCATAAATTTGTTCATAATTTTTAGTCTTTAAGTTTTGTTCTTTGAATTGGTTTGGATTATCACTTGACTGTTACCAACTTTATCAGAACAGGAAAAAGGGTTTATTCTTGTGTTGGTGAATTCTAATCTGAAAGAAAAGATTTGCAAAGATGGCGAACTATACTCTCATTAGCATACTTGAAAAGGTGAGTTAGGACAGCTTTTTTCAACTCTGATTGTATTTGTTGAACATGTTATTTAATTTGTTTATGCTAAACAGATGACAGGAAAGGATAAGGATTATAGATATATGGCAACTTCTGATTTGCTTAATGAATTGAACAAAGAGGGATTTAAAATTGATGTTGATCTTGAAGCAAAACTGTCAAACATTATTATAAAGCAGCTTGATGATGCAGCAGGCGATGTTTCTGGATTAGCTGTGAAGTGGTTAGCCCCTTGTATACTGTTGTTTTTACTGCTGCGTATTTGCTTTGTATACGAATTATGCCTAAGCTTTGTTTGGCGTTCTTAATACTATGGTGCTGATATCTCATTGTACTTTGTTTTGATTCAATGTGAATTTGTAGTCTCGCTCCATTGGTGAAAAAAGTTCGTGAGCAACAGGTTCTTGATATGGCTAATAAGCTTTGTGATAAATTGCTCAATGCAAAAGAGCAAAATCGTGACGTTGCCTGCATTGCTCTAAAGACTATCGTTTATGAAGTTCCCACCTCATCTATTGCACAATCTATTCTTGTATTCATTTCTCCAAAATTGATACAAGGAATAACCTTACAGGTTAGTCACAATATACTATTCTTCTTTGTGTTTCTCAAACTTGGATAAAGCAAATACTATCCAGAGTAATTTACACATTGATTTTTATAATTATTATTATGTGATCATATTAGCCTTTGTACCACTTTGCATGTTTTTGGAAATAATTTTTTATTCCTCAGGTTCAATTTTACTTTATGTATTTTTCTTTATTATGAAATTCCTTTCTCCTCCATCTTTTC
This sequence comes from Verbascum thapsus, assembly GCA_963669365.1. Taxonomy (NCBI): domain Eukaryota; kingdom Viridiplantae; phylum Streptophyta; class Magnoliopsida; order Lamiales; family Scrophulariaceae; genus Verbascum; species Verbascum thapsus. The sequence continues at coordinate 5,287,984 of OY770106.1, forward strand.
TTGTCTTTAGGGAATGAGCACAGAAATCAAATGTGAATGCCTTGATATTCTGTCTGATGTTCTTCACAAATATGGGAATCTAATAGCATCAGATCACGAGTTATTATTAGGTGCATTCTTACCCCAGTTGATTTCCAATCAAGCCAGTGTCAGAAGGAAGGCTGTTTCATGTATTGGTAGGACTAACTAAACAAAATCTTTTGAATGGTTATCTTCTCATTTTCTTGTGGTATGCATCAATTGATGTTGCACTTCCTTTAACAAAACTTCTGCTATAGGTTCTCTTGCTTCAAGCTTGTCTGACGATTTGCTGGCAAAATCTATCAATGAAGTTGTTCTACTTTTAAAACATAAGGCCACAAAATCTGAAATTGCACGCACAAACATTCAGATGATCGGGTCTTTAAGGTATCAAATTAGCATTCCTTGGATGTTAATGTGTCTATGGTTATTATATTGCTTCTACATTTTTCCCTTATATATGTTAAAAATGTGTAGGATGTCATTTTAGTTTCTGCAAAGAGCTCTCATTCAGAAATTTCAGAATTTTACTGCTTCCTCCATCAATTTTTTTTTTTCTTTTTTCGAGACGTTCCAAATTAAGATTACGTTTCTTTATTAAATGGATTTCTTTTGTAAAATTTAATGATCCGATGCCTCAAAACTGTTCAACTTTACCTGTATTTTATACGTCTATTTTATGGCACATTCCTTTAACCAGTGTTTCTTGAGGTAATTACAAAACCAGATAAGTTTTGGTCGTAGCTTTAATATGGATTAGTGAACTCGAGTGATGGTATGCGACACAAGTTTTAGTTTCTATTGTTAACACTGGATTCCGGAAAGTGATTAATGAAGTTGAAGTAGATGATAAAGCTGCGAAGTAAGGAGGAAGTCTCCGATAGTGAAGTAGGATCTTGAGAGATGCTTTTCCTGGGCTGTCTAATATATTTTTTTAAAGATTGATTGAGACCTTTTCTTTTTCCTTTTACATTTTCCCGTTGTTTGATATCGGATCTGCTGGTGTTTAAGCCGTGCTGTTGGCTATCGCTTTGGTCCGCACCTTGGAGATACAGTTCCATTACTAATCAGCTACTGTAATAACGTGTCAGAGAATGATGAAGAGCTTCGTGAGTGTAGCCTGCAGGTACTTTCTCTTTTGATGTTTTTCAGTGGTCACTACTAACAATGTGCAGTGATGCAATAGTGATTGTGAATTCTTTTTTTTGCCTTCTCTCCATTCACATTCATTCTATCTTTCTATTTTTGAATTTTAGCACATTGTTGTTGTAGGCACTTGAAAGCTTTTTGCTGAGGTGTCCTAGAGATATCTCTTCCTGGTGTGACCAAATTTTACATCTTAGTTTGGAGTTTCTTAGCTATGATCCAAATTTTACCGATGACATGGAGGAAGATACGGATGAAGGAAGTTATGAGGAAGAAGAGGATGAGTATGTTGTAAACTTAAGGTGTTAGATATTTATTTATGATAATATTTTATGCTAAATATTACTTTATGGACTTGTAGTGAGAGTGCTAACGAATACACAGATGACGAAGATGTCAGTTGGAAAGTTCGGAGAGCCGCAGCCAAATGCTTGACGGCTTTAATTGTTTCTCGCCCTGAGATGCTCTCAATATTATACGTGGAGGTATACAGTTATTCTAAGTGTTTTTGAATAGCCTATTTCATTCATAAATTGTTCATATATTCCTTGCTATTTTGCCATTTCTTTATATGGTAATTGTTGGAAGTACGATAAATTTTAGCTTAAACAAAACAAGTTACATTTATATGATCACTATAAAAACATTTAGTATTTCTTTTAAACTTAACATTACAGTTACAGCTGAATATTCAAGTAATAAAATACTTGATTAATTTACAAAATCCTGGCCTCAAATTTAGTTGTACGAGCAGTTTTGGACCGAAAACATCGTCTCAGACATCTTATTAATAAATTTTTGACTGCAAAGTTAGCACCTAAATGAGCTCATTTTGAAAAACCATCTTGCTATCTTTTCAAAAATTTAATTTGACTCTTACAACTATTGAATCCTCAAACATGCAGCAGGATGTTTATTTTGTCTTCCGTTTGTATCATTATTGCTAAATTTTATATTTACACCTTTTGTTGCCATATTCCAACTAGTTTTTGAGGACCAAGAAATAGATGTTCTTCGAAAGTAAAATCCTTTTGTTCTTTGTACCCTACAGGTTCTCTTTTGTGTTCAGTTGATTAATGTGTAATGGTTGACTTTTAAAGAATGAGACTACTCTTTTCACAGGCTTGTTCAAAGTTGATTGACAGGTTCAAAGAAAGGGAAGAGGAAATCAAGGTAAGAAAGAACAATACAATTAGGCTATGTATTCTCCTAGGTTGATTGGCTAACTTATCATTCTGCAGATCGATGTGTTTAGTACGTTCATCGAGTTACTGAGACAAACAGGAAATGTTACGAAAGGCGAGACAGATTTTGATGAATTGAGGTAAGATATTCTTCTTCTAGTATGACTTGTTAAATTTTCTTCTTGAGTTTAGATTGTTTAATTTAATTGTGGTTATTGATATGATGTTCTTATCTGAGAATTTTGACAAAGACAGTGTGGAATGTGGATGTGGACCACGTATGTATAAAATAATAGCTATTTTCATTATTGTACTTGTGTGGTTTCTTAGAATGAACTGACTTCACATAGGATAATAATTCCAGGAACTTTTGATAGCTTAACCAGGAATGAACACTTGGCAATCAAATGATCTGATCAAAAAACTTGAAGTTGCTCGGAAAGACTTCAAACTGATATTCATTAAGTTGGCTAAAGATCAAATTCTTTTACTGTAACAAAAAACTATCATTGCTCCAGACTTATGAAAGAGATAAAGTTCTCCAGGTCTATAATCAGAGAAAATGTGTTAAAGATTAGTGTTTTAAACTTAACTAGAAAAGCAAAGCAGAAAAATAGGATGGTCTGTGGATTGGGGGTTAAGTACAAAAAAAGTGAACTCTTTATGTTCCTAATTCCTTTATTTGTATGGAAAAGTGCAAGATCTCTGTCTATTGAGTTATATACATTCTGCTTTTTATAGTACATCGTTGAGGAAAAGGAGAATGTTTGTGTCAGGACATATCGGTTTATTCTGACTGTGAATCTTGTCATGTTATGCAGTCCCAGATTTCTATTGAAGCAAGAGGTGCCAAAGATTGTTAGATCACTAAATAAACAGCTACGTGAAAAATCTATCAAGACAAAGGTAGATAAATGTTGCTGTATGCAGTTATGGTGTTCAATATGGAGCTTCTAAAATTAATTTATTTTCATGTCTTACAGGTTGGTGCTTTCTCAGTTTTGAAAGAACTGGTAATTGTTATACCTGATTGCCTTTCAGACCATATCGGATCTCTTACTCCTGGAATTGAGAAAGCACTATGTGTAAGTTTACCCCTTATGTGGAATTTGTAAGTCTCTGAGTTTCATTATTTTTCTGTATGTTGCTAAAACTATTTTAAATTTTCCTTTCACCTCCATCAACAGGACAAATCCTCCACCTCAAATTTAAAGATTGAGGCTCTTGTTTTTACAAGATTAGTGTTAGCCTCACATGCCCCTTATGTTTTCCATCCCTATATCAAGGTAATGACGTATACAACTGATACTCATTTCTAGAAGTCTCTGACCTTTTTTGAAATAGTGCTGATAGTAGGAAATCAAATCACATGTCATTATGATTAATTTGTCATTAAAGGAAGATCAGTATTAGAAGGATGTGCCATTTGGTTGCTCTGGAAATGTATATTTTACCGTTATGCAAGAAATGCATGTTTATATTTTGTTTGTAATGGACGTATTTATAATGCTGAAGCATGATGATCTTTCAAGATAATTTTGTCAAGTTATCAGAGAAGACGTCCTGTAGAATGGATGATTTTCACAGAATAGTTGTTATGGAATTATCGAAATATTATTAAAACATTATGTTTGGTTGGCTTATCCAACCCAATAATTTTGTCTTTGATGTAATACTGAATAGCTGAAGCATATAACCAGAAAGTTCTATTATATAAAAAATTCTGCACATCTAGCATAGCTCTTTATCACTAACATTATCACCAACATTTCAGACATTATTGTAATGTAGCACTTTGGTCAGTCATTTGGTGCCATGGAAAATAAATTACTGCATGCATACGATTTCTTGGAATCATGGCTTACAATTTCAGGCCTTTGAGTGGAAAGAATGAAATTTTAACTTAAGCTCTGTATAACATATCTAAATGTGAACTAAGATTATAACGTGGATTGTGGAATCGTAGTGGTTGTTACCGATCCTTTGCATCTTACAAATTCAGCTTTTATACTGGTGGTGCATATTATCATTATGGTCACCAAGTTCATCAAGTAATGAATCAAATTCATTTGATCCATACACTGTATAACGTATTGTTGTTGCTTTTATCTTAGGTTATTTTTGATCCAGTTTTATATGCTGTTGGTGAACGGTATTATGGAGTTACAGCAGAGGCATTAAGAGTATGTGGAGAACTTGTTCGTGTTGTTCGACCAAATATTGAGGTCTGTTATTTCATTCTCTGATTTCTGTTTGGCTTCTATAAGTTGGTCATCCTCTTCCTGAAAATTTGATGCAATTTTGTTGCACAGAGTTATGATTTTGATTTCAAACCGTATATCCATCCAATATACAACGCAATCATGTCACGCTTGACAAACCAAGATCAAGATCAGGTTGTTACATCTCCTTGCTTTGAAATTTTGTCATCCCATCACATTTTTTTAATCCAACTACTCTCTTGCAGGAGGTGAAAGATTGTGCCATTTCTTGTATGGGGCTTGTGGTTTCTACATTTGGTGATCATCTTGGGGTGGAATTACCTGCATGCCTTCCTGTGCTTGTGGACCGAATGAGAAACGAGATAACTCGACTTACAGCTGTGAAGGTTTGTGAAAGTTTGTGAAAGTCTCTTCTTAAACAAGCTCATGATTTATGGTTAGTAATTAGTGGTTCATGTGAGCCTTTTCTAGCACATCAAGTTCTGGACCCTCTTTCTTTGTTAACAGGACTGTCTTCACTAGAGTGATCGTGTATAAAATTGATGAACTTCAAACAGCAACTTTTTCTACTCTTTGAGGACCGAATTTGTTGGACATGTACTATTGACTCTTCTCTCTGAGGCAAGCTGATGAATCGGAACTTGACTATGATTTTTGGATAGGGATAATGAGCATAATATAAGGTGGACTTGGGTTGGTGTATAAATTAATTTGTTTGGGGACTTATCTCATAAGTCAATGGTCATAAATTAGATTGAGAAAAATATTACATAGCTCTCAATATTTCGAGGTGTTGTCTTGAGTTTCTTGAATTTATTCTCCATAAAGAATATAATAATCCTTTCGCATATCCTTTGCAGGCTTTTGCTGTCATTGCCGGTTCTCCTTTGCACATTGATCTATCTTGTGTACTGGAGTATGTCATTTCAGACTTGACTACATTCCTCCGAAAGGTAGGACTTGCTATCCTTCCCAATGGCTTTTGAATGATTTTCCTAGAATGAGGTTCTGACTATTTAAAGCTTCTGAATTTCTTTCATGTTTTCCTGAGATAGGCCAATCGATCTCTAAGACAGACGAGCTTGGGGACACTAAGCACACTCATTGACGGTTATGGCGATAAAATTGGTTCAGCTGCTTATGAAGTCATTGTTGTGGAACTTTCGGCTCTGATAAGGTTTCACATATTTGTTTGCTGCTAATCTTTGCAATTGCCTTGCTGTTGCATTTTTCATAGTTTTGGGTGATAAGCTATTGGGATAATTACTGCACACCCCCATTAAAATTGGGTAATAAGTTAAACACCATCTGTTAATCCTGACAAATATATTTTTACTTGACGTAGGAAGTTATGGTAATTTCTCAAATCTCGGGTTTTTTAGTAATTAGGGGTTCATGCAATAAATGTCTATGCAATTTACTCTTAGGGTGTGTTTGTATCAAAGGATTTGAAACTATGGATTTCAAATTCATCGACAAATCCATTTAAGTTCGTTTGGATGAATTAATGTTACGATGGATTTCAAATCTCTTGTCATTAATTTTAACCTATTTTCTCCATAACCACGGTGGATTTCAAATGACACCTTTTAGGTGTCATTTCAAATCCTTCCTCCAAATCCCCTCCCTAAATCCAAATCAGTCAATCCAAACACACCCTTAAGTTATTTATCAGTGATCAGCATGTAATTTTGATACTTATATCTTCTTTATTATTTTCAGTGACTCAGACTTGCATATAAGTGCTCTAGCTTTAGAGCTATGCTGTACACTAATGGCCGATAGAAGATTTGGTCCAAATGTTGGTTTAGCTGTCAGGAACAAAATTCTTCCCCAGGCAGTAACTCTTATTAGTAGCTCGTTGTTACAGGGACAAGCCCTTCTGGTATTAATTTTACACCATGCTGTTTAATAATTACATGGAATGGTTTTGCTTTATTATAACCTTGTATTTGGAAACTACAGGCACTGCAAAACTTTTTTGGTTCATTGGTTTCCTCAGCCAACACCAGCTTTGATGAACTTCTAGACTCCCTTCTCTCAACCGCGAAATCATCTATCCTAGCTGGTGCTGTTGCAAAACAGGCTTTATCTTCTATTGCTCAATGTGTAGCTGTTCTTTGTCTTGCTGCGGGCGATCAGAAATGTTCATCTACAGTAAATATGCTTACAGATCTCATTAAAGCTGATAGCAGTACCCATTCAGTATGCAAATCTACTCTTTATTTATCTTTCCTTACTCATCGTGATAATTAATTTAACTAAAACTTAAATTGTGATAAATCTGGAATTTTAAGGATATATTGCTAAGACATGAATTCATGCTTATGTCGATCACATGTGCAGACACCATAATCCCTAATTGTTGATTATGTACCTCGTCCAGAATGAACTTTGCTTGCCTTCTTCTTTTGGAGTACTTCACTTGGTGTGGATCCTTCAATGTAATAGAAAAATCTATAGATCTAGTATTATTGTTAGGGTTGAGATAATACCTCTCTTTTTCAACAAAGGGTTATGTCTTTACTCATTGAGAGAGATCTTAAGAAATGCCATTGTTATAACTCCTAGTGTGCTAATTATATACACCATATCTTTTCATAGGCCATGCAACATCTCTCTTTGATGTGCTTGGGGGAGATAGGGAGGAGAAAAGATTTAAGTTCTCATCAGCATATAGAGAATATTATTATAGAGTCCTTCCAATCACCTTTTGAAGAAATAAAATCTGCTGCATCATATGCTCTTGGAAATATTGCTGTTGGCAATTTACAAAAGTATCTGCCCTTTATCTTGGACAAAATTGATAATCAACAAAAGAAGCAGTATCTGTTGCTCCATTCTCTAAAGGAGGTTTGTTCCTGACAACTCAGTTGAGAGGATTTTATGTAATCAACATTGCATGATAAACTTGCTTGCTGAAAAGTGAAAACTCTGTGTAACAGGTCATTGTGAGGCAATCTGTAGATAAAACAGAATTTGATGATGTTAGTGTTAAGAAGGTCACTAATTTGCTCTTTAATCACTGTGAAAGTGAGGAAGAAGGAGTTCGCAATGTGGTGGCTGAGTGTCTCGGAAAAATCGCCCTCATTGAACCAGTAAAACTTGTTCCTGCACTTAAGGTATCCTTTCACACGCGTATCATTCTTATAAAGGGTGGAATTTTTTTTTTTTTATTTTGATTTTTATGCACTTAATGATTTGTTTGACAAAATTATAGGAGAGAACATACAGTCCAACTTCGTTCACCCGAGCAACAGTAGTCATTGCAGTGAAATATTCTTTGGTCGAACGACAAGAGAAGATAGATGAGATTTTGTACCCTGAGATTTCATCTTTCTTGATGCTTATCAAGGATCAGGACCGGGTAATTGATATAAGTATTTCAAGACTTTAGAGTCATAATCCAAATTATTACTTCCGCATTGAGGAGCCTACATTTTATATATTACTCCAATTTTGGATGTTAATTCTCATCAACTGTAATTGAAATGCATTATGGTTTGTCGGTGTATGGCAGCATGTGAGGCGTGCTTCAGTATTGGCCTTGAGCACTGCAGCTCGTAATAAGCCAAACCTGATAAAGGGCCTTCTTCCAGAACTGTTGCCACTTCTATATGATCAAACAGTCATAAAGGTACCTATCATTTGCTATTAGCCAAACCTGAAGATAGTTGTAATTTGGATTTTCTCATTAATAATGATGTTCGATTATATATTTTAAGAATAATAATAATAATAATAAAATGAAAAGTTTACAGTATTCCTATTGGGTATATTTACTGATCAAAATAATGAAGCAGCAGCCAATGACCTCTCATTGTCTGAATAATCCTTTTATTATAGATAAGCTGTAGCAATATAATGATACAAACAGGAAAGAAAGTTGAAATGTCTGTTGAATGCGCTATTCCGCCCTTCATGTTTTTTCTTTTCTGTAGAGAGAAACCATAATCACTGGATACATAAATGGATGTGCTGATAGGATACATTAATTTCTATTTGGATAATTCTCTTTTACGTTATTCTGAATTATCAAATAAGGGATTTGGAAACAATACCAAATTATTGGTTGAACATTGAGTGTTGGACTTGAAAGTCTCATTTATGAACAGAAGGTTAATTGGTCAATTTTATTCATCTTCTTATTTTCATATGCAGAAAGAGTTAATCAGGACCGTGGATTTAGGTCCTTTCAAGCACACAGTAGACGATGGGCTTGAATTAAGGAAGGCTGCTTTCGAATGCTTGGACACTTTGTTGGACAGTTGTCTTAGTCAAGTGAATGCTTCGTCTTTTATCGTTCCATTTCTTTTATCTGGTTTAAATGGTGAGTCAATCTAGAACATACTGATCATTGTCCCTTGATATGTTAGGGTGTGTTTGGATTAAAGGATTTGAAATCTATGGATTTAAAATTCATCGACAAATCCATTTAAGTTTGTTTGGATGAATTCATGTTACGATGGATTTCAAATCCCTTATCATTCATTTTGACCTATTTTCTCCATAACTACGGTGGATTTCAAATGACTCCATTTTAGGTGTCATTTCAAATCCTTCCTCCAAATCCCCTCCCCAAATCCAAATCACTCAATCCAAACACACCCTTAAGTAATTGTGGATAATTATGTGAAGATTATGGCCCGTTTGAACTCCTCATTTGCAGATCATTATGATGTCAAAATGCCTTGTCATCTTATCCTCTCAAAATTGGCCCATAAGTGTCCATCTGATGTCTTGGCAGGTATTTTTTTGCTTTTATTGTTTTAATGGCTGCATGTAGTCCTAAATCCTAATACTTTCTACTTAATCAATGTAATTTGATATTAATCCCATTCTCACCAAATGATTTCTATTCCAGTATTGGATTCTTTGGTGGATCCTCTCCAGAAAACTATCAACTTTAAGCCTAAGAAAGATGCCGTCAAGCAAGAAGTTGATCGTAATGAGGACATGATTCGGAGTGCCCTGCGTCCAATTGCATCCTTGAATCGCATAAGGTATTGTTAACTTTTTGTAAAGGGCAATTATCAGATAATCTATTTTTGCTTAAAACACTATTTTTTTTCCAAAACATTGATGAGATTACTGAATTTTCTGGATTTTGATGAATAGTTGTTGATTTTCTTTTTCATTTTTGGTAATCAAGCATTGAAATTTGTTGAACGTAGCTGAATTTTATTTTTGTTGAATGCTTTTGGCATCGTAAAATGCTACAGTTATGATTTTCACTTCGATAAAGCACGACACTTTTACGCCATGCCTAGAGCCTTTAACAGTGTATCTTTGTTTTCTGCAAATGATTTTTTTATCTACTTTTAGAATCAAATTTCGAAATTTCCAATTTTAATAGTAATATCGTTCTTCCTTTTAACATTTGCAGTGGGGGAGATTGTAGTCACAAGTTTAGGAATCTCATGAACGAAATCGGTAAGTCCCAAACATTATCAGAGAAATTTTCCTCCATTAGAAACGAATGAAGAGGTACCGAAATCCATGCTTTAAGTCGATGCTGTGGAAATTTCTGAGTTAACATGTTTTCGATTTTTTTGGGACAAGATAAACGAGGAATTGAAAGCGTATGTGGGTCCCATGAAAGTCGAGTCATATACTTAAATTGGGTTTTAAGTTCTGATTTGTTCAAACTCGGTCTGAGCTAGAATTTTGTCGGGATTTGAGTTTTATTATGAAGTTGGCTTTTATATATCCTGCTGATTCCCTCAGTCTGTGTAATGTGAACTGAAACTGGATATACAAGTAACATTCAATTCTTCTTAATTATTTGTAATTTGAGATAGATTTTTAAAAGACTACAATTTGAATCGAATTGAAATATTCTGTTATCAAAGTTTTTGTTTTTCAGTTAAATCTTACTTTCTATTTTAGATTTCTGGGTTATCTTTTTTTTTTTTTTTTTATCACTAAAATGTTGAAAGATAATAGTAAGTAGCTAAAGGCAGTGGTTCGATAACATCACTAATTTAATTACTTTTAGATTTGGTGGATAATAATTTGAGAACCTAGAAAATTTATTTTCTTAATTTGGTTGGGTAAATATAAGTGTAATTTATAAAATGACTGAGTTATGTTTATAATATAAAATTAATGATAAAATGAGTAAATTTTACTTGTTACATATGTACGAATTTGTTAAATAGATGATAAGTGAAGCTCTGTTTTTGTTAGTAAATGAAATGATCACTTACTTGATTATATCAATAGCACGTAATGATTGTTAAAAATTACTACTGCTAGTTTTAACACATTTTTGAATTCGCATTTTTAAAAAAATTTACAATGATCATTATTAATATATTAATGTCCTATAAATATGATCGAGTATATAAATTAACATAACTTTTGATCAAGAAAATATTTTGCATTTCTAACAAGAAAAACACTTTTACTTTATTAGTGGTTTTTTAACTCTTTTTTTGTTTTTTCCCCTCTCCAACTCCATAGTTTTTTTACACACACATATATATAATATATATACACAAAGAGTATGTTATACAAAGAATTTGTTATATTTAAGAAATGATAAATGAAGGATGTGTTGTAGATGGCAATTAATATTGAGTCTAAACTTCAAAGGGGCGAAATGTACATGTTTGTAAGATATGGGTGTGAAAGTGAACAATTTGAAACTTGTGGAGCAGAGTGTAATTCAATAAGTATCACATATAAAACCATTTGTGCTTCAATTGGAACCCAAATTTTCCCCTCTTTTCCGGACTAGGGTTACATTCAAGAAAAAAAAAAAAGAAAACACCGATTAATCGAATTATCGTCTTTGAAGTTCAAGAAGTTCATTAGAATTTATCGCAAACATGGAAGGCGAAGAGGTGAACATCCAAGAACTCGCATCAAACCTATCTACTTATGAAGAACAGCTTCAACAGGTACTGTTTGTTCCATGTTTTTTATATATACACACATATGCATATATGTTATGATCCTAATTGCAAGGTATGGGACTTGAGTCCCACATCGGAATTATGGGGTTCTAATGTGGGATTTATATGGCTTTGGGCTCTTCCACCTCATTAGCTAGCTTTTGGGGTTGGGTTCTCCCAAGGTCATATCAATATATATGCGAATTGTTAGATGGAAATTGAAATTTTGTCGATTTCGTATTAATTTGAATCTGGTTAGTGTGAATTCCTGCAACTGTTTGTTATTAATCTGGATCTTCATGCCCATTTACATATTTCTCTTTCTTTGCGCATTGTTAAGTTTTGTTTTGTTGATTCTTTTAGGTTTCATATATGCAATTATTCAGAATGCAAAACACTTAGTATTCACTTAAATCCCTTGTCATTATTTTGCTGTTATGTGAACCAGGTCCGCCAACTACTGAGTGATGATCCCAAAAACTCAGAATTTCTGGACATGGCGAAGGAACTGGTGGAGGTGATCCATTTTATAGATTTGTGCTCTTGTTTACTATGGGGATCTCTTGAGTAGTGGGGTTCTATACTTTGGGCATTTTAAATTCTGTCTATCCCCTTGTCTGCTTACATGTTATTACCTAGAGTGGCTTTCAAAGTATTCCTTTGAGAATCGGAAAGCAATAACCATTTCGTATTATAAGCTATAGAACCTGAATAGTAGGTTATTATTTTCTTTCAAGTTAAGTTTCAATATCACAATCTTTCTCAACTATTATTATTGCTCGAACAAGCAGTTTTCAGGCCTGTGACTGAAGAAAGATGTATTAATTCTTTGTTTGTCAAGGTGAGGATATTTTATCTTGTTAAGAGTAATATGCATCCCTGGTGTAGAGAAGATTGGGGATTTGAGAAAATAATGGAGTGTGAGAGTTTATCAAGGTGCCCATCACTTGTTCTTGGTTCCATTGCAGGTGCTATGATTGGTGATGGCCAGCCTGCTCTGTTTCGTGATTTTCAGATGTCACTCTGGATTTGAAGTTCTTCTTTTCTCCATTTTTCTTCTTATTTCAATAGGATAAATTGTTTGTTTTAATTTGAACTCTCTGGTTTTGTGATCTCAGGTGATTGCTTTGACAGAAGAGCTTCTGGCAACTGCAAAAGAAAGTAATCCTGGATTTGGTACTGGGATTAGTGGTGAAGCATCTCCTAGTTTACATCCATCTGGGAGCTCCTTGAATGTGGTGAGTTACCTACAAACTTGTATTAAAGAACTCTTTGTATTTTATTTGTATTATGAGATTGAGTTTAAATCGTCCTTGATTCTGAACAAGGCCTTGATTCTTGGAAATTTACGAGTAATGGTGATAAGTTTCTTGTTGGCCATACTTCCTACCAATAAAACCATTTTTGTTTGGGTTGTTATTCAGAATTCAGGAATTGCTGATTATGGTGATAAGTTTCCTGTTGGCACCAAGGTTCAAGCAGTCTGGAGCGAAGATGGAGAATGGTATCTATCTATCTATCTACCTTATTTACCTTTTTATCCTCTTGGATCTGTTTGATTTAGTTGAATTTCCAGGTATGAGGCAACAATTGAGGCACTTACTCCAAATGGATATTATGTTCGCTATGATGGATGGGGAAACAAGGAAGAGGTATGATTTGGTTTTGCCATCTTGGAAATTTTATTAGTTCATCTATTTTCTAGTAAATTTAAGCCATCAAGAAATTGGGCTCCCCTCCAAATTTAAATTCTATATTATATGGCTGCCTAACATGTTGAATTTGGTTACATCATTAATTTATTGAGATTAAATTGAGTCTAGAAGGTGTACAGATCAAGCAACTTCTTCCCTTAGAAAACAAGAAAAGTGGGTGATGTTTAAAATAAATACTGAATAATCCTTTAATCTATAGAATAACTTATGTGACCAAAAGATTTTTTTTAAAGTGAAACAGACAGTAGTAATTAGGACTTTACTGGACATTTCTGAAAACATTTATTTTGTATTAGATGTGAACTCATGATTGGACTAATTATCGTACTATGCTAAAACTTGAGTTACGCCCTCTTTTTATTAATGTCGGTGCTTGCCTGGTGATTGTAGGTGGATCCTGATAATGTTAGAGCAATTCAAGAAGGCACTCCTGACCCTTTACTGGAAGCTGAAAAGATAGCTGTGGCTACAAAAGAAGCCCTTAAACGGAAGATTGCCCAATCTGCTGTTAAAGAATTCGAAAACTGGACTGTGCCACAAAAGCTTCAAATTGATCCCAATGATCCTGAAGATGTGGTATGTTTAGAACCACAGTAAATATTACGAGTATGATCATGTTGTGGCTGCATGTAGTAGTTTCTCATCAATTATGAAATTTCACCAAGTCTCCATACCTAGTTTTTCTTTCTTCTATATGATTATATGTTCAAACTGTTTATTTGATATGTTATGTGTCCTAATCGGAGAAGTTTGATAAAACTGTTTTTCTTGCTTGTATTTGCATCTCCAGTGGTTTTACTGGTTGACTGTAAATTTGACGTTTATTGGGCCGAGTTCTGTTTATTTGTTCTCTTTTATTTAGCATCTGTTGCTTTGCTATTGACAGAAAGCTGCAAAGCGGAAAAAGATACATGCTTTTAAGTCCAAGATGAGGATGGAAGAAAAAGAGGTTACACAGAATAAAAGGCAAAATGCCTGGCAGCAATTCCAGACTACCAAAGGCCGGGCTAAAAAGGTGACGTAATTGTTGAGAGCTCTTAGCTTCAAAATTTATGCAAATTCTCTTTTTCTTCGGATCTTTTATATCTCGTTTGTCTCCCTAAACTTGTTAGTCGCTTCTTTTAGGCTGAGCCATTAGCCAATTGTATATTAGACTAATGGGAATGAGCTAGTCTGTGGTGTGTTATTAAGAAAATCATCCGTCTTGGCAACTGGAATGACATGGTTTTTTCACATTTTATCCTACATAACAACTGAAAGCCAAGTAGTCTTGCAATATACATTCTACACAATATAGGATGGTCAGTCTATTTCCCCCTCTATTTGTGTACTTTATTTGATTTTCGGGTTTTGAACCTCAGATTGGTTTCTTCTCGGGTCGAAAGCGAGAGAGCATTTTTAAATCTCCCGAAGATCCATTCGGGAAGGTCGGTGTAGTTGGAAGTGGAAAGGGTTTGACTGATTTCCAGAAAAGGGAAAAGCATCTCCATCTCAAAGGAGCAAATATGGAAAGTGCTGATGATTAGATTTTGAAGCGTTTTCAAGTTCTCTTTCGGTTATGTAGATCCATGATGAGCTTGTTCAGATCCCTGCAGTGTGTGTTTATCGTATAAACGAAAGGAGGATCATATGATTTATTTATATCACAACAGCTTAGAGTTATACTGCGTTGTGTTTGTAACCTCATGTTCATGCTATATTTTCTTCTTTATTGGTGATAATTTGCTCAAGGCTAACATATGAACTTTTACTCTGTTTCTTTCTTCTTTCTACTGTGAGAAACTTAAATAGGCTATGGTATGTTACTAGTTATGTACAAAATTTTGTTTCAAGAGTCCATTATTAGGCAGAATTGTATTTTTTGGCTCAGTAATTTTGTTTGAGTTTAGTTTTTTATTCCGTTCTCACGTATAGTTTCATAACTTTTTAAATATTTTACATTTAGTTATAGAATAAAATTTAGTTATATTTATAATATAGTTAATAGTAAAATATACAATTTATATCAGTTATGGCGGGAACATAATACTACATCTTTATACTGCTGAATTAGCTTAATGACATAATAATAATAATTATTATTATTATTACGAAAAATTGCAATACTAATACTGATGAAGTACAGATAATTATACGTCCATCACGTCCAATACATAGATATGAATGTATGATTAAATTTGTCAATTCACTTATTTTTGCTCAATACACACAGTAAAATTCTTCCACCCATGCATCAATTTCAGAAAGAAATACTTCAAATTTAAGCATATTACTACTTCCAATAAAAATTGTGTTCAAGAAAAGAACTGAGAAACAATCATACTAAGAGCAAAATGTTATTCCAGCATAATTCATAACCTTGAAAATAAGGGACTAAATTTATTTAAGAGAAAAGGGCTGTGGGTGTGGGATATGTACAGGCCATGGTGGAACCACAAACAAAAAGGTCGCAGACCAACATAGCCAGTCATCTTCGAAGATTATCGGACTTAGATCAGCTTCCATTTTCCGGGTTTTGAGGTTATAAGAGACTAAAATACTTCCATATCCAAAATATACTATGTCCCCATCAAATGGATGGAATGATATTGGTTTTAAAGACAATTGTTTGCGCTGTAAAATACTATCATATAAGATGTCTGAAGAGTCGATGCTATGTTGCAAAGACCAATCTCCAGTACTATAATCGTTTAGAACCCAAACACTAATACTAGCGAATCCATGTGAGTGATGAATACCTTGAAACGCACCAGTTATTTTCAAGTATCTCAACCGTCCTTGAAACACATCGATATGTGGTGTATCAAAGGTTCTCAAGTGAACAACATCGGTAATGCGC
This sequence comes from Verbascum thapsus, assembly GCA_963669365.1. Lineage (NCBI taxonomy): Eukaryota > Viridiplantae > Streptophyta > Magnoliopsida > Lamiales > Scrophulariaceae > Verbascum > Verbascum thapsus. The sequence goes on from OY770106.1 coordinate 5,304,010, forward strand.
GAGTTGAGAACCTCATCGGGCAATGCAATAATGCGCGATTTGTGAGGACTATGGTAAGGATCATATGCCAATATATGTTTTTCTGTAATCCAGTGCGAAATTTCGTTAAGAGAAATATAGATCTTGTACCTCACAGATTGAATTTCTTGGTCAATATACACATCAAACTCCTTCCATTCACCAATCTCTGAGACAAATACTTCAAATGTAACTGGATTACTACTCCTATTCCTCTTCCTAAAAAGTGAGTCCAAACGTACCACTCTGTAACTTGTGAGGATGCCACTTTCAACTCGAGCGACAAAACCATTACTAACAATATCAAAGCGATGCCCATGAGGAGGAAGGGTGATCCATTGCTTAGTGATAGGGTTGCATATGCTATAATTCTCGACGCATTGTCCCTTACACGAACCATATAATACTAAACCATTGCTTACTCCAAGAATCTTGTAATCTTTCTCGTCTAGGTTTTGAGCAGATGGGCATCGAAGAACACGCAAACTTGGTTGTGTGATATGCCTAGAATATATATCTCCTAACAATGGCAATTGATGACTAGAAAATTCCCAACCTTGAGAACCCTCGACATACATATTGATGTAAATAAAAGTCCAAGGTTGTTGCAATATTGACGACTTTGAGGCACACAAAGTATACGTTAACGCAAAAGAAGGGTGTGAGATTACCGAGAGCCAATGCTTCGAAACAAGTTTGGACCTAATTACGAGCTTCAATGGCATCGTAATCAGCACTTCCGTTAAAATCCATGCCGGAATATCATCGCTTTTCACAGATTTCAATTCATCTCTAACGATTTCGATTTCAGCCATAATTAGGGTTTACGGCATACACAATATCTTATTATATGGAAAAATTCAATTTTTAATGCCAAAAAAAGTCAAAACCAATAATCAAATAAGATTAGGAATCGGAGATGGAATATGAATGGAATAGATATTGAGTTAGATAAAGATTCTACAATTTATTTCACAAGGAAAGATTGAAATCTAATCCATATCTAATTTATTTAGTTAAAGAAAAAGCTTAATTGACAGCCACAATTTCTTCACAATATTAATTTGGCCACAATTGCTGCCGGGTACCACTATATTAATTGTAGTTTCACATTCTTGGCCACAATCTTTTCTTATTTCCAAATTAACTCTATACAAAATTTAAATTCTACAATTTGACCTTAGTTTGTAGCCACAATACTTTTGTATTTTCAAATTAGCCCTATACAAAAGATTTCGAATTAGCCACCCCTGAATTCACGGTCAGTATAATGCTGCTGAAATTATCAAATAACCAAAAAATATTGGGTGGAATTATTATAGGGTTATTCTGTTTCTATTTTTAAGGAAAAATTACTGTAAATTCTTTATAATTTATAACAAACATAATAGTTTAAACCCGAGATTTAGATATATTTATTGTTTAAGAATTAATCTAACGGAGATGATATTGGAGTTATAAAAATTATTATTATTATTGACTAAACATATATCTTTTAAGATTTGTATTTGATGGTGGATCTTCAATTGTATATTTGAAAAATTACACGATTTGGTATTATTATTATTACTAGCGTACAACCCGTGCTATGCACGGAATTACTTAACGGAAATGATAGCTATAAACTTGATAATAACATTTCAGTTCTATTTAAGTGAAGAATAATTAAAATATCCTTATATATAATCTTAGAACATAGTTTGGCGCGTTACAGTGAGTTACATGCTAACTTTCTAATCAACTTCTAATTTTAAAAAATAGAATGTCATAGGATTGAAAAGTAGAAGATTTTAGTGTGTTTAGATAGGGAGACTGAGGAATAAAAAAAATTATTTCATGGAATTTTGATTTGCCATTATATTCAAATTTTAAAATTAATCTCAACATTATAATTTTAACAAACAAAATTTAATCATTAAATGAATTAGTTGCATCAATATTCTCCTATGATGTATTGCATTGACAAAAGACTTGTTCTCATGATTACAATATGGCCTTCACCATATGTACTACTATTTTTACCTGTTAATATTTTTTTGTGATTTTTATTTCACTTCCATCCCTTCTTAATTTATTAAATAAAATAGAAATAATGACTAGAAATTAAAAGAATTACTAAGTCTCGCAGTTTGTGTTCATCGTATAAACGAAAGGAGGATCTTATGATTTATTTGTATCACAACGGCTTAGAGATGTACTGGGTTGTGTTTGTAGCCTCATATTTGTACTTATTCATTCTACGTTTTCACATATAGTCTCATAACTTTCAAAACATCTTATATTTAACCTTATCTTTTGAAAGTCAAATACTTTAGTCAATATTTAACCAAACTTTTTGGAAATTTTTTGATAGTTTGATATTGAGTAGAATATTGCATTATTGATTATAATTTGTGTGGAATTGTATTCACGTATCAATTCACAAAAAATGATAGACCAGTGGAAGAGTCACAGTTACACTTATTACATCACAGTTACACTTACTAAGATTTATAACATGGATATTGCTACATCCTAACATTTATAACATGGATAGTGCCATCCGCGTAGCTAACTGCTAGCATGTCACCTTCCTTATTCCAACTAATGCATCCAATTTCACTAGTGCCATTTTTATATGATCTCGTGACCTGCTCTTCTCTTACGGACCAAATCTGAATTTGGTCCAAGCCTTGAGTAGCAATGTACTCGCCGTTCGGACTAAACGCGAGATCCATGATTGGATAATCCCTGCAAATGCAAAATAGATAATTAGTCTCTATTTGGTACTAAATTTGTTCTTTTTAAATGAAGTTTTTGTACTCCACCCAATGAGGCTGCTTATGAGTACACCCTGGTCGGCATCCCAAAACTTTACAGTTGAGTCGCCATATCCACTGTGTTAATGTGGAACATGTTAGAAAGAAACAAGTATAGAGTAAACGGTAAGTTAAGATGAGCAAAGAACCTGGCTAAAATTGATGGCTGATTTGGCTTTTCTGTGCAAGGTCCAGTAGGACTCCATCTAATTGCATATACATCCTGTAGTAGATTCAATATAGGGCAATATAAAAATAGAGAACTTAAACGATAAATGATAGAAAAAGAATTTAACTAGGGTCTTTAGCACCTCTTCATGTTCAGTGAAGTTGTGCACACAAACATTCTTCCTCAGACTCCATATCTGCAACATTATATTGGATCGTTAATTTGGATCGATTGCAGAAGAATAACAAGCATATGTCACAGTTATAAAATAGGGAATCATAAGAGAAATCGAACCTTTATTGTCTGGTCCAGTGAACAAGATGCAATTAATGAACCTGTTGGGTCCCATTTAATAGATTGTATTGGCTCCTGATGACCCACAAATGTCTTCACTGGTTCGGGTTTTTTAGTTTTGTAAAATTGAATATATTTATCCGAACATGTCAAGAAGGATTCTACATTGCGCCAATCGACATCCGATATCATACCTAATTATTATCAGTAACATTTAAATATGCTGCTTAATATCTTTGACTTCAGAATAAGATTGTTTAAGATTGTTTGTACCTCTATGTCCACCAAATTCTGACCGGTCTTGGGTATTCACATTCCATAACAAAGTAGTCCCATTTCTACCCCCGGTAAGAATATATCTATCGTCCTTGCTCCATTTCAGAGCTGAAGTGGAATGCCTTTGATCAACTAGCATAGTCTTTAATTCTCCTGAAAAATATTTCACATAAAATATCTACAAATATTTGAAAAGTAAAATTATGTCACTTCATAATAAATGATGAAACAAATACCATTATCTTTCCAAATTCTGATTACTCCATTATGATCTGTTGCAAACAGGGTACCCCGCACCTGATAGAAGAGTAAATACATTTTTTTCAAAGGAACTTAGCCCCCAATTGGATAGCCATCTCTACTCCCAAAAAAATATTTCAGAGTAAAAAGACTATGAAAATTCAATTGTTTGGTATGTTACGAAAAAATTCTTTAAAAAAATCTCACAAAATTTTAGATAATACTCTTACTATTCATGATTTGACAGTTTACACAATCAATTTATAAGGTTTTTTCCGGCTATTTTTCAACTCCAAAAATCAAATTAATCACATATTCTAATGTAAAATAATGTGACGTTTAAAATAAGATCCATTGTGGTTATTTTTTGACATCTAAATCGATGATTTTGACTAAAATGATTTATTATATCCAACAATTTTTTCATAATAAAAAACATATCACATCAACCATAATCATTACATATTTTTCTCTTAAAAAATTCTCCAAACACAAATCTCACATCATATTTCTTACTCCTAAAATATTTTTTCCTTACTTTTATCATGAATTTTTTTTTCATAGATGAACGTGATGTGGAGCGAATTTCGGATTCACCGGAAAAACCTTTGATCGTTTACCACAGGCGCGTGAAACGAACACATGGGCCGGGTGGGCCGGATCAAGTTTAATTCAATTTATTTTCAGTTTTGTTTTGTTATTTGAGTTTATTATGTTTTCCCGCTTTACGGGCCGGACTCTTATGAGATTAGGGTTAGTATTAACAGGTCGTTCTTTTATCGTTTTGGAACTATTGAAGTTTTATTGAATTTTCGAGCTTGGTAGCTTGGGCAAGAACACCTTGTTCTTGAGTTTGAATTTATAATCCGTTGATTGAAATTACGTTCTATCAATTTGGTCCGACCTGCCGGATTCCGAGACGATCGTATCGCAATGACTAACACCCGATCATCGAACGACCGTATGGATAAAATTGACGAGACGTTGGCACTCATTACCGAGGAACTGAAACATTCACGGCGCGAACAAGAGGCGACGCACGCGGACCAACTGGCCGCGCGTGAGGAACAAGTGGCTGCCAAGGAGGAACGCCAAGCGCTCAAATCACAACTGGCCGATATCTTGGTAGCACTTGGGGCTCTCAAACCAGGGCCTACAACGGCAGCCCCACCAGAGAATTCTCCAGCAGCGTCATACGCCCCGGTGGCGGAGGACGCGGCCCATATCATTGCCCCGAGTCCCGCCGTAGGTGTAGCGGCTGTCCAGATACCGCTCCAGTTACCCACGTTTGACGGCACCGACCCATTAGGGTGGTTAGTCCGGGCGCAACAACAGTTTACTATCCACACGGTTTCCCTGGAACAATGGGTTCAGATGGCGATGGTTGCTATGGAGGGCAACGCACTCAATTGGTACCAATGGTTATTGCAACGCACCCTATTTTTCGCAAGCTTTGACAGTTCGTTTTGACGAACGCTACACGGGCAGCCCATATGAGCGTTTATCCGCCGTGCGACAAACAGGTAGTGTTGATGAATATGTGAATCACTTTGTACAGCGGGCTAATCAAGTACCGGGATTAGCCGAGGGCCATTACTTGGGGTATTTTATGCATGGCTTGAGGGAGGAAATTCGAGACAAAGTCAGACCCTTTAGACCTCGGACTTTAGACGTCGCCATGGACATCGCCCAGGATATCGAGGTTGACTTGCGAAAAACATCGGTTGATCGGGGAAATCGCTACACGGCATCCCCGCTCCGAAACGTCCCGGGAGTGACACGGAATTCGACGTTTAGCCGTAGTGTACCACAGGTCTCGAGCAGCCTCAGCTCGCGGCCCTCGATTGGCGGAGGGGGGTCGGTACGGAGTCAAACGTCCCGAGCGAGAGGATCAGAGCAGTCGACTGGGCGAACACAATTCAGCCGATTATCACCACAGGAATTTGCTGATCTTCGTGCAAAAGGGCTCTGTTTTCGGTGCAAACAGCCCTACACTCCGTTGCACGTGTGCCCACACAAACAGCTACGCGTATTACTCGTGAGCGAGGGGGATGCAGCCGAACCCGTTGAACTCACGGAGCTCGAAGTTATTGAAGATGTGGAGGTCCCTTCTGAAGACACGCCAATAGAAGAGGCAGCCTTGCCGCTATACTCTCTCGCCGGGCTATCGGGACCTCGCACCATGCGCCTCTATGCGTCGCTACAAGGTCGTCAAATCACGGTTTTAATTGACAGTGGCGCTAGCTATAACTTCACGTCACAAGCTATGGTTCGGGAACTCCGTCTGCCAATTCATGCCACGGGGCGATTTGGGGTTCAATTGGGAAACGGGCTTAAACAGGAATCTGAGGGATTGTGCAAAGCAGTGGAAATCGAGTTAGCGGCCTGTACAGTTATGGCCGACTGTTACATGTTTCCCTTAGGCGGAGTAGACGTCATTCTGGGGTGATGTGGCTAGCAACTTTGGGAGACGTCAACATTAATTGGAATACGATGACGATGTCATTCGCACTCGGAGCTGAGATAGTGCAATTGCAAGGAGACGCCTCTCTATGTCGCGCTCCAGCGTCAATCCGGGCATTAAAGGGGATTGACGCTGAATTTTGGGCGTTATTTCTGACGCACACGGAAATCAGGGACGCGGGCACGGTGACCGAGGTAACCATGAAAAGGGCCCGTTTAACGAGACCTTGACCGAATTCGAAGGAATTTTCGGGGAACCAACTGAGCTTCCTCCACAGCGCAATAGTGATCATCGAATTGTGCTCCAGCCCAGTGCTGGGCCAGTGTCGGTCAGGCCGTACTGTTACGGCCATACACAAAAAGACGAGATTGAGAGACTAGTAGCGGACATGTTATTGGCCGGAATCATACATCCGAGTTCCAGCCCATTCTCGAGCGCAGTATTATTAGTGAAGAAAAAGGATGGTAGCTGGCGTTTTTGTATTGATTATCGTGAATTAAATAAGGTCACGACCCCAGATAAGCATCCCATACCGGTAATACAAGAGATGCTAGATGAATTATCTGGGGTTTCTATATTTTCTAAAATCGATCTGAGGTCCGGCTATCACCAGATTCGAGTATCCCCAGAGGACGTGGAGAAGACGGCTTTTCCCACACATAGCGGGCATTACGAGTTCTTGGTAATGCCCTTTGGGTTAACGAACGCTCTGGCTACTTTTCAGTCGACTATGAACGATCTCTTTCGTCCATTATTGCGTCGATTTGTGTTAGTCTTCTTCGACGATATTTTGATATATAGCAGGGATATGATTGATCACGAGGTTCACCTACGCGAGGTGTTAACTATTCTACGCGATCACCACTTGAAGGCTAACCGAAAAAAATGTTCCTTTGGGTGCCCTCAGGTCGAATATCTGGGACACATTATTTCCGCTCAAGGAGTAACGATGGATCCTATTAAGGTGACTGCCGTCACCGACTGGCCACGGCCCACATCCATATGGGCTGTTCGGGGTTTCTTGGGACTGACGGGTTACTACCGCCGCTTTGTAAAGGAATATGGCCTTATAGCTCGACCCCTAATGCAGCTCTTAAAGAAAGAACAGATGGGTAAATTTATGTGGACATCTGCCGCCGAGGAGGCCTTTCTCGCGCTTAAACAGGCGCTAACGCACGCTCCTGTCTTAGCCATGCCCGACTTTAATGAACACTTCGTGGTCGAGTGTGACGCCTCGGGCTCCGGCGTCGGCGCCGTGTTAATGCAGAAGGGGCGGCCTCTCGCTTATTTTAGCAAGGCCCTAACTGATCGAACCATCTCGAAATCGGCGTACGAGCGCGAACTTATGGGTCTCGTACTCGCGATTCAGCATTGGTGACCTTATTTCGTGGGTCGGCGCTTTACGGTTCGCACGGATCATAACAGTTTGAAACATTTATTGAGCCAGCGTATCGTTACTCCATCACCGCAGATTTAGGTGGCGAAATTGCTAGGGTACGATTTTGAGATTGCATACAAAACGGGGCGATCGAACCGAGCAGCCGACGCTCTCTCGCGTCGGACCGAATTCGAGAAAAATGGGGCTGCGCTGTTCGCCATTAGTGGGCCGACATGGCCCGATATTGCGGCGATTGTTGACGAACAGGCTAAAGATGATTTCATTGGGAAAATAATGACAGATATTCGCGCGGATCCCCATAGCCGACCGGGGTACTCAGTGATTCAAGACAGATTATTTCATAAGGGACGTCTGGTGTTAGCGAAAGGATCAGAGTGGATTCCCCGGTTACTTCACGAATTTCACGACACCCCTGCCGGCGGTCATGCGGGCACCCTACGTACCTATCGTCGACTGGCAGGAAGTGTGTATTGGAGAGGAATGTCTCGACGAGTTCGAGATTACGTGGCAAATTGCCTTACCTGCCAAAAGGCAAAATACGAGGCTGCGGCACCAACGGGGTTGTTACAGCCGCTTCCGATCCCTGAGGTAGTTTGGGAAGACATCTCCATGGACTTTATCACGGGTCTCCCAAAAGTCTCAAGGTTTTACATGTATTATGGTGGTCGTGGATCGATTATCTAAATACGGTCACTTTATCGGACTCAAGCATCCCTTCACGGCTCGTTCAGTGGCCGAAGCTTTTATGCGCGAAATTCTGCGTCTCCACGGGGTCCCTCGTTCGATTGTTAGCGATCGTGATCCTATATTCATCAGCTCATTTTGGAAAGAACTATTTCGGTTGCATGGAACGCGTCTGAAATTGAGCTTGGCTTACCACCCCGAAACGGATGGTCAAACGGAGGTCTTGAATCGGGTCTTAGAGACCTATCTTCGTTGCTTCACATCGGAGCAACCTCGGAAATGGTTGAGGTGGTTGCCTTGGGCCGAATTTTGGTATAACACGTCATTTCAAACCGCCGCTAAGATCACACCTTTCGAGGTAGTTTATGGGCGCCCACCACCATCTCTTCAACGGTTTTTGCCGGGCGAGTGCCGAGTGGCCGCAGTAGCCGCGCTGCTATCGACTCAGAATGCCATATTGCGCCAACTTAAAGAAAATCTGACTACGGCGCAACATCGGATGCCAGCTATGCGAACGCAAAGCGAAGGGATGTAGAATTTAACATGGGCGACTCGGTCTTCTTGAAAGTTCGCCCACATCGGCAAACCACATTAACGGATCGCGCATATAGTAAACTGACCCCCAAGTATTATGGGCCATTCCGGATTTCAAAGCGGATCGGTAACACAGCTTATCAGCTTGAGTTGCCGGTGTCGAGTCGCATTCACCTCGTTTTCACGTCTCTCAACTAAAATGGGTGATCGGCTCTCATCCCGGGGAATGCGAGTTACCCCCGAGTCTTGAGTTGACTCACTCCCCCATTTTTGAACCAGAGGCAATTTTGGGCACCCGGGCTAACTCTATGGGCGTTCCACAAGTTCTGGTGAAATGGTACGGCAAGGATGATGACAAGGCGACGTGGATGGATGTCACCGAATTAAAGGCTCAATTTCCGGATTTCCACCTTGAGGACAAGGTGGATTTTAAGAGGGATGGAGTTGATGTGGAGCGAATTTCGGATTCGCCAGAAAAACCTTTGATCGTTTACCACAGCCGCGCGAAACGAACACATGGGCCGGGTGGGCAGGATCAAGTTTAATTCAATTTATTTTCAGTTTTGTTTTGTTATTTGAGTTTATTATGTTTTCCCGCTTTACGGGCCGGACTCTTATGAGATTAGGGTTAGTATTAATAGGTCGTTGTTTTATCGTTTTGGAACTATTGAATTTTCGAGCTTGGTAGCTTGGGCAAGAACACCTTGTTCTTGAGTTTGAATTTATAATCCGTAGATTGAAATTACGTTCTATCAGAACGTGTCATCCAATTGACATATTATGGTATAACCTAATCCCTAGTGAAACAAATTAAACACAACCAATATATCAATATTTCTTAATCCATAATTTCCTCATACGGCAACAAGTTTAGAATATCAAATTTTAGAATGTCATGGACAAAGAAATAAAATATGTAATTGATATATTAAAAAAGAGATCTCACATGCCAATCAAGTGCGGTCAAATAAGCCGTGTGTGAAAAATCATACTCCAACGCAACTCTGGAGAGGTCACGTACTGGAGGTGCTCCGTTCGATAGAGTCCACAAGTAAGATCTAGAGGAAAATAAATATAAAAGTTTAAACGTCAGATATGCAAGGAGCTACTCTATGTTATCAACCAAATCGAGCTACTCTATGTTATCAACCAAATCGGGAAGGTTCAAGAATGAGGAAAAATAACATAAATTTGGCATGTTAGTTTTTGGCGGGAAAGTTAGTTACGAAGTTAGTTATGATTTAATTCAACCCATTTGTAATTGAATTGTATAAATAAGCCTTGAGAGCTAATTTGAAAAACTTTGGAGTCTAATACATTCTATCTCGATCAAATTCTTTGTAAATTCAAATTGGGGGAAATCTCTTCAAGATCGATTATTGCAATGATCCTTGAGGAATTTCCTTATTGGTTCTTCCCATTAATTCTGGTCTACATCAAGTGGTATCAGTTTCCTCGACGATCCTTGGGGAACATCTTGGTGAAGTGCTGCAATGGTGGAATCAACTCGGAGTGCTGGTGAGCTATGTAAAGAGGTCGATACTCTTCAGTTTGGATGAAAAATCAGGCTGATAAAAGGAGGAAAGAGTGAGAGGAAGTTGGATAAAGGAGATTGGGTATATGTGAAGTTGCAACCATATCGATAGACTTCAATGCGGAGCCAAGCTTATACTAAACTTTCGGCCAAGTACTTCGGGCATTTCCAAGTAATACAACAATATCGCTCAGTGGCCTACAAGTTGGCCTTACCACCTGCAGCCATCACAACACTTTTCACGTTTCTCAGCTCAAGAAGAAGATTGGGACTAGTCCTAGTAGCCCTCATGTGCCAGTGATGATGGAACACGGAATTTTAGTCATGGAACCAAAGGAGGTCTTGGAAATGAGGATGGTGAAGTGGAATAATAGACCTATCACGCAATGGCTGGTGAAGTGGTTTAACTTTCCCATTGAAGAAAGCACATGGGAGTACGCTATGATTTGAAGAAACGATTCCCTACACTGATCCGTGCAAAATCAAGAACTTATAGTAAGTATAATAATTTGACGTGCAAAATTATTTTAAGAAACTAGTAAACAACACGCTCGTTGAGCGTGAATGTGTGATGATCATGACTGTGAGATTCTTTAAATATAGACCGTAGGATGAAGAAAGTAAATGAAACGATCCGGACCGTTCAAAATCAGAAAAGGGACGAGAAATTAAGAGAAACGACACCGTTTCTAATGGGATAATGCATAGGGATAGGGACAGATGTCACATTGTAATTAGCCCCTGGGAAGAACAATGAAGGAGCAACAACATCAAATTCTGTTAGGAATATCAATTTCTGTTTTGCAATGTTAATTTCTTGTTTTGGAGAATTCATATAAATATTGGGTACTGTTATGAAGCAGATTTTGGAAAGATTTGGGACAGATTCTTGAAGATTTGATTATTTAAGCTTTATTGTTTTAATTCTTTTAATTAGGTCCCTTTAATTCGGTTTCCTCTTTTGTTTTTGGTTTTGTTTTTGGTAATTAGGGCTAGTAGTATTATAAAAAGGGTGGCTAGGGTTTATTATTCATCATCAAATAGTTGATCAATAATTGGGAGCCTCCTTTGACTTTGGGATCAAGAACGTTAGTTCTTGATAATTTGGGGCAAGAACCTTTTGTTCTTGTTATTTATCTATTTACGTTTCTACTGAATTATATTTCATGTTCTATTAAATTGTTCGTCATTTTCATTTCTATCTATTTGGTCCGACCTGCCGGATCTCTCACTCACCCTCACCATGACATGTTCTCATGAAGCTCGTTTCACCACTTTGGAAAAAAATCAGGAGGCGCTGGCGGAGAGGATGACGGCACTTGAATTGAACCTGAATCAAAAAATAGATCAGAAGTTTGACGAACTCATGGCACTGTTTGCAACACTACGCCCAAACCTCGGACCAACGCCCATGACCTCGATTGAATCAAGGATTGGGAAGCCTCCGGTGGGACCTCCGTTGGACGAAATTCTGAGGGCTAATCTACCAGATGTACCACCAGTCTCTTACGTTCCACTGCCAATTTTTGACAGGACAGGACTGATCCAGTGAAATGGATAGCTCGGGCTGAACAACATTTCGAGATCCATTGGCTACCGGAGGGTGCGAAGGTGATAACACAAGCCCCTCTTCCAATTTTTTACGAAACTAAACCACTTGGATGGATAGTCCAAATCAAAGCTTCCAATGTTCACAAGACTGTGTTTCACAGCCAATGCAAGCATCATGAGTTCTCGGTTTACAATACTTCTTGGAACAAGCATATGCAAAATTATCTCAAGTTCAGCCTTAGGACAAGGCTGTTTTTAAGGGGCGTGGAATTGTTATGAAGCAAATTTTGGAAAGATTTGGGAAGATTCTTGAAGATTTGATTATTTAAGCGTCATTATTTTAATTCCTTTAATTAGGTTCCCTTTAATTTGGTTTCCTAGTTTGAATGATTTTAGTTATTTACTTTCCTTAGTTAGGAGTCTTTTGTTGTGAACTTAGCCTTCTAGATTGTCCACTAGTAGATCTGTTTGTATTAAATTTGACAGAATTTGGTGCTGGAAAAAGTGGTGGCAATATTGATTTACGGTAGTCACTACTGAACCGAGTGTGTGTCTGTCGCAGTGGTGGCAGAGAGGGCTAGGAAAACCTTGTTCCTGTTTTCTACCACTAAGAGCCAAAGCTTGCTTTTGTAGTTTAGTCAAACTTGTTGCCTCTTGCAATGATTTTTTTTCAGAGGGCAATATGAATGTGCTATCATGTTCCATCAACACACTAAAAGGCTTATACAATATATCCGGTGTGGAAGTAGGCCAACATTTCTATTGGCAAATAGGGGGTTTCCAAGTCTATGGCCAAGTACTTATTACTTCTTGGGTTGTAATTGCTACCTTATTAGGTTCAGCTACTATAGCTATTCGGAACCCACAAACCATCCCAACTGGGGGTAGAATTTCTTCGAATATGTTCTTGAATGAAATTTCATAAAACGGGCTTTCTAGAGATCCCCAATGACCCATCCTCGCATGAATTGCTAAGGATCCAATAAGTCCAACATTGATTCCCTCAGATGTGTCAATTGGGCAAATACGACCATAGTGACTAGGATGGATATCTCGTATCCAAAAACTAGCAGTTCGCCATGTTAGTCCTCCAGGACCTAAATAAGTCAATTTTCTCCCATGAACTATTTGTGTCAATGGATTAGTTCGATCTAAAACTTGAGATAAGGGGTGTAAACCATTGAATTCATTTGAGATGTGAGTAAAACTCAAATTGGAGAAGAATATGGCCCTTGGGTTCCTCATCCTCACATTGATGGAAATTTCACTCTTCAATCCCCCGAGGAAGCAGCTCAATACGTAATGATCCGGTAAATCGAGACAATTCACAATTGCATCAAAGCTATTGAGGTATTGCTGAACAGAGTGAACTTGTTTCAGATTCATCAGCTCTGACATCGGATCATCAAATACCATTGCTCCAAATCGATCGTTCAATGCACGCACGTACTCCTCCAATTAGGTATTTCCCTCGTAAGTCTGCTCTTCATGAACATCTGATGTCCTTGTAATCCTTTCCCTTCCAAGCATTGATGCTATCTTGACCTTAGCCGTTGACGGTGTCTCATCCACCTCAAAGAATTGTTCACTGCGGTAGAGCCAACCACGAAGGTCCTCGGGTCGAAACGAGGAAATTCGATCTGTGACATCTTCGTCAGAATGTGATAACCAGCAGACCAGTTTCGATTCGCTTCGCTACTGTTTTCATTGCTCGCTCCGGCAGGTGCAATCACGAAATTGTTTTGTTGTGCCAACATTGTCTCCATCATCGCTTTCAACTCCTCCATGGATTCCTTAAGATTGTCAACTTCCTTTCGTAACTCACCTCCGCTGCGTGTTGTTTCCACCATCGCTGATCTCGTCGGTAGTCCTAGGATCGAAATTGATCTCTTGTACCACTTGATAACACTTGATAAAGATCACAAATGATGGGAAGAATCAACAAGAGTAATACCTAAGAATCGATAAGATGATCAACTCCGTAGATGATTACCAACAAGAATTCAGATCACAAGGAAGACAAATTGCATTGTCTTCCTTGCATCAAAATCTCAGCTGCCTTTCTGTTCGGATGATTTTGGCTATTTATAGAAGGCTGGAGCTATAACTACTTTTCCCGCCAATTCTCTCGCTTTTTACAACTTCTAGTCCTTATTCTAATATTTATCCCTAAGTCCCTCATTCTATTTTAGTTCAGTCGAGAAGAGGAAAACTTACGTTGAAGCAAGAATGGAAGCTGAAGGACTCCAAGCACACTTAAGTTGTATCTACAGATCATAAACAAATTGCAAATTGGTATAATAATATATATGTATATATATACAAATTTATTACGTAGTATGAAAAACGGAGTTGATGTAGTATGAAAAAGTAACCAAACCTGAGAATTGTTTCCTCTTAAAACTAATGGTTCGTGAATCTCGCGAAAACGTGGACTTGATGTAGCGTCAGAACTGGAGCTGCTGTCCATGTTTGATGGAGCATCAGAAGTGGAGCTGGCGTCCATGTTTTCTGGTATTCAGTTTTGAACTGTAATGTCAAGTTTAAGGAAATACTAAATGTTTTTATAGTGATAACGAAGAAGATTCCAATGAATTCATATAGAAGTTGGACAGAGATTATCGAAGCAATTGATTTCTTAGTATGTCTAATGGGCTCTAAAGCTCAAAAACTGCCTCAACCCTACGTGTCAAGAAAAAGCACATAGTGAGGTGATAACTCAACTTCTACATGAATTCTAAATAAATATTGAATCTCAACAGCAAAACTAGAGCACTTTGAGAGTATCATCTTTATACATTGTTTGTTAGGTAACCAAACTTTAAGTATCGTGCTTCGAGGAAATAATAGTGGGTTTTTATACAAATGCTATTAGCGGTTACCAAATCTTATGAGCACACACCTGAAACGAGTTTCAAAGTTTCCCAATCAGGAAAGCTAACAAGCTCTAATATGCATTAGGATCTCCAAAGATGGATCCAGATACTAGAATATTCCACGCTTAATAAGTTTTTAGAGTGAGTTATCCTAAACCCCTTTTTGTGTGGAGATGATCCTCTAACATACACAGCTGTATATATTTCGATAATTCCATAACAACTATTCTTTTAAAATCATCCATTCTACATGACATCTCTGATAACTTAACACAATTATCTTCAGCATTACAAATACGTCCATTACAAACAAACATGCATTTCTTGCATAACGGTAAAACATACATTTCCAGAGCAACCAAATGGTACATTCTTCTGTTACTGATCTTCCCTTAATAACAGATTACCATAATGACATGTGATTTGATTTCCCAACAATCAGAACTATTTCAAAAAAGGTCAGAGACTTCTATGAAATGGGGACCAGTTGTATACGTCATTACCTTGATATAGGGATGTGAGGCTAACACTAATTTTGTAAAAACAAGAGCCTCAATCTTTAAATTTCAGGTAGATGATTTGTCCTGTTGATGGAGGTGAAAGGAAGATTTAAAATATTTTTAGCAACATACTGAAATATATTGAAACTCAGACTTACAAATTCCAGATGAGGGGTAAACTTACACAGTGCTTTCTCAACTCCAGGAGTAAGAAATCCGATATGGTCTGCAAGGCAATCGGGTATAACAATTACCAGTTCTTTCAGAACTGAGAAAGCACCTACCTGTAAGACATGAAAATCAATTAAGTTTAGAAGCTCCAAGTTGAACATCATAGCTGCATACAGCAATATTTGGTCGAACAACACGAACAAGTTCTCCACACTCTTAATGCCTCTGCTGTAACTCCATAATACCGTTCACCAACAGCATATAAAACTGGATCAAAAATAGCCTACGATAAGAGCAACAACAAAACGTTATACAGTGTATGGATCAAATGAATTTGATCCATTAGCATAATCGGTTCTCAATTCCAGATACCATAATACTTTTCACATTTTATTTTAAACTAATCAATATCAAATTCTAATGCTCTTTATTTTCAATCCTTCACCACCTAAACTCCAAAAGAATCTGACACACTTAGAAGCAGTAATATATAATAAGTACTTGTGACTATGACAGTGAGTTAGAGAACTGGTTAGAAAAATTGCGGACTATGGATGCTGCTCATTATGTTAGTATGGACAGTCTGCAACATCTCATATTGTTTAGCAGCAACACTACACAACTATAATTAAGTTTCAATTAAATGATAGAATGTGTATATCTTATCATGATCAGTAATAGTATAAGCATATTAAATGTACAGGAATGAGAAATATATACTAATCTGACCACATGAACCCATGAACTACATACGAGAATGCTGATACAGTAACAGTATGCTTTTGTGTGTACATTTTAAATATGCTTGGGTCAATCACATACATTAAACCAATCATGTCCATATATCTTTAACAGTTTTAATGTTTAATGCAGTTACACACCACCACTGGCCATTATAAATGTTGAGAAGAAATTGCAATAACCATCATAGTAAATTACTAAATTCCTAGGAGGAATTCAAACTATTATTATAGATTAAGCTTGATAGATTTATTTGCTACTTAAAGTTAAAAGGAGAGAAAAAGAGTACTACTTTACAATTCCACTAAGCAAACAGAAATGTCTCTGCAAACAGAAAGAGTACTACAGTGTATGGATCAAATGAATTTGATCAAAAATAGCCTACGATAAGAGCAACAACAATACATGGTGATATTATGCACCACCAGTATAGAAGCTGAATTTGTAGGATAGAAAAGGGTAACTAATAACCACTATTGTTCCACAATCAACGTTGCAATCTTAATTCACATTTAGATACGTTATACACAGCTTAAGTTAAAATTTCATTCTTTACACTCAAAGGCCTGAAATTGTAAGCCATGATTCCAAGAAATCCTATGCATGCAGTAATTTATTTTCCATGGAACCAAATGACTGACCAGATAAAATCTGGTCTCAAAGTGCTACATTACAATAATGTCTGAAATTTTGGCGATAATGTTAGTGATAAAGAGCTATGCTAGAAGTGCAGAATTTTTTATATAATAGAACTTTCTGGTTATATGCTTCAGCTATTCAGTATTAATCAAAGACAAAATTATTGGGTTGGATAAGCCAACCAAACATGATGTTCTAATAATATTTCGATAATTCCATAACAACTATTCTACGAAAATCATCCATACTACAGGACGTCGTCTCTGATAACTTAACAAAATTATCTTGAAATGCTTCAGCATTACAAAAACATCCATTACAAACAAAATACAAACATGCATTTCTTGCATAACGGTAAAACATACATTTCCAGAGCAATCATAATGATCTTCGCTTAATGACAAAATTAACCATAATGACATGTGATTTCATTTCCCAACAATCAGAACTATTTCAAAAAAGGTCAAAAACTTCTACAAGTCCATAAAGTAACATTTAGCATAAACTATTATCATAAATAAATATCAAACACCTTAAGTTTACGAAGTATAACAAAGATTACATTAATTTATTTTGACTCTTCCATAAAACTTTCATAAATCAATTATAAAAAAGTACAACATTATCACCAATCTCATTTTCAGTAACAATAATACGGATAAAGGAAAAAATACCTCTAAAAATCACAGCGTGTTAAGAAGAAGTCCACAATCTTAACACGTCAATTCGCAATGACCTAATTAACGTTTGATCCCTGCAAAATACACGCGAATCAATCAATAATTCTCAACAATCCAAACACCAAACGAAATTGTTAACCAACAAAATAGGAGAATCATTAGTTCCTGATCGATCGATGAAGAAGATTTAAAGAGAAAGGAATTGAACCGAGAAAATATCTACTGAATTTACCGCCCAAATTCTGGTATTTAAACGTAAGCCTCCCACGTGTCAAAATATCTCACATGGGTTGGGTGACAAAATGGTTCCGGAACATTCCAAGTTCCAACCCAATTAAACTAGATTGGGTTGAGTTTGTTCCTAAAAGAATTTATTATGTTCCTAATTGGAACCATTTGGTTCCAAGATGGGTCCAATTAATTTTTAGTTAGGCCAAAATCGCAATAATCTAAATTATAAATAACAAAATACAAGATATTGAGTTGGGTTGAACTTGGTTTCCCAATTAAGAACCAACTCAATTAAGAACCAACCCATTAGAATCAATCCATTGGAACCAACCCAAACCCGACCCGGACCGCCTGTTTGCCACCCCTACACGAGCAAAACTAAATTTAACGCACAAAATCTGGTATTTAAAGGCTAAGCTGCCATTCTCGTTGCTCATGTGTAATTTGTTTGTTTGTAAATTAGTGTAAAATAAAATTTGGTACTTAAAGGCTATAAGCTTGCCAGGTGTCATTCTCGTTGCTCATGTGTAATTTGTTTGTTTGTAAATGAGTGTAAAAGTTTGTTGTTTAAAATAAAAAATGGTGGGGAAATAAAATATATAGATGGAAAGTAATAATAAAAGTTTATATTTTTTATTTGATAAAAATTTGTTGGTAATTATTTGTTTATATTTTGAAATTAGATGAAAATTATAAAATATGTTAATCAATATTGATAGTCGGTCTTGAATAATTGTATCAGTTATGTATATAATAATTATGTGAAATAAAAAATATAAATATAAATTAAAAATTATATAGCATGAATGAGAAAAATAAATTATGATTATAATAAGTTATTTTGACTAGTGAATGTTGTATATATATAATTGACATATTTATTCACTAGATTGAAAAAAGTTGGATTTGAAAATGAAATTTCACTAATAGATTACCTAGGATTAGAAACACTGAAAATAGTTGTGATTGGTCTTTTCAAAAGCCATTTCATCCAATATTCCAAAAAGAAAAATACCATCTTTGCAGCTATGGGTGAAAAGAACAAATCTTTTTCACCTCCATGAATCACCCAAAGAACACAAGAAAGTTGAATTTCATTCCAAAATTTTGCATAAAAATGGATTTACATAGTAAAACTGTACATGAAAATCTTGGCCCCAAAAAAATCCCTCCCTCATCATTGTTCACTCCATCTCAAGACGAGACTCGCGCTAAGAATAACATTTTAACTGCAAATCAATTTTTTTTCTAATCCCACAAAGCCTTTTCAACTAGCTGGCCCTTTGAGCCAACTTCAGCATCTTCATACTCAATGTAGCCAGTAGGGTTATATATATATATATATATATATATATATATATATATATATATATCTGCAGCAAAAGGGTCCTCTCGATAATCATAGGCCATCATTTACAATACTCGAGTAGTGAATCTGTTTGTGCATAATCGTTGTGGCTTTTTTTGTTCTTGCTCTTGTCGATACGAGCTTTTCTGACAGCAATTTGAATCTGTTTTTCATGCTCTTTGAGCATTTCCTCCACGCTACCACCGGGGGGCAATAATGGTCCCGAATAGTGCATTCTTGTCTTCTTTAGAGCATATCCCTGCATCAAAACAAAGGTCAAGTCACTTGATACAACACCTCTTTATCATGAGTCACCTGAGATTTTGCAAATTACTAAAACGCCCCTTGACAACTCGAAAAACAGGGGTGATGTTGTAAGCTACTTTTACGGACAGGGACGTTATAGTAATTAGAGTATCATGCAGAGGTGTTTATGTAATTTACACACATATTACAGTCTATATGTACGGTCCATATTGTCCCGGGACCTTCTAAGAAATATCCCTTTATGAGGCAACGAGATCAACCAAATACTAAGTTATTTGGAGGGCAAAAACGTAAAAGCAAACATAAAGTAACTTCTTACATTAATAATCTCCTTACGAGGCACCTGCTCGTTATTCTTCAGCAAATGGTTGGAGGAGTCGACATCATTCATGTGTTCATATCTGTTATTCAAACATGGCTCGGGCCAATGTGAATGGACGCTTGCGTCCCTGCTAAAATCGAGCTGTGAACTGCCGCCACTGGCAGCCACAGAATTGGAGAATCGAGACAAACGTGCTGCTGTTGGCTGTGGCTTGAAAGATCTCTGAGTCTTTAGCTCACCATACGCCCTGCGAGAATTTAAGTGGGGCTCTTCATCCACAGCATCTAAGGATATTCCCGATGCACCCATGAGCATGGAATGTTCCACAGGATTGAAATTCTCACTGTTGCTTTTTGCGTTCGATTGTCCTTTCCGTTTCTGAATCACAACGTACATGGATTATGCCCCACACGCCAAAAAAAACAACAACTACCAGTTGTGTATAATCTCAATTCTAAATGTTAAATTTGCCCCCTTAAAATCACAAAATCACTTCTTCTAGAATATCTAGAGCCATGTTTTTTGTGTTTTCAATAGCTGTTTTCACATGATTTGACACATTTCACTAATTCCAACATTTTTATAAGAACATCAAATTATTTTCACATGAACTGTAACGTATTGCACACTTCTGAAGAATTTCCCAAAAAGTTGCCCTAAAACATAAACAAACATAGCAATTTTGGTAGCATCTAGAGTAAATCTTGGAAGATACATATACCTGTATAGAAACTTGAAGCTCAGCATTAGCATCAGGTGCTGGCACTGCTTTGGATTCTTTAGAACCCTTTCTTGAAGATTCAACCCCACCTCCCTTTTCACCACCGGCTTTCAATCTAGCATCATACCGAATCAAGATCGAAATGAGAATGAAAGCTATCAAGACTGAGAGAAAGTATGAACAAATAAAATGAATCATACCTTTTTGCCTCCTCCTCGCGCAACTTGGCGTCAA
Organism: Verbascum thapsus; assembly: GCA_963669365.1. Taxonomy (NCBI): domain Eukaryota; kingdom Viridiplantae; phylum Streptophyta; class Magnoliopsida; order Lamiales; family Scrophulariaceae; genus Verbascum; species Verbascum thapsus. Next base: position 5,324,701 of record OY770106.1, read on the forward strand.
ATTCTTTGCTAGGTGGGTATTTAGGCAAAGATGATGGATCACAAGGCAGAGGCTTCGTTGTGAAGAACTGCAAAGAGATACCCCATAAATACATAAATCACAAAAAAAAAATATAGCTGGCGTTAGTCTTTATTGATACAAAAAAACTTAAAGGAAATAGGCATATATTTATATATATACCTCACTGCGAAGGGCAGAAGTTGTTGACCCTCTACACTCTGCTTCGAAAGCAAGAAGGGACTCGAGGAGTGCTAATGCCGAAGGAGGGAAGTCTTTAAATGTTTCGGCCACACGTCTGTAAGGCTGTTGAGGTTTGAAAATTGTCGCATGCGGTAATTTTGATTTTTTCCAGTATTCTTCTGAGGGTGAACCACAAAGTTTAAAAATTTTATGAAGCTGTTCTACCTGCATAAGAGTCGAACCTTTCTTCGTCAAGCTGATGTTAGGGTCATTAGAGAAGCACAAGATGGAATGACAAAAGGGAAAACTTGGCCAGAAAATTACAGATAAATTACTTTCAGATAAACAAACTGCCAAAGTAATTTCGGACCAAGGAGCAAAGCAAATTATAGTCACTCGAATTCGAGAATTTGTGCAATGAGAATTTAATGATAGAAAGAGAAGTCCCTAAACAAAATGCATGATGAGATACTTTTTTGAACAAGGTTGAGGCTGTCTGCTTATAATCTGCATTTACTACTGACAGGATTATATGGTAATATTTCAGACTTCGGGGTCTTCTTTGTAATTAGGTCTGCCGCAGAGGTGTCTATGTAAATATATATGTAGATGAAGTTTACCTCTGTCCTTCCTGGCATAATTGGTTTCCCAGCAAACAATTCAGCAAGAATGCAACCCGAACTCCACGCAAAAGCTCGGGGGGGGCGATACCACAAGGTTACAACACGACTAGTAAGAGGCTGCTTTTGATTGGCCCGGAAAAAAGTTGCCAGCCCAAAATCACCAATTTTAAGGTGTCCATCTTTGCCTACTTCCGAATTGTAAAACTCTTTTTATGTCTTACTCCAATTTTGGATGTTAATTCTCATCAACTGTAAATATACATTATGGTTTGTCGGTTTATGACAGCATGTGAGGCGTGCTTCTGTATTGGCCTTGAGTACTGCAGCTCGTAATAAGCCAAAGGGCCTTCTTCCAGAACTGCTGCCACTTGTATATGATCAAACAGTAATAAAGGTACCTATCATTTGCTATTAGCCAAACCTGAAGATAGTTGTAATTTGGATTTTCTCATAAATAATGATGTTCCATTATATATTTTAAGAATAATAATAAAATTAAAAGTTTACAGTATTCCTATTGGGTATATTTACTGATCAAAATAATGGAGCAGTAGCCGAGAACCTCCCATTGTCTGAATAATCCTTTTATTATAGATAAGCTGTAGCAATATAATGATACAAACAGGAAAGAAAGTTGAAATGTCTGTTGAATGCGCCTTCATGTTTTTTCTTTTCTGTAGAGAGAAACCATAATCACTGGATACATAAATGGATGTGCTGATAGGATACATTAATTTCTATTTGGATAATTCTCTTTTCCGTTATTCTGAATTATCAAATAATAACACATTATTGGTTGAACAATGAGTGTTGGACTTGAAAGTCTCATTTATGAACAGAAGGTTAATTGGTCAATTTTATTCATCTTCTTATTTTCATCTGCAGAAAGAGTTAATCAGGACCGTGGATATAGGTCCTTTCAAGATTGGGGATTTGAGAAAATAATGGAGTGTGAGAGTTTATCAAGGTGCCCATCACTTGTTCTTGGTTCCATTGCAGGTGCTATGATTGGTGATGGCCAGCCTGCTCTGTTTCGTGATTTCAGATGTCACTCTGGATTTGAAATTCTTCTTTTTCTCCATTTTCCTTCTTATTTCAATAGGATAATTGTTTGTTTTAATTTGAACTCTCTGGTTTTGTGATCTCAGGTGATTGCTTTGACAGAAGAGCTTCTGGCAACTGCAAAAGAAAGTAATCCTGGATTTGGTACTGGGATTAGTGGTGAAGCATCTCCTAGTTTACATCCATCTGGGAGCTCCTTGAATGTGGTGAGTTACCTACAAACTTGTATTAAAGAACTCTTTGTATTTTATTTGTATTATGAGATTGAGTTTAAATCGTCCTTGATTCTGAACAAGGCCTTGATTCTTGGAAATTTACGAGTAATGGTGATAAGTTTCTTGTTGGCCATACTTCCTACCAATAAAACCATTTTTGTTTGGGTTGTTATTCAGAATTCAGGAATTGCTGATTATGGTGATAAGTTTCCTGTTGGCACCAAGGTTCAAGCAGTCTGGAGCGAAGATGGAGAATGGTATCTATCTATCTATCTACCTTATTTACCTTTTTATCCTCTTGGATCTGTTTGATTTAGTTGAATTTCCAGGTATGAGGCAACAATTGAGGCACTTACTCCAAATGGATATTATGTTCGCTATGATGGATGGGGAAACAAGGAAGAGGTATGATTTGGTTTTGCCATCTTGGAAATTTTATTAGTTCATCTATTTTCTAGTAAATTTAAGCCATCAAGAAATTGGGCTCCCCTCCAAATTTAAATTCTATATTATATGGCTGCCTAACATGTTGAATTTGGTTACATCATTAATTTATTGAGATTAAATTGAGTCTAGAAGGTGTACAGATCAAGCAACTTCTTCCCTTAGAAAACAAGAAAAGTGGGTGATGTTTAAAATAAATACTGAATAATCCTTTAATCTATAGAATAACTTATGTGACCAAAAGATTTTTTTTAAAGTGAAACAGACAGTAGTAATTAGGACTTTACTGGACATTTCTGAAAACATTTATTTTGTATTAGATGTGAACTCATGATTGGACTAATTATCGTACTATGCTAAAACTTGAGTTACGCCCTCTTTTTATTAATGTCGGTGCTTGCCTGGTGATTGTAGGTGGATCCTGATAATGTTAGAGCAATTCAAGAAGGCACTCCTGACCCTTTACTGGAAGCTGAAAAGATAGCTGTGGCTACAAAAGAAGCCCTTAAACGGAAGATTGCCCAATCTGCTGTTAAAGAATTCGAAAACTGGACTGTGCCACAAAAGCTTCAAATTGATCCCAATGATCCTGAAGATGTGGTATGTTTAGAACCACAGTAAATATTACGAGTATGATCATGTTGTGGCTGCATGTAGTAGTTTCTCATCAATTATGAATTTTCACCAAGTCTCCATACCTAGTTTTTTCTTTCTTCTATATGATTATATATTTAAACTATTTATTTGATATGTTATGTGTCCTAATCGGAGAAGTTTGATAAAACTGTTTTTCTTGCTTGTATTTGCATCTCCAGTGGCTTTACTGGTTAACTGTAAATTTAATGTTTATCGGGCCCGAGTTCTGTTTATTTTGTTCTCTTTTATTTAGAATCTGTTGCTTTACTATTGACAGAAAGCTGCGAAGCGGAAAAAGATACATGCTTTTAAGTCCAAGATGAGGATGGAAGAAAAAGAGGTTACACAGAATAAAAGGCAAAATGCCTGGCAGCAATTTCAGACTACCAAAGGCCGGGCTAAAAAGGTGACGTAATTGTTGAGAGTTCTTAGCTTCAAAATTTATGCATATTCTCTTTTTCTTCGGATCTTTTATATCTCGTTTATCCTACATAACAACTGAAAGCCAAGTAGTCTTGCAATATACATTCTGCACAATATATATGGTCAGTCTATTTCCCCCCTCTATTTGTGTACTTTATTTGATTTTCGGGTATTGAACCTCAGATTGGTTTCTTCTCGGGTCGAAAGCGAGAGAGCATTTTTAAATCTCCCGAAGATCCATTCGGGAAGGTCGGTGTAGTTGGAAGTGGAAAGGGTTTGACTGATTTCCAGAAAAGGGAAAAACATCTCCATCTCAAAGGAGCAAATATGGAAAGTGCTGACGATTGTTCATCGTATAAACGGAAGGAGGATCTTATGATTTATTTATATCGCAACGGCTTAGAGTTATACTGGGTTGTGTTTGTAACCTCATGTTCATGCTATATTTTCTTCTTTATTGGTGATAATTTGCTCAAGGCTAACAGATGAACTTTTACTCTGTTTTTCTTCTTCTTTGAGATACTTAAATAGGCTATGGACTATGGTATGTACAAAATTTTGATTCAAGTGTTTTTCTGGGACCTCCCCAAAACGAGGCTCTTGTTTTTTTTCTCAACCAGATTCTTAGAGTCCATTATTAGCCAATTATTTCTGGGAGAATTGTATACTTGAAATGCGTCTTTTTGAAGAAAGAATAGAAAACATATATTATTTCAACGTACATATAATCATCATGATAAATATTAGAGATATAAAATAAAATCATGATAATTGTATTTGTGTTTTTCTAATTTTTCCAACTCTTAACTTATGGTTTAAAATCTCAACCAACAATCACAAAATAGTTAACATAGTTCTCAGAATGAACAATAGTTGCTGGCGACTGAGAGCAACCATCGTACTATTTACTAGTCTAACGAAGAATACATATATTTCCTTAGGCATAGGGCATGGAATGCATTGTGACAACTAAGGAAGGCCATAGGCGCAACAAGAATTAGAAATCCTACAATTAAATTGTAAAATAAAAATCTCACAAGCACAAAAACGAAAATAACAAATACCAGTAATTCTTTAACATTTATTTATGTATGCAAAATTGCAAACAGTTTATACAAAAAGCATATAAAAACAATATCCAAAAAAAATTTAAATCCGTATAACAATAACTAAAATAATCACCACAAAAGGCCAAAAAGACGAGAAAAAAATGATAGAATTTCTATAATAGTATGCAATACCAAAGAATCAACAAAATGATAATATTAAAGGAAAAAAGAAACATAATTCCTACAATTTAAATAATTATTCGTAATGGTCAAACATTTAAACAATTTAAACAAAAATCACATCAAGAACTAAGGCGAAACGGTATGAATTTTTGAAAAGATTACTAAAACAATCAGCAGCAAAATGCTAGATTTTTGGTGCGAATAAATTAAGAAAATTCAAAATCATACTCATAATCGAGGCTTTCGATGGGATAAACATTGGCGCCAACAATGGCAATCTGATGCAACCTCAAATTCACTATAATTTGATCAACTTCTTTTATTTTTTCTCAAACTTCGTTTTTCATATATATATATATATATATATATATATATATATATAAATACTAATCTAGATTTCAGTTAATTATGTAAACTATTTTGCCAAGTAACTTCAGTTTATTGCTCAATACACATAGTAAAATTCTTCCACGCACCAATTTCACAAAGAAATACTTTAAATTTAAGCATATTACTTCCAACAAAATCGTGTTCAAGAACAAAACTGAGAAACAATCATATTAAGAGCAAAAATGCAGCAATTTAATTACCCACGACATGCATAGTGCTGTAAATAAAAGTCCAAGGTTGCATTAGTGATGACTTGGAGGCCCGTAAAGTATACGTTAATGCAATGCTTCGAAACAAGTTTAGACCTAAATACGAGCTTCAATGGCATCGTAATGAGCACTTCTGTTAAAATCCATGCTGGGATATAATCATACTTAGGTTTTTTGTTCATAGATTTCACCCCATTATATTCAGAACCCATTTCATCTCTAACAATTTCCAATTTATTTTCATAACCCAATTCATCTCTAACTGATATGGACGAAATAACTCGGAGGCTCCACTCGTTCCAGGATACGATCCATGGGCTGCCTATGGATCGTAAGTTGTACGACCCGTAAGGCTGACGTGGATAAATTTTGCAGTTATGGTCCTTGAAGCAACCTTATTTGCAAAACACTACAAGATCCGCGTGTTTTTACTGTGCGGGTCAAGTACAAAAAAGGGACCCGGTTAATCCTCACCGTACATCAAGGACACGTGTACGACATACATTCGTACATGTATAATGTCCGTACAAGGCAAATCTCCTATAAATAGTTGCACTGTTTATTGGGAAACGGGACGAAAGATTGAGATTTGTTAGTACTTACCCTCTCTACTACCGAGTTAACATTACGAACCTTAATTTTACACTTGAACTACGTTAGACTTGATCCTAAAGAAAGGTACGTAGCCAGCTTGGGTTCAACCCAAGTGCAGTCTATAATCTATCTTACGGTTAGGTCGTAGTCCTTGGCTCGGCTTGACCTGGGTCGTATATTTCGACCTAGATCACTAACAATTTTCACTTTCTTTTCAGAACCCAATTCATCTCTAACGATTTCGATTTCAGCCATAACTAGGGTTTACGCAGTTAAAAATATACACAATATCTTCTCAGAATAATGCTGTGAGTAAAATCGTCGAACAGTTTGGCATCGATATGAATAAGACGAATTTTTTCAAAAGATTTTACCTATATGAAACGACGAAATCAATCTTCAATGGTTTGTGAGGGTTTGAGTTAGGGTTTTCGAATTAGCGAATTCATGATAACTAAAATATTGGGTGGAATTATTATAGTGTTATTCTGTTTCTATTTTTAAGGAAAAAATACTATAAATTCTTTATAATTTATAACAAACAGAATCAGTTTAAACCCGAAATTTAGATATATTTGTAGTTCAATAATTAATCAACGGACATGATATTAGAGTTACAAAAAATATTATTCACTAAACATATATTTTTTAAGATTTTTATTTGATGGTGGATCTTCAATTATATATTTGAAAAATTACGGTATAATTATAGGGTTACTTAATTTGGTACAATTATATGACTTACTTAATTTGTCACTCATCATATTTGGTTAGTTTAGGGACTCTCCGGCCCCAATTGGATGAAAAAAGTGTGTAAGAGAAAAAATCTCCAAAAAAATTCATAAACATTTTCTTAAAAAAATATATCCCAAAAATAATAAACAATTTGAAACTTTTTTCACAAAATTGAGTAAAATTAAATTTTTACTATTCATGATTTAACCGTTAATATCATCAATTAAAATGGTTTTTCGGTCTTTTTTTTAAAGCCAAAAAATAATGCAAAATAACGTAATGTTTAAAATAAGTCCTATTGTGACTATTTTTCAATGCGTAAATCAAAGAATTTGACTAAAAATATTTAACAACTCATAGGCCACATTATCTACATAAATATATTTTTATATAAAAAAAATTAAGAAAACCACATTATTATTCCGGAATGGACAGAAGTACCCCAATAATAGTTAATAAATAAAAAATGAAATAAAGCTAATTACCAATAAAATTCGTGTTCAAGAACAGAAGTGAGAAACAATCATACTAAGAGCAAAATATATTCCAGCATAATTCATAACCTTGAAAATAAGTGACTAAATTTATTCACGAGAAAAGGGCTGTGGATGTGGGATATGGACAGGCCATGGTGGAACCACAAACAAAAAGCTCGCAGTCCAATATTGCCGCCAGTCACTTTCGAGGATTATCGGACTTAGATGAGCTTCCATTTTCCGGGTTTTGAGGTTACAAGAGACTAAAAAACTTTCATGTCCAAAATACACTATGTTCCCATCAAATGGATGGAATGATATTAGTTCTAAACACAATTGTGGGCCCTGTAAAATACTATCATATAGGATGTCTGAAGAGTCGATACTGTGTTGCAGAGACCAGTCTCCAGTATTATAATCGTTTAGAACCCAAACACTAATATTAGTCAATCCACGGGTTATTTTCAAGTATCTCAACCGTCCTTGAAACACATCGATATGTGGTGTATCAAAGATTCCCAAGTGAACATCATCCGGTAATGCAATAATGCGCGAGTTGTGAGGGCTATGGTAAGGATCATATGCCATTACATGTTTTTCTGAAATCCAGTGCGAAATTTCGTTAAGAGAAACATGGCTCCGGTGCAGTACAAATCGAATTTCTTGGTCAATATTCACATCAAACTCCTTCCATTCACCAATCTCTGAGACAAATATTTCAAATGCAACCGCATTACTGTTCCTTTCCCTATATTTTAGGTTGAAACATACCACTCTGTAGCTTGTGAGGATGCCATTTTCGACTCGAGTGACAAAACCATTATCAACAATGCGATGCCCATGCCCATGAGGAGGAAGGGTGATCCATTGCTTAGTGATAGGGTTGCATATGCTATAATTCTCGAACCAGTGTGATCCCTTAAGACCGTATAATACTAACCCATTGCTTACTCCAAGAATCTTGTAAAGTTTATCGTCTAGGAGGTTTTGAGCAGACGGGCATCGAAGAACATGCAAACTTGGTAGTGTGATATGCCTAGAATATATATCTCCTAACAATGGCAATTGATCACTAGAAAATTCCCAATCTTGAGAACCCTCCACATACATATTGACGTAAATAAAAGTCCAAGGTTGTTGCAATATTGACGACTTTGAGGCACACAAAGTATACGTTAACGCAAAAGAAGGGTGTGAGATTACCGAGAGCCAATGCTTCGAAACAAGTTTAGACCTAATTACGAGCTTCAATGGCATCGTAATCAGCACTTCCGTTAAAATCCATGCCGGAATATCGGCGCTTTTCACAGATTTCAATTCATCTCTAACGATTTCGATTTCAGCCATAATTAGGGTTTACGGCATACACAATATCTTATTATATGGATGGAAAAATTCAATTTTTATTAATGCCAAAAAAAAGTCAAAACCAACAATCAAATAAGATTAGGAATCGGAGATGGAATATGAATGGAATAGATATTGAGTTAGATAAAGATTCTACAATTTATTACGTACACAAGGAAAGATTGAAATCTATCCATATCTAATTTATTTATTTAGTTAAAGAAAAAGCTTAATTGACAGCCACAATTTCTTCACAATATTAATTTGGCCACAATTGCTGCCGGGTACCACAATATTATTTGTAGTTTCACATTCTTGGCCACAATCTTTTCATATTTCCAAATTAGCTCTATACAAAATTTAAATTCTACAATTTGACCATAGTTTGTAGCCACAATATTTGTAGTTTTTTATATTCTTGGCCACAATACTTTTGTATTTTCAAATTAGCCCTATACAAAAGATTTCGAATTAGCCACCCCAGAATTCACGGTCAGTATAATGCTGCTGAAATTATCAAATAACCAAAAAATATTGGGTGGAATTATTATAGGGTTATTCTGTTTCTATTTTTAAGGAAAAATTACTGTAAATTCTTTATAATTTATAACAAACATAATCATTCCATGATAATAGTTTAAACCCGAGATTTAGATATATTTATTGTTTAAGAATTAATCTAACGGAGATGATATTGGAGTTACAAAAATTATTATTATATTGACTAAACATATATCTTTTAAGATTTGTATTTGATGGTGGATCTTCAATTGTATATTTGAAAAATTACACGATTTGGTATTATTATTACTAGCGTGTAACCCGTGCTATGCACGGTCTATATTAACTCAAATATAATTTATAAAAAGAATTATTTGTTCAAATTTAAAATATTTTAATGTATAATTATTTTTATTTGAGAATATAATTGAAGACCATTTTTGCAAACATCGTCATACAAATTAATCATAATTGTAGTAAAGCTAATAAATGATAGTTAATTATTATACAATATAATAAAAAATCAAGAACAAAAAACATAATGAATTCAAATGTTTATATTGAGAAATTAATATATTGTATGAAGATATAAAAGGATACGATTCATAAATTATTAAATAATATAATCACACTTATCAAATTAAAACGACTATGATCTTCTTTTTTTCTAAAGAAATAATCTCTGCAAAATAATAAAGTATGTCATGAATAAAAGCAACCACCCTCAAATTTGGACTTGAATTAAGAACATACCGAATATCAATACAAATAAATACAGAAAATAAAAGTAAAAGATAAACTTTGGATATGAAAAAGTTGAGTAGCGTATACTCATCAATTGAAGAACATGAAATCATACAAATAAATGTCATGAAAATCGTCTTAGAAATATATATAAGAGATTAGAAGATGTATCAAAATAAATTTTAGAACATTACTCAAATGACAATGCAAAGATAGCGTGGATAGCTTCTGCTATAATTCTAGGATTAAAGAATATATGAATATTCAGTTAGTAAAAGTAATTTTCATATAGACATACGACTATATAAGCATATTCTAATAATTTATACTTATGACATACGATAAAGAAGGCAAAGATCATTATTGAAAATCCATTCAATAACTTTCCTTATAAAATTAAAGACATACTAATTTCATGGGTGTCCATTTTCTTATACGATTTCCAATAAATTAATTGGACCATTTAAATTGATATTTACCTTCTTCATCATGCAATGGTGGGATTTATCGGCTAGGTCATTTTGATAACTTCCCTTTTTAAGTTACGTTATATAAAGTAAATATTCGATTATTCACCATTAGGAGTAATTCACGCAGTTCACCATTAGTAGTAGTTCTAGGAAAAAAGATAGGAAGTCAAACTTAATTATTTTTCCTTTTAGGCGTATAGGCACTATTATTGGAAAGTAATAAAGATTTAAAACAGCCAATGAAGTTTTTGAAATTAATTAAAAAATACAAAATTATGAGAATTCAGCATTCCAATTAAAACATAGTGTATTTTTTTAAATTAAAGAATCACCAAATGGGCAAAATTTTAAAGACAAATTTAGTAGGGTTAGAATTTTGAGTTAATTTAGTCCATAGACAAATCCTATTGGTTATTTTTTTTAAGTAATTTCAAATCTGACATTGATTTTTAAAATTTCCAAAACCCCATCCATTTATTTTTTTATCAACGTTAGCAATTTTTCCTATTTATAATGAAGATACTTACGAAATTCATTTCATATTCCACAAAACTCTTGTTGAAAGTGCATGTATCTAGTTATATGTAATCATCAAATCTACCATTTAAAAATAAAGAGAAGAACTTCTGAAAAATATTGTAGAGCTATTTTTAAGTGATGCGAATTGTATAGGCAAAACTCATCATTTTCGAGAAAATTCAATACATAATTTTCAGTAGAGGTACGATTTTTAAGTTCAGTGAGATCACTTCACAAATTAGTAAATCTTATCAAAAGTGAAAAGTTAAATGCCATTGTAATATTAATTAATATCTTATATTAAGTTTGGAAGTAAGAAAAATATATATTATCCTCATCGAAACTTATTGACAATATGTGACTGAATTTATCAAACACGCTAGCAATTTGCATGTGACGGATTTTGTCCTTGAATTAGGAAAGAAGAAGTCGAAAAAATTATTCAACTTACCACTTAAATTTACTCGATTGAGTGTTCTAACCACCCCATATTTTGATTTAATCCTGTACTCAAAAAAAGACCACACAGATTTAGACCAATTTCAGATATGGGAAAAATCAAATACCAATAAATATAAACATATATAAAAATAAATTTAGAATATGAGAAAGCAACGTAGCATAATATTTATACCATTTAATCGTCTTGTAAGTCTTTTTCATCTGAATCCACTGAAGAAATATACTTAAGAGATTAGAAGAAAGACTAAAGAGACAAAATTATATAGTTCACCACTTAAAAATACTTAATTGACTGTAGTTGCAACCGCCTCCAATGTCGAATTATGTCTGGATTAAGAATATACCAAATATCAGTACGAATACATGCAAAAATATGTAAAAGATAAATTCAGGATATGAAAAGATCTAATAGCATAATATTCATACTATTTGATCGATTTGTAACTAAGACTTTTATCTCAATCAATTGAAGAACATGGAAATATATAAATCAGTATCATGTAATGCAAGAGTTTATAAGATACATCAAACAAAAATTATATAAAATTTTAGAACTTTACTCTAATAACAATAACAAAGATGGTGTTAACAGCTTCTGCAAGATTAAAAAATATACAAATATTAACTAAGAAAAAATTGTTTTCATATTAAGATTATATAATCAATTTAATGATTTAATTATGGAAAGAAGAAAAGTCAGCCGCACTGAATTATGTGACCAATGTTAATGACTTTCCTTATAGAATTGACAAAAGACTATCATGCATACATTTCCTTATTAGATTCCACCATTTATTAAAATTCAAAACCAATTACATTAATTGCATAATTTAAACCGGCATTACATTCTTTATTACCGTGGGATTTACCAATTAGGTCAACTTCATAACTTTTTTTATATAAGTTATATAAATTAAATATTTGTATCATTTGGAGTAATCTAGGAGCAACTCATGCAAAAAAGCAGGGAAGTCAAAATTGATCTTTCCTTTTAAGGCACCATAATTGGAAATTGATTAGTTGTTTTAACAAAATTTAATGCAGCCAATGAAAATTTTTCAAAGGAATAAAAAAAATTCAAAATTATGAGAAATCAGTATTTCGAGTCAAAATTAGAATTTGGGTCAACGGACCGCTCTCCTATAATATATATAATAGATAATAGATTACTAGCGTACAACCCGTGCTATGCACGGAATTACTTAACGGAAATGATAGCTATAAACTTGATAATAACATTTCAGTTCTATTTAAGTGAAGAATAATTAAAATATCCTTATATATAATCTTAGAACATAGTTTGGCGCGTTACAGTGAGTTACATGCTAACTTTCTAATCAACTTATAATTTTAAAAAATAGAATGTCATAGGCTTGAAAAGTAGAAGATTTTAGTGTGTTTAGATAGGGAGACTGAGGAATAAAAAAACTTATTTCATGGAATTTTGATTTGCCATTATATTCAAATTTTAAAATTAATCTCAACATTATAATTTTAACAAACAAAATTTAATCATTAAATGAATTAGTTGCATCAATATTCTCCTATGATGTATTGCACATTGACAAAAGACTTGTTCTCATGATTACAATATGGCCTTCACCATATGTACTACTATTTTTACCTGTTAATATTCTTTTGTGATTTTTATTCACTTTCATCCCTTCTTAATTTATTAAATAAAATAGAAATAATGACTAGAAATTAAAAGAATTACTAAGTCTCACAGTTTGTGTTCATCGTATAAACGAAAGGAGGATCTTATGATTTATTTGTATCACAATGGCTTAGAGATGTACTGGGTTGTGTTTGTAGCCTCATATTTGTACTTATTCATTATAAGTTTTCACATATAGTCTCATAACTTTCAAAACATCTTATATTTAACCTTATCTTTTGAAAGTCAAATACTTTAGTCAATATTTAACCAAATTTTTTGGAAAATTTTTGATAGTTTGATATTGAGTAGAATATTGCATTATTGATTATAATTTGTGTGGAATTGTATTCACGTATCAATTCACAAAAAATGATCGACCAGTGGAAGAGTTACGGTCACACTTATTACATCACAGTTACACTAAGATTTATAACATGGAGAGTGCTACATCCTAAGATTTATGACATGGATAGTGCCATCCACGTAGCCAATTGCTAGCATATCACTTTCCTTATTCCAACTAATGCATCCAATTTCAATTGTACCATTTTCGTATGATCTCACGCGCTGCTGTTCTCTTACGGACCAAATCTGAATTTGGTCCAAGCCTTGAGTAGCAATGTACTCGCCGTTCGGACTAAACGCGAGATCCATGATTGGATAATCCCTGCAAATGCAAAATAGATAATTAGTCTCTATTTGGTACTATATTTGTTCTTTTTAAATGAAGTTTTTGTACTCCACCCAATGAGGCTGCTTCTGAGTACACCCTGGTCGGCATCCCAAAACTTAACAGTTGAGTCACCTGATCCACTGTGTTAATGTGGAACAAGTTAGAAAGAAACAAGAACATGTTAGAAAGAAACAAGTATAGAGTAAATGGTAAGGTAAAGATGAGCAAAGAACCTGGCTAGAATTGATGGTTGATTTGGCTTTTCGGTGCAAGGTCCAGTAGGACTCCATCCAATCGCATATACAACCTGTAGTAGATTCAATAGAGACAAGATAAAAATAGAACTTAAACGATAAATGATAGAAAAAGAATTTAACTAGAATCTTTAGCACCTCTTCATGTTCACTGAAGTTGTGCACACAAACATTCTTCCTCAGACTCCATATCTGCATCATTATATTAGATCGTTAATTTGGATCGATTGCAGAAGAATAACAAGCATATGTCACAGTTATAAAATGGGGAATCATAAGAGAAATTGAACCTTCACTGTCTCGTCCAGTGAACAAGATGCAATTAGTGAACCTGTTGGGTCCCATTTAATAGATTGTATTGGCTCCTGATGACCCTCAAATGTCTTCACTGGTTCGGGTTTTCGAATTTTGTAAAATTGAATATAGTTATCCGAACATGTCAAGAAGGATTCTCCATTCCGCCAATCGACATCCGATATCATACCTATTTAGTATCAGTTAAATATAACATTTAAATATGCTGCTTAATATCTTTGACTTCAGAATAAGATTGTTTAAGATTGTTTGTACCTCCTATATGTCCACCAAATTTTGACACTTCTTGGGTTTTAACATTCCATAACAAAGTAATCCCATTTCTACCCCCGGCAAGAATATATCTACCGTCCTTGCTCCATTTCAGCGCGGAAGTGGAATGCCTATCATCAGGTAGCGTAGTCTTTAATTCTCCTGAAAAATATTTCCCATTAAATAGCTAAAAATATCTGAAAAGTAAAATTAAGTCAATAATAAATGATGAAACAAATACCATTGTCTTTCCAAATTCTGATTATTCCATTATGATCTGTTGCAAACAGGGTACCCCGCACCTGACAGAAGAGTAAATACATTTTTTTCAAATGAACTTATTTGTTCAGAAATGGGAAATAAAATATGTTTGATATATGAAAAAGAGACTCACATTCCAATCAAGCGCGGTCAAATAAGCCGTGTGTGAAAAATCATACTCCAACGCAACTCTAGAGAGGTCACGTACTGGAGGTGCTCCGTTCGATAGAGTCCACAAGTAAGATCTAGAGGAAAATAAGTATAAAGTTTAAACGTCAGATATGCAAGGAGCTACTCTATGTTATCAACCAAATCGAGCTACTCTATGTTATCAACCAAATCAGGAAGGTTCGAGAATGAGGAAAAATAACATAAATTTGGCATCTTAGTTTTTGGCTGGAAAGTTAGTTACGAAGTTAGTTATGATTTAATTCAACCCATTTGTAATTGAATTGTATAAATAAGCCTTGAGAGCTAATTTGAAAAACTTTGGAGTCTAATACATTCTATCTCGATCAAATTCTTTGTAAATTCAAATTGGGGGAAATCTCTTCAGGATCGATTATTGCATTGATCCTTGAGGAATTTCCTTATTGGTTCTTCCCATTAATTCTGGTCTACACCAAGTGGTATCAGTTTCCTCGACGATCCTTGGGGAACATCTTGGTGAAGTGCTGCAATGGTGGAATCAACTCGGAGTGCTGGTGAGCTATGTAAAGAGGTCGATACTCTTAAGTTTGGATGAAAAATCAGGCTGATAAAGGGAGGAAAGAGTGAGAGGAAGTTGGATATAGGAGATTGGGTATATGTGAAGTTGCAACCATATCGACATACTTCAATGCGGAGCCAAGCCTATACTAAACTTTCGGCCAAGTACTTCGGGCATTTCCAAGTAATACAACAATATCGCTCAGTGGCCTACAAGTTGGCCTTACCACCTGCAGCCATCTTGCACTTTTCACGTTTCTCAACTCAAAGAAGATTGGGACTAGTCCTAGTAGCCCTCATGTGCCAGTGATGATGGAACACGGAGTTTTAGTCATGGAACCAAAAGAGGTCTTGGAAATGAGGATGGTGAAGTGGATTAATAGACCTATCACGCAATGGCTGGTGAAGTGATTTAACTTTCCCATTGAAGAAAGCACGTGGGAGTACGCTATGATTTGAAGAAACGATTCCCTACACAGAACCGTGCAAAATCAAGAACTTATAGTAAGTATAATAATTTGACATGCAAAATTATTTTAAGAAACAAGTAAACAACACGCTCGTTGAACGTGAATGTGTGATGATCATGACTGTGAGATTCTTTAAATATAGACCGTAGGATGAAGAAAGTAAATGAAACAATCTGGACCGTTCAAAATCAGAAAAGGGACGAGAAATTAAGAGAAACGACACCGTTTCTAATGGGATAATGCATGGGGATAGGGACAGATGTAGGGGTGTAAGTCGAGTCGAGCCGGCTCGTGATCAAACGAGCTCGGCTCGAGCTCGAGTTTAGGGTGTAAGTCGAGTCGAGCCGGCTCGTGATCAAACGAGCTCGGCTCGAGCTCGAGTTTTTCGAGCTCGAGCCGAGCTTCACGAGCTCGAACTTTTAACCGAGCTCGAGCTCGAGCCCACTCATTTCTAAAAAAAGCTCACGAGCCCGGCTCGCGAGCTTTTTTATTATTTAATATATTATTTTTTTTAAATTATATTAATAAATATAAATTAAATAATTAATAAAAAATAAATAAAAATTCAAAATTTAAATTTCCCGCCGAAAATTTGAAATTTAAAATGGGCTCGGCTCGAGTTCGGCCTCGAGCTCGCGAGCTTGGGTTCGGCTCGAACTCGAACTTAAGCTCACGAGCTCGAGCCCGAGTTCGAAAATTATGAGCTCGACGAGCTCGAGCTCGAGCCCGAGCTCGAGCTCGCCTAAATGGGCTCGAGCTTCATTCTCTTCATAAAAAATAGGAGGTAGAACCAATAAAGATTTCTTTTTCGATTCATCCCTGGCCTCATTCAAGAATTGTTTTTGATCCAATCCGTAGGAATCAATAGAAAAGGCAAATCCCTACTTTTTCAGACCTATTGCCGATACTAAGTAGCAGTCAAAAATTTGTATCCATTTTTCATGATATTATGCATGGATCAGGTATATCATGGCGAATTCTTCAGAAAAAATGGTGTCTTCCACAATGGAATCTGATAAGTGAGATTTCAAGTAAGTGTTTACATAATCTTCTTCTGTCCGAAGAAATGATTTATCGAAATAATGAGTCACCATTGATCTCGACACATCTGAGATCGCCAAATGTTCGGGAGTTCCTCTATTCAATCCTTTTCTTTCTTCTTGTTGCTGGATATCTAAATTCCCAAGCTCGGCTCGTTACACCCCTAGACAGATGTCACATTGTAATTAGCCCCTGGGAAGGACAATGAAGGAGCAACAAGCCAACAACATCAAATTCTGTTAGGAATATCAATTTTTGTTTTGCAATGTTAATTTCTTGTTTTGGAGAATTCATATAAATATTGAGTACTGTTATGAAGCAGATTTTGGAAAGATTTGGGGCAGATTCTTGAAGATTTGATTATTTAAGCTTTATTATTTTAATTCTTTTAATTAGGTTCCCCTTAATTTGGTTTCCTACTTTGAAGGATTTTAGTTATTTACTTCTCTTAGTTAGGAGTTTTTTGTTTTTGGTTTTGTTTTTGGTAATTAGGGCTAGTAGTATTATAAAAAGAGTGGCTAGGGTCTATTATTCATCATCAAATACTTGATCAATAATTGGAAGTCTCCTTTGACTTAGGGATCAAGAACGTTACTTCTTGATAATTTGGGGCAAGAACCTTTTGTTCTTGTTATTTATCTATTTACGTTTCTACTGAATTATATTTCACGTTCTATTAAATTGTTCGTCATTTTCATTTCTATCTATTTGGTCCGACCTGCCGGATCTCTCACTCACCCTCACCATGACATGTTCTCATGAAGCTCGTTTCACCACTTTGGAGAAAAATCAGGAGGCGCTAGCGGAGAGGATGACGACACTTGAATTGAACCTGAATCAAAAAATAGATCAGAAGTTTGACGAACTCATGGCACTGTTTGCAACACTACGCCCAAACCCCGGACCAGCGCCCATGACCCCGGTTGAATCAGGGATTGGGCAGCCTCCGGTGGGACCCCCGTTGCACAAAATTCTGAGGGCTAATCTACCGGATGTACCACCAGTCTGTTACGTTCCACTGCCAATTTTTGACAGGACAGGACTGATCCAGTGAAATGGATAGCTCGGGCTAAACAACATTTCAAGATCCATTGGCTACCAGAGGGTGCGAAGGTGGTAACACAAGCCCCTCTTCCAGTTTTTTACGAAACTAAACCACTTGGATGGATAGTCCAAATCGAAGCTTCCAATGTTCACAAGACTGCGTTTCACAGCCAATGCAAGCACCATGAGTTCTCGATTTACAACACTTCTTGGAACAAGCATATGCAAAATTCTCTCAAGTTCAGCCTTGTCTGTTTTTAAGGGGGATGGAATTGTTATGAAGTAAATTTTGGAAAGATTTGGGGAGATTCTTGAAGATTTGATTTTTCAAGCTTTATTATTTTAATTCCTTTAATTAGGTTCCCTTTAATTTGGTTTCCTAGTTTGAAGGATTTTAGTTATTTACTTTCCTTAGTTAGGAGTCTTTTGTTGTGAACTTAGCCTTCTAGATTGTCCACTAGTAGATCTGTTTGTATTAAATTTGACAAAATTTAGTGCTGAAAAAGTGGTGGCAGTAATGATTTAGGGTAGTCACTACTGAACCGAGTGTGTGTTTGTCGCGGTGGCGGCAGAGAGGGCCTAGGAAAACCTTGTTGCAGTTTTCTACCACTAAGAGCCAAAGCTTGCTCTTGTAGTTTAGCCAAACTCGTTGCCTCTTGCAATGATTTTTTTTCAGAGGGCAATATGAATGTGCTATCATGTTCCATCAACACACTAAAAGGCTTATACGATATATCCGGTGTGGAAGTAGGCCAACATTTCTATTAGCAAATAGGGGGTTTCCAAGTCCATGGCCAAGTACTTATTACTTCTTAGGTTGTAATTGCTATCTTATTAGGTTCAGCTACTATAGTTGTTCGGAACCCACAAACCATCCCAACTGGGGGTCAGAATTTCTTCGAATATGTTCTTGAATGATATTTCATAAAACGGGCTTTCTAGAGATCCCCAATGACCCATCCTCGCATGAATTGCTAAGGATCCAATAAGTCCAACATTGATTCCCTCAGATGTGTCAATTGGGCAAATACGACCATAGTGACTAGGATGGATATCTCGTATCCGAAAACTACAGTTCGCCCTGTTAGTCCTCCAGGACCTAAATAACTCAATTTTCTCCCATGAACTATTTGTGTCAATGGATTAGTTCGATCTAAAACTTGAGATAAGGGGTGTAAACCATTGAATTCATTCGAGATGTGAGTAAAACTCAAATTGGAGAAGAATATGGCCCTTGGGTTCCTCATCCTCACATTGATGGAAATTTCACTCTTCAATCCCCCGAGGAAGCAGCTCAATACGTAATGATCCGGTAAATCGAGACAATTCACAATTGCATCAAAGCTATCGAGGTATTGCTGAACGGAGTGAACTTGTTTCAGATTCATCAGCTCTGACATCGGATCATCAAATACCATTGCTCCAAATCGATCGATCAATGCACGCACGTACTCCTCCCAATTAGGTATTTCCCTCGTAAGTCTGCTCTTCATGAACATCTGATGCCCTTGTAATGCTTTCCCTTCCAAATGCACTGATGCTATCTTGACCTTAGCCGTTGACGGTGTCTCATCCACCTCAAAGAATTGTTCACTGCGGTAGAGCCAACCACGAAGGTCCTCGAGTCGTAACGAGGAAATTCGATCCGTGACATCTTCGTCGGAATGTGATAACCAGCAGACCAGTTTCGATTCACTTCGCTACTGTTTTCATTGCTCGCTCCGGCAGGTGCGATCACAAAATTGTTTTGTTGTGCCAACATTGTCTCCATCATCGCTTTCAATTCCTCCATGGATTCCTTAAGATTGTCAACTTCCTTTCATAACTCACCTCCGCTGCGTGTTGTTTCCACCATCGCTGATCTCGTCGGTAGTCCTAGGATCGAAATTGATCTCTTGTACCACTTGATAAGGATCACAAATGATGGGAAGAATCAACAAGAGTAATACCTAAGAATCGATAGCATGATCAACTCCGTAGATGATTACCAACAAGAATTCAGATCACAAGGAAGACAAATTGCATCAAATCTCAGCTGCCTTTCTGTTCGGATGATTTTGGCTATTTATAGAAGGCTGGAGCTATAACTACGTTTCCCGCCAATTCTCTCGTTTTTTACAACTTTTAGTCCTTCTTATTCTAATATTTATCCCTAAGTCCCTCATTCTATTTTAGTTCACTCGAGAAGGGGAAAACTTACGTTGAAGCAAGAATGGGAGCTGAAGGACTCCAAGCACACTTAAGTTGTATCTACAGATCATAAACAAATTGCAAAGTGGTATAATAATATATATGTATATATATACAAATTTATTACGTAGTATGAAAAACGGAGTTGATAAAAAATTTAAAAAGTAACCAAACCTGAGAAGTGTTTCCTCTTAAAACTAATGGTTCGTGAATCTCGCGAAGACGTGGACTTGATGTAGCGTCAGAACTGGAGCTGTCGTCCATGTTTGATGGAGCATCAGAAGTGGAGCTGGCGTCCATGTTTTCTGGTATTCAGCTTTGAACTGTAATGTTAAGTTTAAGAAAATACTAAATGTTTTTATAGTGATAACAAAGAAGATTCCAATGAATTCATATAGAAGTTGGACAGAGATTATCAAAGCAATTGATTTCTTAGCATGTCTAATGGGCTCTAAAGCTCAAAAACTGCCTCAACCCTACATGTCAAGAAAAAGCACATAGGTGAGGTGATAACTCAACTTCTATATGAATTCTAAATAAATATTGAATCTCAACAGCAAAACTAGAGCACTTTGAGACTATCATCTTTATACATTGTTTGTTAGGTAACCAAACTTTTAAGTATCGTGCTTTGAGGAAATAATAGTGGGTTTTTAGACAAATGCTATTAGAGGTTACCAAATCTTATGAGCACACACCTGAAAAGAGTTTCAAAGTTTCCCAAACATGAAAATCAATTAATTTTAGAAGCTCCAAGTTGAACATCATAGCTGCATACGGCAACATTTTATCTACCTTTGTCTTAATAGATTTTACGTAGCTGTTTATTTAGTGATCTAACAATCTTCAATAGAAATCTGGACTGCATAACAGACAAGATTCACAGTCAGATTAAACCGATATGTCCTGATACAAACATTCTCCTTTTCCTCGACGATGTACTATAGAAAGCAGAATGTATATAACTCTATAGACATAGATCTTTCACCAGTGATTTTTCATACAAATAAAAGAATTAAGAACACAAAGAGTTCACATTTTTTGTACTTAACCGCCAATCCACAGACCATCATATTTTTCTGCTTTGCTTTTCTAGTTAATTTTTAACACATTTTCAGATGAAAATAGCTATTATGTTATTACATACGTGGTTCACATCCACACTGTCTTTGTCAAAATTCTCAGATAAGAACATCATATCAATAACCACAATTAAATTAAACAATCTAAACTCTAGAATATCTTACATCAATTCCACATCGGATCTGTTAATAAGATGTCCAAGCCAATGTTTTTTGTCCACAACTGCTCGTACAACTAAATTTGAGGCCAGGATTTTGTAAATTAATCAAGTATTTTATTACTTGAATATTCAGCTTTGAATTGTAATGTACTAAATGTTATTATAGTGATAACTATGAGTGCAACATATAAAAGAAATGGCAAAATAGCAAGGATATATGAACAACTTACGAATGAAATAGGCTACTCAAAAACACTTAGAAACAATTAAAGCCGTCAAGCATTTGGCTGCAGCTCTCCGAACTTTCCAACTGTCATCTTCATCATCCGTGTATTTGTTAGCACTCTCACTACAAGTCCATAAAGTAACGTTTAGCATAAACTATTATCATAAATAAGTATCTATCACGTAAATCGAATAATCGACTCTTTAATCACTTAAACCAACAATGCAATTAATCAACAAAGATATCACACAAATGCAATATAGACATCATTTCATTCATTCTCAAATCGGTTTCACAGCCACAATTAAACCTAATCGAAATTCAAGCTTCGCTCCTCTTCCGATACTCCACACAGGAATCTGCGAGATTGCGAAGAGATCGATCAACAACAGAAATGAGAGAGAAAGAGAGAACAGAATAGAGAGAAAAGAACCTGATGAGTTATGAGATCAGAAAATGAGCCAACAACGGTCTCTCTTCGCGCCAAGTTTTGCTATTTAAATCTTTTCCTGCCTTACGTGGCGTTTCCTCATTGGTGCACTCCATTCGATTGGGTGAATTGCCAGAAACACCCTCCGCCATAAGTAAACGCCGTCGTTTCCCTGCTTCTTTATAACTCGTTTTTTCCTTCCTTAATCGGAAAACCCTTGACATAAACGTCATCGTCAACCATGCAATGCCCAATTATGTGTAATTTGTTGTTTGTAAATGAGAAATAAAATCTGGTATTTAAAGGTGCTTGGTTTTATTTTGGGCCTGTTTTGGCCCAAAATTTTGGCCAATATTGTTAGGCCTATAAAATTTGAAAATACTCAAAATTCTAGTCCAAAATTTTAGCACCCAATTTCAAACCCACTTTTACTTTATTTTATATGGCCTCAATGGCCCACCTACCAGTCTCTTGCATTTGTGTTGTTTGTAAGTGCATGCTAAAAGTATTTCTTTCTCCACTTTTTAATTTCTTTCAATGTGAATGTAATTTTTTTACATAGATAAAATATTTTATGCTCATATCTTTGATTGAATTTACTTGTTGAATTAATATTTTCTGCTCATAAAATGATTCGCACAGATAAATGATTTATGCCTTTTGATAAAATAATTTCTGCTCATCATATTTATTTGATTTTTCATTTATTTAAATTTATTTTTTGAAATAATTATTCTTATTTAATAATATATTTTGACTTAAGTTATTTATATTTAATAACATATTTTAACTTAATTTATTTATGTAAATATTTAATAATTCATTTATTTTAAATTATAATATAAGTAAATAAATATTCATCTTTATTATAATTATTATAATCTTAATATTATAATATAACTTTCAATCATTATTTAATCACTAGCAGATAATTGTTATGATTTGAGTGCTACAGTAACATGTGTTCCTTTTCAAAACAAAACCAAACACTATTTCATCAAAAAAATCAATCAAAAATAAATTCTCAAATTTAACTAAACACTATCTCACCAATAATACACGTGTCCCAAAAAAATTATCACCAACAATTCTCACCAAAATACCCAACAAAAACAAAACCAATTAACCAAACATATCCTAAGCATCCCACATGGCATTATCGTTGCTCATGTGTAATTTGTTTGTTTGTAAATAAGTGTAAAAGTTTGTTGTTTAAAATAAATAATGGTGGGGAAATAAAATATATAGATGGAAAGTAATAATAAAAGTTTATATTTTTTATTTGTTAAAAAATCACTTGGTAGTTATTTGTTTATATTTTAAAATAAGTTGAAAATTATAAAATGTTAATTAATATTAATAGTGGGTCTTGAATAATTGTATTAGTTATATATATAATAATTATGTAAAATAAAAAATATAAATATAAATTAAAAATTATATAGCATGAATGAAAAAAAATAATTATGATTATAATAAGTTATTTTGACTAGTGAATGTTGTATATATATAATTGACATATTTATTCACTAGATTGAAAAAAGTTGGATTTGAAAATGAAATTTCACTAATAGATTACCTAGGATTAGAAACACTGAAAATAGTTGTGATTGGTCTTTTCAAAAGCCATTTCATCCAATATTCCAAAGAACACAAGAAAGTTGAATTTCGTACCAAAATTTTGCATAAAAATGGATTTACATAGTAAAACTGTACATGAAAATCTTGGCCCCAAAAAAATCCCTCCCTCATCATTGTTCACTCCATCTCAAGACGAGACTCACGCTAAGAATAACATTTTAACTGCAAATCAATTTTTTTTCTAATCCCACAAAGCCTTCTCAACTGGCTGGCCCTTTGAGCCAACTTCAGCATCTTCATACTCAATGTAGCCAGTAGGGTTAAAGGCATATATATATATATATATATGCAGCAAAAGGGTCCTCTCTATAATCATAGGCCATCATTTACAATACTCGAGTAGTGAATCTGTTTGTGCATAATCGTTGTGGCTTTTCTTGTTCTTGTTCTTGTCGATACGAGCTTTTCTTACAGCAATTTGGATCTGTTTTTCATGCTCTTTGAGCATTTCCTCCACGCTACCACCGGGGGGCAATAATGGTCCCGAATAGTGCATTCTTGTCTTCTTTAGAGCATATCCCTGCATCAAAACAAAGGTCAAGTCACTTGATACAACACCACTTTCTTTGTTTTCCCCATTTCTTATTGGGTATTTATCACGAGTCACCTCAGATTTTGCAAATTACTAAAACACCCCTTGACAACTCGAAAAACAGGGGTGATGTTGTAAGCTACTTTTACGGACAGGGACGTTATAGTAATTAGAGTCTCATGCAGAGGTGTTTATGTAATTTACACACACACTACAGTCTATATGTACGGTCCATATTGTCCTGGGACCTTCTAAGAAATATCCCTTTATGAGCAACGAGATCAACCAAATACTAAGTTATTTGGAGGGCAAAAACGTAAAAGCAAACTTAAAGTAACTTCTTACATTAATAATCTCCTTACGAGGCACCTGCTCGTTATTCTTCAGCAAATGGTTGGAGGAGTCGACATCATTCATGTGTTCATATTTTTTATTCAAACATGGCTCGGGCCAATGTGAATGGACGCTTGCGTCCCTGCTAAAATCGAGCTGTGAACTGCCGCCACTGGCAGCCACAGAATTGGAGTATCGAGACAAACGTGCTGCTGTTGGCTGTGGCTTGAAAGATCTCTGAGTCTTTAGCTCACCATACGCCCTGCGAGAATTTAAGTGGGGCTCTTCATCCACAGCATCTAAGGATATTCCCGATGCACCCATGAGCATGGAATGTTCCACAGGATTGAAATTCTCACTGTTGCTTTTTGCGTTCGATTGTCCTTTCCGTTTCTGAATCACAACGTACATGGATTATGCCCCACACGCCAAAAAAAAAAACAACTACCAGTTGTGTATAATCTCAATTCTAAATGTTAAATTTGCCCCCTTAAAATCACAAAATCACTTCTTCTAGAATATCTAGAGCCATGTTTTTTGTGTTTTCAATAGCTGTTTTCACATGATTTGACACATTTCACTAATTCCAACATTTTTATAAGAACATCAAATTATTTTCACATGAACTGTAACGTATTGCACACTTCTGAAGAATTTTCCAAAAAGTTGCCCTAAAACATAAACAAACATAGCAATTTTGGTAGCATCTAGAGTAAATCTTGGAAGATACATATACCTGTATAGAAACTTGAAGCTCAGCATTAGCATCAGGTGCTGGCACTGCTTTGGATTCTTTAGAACCCTTTCTTGAAGATTCAACTCCACCTCCCTTTTCACCACCCGCTTTCAATCTAGCATCATACCGAATCAAGATCGAAATGAGAATGAAAGATATCAAGACTGAGAGAAAGTATGAACAAATAAAATGAATCATACCTTTTTGCCTCCTCCTCGCGCAACTTGGCGTCAAATTCTTTGCTAGGTGGGTATTTAGGCAAAGATGATGGATCACAAGGCAGAGGCTTCGTTGTGAAGAACTGCAAAGAGATACCCCATAAATACATAAATCACAAAAAATATATAGCTGCCGTTAGTCTTTATTGATAAAAAAAACTTAAAGGAAATAGGCATATATTTATATATATATATATATATATACCTCACTGCGAAGGGCAGAAGTTGTTGACCCTCTACACTCTGCTTCGAAAGCAAGAAGGGACTCGAGGAGTGCTAATGCCGAAGGAGGGAAGTCTTTAAATGTTTCGGCCACACATCGTCTGTAAGGCTGTTGAGGTTTGAAAATTGTCGCATGCGGTAATTTTGATTTTTTCCAGTATTCTTCTGAGGGTGAACCACAAAGTTTAAAAATTTTATGAAGCTGTTCCACCTGCATAAGAGTCGAACCTTTCTTCGTCACGCTGATGTTAGGGTCATTAGAGAAGCACAATATGAAATGACAAAAGGGAAAACTTGGCTAGAAAATTACAGATAAATTACTTTCAGATAAACAAACTGCCAAAGTAATTTCGGACCAAGGAGCAAAGCAAATTATAGTCACTCGAATTCGAGAATTTGTGCAATGAGAATTTAATAATAGAAAGAGAAGTCCCTAAACAAAATGCACGATGAGATACTTTTTTGAACAAGGTTGAGGCTGTCTGCTTATAATCTGCATTTACTGACAGGATTATATGGTAATATTTCAAACTTCGGGGTCTTCTTTGTAATTAGGTCTGCCGCAGGGGTGTCTATGTAAATATATATATATATATATATATATATATATATATATATATGTGGATGAGGTTTACCTCTGTCCTTCCTGGCATAATTGGTTTCCCAGCAAACAATTCAGCAAGAATGCAACCCGAACTCCACAAATCTACAGATACTCCATAATCTGTTGCACCAAGCAAAAGCTCGGGGGGGCGATACCACAAGGTTACAACACGACTAGTAAGAGGCTGCTTTTGATTGGCCCGGAAAAAAGTTGCCAGCCCAAAATCACCAATTTTAAGGTGTCCATCTTTGTCTATCAGAAGATTAGAGCCCTTAATATCACGGTGCAAGATTCCACGACTGTGACAGTGTTCGAGTCCACGAAGCAGCTGCTGCATGAAGCATTTGATCTGCATGCCCATTACAGAGCAGAGAAGATAAACAACTTTATGTTGCACTAATTATAACAAGAATAAGATTTTTAATATTACCATAATGTAGCAAAACTATACTCACACACCTGTGGTTCAGTAAGCCTGACCATAGGCGAAGCTGCGAGTCCAGCAAGATCATGTTCCATGTATTCAAACACAAGGTATAAATTGCCTGAAACCCTAGAAGTGACAAGACCTTCAAGCCTCATGACATTAGGGTGATCAAGCCTGCGTAGAATAAGGATTTCCCTGGCCATAAAACGAACGCTTTCTGGATCCATGTTAACAAACCGCACCTTTTTAAGTGCAACAATTTTTCCAGTCTCAAGGTCACGAGCTCTGTACACACTGCTGTATGTCCCTTGACCAATCTGAGATATTGGCATTACGGTTTAAAACAATTTAAGCATGATGTAACTACAAAGAGAAGACAAATAACACTTTTTACCAAATATACAGCTTATCACAAAGACATAAACCAAGAATTCCTGGCTTCAGAAATATGCCTAAATTGCTTAAGATAGAGAGAGCACCTGTGGCACGCCAAATAACTACATTCTTCACCTAGAAGGGCAGATTAACGAAAGGTGACTCAGCTAGTATACAAGATTTAGGATCATAAAACCCTAGATACTCTTAACACAAACTATCTTCATTCAAATTGACCATTTTTAACTCAAAAACATAAACAAGCACAACCATAGTTTATCACGAATCAAATTTTTTTTTCCTTCATAAGTATGCCTAAGTTGCTTAAGATAGATAAAGCATCTATGGCACGTCAAATTAACTACATTCCTCACCTGTAAAAGGCTGTTTGGAGACAGACAACTGGGCTAATATATGAGTGAAAATTTTCTGCGTATCTTTCTACCAAATATGCAATATGATAGACAACAAATGAACCTTACAGGCAAAAATGGATGTAAAGCACATACGACTACATCTCAATTTAAGTCAATAAGGATGTGTTTCGTTTGATGGATTTCAAATTCATCAACAAATTCATTGAGCTTGTTTTATAGTGGATTTCAAATCCCCTAGTACTCATTTTGAGCTATTAGACAATCACTATGGCAGATTTCAAAATGACCCCTAAAATCTTTCCTCCAAATCCATCAATCCAAATAGAACCTAAGAGATCGAATAAATAAGAACAACAAGATATGCAGCATTAAATATATACCTTATCCAATTTCTCGAACGAGTCTGCCTTTCGAGGTATCCACCCTTTGATAGCTTCCCCAGCCACGGAAGTAAGCCATGAAGGCCATCCAGCTACAATTTGTGCCCCATCTATCCCATTTCGGGCACTTAATACCCTACAAATCTGAGGTTGTCCTACTCGGTGACCAAGCTGTCTCTGAATTTGGGGCATTTCGGGTTTCTCGAAAACCACAGGATTATTATCCCCCTCCTCCCAAGCAGGTGGGGTCGAGCCTCCACTTTTCTCAGCAGGCTCTTTCGATATAAGCCTCGTGGTAGCATCATTACCTCCATTATCAACCTCAACCACAACTTCATCCTTCCTCAATGAAGCTACAAGCTTTTTCGAAGATTTCTTTGAATCTTTCTCCTTCTTGACCTTGTTATCATCTTTAGCCCCTTTAGAGCAAATGCAGCCCATATTAAGGCAAACTTTCAGTCCCCTGTTTTTCTTAACAGGAAACTTAATGTTCTTAAAACATAACATTTAGCTGATATATAAACAGCATCCCTCCACAATTTCTAATAATCCAAACGGATCGGAGATTTTTAATATTTAGTAACACACAATGCAGAACAAATTAAATCCAACTCTAGAGATAAAATTCCTATAACTCAATTTCTTGAATCAACAAGACCTGAAATCACAAATCTCGGTACCTTCAAATCCTTCTTTAGGTACACAATGTGCCCTAAAAAAACTTCAAAAATTTCCCAATTTCTTCCCTGTACACAAGAAACGAATAGAACAAAACCCAGATCACAAATTCAGATCTTTTCAGCAGAAATCAACGCACATTGGCAGAAAATTGAACGGCAAATAATTACTACGACAAACAATCGGAGGGGCGAAAATCAGGGAAAACTAACTTAATTTTTTTTCTAGGATTCGGAGAGAGAAGGAAAACAAGAAAATTCAAAGAATCTGAAGCAAGAATTCTTGGCTGTTCCTGAAATTTCTACAGTGATTTTAACTACAACCGCTTAATTTTTTTTCAAATCAAAATATTATGGAATATAATTGAAAAAGGGTAATTCTAGATACCAGAGAGAGAGTGGGAAAATTTCGGATCTGAAGGTGTTCCTAGGAATGCGAATGACCAATTGATTTGTAAATAAATAAATAGAAAAATACAATTTTTTTTTATGAAAATGTTATGGAATTATGCTTTTCTTATAAGAAAGAGAGAGAAGGTACTCTCGCAAGGAAGGAACACCATAAGTACCGTAGGACTTATTTCACTTTTGGTGACACGCTGTAACTCTCGAAGTGGGTCCCATCTAAATATAAATGTGGTTAATTATATTTTTGTTGCAGATTGATTTCGATAAAAATTAATATTTTTATCGATCAATATGTTAAATAGCAGGGGTTAGATTATAAAAAATGGTTCGACTTTATTACACAAAGTTAACGTTATAAAGTGAATCGAGTCGAACTGAACCCAATAAATTTTCTTTCAAGCTTGTGTGAAATTTTATCGAATTTTAAAATTTATTTTTGATCTTAGTTTGATTGTTAGCAGAATAGATCTCAAACGAATTTTAATTATGTCGAAATGAATCAAGCTTGAATAATTTAATTCTTTTATATATTTTCACTGATCAATTTAAGTTTGAATCACCTTACAAAATGTATTAAATACAAAAAATTATTCAAAAATAATTTAAATTATCGATAAATCGAGTTTAAACTAGATATATATACTATCAATCAATCCCATGTTGTCAATCAAAATTAGTTGTAGAATGATGTCACACAATGTGACAGCACAACATAACTAAAATTAGGTTTGATTGGAGATTGTATGGGCTATATTCTTAAAAGGGTATAATAGGGAAATTCTATCCCGGAACCTCCCCAATGGAGCCGGTCCGAGATAGCCACACATTTGTGGTGGGGACCACACATTTTGTATGGGTGGGTGTTGTACTTTAACACTCACCCCACCACAAATATGTGGCTATCCCGGATCGGCTCCATTGGGGAGGGTCCGGGATATAATTTCCCGGGTAGAATTGCATATGACAACATAAAAATTAAATAATATATATTTTAAAAATAGGAAATGTATTCTAAAGTAATATTCTTTTTGTTATACTTTCATGAGTTCATCTCAAAATTTCGTTTTGTAGTTTAGTTCAGTGTATTTATAATTTCATTTTATTATTAGGTTTTCATATTTAATCTAATAATTATATTACATTTAATTTCACTATCCAGAATTTTATAGTCAACTTCGTTAATTAACACTTTAAATAAATTCATAAAGACATTCACACTTAACTTATATTTGTTCTTTTTACTAAATATTACGTGTCTTTTATATGTAAAATCTCTTAAAATAATTAATAAAATGTTGAATAATGCAGTTGATCGTTAAAAGTAGGATTAAATGTGAGGTATTTTGAAATTTATAATATTAAATATGAAAAATTTATATCGAATGTTATTAAAATTAAACTTCAACTAAATTACGGGATGCATTTTTGACAATACTTGCAGTAAGGGGTGGGGCTCCAAATTTTAACATCAAAGTAGCTGCATCATGCATGGGCCATTTAAATTTAATAACCATTTACTTGATTAAATTTAATGTTATACCATTTAATGAATATATAGTTCTTTATCAAAGGAATTATACCGACTCAATCATTTAATTTATTATACTTCGATTAATTACTATTAATTTGATAAATTTAAATAATTATAGAAATATAAACAAACACCTACAATTTTCACACAAATTTTTGTAATCCACATTTTTTGAAAAAAAAATTCTATAAGCATTCACACAAAAAAAAATTTCTTCTCAAGAACATAAACAAACAAGTCATATATTGCACATATATAGGCATTGACGCATAGAAACTTCAATACAAATGTGAGTAAAATTGAAGTTTAATTAGATTGTGTTTGCGTTTGATGGCTAGAAAAATTAGCTAATTTGAGATTATGAAAGTTTCGGGAAAATATGTGATCTATGGTTGATTATATTTTTGTGTTGAAAATTTAATATTTATTTGAAATTGTGACAATGATAAAATAAATTCAGAATTGTAAAACATGTTAAATTAATAGTAATGTGTCAATGAATAATGTATTGAATAACTGTGTAGTTATGTATAAAATAATTGCGTAAAATAAAAATCATTATAATTAAAACTATAAGTCTATAACTATAAAGTATGATAGAAAATAGAAATGATGATTATAATATATTATTTTAATTGTTAAACGTGTGAAATGATGTATATATGATTAATAGATGGTTTATGTACGCAATTGAAAAAATAGAGTTAAAAAGGTGATTTTAAATGATAATAATTTATGTTAAATTTATTTAAAATTTTGTAATCCAACATTTTAATATTTAAATTTGAAATATAAACAAACAAAGTTTCAAAGTAAATTTAGGAGACATAACTTAATATAGTAAACTCAACCTTTAAGCTAGTCCATTATTAGTGTGACAAATATATATTGATTGAGAGCTTTGTATACTATATAAATTATTTGTCAACTTGTGAGTAGAATCTTATTGTATTCTTAAATCAATAATGCATATTATTGTCCTTGTATTTTTTCCTAATGATTTTGTAAAACCAAACAAAGCATAAAAACTCAATACAAAATAGAGGCAAAGGATCTAGTTAGAATATAGTTTTGTATAAAGTATTTAATTCTATATTATATTTCGTTATATTTATATTTTTTTACTTTAATTAAATTTACCGTAATTATTAAATCTTATAACTCTATTTATCTATCGTTATCACTATATTATTAATAGAAATTTTATAACATCAAATTTCAACTAAAAACATAAATAAACATACCTTAAAAAATTCAATTGTTTATAATATATTTATCAAGGAAGGGGCAATAAATTTGACCAGTCAGAGGGGCATAAATGTCATATCACTACGCACCGGCCCAAAAGAAACACGTAAATCTAGAAACTTCTTGGAGACCTTTCTTATTCATTTCATCAGAAGCCAATTCGAGAGGGCCATAGGGCACAAAATACATTTGTTATTGCTTAGGGTTTGAGAGAGCATTCATCTTCCGTAGAAATGGCGTCATTCAACGAGGCACCTCCAGGCAATGAGAAAGCCGGTGAGAAGATCTTCAAGACTAAATGCGCTCAGTGCCACACCGTCGACAAAGGCGCCGGCCACAAACAAGGCCTTTTTTCATCTAAATCTGACACGATCTCGATTCATTATTCAATGATTTTGTTAGATCTATTGTCTTTTAGTTTTGTTAGATCTACGTTTGTTGGATCCGATGATGTACGCCTTATTTATTTTTGTGATGTGGAATATGTCTCGTGTTAATAATTTCCTTTTTTTGTTTTGTTTTGTTTCTATCTTCCGATGATTTTGTTTCTACATTATTTCTGAAGTGATGCGGAATTCCTCTCTCTCTCTCTCTGTATATATGTATATATTTCTGTCTGTGTGTAATGTTTGTGTATCTCTGTATTTAGCTGAAACATCATCGATCTGTGTTATAATGTAGATCGAGATCTATTTGATAAATACTATAATTTTGGTTGTTGTTGTATTTGGTAAATAATAAGTAATATTTTCAAATATACTCGATACATTTTGTGAGTAACCTGTTTGTCACAACTGAAACTGGTTCCAGCCGTTTAATTGGTAACCTCAGTATCCTTCGACTGTTGAAATGTTTTGTATAGGCTCTCCGGTGGCTCCCAATTTATTATTGCACATGTATGTTCGTTTTCATTATTGCTGAGGTCTGTGATCTTGTGGAATGTAACTTGCCTCTATCGCTCATTATTATTTGTTTTACTGTACACATATGTTGTTCACATCATTGTGTTATATCTTATGCTTGAATAATATTCTCATGTTTTTGAAATCTCCAGGTCCCAACTTGAATGGCCTTTTTGGGAGGCAATCTGGCACCACCCCAGGATATTCTTACTCAGCTGCCAACAAGAACATGGCTGTAGCATGGGGAGAGAACACACTCTATGACTACTTGCTTAATCCAAAGAAGGTAGTGGTCTTGCATTCTGAAACAGAGCTCTTTTATCACGGAATTCTCCATTAATAGTTCGCCTGAGCTTAGTTAGTATATTTTATGGATACTCATTGAATAAGTTAGTAGATATTTATTTGAAGTATCTAATAATGATAATTTATGAAAATTGAATATCATACCCGATAACACTATAATTCTATAAAATTGCAGTAAATTGGTGCGATATAATTTTTTAAAATTCAAATCGATATAAATAATACCCAATTAAATTATTTTCATTAGTTTATATTTGAAAGAATTTTGAATTTAAATAAGATTAAGATGAACACGACAAATATTTCATAGCATATTAAAACATCTTATGTAATCTTAATGGTTAATGGACTTTCTTTTTATTCTTTCAAGAATTTTTCATAATGGACTTTTAAACTTCGTTATATATAGTTTATGAGTGCATAAGATATGTAGAATAAATAAGAAGTTGATAGTTTGTTTTTAAATAAGTAAATAATTTATTTTTAATGTAACTTTTCAATTAATTAAGATTTTACAAAATATTTTACATTCAGTCCATTGTAAAACTAAATTTATTATTGTAAATTATGTTTAAAGCTACACATCCTATTCATTAATATTTTTTCTTATTGCGAAATCATAAACCATGGACGACAACTCAAGTTCCGATGCAACATCTCCTCTCGTTTTCATGAGATCCAGAGTTCGGAAGCATTAGTTTTAAGAGGACATGGTTACTTCTTTAATTTTTGATCAACTACGTTTTTCATTATACATAATAAATCTGCATTTATATATATATATATATATATATATATATATATATATATATACCAATCTGCAATTTGTTTCTGAATACCTAAAAATTACAGCTTGACCGGTTCCGGCGACCCACTACCGGTTTCAACGGTCTGACGGTTCAACCGCCGGATAGAACGGTTTTCAATATAAAGTGCCGGTTTTCAGTCTCGAACGATTTTGTAGCTTAGCCCAAGCCGTTTTACTTACCGGTTACTGGTTCCGGCGGTCCGACCGGCCGGGCCGGGCCGGGCTGGGTTTCAAAATCTTGCTTCATTCTTCATTAAGATCAATATTCTTTGTTTTTAAAAAGAAACAATATGCTTTGAAGGACCCCTAATTTTTATTGATTTTTTGCCTCGACTGAAACATTCTTTCATTGGGATGGAGTTATATTTTTCATCAAAGAATGCAATAGTTGAAAATGTGTCGGATTGGACAAAATCAGCAACAAGGCAAGGAAAGTCAATACTGACAGAAAGAATACACATGGATGCATATTATTTCCCCAATCCAGTTTCAGATTCAACACCGGCATGGGGACCTCGGATTTTAATTTGACTAGTTGTTATGAAGCAGTAAATATATGATAAATCATAAGTAATTATAGAGAGTTAACACTTAACATTAATCATCAAAATTCATTATCCTACCACAACAAATATACGATAATGGCAGAATCAAAGAATCATAGTAAATGCACTTCGAATATTAACAAAATCAAACTGCGCACCCAAAAATTGAAGATAAAAAAATTTTATCGGCATTATAACTAGGCAAATTTATTTTGTTTCCTTACCATAAAACGCTAAAAAAATAAATTGAAACCTAACAACGTACATAAACACTGGTCAAAGCTCCATGTGTGAAGAACACATTCAAAATCAGGGTTTATACAAGTTACCTTTTGGGGATTTTCGGTCGTTATGCCAAAACCCGTTCGATCCGGCGGTTCAATCGCCGGATTGGTTGAACCGGTAGTGGGTCGTCGGAATCGTTCCGATTGTGATTTTAGGTAGCTTAAGGATTATAGAGAGTAACAACCATTTTCTTCTTCGCTGTTCTTAGAATTTGGATTTATGTAACAGTCATTTATGTACATTTTCTTCTTCACTGTATGAAGATTTGGATTTGTACGAGAATGAAAAACATGAATAGATAAAATAGAAAATACATGAAAGAAATAAGAAACCATAAAAAGAGAAGAATTAAGGAAGAAGGAGAAGAGGGGCAGGTTGGAGCTAGGCGGCGGCTGCTTGTAGAAATTGTGAAGAATGGTCTAGGGTTAGGTTTTGTTTTCCATTTATATATTTTTCACTTATTTTTTCTTTTCTTTATTTTTTCATAAAATATTTTTTACATCAAACAAGATGATCACATATTATTAGGTTACACAATAAACTTATATATTATTAATTTTATGGCTTATTACAAAACAACTCTTTATTAGTTTAAAATTATTAATACAAATATATTTTAAAAAAGTAGAAAAAATAAACCTTTTATTTTATAAATTTCTTATTGAAGTCTAGTAAAATATTAAACAAATTCTTTTGAAGAGGAGCTTTCACGTTTAACGAAATAAGAGTTTTATTTTACCTATTTTTTTATCAGAAGTGGGTAGATTAGTAATTTTGAACTATGTTTTGGAATAAACGTTTATGGTACGGGAAGTTGCTATACGTGTTTAGCGACTTTGAGTTGAGGTAAAGATTATATACATTGATTGCTTTCCACACAAAACCTATTCCTGGTCCCAGTACATTTGAAGCTCAATTCGATTTGTTCACTCCGATAGGTTTTGAAACCCGGACCATTCATTGAACCGAAAAATTGACCGAATCAAGGCTCACTAGTTCAACCATTGGGTCGAACGCTATCAAATCAATAATATCATAATTATACAATAAATATAATTTATTATGATAAATAATAAATATCATATATATATAATATATTTTTAAAAATCATATAATGTTAAACCAGTTATGAATGAATAGGTTTATTGTGTAACCTAATAATATGTGATCATCTTGTTTGATGTAAAAAATATTTTATGAAAAAATAAAGAAAAGAAAAAATAAGTGAAAAATATATAAATGGAAAATAAAACCTAACCCTAGACCATTCTTCACAATTTCTACAAGCAGCCGCCTACATGCTCCAACCTGCCCCTCTTCTCCTTCTTCCTTAATTCTTCTCTTTTTATGGTTTCTTATTTCTTTAATGTATTTTCTATTTTATCTATTCATGTTTTTCATTCTCGTGCAAATCCAAATCTTCATACAGTGAAGAAGAAAATGTACATAAATGACTGTTACATAAATCCAAATTCTAAGAACAGTGAAGAAGAAAATGGTTGTTACTCTCTATAATCCTTAAGCTACCTAAAATCACAATCGGAACAGTTCCGACGACCCACTACCGGTTCAACCGATCCGGCGATTGAACCGCCGGATCGAACGGGTTTTGGCATAACGACCGAAAATCCCCAAAAGGTAACTTGTATAAACCCTGATTTTGAATGTGTTCTTCACACATGGATCTTTGACCAGTGTTTATGTATGTTGTTAGGTTTCAATTTATTTTTTTATTGTTTTATGGTAAGGAAACAAAATAAATTTGCCTAGTTATAATGCCGATAGAATTTTTTTATCTTCAATTTTTGGGTGCGCAGTTTGATTTTGTTAATATTCGAAGTGCATTTACTATGATTCTTTGATTCTGCCATTATCGTATATTTGTTGTGGTAGGATAATGAATTTTGATGATTAATGTTAAGTGTTAACTCTCTATAATTACTTATGATTTATCATATATTTAGTGCTTCATAACAACTAGTCATATTAAAATCCGAGGTCCCCATGCCGGTGTTGAATCTGGAACTGGATTGGGGAAATAATATGCATCCATGTGTATTCTTTTTGTCAGTATTGACTTTCCTTGCTGATGTTGTCCAATCCGACACATTTTCAACTATTGCATTCTTTGATGAAAAATATAACTCCATCCCAATGAAAGAATGTTTTAGTCGAGGCAAAAAATCAATAAAAATTAGGGGTCCTTCAAAGCATATTGATTCTTTTTAAAAACAAAGAATATTGATCTTAATGAAGAATGAAGCAAGGTTTTGAAACCCAGCTCGGCCCGGCCGGTCGGACCGCCGGAACCGGTAACCGGTCAATTACTTCATTTGGTAAAACCAAAACATATTGGCCCATAATAGATTGAAGAACAAATTGACAAGTTAATTACAAACAAACATATACACAAATCACACTCATTTATCCACAAATACGAAAGAATAATCGACTAATACAACATCGTCCCTCTGATGACATGGCAGGCAATGATTTGTCGGTTTTAGTACAAGACGAGATAAGGGCATAAACAGTACCTGAAAGTCACTCTTTAGGAACAGAAGGATCTATATACCTCCAAAAGAAACCGAGACTGCTGCCCATTATGTTCATAATTACTGCTGAAATAGCCGAAGGTAATGCAACCATAGGCGAGCTGAAATGAGCTGTGGCTAAAACCACACCTAAAGAGGAATTTTGCATGCCCACCTGAAAAAAAATCAAGGATTGAATGGTTACTTATTGCATGTTTTACTATAAAAAATCTCGGGGTAAATTACATGACACCCCCTATGTGATACCTAATTACAAAATATAGCCCGAATTTTTCAGGAATTACAATTTTACCCCTAGTCAGTCAAAAGAGTTTACAATTTCTAGACTTGTTTTCATGTTGCCAGCGCGTGGTATGGGGTGCCTTGACAATTTGCAGGACTTCCGGGGGGTCATGGTAATTACCTAATGAGCGAGGTTGGGGTGTACATGTAATTATCCCAAATTTTTGTTCAACCCATGTTTACAACTAGGGGTGGCAAATTGGTTCCGGAACCGTTGGTCCAACCCGACCCAATTAGTTTTGGGTTTGGATGGATCTTAAAAAAAAGAATTATGGTTCCAATTGATTTTGTATTATTGAATTTTCAAGACTTTGGTTTGTTATGGTTTTTGATTGGGTCCAAATTGGTTCCAATAATGGGCCTATTTTGGTTCCCAAATGGATCCAATTAAAAAGTGAGAAATAATTCTCCATTTTTTCTTTCTTAGACCCAATTGGTTTTCTTTATTTAAAATTTCACTTGTAGAGAATATGTGATTGCTTAAGAACTAAACCCATACTTGTTTTAGTCATTTGAACTTATACTTTAAATAAATTTTTATAATAATATCAAAAAATTATTTTATATTATTTTTAGTCATTTGAACTTTTTTATTTTTTAATATGTATTATATTTTTATTATTATATTAATAAATATATATTAAATAATTAAAAATAAATAAAAATATTTGGCTCGGCTCGAGTACGGACTCGAGCTCGCGAGCTTGGGCTCGGCTCGAGCTCGAACCCATGCTCGCGAGCTCGAGTCCGAGCTCGAAAATTTTGGGCTCGGCTCGAGTTCGAGCTCGCGAGCTTGGGCTCGGCTCGAGCTCGAACCCATGCTCACGAGCTCGAGTCTGAGCTCGAAAATTTGGGCTCGGCTCGAGTTCGGGCTCGAGCTCGCGAGCTTGGGCTCGGCTCGAATCCATGCTCACGAGCTCGAACCCGAGCTCGAAAACTTTGGGCTCGACTAGTTCGAAAAAAATGTCAAGCTCGGCCCGTTTACACCTCAACCGACTAACTTTCAAATAGTAACATAAATTATAACTTAGTACCAATTAATATATCTTTAATTTCTATAACCGAAAAAAAAAAATTATATTTTTAATTTTTGTAACCGAAAAAAAAAATTATATCCTTAATTTCTCTACATTAATTTTTTCGTTATAAATTAAAATACATTAGTTAATAATATATTTTACATATAAATTATTACATTTGTATAATATGATTGGAATTTTTATAAGAAAATTATAAAAATGTAATGTAATAAGTTAGTGAACAAGAAAAAAAAATTATTTGCATTATATTGGATTAGTTGGTGAACAAGAAAGAAAGATTAATGATTAGTATACAAATGTATGCATTGTGTTGGATCCATAAGTCACCAACCCCCTATTTTGGATCCTTTATGGTTCCTAAATGGATCTTTGTATAAGAACCATTTGGAACCAATCAAAATCAATAAGGACCCAATTCATATTGAAAAGACATTTTGGTTTCTTGTTGGTTCCAACTTATTTTTTTTACAAACTCAATTGGACCCAACCCAAATCCGATCCGATCCACCCATTTGCCACCCCTACTTACAACGAATCGACTTGCCTTGTGATTGGCCAGTCTCCGTGTACTATAATCATTCATATAAGCCAAAAAAAGGAAAAGCATTTTTGAAGTAAGCAAAAAGCTTTTAGACAACTTTCAAATAAAACTAAGAAGACAAATTAATTTTATAACACTAAATGTCAAATATTAGTTGAATTTATTTATCAGTCATTAGGAGGATTTTACTTCAATTGATACTGCACGCCGTTGAGGCTCCTTAAATCCGGCAAAAGCAGCAGATAGATACCTGTCGGGGAAATACAAGCAAATGAAAGCACGTCAAAAACTCTTTTCCATCACATTAAACTCGAGTACATAAGGCGTTATTAGGAATTAAGTCATAATTCGTTATTAAGAAAGAAAATCAAACTCTTATTGTACTTAAAATTGACTTGTATTAGCTCACTAATAAAGACCCGTGAATCATAAATCGTCTAGTTTTAATATTAGTGCATGACAGAAAGTAAATGGACTATAACTCGACTAGAAAAACAATCCTAGATAACTAGCAAAAGAGAAGAACCCGAAAATCTTACCCCACAAAGAACCCTGCAAAATGCAGCAACAGGACTGAAAGTACCACCATTCCCAATTCACTCGAGAGCAATGTTTTAGCACGAACAAACGGAGATGGATCAGATGATAATGAAGCAACAAATGTTGAAGATTTAAGACGAATAACATTTTCTGAGAATACACTGTAATATAATAGACGAGAGCAATGAATCACTTTAAAGCAAACGAGAAATTAGTTTAAATGAAGAAATGGAAAAAATAGGACCTGCATGAGAGTAGTGAGGAAGATAGAACAGCTACTAATGGTGCAAATGGAGTAATTACTTTTACAGCTCGAGGAAATGTGCTCTGGATATAAGATCCTAGCAGAATTGGAGCAACAACAACCTATATAGAAAAGGTTAAGGATATGAAAATAAAATGTAAAAAATCGAAAAAGAAAAAGGGATAATTACATGCACACCCCTCACTTATTGGGTAATTACCACGAAAACCCTGGGGGTTTTCAAACTACCAACAACCCCTGTCAGATTTGGACAACTAGGAAAATAAGGGGTGACAATGTAATTTGTTTTTACTGACAATGGAAGTTACGATAATTTCTCAAATATCAGGGTGTTGTCCGTAATTAGAGTCTTATGAAGGGGGCATCAATGCAATTTACCAAAAGAATAATGTGAAGCTGGATATAGTATTGACTTACTTGTAAAGTGCTGATGGACAGGCTAACGGCGTTTACGGGGACATAAGTTCCAGCAAGAAGCTTAGTCAAAAGAGGGGTAAGAATCACTGCTCCAAGGGTGGTACATACTGTCATTACAATGGATAACGGGACGTCTCCTTGTGCAATTAAGGTTACCTGTAACACTATTTCAGAAAACAGAATGAAGTGGAAATTTTTAAGAACATGTATTACTAATACATCGAAGAATAAGGTACAAGCTAAAACAGTATTCATATTTGCTCAATATATACGAATTTATAAATTATAACTATAATAGTATCTCAGCTAGCATAATTCAGTTTGTAACCCGCTTTGCACCCCCAACCCCACTCCCACTCCCAAGCCTTGGCTGAGTGGGTAGGTGATAATAAACATAAGCATACGTACTGATATATGTTCATGCGTACACACACGTACATATATTGGAGTACTTCAGAAACAATTGGAGTAAAACTCAATATGCTCTACTCTATTGGACCAATATTTCAATTTTTCATATATATATATATATATATATATATATATATATATATATATATATATATATATATATATATCTTGGCTTATCGTGCCATACTTCGACCCTCGCTAATTCCATATCATATCTTTGCAGTGTGAAAGTTAAAGAAAAGAGAAAATAGTACATAAGGCCATATTCTGATCTTTGGCCTCTGATAATATTGCAGAGATAAAATTACATACATATGGCATAGAACTGTAATGAATTGCTCTTACCACATTGGACGCTGTCCCTCCTGGACAACAAGAGACTAATATCAAACCTACTGAGAGAGAAGGTGAGAGCCCCAATAACTTGCTGACTATGACTCCAGAAGCTGGCATAATGGTGTATTGTGCAGCACAACCGAAAAGAATCTGATACAAGGGAATTATACAGATTTATGTGATTTCTAAAAACCAGTTTCGAGATCATGTAAACAAAATGGGTAAAAGATGATCCAGTCTAGTTTATACTCAATACATACAGCAACTCAAAATGACCAAGGGCAATTACGAAGAAATTACACATAGCTGGGTGGTGACTATACAAAAAAGAATCACACCCCATAACACTGTTTACTAATGAATTTCTTTTAATGTGTTCATCAAGAATGCAGCATAAACATTGCATACAATATATAGGTTCTAAAAACTATACTAAAAACAGTTATAATTTGACAAGCATGGCAAACATAAAACCATTCTCTTTCACTTAGCATGCTTGGTAGCTTTGGTTTGGATGAAATTGAAGTTGAACCTCAACTAAAATATCTACTGCTTGGCACCTGAACAAATTCTCACCGCATAACAAATCAAAATCAACCAAATAAACACAAAAGGATCCAAATCAAAAAGTGTTGATGAACTCACAGAGAGAGGCCTTTGCAGGAAGAGATTGATCAAATCTTTAAGCTCCAGAGTGATCCCCATAGCCAGCATTATGAACCCAAGAGTTAAGCTATACGAATTTGGACCCAAATTCACAAACCAAGAAAAAGTTGAAGGTTTGAAGAAAGCAACAATCCCTCCAACAGTCACATAAACAGGGTACAAACTTGCTGCAGTGGCTAACCAATTCACCCATATGGGTCTCTCTTGAGGTACCACTGCTGCTAAATTTTCTGAATTTTCATTAATGCCA
Organism: Verbascum thapsus; assembly: GCA_963669365.1. Taxonomy (NCBI): domain Eukaryota; kingdom Viridiplantae; phylum Streptophyta; class Magnoliopsida; order Lamiales; family Scrophulariaceae; genus Verbascum; species Verbascum thapsus. Next base: position 5,366,588 of record OY770106.1, read on the forward strand.
CAGCTAATTTTGAATTTTTTTGAATATGTAATAAGCTTTGGGCTAGGAGATAATTTGATGTGGTTAAGGGGTTTGTAGAGTGTGATTCCTTGATGGGTTTGTTTTGGTTGGGAGATTAATGTAGTGAAGCAGATAGAAAGAGACATTTTTTTGGTGATCAATGAAGAAACATGAGTTACTGAATTATAATTTATTGAAGACGATGGTTGGGATTGGGATCCGAAAGAACTATTTTGAGATATTTTTAGTCATGATTTTGGAACGAATCATGGCCACAAAAAGATGTTATGTTAAATTGTTGAGTGAAAAATGTTTTAAATTTATTTCGAGTTTAATTTAATTGTTATGGAAAAAGTACATATTATATAAATAAAATATTTAACTTTGGATTGAGTTTGATTGAAGTTCAATCGTGTTTGTTTATGTTTTCAAAATACATTTTCATGATTTTAAATCACAAAATTCAAAATAAACTTAACGTACCAAATTTTCATCTCAATTCCCTTTTTTTCAACTCTACTTTTTCAATCTCCTATATAACTAACTATCATTCATATACACATCACTTTACACATTTACCAATCAAATAATTTATTATAAATCATTTTTCCACTTTCTCTTTCATACTTTACAATTTTTTTTCATATTTTTTTATATTTTTAATTTACATAATTATTATATACACCACTTAACATAATTATTCTACACATCATCCATCAACCTATCACTATTAATTTGACATCTCTTACCACTTTCAACCTAATTTTAAAAAACATAAACAAACACCTACCATTTTCACACGAATTTCTATAGTACGCAATTCCCGATAAAAATTTAAAATTTCATCCAAAAAACATAAACAAACATAGTAAATTTCCATAATCAAACTAATCGAATATAATTCTTTCATTTTAGTTAATTTTAAATATTTTATTTGATTTAACTTAATTTATTTATATAATATTTTGAGGGATCGTAAATTTTAGTAGTAGAGTTAGGGTAATTTGCACTTTACACCCTTAAAAGAGGGCTAATAGGCACTTTGCACCCTAAAAAAGAAAAAATAGCAAAATGCACCCTGTAATTAATTAAATTTTGACAAGTTGCACCCTATTTGATTTTTCAACAAAAAAATTCATTTAGTAAAGGTAAAATCATCCATGAAATACAAAATAAATTTCCAAAGGTAAAATAATCATCTTATATCAAAAATATTATATGCTCCATTTTAAGGAGATTTTAGCAAAATAAATAAAAAGTTCTCAAAATAATACAATTATGAAACAGAACATTTCTAAAGTTCTCAAATGTCGTCTTCAAAATTTATATTTTTTTTAATTTAGAAAAGCTGTAAATTCGCTTTTTTTTTTCTTTTGAATATTTTTACCCTTATTGAGATGAAATTTTGAGTGAAAAATTATATAGGGTGCAACTTGCCAATGATAACCTAATTCAAGGGTGTATAGTGTTATTTTTTCTTTTTAAGGGTGCAAAGTGCCTATTAGGCCACTTTTTAGGGTGCAAAGTGTATATTACCCGTAGAGTTACTTAGTATAGAAATGATTTTAAGTCAAATGAAATATTTTCATTTGATAAAATTAGAATATCGAGAATTGCATAATTTATATCGAAGGGCATAGCTATAGCTGACGAGAATATTAACCAAAGGATGCGGAGATCACGATTACGATAGCTATAGCTGAAAACTGAACCAATCGCTAAAAGCTCGGTTCGATAAGTTATCAAACAAATATTGAACAAAAATTTGATAAAATTTGAAACTCGCCTTGATTAGTATAAAATAACAAAAAAAATATAAGATTAAAGCCCGTTTGAGCTCGGCTCAAGAAATAATCAAACCAATCTCAAGTATAGTTTTTAAAACTCAATTGTAATCTAAACAAGTTTGAACACATATGGGTTCAACTCGACTAAATTCATTTATACCCCTAACAATGGCAACACGACAACACATGTTTATTAATAGGCGACCAAAAACTTAGTTAATTTCAGATCAATGATGAAAGTATAATACTATGATCGACATTAGAATGCAACAATTAGAATATACTACTGAAGCATATTCTAAAAATTAATATTTTCTTAGGTATAAATACTTTATATGTTCTTAGTTTGAAATTAATATATTGTCATGTTATGAATATGAATTATTAGAATTGGTATTTTCTAAGAGTTGGTATTATTATCTTAATAAACTTTCCTAAAATGTATAGCAATAGAAATAATTTACTAAAAAATAAATAAAAAGGGAAATAAATAAAGTATGAATTTACTTAAAATTTAATATAATTTTGATGTATTCAATCAAAGAGACTGTAGAGTATAAAAGCCAAACGCTGCTTTAATCCTTAGCCCTGACGGGGTTGAGATTTAATAATAATCTCGTTCGTTTACTTTACAGCGCTCTCTTGTTATCTCGCCTCCACATCTCCGCCGCCGTCGTGGGCCACCTGAGCTGTTCCTCCTATTCAAAGTTCGCGCCTACCGGAGCTCCTGGTAGCGTTGTCAAACAATTACAAGGTACGGCGGCGTATAACCACCCGAAATTAGATTTAATTTGTAATTTCTAGGGTTTCGTTTTGTCGAATCAAATCGTTCTTTTTACTCATCGAATTTTTTGAGTTATATTCGGTTTTTCGTTTTTTTGCAGAGTAAATTAAAGGCATAAATTAGGGGAAAATGGCACATAGGCTACTGAGGGACGTAGAAGCTGATGGATGGGAGCGATCTGACTTCCCAATTATTTGTGAATCGTGCCTTGGAGACAATCCTTATATTCGAATGGTATACCGAGATTGCGCATTAGATTTCGTATTTTAGGATTTGCAGTTACCTGTAGTGTTTTTGATTGTGAACTCGACATTTCTCTAGTAGAAACGTCGAATTGACTTTATGACTCTGTATATGTCATCAGTTAGAAGGTTGCCACCTGAAATAGATTGTTCTAAATTTAGCATACAAGAATCTTGAGCTTGTCTTATTGTGTAGTGTATTAAGCTCTATGGTAAATTTACTGGGCCATAAACACCACCACCACCCTATCCTCCACTCTCTCTTCAGATTGTCAAATGACTAAGATATGATAGATTTCTCGAGTTTGAAGGACGAAAGACGTCTAAATTTTTATGAAATGGTCCTTCTGCTCCTTTGCCTCCTTTTTTCCTTTGATAGGTGTTGCGTGGAGTTTGATGGTGGGGGTTGGGGACAATCTTCCTTGTGCAGAGCATGATTCTGAGATAGAATACTTGTTCAGAAATTATTCGACTTTCTTGGTGGTTCCATAGTTTTCTTGTGAAGGGGTATCTGTAATACAGTTTCTCCAGAAGATAAGTTCATAAACGAATTTGTCGAAAATCGTTGTAGTGTGCTGCGTGCTTGATGTATTTGAAGCGATGTTATTTGACATCATCATTTCTAATGGTTTGCTGTGCTGTTTTTGTTTATTTCAGATTTTCACTTACTCCAATAACATTGTTATGTCTGAACGTTTGTATTATTCCGGCCTTGGTTCTGGCTCTTATAATTGCATACACATCGGATGATGTAATGATGTAAATGCAATTATTGTCCCAGCTACAATGCTTATACTTGTAGTTCTAATTTTGTGCAGACAAAAGCTGATTATGACAAGGAGTGCAAGATCTGCACTCGGCCCTTCACAGTGTTTAGGTGGAGGCCCGGTCGCGATGCAAGATATAAGAAGAGTGAGATCTGCCAAACTTGTAGTAAGCTGAAAAATGTTTGCCAAGTTTGCCTTTTGGATCTTGAGTATGGGCTTCCAGTTCAGGTTCGAGATACTGCTTTAAGTATCAATTCAAATGATGCCATTCCAAAGAGCGATGTGAACAGAGAGTACTTTGCTGAGGAGCATGATCGCAGGGTATGTGTCACTGTGACCTAGAACCAAGTTTCTTAATTCACATTAATGATCTTTTGTTTGCTTAGCTTCCAAATAGTTAAGACTCTATTAATGCTGTACTACAAGTGATTTTCTTCTTTCAGCATTTTAAGGCTTATCAAAATTATGCTAGATACTGACTGGTGTTGATCTTGACTTGCTTACATACTAGTGGTTAAAATAATCATAAATTAATGCTTGTCTGAAATGCTTTGTCGTTATCTGCTATTAGGACAGTGGTTGCTTGGAATCATATGTTTTATTGATTTACCTGGGTCTTCATATTTTATATCATCAACAATCGGAGGCCATACATTGAATATCTATGTGGTAGATCTTAACACCAAAAACTCTATCTGTAAGATTGTAAGGTGGCTTGGCTGATAGGCATTTGCAAAATTATGGTCCCTCTAATTTGTTTTGCTTTGCTTTCATGTCGGTAGCCCTTATCTGTACTCAGCTGCTCTTCATGCTTATCCATCAATAACTTGCTATATGCAGGCAAGAGCTGGAATAGATTATGAATCATCGTATGGGAAGGTGCGTCCCAACGATACTATCTTGAAGCTTCAGAGAACCACACCATATTACAATAGAAGGTAGATGAGAGACTTGGGCTAGATATAAGGTTGGGTCCAAACCTACACTCTTGAGCTAGCTTCCGAGTGAAGTTAGGGGTCTGGGTTGCACTCTGATGTCTACTGTGGGTTCGACCGATCGCCGATCGAGGCAGTTGGGTCCCAGTAGGGTTGGGGTCATGAGCCCTACGTCACAGGCCGAAGGTTGAGGTTCAAACCTTCCCCGGTGAGCTAGCTTTTGAGAGTAGTTAGGGGTTCAATCCTTATCATTTGGTATCAGAGCCTACTCACACTACCCTCTCGATGTCCCTTCGGGTTCGACCGATCGTCGACTGAGGCAGTCGGGTCTGAAGGGGGTGGGGATGATGCGTCCCACATCGAAGGTAGATGAGAGACTTGGGCTAGATATAAGGTTGGGTCCAAACCTACACTCTTGAGCTAGCTTCCGAGTGAAGTTAGGGGTCTGCTGGGTTGCACTCTGATGTCTACTGTGGGTTCGACCGATCGCCGATCGAGGCAGTTGGGTCCCAGTAGGGTGGGGTCATGAGCCCTACCTCACAGGCCGAAGGTTGAGGTTCAAACCTTCCCCGGTGAGCTAGCTTTTGAGAGTAGTTAGGGGTTCGATCCTTATCATTTGGTATCAGAGCCTACTCACTACCCTCTCGATGTCCCTTGAGCTTCGGCCGATCGCCAACTGAGGCAGTCGGGTCTGAAGGGGGTGGGAATGATGCGTCCCACATCGAAGATAGATGAGAGTCCTGAGCTGGATATAAGGTTGGGTCCAAACCTACACTCTTGAGCTAGCTTTTGAGAGTAGTTAGGGGTTCGATCCTTATCATTTGGTATCAGAGCCTACTCACACTACCCTCTCGATGTCCCTTCGGGTTCGACCGATCGCCGACTGAGGCAGTCGGGTCTGAAGGGGGTGGGGATGATGCGTCCCACATCGAAGGTAGATGAGAGACTTGGGCTAGATATAAGGTTGGGTCCAAACCTACACTCTTGAGCTAGCTTCCGAGTGAAGTTAGGGGTCTGCTGGGTTGCACTCTGATGTCTACTGTGGGTTCGACCGATCGCCGATCGAGGCAGTTGGGTCCCAGTAGGGTTGGGGTCATGAGCCCTACGTCACAGGCCGAAGGTTGAGGTTCAAACCTTCCCCGGTGAGCTAGCTTTTGAGAGTAGTTAGGGGTTCAATCCTTATCACTTTGGCTCTGTCTTTTTCTGCGACAAAGTGGTCTTTTCACGAATGTAGTCATCCATCATGTCGAGTTTCTTTTGTGGGATTTTCTCGACATCGGGATACTCGGATGATCGTGCTATCCAACACTCTTGCACCAGAAATAGAAGGCGTCGAGTTCATCGTACTGCTTTGAAACGCGATAGAAAATCTCGTGAGTTTTGATCATATCGGGTACTTCGAGCTGCATGAACCGGTCCGTTAGGGCCCCCATTATCTCCGTTATGTCGTAGTATAACTGGAAACTCTCTTTCACAATAAGGTAAAGAGCTACATGCACAACCCTGTTGTCCTTAGCAGCACCTGCAGATAAATTCATTAAGCAAAATAGGAAGGAAAAAAAAAACTCAAGTATAGGATTGATGGATCTATGCATACCTGTTGGTCTGCAGGCTAAAAACCTTTGAACAAGCTGCATCAAATGATGAACCTTAGAGAAAATAGCTTCAATCTTCATCTCACTCACCGGAGTGCCTCTAACCACCATGGCGGTGGCGGTAGCATTGGCGGCACCACCGCCGCCGCAAGCCTCTTCCTCCTCAACGTGATACCCACAACCACCGTGCTTCCCCCTACGGCCCTGCATCCTGAACTCGAGCTGCTCGTCCAAGTACAACGCGTACGTGCGCACGAACGCGGAGAAGTCCCACGCGTTCCTCGACTTGCTGAACGTGTCCCGAAAATCGGACATGTTGAGTAGGCGGGTCCCACGCCTGGTGGCGAAGAAGATCTCCTGCTCGTACGCGAGGTCCCCCGTGGCGAGGAGGCGGTGGATCACCATCAGGGTTTTTAATGCGACCACCCAGTTCTTGGTCTTGTTGAGGCGCCTGGCGATGGTGTTGATGCATGCGTTGACGAACGTGCGCGAGTAGGCGGTGGTGTTGAGGATTTCACGGATGTAGCGTTCGTCAGGCGGGTTTTCCTCGTGGCGCGTGGCCTTCACGATGGCCACGTCGAGGTCGGAGAGGGAGGCGCTGCTGCCGACTTTGGCTAGGCCAATGCTAGTCTGGTCCTTCACTGCTCCTATGGCCTTTTTTAACTTGCTTGGAGCCATTTGAGGTGAAATTTGCCTGTGATTTATAATCTTGATTAATTTTCTCAATTTTTGAATCAGGTGTGTGTTTGGATTGAGCGATTTGGATTTGACGAATGGATATGATTTCAAATGACTATAAACTTGAGTCATTTGAAATCCACCATAGTGATGGGGAGAATAACTGATGGATTTGAAACTTAGGGTGTGTTTGGATTGGGGTAGTTGGATTTGAGGAGTAGATTTCAAATGACTCTAAATTGTAGTCATTTGAAATCCAACATTGTGATGAAAATGATAATTCAAAATGAGTATCAATGGATTTGAAATTCATCACAACTTGAATTCATCCAAACAAACTCAATAGATTTATCGATGAATTTGAAATTCATGACTTTGAAATCCTTCTATCCAAACACACTATTAATGAATTTGTTGATATGTTTGAAATTTATAGCTTTCAAATCCTTCAATCCAAACACACCATCAGGGAATTGGAAACCTAACGAAATTGATAAAATGATAGAATTTGATCAAAGTTTGAGATGCATGTATTTCCAATAATATGCATGGATGCATGCAAAATCATAGAATGGTAGAAGTATCTAGAAATGCATGTAATTAAATGGATATATATTAACAACTACTAGATTTATATACAAAATAACAAAAATATGAAGAAAAAACTATATATAATGAATGATTCTGAAGTAAATTATATATATAATAGTATTTAAACAGGGATTAAATTGAATTTTCAAGAACTACCTGCTTCAGATTAATGGATTTTCACACTTGCCAGAAGAAAAAGAAAAATTTCAGGTGATTTTTGGTGTTGCTGGATTCTAATTGTGCAGACAAGAAGGGAAAATCAGACTTTTCTTAGATCTCCCCTTCCTAGCTATCTATCTTTTGATCTCTCTTTTTCTCCTCCTATTTCCTTACATTTTCTTTTGTCATTCTTGGTTGATGTTGAATTTCTACAAATTACCATATATTTTGTCGCGAAACACGGGCACCCAATGAAATTCAGGGGACAAGGTTTTTTATTTCAAATCTATTCGGTATTTATGGAAAATAAAAAAATTCCAATTTTTTTTAATTATCATCCGAATCCCTTTTCAAATAATTTTGATAATTATACATTAATCATTACACATTTAAAAAAAATAAAAATCACATCCAAACACGTTTTACACATTTATTATTGTTGCTCTAGTAATAGATCAAGGAGTGTTAAACACAGATATGGTAAGTTAAACTCAGTGAGTTCTTTCCAAAATTATAATCATTTCATATTTATGGTTAAAACAATTAACAATTACATACTTTTGATGGGTTTGTCATGTAATGTCATAATCATAATATATAACTTCGATTTGGCCTTAATATGGGCAAATCTCAAGGAAAAAGACAATGTCCAAAAAGAGGAGAAAATAAACTTTAATTCACCAAAAATTTATTCTTCAGGCATATAATTAGCTTTTCCAAATTTAGTTTTGACATAGACTTACAACAGATGATCATCAATACTTATCCAAGTAATTAAAAGCTCTAAGATAACAACAATGCAAATAAATATGACTGATCTAATTGAGACTCTTGTCATTTTCAATACTTTCTTTTTCTCTTTGTTAATTTCAGTAACCTAAAACTGCAAAATCACATACAAAACAAGAAATCCTCACATGGGTTGCACCAGAAAAATACTTAAATAAATAATATTTCTTTTATTTAAATCCAAAACCTGCTGAAATCTTGAGTTTCTATACAAAAACCATTCGATTAATTCAATTAAAAGATGAACACACACGCCTTACAGTCCCTTGTGCCCCAGTTAAAACACCAATCCTGCCCATTTTTACCATTGAACTAGCAAAATCTGCCTCGAACGAGGGCCCCAAAAACGGGCTAAACAGACCGAAATATGAGTCTATTATACTCTTTGTAACCTCATCTTGGTATAGGCTAGCATCAGATTGTAGCACAGCAAAGCCAGTCCTAATATTCTGCAGAATTTGGTTGTCGAAAGTCTCTTCACTGCCTCGATCGATAGGTAAACGGGCATTGCCATCTCCGTTTTTCGGGCAGGTAGATTTTAGTTCAGGCAGGAACATGGGATTTATCGAGGGGTCTGAGCCGCCATTGGAGGGTGGTGGGAAGGTGTAGAGCCTTTGGTTCATGAAGAAACATGCAGTGGTGCCAATTGTATGTGCAGCTATATAATGAAATGAGGATTGAGAACATTAGAGTATATTAATTAATGTTAGTAGTTATTTGGGATTTTATTGTTGTATTTATCAGAAATGGTAAGGGTTCAATTTGGTGTTTTATTTTGTATTTCATACCTCGGATGTGATATGAAATACGAGATTAAAAAATATGTTGAGGTAGATGATTCGAAATTCTAAAATCATGCGAGAAATATCTTAATATTAACACATGAAAGTGATACCCATATGGAAACAAAAATGCATGATTTAATTTGATGATTTAATTAATTAGAACAACTTGCATATATTCACATGGGTGCATTTAATCTACCTATCCAACCCTAGATCACTTCTTGGAGAAATTCTTTAAGAGAGGCATCGATCATGATTATGGCGCGTCAATATAGAGTAACATATATATATATATATATATATATATATTTATTATACATTAACATGACATAATTTAAATCTTTTTAATGTATCAAATACCAAGTGTATATAAGAATTTTTCTTTTGTCATGTATCGATTCGACATTCACATGCATACATTATATATATATTCGAATGACAATATTTTAACTTTTTTATGTATTCTAACATCAAATGCATATAAGAATTTTCGTTTTGTGACGTATTAACAGCACAATTCATCAAGTCATGCAATACCCAAGAATTGGTCATATCCCTTAAGATGTCTAGTGTCTACCGACTAGAAAAGCCACAAAACCTGCATGAATTTGCGTGTGTTTGTGTGTGTTTTTGTGTGTGTGTGTGAGAGAGAGAGAGAGAGAGAGAGAGAGAGATGAAGATGAAGATGATGAAAATAATTATACCACTGAGAATGACAAGATCCCTATCAGAGAGGCCTTTCTCAATGAACTTTGCTTTGAGTTTCTGAATAGAATCACTAACATCTGGCATATTATCTGCCAACCTTATATTCGACACTATTCCATCTCTTCTCCCTGTTTCCACCTCGTACGAAGGCCCTTTTGCCTACACCATAAATGCAATTATATATACTTCATAATCAATTCAATAATATAGCCTATCAATTTACATATACATATACATATACATATACATATACATATACATATACATATATACTACCAAGACAACAGCATCTCTGGCAGCCATAGCCACAATGTCTGAACAAGAAACAGTTCGAGGACAAACACCTTCCAATGCAGCTTTTGTCCTTTCAATAATCTCAAAACCTCTCACACCTTGGTGCCCAAATGCCCTCTTCTCATCTGTTTCAATTCCATTATCTATCAGAATCGACCCATCACATCCCTGTATCATCACCATCCCACAATTAAACAAAATACATATATATATATATATATGTATGTATATATAAATATATATGCATGCAAGTGTGAGTGACCTGAACAAAACAGTCATGAAAATGGAGCCTCAGCAAAATGGGAATGTTATTCTGATTTGACGTGGCTGATTCACGGACCACTCCACGAACTATGGCTTCGGCGTTCGGGCAGCTCTGGGCATAGAACCCGACTCGGAGCTGCCCGTGTGAGATACTTAATAATAAAGATGTAATTATCAGAAACAATATCAGATTGTGAGGTGCCATTTTTTTTTTTTTTTTTGTGAAACTTAGGAATTATAACTGAAGATTGAAATAAAATTGTGATTAAGAAGATTTGGGAAGAGGGTTGATCTTCATTTTTGCAGGTGAGGAAGAAAGGAGAGGTTTTTATATATGGAAAGGTTTATGACAGAAAGAAAGTATATAAAAGAGCTTTGATATTGTATAATTAGAATGAAGACTGTGGAAGTATGCAACAATAAATTTCCTTTAATTTTATATCATAAAATATTAATTGTATATATAAATATATAATTTGTGTGTGTGTGTGTGTTTGATGCATCATATATAAATAAATGATGTATTTTTGTACTTGTAATTTTATTTTATTTGTTGGAATAAAATGAACATCATAAATTATAACAATAGGGTTATTAAAATCAATCTACATTTCTAACGAGAAGAAACCTTATAGTATGTTAGAAAAAATAGTAATAATAAATGTATGCATGAATTATTATTATTATTATTATTATTTGGGAATAAAGATTAATACATAAAAACATTATTAATGAATTATAGATAATAAAAGTAATCCGTGCACGTAAGTCAAAAAGATGGACTCAAAAAATTTGTCAGTAAGTCTTCCACAGTGTAACTGCCAACATTAAACGCAGAAATCGCAATGTGTCAAAATTTTGCATGTCTTTTGTTTTCGTGCGACTCTTGATAATATTTATTTTTCTCTTCATTTTGGGACAATTATTTATTAATTAATTGTAGATAACAATATTTCTACCCTTCTATTTGTTAGAAAAATATTATGAATAAACCATACAAATAATTTTCATAAAATTTACGATCTACGATATTTACCCTTAAGTTACAATAAATTTATCCCAAATTACAATGAAGCTCAATTCGACTACAAATTACAATAAAGGAGAAAAGGTATGTATAATAAAAGAAAGAATTTTTTTTTTCTTTACTTGTTTTAACAATTAATAGAAATTCTTTAAATACTAATTTGGTTATTTTTCAGAAATTATATAATTATAATTTGGTTTTGATTTTTTCCTTTATAAGTGATTTGGTATAACTGACACTAAAAGAGCACGTAAATTCTAAGATTAAGTGATTCTACAATTTTAATTTATAATAATTATTTTATAGTGTTTGTAAATTATGATTATGATACTCTGAAAAATAATTTCCTTTGATATTTGTTTTTAGTATAGATGGCAAATCAATTGGGCCTATAATATTGGGTCATCTTTTCAATTAAGGGAAACTTGAGCCCATAATAAGTCGCATCTAACGGCTAACATCAGTTTCAAAATCAACGGCCCATATTCATTCAACAAGGAACGCGTCAACGGACCCGAAGTAATTTATCAGCTCACTCTCTACAACTTTGGGCTGAAGTTCCTTTCTTTCTTAACACTTCTCTACTTCAGTCTTTACATAAACTTCTTGATTTTTCTGCGGTTTTCTTTTTCAGTAATTTCTGAAGACCTTTGTCTCGCCTTGATTCTTCGTTGCAGGTACAATTTATGTTGTTTATTTCAAGAATTTTAGATTAATATTTCGTGTTTTGTCCGCTAGATCTGAATTTTCCAGTCAAATAGTTTGATAGTCGATATACGTATCGTGTTAATTTCATGTTCTGTATTTGGATGATTGTGAGAAGACAGACCTTTGATCTGAAACTGGGAAGAAATAGTAGGAATTTTGTGGTTCGATTGAATTTTTCAAAGTGAGTAAACGCGTGCAAATCCAGTTTAGGGAATTTTAACCTAGGCGCTTTATGAACGAATACATGGGTATCTAGGAATTTGATGCGTCAGATTAATGTTATTAGCGGTTTATTTCAATTCACCCGCACCCAAATATGCGAGCCACTGGATTTGTTTATGATGATGCCACACGATAAAACGAAATATTGACATAATCGTATATAATCCAACGTCTTACAATCCCTTTAGGTACATAATATCCACCCCTCATGTCAGTTACCGTGGGATGATGAGAACATTATGTGGTGTGATTCCTGAAATCGTGCGACGGTGTAAAGTTTCCGTTGCTAGTAGATTTTATAATTCTGATATAATTATATATTTTTTGCTTTTTTACCTCAACAAATCTGTTTTACTTTTAGGTAAAGTAAATTGCATAGTTATGTTGCAGTTATGCTATATCATGGCGTCGAAGGAAACTCTTTGATTTTATATTCGGAAAATTTTCCAATTCCGGTCTCAAGTCTCTTGAACAATTCAATATCAGTTGGGAGATCTTTAGTGATTGGGAAAAAGAAAGAAAACTAATGGGATTCTGTATCAGAAGCAATATTTGGCGAATCTACAGTACTTCTATTTCGCATTGACATAGTAATTTAGCCATTTAACCCTTAGTCACTTTGACTCATCCATAATGAGTCTCAACTCGATTCTCGTAAAAAAGTTCAATCACATGAGCAGAATCATAAAAAAGGATCGTTTTTTTCTTTCGCACTTAGCATAGTAATATTTTTCACTAAATCATAGTTATTTGAAATCTACAATGCTTTTCTTTTCTTAGAAATTTTAGATTTTAAGTAAATCTGTGGCTGGATATTGGTTATAAGTTGAACTTATCCACTCACTCTTTTTCTCTATAGGAAGAAAAATAGTTTGAAACATGTCAGATGATGCTGAGTTTCGATGCTTCATTGGTGGCTTGTCGTGGTCAACTTCTGATCGAGGTCTGAAAGAAGCATTTCAGAAGTTTGGACGTCTTGTTGATGCTACGGTGAGTAATTTTTTGAGTTGAAATTCTTACTTCACTTCTCTAAGAATTTTTTCTATGATATTTAATCGGTTCTGATTAGTTTCATACATTTCCCCATTCTGAATAATACATGTGTATCTTGTAAACATGAATATAATATTTTTTGTTACAATTTGTTGGTCAACATGGTTTGTGATCTTCTACCACATTGTTTCTCTGGTGATCGTATGTGTCATCATTATTGCGTAGTCTAAGTCACATATGGCAAATGCTGCTAACCCACCCCCACCCCACCCACCCACGCACCCCCACTAATAAATCAATAAAGAATTTAGAAAAATAATCAACCACACAACTCAAAGTTCGAGGCTCCACAAAGAGGAAAACAGGAGCACGTTTTTAAGTCGTGCGAAATTGTAATAAGACTACCACATATGTGGAGCGCCTACTTTAGCGAGTCATGTGTTTTCTCCAGTCTGTTTCCATTTCGTAGGCAAATGACGAAGGGCAAATGTTAGTAAACTGAGTTAAGAATAGGGGTGTGCACGGATCGACTAACCGACCGAACCGAACCGAAACCGACCCATTCGGTTCTAACCGAAACCGAACCGAATTTTTTTCGGTTCGGTTACGGTTAACATATTTTTAAAAAATCGGTTTCGGTTACGGTTCGGTTATTTGGGGTCGGTTAGTCTAACCGAACCGTAACCGAATTATTTGGGCCAAATATATATATTTCATAATATAGGGGGTCAATTTGAAATATATAACAACGTAACTCATTAACCCTAATATAATATATTTCATAATATAGGGGGTCAATTTAAAATATATAACAACTTAATTAATCTCACATAAATAAATAATTATAATTATGATCATATTATATGAAAATAAAATTTAAAATAGATGTAAAAATGCGTCGTGATGAGCTTTTGATAATGTATTTCGGTAAATTGAAAGTTAAAACTTTATTAATTTACCAATTTCAAATTAAAAATTTTAAGTTGTAATGATTTTTGTGTAATCAAATAGGTCAAATAGCCGAAAATTCAAATTAATTCTTGCAAAAAAAAAAAAAATTGCCCGGATTTCGGTTAACCGGTTAGTTAACCGAAATTAACCGAACCGATTAGAAATCGGTTCGGTTATGATTACGAATTTTGCCTAACCGAATTTTCGGTTAACCGAACTTTCGGTTCGGTTATAACCGTTTGAACACCCCTAGTTAAGAATATTTTTTGAGGAACATGTATTATTTAAAAATTTATGTCATTGAACAACAATTTTGCAAACTACTCCTATGCATTTAGATACACTATCTGACATTTTGAGATTGGTAGATTGATTTCCTTCTTCTGTCGTAACAGATGCTTCTCACCTTAAAAGTGTCTATTTTCCCTCCCACTATAGGTAGTGGTTGACAAGGTCTCTGGGCGCTCACGCGGCTTTGGATTTGTCACATTTGATGTAAAGCAATCAATGGAAGAGGCCATTGAAGCAATGAATGGTATGGACTTAGATGGTCGAACCATAACTGTTGACAAAGCTCAGCCCAACCAATCTTCAGGCAGAGATTATGATAATGATCGTTCACGTGACCTTGACCGTGACCGTGATCATGGGCGCGATCGTGATAGAGGACGTGGTGGGCGGGGAGGTGGTGGTGGTGGGGGGGGGTGAGTGTTTTAAATGTGGCAAGCCGGGGCACTTTGCTAGGGAGTGTCCGAGTGAGGGTGCTAGAGGTGGTAGATATGGCGGAAGGGATGATAGGTATGGTGGTGGTGGCTGCGGCGGCGGTGGTGGTGGTGGTGGTGGGGGCCGCTATGGTCCTGATCGTGGTGGAGATCGATATGGAGGACGTAATAGGGATAATGGTGGTGGTCATGGAGGAGGTGATCGTTATAGTCGTGACCGAGCTGGGCCATATGATCGCCGAAGTTCTGGAGGTTTCCGGTAACTTTTTAATTTTTATTACTATTTGGAGAATATTTTGAAAATTAGTGAATTTAGTTTTTGATCGTTTATGGGTTTGTTTTCGTTTTTGTAACAGTTGAAGAATTTGAGGTCCTGTGGCTAAAGATGCTGAAGTCTTCTAATGGCATGTCCGCATATGGATGATTTGGAAGTGTGAAAACTGGCTCTAATGTCTACTATGTTGTGTCCCTAAATGTTCTCTACTTTTGTTGAACTGGATAACGTTAATGTGCAAATTCGAATATGATCTTTCACTTTTGAATGCTATTACTGCTGCTCATTTCTTGCTTACACTGCCTTTTGGGCATACATACACTAAAGTGGATAATATTATGAAATTACATTATGAAAAATGTAATAATTTTAAATACGTATATCAACTGACAAGATTGTTCTAATTTAATCAATATTTCGGATTCAAGTTTTGAAAATGCAGTTGTATTAACAAGACATTCATGTGGCCTATGGGTAACTCTTTATCTGGCCTGCATTACCATCACACATATTCAAACTAATTACTACAGTCATATGGGGGAGGGGTGGTTGGCTCCTCGGGATTTGGCTCCTGATTTGCTGCTGGTAAAATAGCATCTAAATCGTCCCATACTAATGGAAGTTCATCTAGAAGCTGCACAAGGTCATCAACTGGTAACTCGTCAATAAATTGGAAATCATATCTGTCGGGAGACTCCATAGTAGGGTTGACATTATAATCCAATAGATAATCATCACCCAAGTCTAACAGATAATCAAATAGGCCATCCTCACCCAAGTCTAACAGATAATCCAATAGATAATCCTCACCCAAGTCTAACAGATAATCCAATAGATAATCTTCCGGTTGGATGTTGTTATCCAATGCCGAATCCCAAAAATTTGGAGGCTCCAAGTTCAAATCAAAGTCCAACACATAATTTGGAGTCTCCAAGTTAGCATCCAAACCTTCCCCAACTCGCTGATCCTGCCGGTCGTGATTGAGGTCTGCAAAATACAAACAACAATAAGTACACAAAAAACTTGTATCATATTTTATTAAATTTTGCCCACGGCCTATTCATTATTTGGGCCTTTAAATCTACCAAACATAGCCCACACCCAAACCTTCCCAAACTCGTTGATCCTGCTGATCGGGAATGAGGTCTGCAAAATACAAACAACAATAAGTACACAAGAAAAATTATATCATATTTTATTAAAACACAAAAAAGAATCCCATTATAAAGAAACTCTTTTATATTAATTATTGATTGAAATCAAAAGTTTTATTATATCTCAATTTTTTGTTCAACATTTTCGCAGATTTAGAGAACTTCATTATTAGAATAATTTAATCCGATAAATTGTTAAAATTAATAGCTTTTAAATATATAATATACCTGATAAACCTCATTTTCACACAGTTTTCATCATTTACTCGACACGTTTATTATAGACTTGCATCATATTTTTATCCCGCAAATGCGTTTAATGTCACTTTTGAGTGTCGTAGGGAATTTCTATGTTGCGAAAGAAAAAAATACCAATTGTAGGCTGAAATCGAGAATGATTTGACTGAAAGTGCATAATACAAAGCGTACAAACGCTGGCAATACTCGGCGTACGAACGCTGTAATGCACAGCGTACAAACGCCATGTTAAACAGCGTACAAACGCCGGAGACAGAGAATTTGGGACAATTCGCGTACGAACGCCACATTACAAGGCGTACAGACGCCGCATTACTCGGCGTACAGACGCCGCACTACTTGACGTACAGACGCCGAGATATACGCGAAAAGCCCAACTTCGGCCCAACTTCGGGTTTATTTCTAAATTAGGTATAAATAACCCATCCGAACCTTGTTTTAGGGTTCGAACCTTATTTTCTTGAATTGAGTTGTAAAGATCGGAGATCAAGAGACGAGATTCAAGTATTATTGTAACGGATTTATTCGACATCGGGTTTAATCGAAATTATTTCTTTAATCTCTTTTAATTCTTGTCGTTTTTATCATGTTTACATTATTAATTGTTGATTGTCTTTTCGCATCTATGGAGTAATCCACCTTATTCTGGAATCGGGAATAGCCCGATAGCATGTTATTGATATAGGTTATAGAACCGTTGATATTACATCGCGTATGCTTGTGATTTGAATTCTTGATTATTAATGCTTGTGAATTTGCTGGCCACATATTTGCATGATCATAGATATTAGGTGAATATTCTGAAAGGTGACATCTATATTAGAACCCTAGAATTCAAACCTAGGATCCTAAATCACGAAAGTAGTTTTAGGTCTTTTGAGGAATCGATACATTATCATAGAGATTAATGAGTCTGAGTCTAGTCTAATCATCACGAAAGTAGTTGGTTAATTAGCTTAGATATGTTATTATGCTTCGACAGAAGATAGTGATTACATTTGGATAGTGTCCTTCATAAGTAGCGATCGTAATTCAATCGGCAATATAATTGAGTCGATAATATATATCGTGGTAAACCCTAATTCCGGAATTTCCAATCATATACAAATCAAATCAATTTACTTGCTTTCTGTTTAGTTTTCTTTACAACTATCTCGTATTTTTATTAGGCTTAGATTACTGATAAGTGATAGATTAGTACTTGATTATTCGGTCTTCGTGGGAACGATATCTTTTGTACTGCACCGAAGCCGTGCGCTTGCGGTTTAGGCACATCAATACCCTTAATTGGTACTTATAATATATTTTCCAAATATTAAATAAAGAATATGATTATATTTTTGCCAAAGTTAATAGTATTATTTATAAATAACAATGCAGGATAGATAAAATACATTGATAATATAGTTCAACTCAAAAATACGAATAGTATTAGTTAGATTCGAATTCCATATATAAATATGTAGTAGCATTTTATGAATAGAAACTATGAAATCTGACACCGAACTCTTGGGCAAAAAGCCATCAGCTTTCATGTACTCATACACGACTTTAGCTGAATCATGAAAGCCCATTTGAGATAGAGACCTCAGTAGCAAATCAAATGTGGATTCCAAATGAACCATGTCCAAACTGAGCCTCAAGTCGCGAAAAAAGCTAAATGCTAAATCAGGGTTATTCAATCTATTGTTTAAGTGATAAATAACGCCGAAAGCTAAAATCACTCGAACATTTGAGTATTTCTTGGGCCATGTATAATTTACAAACTTAGAATCCAATTAGCTTTTAATTCTTGAAAGAAACATCATAAATTATTAATATCAGATTTTAAATAAAAATAATAAAACAAACAGTAACTATTTTCCATAAAAATAAAAAGAAGTCACCTTTGTTTCCTATATCCACCATTTTTTTGGAGGAAGAATGTGTTGAGGAAGAGTTTGCTTTGAGGAAGAAAAATGTTTTGATTGGTCTTTTATACCAGGTTTTATAACAAAATCAGTAAAAAATTGGTCTTTTGATCAAATGCAATAAAAACCCAAAAATAGAAACTAGGGAATATCATAGTACATAAAGAGGCATAATTCAGAACATGCCTAACAACATTGATTAACAATTGTTACTCAACAGAAAGTTATCACATGCATAAACACAGAAAAATTACAGTAATGATTTATTTTAACAGCCTGTTGCAAATTTAGTTCTTATTATTTCATTGATTTCAGAATTGCAAAAAGAATTCCAAAAGACTTTTTTTCTTTTTTTTTTGGCAATTTTGATTTAATCTATTCTGACCAACCAATGGTCAGATAAAAGCTAATACAAAAGGACTTCTACATACAAGAACTATGCTATATGTGAAGTACAAATGTCAGCTGCATCATGTAACAACAAGGCCAAATTATGGGGACTCGAATTTGGCTGGAAATATCATCAAGCTCTCCTGTTAAGAAAATACAATGTAAAAGTTACATAAATTTTAATTAGATTTAGAATTTTTTGGAAATAAGTGGGAACGAAAACCAGAAAGTTTCGAGCAAAAGCTAACAGATGATCAGTAGTTACTAATGGCTAGGGAAAGCCAGATGAATAAGAAACTACGTAAGACGAGAGTTGATGTGAATAGCCACAGCTTTAGACCATATATAGCAGCTCGAATTATGTTTGGCCATACAACTATACGACCAATACAACTACCTTTCAATCAATAAATGAATCACTCCAAGAGAAACAGTAGAATGTTCAAGTCATCGTACTCTATTATTGTTTAATTTTGAAATTTTTGAATTTCAAGACAATCATAATTATTCATGTGGTGAGACTCATATAAAAAGTTCATTGTATTCTTATAATCACGGAGATATCATGATTTTATGTCCCTTGAAGTCTTAATAATCACTATCCTTATTGTTTTTTTTTTCACTATATAGAACAAACTTTTGTAAATCGAAAAAAGATTGTTGATTCGAGCCAAATGGCTATCCTAAAATTGTAGCCCAACAAACAGACAATTCAAGCCCACATAACTTTTCAGTGAGAAACAAAAGCCCATCATATTGGAAGCCCATCTTACTAAAAGCCCTATACTTATTCAGGCCCATCACTTGAATGTAAATTCAATATATTAATACAAACAAACCAAGAGATTTCCCGCCATAACCAAAAAGAAAAAAGTCGACCTGACAGTTAGTTACTCAATTGGCCAGGCCAATTAAGGCCTGCCAGGCCTTCTTGGCCTGGCCCCTTAAGGCCAATTGGCCTTAAGGGGCCGGCCAAGGCCAGGCCAGCTCCATTTTTTAATGGGCTGGCCTGGCCCATTATTATAGATAATATATATTTATATTATATTATATATATATATTATATATATACTTTGCAGGCTGTAGCCGTTGGCAACGGCTGGAAAAATTTCAGCCGTTGCCAACGGCTATTTTGGCCTTAAGTTAACTATATAATATTATAATTACTAAAAAACCAATTTAATTATTTAGAAAATGAAAATAAAAATTTCTACAATTAAATAACAAATAAAAAAAAAAAAACTAAAAAAAAACAAACAAAAAAAAAATGTTTGGCAGGCCTTAAGGGGCCGGCCTGGGCCCCTTAAGGCCTGGCCGGCTAGCTTAGGGGGCCAGGCCGGCCTGGCCCCCTAAGAGGGTGGGCCCTAACGGGCCGGCCGGTTCCGGCCCGTTAGGGCCATTTTGACACCCAGTAACTCAAAAGCTCTCATATCAATGGCGGCGCTCCGTCGCATGTTCATCCTCACACTCTGCCTCGCCGCCATCTGCGCCGCCGTTGAGGAAGACGAACTCGACTCAGTATTGACTGTCCTCCGCTCGCGCGACTACACTCTGTTCAGCAACGCCATCGCCACCTCCGACGTTGTTTACGAGATCGTGAAAAGCAACTCGTCCTTCACATTCTTTGCACCTACTGACTCATCACTTTTCGCACTCGACATGGCCAATACGGCGTCGGAGTACACCGCCACCCTCCGCTGCCACGTCGTTCCTCTCCGCCTCTCATTCAATCAGATCCGTCACTTTCCGCTGGGATACTCGTTCCGTACGCTCGCTAAGAACCGCCGGATACAGGTTCAGAATCGTAGATCGAATGCGTTGAGGTCTGGTGGTGATGACGTCAGTATCGGAGGCGTAAGGTTGATTTCGCCTAGCTTGTTTTTCAGCCGTCATATCGCGGTTCATGGATTGGAAGGGATCTTGAGCTGTTCGGATACGAATTCGAATTCGACCGATCTCAGTAGATCTGATAGTACTAGGAATAATACTCGGCCGCCGGAGAGGAATCGACGTCGACACGTGAATGTGACCGGTAATCGCCACCTTTTAACGACGCCAACACCAACGAATTCATCTAATAATCACAGTTCCATTTCAAACAACAGTACCGTCGAATCTCCGTCATCTGTGAACTCTGGACCAGCAGCTAATCCTTCACCATCGCCAGCATAGTCACCGGAAATATCTCATTTACCGCCTGAAACGGTTCATTTTCCACCGTCGTACAACGTATGGCCAGGAATTCCAACCGCTTCCACGTTTCCTCATATAACAGAACCGCCGGCGCCAGAATACGATGATCGGACGGCGTTTTCTCCGGAAAAAGAGAAAGATGAGCTTTCGATGAGGGGAGTGGATAGAGACGAAGAGGAGAGGGAAATTGCACTAATCCATTCGATCGCGCCCGCAGATCTGACGGCGATCATTGAAACTGAGTTTGAGCAATCCCAGCCGTCAAACGAGAAGACCTATAACGGTTGCCATGCCGATGATGGATTTGACCACCTCATGCCACGTGGCTATTGTTCAAGCACTTGATTTTGAGCAAACAATTTGGCTTTGGCTCTACGTCACCCCAAAACTTGTTAGTACTCTTCCTCTGCCTTAACAGTCTATTTTCGTAATTTTCCACTTTTCTAGCAATTTAAAAATTGGGATTAATTCCGAAAATCTTGTCATGCCCATTCTTTTTTGTTAGAAGTTTTAAATTTGTTGCTCTAATGTTCGGTATCTTTATGTGTGTTCTTCACTTCCTGCAAAAATTTCGTTTCTAAACAATTTCACAACAAAAAATGGCTTCAAAACTCAGAATTACAACATTTGAGTAGATATTCTCTTTTATAATTAGTCTAAAATGCCAAATAATAGGCCCAGAATGATAGTATAAATATTTTATTCAATTTATATAAGTATGGTTCTTTATACAAGTACTAAATTATTTATTTCACTCTAAAAATATAAAGCATGGCCGTTGAACTTAGTCAAATAAATATTTAAAAAATGGTGGATGGGTATAGTTAATATGATAAATAGATAGAGAAAAGTTCATAATTTGCAGGTTTAATTTGACGATTTTTGATATATATTGATAACTATTCCTATTCATATCAATAGAAGAAATGTAAAATATTTAATATGTGATATATAATGGGTAATTTGCACATTGCACCCTGAGAATAGACTAATTAGGCGGTCTTCACCCTATAAATACAAAAATTGCGGTCTCCACCCTGAAAATGCAATAAGTTTGGCACTTTGCACCCCGACCATATTTCAGTTGATTTCTTGATGGGCAAAATCGGAAAAAGAAAAATAAGATTTCAAATAAATAATAAACTTCAAAATATATAGACAAAATTTAAATAAAATCATTCATTTTATAAAAATAATTGGCATCCTAATTCCAATCTTATATTTATTCCTTCGTCATTAATCATTGATTAAACATTAAAAATAATTTAAAAATTAAGAGTAAAACCAAATATAGCAACACAATCTCTCCATGTTTGATGTCGGATTAGATCCCAATCATGGTTCAAAGTTTCGTTTTGAAGGTGAGTTTCGGATAGTAAAATATTGGAAACATTTCGGAAACGTTTCGGAAACGTATCGAAAACGTATCGAAATCAATATAATAAATTTACAAAATATTATAAAGTAAATTTAGCTTCCTAGAAATTAATCTTGTGCTTCAATTTTTCTGTAGCAGAGAACTTTGTAGGGGTGATTTTGTTTTAATTTTATTTAGGATTTAAGAGTTCAATTTTGATTCAAATTATATTTCGTAGATTTAACAATATATAAAAGATTTTTAATTCCTTTTTTTTCCTGATTTTTTGGGATTGTTTATAATAGTTTCTAAGAAACTCTAAGTTTCCATGGAAAACATGGAAACTCCGTGAGTTTCTTAGGAAACCAAGTAATTTCGAAAATGTTGAATGATTTTGTTTCCATTACTTTTAAAATCGAATCGTTTCGGCTGTTTCGGTGGAAACGTTTAGAAACTTTGAACCATGATCCCAATAAAAGCCATAATTTCCAGTCATTTTATCACTCCATTAACAGCTAATTACACAACCCAAGATCTCACGAACTTCTTCTAAATTAAACTAAAAAAACAATAAATAAATTATTAATTCCCACATGCATTTTATTACTAAATAATGATTTACTTAACTCTTACTCAGAAAAATTACGGGAAGCCAGCTCAGCCACAACCTCCGGCCCCAAGCTACCGCCACCACACCACTACCAAGTTTCCGGCGGTGGAGTGGCGGTGGCTGAGCAATCACATGAATGAAGACTATTTTGGCTAGTATTTCAAGGGCTTTTTATCAAATGAATGGTTTTATTTAAATTTTGTCTATATTTTGAAGTTTATTAGTTGTTTGAAATCTTATTTTTCTTTTTCCGATTTTGCCCATCAAGAAATCAACTGAAATATGGTCGGGGTGCAAAGTGCCAAACTTATTGCATTTTCAGGGTGGAGACCGCAATTTTTGTAATTTTAGAGTGAAGACTGCCTAATTAGCCTATTCTTAGGGTGCAATGTGCAAATTACCCGATATATAATCTGAGCTCAATTAAAGCATATCACACATGCACGTATTTGGATATTGATTTATGTTGACGTTGCAAGTTTGTCGGCCATATGTTATCACCATAACATGTAATTTATTTTACAATTTTAAAAAAATCTACCAATATTAGCATGTGATTTGGGCCTTTTTGACTATCAAATGGGCTTCATTTGTGGTCAGACTAACAGTGAGAAAATCTTTTCGACATGTTGGATAGTAGGCCCAACAATATGGGCCTTATCTAGTGCATTATGCCTAATTCAAATAGTCATGAATTTGGGCCTGAAATGTATTTTATCATTATATATTACAATTATTTCTATAAAAAATGAGGAAAGAAATTGGCAACATGAAGTCAAATTCTTTTATTAAAAATATTACTAAAAACTCTTAAAATAAATTTTTATATGGAAAAAACAATAGTTACAATATTCTATTCTAATTCAGCAATTCATCCCAACAATTTTTCAATAAAATAGGAGCCAACAATAACGCTTATTAATATGTAGACTTAATTGGTTCTACACTAAAAGATAATAATTGTACTATTGCATTCAAACATGTTTATATGGAAATCTTATATTCATAATTGGTCTTATTTATGACATTTAACTTTAATTTTTAGATTTTTTGAATTTTCTTAAAATTAGAAAATGATATTTTCATACAATAAAAAAAATAATTTGTAAAATGGGTACTTCAGATTAGACTATAATCTTATATATAAATATTTTTTTAAAAAATATCTATTATTTTTATACGAATGTTCATATTATGTAATTTTCAAGAAATTTAAACAATCAAAACGTAAACAAACCTAGCCTAATTTTCCCTGCCGAAAACAATCAACCCGGTCTCTGGGTTCACCATTTTCAGCTGGAAGCCCTCAACCCTAAATCTCCCAGCCATCACTTCCAATTGATAGATTCACACACACTCCAATCTCATCATTCGTCAATACCCATTTCATTTCTCCCCATTCTTAATCCCTAAGCACCTTCTCTAATTTCACATTTCATTCCCCCAATACAACAATAAATGGAATGAAGAAAAATCGGTCCATCGATTCCATTTCAGCGAAATCGATACTTGAATGAACAAATATCTGAAAGTGATTGATGAGAATGCTATTTTGGGCTCAGAGAGTGCCCATTTCCAAAGTTTTCTCCACAGCTCTCGTCCATTCTCAGACCCGCTTAGAATCATCATCATCATCCCCTGCATCCACTCTTTGGTTCATCAAAGTTGTTTGTTTATGTTTCGTGCATCCACTATTTAGTCGAATATACTAACACGTCTAAAACAATATATATATATAAAGAAATAACCTAATAACGACATAACTTGCATACAGTGGCGGAGATAGGGGGGGCGGGGGGAGGCGGCCGCCGCCCCAAATTTTTTAAATTTTTAACATGCGTGTGTTTTAAATTTTTTTTTCATGTGTATATTTTAAAAAATTTAACATTTCGTCCCCCCAAAATTTTTACATATGTATATTTTAAAAAATTTAACATTTCGCCCTCCACTTTCAAGTCCTGGCTCCGCCGGTGCTTGCATATGTGATAATGAAGTATAATATGAAAGAAAGAATTTCAATGAAAATTTTGGTTATTAGTACTTTAAAGAAATATCTCCTCGATAACTTGACGCGGACCTGTACGTGAGGGTGAAATATAAGATGAAAGAAATTTTTCATTAGAGGAGTAATGTTATATATCATTTATTACATACTATATTTTTCACTTTTCCTGATTTACAATTAATTGATTTTAATGAATTTATTAATCTAAATTTCCTAAATTTAAAAATAATAAAAAATCGATAATATTAAAATAGTTGTATATAACATTTTCTTTGATTCAACTTCAGAGCAATATACATAAAATGGTAATTATTATTATTTTTTGTCACAAAGAGAGAAAAAAAAAAAACAAAGAGCCTAAAACAAATTACATAGGTTTTAAGATGAAAAAAAAAATTGATAATTAATGAATGAGCCTTTTCATATATGGATTGCTGCTTAGGAAAGCACTTGCACAATTTTGGCAGTATACACTATATATAAAATATAAAATAGGAAGAGTGTATTTCCAACACAAAAGTGGGAGAAAATGTGAGGGAGTGTGCATTCCACACAAAACCCACAAGCTTCTCTAATTTATTCAGATAATGGGACAAATTAAAAGTTGATAGCCTTAAAATTCTAATTTAATTTATTTCCAATCAAAGATTAACAATATAATACTTAGTTTTTATTTCATTAATTAGGTCACAAGGATGTTTGAGTTCTATATTCTGATTTATATTTCTAGGGAAAACGAAATATAAGTGGAGTTTTGAAAATGATTGATTTTTAATGGATAAAAGTGGATTTTAATTACTATGGAAATTTGATTTATTCGTTATGGATTAACATGCAGATAGAATTAACTTTGTTCCCCAAATGATACGTCTAATTTTCACTTGGTTCTTTTTTCCAGTTGATATGTCAATTCGTGGCCAACTTTGTCCCCCATACTCAAGTGTATATTGAACAAATATAATTATGCTCCAAATATGTATTGTATTTTTCAATTTCAATTAATATGGTTTACGAAATCTTTTCTTTTTTTGGAGGGGGTAATTATACATGATATTTATCATCCTTAAGGAAACTGCATATTGCTAACACATTTGATTGGTTAGAAACCCTTTTAACACTTTAATTATTTGTGAGGGAATATATAGGAAAAATTGCATTTTGGTCCATTCGGTTAAAAGGTGAACATATTTAATTAGTCCCGAGCTTATTGCCTAATTCGAGAAAAAATCTTTTTTGGGCTCAGTGGAGTCAACCGAAATCAAATTTAATTTCATTGAATTTTGTTAACATTTCTAGTCTCATTTTTTATCTGTAATTAAGGAAATAGTTCTACGAACGAATAAAATTTTGACACTTTAAATCTCACTGAAATTTCAGTAACACTTTTGAAGCACTAGAGCTAAATGCAATACTTTTAATCCGACTTTTCTATTTTTGGATGAAATTTATCCACGCGAGTCACAAGCTAGTAAGTAAGTATATCAATGGAACATTTGAGAACATTTATTATACGCTAATAAAAGCATCATTTCCTGTGGGTAATCTTTTGCCAAATAAATAAACGATCAAAATTAAAAATGGCACATTTTAACTACATATAACCAAAAGTATTAGTGAAATTATTTTTGAATTAAAAGTGTCATAATTTGAATTCAATATCACTAAAATGTCAAGAATTCATATGGGACAAAATAGATTTGAGGAAGTGCAATATAATCATAAAAAGATTATGGATACAACTCACGAAAATATCATTCTTTTAAGTCCTTATTTGCATTTTTACAAGTCTTATCACTAAACCATTAGAAGAAAACATATTGGATTATTGCTTAATTATACTTACAAACTTTGCACACGTGCCTCTATCAACTTTAAATTATATGTTGACACATTCAATTAGTGAATGCATTGTGGAGATTCTATAAATTCGTGTTTCCACTTCCTTTGTGGTCATTTCCCAAAAAAGCAAGAATAATATAAAGCATATATATGTTTCACAATTTTATATAATCCCAATATCTTCAATATACTTACGAATTTAGTACAAACAACAATAGCATAACAATGAAGTGAATTTAAGATTATGCATATTTATAGGAAGGTTTGAAGATTTCTCAAGTGTTTGGATTTGATACCATTATTCAATACTGTATATTTATTTGAATTCGATACCATTATTTAATACATTATATTTATTTGATAACAAGTTGTTACCATGTTTATCATTAAACTTTCATTGGGCGCGAGTTGTGATTGCGGGATCATATCTAAGATCGATGATGAGTTGGTGGATAAACATGGAAAAAAGAAAAAAAATATATAAATATATATATATAAAGAATTTTGTTCAGTATTTTTAAATATTATGACACTTGTCATGTTATTAATTGATCATCATAAAACTTTGAACGATAATGTTCATGTGCTAATTGGAATGTGTCTAAAAGTATCATTCCTAGTCATATGTAACAAATAGCATACAACATCATAGCCGGTTACGAATATACAATAATTGTACTTCATATTTTTTTTAAAATAATTTGATTTCTCCATGCATGGAGCCTTCAAATTTTTTTAAAAAAAATGATCGAGGATACTCGTATATTCCTCTATCATGTTTAAGTTATTGTTGTAGTGTACAAGTCTCATTAATTGTCTATTTTGATAATTAAACACAATTTTATCTCTATCATACTTGTGGCTACATGATAATTACTCTAACTTAAATGCTATCTTTAGTGCAATTTGTCGTAAATAATGATTTTTCCCTTGTAATAGCACCCCATTTGCAACATGTATTATATGATTCCAATAAAAAAGTCAAAATATTTCTATCACGATTAACCATTCATATATTTAGGTGTTACACATCTATAAGTTAAACGTCCACATAAAATATCACATCATGTGTTACATAAAAATGTGAATTAAGTATAATTGTAACATCATACTACAAAAGAGCAAACCTCAAAGACAAGAAACTAGGAACATAATTATAATAGGTTTGTTGCCTGAAGGACAAAACCTCTTAAAATGCCTTTAATGTGAAAGATTTTTGTGACTTTCAACATCTATTACTTATAAGTAATGAAAACACTATTACTAATAATAAATTAATAATTAAAAATCTTTTTCTGATCAAAACCCTTTGTAAATCTCATCATTTGTTGCTCTCCACAAATTTACGAATACTTAATAACACAAAACTTAAAAAATAATTAAAATTAACATACAAAATAAAAACAAAAACCCTTACATATATAAATTCAAAAAATACTAAATTACAAAAACAATTTTATTTATATCTAGATGCCAGTGTGGCCAATTAACTTTGTTAAACCAAACGTAATCCCCATAGCCAACCACCCTCCGACCAAAACCCTCAATGACGACTTCACCGGCGGCGCCCTCCCTAGAACCGCCCCAACGCCACCAAACCCTAGAAGCGCTACACTGACGGCAGCCACCACCACCGCCAACCTCACACTATAGTTCTTAACAAACGCCGCCGCCAGTAAAGGCACCACCGCCCCCACCACGAAAGCAAACGCCGACGCGGCGGCGGCCTGCATGGGGTTCGCCAACTTCTTCTTCATTATCTCCATTTCACGATCATCAACGTTTTGCTCTCTCTTAAGCTGCGCCACCTGGATATCATACTGAGAGTACACAGAAACGAACTCTCCGATGGCCATGCTGCAAGCTCCGTCCACCATGCCGGCGGCTCCGGTGAGGATCATTGTTTTGGCATCCCGCCGGACAGCACCAATGCCCATCATTAGGGACGCGGTTGATAATAAACCGTCATTTGCGCCTAAGATAAGGGCTCTAAGCCAATTCGATCGTTTTGAGTAGTCATAATTTGCATTGTTTCGAGACTCGGGATCTTCGTTTCTTGGCATGATTTGGTTGTTATCTGGCTTTTGTGGGTTGTTTGGTTTGCTTATTTCCATGAAGAAAAGAGGGTGATTATGTGGAGAAAAGACGCCATGCTTAATGGCTATTTATAAGACTTAAAAAGATTAAGGCTATGTAAGTTTATATTTTTGAGATAAAATTTTAAAATTTTCTCGGGGATTGCGCACTATGAAAATTAGTGTGAAAATGGTAGGTGTTTGTTTATGTTTTTAGAAATAGTTTAAAAATTGTAAGAGATGTCAAATCAATAGTGATAGGTTGATGGATGATGTGTAAAATAATTGTGTTAATAATGTATATAATGATTATGAAAATAAAAAAATATAAGTACAAAAGTGTAAATTAGTATGAAAGAGAAAGTGAAATAATGATTGATTTGATTGGTAAATGTGTGAAAAGTTGTATATATGATTGATAGTTAGTTATATAGGAGATTGAAATGTAGAGTTGAAAAAAGTAGAATTTAGATAAAAATTTGGTGGGTTAAGTTTATTTTGAATTTTGTGATTTAAAAATGAGTTTTGGAAACATAAACAAATTTAGATTAGTTGGAATTTTATGTCGAGAGGAATCTGATACGTTCACATGTTTAGTTAAAATGTTCGATCTGTTTTAGTAGAAAAGTGTAGTTTTATGTGCTTAATAACAACCTTTTCTCCACACGGCAAAATTACCTATTCATGTCCCCTACCAGGCACAAAGTATGTATAATCAGTCCCAAGCTTTATGGGCTCTTTATATATGATTCTATTTATACATATAATTTACATATGTATTGTATTGATCACATTACTCAACATCAATAAAGTATATAACTTAAATTCCTAGACCAAAATATCATTCATGATGCAATTTTGGACCAGATACTCAAATTGTCAATTAAATTATTTTTCTTGTGGTTAAATAATACTACTAAAACATCAAAACCAGAAAAAAATGCAATCCATCTCAACAGATATTATTTTGATTGGACAAGCCTCTCTGTATCACAAAAATTTCATGTAGCTAAATAACAGTACACAAGGATAATTAATTTTTTTCCAAGAAAAACAATAAAACAGAAAATGCTTGGTTTCGAACCACAAAAGAGCGTAATCTGGCAATTGAATATCGATGAGGGCTTGTTCTGTTATTTAAGATAAGTGAAAAGCTTGGTAGCCACCTGCATATGAATACAAATTCAGCAAAAAATCAGACTTGTTTTGAGATATCAGTGTGTGTGTGTGTGTATATACATATATATAAAAATTGGTGTAAATTTTGTAAAACTCAGGCTTACACATTTGTCAACACAGCGCCAATAATCGAAGTATTGTCCAGTGCAGTGCTTGTGCCCAGATTCATCACCTAAATACAACATAATTAAAAACAATTAAAAACACAAATGTTAATGATGTGAATTACTATATTGCTTTACAAAATTAAAAGTTTTTTTCTTTATTTGATCTATAGTGCTTTACAATTATTATGTTGCTTTTCAATTATTATGTTGCTTTATTTGAATTACCTTTTAAAAAAAAGAAAACAAATATTTAAATCATACCCATTTGCCACTGTTCTTCTTCGTTTTTTTTTTCACAGGTGATTGCTCAAAATTCAAATTATTATTTGATAAGTTTAATTTCAATTGGAGCGGCATTTTGGCCCACCAACGCCAAAATGCCGCTCCATTGAAGATGGCCTAATACTGTAATTTTTCAAATATATAATTGAAGATTCACAATCAAATACAAATCTTAAAAGATATATGTTTAGTCAATAATAATTTTTGTAACTCCAATATCATCTCCGTTGATTAATTATTGAACAATAAGTATATCTAAATCTCGGGTTTAAACTATTATCATGGAATGATTCTGTTTGTTATAAATTATAAATAATTTATAGTAATTTTTCCTTAAAAAAAAATAGAAACAGAATAACACTATAATAATTCCACCCAATATTTTAGTTATCATGAATTCGCTAATTCGAAAACCCTACCTCAAACCCTCACAAACCATTGAAGATTGATTTCGTCGTTTCATATAAGTAAAATCTTTTGAAAAAAATTCATCTTTTTCATATCGATGCCAAACCTAGTTATGGCTGAAATCGAAATCGTTAGAGACGAATTGGGTTCTGAAAAGAAAGTGAAAATTGTTAGAGATGAATTGGGTTCTGAAACTAATGGGCTGAAATCTATGAACAAAAGACCTAAGTATGATGATATCCCAGCATGGATTTTAACAGAAGTGCTCATTACGATGCCATTGAAGCTCGTATTTAGGTCTAAACTTGTTTCGAAGCATTGGCTCTCGGTAATCTCACACCCTTCTTTTGCGTTAACGTATACTTTGTGTGCCTCAAAGGCGTCAATATTGCAACCTTGGACTTTTATTTACAGCACTATACATGTCGAGGGTTCTCAAGGTTCTAGGTTAGATATGGGTTCTCAAGGTTCTAGGTTAGGTGATTTATATGATAGGAATATCATAGGGCCAAGTTTGCACGTTCTTCACCGCACGAACCCAGACGAGAAAAGTTACAGTATTCTTGGAGTAAGCAATGGGTTATTATTATATGGTCCGTGTATTGAGGGAGAATTGGACGCTAGGTTAGTATTATATCTTCCGTTTATTAACGTGGGAGATTGGGTCCATTCTGTTGTGAATTATAGCATATACAATCCTATTACTAAGAAACGGATCACCCTTCCTCCTCATGGGCGTCTCTTGGAGAACATTAGTAATGGTTTTATCACTCGAGTCGAAAATGGTATCCTCACAAGCTACAGAGTGGTACGTTCAGACATGTTCAATAGGAATAGTAATTCAGTTATTTTTGAAGTATTTGTTTCTGAGATTGGTGAATGGAAGGAGTTTGATGTGTATATTGACCAAGAAATTCGATTTGTACGGCAAGAGAGACATATTTCTCTTAACGAAATTTTGCACTGGATGACACAAGAACATGGAATAATGGCATATGATCCTTACCATAGCCCTCACAAGTCGCGCATTATTGCATTACCCGATGGTGGTCACTTGAGAACTGATATGACACATATCGATGTGTTTCAAGGACGGTTGAGATACTTCAAACTAACCGATGGACGGGGTATTTATTACTCTTCACATGGATTCGCTAGTATTAGTGTTTGGATTCTAAACGATTATAATGCTGGAGATTGGTCTCTGCAACATACTATCGACTCTTCAGACATCCTATATGATAGTATTTTACAGGGCGAACGATTGTTTTTAAACCTAATATCATTCCATCCATTTGATGGGGACATAGTGTATTTTGGATATAGAAATATTTTAGTCTCTTATAACCTCAAAACCCAGGAAATGGAAGCTCATGGAGGTCCGATAAGCAACAAAGTTATCTCGCCATGTTGGTCTTGGACCTTTTTGTTTGTGGTTCCACCATGGCCTGTTAATATTCCACACCCACACCCCTTTTCTCACAAATAAATTTAGTCATGCGTTTTGGTACATTATGAATTATGCTAGAATACATTTTGTTAGGCAAAAACTTCGCTTATTGGGTAATTAAATTGCTGCATTAGTTATAATTTTTGCTCTTAGTATGATTGTTTTTCAGTTCTGTTCTTGAACACGATTTTTATTGGAAGTAATATGCTTAAATTTAAAGTATTTCTTTGTGAAATTGGTGCTTGGAAGAATTTTACTATGTGTATTGAGCAATAAACTGAAGTTACTTAGTTACTTGGCAAAGGATGCCTACTTGGCAAAATAGTTAACATAATTAACTGAAATCTAGATTAGTATATATATATATATATATACATACTTGGCAAAGGACGCTTACAGCTCAGAAACAAATTGTAGATTAGTTATATATATTATATATAGA
The DNA here is from genome assembly GCA_963669365.1 of Verbascum thapsus. Lineage (NCBI taxonomy): Eukaryota > Viridiplantae > Streptophyta > Magnoliopsida > Lamiales > Scrophulariaceae > Verbascum > Verbascum thapsus. The sequence goes on from OY770106.1 coordinate 5,399,522, forward strand.
TTTATTATGTAATATGAAAAACGAAGTTGATAAAAAATAAAAGAAGTTGATCAAATTATAGTGATCAATTTGAGGTTGCATCAGATTGCCATTGTTGGCGTCAATGTTTATCCCATCGAAAGCCTCGATTATGAGTATGATTTTGAATTTTCTTATTTATTCGCACCAAAAATCTAGCATTTTGCTGCTGATTGTTTTAGTAATCTTTTCAAAAATTCATATCGTTTCGCCTTAGTTCTTGATGTGATTTTTGTTTAAATTGTTTGGACACATAAATAAATGTTTGACCATTACGAATAATTATTTAAATTGTAGCAATTATGTTTCGTTTTTCCTTTAATATTATCATTTTGTTGATTCTTTGGTATTGCATACTATTATAGAAATTCTATCATTTTTTTCTCGTCTTTTTGGCCTTTTGTGTGTTATGATTCAGCTCAATTCCGAAGAACTAAGATAAATCAACTCACCAACCTGCAGAAAATAGCAACGCAAAAATGGATAATAAAAATGAATAAGTATGCTAAAAATGAAGAAATGCAGAAAGAGAGAAAAAATGTATAAGAACAAATCTAAATTGACATTCATACAAAAGTGTTTGTTACAATTCTCAATTCTCCACTAAATATCCATTCTAGCTCAGCTCCTCTAACTAACTCTTGCATAAATAAAATTGATAATTAAAATTGAAAATTCCAGAACAATGAAATTATCGGTGGGCTTGTTTATCAGTTTGGGCCCCGGATTGTGCCGGCCCAGTGCTTGTTCCTGATCCATCTCTTTTGGCCCATAAGCGCGTTAGCCTTCCAGCCCATTTCCCTGAGTTTGAACCATGGTTTTCCCCCTTTTTGCCGCTCTCATCCCCTGCTGCCACTGCCGTTGTAACATTGTGGTGATTATTTTAGTTATTGTTATACAGATTTAAATTTTTTTTGGATATTGTTTTTATATGCTTTTTGTATAAACTGTTTGCAATTTTGCATACATAAATAAATGTTAAAGAATTACTGGTATTTGTTAATTTTGTTTTTGTGCTTGTGAGATTTTTATTTTACAATTTAATTGTAGGATTTCTAATTCTTGTTGCGCCTATGGCCTTCCTTAGTTGTCACAATGCATTCCATGCCCCATGCCTAAGGAAATATATGTATTCTTCGTTAGACTAGTTAATAGTACGATGGTTGCACTCAGTGCTAGATACAATTATCATGATTTTATTTTATATCTCTAATATTTATCATGATGATTATACTTAATTATATGTTAGTTGAAATAATATATGTTTTCTATTCTTTCTTCGTCCGAGCTAAGACGCATTTCAAGTATACAATTCTCCCAGAACTAATTGGCTAATAATGGACTCTTAGAATCTGGTTGAGAAAAAAACAAGAGCCTCGTTTTGGGGAGGTCCCAGAAAAACACTTGAATCAAAATTTTGTACATACCATAGCCTATTTAAGTATCTCAAAGAAGAAGAAAAACAGAGTAAAAGTTCATCTGTTAGCCTTAAGCAAATTATCACCAATAAAGAAGAAAATATAGCATGAACATGAGGTTACAAACACAACCCAGTACAACTCTAAGCCGTTGTGATATAAATAAATCATATGATCCTCCTTTCGTTTATACGATAAACACAAACCGCAGGGATCTGAAAAGCTCAATATGGATCTACATAACCGAATGAGAACTTGAAAACGCTTCAAAATCTAATCATATTTGCTCCTTTGAGATGGAGATGTTTTTCCCTTTTCTGGAAATCAGTCAAACCCTTTCCACTTCCCGAATGGATCTCTCTTGCTTTCGACCCGAGAAGAAACCAATCTGAGGTTCAAAACCCGAAAATCAAATAAAGTACACAAATAGACTGACCATCTATCTATATCGTGCAGAATGTATATTGCAAGACTACTTGGCTTTCGGTTGTTATGTAGGAAAAAAATGTGAAAAAACCATGTCATTCCAGTTGCTAAGACAGATGATTTTCATCTATCTATATCGTGCAGAATGTATATTGCAAGACTACTTGGCTTTCGGTTGTTATGTAGGAAAAAAATGTGAAAAAACCATGTCATTCCAGTTGCTAAGACAGATGATTTTCTTAATGACACACCACAGACTAGCTCATTCCCATTAGTCTAATATACAATTGGCTAATGGCTCAGCCTAAAACAAGTGACTAACAAGTTTAGGGAGACATAAACGAGATATAAAAGATCCAAAGAAAAAGAGAATATGCATAAATTTTGAAGCTAAGAGCTCTCAACATTTACGTCACCTTTTTAGCCCGGCCTTTGGTAGTCTGAAATTGCTGCCAGGCATTTTGCCTTTTGTTCTGTGTAACCTCTTTTTCTTCCATCCTCATCTTGGACTTAAAAGCATGTATCTTTTTCCGCTTTGCAGCTTTCTGTCAATAGCGAAGCAACAGATGCTAAATAAAAGAGAACAAACAAACAGAATTCGGCCCAATAAACGTCAAATTTACAGTGAGATGCAAATACAAGCAAGAAAAACAGTTTTATCAAACTTCTCCGATTAGGACACAACACATAACATGCCAAATAAATAGTTTGAACATATAATCATATAGAAGAAAGAAGAACTAGGTATGGTGAGACTTGGTGAAAATTTCATAATTGATGAGAAACTACTACATGCAGCCACAACATGATCATACTGTGGTTCTAAACATACCACATCTTCAGGATCATTGGGATCAATTTGAAGCTTTTGTGGCACAGTCCAGTTTTCGAATTCTTTAACAGCAGATTGGGCAATCATCCGTTAAGGGCTTCTTTTGTAGCCACAGCTATCTTTTCAGCTTCCGGCAAAGGGTCAGGAGTGCCTTCTTGAATTGCTCTAACATTATCAGGATCCACCTACAAGCACCAGGCAAGCACCGACATTCATAAAAAGAGGGCGTAACTGATGTTTTGGCATAGTGAGATAATTAGTCCAATCATGAGTTTACATCTAATACAAAGTAAATGTTTTCAGAAATGTCCAGTAAAGTCCTAATTACCGCCTGTTTCACTTTAAAAAAAATATTTGGTCACATAAGTTATTCTATAGATTAAAGGAGTATTAAGTATTTATTTTAAACATCACCCACTTTTCTTGTTTTCTAAGGGAAGAAATTGCTTGATCTGTCACCTTCTACACTCAATTTAATCTCAATAACTAATGAGGTAACCAAATTCAAAATGTTAGGCAGCCATATAATAGAGAATTTAAATTTGGAGGGGAGCCCAATTTCTTGATGGCTTAAATTTACTAGAAAAAATGGACGAACTAATAAAATTTCCAAGACGGCAAAACCAAATCATACCTCTTCCTTGTTTCCCCATCCATCATAGCGAACATAATATCCATGTGGAGTAAGTGCCTCAACTGTTGCCTCATACCTGGAAATTCAACTAAATCAACCAGATCCAAGAGGATAAAAAGGTAAATAAGTAGATAGGTAGATAGATAGATACCATTCTCCATCTTTGCTCCAGACTGCTTGAACCTTGGTGCCAACAGGAAACTTATCACCATAATCAGCAATTCCTGAATTCTGAATAACAACCCAAACAAAAATGGTTTTATTGGTAGGAAGTATGACCAACAAGAAACTTATCACCATTACTCGTAAATTTCCAAGAATCAAGGCCTTGTTCAGAATCAAGGACGATTTAAACTCAATCTCATAATACAAATAAAATACAAAGGGTTCTTTTATACAAGTTTGTAGGTAACTCACCACATTCAAAGAGCTCCCAGATGGATTGTAAACTAGGAGATGCTTCGCCACTACTCCCAGTACCAAATCCAGGATTACTTTCTTTTGCAGTTGTCAGAAGCTCTTCTGTCAAAGCAATCACCTGAGATCACAAAACCAGAGAATTCAAATTAAAACAAACAATTTACTCCTATTGAAATAAGAAGAAAAATGGAGAAAAAGAAGAACTTCAAATCCAGAGTGACATCTGAAAATCACGAAACAGAGCAGGCTGGCCATCACCAATCATAGCACCTGCAATGGAACCAAGAACAAGTGATGGGCACCTTGATAAACTCTCACACTCCATTATTTTCTCAAATCCCCACACTTCTCTACACCAGGGATGCATATTACTCTTAACAAGATAAAATATCCTCACCTTGACAAACAAAGAATAAATACACCTTTCTTCAGTCACAGGCCTGAAAACTGCTTGTTCGAGCAATAATAATAGTTGAGAAAGATTGTGATATTGAAACTTAACTTGAAAGAAATAATAACCTACTATTCAGGTTCTATAGCTTATAATACAAAATGGTTATTGCCTTCCGATTCTCAAAAGGAATACTCTGAAAGCCACTCTAGGTAATAACATGTAAGCAGACAAGGGGGTAGACAGAATTTAAAATGCCCAAAGTATAGAACCCCACTACTCAAGAGATCCCCACAGTAAACAAGAGCAAAAATTTATAAAATGGATCACCTCCACCAGTTCCTTCTCCATGTCCAGAAATTCGGAGTTCTTCGGATCATCACTCAGTAATTGGCGGACCTGATTCGCATAACAGCAAAAAATTATAAAGGGTTCAAGTGAATACTAAGCGTTTTGCACTCTGAATAATTGCATATATGAAACCTAAAAGAATGGACAAAACAAAACTTAACAATGTGTAAAGAAGGAGAAATATGTAAAGGGGCATGACGATCCAGATTAAAAACAAACAGTTGCAAGCATTCACACTAACCAAATTCAAATTAATACGAAATCGACAAAATTTCAATTTCCATCTAATAATTCACATATATATATGCAAGTGTGTATATATATATATAAAACATAGAACAGATAGTACCTGTTGAAGCTGTTCTTCATAAGTAGATAGGTTTGATGACAGTTCTTGGATGTTCACCTCTTCGCCTTCCATGTTTACGATAAATTCTATAACTTCAAAGACGATAATTCGATTAATCGGTGTTTTTTTTTTCCTTCTTGAAAGAAACCCTAGTCCGGAAAGAGGGGAGAAATTGGGCTCCAATTGAAGTACAAATGTTTTAATATGTGAAACTTACTAAATTACACTGTGCTCCACAAGTTTCAAATTGTTGACTTTCACACCCATATCTTATAAAAATGTATATTTCGCCCCTTTGAAGTTTAGACTCGATATTAATTGCTATATGCTACAACAGATCGATCATTTATCATTTATCAAATGTAACATATTCTTTGTAAATATAGCATATTCTTTGTGTGTGTGTATATATATATGTATGTATGTGTGTTATAAAATTTAGAAATTAAAAGTGTCTTAAAGAGAAATTGGTGGTTTAAATACAAAATATTTTCTTGTTCAAAAATCAAGTTAATTTATATACTCGATCATATTTATAGGACTTTGGCATATTGATAATGATCGTTGTAAATTTCTAATTTTTGACAATCTTTATATACTTGCTATCATGCAAGTGATCTTTTCTATTACTAACAACGAAAACAAACCTACACCCATTATCGAACTCAATAATAATTTATTTAACAGATTTGTAAATATGTAATAAGTAAAAAATTTCTCATTTTATAATTGATTTTATACTATAAACGTAACTCACTCATCTTATAAATTTCACTTATATTTAACCAAACCAAATTGAGAAAATAAATTTTGCAAGGTTCTCAAATTATTATCCACCATCTAACGTAATTAAATTAGTGATGTTATTGAACCACTGCCTTTAGCTACTTACTATTATCTTTCAACATTTTAATGACAAAAAAAGAAAGATAACCAAGAAATCTAAAATAAAAAGTAAGATTTAATTGAAAAAACAAATTTTATAATAGCGTAATTGTAGTATTTTAAAAATCTATCACAAATTACAAATATTTACCGATTTCGAAACTTGTGACTACAATCTCCCCCACTGCAAATGTTAAAAGGAACAATGATATTAGTATTAAACTTGGTAAAATTTGATTCTAAAATTAGCTAACAAATTAAAAATAAAATTCACATATCAAGGGACAATATGTTCTCACCATTTAACTTGACTAAGACAACTATCCAACAAAGTGTCCATGCATTCCTCAATTCAAGTCCAAAACTCATTGTTCAACCAATAATGTGTTATTATTTGAAAATTCAGAATTATCCTAATAGAAATTAATGTACCCTATCAGCACATCCATTTATATTGCTGTTTGTATCATTATATTGCTACAGCTTACAGAATAAAAGCATTGTTCAGAAGAAGTTGCTTGATCTGTCACCTTCTACACTCAATTTAATCTCAATAACCAAATTCAACATGTTAGGCATGGTTTAAATTTACTAGAAAATAGATGAAGTAATAAAATTGAACCAAATCATACCTCTTCCTTGTTTCCCCATTCCTGAATTCTGAATAACACCCCAAACAAATTATGGCCAACAAGAAACTTATCACCATTACTCGTAAATTTCCAAGAATCAAGGTCTTTGTTCAGAATCAAGGACGATTTAAACTCAATCTCATAATACATATTAAATACAAAGGGTTCTTTTATACAAGTTTGTAGGTAGGTAACTCACCCGAGTTCTTACATTGATCATCTAGGCAACAACATATTGCAAAAGTGGCCATCGAGACGTGACTTACAGCATTTGTCTGTAGTATTATACTTTCGAACTATACTAAATAGTACGATGGTTGCTCTCCGTGATAGACTTTGCTAGCAACTATTTGTTCATTCCGAGAAATATATTAAATTGAAGTTTTAAACCATTAGTAAGACTTGGGAAAATTAGAAAAACATAAATGCAATTATCATGATTTTATAACATAAAATTCTATTCTTTCTCCGTCCGAGCTCGAAAAGACGCATTGTTTTTTCTTCTCAATCTCTGTCGACAGGAATTTGCATGAATAGACTTGGAGTTTTTTTTCTATGGTGATCTAAATTTGTATTCCATTTAGCATTCATATGAACAACTTTACAATGTGAGCATTTCAAGTATACATTCATATGCTGTGTTTCTGCCCACTTATTACGATTTTATAGCGTTTGATCTGTACAAAATGTGAGTTCAAGTCTCTCTACACTTACAACATCGTAAGATCCAAAACAAGAAGGGTGCCATCCATATAACCAACAGCGAGCTTATTACCGTCCTTGTTCCAGCAGATGCAAACAACCCCCACTGAGTTGTTCATATATGATCTAATCATCTGCTTCTCCTTGACTGACCAAATCTGAACAAGACGATAGCCTCCGGTAGCCATGTATTCGCCATTTGGACTGAAATCTAATATGGCGATTTGATCATCACTGCAAATGCGACTGATAATTAGTTTCTAATTATTTGGTAGGTAAATTTATGGTTTTTTAAAAGAATATTTTTGTACTCTTTCCCAATCAGGCTGCAAAGGAGTTGGCCCTCATCGACATCCCAAAATTTCACCGTGGCGTCGTATGATACACTGTTAATGAGGAATAGAAAGAATCAATGTTTAAGCAGCAGAATTAACTCAATTTACTTTGCACTGGTAAAGGGAAGATGAGCAACAACCTGGCCAAAATGGATGGTTCATTTGGCACATTTGTGCCAGTTCCAGTAGGGCTCCATTGGATTGCCATTACCTAGATTCGACAAGATAAAATTAGGGAACTTAAAACTATAAATGATAAAAAAAAAAATTTAAATAAAAAGGGTCTTTAGCACCTTTTTAGGATCCCTAAAGTCGTGCAAACTAGCGTTCTTCCTCAAACTCCAGATCTGCATCATGGATTTAGCTCGAGTGCACAAGAATAACAGAGCTTACATTATAAAATGTGGAATCAATCAAAAGAGAAATCAAACCTTTATGGTCTTGTCCGACGAGCAAGACGCGAGCAATGAACCCGTGGGGTCCCATTTGACAGATTGCATGTTATCCTCATGACCAATCCATTCCTTCATTGGTTGCAACATTCCAATCTCATAAACACGAATACGCCCATCCAATGTACATGTAGCGAATGAATCATTGTTTCTCCAGTCGACGTCAGACACACCACCTGTTAATCAGTTAAGTTAAAAAATTTAAATTAATTGTTTAACATTTTGAGCAGACTTCATGATAAGGTTGCAATTAGCACAATTTATACAATACCTGAATGTTCTTTATATTTTTCGAGCAGTTTTGAGTCGTTCACATCCCATAAAACTGCGGTCTTGTCGTGACTTCCGGTAAGGATATACTTGTTGTTCTTGCTCCATTTCAGAGCTGAAATGGAGCCCTTATGCCCACACAAAGTAGTCTTCAATTCACCTGAATAATTGGTGAAATGATAATATAACATATAAGACTATTATTGCAAAATCATTCAAAATCATAATAAATGGTACTAAAATCAAGGCATAGGCAGGTTACAAAAAAATCGTGGCCTCCACCGGTATTAGTTTCATAATGATCTAACTGTGCGTTTGGATCGATGGATTTGGATTTGAGGAGTGGATTTGGAGGAAGGATTTCAAATGGTGCGGAGAAAATAGCTCAAAATTAATGACGAGGGATTTGAAATTCATCATCATCCAAACGAACTTAAATGGATTTGTCGATGAATTTGAAATCCATGGATTTCAAGTCACTCGATCCAAACACACCCTAATGAAAATGTGTCAATAATGTGGAATGTACAACACTATTGAGTTTAGATAAAAGCTGATGCACATGTCTCAGAATTAGCATTCTGAATTAATAGAGGAAAAGTTCAGCAGCTTACCATTAAAGTTCCAAATTCTGACTATTTCATCATAACCTATTGCAAGCACGGTCCCGGATTTCTGATAAATTTCGAGTACAGAAACAGAAACAGGTTAGTCTTTTCTCAAGTTTGGAACGAATAAAAACATTCTCATATCAAATTTTAGGGGAAGGAAATAAAATATGTAATTGATTATATAAAAGGAGATCTCACGTTCCAATCAAGTACAGCCGCATATTCCAATTCCGGGACATACCCAAGAACAACTTTATAGGATTCACTTTTTCGATGTGCTCCAAAGTTGGCATCAGCGATACTCCATAAGTAACGCTCTTTCGATCTAGAGGAAAATAAACAAAAAAAAGTTTAGACAACAGATGCAAGGAGAAACTCTATGCTTTATATATATACTTGTCATTTGTGGTCGTGCAAAATCAAGAACCGATACCAAGTATAACAAATTTATTTTAAGAAATGTAAAAATAGCTCATATGCATGCATTGATAAACATTGAATATCTCAATATACATGGGTAATAAAACATTACGTAAAAACAATGTAAAATAGCTCAAGTTGGATGATTTTGCAAACATAAGGCACAGAAGTTGAAGAGTTAAACTCAGCCACAATAATAACAGAAGGCAGAGAAGTTGAAGAGTTAAACCAGCTTTACCAATGAGTTTTGCAAACATATACCTACCCCATTATACCAACAAACAATATACACCAAACTCCCATGGAGTTTTAAATTTTCTCAGAATCAACCAACAAAAGCCTCAAGTTCTTGCTTCATTGAACAAATGTGTTATAACATGCAAACTGGTATCCATTTCGCAAATTAGTAGCAAATTCAAGAAAGAAAAGTGATGTATTTCTCCAATATCAATGTCAAAAGTTACAAGTATCCAGAATTTTCAGACATTTAAGCAGGTATTTTCAACGAAAACAATATCTACAAAAGCCTCAAGTTTTTGCTTCATTGAACAAATGTGTTATAACATGCAATCTGGTATCCATTTCGCAAATTAGTAGCAAATTCAAGAATGAAAAGTGATGTATTTCTCCAATATCAATGTCAAAAGTTACAAGTATCCAGAATTTTCAGACATTTAAGCAGGTATTTTCAACGAAAACAATCTCTGCTAACAAATTGAGCACTTATAAGATACAAGTAGTTAATTGCTTCACACTGAAATATACAAATGCAACCACAACCGTAAACTGAAATAAAATCATCCAACTATAATTAAACACAACATTCAGCAGACATATACACAATGAAACTCGGTCGAGAATAGGAATACTCACGCAGAAGCAAGAATGGAAGCTGAAGGACTCCAAGCGCAATTCAGATAATACTACAGTGTAGAAACAATATTGCATATTGTTATATATATATTTACATATTTATCATGTTATAAAAAGAAATTGATCAAAAAAAAAAATAATAATAACCAAACCTCAGGAGTATGTCCTTCCAATACTAACACATCTGAACCTTGTATCTCCATAATACCGTTCACCAACAGCATATAAAACTGGATCAAAAATAGCCTACGATAAGAGCAACAACAAAACGTTATACAGTAACAATCAGAACTATAATGACATGTGATTTCATTTCCCAACAATCAGAACTATTTCAAAAAAGGTCAAAAACTTCTACAAGTCCATAAAGTAACATTTAGCATAAACTATTATCATAAATAAATATCAAACACCTTAAGTTTACGAAGTATAACAAAGATTACATTAATTTATTTTGACTCTTCCATAAAACTTTCATAAATCAATTATAAAAAAGTACAACATTATCACCAATCTCATTTTCAGTAACAATAATACGGATAAAGGAAAAAATACCTCTAAAAATCACAGCGTGTTAAGAAGAAGTCCACAATCTTAACACGTCAATTCGCAATGACCTAATTAACGTTTGATCCCTGCAAAATACACGCGAATCAATCAATAATTCTCAACAATCCAAACACCAAACGAAATTGTTAACCAACAAAATAGGAGAATCATTAGTTCCTGATCGATCGATGAAGAAGATTTAAAGAGAAAGGAATTGAACCGAGAAAATATCTACTGAATTTACCGCCCAAATTCTGGTATTTAAACGTAAGCCTCCCACGTGTCAAAATATCTCACATGGGTTGGGTGACAAAATGGTTCCGGAACATTCCAAGTTCCAACCCAATTAAACTAGATTGGGTTGAGTTTGTTCCTAAAAGAATTTATTATGTTCCTAATTGGAACCATTTGGTTCCAAGATGGGTCCAATTAATTTTTAGTTAGGCCAAAATCGCAATAATCTAAATTATAAATAACAAAATACAAGATATTGAGTTGGGTTGAACTTGGTTTCCTTTAGGGTCAACTTTGGTTCCCTTTCGGGTTGATTTGTTCCACCTTAAAAACCAATTAAGAACCAACTCAATTAAGAACCAACCCATTAGAATCAATCCATTGGAACCAACCCAAATTCGACCCGGACCGACAATTTGCCACCCCTACACGAGCAAAACTAAATTTAACGCACAAAATCTGGTATTTAAAGGCTAAGCTGTCATTCTCGTTGCTCGTGTGTAATTTGTTTGTTTGTAAATGAGTGTAAAATAAAATTTGGTACTTAAAGGCTATAAGCTTGCCAGGTGTCATTCTCGTTGCTCATGTGTAATTTGTTTGTTTGTAAATGAGTGTAAAAGTTTGTTGTTTAAAATAAAAAATGGTGGGGAAATAAAATATATAGATGGAAAGTAATAATAAAAGTTTCTATTTTTTATTTGATAAAAAATTGTTGGTAATTATTTGTTTATATTTTGAAATTAGATGAAAATTATAAAATATGTTAATCAATATTGATAGAATTGTATCAGTTATGTATATAATAATTATGTGAAATACAAAATATAAATATAAATTAAAAATTATATAGCATGAATGAAAAAAATAAATTATGATTATAATAAGTTATTTTGACTAGTTAATATATGGAATGTTGTATATATATAATTGCATGAAGCATTTGATCTGCATGCCCATTACAAAGCAGAGAAGATAAACAACTTTATGTTGCTCTAATTATAACAAGAATAAGATTTTTAATATTACCAAAATGTAGCAAAACTATATCACACACCTGTGGTTCAGTAAGCCTGACCATAGGCGAAGCTGCGAGTCCAGCCAGATCATGTTCCATGTATTCAAACACAAGGTATAAATTGCCTGAAACCCTAGAAGTGACAAGACCTTCAAGCCTCATGACATTAGGGTGATCAAGCCTGCGTAGAATAAGGATCTCCCTGGCCATGAAACGAACACTTTCTGGATCCATGTTAACAAACCGCACCTTTTTAAGTGCAACAATTTTTCCAGTCTCAAGGTCACGAGCTCTGTACACACTGCTGTATGTCCCTTGACCAATCTGAGATATTGGCATTACGGTTTAAAACAATTTAAGCATGATGTAATTACAAAGAGAAGACAAATAACACTTTTTACCAAATATACAGCTTATCACAAAGACATAAACCAAGAATTCCTGGCTTCAGAAATATGCCTAAATTGCTTAAGATAGAGAGAGCACCTGTGGCACGCCAAACAACTACATTCTTCACCTAGAAGGGCAGATTAACGAAAGGTGACTCAGCTAATATACAAGATTTTGGATCATAAAACTATCTTCATTCAAATTGACCATTTTTAACTCAAAAACATAAACAAGCACAACCATAGCTTATCACAAATCAAAAAAAAAATTCCTTCATAAGTATGCCTAAGTTGCTTAAGATAGATAAAGCATCTATGGCACATCAAATTAACTACATTCCTCACCTATAAAAGGCTGTTTGGAGACAGACAACTGGACTAATATATGAGTGAAACTTTTCTGCGTATCTTTCTACCAAATATGCAGTACCTTACAGGCAAAAATGGATGTAAAGCACATACGACTACATCTCAATTTAAGTCAATAAGGACGTGTTTCGTTTGATGGATTTCAAATTCATCAACAAATTCATTGAACTTGTTTATAGTGGATTTCAAATCCCCTAGTACTCATTTTGAGCTATTAGACAATCACTATGGCAGATTTCAAAATGACCCCTAAAATCTTTCCTCCAAATCCATCAATCCAAATAGAACCTAAGAGATCAAATAAATAAGAACAACAAGATATGCAGAATTAAATATATACCTTATCCAATTTCTCGAACGAGTCTGCCTTTCGAGGTATCCACCCTTTGATAGCTTCCCCAGCCACGGAAGTAAGCCATGAAGGCCATCCAGCTACAATTTGTGCCCCATCTATCCCATTTCGGGCACTTAATACCCTACAAATCTGAGGTTGTCCTACTCGGTGACCAAGCTGTCTCTGAATTTGGGGCATTTCGGGTTTCTCGAAAACCACAGGATTATTATCCCCCTCCTCCCAAGCAGGTGGGGTCGAGCCTCCACTTTTCTCAGCAGGCTCTTTCGATATAAGCCTCGTGGTAGCATCATTACCTCCATTATCAACCTCAACCACAACTTCATCCTTCCTCAATGAAGATACAAGCTTTTTCGAAGATTTCTTTGAATCTTTCTCCTTCTTGACCTTGTTATCATCTTTAGCCCCTTTAGAGCAAATGCAGCCCATATTAAGGCAAACTTTCAGTCCCCTGTTTTTCTTAACAGGAAACTTAATGTTCTTAAAACATAACATTTAGCTGATATATAAACAGCATCCCTCCACAATTTCTAATAATCCAAACGGATCCATGTTTTCAAAGGAGCAAATATGGAAAGTGCTGACGATTAGATTTTGAAGCGTTTTCAAGTTCTCTTTCGGTTATGTAGATCCATGTTATGCTTGTTCAGATCCACACAGTTTGTGTTCATCGTATAGACGAAAGGAGGATCAGAAGGATCTTATGATCTATTTATATCACAACGGCTTAGAGTTATACTGGGTTGTGTTTGTAACATCATGTCCATGCTATATTTTCTTCTTTATTGGTGATAATTTGCTCAAGGCTAACTAACAGATGAACTTTTACTCTGTTTTTTCTTCTTTGATATACTTAAATTGGCTATGGTAATTGGTATGTTGCTAGTTATGTACAAAATTTTGATTCAAGTGTTTTTCTGGGACCTCCCCAAAACGAGGCTCTTGTTTTTTTCTCAACCAGATTCTAAGAGTCCATTATTAGGCAGAATTGTATTTTTTTGCTCGGTAATTTTTTTTGAGTTTAGTTTTTTATTCCGTTCTCACATATAATTTCACATAACTTTTTAAATATTTTGCATTTAGTTATATTTATAATATGGTTAATAGTAAAATATACAAGTTATAAAAGTTATGGCAGGAACATATTACTAGTACTAGAGAGACCAGTGTTAAGGCATTTGGATTTCATTTTTATGTTCTTAATTTCTTTTCTATGGCAATGATTACTTTGTGATCATGTCAATTTTTCGAGATAAAAACTACTTGCATAATTTCTTCAATTAATTATATAGCATAGAAATACTTAATTCAATTACCAATTTCAGAAAGAAATGCATCAAATTTAAGCATATTACTACTTCCAATAAAAATTGTGTATATTACTACTTCCAATAAAAATTGTGTTCAAGAACAGATCATACTAAGAGCAAAATGTATTCCAGCATAATTCATAACCTTGAAAATAAGTGACTAAATTTATTTACGAGAAAAGGGCTGTGGATGTGGGATATGGACAGGCCATGGTGGAACCACAAACAAAAAGGAAGCAGGCCAATATAGCCGCCAGTCACTTTGGAGGCTTACCGGACTTAGATGAGCTTCCATTTTCCGGGTTTTGAGGTTACAAGGGACTAAAAAACTTTCATGTCCAAAATACACTATGTCCCCATCAAATGGATGGAATGATATTAGTTCTAAACACAATTGTGGGCGCTGTAAAATACTATCATATAGGATGTCTGAAGAGTCGATACTATGTTGCAGAGACCAATCTCCAGTATTATAATCGTTTAGAACCCAAACACTAATACTAGTGAATGCATGTGAGCAATAAATACCACCGGTTATAATTTTCAAGTATCTCAACCGTCCTTGAAACACATCGATATGTGTTCTATCAGTTCTCAAGTGAACATCATCAGGTAATGCAATAATGCGCGAGTTGTGAGGGCTATGGTAAGGATCATATGCCATTACATGTTTTTCGGTAATCCAGTGCGAAATTTCGTTAAGAGAAACATGACTCCGATGCTGTACAAATCGAATTTCTTGGTCAATATTCACATCAAACTCCTTCCATTCACCAATCTCTGAGACAAATACTTCAAACGCAACTGCATTACTCTTCCTCTTCCTATATTTAAGGTCAAAACATACCACTCTGTAGCTTGTGAGGATGCCATTTTCAACTCGAGTGACAAAACCATTATTAACCATCTTTAAGCGATGCCCATGCCCATGAGGAGGAAGGGTGATCCATTGCTTAGTGATAGGGTTGCATATGCTATAATTCTCGAACCAATGTGATCCCTTAGCCGGACCGTATAATACTAACCCATTGCTTACTCCAAGAATCTTGTAAAGTTTCTCGTCTAGGTTTTGAGCAGACGGGCATCGAAGAGCATACAGACTTGGCTGCCTAGAATATATATCTCCTAACAATGGCAATTGATGCCTAAAAATAGAACCTTGAGAACCCTCGACATACATATTGACGTAAATAAAAGCCCAAGGTTGCAATATTGACGACTTTGAGGCACACAAAGTATACGTTAACGCAAAAGAAGGGTGTGAGATTACCGAGAGCCAATGCTTCGAAACAAGTTTAGACCTAATTACGAGCTTCAATGGCATCGTAATCAGCACTTCCGTTAAAATCCATGCCGGAATATCCACAAGAGCTCTTCTTTTCACAGATTTCACACCACAACCCAATTCACCTCTAACGATTTCGATTTCAGCCATATATAATTAGGGTTTACGCTGTTAAAAGCATACACAATAGCTTCTCATAATATGCTGTGAGAAAAATCTTTAGCATTATATGGAAAAATTCTCAAAACCAACAAAACAAAGTAAGATTTGGACTCTATCGAAATTTGGAATAGCCCTAGAAATTGTATAATATAAAATAATAAATATTGAGTTAGACAAGGATTCTGCAATTTATCATATAAGGAAAGATTGAAATCTATCTCTATCTAATTTATATTTGTAGTTTCACATTCTTGGCCACAATCTTTTTATATTTCCAAATTAGCTATATACAAAATTTAAATTCTACAATTTGACCTTGGTTTATAGCCACAATATTTGTAGTTTTTTATATTCTTGGCCACAATACTTTTATATTTTCAAATTTGCCCTATACAAAAGATTTCGAATTGGGCACCCCAGAATTCACGATCAGTATAATGCTGCTGAAATTATCAAATAACCAAAAAATATTGGGTGGAATTATTATAGTGTTATTCTGTTTCTATTTTTAAGGATTTTTCCTTAAAAATAGAAACAGAATAACACTATAATAATTCCACCCAATATTTTAGTTACCATGAGCTAATTCAAAAACCCTACCTCAAACCCTCACAAACCATAGGTAAAATCTTTTGAAAAAATTCATCTTTTTTTATATCGACGCCAAACTGTTCGACGATTTTACTCACATCATATTCTGAGAAGATATAGTGTATGCTTTTAACTGCGTAAACCCTAGTTATGGCTGAAATCGAAATCGTTAGAGATGAATTTGGTTCTGAAACTAATGGGGTGAAATCTATGAACAAAAGACCTAAGTATGATGATATCCCAGCATGGATTTTAACGGAAGTGCTGATTACGATGCCATTGAAGCTGGTAATTAGGTCTAAACTTGTTTCGAAGCATTGGCTCTCGGTAATCTCACACCCTTCTTTTGCGTTAACGTATAATTTGTGTGCCTCAAAGTCGTCAATATTGCAACCCTGGACTTTTATTTACAGCACTATACATGTTGAGGGTTCTCAAGGTTCTAGGTTAGATGAGGGTTCTCAATTAGGTTCTAGGTTAGGTGATTTATATGATAGGAATATCATAGGGCCAAGTGTGCACGTTCTTCACCGCACGAACCCAGACCAGAAAAGTTACAGGATTCTTGGAGTAAGCAATGGGTTAGTATTATATGGTCCGCGTATTGAGGGAGATTTGGACGCTAGGTTATTATTATATCTTCCGTTTATTAACGTGGGAGATTGGGTCCATTCTGTTGTGAATTATAGCATATACAATCCTATTACTAAGAAACGGATCACCCTTCCTCCTCATGGGCGTCTCTTGGAGAACATTAGTAATGGTTTTATCACTCGAGTCGAAAATGGTATCCTCACAAGCTACAGAGTTGTACGGTCAGACATGTTCAATAGGAATAGTAATTCAGTTATTTTTGAAGTATTTGTTTCTGAGATTGGTGAATGGAAGGAGTTTGATGTGTATATTGACCAAGAAATTCGATTTGTACGGCAAGAGAGCCATATTTCTCTTAACGAAATTTTGCACTGGATTACACAAAAACATGGAATAATGTCATATGATCCTTACCATAGCCCTCACAAGTCGCGCATTATTGCATTACCCGATGGTGGTCACTTGAGAACTGATATGACACATATCGATGTGTTTCAAGGACGTTTGAGATACTTCAAACTAACCGATGCACGGGGTATTTATTACCCTTCACATGGATTCGCTGGTATTAGTGTTTGGATTCTAAACGATTATAATACTGGAGATTGGTCTCTGCAACATACTATCAACTCTTCAGACATCCTATATGATAGTATTTTACATGGCGAACGATTGTTTTTAATACCAATATCATTCCATCCATTTGATGGGGACATAGTGTATTTTGGATATGAAAATATTTTAGTCTCTTATAACCTCAAAACCCGGGAAATGGAAGCTCATGGAGGTCCGATAAGCAACAAAGTTATCTCGCCATGTTGGTCTAGGACCTTTTTGTTTGTGGTTCCACCATGGCCTGTTAATATTCCACACCCACAGCCCTTTTCTCACAAATAAATTTAGTCATGCGTTTTGGTACATTATGAATTATGCTAGAATACATTTTGTTAGGCAAAAACTTCTCAGTTCTGTTCTGCATTAGTTATAATTTTTGCTCTTAGTATGATTGTTTCTCAGTTCTGTTCTTGAACACGATTTTTATTGGAAGTAATATGCTTAAATTTAAAGTATTTCTTTGTGAAATTGGTGGGTGGAAGAATTTTACTATGTGTATTGAGCAATAAACTGAAGTTACTTGGTTACTTGGCAAAATAGTTAACATAATTAACTGAAATCTAGATTAGTATATATATATATATATATATATATATATATATATATATATATATATATATATATATATATATATATATATATATATATATATTGAGAAAAAATAAAAGAAGTTGATCAAATTATAGTGAATTTGAGGTTGCATCAGATTGCCATTGTTGGCGCCAATGTTTATCCCATCGAAAGCCTCGATTATGAGTATGATTTTGAATTTTCTTAATTTATTCGCACCAAAAATCTAGCATTTTGCTGCTGATTGTTTTACTAATCTCTTCAAAAATTCATATCGTTTCGCCTTAGTTCTTGATGTGATTCTGAGAACTATGTTAACTATTTTGTGATTGTTGGTTCAAACACGCGGATCTTGTAGTGTTTTGCAAATAAGGTTGCTTCAAGGACCATAACTGCAAAATTTATCCACGTCAGCCTTACGGGTCGTACAACTTACGATCCATAGGCAGCCCATGGATCGTATCCTGGAACGAGTGGAGCCTCCGAGTTATTTCGTCCATATCAGTTAGAGATGAATTGGGTTATGAAAATAAATTGGAAATTGTTAGAGATGAAATGGGTTCTGAATATAATGGGGTGAAATCTATGAACAAAAAACCTAAGTATGATTATATCCCAGCATGAATTTTAACAGAAGTGCTCATTACGATGCCATTGAAGCTCGTATTTAGGTCTAAACTTGTTTCGAAGCATTGCATTAACGTATACTTTACGGGCCTCCAAGTCATCACTAATGCAACCTTGGACTTTTATTTACAGCACTATGCATGTCGTGGGTAATTAAATTGCTGCATTTTTGCTCTTAATATGATTGTTTCTCAGTTTTGTTCTTGAACACGATTTTGTTGGAAGTAATATGCTTAAATTTAAAGTATTTCTTTGTGAAATTGGTGCGTGGAAGAATTTTACTATGTGTATTGAGCAATAAACTGAAGTTACTTGGCAAAATAGTTTACATAATTAACTGAAATCTAGATTAGTATTTATATATATATATATATATATATATATGAAAAACGAAGTTTGAGAAAAAATAAAAGAAGTTGATCAAATTATAGTGAATTTGAGGTTGCATCAGATTGCCATTGTTGGCGCCAATGTTTATCCCATCGAAAGCCTCGATTATGAGTATGATTTTGAATTTTCTTAATTTATTCGCACCAAAAATCTAGCATTTTGCTGCTGATTGTTTTAGTAATCTTTTCAAAAATTCATACCGTTTCGCCTTAGTTCTTGATGTGATTTTTGTTTAAATTGTTTAAATGTTTGACCATTACGAATAATTATTTAAATTGTAGGAATTATGTTTCTTTTTTCCTTTAATATTATCATTTTGTTGATTCTTTGGTATTGCATACTATTATAGAAATTCTATCATTTTTTTCTCGTCTTTTTGGCCTTTTGTGGTGATTATTTTAGTTATTGTTATACGGATTTAAATTTTTTTTGGATATTGTTTTTATATGCTTTTTGTATAAACTGTTTGCAATTTTGCATACATAAATAAATGTTAAAGAATTACTGGTATTTGTTATTTTCGTTTTTGTGCTTGTGAGATTTTTATTTTACAATTTAATTGTAGGATTTCTAATTCTTGTTGCGCCTATGGCCTTCCTTAGTTGTCACAATGCATTCCATGCCCTATGCCTAAGGAAATATATGTATTCTTCGTTAGACTAGTAAATAGTACGATGGTTGCTCTCAGTCGCCAGCAACTATTGTTCATTCTGAGAACTATGTTAACTATTTTGTGATTGTTGGTTGAGATTTTAAACCATAAGTTAAGAGTTGGAAAAATTAGAAAAACACAAATACAATTATCATGATTTTATTTTATATCTCTAATATTTATCATGATGATTATATGTACGTTGAAATAATATATGTTTTCTATTCTTTCTTCAAAAAGACGCATTTCAAGTATACAATTCTCCCAGAAATAATTGGCTAATAATGGACTCTAAGAATCTGGTTGAGAAAAAAAACAAGAGCCTCGTTTTGGGGAGGTCCCAGAAAAACACTTGAATCAAAATTTTGTACATACCATAGTCCATAGCCTATTTAAGTATCTCAAAGAAGAAGAAAAACAGAGTAAAAGTTCATCTGTTAGCCTTGAGCAAATTATCACCAATAAAGAAGAAAATATAGCATGAACATGAGGTTACAAACACAACCCAGTATAACTCTAAGCCGTTGCGATATAAATAAATCATAAGATCCTCCTTCCGTTTATACGATGAACAATCGTCAGCACTTTCCATATTTGCTCCTTTGAGATGGAGATGTTTTTCCCTTTTCTGGAAATCAGTCAAACCCTTTCCACTTCCAACTACACCGACCTTCCCGAATGGATCTTCGGGAGATTTAAAAATGCTCTCTCGCTTTCGACCCGAGAAGAAACCAATCTGAGGTTCAATACCCGAAAATCAAATAAAGTACACAAATAGACTGACCATCTATCTATATTGTGTAGAATGTGTATTGCAAGACTACTTGGCTTTCGGTTGTTATGTAGGAAAAAATGTGAAAAAACCATGTCATTCCAGTTGCTAAGACGGATGATTTTCTTAATGACACACCACAGACTAGCTCATTCCCATTAGTCTAATATACAATTGGCTAATGGCTCAGCCTAAAACAAGTGACTAACAAGTTTAGGGGGACATAAACGAGATATAGAAGATCCAAAGAAAAAGAGAATATGCATAAATTTTGAAGCTAAGAGCTCTCAACATTTACGTCACCTTTTTAGCCCGGCCTTTGGTAGTCTGAAATTGCTGCCAGGCATTTTGCCTTTTGTTCTGTGTAACCTCTTTTTCTTCCATCCTCATCTTGGACTTAAAAGCATGTATCTTTTTCCGCTTTGCAGCTTTCTGTCAATAGCAAAGCAACAGATGCTAAATAAAAGAGAACAAATAAACAGAACTCGGCCCAATAAACGTCAAATTTACAGTGAGATGCAAATACAAGCAAGAAAAACAGTTTTGTCAAACTTCTCCGATTAGGACACAACACATAACATGCCAAATAAATAGTTTGAACATATAATCATATAGAAGAAAGAAGAACTAGGTATGGTGAGACTTGGTGAAAATTTCATAATTGATGAGAAACTACTACATGCAGCCACAACATGATCATACTGTGGTTCTAAACATACCACATCTTCAGGATCATTGGGATCAATTTGAAGCTTTTGTGGCACAGTCCGGCAAAGGGTCAGGAGTGCCTTCTTGAATTGCTCTAACATTATCAGGATCCACCTACAAGCACCAGGCAAGCACCGACATTAATAAAAAGAGGGCGTATGATGGAAACGAAATTGCATAAACTGAAAAAAAACATTTGGTCACACTAACCAAATTCAAATTAATACGAAATCGACAAAATTTCAATTTCCATCTAATAATTCACATATATATATGCAAGTGTGTATATATATATATAAAACATAGAACAGATAGTACCTGTTGAAGCTGTTCTTCATAAGTAGATAGGTTTGATGACAGTTCTTGGATGTTCACCTCTTCGCCTTCCATGTTTACGATAAATTCTATAACTTCAAAGACGATAATTCGATTAATCGGTGTTTTTTTTTTCCTTCTTGAAAGAAACCCTAGTCCGGAAAGAGGGGAGAAATTGGGCTCCAATTGAAGTACAAATGTTTTAATATGTGAAACTTACTAAATTACACTGTGCTCCACAAGTTTCAAATTGTTCACTTTCACACCCATATCTTATAAAAATGTATTTTTCGCCCCTTTGAAGTTTAGACTCGATATTAATTGCTATATGCTACAACAGATCGATCATTTATCATTTATCAAATGTAACATATTCTTTGTAAATATAGCATATTCTTTGTGTGTGTGTATATATATATGTATGTATGTGTGTTATAAAATTTAGAAATTAAAAGTGTCTTAAAGAGAAATTGGTGGTTTAAATACAAAATATTTTCTTGTTCAAAAATCAAGTTAATTTATATACTCGATCATATTTATAGGACTTTGGCATATTGATAATGATCGTTGTAAATTTCTAATTTTTGACAATCTTTATATACTTGCTATCATGCAAGTGATCTTTTCTATTACTAACAACGAAAACAAACCTACACCCATTATCGAACTCAATAATAATTTATTTAACAGATTTGTAAATATGTAATAAGTAAAAAATTTCTCATTTTATAATTGATTTTATACTATAAACGTAACTCACTCATCTTATAAATTTCACTTATATTTAACCAAACCAAATTGAGAAAATAAATTTTGCAAGGTTCTCAAATTATTATCCACCATCTAACGTAATTAAATTAGTGATGTTATTGAACCACTGCCTTTAGCTACTTACTATTATCTTTCAACATTTTAATGACAAAAAAAGAAAGATAACCAAGAAATCTAAAATAAAAAGTAAGATTTAATTGAAAAAACAAATTTTATAATAGCGTAATTGTAGTATTTTAAAAATCTATCACAAATTACAAATATTTACCGATTTCGAAACTTGTGACTACAATCTCCCCCACTGCAAATGTTAAAAGGAACAATGATATTAGTATTAAACTTGGTAAAATTTGATTCTAAAATTAGCTAACAAATTAAAAATAAAATTCACATATCAAGGGACAATATGTTCTCACCATTTAACTTGACTAAGACAACTATCCAACAAAGTGTCCATGCATTCCTCAATTCAAGTCCAAAACTCATTGTTCAACCAATAATGTGTTATTATTTGAAAATTCAGAATTATCCTAATAGAAATTAATGTACCCTATCAGCACATCCATTTATATTGCTGTTTGTATCATTATATTGCTACAGCTTACAGAATAAAAGCATTGTTCAGAAGAAGTTGCTTGATCTGTCACCTTCTACACTCAATTTAATCTCAATAACCAAATTCAACATGTTAGGCATGGTTTAAATTTACTAGAAAATAGATGAAGTAATAAAATTGAACCAAATCATACCTCTTCCTTGTTTCCCCATTCCTGAATTCTGAATAACACCCCAAACAAATTATGGCCAACAAGAAACTTATCACCATTACTCGTAAATTTCCAAGAATCAAGGTCTTTGTTCAGAATCAAGGACGATTTAAACTCAATCTCATAATACATATTAAATACAAAGGGTTCTTTTATACAAGTTTGTAGGTAGGTAACTCACCCGAGTTCTTACATTGATCATCTAGGCAACAACATATTGCAAAAGTGGCCATCGAGACGTGACTTACAGCATTTGTCTGTAGTATTATACTTTCGAACTATACTAAATAGTACGATGGTTGCTCTCCGTGATAGACTTTGCTAGCAACTATTTGTTCATTCCGAGAAATATATTAAATTGAAGTTTTAAACCATTAGTAAGACTTGGGAAAATTAGAAAAACATAAATGCAATTATCATGATTTTATAACATAAAATTCTATTCTTTCTCCGTCCGAGCTCGAAAAGACGCATTGTTTTTTCTTCTCAATCTCTGTCGACAGGAATTTGCATGAATAGACTTGGAGTTTTTTTTCTATGGTGATCTAAATTTGTATTCCATTTAGCATTCATATGAACAACTTTACAATGTGAGCATTTCAAGTATACATTCATATGCTGTGTTTCTGCCCACTTATTACGATTTTATAGCGTTTGATCTGTACAAAATGTGAGTTCAAGTCTCTCTACACTTACAACATCGTAAGATCCAAAACAAGAAGGGTGCCATCCATATAACCAACAGCGAGCTTATTACCGTCCTTGTTCCAGCAGATGCAAACAACCCCCACTGAGTTGTTCATATATGATCTAATCATCTGCTTCTCCTTGACTGACCAAATCTGAACAAGACGATAGCCTCCGGTAGCCATGTATTCGCCATTTGGACTGAAATCTAATATGGCGATTTGATCATCACTGCAAATGCGACTGATAATTAGTTTCTAATTATTTGGTAGGTAAATTTATGGTTTTTTAAAAGAATATTTTTGTACTCTTTCCCAATCAGGCTGCAAAGGAGTTGGCCCTCATCGACATCCCAAAATTTCACCGTGGCGTCGTATGATACACTGTTAATGAGGAATAGAAAGAATCAATGTTTAAGCAGCAGAATTAACTCAATTTACTTTGCACTGGTAAAGGGAAGATGAGCAACAACCTGGCCAAAATGGATGGTTCATTTGGCACATTTGTGCCAGTTCCAGTAGGGCTCCATTGGATTGCCATTACCTAGATTCGACAAGATAAAATTAGGGAACTTAAAACTATAAATGATAAAAAAAAAATTTAAATAAAAAGGGTCTTTAGCACCTTTTTAGGATCCCTAAAGTCGTGCAAACTAGCGTTCTTCCTCAAACTCCAGATCTGCATCATGGATTTAGCTCGAGTGCACAAGAATAACAGAGCTTACATTATAAAATGTGGAATCAATCAAAAGAGAAATCAAACCTTTATGGTCTTGTCCGACGAGCAAGACGCGAGCAATGAACCCGTGGGGTCCCATTTGACAGATTGCATGTTATCCTCATGACCAATCCATTCCTTCATTGGTTGCAACATTCCAATCTCATAAACACGAATACGCCCATCCAATGTACATGTAGCGAATGAATCATTGTTTCTCCAGTCGACGTCAGACACACCACCTGTTAATCAGTTAAGTTAAAAAATTTAAATTAATTGTTTAACATTTTGAGCAGACTTCATGATAAGGTTGCAATTAGCACAATTTATACAATACCTGAATGTTCTTTATATTTTTCGAGCAGTTTTGAGTCGTTCACATCCCATAAAACTGCGGTCTTGTCGTGACTTCCGGTAAGGATATACTTGTTGTTCTTGCTCCATTTCAGAGCTGAAATGGAGCCCTTATGCCCACACAAAGTAGTCTTCAATTCACCTGAATAATTGGTGAAATGATAATATAACATATAAGACTATTATTGCAAAATCATTCAAAATCATAATAAATGGTACTAAAATCAAGGCATAGGCAGGTTACAAAAAAATCGTGGCCTCCACCGGTATTAGTTTCATAATGATCTAACTGTGCGTTTGGATCGATGGATTTGGATTTGAGGAGTGGATTTGGAGGAAGGATTTCAAATGGTGCGGAGAAAATAGCTCAAAATTAATGACGAGGGATTTGAAATTCATCATCATCCAAACGAACTTAAATGGATTTGTCGATGAATTTGAAATCCATGGATTTCAAGTCACTCGATCCAAACACACCCTAATGAAAATGTGTCAATAATGTGGAATGTACAACACTATTGAGTTTAGATAAAAGCTGATGCACATGTCTCAGAATTAGCATTCTGAATTAATAGAGGAAAAGTTCAGCAGCTTACCATTAAAGTTCCAAATTCTGACTATTTCATCATAACCTATTGCAAGCACGGTCCCGGATTTCTGATAAATTTCGAGTACAGAAACAGAAACAGGTTAGTCTTTTCTCAAGTTTGGAACGAATAAAAACATTCTCATATCAAATTTTAGGGGAAGGAAATAAAATATGTAATTGATTATATAAAAGGAGATCTCACGTTCCAATCAAGTACAGCCGCATATTCCAATTCCGGGACATACCCAAGAACAACTTTATAGGATTCACTTTTTCGATGTGCTCCAAAGTTGGCATCAGCGATACTCCATAAGTAACGCTCTTTCGATCTAGAGGAAAATAAACAAAAAAAAGTTTAGACAACAGATGCAAGGAGAAACTCTATGCTTTATATATATACTTGTCATTTGTGGTCGTGCAAAATCAAGAACCGATACCAAGTATAACAAATTTATTTTAAGAAATGTAAAAATAGCTCATATGCATGCATTGATAAACATTGAATATCTCAATATACATGGGTAATAAAACATTACGTAAAAACAATGTAAAATAGCTCAAGTTGGATGATTTTGCAAACATAAGGCACAGAAGTTGAAGAGTTAAACTCAGCCACAATAATAACAGAAGGCAGAGAAGTTGAAGAGTTAAACCAGCTTTACCAATGAGTTTTGCAAACATATACCTACCCCATTATACCAACAAACAATATACACCAAACTCCCATGGAGTTTTAAATTTTCTCAGAATCAACCAACAAAAGCCTCAAGTTCTTGCTTCATTGAACAAATGTGTTATAACATGCAAACTGGTATCCATTTCGCAAATTAGTAGCAAATTCAAGAAAGAAAAGTGATGTATTTCTCCAATATCAATGTCAAAAGTTACAAGTATCCAGAATTTTCAGACATTTAAGCAGGTATTTTCAACGAAAACAATATCTACAAAAGCCTCAAGTTTTTGCTTCATTGAACAAATGTGTTATAACATGCAATCTGGTATCCATTTCGCAAATTAGTAGCAAATTCAAGAATGAAAAGTGATGTATTTCTCCAATATCAATGTCAAAAGTTACAAGTATCCAGAATTTTCAGACATTTAAGCAGGTATTTTCAACGAAAACAATCTCTGCTAACAAATTGAGCACTTATAAGATACAAGTAGTTAATTGCTTCACACTGAAATATACAAATGCAACCACAACCGTAAACTGAAATAAAATCATCCAACTATAATTAAACACAACATTCAGCAGACATATACACAATGAAACTCGGTCGAGAATAGGAATACTCACGCAGAAGCAAGAATGGAAGCTGAAGGACTCCAAGCGCAATTCAGATAATACTACAGTGTAGAAACAATATTGCATATTGTTATATATATATTTACATATTTATCATGTTATAAAAAGAAATTGATCAAAAAAAAAAATAATAATAACCAAACCTCAGGAGTATGTCCTTCCAATACTAACACATCTGAACCTTGTATCTCCATAATACCGTTCACCAACAGCATATAAAACTGGATCAAAAATAGCCTACGATAAGAGCAACAACAAAACGTTATACAGTAACAATCAGAACTATAATGACATGTGATTTCATTTCCCAACAATCAGAACTATTTCAAAAAAGGTCAAAAACTTCTACAAGTCCATAAAGTAACATTTAGCATAAACTATTATCATAAATAAATATCAAACACCTTAAGTTTACGAAGTATAACAAAGATTACATTAATTTATTTTGACTCTTCCATAAAACTTTCATAAATCAATTATAAAAAAGTACAACATTATCACCAATCTCATTTTCAGTAACAATAATACGGATAAAGGAAAAAATACCTCTAAAAATCACAGCGTGTTAAGAAGAAGTCCACAATCTTAACACGTCAATTCGCAATGACCTAATTAACGTTTGATCCCTGCAAAATACACGCGAATCAATCAATAATTCTCAACAATCCAAACACCAAACGAAATTGTTAACCAACAAAATAGGAGAATCATTAGTTCCTGATCGATCGATGAAGAAGATTTAAAGAGAAAGGAATTGAACCGAGAAAATATCTACTGAATTTACCGCCCAAATTCTGGTATTTAAACGTAAGCCTCCCACGTGTCAAAATATCTCACATGGGTTGGGTGACAAAATGGTTCCGGAACATTCCAAGTTCCAACCCAATTAAACTAGATTGGGTTGAGTTTGTTCCTAAAAGAATTTATTATGTTCCTAATTGGAACCATTTGGTTCCAAGATGGGTCCAATTAATTTTTAGTTAGGCCAAAATCGCAATAATCTAAATTATAAATAACAAAATACAAGATATTGAGTTGGGTTGAACTTGGTTTCCTTTAGGGTCAACTTTGGTTCCCTTTCGGGTTGATTTGTTCCACCTTAAAAACCAATTAAGAACCAACTCAATTAAGAACCAACCCATTAGAATCAATCCATTGGAACCAACCCAAATTCGACCCGGACCGACAATTTGCCACCCCTACACGAGCAAAACTAAATTTAACGCACAAAATCTGGTATTTAAAGGCTAAGCTGTCATTCTCGTTGCTCGTGTGTAATTTGTTTGTTTGTAAATGAGTGTAAAATAAAATTTGGTACTTAAAGGCTATAAGCTTGCCAGGTGTCATTCTCGTTGCTCATGTGTAATTTGTTTGTTTGTAAATGAGTGTAAAAGTTTGTTGTTTAAAATAAAAAATGGTGGGGAAATAAAATATATAGATGGAAAGTAATAATAAAAGTTTCTATTTTTTATTTGATAAAAAATTGTTGGTAATTATTTGTTTATATTTTGAAATTAGATGAAAATTATAAAATATGTTAATCAATATTGATAGAATTGTATCAGTTATGTATATAATAATTATGTGAAATACAAAATATAAATATAAATTAAAAATTATATAGCATGAATGAAAAAAATAAATTATGATTATAATAAGTTATTTTGACTAGTTAATATATGGAATGTTGTATATATATAATTGCATGAAGCATTTGATCTGCATGCCCATTACAAAGCAGAGAAGATAAACAACTTTATGTTGCTCTAATTATAACAAGAATAAGATTTTTAATATTACCAAAATGTAGCAAAACTATATCACACACCTGTGGTTCAGTAAGCCTGACCATAGGCGAAGCTGCGAGTCCAGCCAGATCATGTTCCATGTATTCAAACACAAGGTATAAATTGCCTGAAACCCTAGAAGTGACAAGACCTTCAAGCCTCATGACATTAGGGTGATCAAGCCTGCGTAGAATAAGGATCTCCCTGGCCATGAAACGAACACTTTCTGGATCCATGTTAACAAACCGCACCTTTTTAAGTGCAACAATTTTTCCAGTCTCAAGGTCACGAGCTCTGTACACACTGCTGTATGTCCCTTGACCAATCTGAGATATTGGCATTACGGTTTAAAACAATTTAAGCATGATGTAATTACAAAGAGAAGACAAATAACACTTTTTACCAAATATACAGCTTATCACAAAGACATAAACCAAGAATTCCTGGCTTCAGAAATATGCCTAAATTGCTTAAGATAGAGAGAGCACCTGTGGCACGCCAAACAACTACATTCTTCACCTAGAAGGGCAGATTAACGAAAGGTGACTCAGCTAATATACAAGATTTTGGATCATAAAACTATCTTCATTCAAATTGACCATTTTTAACTCAAAAACATAAACAAGCACAACCATAGCTTATCACAAATCAAAAAAAAAATTCCTTCATAAGTATGCCTAAGTTGCTTAAGATAGATAAAGCATCTATGGCACATCAAATTAACTACATTCCTCACCTATAAAAGGCTGTTTGGAGACAGACAACTGGACTAATATATGAGTGAAACTTTTCTGCGTATCTTTCTACCAAATATGCAGTACCTTACAGGCAAAAATGGATGTAAAGCACATACGACTACATCTCAATTTAAGTCAATAAGGACGTGTTTCGTTTGATGGATTTCAAATTCATCAACAAATTCATTGAACTTGTTTATAGTGGATTTCAAATCCCCTAGTACTCATTTTGAGCTATTAGACAATCACTATGGCAGATTTCAAAATGACCCCTAAAATCTTTCCTCCAAATCCATCAATCCAAATAGAACCTAAGAGATCAAATAAATAAGAACAACAAGATATGCAGAATTAAATATATACCTTATCCAATTTCTCGAACGAGTCTGCCTTTCGAGGTGTCCACCCTTTGATAGCTTCCCCAGCCACGGAAGTAAGCCATGAAGGCCATCCAGCTACAATTTGTGCCCCATCTATCCCATTTCGGGCACTTAATACCCTACAAATCTGAGGTTGTCCTACTCGGTGACCAAGCTGTCTCTGAATTTGGGGCATTTCGGGTTTCTCGAAAACCACAGGATTATTATCCCCCTCCTCCCAAGCAGGTGGGGTCGAGCCTCCACTTTTCTCAGCAGGCTCTTTCGATATAAGCCTCGTGGTAGCATCATTACCTCCATTATCAACCTCAACCACAACTTCATCCTTCCTCAATGAAGATACAAGCTTTTTCGAAGATTTCTTTGAATCTTTCTCCTTCTTGACCTTGTTATCATCTTTAGCCCCTTTAGAGCAAATGCAGCCCATATTAAGGCAAACTTTCAGTCCCCTGTTTTTCTTAACAGGAAACTTAATGTTCTTAAAACATAACATTTAGCTGATATATAAACAGCATCCCTCCACAATTTCTAATAATCCAAACGGATCCATGTTTTCAAAGGAGCAAATATGGAAAGTGCTGACGATTAGATTTTGAAGCGTTTTCAAGTTCTCTTTCGGTTATGTAGATCCATGTTATGCTTGTTCAGATCCACACAGTTTGTGTTCATCGTATAGACGAAAGGAGGATCAGAAGGATCTTATGATCTATTTATATCACAACGGCTTAGAGTTATACTGGGTTGTGTTTGTAACATCATGTCCATGCTATATTTTCTTCTTTATT
The DNA here is from genome assembly GCA_963669365.1 of Verbascum thapsus. Classification (NCBI taxonomy): domain Eukaryota; kingdom Viridiplantae; phylum Streptophyta; class Magnoliopsida; order Lamiales; family Scrophulariaceae; genus Verbascum; species Verbascum thapsus. The sequence goes on from OY770106.1 coordinate 5,429,917, forward strand.
GGTGATAATTTGCTCAAGGCTAACTAACAGATGAACTTTTACTCTGTTTTTTCTTCTTTGATATACTTAAATTGGCTATGGTAATTGGTATGTTGCTAGTTATGTACAAAATTTTGATTCAAGTGTTTTTCTGGGACCTCCCCAAAACGAGGCTCTTGTTTTTTTCTCAACCAGATTCTAAGAGTCCATTATTAGGCAGAATTGTATTTTTTTGCTCGGTAATTTTTTTTGAGTTTAGTTTTTTATTCCGTTCTCACATATAATTTCACATAACTTTTTAAATATTTTGCATTTAGTTATATTTATAATATGGTTAATAGTAAAATATACAAGTTATAAAAGTTATGGCAGGAACATATTACTAGTACTAGAGAGACCAGTGTTAAGGCATTTGGATTTCATTTTTATGTTCTTAATTTCTTTTCTATGGCAATGATTACTTTGTGATCATGTCAATTTTTCGAGATAAAAACTACTTGCATAATTTCTTCAATTAATTATATAGCATAGAAATACTTAATTCAATTACCAATTTCAGAAAGAAATGCATCAAATTTAAGCATATTACTACTTCCAATAAAAATTGTGTATATTACTACTTCCAATAAAAATTGTGTTCAAGAACAGATCATACTAAGAGCAAAATGTATTCCAGCATAATTCATAACCTTGAAAATAAGTGACTAAATTTATTTACGAGAAAAGGGCTGTGGATGTGGGATATGGACAGGCCATGGTGGAACCACAAACAAAAAGGAAGCAGGCCAATATAGCCGCCAGTCACTTTGGAGGCTTACCGGACTTAGATGAGCTTCCATTTTCCGGGTTTTGAGGTTACAAGGGACTAAAAAACTTTCATGTCCAAAATACACTATGTCCCCATCAAATGGATGGAATGATATTAGTTCTAAACACAATTGTGGGCGCTGTAAAATACTATCATATAGGATGTCTGAAGAGTCGATACTATGTTGCAGAGACCAATCTCCAGTATTATAATCGTTTAGAACCCAAACACTAATACTAGTGAATGCATGTGAGCAATAAATACCACCGGTTATAATTTTCAAGTATCTCAACCGTCCTTGAAACACATCGATATGTGTTCTATCAGTTCTCAAGTGAACATCATCAGGTAATGCAATAATGCGCGAGTTGTGAGGGCTATGGTAAGGATCATATGCCATTACATGTTTTTCGGTAATCCAGTGCGAAATTTCGTTAAGAGAAACATGACTCCGATGCTGTACAAATCGAATTTCTTGGTCAATATTCACATCAAACTCCTTCCATTCACCAATCTCTGAGACAAATACTTCAAACGCAACTGCATTACTCTTCCTCTTCCTATATTTAAGGTCAAAACATACCACTCTGTAGCTTGTGAGGATGCCATTTTCAACTCGAGTGACAAAACCATTATTAACCATCTTTAAGCGATGCCCATGCCCATGAGGAGGAAGGGTGATCCATTGCTTAGTGATAGGGTTGCATATGCTATAATTCTCGAACCAATGTGATCCCTTAGCCGGACCGTATAATACTAACCCATTGCTTACTCCAAGAATCTTGTAAAGTTTCTCGTCTAGGTTTTGAGCAGACGGGCATCGAAGAGCATACAGACTTGGCTGCCTAGAATATATATCTCCTAACAATGGCAATTGATGCCTAAAAATAGAACCTTGAGAACCCTCGACATACATATTGACGTAAATAAAAGCCCAAGGTTGCAATATTGACGACTTTGAGGCACACAAAGTATACGTTAACGCAAAAGAAGGGTGTGAGATTACCGAGAGCCAATGCTTCGAAACAAGTTTAGACCTAATTACGAGCTTCAATGGCATCGTAATCAGCACTTCCGTTAAAATCCATGCCGGAATATCCACAAGAGCTCTTCTTTTCACAGATTTCACACCACAACCCAATTCACCTCTAACGATTTCGATTTCAGCCATATATAATTAGGGTTTACGCTGTTAAAAGCATACACAATAGCTTCTCATAATATGCTGTGAGAAAAATCTTTAGCATTATATGGAAAAATTCTCAAAACCAACAAAACAAAGTAAGATTTGGACTCTATCGAAATTTGGAATAGCCCTAGAAATTGTATAATATAAAATAATAAATATTGAGTTAGACAAGGATTCTGCAATTTATCATATAAGGAAAGATTGAAATCTATCTCTATCTAATTTATATTTGTAGTTTCACATTCTTGGCCACAATCTTTTTATATTTCCAAATTAGCTATATACAAAATTTAAATTCTACAATTTGACCTTGGTTTATAGCCACAATATTTGTAGTTTTTTATATTCTTGGCCACAATACTTTTATATTTTCAAATTTGCCCTATACAAAAGATTTCGAATTGGGCACCCCAGAATTCACGATCAGTATAATGCTGCTGAAATTATCAAATAACCAAAAAATATTGGGTGGAATTATTATAGTGTTATTCTGTTTCTATTTTTAAGGATTTTTCCTTAAAAATAGAAACAGAATAACACTATAATAATTCCACCCAATATTTTAGTTACCATGAGCTAATTCAAAAACCCTACCTCAAACCCTCACAAACCATAGGTAAAATCTTTTGAAAAAATTCATCTTTTTTTATATCGACGCCAAACTGTTCGACGATTTTACTCACATCATATTCTGAGAAGATATAGTGTATGCTTTTAACTGCGTAAACCCTAGTTATGGCTGAAATCGAAATCGTTAGAGATGAATTTGGTTCTGAAACTAATGGGGTGAAATCTATGAACAAAAGACCTAAGTATGATGATATCCCAGCATGGATTTTAACGGAAGTGCTGATTACGATGCCATTGAAGCTGGTAATTAGGTCTAAACTTGTTTCGAAGCATTGGCTCTCGGTAATCTCACACCCTTCTTTTGCGTTAACGTATAATTTGTGTGCCTCAAAGTCGTCAATATTGCAACCCTGGACTTTTATTTACAGCACTATACATGTTGAGGGTTCTCAAGGTTCTAGGTTAGATGAGGGTTCTCAATTAGGTTCTAGGTTAGGTGATTTATATGATAGGAATATCATAGGGCCAAGTGTGCACGTTCTTCACCGCACGAACCCAGACCAGAAAAGTTACAGGATTCTTGGAGTAAGCAATGGGTTAGTATTATATGGTCCGCGTATTGAGGGAGATTTGGACGCTAGGTTATTATTATATCTTCCGTTTATTAACGTGGGAGATTGGGTCCATTCTGTTGTGAATTATAGCATATACAATCCTATTACTAAGAAACGGATCACCCTTCCTCCTCATGGGCGTCTCTTGGAGAACATTAGTAATGGTTTTATCACTCGAGTCGAAAATGGTATCCTCACAAGCTACAGAGTTGTACGGTCAGACATGTTCAATAGGAATAGTAATTCAGTTATTTTTGAAGTATTTGTTTCTGAGATTGGTGAATGGAAGGAGTTTGATGTGTATATTGACCAAGAAATTCGATTTGTACGGCAAGAGAGCCATATTTCTCTTAACGAAATTTTGCACTGGATTACACAAAAACATGGAATAATGTCATATGATCCTTACCATAGCCCTCACAAGTCGCGCATTATTGCATTACCCGATGGTGGTCACTTGAGAACTGATATGACACATATCGATGTGTTTCAAGGACGTTTGAGATACTTCAAACTAACCGATGCACGGGGTATTTATTACCCTTCACATGGATTCGCTGGTATTAGTGTTTGGATTCTAAACGATTATAATACTGGAGATTGGTCTCTGCAACATACTATCAACTCTTCAGACATCCTATATGATAGTATTTTACATGGCGAACGATTGTTTTTAATACCAATATCATTCCATCCATTTGATGGGGACATAGTGTATTTTGGATATGAAAATATTTTAGTCTCTTATAACCTCAAAACCCGGGAAATGGAAGCTCATGGAGGTCCGATAAGCAACAAAGTTATCTCGCCATGTTGGTCTAGGACCTTTTTGTTTGTGGTTCCACCATGGCCTGTTAATATTCCACACCCACAGCCCTTTTCTCACAAATAAATTTAGTCATGCGTTTTGGTACATTATGAATTATGCTAGAATACATTTTGTTAGGCAAAAACTTCTCAGTTCTGTTCTGCATTAGTTATAATTTTTGCTCTTAGTATGATTGTTTCTCAGTTCTGTTCTTGAACACGATTTTTATTGGAAGTAATATGCTTAAATTTAAAGTATTTCTTTGTGAAATTGGTGGGTGGAAGAATTTTACTATGTGTATTGAGCAATAAACTGAAGTTACTTGGTTACTTGGCAAAATAGTTAACATAATTAACTGAAATCTAGATTAGTATATATATATATATATATATATATATATATATATATATATATATATATATATATATATATATATATATATATATATTGAGAAAAAATAAAAGAAGTTGATCAAATTATAGTGAATTTGAGGTTGCATCAGATTGCCATTGTTGGCGCCAATGTTTATCCCATCGAAAGCCTCGATTATGAGTATGATTTTGAATTTTCTTAATTTATTCGCACCAAAAATCTAGCATTTTGCTGCTGATTGTTTTACTAATCTCTTCAAAAATTCATATCGTTTCGCCTTAGTTCTTGATGTGATTCTGAGAACTATGTTAACTATTTTGTGATTGTTGGTTCAAACACGCGGATCTTGTAGTGTTTTGCAAATAAGGTTGCTTCAAGGACCATAACTGCAAAATTTATCCACGTCAGCCTTACGGGTCGTACAACTTACGATCCATAGGCAGCCCATGGATCGTATCCTGGAACGAGTGGAGCCTCCGAGTTATTTCGTCCATATCAGTTAGAGATGAATTGGGTTATGAAAATAAATTGGAAATTGTTAGAGATGAAATGGGTTCTGAATATAATGGGGTGAAATCTATGAACAAAAAACCTAAGTATGATTATATCCCAGCATGAATTTTAACAGAAGTGCTCATTACGATGCCATTGAAGCTCGTATTTAGGTCTAAACTTGTTTCGAAGCATTGCATTAACGTATACTTTACGGGCCTCCAAGTCATCACTAATGCAACCTTGGACTTTTATTTACAGCACTATGCATGTCGTGGGTAATTAAATTGCTGCATTTTTGCTCTTAATATGATTGTTTCTCAGTTTTGTTCTTGAACACGATTTTGTTGGAAGTAATATGCTTAAATTTAAAGTATTTCTTTGTGAAATTGGTGCGTGGAAGAATTTTACTATGTGTATTGAGCAATAAACTGAAGTTACTTGGCAAAATAGTTTACATAATTAACTGAAATCTAGATTAGTATTTATATATATATATATATATATATATATATGAAAAACGAAGTTTGAGAAAAAATAAAAGAAGTTGATCAAATTATAGTGAATTTGAGGTTGCATCAGATTGCCATTGTTGGCGCCAATGTTTATCCCATCGAAAGCCTCGATTATGAGTATGATTTTGAATTTTCTTAATTTATTCGCACCAAAAATCTAGCATTTTGCTGCTGATTGTTTTAGTAATCTTTTCAAAAATTCATACCGTTTCGCCTTAGTTCTTGATGTGATTTTTGTTTAAATTGTTTAAATGTTTGACCATTACGAATAATTATTTAAATTGTAGGAATTATGTTTCTTTTTTCCTTTAATATTATCATTTTGTTGATTCTTTGGTATTGCATACTATTATAGAAATTCTATCATTTTTTTCTCGTCTTTTTGGCCTTTTGTGGTGATTATTTTAGTTATTGTTATACGGATTTAAATTTTTTTTGGATATTGTTTTTATATGCTTTTTGTATAAACTGTTTGCAATTTTGCATACATAAATAAATGTTAAAGAATTACTGGTATTTGTTATTTTCGTTTTTGTGCTTGTGAGATTTTTATTTTACAATTTAATTGTAGGATTTCTAATTCTTGTTGCGCCTATGGCCTTCCTTAGTTGTCACAATGCATTCCATGCCCTATGCCTAAGGAAATATATGTATTCTTCGTTAGACTAGTAAATAGTACGATGGTTGCTCTCAGTCGCCAGCAACTATTGTTCATTCTGAGAACTATGTTAACTATTTTGTGATTGTTGGTTGAGATTTTAAACCATAAGTTAAGAGTTGGAAAAATTAGAAAAACACAAATACAATTATCATGATTTTATTTTATATCTCTAATATTTATCATGATGATTATATGTACGTTGAAATAATATATGTTTTCTATTCTTTCTTCAAAAAGACGCATTTCAAGTATACAATTCTCCCAGAAATAATTGGCTAATAATGGACTCTAAGAATCTGGTTGAGAAAAAAAACAAGAGCCTCGTTTTGGGGAGGTCCCAGAAAAACACTTGAATCAAAATTTTGTACATACCATAGTCCATAGCCTATTTAAGTATCTCAAAGAAGAAGAAAAACAGAGTAAAAGTTCATCTGTTAGCCTTGAGCAAATTATCACCAATAAAGAAGAAAATATAGCATGAACATGAGGTTACAAACACAACCCAGTATAACTCTAAGCCGTTGCGATATAAATAAATCATAAGATCCTCCTTCCGTTTATACGATGAACAATCGTCAGCACTTTCCATATTTGCTCCTTTGAGATGGAGATGTTTTTCCCTTTTCTGGAAATCAGTCAAACCCTTTCCACTTCCAACTACACCGACCTTCCCGAATGGATCTTCGGGAGATTTAAAAATGCTCTCTCGCTTTCGACCCGAGAAGAAACCAATCTGAGGTTCAATACCCGAAAATCAAATAAAGTACACAAATAGACTGACCATCTATCTATATTGTGTAGAATGTGTATTGCAAGACTACTTGGCTTTCGGTTGTTATGTAGGAAAAAATGTGAAAAAACCATGTCATTCCAGTTGCTAAGACGGATGATTTTCTTAATGACACACCACAGACTAGCTCATTCCCATTAGTCTAATATACAATTGGCTAATGGCTCAGCCTAAAACAAGTGACTAACAAGTTTAGGGGGACATAAACGAGATATAGAAGATCCAAAGAAAAAGAGAATATGCATAAATTTTGAAGCTAAGAGCTCTCAACATTTACGTCACCTTTTTAGCCCGGCCTTTGGTAGTCTGAAATTGCTGCCAGGCATTTTGCCTTTTGTTCTGTGTAACCTCTTTTTCTTCCATCCTCATCTTGGACTTAAAAGCATGTATCTTTTTCCGCTTTGCAGCTTTCTGTCAATAGCAAAGCAACAGATGCTAAATAAAAGAGAACAAATAAACAGAACTCGGCCCAATAAACGTCAAATTTACAGTGAGATGCAAATACAAGCAAGAAAAACAGTTTTGTCAAACTTCTCCGATTAGGACACAACACATAACATGCCAAATAAATAGTTTGAACATATAATCATATAGAAGAAAGAAGAACTAGGTATGGTGAGACTTGGTGAAAATTTCATAATTGATGAGAAACTACTACATGCAGCCACAACATGATCATACTGTGGTTCTAAACATACCACATCTTCAGGATCATTGGGATCAATTTGAAGCTTTTGTGGCACAGTCCGGCAAAGGGTCAGGAGTGCCTTCTTGAATTGCTCTAACATTATCAGGATCCACCTACAAGCACCAGGCAAGCACCGACATTAATAAAAAGAGGGCGTATGATGGAAACGAAATTGCATAAACTGAAAAAAAACATTTGGTCACACTAACCAAATTCAAATTAATACGAAATCGACAAAATTTCAATTTCCATCTAATAATTCACATATATATATGCAAGTGTGTATATATATATATAAAACATAGAACAGATAGTACCTGTTGAAGCTGTTCTTCATAAGTAGATAGGTTTGATGACAGTTCTTGGATGTTCACCTCTTCGCCTTCCATGTTTACGATAAATTCTATAACTTCAAAGACGATAATTCGATTAATCGGTGTTTTTTTTTTCCTTCTTGAAAGAAACCCTAGTCCGGAAAGAGGGGAGAAATTGGGCTCCAATTGAAGTACAAATGTTTTAATATGTGAAACTTACTAAATTACACTGTGCTCCACAAGTTTCAAATTGTTCACTTTCACACCCATATCTTATAAAAATGTATTTTTCGCCCCTTTGAAGTTTAGACTCGATATTAATTGCTATATGCTACAACAGATCGATCATTTATCATTTATCAAATGTAACATATTCTTTGTAAATATAGCATATTCTTTGTGTGTGTGTATATATATATGTATGTATGTGTGTTATAAAATTTAGAAATTAAAAGTGTCTTAAAGAGAAATTGGTGGTTTAAATACAAAATATTTTCTTGTTCAAAAATCAAGTTAATTTATATACTCGATCATATTTATAGGACTTTGGCATATTGATAATGATCGTTGTAAATTTCTAATTTTTGACAATCTTTATATACTTGCTATCATGCAAGTGATCTTTTCTATTACTAACAACGAAAACAAACCTACACCCATTATCGAACTCAATAATAATTTATTTAACAGATTTGTAAATATGTAATAAGTAAAAAATTTCTCATTTTATAATTGATTTTATACTATAAACGTAACTCACTCATCTTATAAATTTCACTTATATTTAACCAAACCAAATTGAGAAAATAAATTTTGCAAGGTTCTCAAATTATTATCCACCATCTAACGTAATTAAATTAGTGATGTTATTGAACCACTGCCTTTAGCTACTTACTATTATCTTTCAACATTTTAATGACAAAAAAAGAAAGATAACCAAGAAATCTAAAATAAAAAGTAAGATTTAATTGAAAAAACAAATTTTATAATAGCGTAATTGTAGTATTTTAAAAATCTATCACAAATTACAAATATTTACCGATTTCGAAACTTGTGACTACAATCTCCCCCACTGCAAATGTTAAAAGGAACAATGATATTAGTATTAAACTTGGTAAAATTTGATTCTAAAATTAGCTAACAAATTAAAAATAAAATTCACATATCAAGGGACAATATGTTCTCACCATTTAACTTGACTAAGACAACTATCCAACAAAGTGTCCATGCATTCCTCAATTCAAGTCCAAAACTCATTGTTCAACCAATAATGTGTTATTATTTGAAAATTCAGAATTATCCTAATAGAAATTAATGTACCCTATCAGCACATCCATTTATATTGCTGTTTGTATCATTATATTGCTACAGCTTACAGAATAAAAGCATTGTTCAGAAGAAGTTGCTTGATCTGTCACCTTCTACACTCAATTTAATCTCAATAACCAAATTCAACATGTTAGGCATGGTTTAAATTTACTAGAAAATAGATGAAGTAATAAAATTGAACCAAATCATACCTCTTCCTTGTTTCCCCATTCCTGAATTCTGAATAACACCCCAAACAAATTATGGCCAACAAGAAACTTATCACCATTACTCGTAAATTTCCAAGAATCAAGGTCTTTGTTCAGAATCAAGGACGATTTAAACTCAATCTCATAATACATATTAAATACAAAGGGTTCTTTTATACAAGTTTGTAGGTAGGTAACTCACCCGAGTTCTTACATTGATCATCTAGGCAACAACATATTGCAAAAGTGGCCATCGAGACGTGACTTACAGCATTTGTCTGTAGTATTATACTTTCGAACTATACTAAATAGTACGATGGTTGCTCTCCGTGATAGACTTTGCTAGCAACTATTTGTTCATTCCGAGAAATATATTAAATTGAAGTTTTAAACCATTAGTAAGACTTGGGAAAATTAGAAAAACATAAATGCAATTATCATGATTTTATAACATAAAATTCTATTCTTTCTCCGTCCGAGCTCGAAAAGACGCATTGTTTTTTCTTCTCAATCTCTGTCGACAGGAATTTGCATGAATAGACTTGGAGTTTTTTTTCTATGGTGATCTAAATTTGTATTCCATTTAGCATTCATATGAACAACTTTACAATGTGAGCATTTCAAGTATACATTCATATGCTGTGTTTCTGCCCACTTATTACGATTTTATAGCGTTTGATCTGTACAAAATGTGAGTTCAAGTCTCTCTACACTTACAACATCGTAAGATCCAAAACAAGAAGGGTGCCATCCATATAACCAACAGCGAGCTTATTACCGTCCTTGTTCCAGCAGATGCAAACAACCCCCACTGAGTTGCAACATTCCAATCTCATAAACACGAATACGCCCATCCAATGTACATGTAGCGAATGAATCATTGTTTCTCCAGTCGACGTCTGACACGCCACCTGTTAATCAGTTAAGTTAAAAAATTTAAATTAATTGTTTAACATTTTGACCAGACTTCATGATAAGGTTGTAATTAGCACAATTTATACAATACCTGAATGTTCTTCATATTTTTCGAGCAGTTTTGAGTCGTTGACATCCCATAAAACTGCGGTCTTGTCGTGACTTCCAGTAAGGATATACTTGCTGTTCTTGCTCCATTTCAGAGCTGAAATGGAGTCCTTATGCCCACACAAAGTAGTCTTCAATTCACCTGAATAATTGGTGAAATGATAATATAACATATAAGACTGTTATTGCAAAATCATTCAAAATCATAACAAATGGTACTAAAATCAAGGCATAGGCAGGTTACAAAAAAAATCGTGGCCTCCACCGGTATTAGTTTCGTAATTGATCTAACGGTGCGTTTGGATCGATGGATTTGGATTTGAGGAGTGGATTTGGAGGAATGATTTCAAATGGTGCGGAGAAAATAGCTCAAAATTAATGACGAGGGATTTGAAATTCATCATCATTCAAACGAACTTAAATGGATTTGTCGATGAATTTGAAATCCATGGATTTCAAGTCACTCAATCCAAACACACCCTAATGGAAATGTGTCAAATAATGTGGAATGTACAACACTATTGAGTTTAGATAAAAGCTCATGCACATGTCTCAGAATTAGCATTCTGAATTAATAGAGGAAAAGTTCAGCAGCTTACCATTAAAGTTCCAAATTCTGACTATTTCATCATAACCTATTGCAAGCACGGTCCCGGACTTCTGATAAATTTCGAGTACAAAAACAGAAACAGGTTAGTCTTTTCTCAAGTTTAGAACGAATAAAAACATTCTCATATCAAATTTTAGGGGAAAGAAATAAAATATGTAATTAAGTATATAAAAGGAGATCTCACGTTCCAATCAAGCACAGCCGCATATTCCAATTCCGGGACATACCCAAGAACAACTTTATAGGGGTCACTTTCTCGATGTGCTCCAAAGTTGGCATCAGATATACTCCATAAGTAACGCTCTTTCGCTCTAGAGGAAAATAAACAAAAAAAAAGTTTAGACAACAGATGCAAGGAGAAACTCTATGCTTTATATATACTTGTCATTTGTGGTCGTGCAAAATCAAGAACCGATACCAAGTATAACAAATTTATTTTAAGAAATGTAAAAATAGCTCATATGCATGCATTGATAAACATTGAATATCTCAATATACATGGGTAATAAAACATTACGTAAAAACAATGTAAAATAGCTCAAGTTGGATGATTTTGCAAACATAAGGCACAGAAGTTGAAGAGTTAAACTCAGCCACAATAATAACAGAAGGCAGAGAAGTTGAAGAGTTAAACCAGCTTTACCAATGAGTTTTGCAAACATATACCTACCCCATTATACCAACAAACAATATACACCAAACTCCCATGGAGTTTTAAATTTTCTCAGAATCAACCAACAAAAGCCTCAAGTTCTTGCTTCATTGAACAAATGTGTTATAACATGCAAACTGGTATCCATTTCGCAAATTAGTAGCAAATTCAAGAAAGAAAAGTGATGTATTTCTCCAATATCAATGTCAAAAGTTACAAGTATCCAGAATTTTCAGACATTTAAGCAGGTATTTTCAACGAAAACAATATCTACAAAAGCCTCAAGTTTTTGCTTCATTGAACAAATGTGTTATAACATGCAATCTGGTATCCATTTCGCAAATTAGTAGCAAATTCAAGAATGAAAAGTGATGTATTTCTCCAATATCAATGTCAAAAGTTACAAGTATCCAGAATTTTCAGACATTTAAGCAGGTATTTTCAACGAAAACAATCTCTGCTAACAAATTGAGCACTTATAAGATACAAGTAGTTAATTGCTTCACACTGAAATATACAAATGCAACCACAACCGTAAACTGAAATAAAATCATCCAACTATAATTAAACACAACATTCAGCAGACATATACACAATGAAACTCGGTCGAGAATAGGAATACTCACGCAGAAGCAAGAATGGAAGCTGAAGGACTCCAAGCGCAATTCAGATAATACTACAGTGTAGAAACAATATTGCATATTGTTATATATATATTTACATATTTATCATGTTATAAAAAGAAATTGATCAAAAAAAAAAATAATAATAACCAAACCTCAGGAGTATGTCCTTCCAATACTAACACATCTGAACCTTGTATCTCCATAATACCGTTCACCAACAGCATATAAAACTGGATCAAAAATAGCCTACGATAAGAGCAACAACAAAACGTTATACAGTAACAATCAGAACTATAATGACATGTGATTTCATTTCCCAACAATCAGAACTATTTCAAAAAAGGTCAAAAACTTCTACAAGTCCATAAAGTAACATTTAGCATAAACTATTATCATAAATAAATATCAAACACCTTAAGTTTACGAAGTATAACAAAGATTACATTAATTTATTTTGACTCTTCCATAAAACTTTCATAAATCAATTATAAAAAAGTACAACATTATCACCAATCTCATTTTCAGTAACAATAATACGGATAAAGGAAAAAATACCTCTAAAAATCACAGCGTGTTAAGAAGAAGTCCACAATCTTAACACGTCAATTCGCAATGACCTAATTAACGTTTGATCCCTGCAAAATACACGCGAATCAATCAATAATTCTCAACAATCCAAACACCAAACGAAATTGTTAACCAACAAAATAGGAGAATCATTAGTTCCTGATCGATCGATGAAGAAGATTTAAAGAGAAAGGAATTGAACCGAGAAAATATCTACTGAATTTACCGCCCAAATTCTGGTATTTAAACGTAAGCCTCCCACGTGTCAAAATATCTCACATGGGTTGGGTGACAAAATGGTTCCGGAACATTCCAAGTTCCAACCCAATTAAACTAGATTGGGTTGAGTTTGTTCCTAAAAGAATTTATTATGTTCCTAATTGGAACCATTTGGTTCCAAGATGGGTCCAATTAATTTTTAGTTAGGCCAAAATCGCAATAATCTAAATTATAAATAACAAAATACAAGATATTGAGTTGGGTTGAACTTGGTTTCCTTTAGGGTCAACTTTGGTTCCCTTTCGGGTTGATTTGTTCCACCTTAAAAACCAATTAAGAACCAACTCAATTAAGAACCAACCCATTAGAATCAATCCATTGGAACCAACCCAAATTCGACCCGGACCGACAATTTGCCACCCCTACACGAGCAAAACTAAATTTAACGCACAAAATCTGGTATTTAAAGGCTAAGCTGTCATTCTCGTTGCTCGTGTGTAATTTGTTTGTTTGTAAATGAGTGTAAAATAAAATTTGGTACTTAAAGGCTATAAGCTTGCCAGGTGTCATTCTCGTTGCTCATGTGTAATTTGTTTGTTTGTAAATGAGTGTAAAAGTTTGTTGTTTAAAATAAAAAATGGTGGGGAAATAAAATATATAGATGGAAAGTAATAATAAAAGTTTCTATTTTTTATTTGATAAAAAATTGTTGGTAATTATTTGTTTATATTTTGAAATTAGATGAAAATTATAAAATATGTTAATCAATATTGATAGAATTGTATCAGTTATGTATATAATAATTATGTGAAATACAAAATATAAATATAAATTAAAAATTATATAGCATGAATGAAAAAAAATAAATTATGATTATAATAAGTTATTTTGACTAGTTAATATATGGAATGTTGTATATATATAATTGACATATTTATTCACTATATTGAAAAAAGTTGGATTTGAAAATGAAATTTCACTAATAGATTACCTAGGATTAGAAACACTGAAAATAGTTGTGATTGGTCTTTTCAAAAGCCATTTCATCCAATATTCCAAAAAGCAAAACACCATTTTTGCAGCTATGGGTGAAAAGAACAAATCTTTTTCACCTCCATGAATCACCCAAAGAACACAAGAAAGTTGAATTTCATACCAAAATTTTGCATAAAAATGGATTTACATAGTAAAACTGTACATGAAAATCTTGATACAACACCTCTTTATCACAAGTCACCTGAGATTTTGCAAATTACTAAAACGCCCCTTGACAACTCGAAAAACAGGGGTGATGTTGTAAGCTACTTTTACGGACAGGGACGTTATAGTAATTAGAGTATCATGCAGAGGTGTTTATGTAATTTACACACACACTACAGTCTATATGTACGGTCCATATTGTCCCGGGACCTTCTAAGAAATATCCCTTTATGAGGCAACGAGATCAACCAAATACTAAGTTATTTGGAGGGCAAAAACGTAAAAGCAAACATAAAGTAACTTCTTACATTAATAATCTCCTTACGAGGCACCTGCTCGTTATTCTTCAGCAAATGGTTGGAGGAGTCGACATCATTCATGTGTTCATATCTGTTATTCAAACATGGCTAGGGCCAATGTGAGTCCCTGCTAAAATCGAGCTGTGAACTGCCGCCACTTGCAGCCACAGAATTGGAGAATCGAGACAAACGTGCTGCTGTTAGCTGTGGCTTGAAAGATCTCTGAGTCTTTAGCTCACCATACGCCCTGCGAGAATTTAAGTGGGGCTCTTCATCCACAGCATCTAAGGATATTCCCGATGCACCCATGAGCATTGAATGTTCCACAGGATTGAAATTCTCACTGTTGCTTTTTGCGTTCGATTGTCCTTTCCGTTTCTGAATCACAACGTACATGGATTATGCCCCACACGCCAAAAAATAAACAACAACTACCAGTTGTGTATAATCTCAATTCTAAATGTTAAATTTGCCCCCTTAAAATCACAAAATCACTTCTTCTAGAATATCAAGAGCCATGTTTTTTGTGTTTTCAATAGCTGTTTTCACATGATTTGACACATTTCACTAATTCCAACATTTTTATAAGAACATCAAATTATTTTCACATGAACTGTAACGTATTGCACACTTCTGAAGAATTTTCCAAAATGTTGCCCTAAAACATAAACAAACATAGCAATTTTGGTAGCATCTAGAGTAAATCTTGGAAGATACATATACCTGTATAGAAACTTGAAGCTCAGCATTAGCATCAGGTGCTGGCACTGCTTTGGATTCTTTAGAACCCTTTCTTGAAGATTCAACTCCACCTCCCTTTTCACCACCCGCTTTCAATCTAGCATCATACCGAATCAAGATCGAAATGAGAATGAAAGATATCAAGACTGAGAGAAAGTATGAACAAATAAAATGAATCATACCTTTTTGCCTCCTCCTCGCGCAACTTGGCGTCAAATTCTTTGCTAGGTGGGTATTTAGGCAAAGATGATGGATCACAAGGCAGAGGCTTCGTTGTGAAGAACTGCAAAGAGATACCCAATAAATACATAAATCACAAAAATATATAGCTGCCGTTAGTCTTTATTGATACAAAAAACTTAAAGGAAATAGGCATATATATATACCTCACTGTGAAGGGCAGAAGTTGTTGACCCTCTACACTCTGCTTCGAAAGCAAGAAGGGACTCGAGGAGTGCTAATGCCGAAGGAGGGAAGTCTTTAAATGTTTCGGCCACACATCGTCTGTAAGGCTGTTGAGGTTTGAAAATTGTCGCATGCGGTAATTTTGATTTTTTCCAGTATTCTTCTGAGGGTGAACCACAAAGTTTAAAAATTTTATGAAGCTGTTCTACCTGCATAAGAGTCGAACCTTTCTTCGTCAAGCTGATGTTAGGGTCATTAGAGAAGCACAAGATGAAATGACAAAAGGGAAAACTTGGTTAGAAAATTACAGATAAATTACTTTCAGATAAACAAACTGCCAAAGTAATTTCGGACCAAGGAGCAAAGCAAATTATAGTCACTCGAATTCGAGAATTTGTGCAATGAGAATTTAATGATAGAAAGAGAAGTCCCTAAACAAAATGCACGATGAGATACTTTTTTGAACAAGGTTGAGGCTGTCTGCTTATAATCTGAATTTACTGACAGGATTATATGGTAATATTTCAGACTTCGGGGTCTTCTTTGTAATTAGGTCTGCCGCAGGGGTGTCTATGTAAATATATATGTGTGTATTTATCTATATATGTGGATGAGGTTTACCTCTGTTCTTCCTGGCATAATTGGTTTCCCAGCAAACAATTCAGCAAGAATGCAACCCGAACTCCACAAATCTACAGATACTCAATCTGTTGCACCAAGTAAAAGCTCGGGGGGGCGATACCACAAGGTTACAACACGACTAGTAAGAGGCTGCTTTTGATTGGCCCGGAAAAAAGTTGCCAGCCCAAAATCACCAATTTTAAGGTGTCCATCTTTGTCTATCAGAAGATTAGAGCCCTTAATATCACGGTGCAAGATTCCACGACTGTGACAGTGTTCGAGTCGACGAAGCAGCTGCTGCATGAAGCATTTGATCTGCATGCCCATTACAAAGCAGAGAAGATAAACAACTTTATGTTGCTCTAATTATAACAAGAATAAGATTTTTAATATTACCAAAATGTAGCAAAACTATATCACACACCTGTGGTTCAGTAAGCCTGACCATAGGCGAAGCTGCGAGTCCAGCCAGATCATGTTCCATGTATTCAAACACAAGGTATAAATTGCCTGAAACCCTAGAAGTGACAAGACCTTCAAGCCTCATGACATTAGGGTGATCCAGCCTGCGTAGAATAAGGATCTCCCTGGCCATGAAACGAACACTTTCTGGATCCATGTTAACAAACCGCACCTTTTTAAGTGCAACAATTTTTCCAGTCTCAAGGTCACGAGCTCTGTACACACTGCTGTATGTCCCTTGGCCAATCTGAGATATTGGCATTACGATTTAAAACAATTTAAGCATGATGTAACTACAAAGAGAAGACAAATAACACTTTTTACCAAATATACAGCTTATCACAAAGACATAAACCAAGAATTCCTGGCTTCAGAAATATGCCTAAATTGCTTAAGATAGAGAGAGCACCTGTGGCACGCCAAAGAACTACATTCTTCACCTAGAAGGGCAGATTAACGAAAGGTGACTCAGCTAGTATACAAGATTTTGGATCATAAAACCCTAGATACTCTTAACACAAACTATCTTCATTCAAATTGACCATTTTTAACTCAAAAACATAAACAAGCACAACCATAGCTTATCACGAATCAAAAAAATTTTTCCTTCATAAGTATGCCTAAGTTGCTTAAGATAGATAAAGCATCTATGGCACGTCAAATTAACTACATTCCTCACCTATAAAAGGCTGTTTGGAGACAGACAACTGGCTAATATATGAGTGAAAATTTTCTGCGTATCTTTCTACCAAATATGCAATATGATAGACAACAAATGAACCTTACAGGCAAAAATGGATGTAAAGCACATACGACTACATCTCAATTTAAGTCAATGAGGATGTGTTTCGTTTGATGGATTCAAATTCATCAACAAATTCATTGAGCTTGTTTTATAGTGGATTTCAAATCCCCTAGTACTCATTTTGAGCTATTAGACAATCACTATGGCAGATTTCAAAATGACCCCTAAAATCTTTCCTCCAAATCCATCAATCCAAATAGAACCTAAGAGATCAAATAAATAAGAACAACAAGATATGCAGCATTAAATATATACCTTATCCAATTTCTCGAACGAGTCTGCCTTTCGAGGTATCCACCCTTTGATAGCTTCCCCAGCCACGGAAGTAAGCCATGAAGGCCATCCAGCTACAATTTGTGCCCCATCTATCCCATTTCGGGCACTTAATACCCTACAAATCTGAGGTTGCCCTACTCGGTGACCAAGCTGTCTCTGAATTTGGGGCATTTCGGGTTTCTCGAAAACCACAGGATTATTATATACCTCCTCCCACGCAGGTGGGGTCGAGCCTCCACTTTTCTCAGCAGGCTCTTTCGATATAAGCCTCGTGGTAGCATCATTACCTCCATTATCAACCTCAACCACAACTTCATCCTTCCTCAATGAAGATACAAGCTTTTTCGAAGATTTCTTTGAATCTTTCTCCTTCTTGACCTTGTTATCATCTTTAGCCCCTTTAGAGCAAATGCAGCCCATATTAAGGCAAACTTTCAGTCCCCTGTTTTTCTTAACAGGAAACTTAATGTTCTTAAAACATAACATTTAGCTGATATATAAACAGCATCCCTCCACAATTTCTAATAATCCGAACGGATCGGAGATCTTTAATATTTAGTAACACACAATGCAGAACAAATTAAATCCAACTCTAGAGATAAAATTCCTATAACTCAATTTCTTGAATCAACAAGACCTGAAATCACAAATCTCGGTACCTTCAAATCCTTCTTTAGGTACACAATGTGCCCTAAAAAAACTTCAAAAATTACCAATTTCTTCCCTGTACACAAGAAACGAATAGAACAAAACCCAGATCACAAATTCAGATCTTTTCAGCAGAAATCAACGCACATTGGTAGAAAATTGAACGGCAAATAATTACTACGACAAACAATCGGAGGGGCGAAAATCAGGGGAAAACTAACTTAATTTTTTTTTTCTAGGATTCGGAGAGAGAAGGAAAACAAGAAAATTCAAAGAATCTGAAGCAAGAATTCTTGGCTGTTCCTGAAATTTCTACAGTGATTTTAACTACAACCGCTTAATTTTTTTTCAAATCAAAATATTATGGAATATAATTGAAAAAGTGTAATTCTAGATACCAGAGAGAGTGAGAAAATTTCGGATCTGGAGGTATTCCTAGGAATGCGAATGACCAATTGATTTGTAAATAAATAAATAGAAAAATACAATTTTTTTTTTTTTTATGAAAATGTTATGAAATTATGCTTTCTTATAAGAAAGAGAGAGAAGGTACTCTCTCGAGGAACACCATAAGTACTGTAGGACCTATTTCACTTGGTAACTCTCGAAGTGGGTCCCATCTAATATAACTGTGGTTAACTATATTTTTGTTGCCGATTGATTTCGATAAAAAATATTACTCAGTATGTTATATATCAGGGGTTAGATTATAAAAAATGGTTCGATTTTATTACACAAAGTTAATGTTATAAAGTGAATCGAGTCGAACTGAACCCAATAAATTTTCTTTCAAGCTTGTGTGAAATTTTATCGAATTTTAAAATTTATTTTTGATCTTAGTTTGAATGTTAGCAGAATAGATCTCAAACGAGTTTTAATTATGTCGAAATGAATCAAGCTTGAATAATTTAATTCATTTATATATTTTCACTGATCAATTTAAGTTTGAATCACGTTACAAAATGTATTAAATACAAAAAATTATTCAAAAATAATTTAAATTATCGATAAATAGAGTTTAAACGAGATATATATACTATCAATCAATCCCATGTTGTCAATCAAAATTAGTTGTAGAATGATGTCACACAATGTGACTGCACAATATAACTAAAATTAGGTTTGATTGGAGATTGTATGGGCTATATTCTTAAAAGGGTAGAATTGCATATGACAACATAGAAATTAAATAATATATATTTTAAAAATAGGCAATGTGAATATTCTAAAGTAATATTCTTTTTGTTATACTTTCATGAGTTCATCTCAAAATTTCGTTTTGTAGTTTAGTTCAGTGTATTTATAATTTCATTTTATTATTATGTTTTCATATGTAATCTAATAATTATATGACATTTAATTTCACTATCAAGAATTTATAGTCAACTTCGTTAATTAACACTTTAAATAAATTCATAAAGATATTCACACTTAACTTATATTTGTTCTTATTATTAAATATTACGTGTCTTTTATATGTAAAATCTCTTAAAATAATTAATAAAATGTTGAATAATGCAGTTGATCGTTAAAAGTAGGATTAAATGTGAGGTATTTTGAAATTTATAATATTAAATATGAAAAATTTATATCGAATGTTATTAAAATTAAACTTCAACTAAATTAAGGGATGCATTTTTGACAATACTTGCAGTAAGGGGTGGGGGTCCAAATTTTAACAATCAAAGTAACTGCATCATGCATGGACCATTTAAATTTAACAACCATTTACTTGATTAAACTTAACGTTATACCATTTAATGAATATATAGTTCTTTATCAAAGGAATTATACCGACTCAATCATTTAATTTATTATACTTCGATTAATTACTATTAATTTGATAAATTTAAATAATTATAGAAATATAAACAAACACCTACAATTTTCACATAAATTTTTGTAATCCACATTTTTTGAAAAAAAAAAAAATCTATAAGCATTCACACACAAAAAAAAATTCTTCTCAAGAACATAAACAAACAAGTCATATATTGCACATCTATAGGCATTGACGCATAGAAACTTTAATACAAATGTGAGTAAAATCGAAGTTTAATTAGATTGTGTTTGCGTTTGATGGCTAGAAAAATGAGCTAATTTGAGATGATGAAAGTTTCGAGAAAATATGTGATCTATGGTTGATTATATTTTTTGTGTTGAAAATTTAATATTTATTTGAAATTGCGACAATGATAAAATAAATTCAAAATTGTAAAACATGTCAAATTAATAGTATTGTGTCAATGAATAATGTATTGAATAACTGTGTAGTTATGTATACAATAATTGCATAAAATAAAAATCATTATAATTAAAACTACAAGTCTATAACTATAAAGTAAAATGAAAGAAAATAGAAATGATGATTATAATAGATTATTTTGATTGTTAAACGTGTGAAATGATGTATATATGATTAATAGATGGTTTATGTACGAAATTGAAAAAATAGAGTTAAAAAGGTGATTTTAAATGATAATAATTTATGTTAAATTTATTTAAAATTTTGTAATCCAACATTTTAATATTTAAATTTGAAATATAAACAAACAAAGGTTCAAAGTAAACTTAGGAGACATATCTTAATAGTAAACTCAACCTTTAAGCTAGTCCATTATTAGTGTGACAAATATATATTGATTGAGAGCTTTGTATACTATATAAATTATTTGTCAGCTTGTAAATCGAATCTTATTGTACTCTTAAATCAATAGTGCATGTTATTGTCTTTGTATTTTTTCCTAATGATTTTTTAAAACCAAACAAAGCATAAAAACTCAGAATACAAAATAGAAGCAAAGGATCTAGTTAGAATATAGTTTTGTATAAAATATTTAATTCTATATTATATTTCGTTATATTTATTTTTTTTTACTTTAATTAAATTTACCGTAATTATTAAATCTTATAACTCTATTTATCTATCGTTATCACTATATTATTAATAGAAATTTTATAACATCAAATTTCAACTAAAAACATAAATAAACATACAAAAAATTCAATTGTTTATAATATATTTATCAAGGAAGGGGCAACAAATTTGACCAGTTGAGGGGCATAAATGTCATTTCACTACGCACCGGCCCAAAAGAAACACGTAAATCTAGAAACTTCTTGGAGACATTTCTTATTCATTTCATCAGAAGCTAATTCGAGAGGGCCGTAGGGCACAAAATACATTTGTTATTGCTTAGGGTTTGAGAGAGCATTCATCTTCCGTAGAAATGGCGTCATTCAACGAGGCACCTCCAGGCAATGAGAAAGCCGGTGAGAAGATCTTCAAGACTAAATGCGCTCAGTGCCACACCGTCGACAAAGGCGCCGGCCACAAACAAGGTCTTTTTTCATCTAAATCTGACACGATCTCGATTCATTATTCAATGATTTTTGTAGATCTATTGTCTTTTAGTTTTGTTAGATCTACGTTTGTTGGATCCGATGATGTACGCCTTATTTATTTTTGTGATGTGGAATATGTCTCGTGTTGATAATTTCCTTTTTTTGTTTTGTTTTGTTTCTATTTTCCGATGATTTTGTTTCTACACTATTTCTGAAGTGATGCGGAATTCCTCTCTCTCTCTGTGTGTATATATATATATATATATATATATTTCTGTCTGTGTGTAATGTTTGTGTATCTCTGTATTTAGCTGAAACATCATCGATTTGTGTTATAATGTAGATCGAGATCTATTTGATAGATACTATAATTTTGGTTGTTGTTGTTGTATTTGGTAAATATTAAGTAATATTTTCAAATATACTCGATACATTTTGTGAGTAACCTGCTTGTCACAACTGAAACTGGTTCCAGCCGTTTAATTGGTGACCTCAGTATCCTTCGAATGTTGAAATGTTTTGTATAGGCTCTCCGGTGGCTCCCAATTTATTATTGCACATATATGTTCGTTTTCATTATTGCTGAGGTCTGTGATCTTGTGGAATGTAACTTGCCTCTAGCTCATTATTATTTGTTTTACTGTACACATATGTAGTTCACATCATTGTGTTATATCTTATGCTTGAATAATATTCTCATGTTTTCGAAATCTCCAGGTCCCAACTTGAATGGCCTTTTTGGGAGGCAATCTGGCACCACCCCAGGATATTCTTACTCAGCTGCCAACAAGAACATGGCTGTAGCGTGGGGAGAGAACACACTCTATGACTATTTGCTTAATCCAAAAAAGGTATGTGGTCTTGCATTCTGAACTTTTGAGAGTTCGCCTGAGCTGGGTTTATTTCTATAGCTTCTTTTTCCAAGTCACACTAGTCGCTTCTTTTAAAGAGTGAAATCTCGTTGGACAAGATGTCCTATAGTAGTTGTGTCTAATGGTTTTTTTAATTGAATGTGAACCTAATGCAGACATAACTTTGTCTAGTTTTTCTGAAAGTTGTTTGCTAATTTTTCTATGTTTTGTTTTATGTTATCATATAGAGTTCATTGATCTTTTTGTATCCAGCAAAAAGACAGTTAATGGATTCAAAATCTGCCAAACTTCGTTAATTCTTGAGTTTTTTTGGGTGAGGTTGATTGGTTGCTCCTGGAGAGAGAATCTAAGCATGGAATTCGTACAAAATTGCTTTTACTTACGCTTTAGATTTTCATATGAGCTTCCTTTATTTAATTCTCAGATTGGTAGTGTTGACTTTGTTAGAGAAGAATATATATCTACTATATCTATCATATCTCACAATGGGTTCATTTTATTGATGTGCAGTACATCCCTGGAACAAAGATGGTCTTCCCTGGGCTGAAGAAACCTCAGGAGCGTGCGGACCTAATCGCTTATCTCAAGCAGGCGACTGCTTGAAGATTCTTTGGAAGAGCATATTACATTTTGTAAGAGTTGGAGCGATTATAGTTGGGAATTCTTTTCCTGGTAACAATACCGAAACGAAACTTCGTTCAATAAGAAAACAATCATATTTCTACGGCAGCAGTAGACAATTTAAATTATTCACTTGATTTGATATTTCTCATTTGTAATTGTTTTGCCATTGAAGACATCAACTCTGGCATATACCATCTGACTAGTGGTTTTTAAAAATTTTCACCCCATTTTGGGTTGTTTTAGACAATGGTTATTGTGAAATTTATAGACTATTATTTGGTTACTACCTATCCTGAATGCTTGGGTTATGTTTGATTTACCCTCCAGGGAACTTAGTATAGAACTAACTGGGACATTTACCATGGGCTAAAAGATATTTTAGAAGCTTGTAAAGGTACATCTGTCCGTGGATCTATCAAATCAGCTTGGTAGTACCAAAAAGAGGGGGAAATCTTTTCGGTAATACTTTATGACTTTCAAGTTTTAAAAATACATATTTGGTTTGGCTATTTTTATAGCGCTCCAGTATGTTATGTTGTATGCCCCATCGACAAAATTTGCGCATTTTTTTTCATTCAACCATGGACTTTCAGCCAACAACTTTTTAACCATCCTTAATTCTCATTCTAATTCTTGCACATTTTTGACTATCAATTATAACATCAAATAAGCTGGTGAAATACATGGTTATTGACATGTTACAACCATGGTTCAAAGTTTCGTTTTGAAGGTGAGTTTCGAATAGTAAAATATTGGAAACATTTCGGAAACGTTTTGGAAACGTATCGAAAATGTATCGAAATCACTATAATAAATTTACAAAATATTATAAAGTAAATTTAGCAACCTAGAAATTAATTTTGTGCTTCAATTTTTCTGCAGCAAAGAACTTTGTAGGGGCGATTATGTTTTAATTTTATTTAGGATTTAAGAGTCCAATTTTGATTCAAATTATATTTCGTAGATTTAACAATATATAAAAGATGCCTATTTGCCTTCTCTGCTGTGAGCCTGTCAGCTATGAGCAACCTAGACTGGTTTACTTCTCTTGTGTGGTTTGCAGACTATTACATAAGAGCGGGGTTTACCCAGTGCGCACCTAACCGTAGCGACCGCGGGTTCCCTTGTCATAAAAAAAAAACAATATATAAAAGATTTTTAATTCTTTTTTTTTTTTTGATTATTTATAATAGTTTCTAGGAAACTCTAAGTTTCCATGGTTTCCATGGAAAACATGGAAATTCCGTGAGTTTCTTAGGAAACCAAGTAATTTCGAAAATGTTGAATGATTTTGTTTCCATTACTTGTAAAATCGAAACGTTTCGACTGTTTCGACGGAAACGTTTAGAAACTTTGAACTATGGTTACAACTTACACGTTATATAAGAAATAAATGTATTATAACAGTCTAGGGAATAAGTGAATTCAAATTCACTATTTAGTGGGTCTACAATACAACAAAATACAAATAGAATTGTGGACCGTGGAATAAAACGTATTTTCCTCTTAAATGAAGACACAATCAGTGAAATGATTTGACCCACGACCAGGAGTGGGCCCCACAAAATATCCACGTCACAATTACATTCAGCTAGCTGGAGATTAAATTTTTTATTCCAAATTCAGTCCTGACTCCTGATTGGTACTGTGCAAGCATTTTTTTTCTTTGTCATTTTAGAAATGATGAAAGAGTGACAAATTATTAAAAATGATGCATTTTCGAACAAAAAAATTGGTGAAATGGAATGACTAATTGGAATTAGGAAATTTAATGAATTTTGTGGATATAAAAATATATTTAATGGCAATTTTGGTAATTAATAATTCCTTAAAATATTAAATACAAATAAAACTGTGCTTCAATGTCAGACTCAGCCAAGTAATAAGGGTTTAAGCATAGCCTTCTTCTTCATCTCTTCACAGCTGAACTAAGGTTTTTCTGACCTATACATGCACATTTCCATCTCTATATCTCCTCCACGCCATGTCTCTCCGCCGCCTACTCCTCATCCGCCGCTACTCCTCCTCCACCTCTACCCCTAATCCTTACCCCTTCTTCAATTCTCCTCAAACCCCAGACACCCCTAATCACAGCTATAGCTCCCCCAATCTCAATCACCAATTCCCTAATCCTAACCCTAATTTCTCCGCCCCCAATCAATTCCAATCCCCCATTTCCGGTGCACCAAATTACCACCACAGCCCCGCCGCCCCGCCCCCAATTCACCAAATTACCACCACAGTCCTCAGTATCCGACCTCCGGCAATTACAATTCCACCTTCGCCGCCGCCGCCAATCCGTCGAATTATCACAACCACCATTTCTCCAATTCCACCGCCACTTCAGCCGATACATCAAATTACCAGCAAAACCCCCAGTTCGCCTCCAATGTAAGCCCTAATTATCAAAACCCCCACTTTTCCACCTACAATGCCACCCCCTCCACTCCCTTTGTCAGTCAACGTTCATACGGCTTCTCCTCGGCAGAAGAAGCTGCGGCGGAGTGCCGCCGTCGCAAGAGGAGACTCAGAATCGAACCACCCCTATATGCCCTCCGCCCTAACCCTCAAGCCCCTCCCCTCAATGCAAACAACCCCGATAAGCCCCGCCTCCCTGAATCCACCTCCGCCCTCATCGGCCTCCGCCTCAACCTCCACAACCGTGTCCAATCCCTCATCCGTGCCGGCGATCTAGACTCTGCCTCCTACGTGGCTCGTCAATCCGTTTTCCAGTCCATTCGACCCACTGTCTTCACTTGCAACGCAATCATTGCAGCCATGTATCGTGCCAAGCGGTATGACGATGCGAAAGCTTTGTTTCAATATTTTTTCCGCCAGTTCAATATTATTCCGGATATTGTTTCGTATAATAATCTGATTGTCGCTCACTGTGAGTCCAATGAGATTGAGAATGCATTGAAGGCTTATGAGTATATACTTGAGAATGCACCCTATAGTCCATCATCTGTAACTTATTGCCATTTAACGAAAGGCCTCATTGATGCGGGGCGGATGAATGATGCCGTAGATTTGCTCCGTGAGATGTTGCATAAAGTCCACGGTGCGGATTGTTTGGTTTATAACAATGTGATTCTCGGTTTTTTTAATTTGGGCAATTTGGAGAAGGCTAATGAATTGTTTGACGAGTTGAAAGAGCGTTGCACGGTTTATGATGGGGTAGTTTTTATGGATTGGTTTTTCAATCAAGGTAAACCAATGGAGGCAATGGAGTCTTACAGAATCTAATGTCTATGAATTACAGAATGGTGCCTGCAACACGAAACGTTTTGTTGGAAATACTGTTGAAACACGGGAAGAAAAAATAGGCGTGGGATTTGTTCCACGACATGTTGGATGATCACACGCCGCCCACTTTTCAGGCAGTGATTCAGACACGTTTAATATGATGGTAAACGAGTACTTTAAGGAAGGAAAGATTGAAGAGGCTATCGATGTTTTCAAAAGGGCCGGAAAAGGAGTCAAGTCAAAGCCTTTCCAAATGGATGTGGCTGGTTTTAGTAATATGATTTCGAGACTTTCTGAACTTGATATGATGGATGAAGCAGAGATTTACTATAAGCAGTTGTGTGATAAGTCGTTGTCTCCGGATGTTAATACGTACAAAACATTGATAGACTCGTATATTAAGGTCGATAATGTTGTTAATATGATTTAAAAGTATTCAAAGATGGTTGAGGTAGGTTTGAGGGTTATTCCTCCTTATGCTAATAAGTAGTTTGGGTATTTAGTTGAGAAGGGAAAGGCTTGTGATTGCTTGCGAATTTTGTCGAAAATGGTTGACAAAGAACCAAAACCCGATGTCACTACTTACGATATTATGATAAGGGGTCTAGTCGGGGAAGGTAATTTCAATGCAACTGCAAATTTGCTAAGAGATATGATGGATCATAGTATTGGATTTACTGTGTCGCTTAGAGAATTCGTTTGGATGTTTTTGAGAGACAAGGGCGACGAATTGAGATTGAGAATGTTTTGAATACGTCTTCGAGGAAGAATTACACAGGGTCGTGGGATCCACCGAGGGTATCATCTTATGACACTCAATTTGGTGGACAAACACATCAATCTCAGCCCATATCGGAGCAGGAACAAGTATTGCCTCGTGTGGCAGGTCAAAGTGCCTTTTAAAACTATACGTCGATGATTAAGGCCATCGTCCATCGAGTGTACCTGGATTTTGGTGAGGAAAATGAAAACGAAAATGAGAAGGTCAATGATATAAAGCATAAAGCAGAAGGAAATTCCTTGCTAAACTCCGAGAAGGGTAAATGTGCAATTGGTATTTCCTGGATTCATTAAGGTATATATTAATCTTACAGTATATTCACTCCACAAAGACAATGAAGTTATTTAAATATGATTATTTCAAAGTTCTTTAAGGATTCCTGAATGTTAACGGTCATAGGTTGCGTTCTTAGCTCTAAGAATTTGCGGCATAATTCTTGCATTGGACGTGATGGGTGTATCATTATATCTGTAATTCATCAGTATAATTATTGAAGTTTTTTCTAGTAATAATAATTATGTCATTAAGCTATATTTCTGATTTCTGTTGATTGTAAATATTTCTTCAGTTAGGCAGTTCTTTTGTCTGTACGTATATGTTTCGTTCCTAAAACAGGAGTGATCTTCTGCACACGTGTTTGTGTACGTCTTTGGAGAAAAATCGTAAAATGGTATGAGCTAGTGAGGATAGTCTCTTTAGAATGATTGGATATTTGAGTCATTGCTATAGTATGTTTTGAGTTTGAAAAATCTGAATTACAGATAGTTTGTCTTTGGTTTTGGTAAGTTTCTATAGTGTTCGATATCAAGTAGTTTATAGCGGAACGAATTACAAGTTCGTGATCGCTGGCAAAGATGTTGATGACCCAGAGAAGTTATTTCGGGCACTTATATATGTTGAAAATTCGAGACCGATAGTTAAAAAACTCATTACATTTGTTCGTCAAGAAGTTTAGAGGGGTTTAGGGTTTCAATTTGTGAAATTAATTTCATTTTATTTGTTGAATGCGATTCATGTTATTCAACGATTTTGTCCATAGGTTCATCATCGGGTCGACACATTCTTCACTCGAGAAAAATCATGTCCATTTCAACCCACATAGACATCAATAATCTTGTTAATTTGTTTCTTGATTCCAACAATTCCATTACAAAAATTCCAAATGGAACTTTGTCTGAATCATAGACAAGTTGATATGATCTGCAGCACATTTACATGTACTTTGACATGCTTACAATCTCTTTTGAGAGACCAAAACTCAAACCCTTTATGAACTATATATACATTTCATTCACCACAAACAATTGCAAAAAATAACAAAACTGTGAGAACAACCCATCATAGGTAAAAACTTCAATAACCCATAACTTCTGATGTTAAACCCAATAAAGGCTCCAAAGCACTCACATCAAACTTTCTTGCAAACAGATAACAAACCGTTGTGTTCCCGTTATTATACGAGCACAACGTGCCATTATTCCTCAACGACCCAATAAACCCTTCTGTTATATTGACACCACCGAAAGTTGCCGGATGTGGGCCCATCAACGACCAATCGACATAAGTAACCGATCGATTTGCATTAAGTGGGCCATAGAATTTTCGTAAAAAAGTTGGAATATAATGCTCGTCGGGATAGCAAGAAGGCTTACAGTACTTTTTGAAGAGGTTGTAATAATATGTGTCAGCAACTATTTTGACAGCTAAAGATCGGTGCATTTCGAACCATTGAGATCCTTTTCTCCAGTCAGAGAGTTTGATGTCGGGTTTCATCCGACGGCTGTAACGGCCCCGGCCGTAACGAGATGGATCGTCATATGAATCGACGAAACTGTGGTCAGATTGGGTGAGGTATTTGTAGACGGCTGGGAAATTGTATATTGGGATACAACTTTCTGATAAGAGGACAAATCGGTCATTTGAGAAGTCGAGAAGGGCGTTGGCTAAAAGACGTCTCTCTGCATCAACCAGTGATACTGATCCCCATTCGACGCGCTGCAAAAGTTGAACAATGTTTATTCATGAGGGTAAGATTGGAAAAAACGAGTGATATCTAAATGGCCATAAACCCGACCCCCAATATATTCAGAAACACAATACTCAAAATGAACAAAAAAGTGATTTTTAAAGCACTTGCCCACAACAAGTAATCCAACCAAACACGATCACATCACATCACGTCAAAATGATTGTGATATACCAGAATACCAAGTCTCAAGGGCGCCTAAAAATTACTCATGTTACTTCAATTTTTAGTTATCCTAGAACTTTATTATAGAAACTTGGTTTGTGGAGGATTAGCTTTAAGAAGAAATGTCTAAGATGATGGTTCTAAGTTCTAAATCTCATCATTTAGCATCAAGTTACCTTATACAACTTGGTTCCTCATTCAAAAGAAACAGAGGAAAACTAGTTATGAGACAACTGATGATAAAAACCGTACATTTTCGCTTTACGCTGCATATCAACATAGAAACTGAAAACCCCTGTTACTAAACTGTCCTATGAAGAGTAAATTTGAGGACTTCCAACTCTATAAGCTTAATTATCACATAAAAAATCAGATATTCCCCTAATTATAACCAATAAAGTTCTGATTCATAGGCAATTTGGATCTCCAAAATCACATCAATGTTAAATCCATGTTGGCCTGGTCTAACATATATTTCTTAACACCTGCATCTATTTTAACGGAGAAAAAAAAAAAGCCAAAAATTCACCATACAATTCCATCATTCTATTATTATTATATCACATTTCTTTCTAATGAATGCCAACAATAGTTCTAGTCAGGATAATAAAACAAGAGATACTTCATGGCTTGATCCATTCATCAGATTCTAAATAAAATCTCAAAATTAATCACACAAATCAGTCAATCTAAGAACCAAGAACATAAACACCATCTTTACGAACAAAACACCAACAATTATCTAGATTAAGAGCTTAAAGTAACTAGAAATCAACAAAAGCACAATTTGTCATCTACAAAGAACATATAGAACCATCGTTGCGCAAAATTTATACCTGACTTGGGATTTGCCTTCCATAAAAAACCGAAGTATTCGCCACATCGAGTTCATTCACCGGAAAAGCATGAACATAAATCGAATACTTATCAACGTCCTGGCCCTTAAAGAACCTCTCCCACAACGGCAACAATGGCAAAGGCCCTCGAGTCATGAACATAAACGCCACCCTCGAGACTCGCCTAAACGGAAAATCCTCCTTCTGAGGAACCAATGAAGCCCTCCATAACAACTCATCATCATTCATCTTATGACTCAAATTTCGAGGCCTAATAAAACTCTCCATACTCAAACATTCCTCTTTTTCACAAGTTACTATTGTTTTCTCACTATCAGGGCTAAATTGCTCTGTATCTAAATACCCAGTTTTGAAATCAAACTGATCACTCTGGAAAGTAAAGTACCTATCAATGTGTGAACTAGAAACTAGCCCTATAATTACACCCACAACAAAAATTATCAAAATTGAGATCAATTTCATCAAACTGATCGATGAATCTGAAACTGATATGTGAACGGGAACATCTTCTTTCTCCCTATTTCTCACCATTTTTGTTTTCTACTTTTTTACTCTCTTCTGCAAAATTTAAATAATCTTGTTGATTGTTCACAATAAATGCTACCTAGCGATAAGGAAAAACTAGCAGGGGTATTGTTTTTGATTTTTTTGGGAATGATGTCAAGAACCCACAATCAGCATCAACAAAATCCAAAATCCCACTTAAATAAAACTCAAAAAAATTGAAAAGCAAAAAAACCCACCTCACGAAATTGAGTGAAAATCAAACAGAGGTCATAGTGCATGAGAATTTGAATCAAGGGTTCACCAGAAACGGAAACATGGGCTGTATTTTCAAAATTCAAATTCGTTTCACAGACTTGGTAAAAAAAAAAAAAAAGTGGATCAAGAAATTACCCAAAAGAAAATAATCTGAAAAGAGAAGGGATTAAATGAAAATTAAAAGGGTACTTGGAACATTAATGGGGGTACGAAAAGAATCTGAATTTTTGGTATTTTGTTTAGGGTAAATCAGATGAAATGTACAGTATAAGGAGCAGAAGATCTTTTTTTGGGATTTTGCTTATCTAAGTATGCATTTAGTTTGTGATCTTATGTAGTAATAATACTATATAGTGTGAAAATTACTCGATTTGGAGGCGGCAGTTACAAAGTATAAATGAAATTTGTGATCTTATTAGATTTTGTTGGTGAAATAAATCATAATTATGGGATTTAAGTGCTAACCAAAGTGGGATAGTGGATCAAACCCAAAAATAATTGGTGGGGTTAGTCAATTTCATTTCATCGTAGAAAAAAAGGGAATAAAAAAACACGTGTTATATAATTGAATTTATTTCACAATTGTTTTTTGAAGAATATTAGAATCTCTAATCGAACCTTACAAGATATTGAGCCCATTCTATTTATATTAACAAATACATTTTGAGAAGACCAACAAATATTTACAAAATATGAAACATTTTTTAGTCCATTAATATAACAAAAAGCCCATATTAAAGCCATGAAACTTACGGCATAAGCCCAATGATATATTAGACAGATAAAATATAAATAGCTATTTCCATTTTCATTCATTATGCTGGACTTTTTCTGTTAAATATGGATTTAAAATTGATTGGACCATCACAAAGGCACCAAGAAATATAACCGAAATGGACTCAATGTGACATAGCCGGCATAAGCCCGAGCCCGAGCCCATTTGAAATAAAGCTCACGAGTTTATTTTTTTATATTTTTATTAATAAATATATTAAATAATTAATAAAAGAAATTATAAAACTTCAAAATTCAAAATTTCCCTCGTATAACCTTAGGTTTGCAAGCCGGGCTCAAATCTAGCTCCTATAATAAGGTTTAAGCTCGAGCGTCGCCCAAACTCGGCTCATTCTTATCAAATAAATCAAATGATCAATATTTCACTTGTTATAACATAATAAATAAATAACATGGACTACATTTTTTGAAAATGCATACATTTATTATAAATTCAGTATCAATATATTTCATTTTCTATTTTTTGATTAAAAAAAATTGGAGTATTATATGAAATACACATTTAGACTATGATAATGATCCTACCCTAAAGTCAAAATCTTGATACACCTAAAAATCATACCAAATACATGAAGACTTTGAAATGGAATTGTCAAAACATGTGCTTATACATCCATGACGAAAACATATAATTTTGGATCAATAAATTTACATATGTATATAATACATATATCTTAAGTACAAAAATGTTGAAATTATGCCTACATATTAAAAATACCCATATACAAATGTGCAATTATAGTTATTTTATAATCACATCATTTATTTATAATCATAAAGTTACAAAAATTAATAATAAAATGCGGATCTGAGCTATGACAAACCCAAGCTTTTATTACCCCTCTTTCCAATAATAGTTTTTATGTTAATTTAAAGACTAACGAGAGAATAATATTGGTTTAAAGCGAACAAATTTAAATAAAATTATAATTTTATCACTAGAATAGTAGCTTTTAATTAATTTGAACACACCTTGACCTTGTGGTTCCTCCTTAAGAACAAACTCATATAATTTGGTTATACACTCACAAAAACTTAATTAAATAAAATGTAAATTTTAAATATTAGTTGTGTAATAATTTATTTATATTTTTTTTGTCTATGTTATAACGTGGAATAAAAACAACAAAGTGGGAGGAAAAAAACAAGAAAGTTAGTAACATAATTTGTACTGAGGTTGCTTGATTCTCTTGAGTTTCTTTACTAACTAATTTTTAATTAAATAAATTGTCGTACTTTTTATTAAAGTGAATTAAATAATGAATTAATAATAATAGGGAACCTATACTAAATACCTAACTTTCACGTAAAGTAAAAATAAGAACTTTGAATCTAATTCTTATTCAACTTTTATCCTTTATAGGATAGGGTTCTCGTGATCTGGACTACGTTTCAACGTATTAAAGTTTCGATATTAAATATATATTAAAATTTGAAGTTTCAAGATTTTACGCATCTTAAAATAAAATCCCATTATCATATATATATATATATATATATCGGTTATTTAATGATGTTCAAATTGTAATTATGCTAGGATCGGAGATATATAAACCCCCCGCATGTTAGATAATTAATTCAAGTGTGTGTAAAAAAAATATTTACGCTTATTTGTTTCCTAAATTTCTCTCTATATTTTTCTTCTCGAGCATTTGAATTTTTAATAATTTAATTCAATGGAAAAATTAAAAGACGTATTTCGCGTTAATTTATATAATAGTTATGTTACATAACATTTTTTATATTGAATTAATTTTCAAGCATGTACTATAATTTTGATAAGCAATCACTTTCATTAATTTATGTTATGTATTTATTACATTCATATTTTTTAAGTTAAGAGTCTGTAAAGAGTTTATAATATTAAAGTGGCGGTATTATTTTTAGCAAATAGCAAGTCTTGAAATAATAATTATTCATGTAATAGAAATTTTAAATCTAATTTTTGTGTATTTATGTTTATAAAATTCTTAAATATGAAGTACATAATTAGATATTGAGTCCTAATAGCTTTCACGGGATGAATATGAAAGGGCCAAATTTTACCAAATCTATTTAAATCTATCAGTTTCTTTTTCCTAAGCAAAAAGGGATATCATGTGAAATAGTCTTCCCAAGTAGTAAAGATAGTTGGGCTTTCAATTTATTAAATTTCGTTATCTTTATAAATTTTGATATAATTAATTTACGAAAATTTTAGTGAAATTCCGAGGATATTTAAGCCTTTTATTTTGATTTTAAACAAATTATGAATTTTTTTAGAAATGCTTGAAATGTTTTTAAAAATATTTGAATAATTTAAGTATTTATGCATCATCATTATATCTATTGTTGCGTGCTTCAATAAATTATGCAAATAACTTGAATAATAATAACTATCAAAATGTCTAAATTGTCAAAATATAAGTACCCCTTAATTTGTGGTTAAAGTTTAAATTAGCACAATTAATTAAATGTGGCTCAATTTGAACCATAAACACAATGTTAATATTTATTTAGCCTATTTAAAACCCTTGTTATGGTTGTTATGTGTCACATGGTGTAGTAAATGTTTGTTGATTACAATATAAAAAATAATTATTTCCTCCCCAATTAATTATCAAGTATTTTTCACTACATATTTAAGATTTAAAAAAATAAATATAATTTTTTTATATAGAAATGAAATCATTCTTCCTTTAAAATAAATTGACGTTTAGGATTATAGTATTTATTTAACAAGTACAAATTTAAATCATTTGTGTATTGAACATTAAATTTAAACTTGAATTAGGGTCATAAATCACATGGAGATTGGACTTTGGATTGAGTTAGGCCTAAGTCACATCCTCCCAATTAATTTTATTTAAATCTATTTTTAAAATTTACATCTAAAGTGCAAATATTAAAATATAAATATCGGTTAAAACGTACACAGATGCTTAATCCCTAGTTCTAAGTCGGTATTGACACACAAATAGGGTTATGTGATTCTAACTTGGAGTAAAGCTTATAGAGTCGATTCAGTATACACCGTTGATATTCAGTTATATAATGTAAAAAATGACTAAATTATCAAAATTTTATAAGACGATTTGTGAATATTAAAATAATTTCTTTTTGGTTTGTTTGATACTATGTTTTATGGTTAAAATTGAAGAATTTGAAATATGACTCAACTCATTAATATTAAAAATAAATAAATATTATATTAAAAATTGTTAAAGAGTCGGTGGGAAATATTATATATAATACATAACATATTAGGTAAATATTAAAAATTGATATATGGCATAACTCCTTAATATTATATTATGGGTAACTTTTTCCAATATGTAACTAAATTAATAATAAATATAAATAATGGGAAATTAGAATACAATTAAGCCTTCATAAAAAAAAATTAGAATACAATTAAGCCAGAAAAGTCGGCGGGAAAGATTTTCATGGACGCCATTGAAGCTTAAAGGTATCCCCATTGCTTTCATCTTTCATCATCAATCACTCCTCTCCTCCTCTTTCCATACACATACATACATACATATACATATACGTATCTATATATACGAATTTACAGTTTGAGTTCCAGTGGATTGTTGAAACTGTTCGGTTTAATTGATTTGTTTTGTGAAGTAATCAGTTTAATTTATGGATCATCGTGATGATAGTATTAGTAGTAATGATAGTAATTATAACTATATTGAAGGAGATATAGAGCACGACGGAGATTCATGGCCGGAAATGGCGTTTGAAAGAAGAGACAGCCATACGCTGTCGTTTTCGGAGAGGGAAAACGGCTGCTTCAGAGAGCCTTTGCTGAAATCGAAGAGCAGAATCAACACCACTTCTCAGATTGCCATTGTTGGCGCCAAAGTTTATCCCATCGAAAGCCTCGATTATGAGTATGATTTTGAATTTTCTTATTTATTCTGTTATTAATTGCATCATAATTGTAGCATTTTGCTGCTGATTGTTTTAGTAATTTTTTTTTAAAAAGTCATTGCTTTCGCACCTGGTTTTTTATGTGATTTTTGTTGAAATTGTTTGGACACAAATAGAGGTTATACAATTAAGAATATGAATTTAAATTGTAGGATTTATGTATTTCTTCTTTAATATTATCATGTTGTTGATTTTTTGATATTTCACATTATTATTGAAATTCCATCATCTTTTTTTTGTCTTTTTGGCATTTTGTGGTGATTATTTTAGTTATTGTATACGGATTTAGATTGTTTTTGGATTTGTTTTTATATGCTTTTTGTATAAACTGTTTGCATACATCAATAAATGTTAAAGAATCACCCCCTATTTGTTAAATTTTGTTTTTGTGCTTGTGTGATTTTTATTTTACAATTTAATTGTAGGATTTCTAATTTTTGTTCATTAATATTATTTTGTTGATTTGTCTATACTTCAATTTGCAGGCTTATTGAAAATGAACTCATTAAACAGGACTGGAGGTCTAGGAACAGGATTCAAATTTTCCAGTATATATTCCTCAAATGGACACTTTGTCTTCTCATTGGGTTATTCACAGGCCTTGTTGGCTTCTTCAATAATCTTGCAGTCGAAAACATTGCCGGTTTCAAGCTTCTGCTCACTAGCAATTTGATGCTTAAGCATAAGTAAACCCAACTCCGATTAGGACAAAAAATTATTTCAAATTCATATCAAACTAAATATTATCCTTTGGAAAGCATAACTACTTGAGTTTTCGAATTATATACTAATGAAATGTATTTATTCCAGTGCAGGTATTTTCAGGCTTTTGTAACTTTTGCCGGTCTTAATTTGATACTCGCAGTTTGTGCTGCAGTGCTTTGTGCTTTTGTTGCCCCTGCAGCAGCCGGGTCCGGAATACCCGAAGTGAAAGCCTATCTTAATGGTGTAGATGCTCACTCCATTTTGGCTCCTAGTACCCTTTTCGTCAAGGTATACATTTTGGCACTCTACTGAATGAATGAGTCAAACTCAACATATTTTCTTGGCTGGAAAAAGATTTATCAGTTAAGGGAGTGAATGGTTTGATAAAAAACCAAAACAAGTACAATTTTTAGGTATAAAATCTGGTTCAGTATTCGGATTAGAGTGTTTAAAATTTTGGCATGTGGTTTCTGTTTTAGATGTGTCATATATGCATGTATATAACTAATGTACACAACCATGTTATGCATCTAAGATAGATCGTGAAGAGAGTTTGGAATATGATTCTATATCTAGGCTATACCATGGGGATCATACTTATGTATCGCATTAGATATTTCATCAAGTTATTTTAAAAATTTGAGTTCTTTTGAACATCTTAGATAATTATTTCCTTTCATTTTGCTACAAAAATTCATAAGGGATCTCGAGGAACCATATAAATGTATTATCCTACCTGCTTTTACTTTCAAAAGAAAAAATGTCTCCTCATTCTCATATATATTCAAACTTTTGAAGATTCTTGGTTCTATTTTTGGAGTTGCTGCTGGATTTGTGGTTGGTAAGGAAGGACCTATGGTGCACACCGGTGCCTGCATAGCAAATTTACTTGGACAAGGAGGGTCTCGCAAGTATCGTTTGACTTGGAAATGGCTGAGATACTTTAAAAATGATCGAGATCGAAGAGATTTGATTACCTGTGGTGCAGCTGCTGGTGTGGCTGCTGCTTTCCGAGCCCCCGTTGGTGGTGTTCTCTTTGCTCTTGAAGAAGCAGCCTCATGGTATCTTTCCTTCTCTTCAATCTTCCCTCTTTTTCACAAAATTTTTGAAAATATGTTGAATTCACACAGATATGCAGTTTATTGAATTTAATTTATCGATGTTTTGCGAGTATGCCTCCTTGAAATCTATCTTTTTCTGTAAGTTTCGTTTGTAACATAAAAAATATAATTTTCACTCTATACCCTGCCTACTGATCTAGTTGATTGCTCTTGTATTTAGTGTCCTTCATGAGCAATTTCTCCCGGTGGGCTCAGTTTAAATGGACTGTATTTTCCCGATAAAGCTTCTAAATGAAAAAAAAACAAGATAATTTCGTGAACTTACTGATTTAATGTATTTTATTAGGCACAGCATCTTTTAGTTAAGGATAATTGTTTACATGGCTGTTCTCTGTACCAAAATATTAGATGAACTTTCATTTATTCCATTCTGAATCTTTTAAACTACATGTTTTAGGTGGCGAAGTGCTCTTCTTTGGAGAACGTTCTTCACAACCGCTGTTGTTGCAGTGGTCTTAAGAAGTCTCATACAATTTTGTCGGAATGGAAACTGTGGACTGTTTGGACAAGGAGGTCTAATCATGTTTGACGTAAATTCAGCAGTCCCTGCTTATAACACTGCAGATCTGCTTGCTGTTGTATTTATCGGCGTTTTCGGGGGCATTTTTGGCAGCCTTTACAATTATCTCGTGGACAAGGTCCTGAGGACATATAGCATCATCAACGAGTATGTCTTCTCCTTCTTTTATGTATTACAGACACCTTCTGCATGAGATCCTAATAAACGAAAAATATACCATAACTTTTCATGGTTTGTAATTTGCAAAATCTCAGGGCTCATTGTGATTATCCAATAATCGAAGTATGACAATGTAGTTGTATTTGTATCTGATACCTCGACCTTTTTTTTGACAACTTTTTTGTAGGAGAGGACGTGGTTTCAAGGTTCTACTTGTCATCATTATTTCCCTTCTAACCTCTTGTTGCGCCTATGGCCTTCCTTCGTTGTCACAATGCATTCCATGCCCAATCGGGATGGATGTCGAGGAGTGCCCCACCAAAAACCGCTCTGGCAACTACAAAAACTTCCAGTGCCAGCCTGGACATTACAACGATCTCGCCTCCCTTTTCCTCAACACGAACGAGGATGCCATTCGAAATCTACTTAGTTCAATAGACAAAAACGATTTTAACATCTCCACGTTATTCATCTTCTTTGCTTCTATATACTTGCTCGGTATCATTACCTATGGAATTGCTGTTCCTTCGGGACTCTTTATACCCGTCATACTCGCGGGGGCCACGTATGGCCGGCTTGTAGGAAAACTCTTGGGGGCTATTTCCAGTCTTGACGTTGGCCTTTTTGCCCTTCTTGGAGCCGCTTCGTTTCTAGGTGGGACTATGAGAATGACTGTATCTATATGTGTTATAATACTCGAGCTCACTAATGATCTGTTAATGCTACCTCTAGTCATGCTTGTGCTTCTCATTTCAAAATCCGTGGCTGATAGTTTTAACAAGGGCGTTTACGACCAAATCGTGGAGATGAAGGGTTTGCCCTTCATGGAGGCTCATGCTGAACCGTACATGCGCCATCTCGTGGCCGGGGACGTGTGTTCTGGACCGTTGATTATGTTCTCTGGTGTTGAGAAAGTGGGAACAATATTTCAAGCTTTGAAAATGACTCGACATAATGGGTTTCCAGTCGTTGATGAGATTGATGCACCGGAGTTATGTGGGCTGGTTTTGAGGTCACATCTACTGGTTCTGCTGAAAAGGAAGACCTTTAAGAAGAATAAGGTGCTGTTTGGATCGGAGATTTTGAGGACGTTTCATGCGTTTGATTTTGCTAAGGCTGGATCAGGAAAGGGGCTTAAGGTTGAGGATCTGGATTTGAGTGACGAGGAAATGGAGATGTATGTGGATATACATCCAATCACAAATACATCTCCATACACTGTACTGGAAACAATGTCTCTTGCCAAAGCTGCTGTCCTCTTTCGAGAACTTGGACTCAGACACCTTTGTGTGGTTCCAAAGACACCCGGGGTAAGAAAATCGATCTTTTTCTCCTTATTGATTAGACGAGTAAATTACATTGCAACTTAGATATGAGTGTTATATTGGTATGAAAAAGGATACTGGCAATTTCATGACTACTTTTAGCAATTCATTATCGAAAGGAAAATCGTTGTAGAGGACTAGAAATGCCTCATATCATAATCTAGGGGACTAAAATATGTAAGTTTTTATAACATATTTTTCTCTTTGATGATGATTTACAGAGACCTCCCATTGTCGGGATCTTGACAAGGCACGACTTCATGCCGGAGCATGTTTTGGGACTGTACCCTGAATTCAGTACAAGTCATCAACATAAATAGCCACTGTGGATGGTCAATTATTGTATTAGATATTCAAGGAATAATAAAAGAAATTATTCTTAAATACCTTAAATTTATGATTAATTAAATGGATATTTTTCAGTGTTGAACTAAAATAATAAGGATTAATGAGATTCCACCTATTCTTGGGAATTATAAACTAAGGGCAAAATACTGCATAAAAAATTTGTGTAGGGCTAATTTGAAAATAATAAATGTATTGTGGCCAAGAATATAAAAAACTACAAATATTGTGGCTATAAACTAAGGTCAAATTATAGAATTTAAATTTTGTATAGAGCTAATTTGGAAATATAAAAAGATTATGGCCAAGAATGTGAAACTACAAATAATATTGTGGTACCCGGCAATTGTGGCCAAATATTGTGAAGAAATTGTGGCTGTCAAATTAAGCTTTTTATTTAACTAAATAAATTAGATATAGAAATAATAAATTGTAGAATGCATGTCTAACTTAGTGATGTCAAATGGGCCGGGATGGGCCTGTCCAAGCCCATAATGGCCCGGCCTAGACACACGATGGGCCAGCCCGCCAAAGTTTTCTCCTGGGCCGGTCCAGGCCCACCATGGGCCGGCCCATGGTGTGCCCCATTTAAATTTTTTTGTGGACTTAGGGCGGCCCGGACGTATAATTTTTTATGAAAAATATATATTTTTCGTTTGTATATTAAATATTTAATAAACAAGATGCATATTTCATTCTCAATTTCTCATTTGACCAAGCTAACCCATTCCCCCTCTTTAGAGCATTTTGAGGGAGCCTTGGCCCCCTCAAAACTTGCAATTAGCTTTTACCATTGAACTAAAGATATATTGTGATACGTATAATCCCATGGCAATGTTTGGTTTTATTTTGGAGGCCCTTTTGGCCAGAATTTATGACCAACAAGTGTTTGGATTGACATATTTTGATAAGAAAATAATTAAATTATTTGGACAAAAAAGTTTGTCTCCTTGGTCAAGCAAAAATCTGACAGTGGCCCCACTCATTCTTCAAACAAAAAAGAAAATGTAAGACATCTCTCTACTTCTCTCCACTTGCATAATATATATGTGTATATATATATATATATATTTATATATGTGTGTGTATATATATATAAAATAAGAAAACTTTAGATAAAAATGGAAATAAAAGAAAATTGGTTTCATAAATTGCTCAAATTTAAATAGAAGTGGACCGAATAAGTTGGAATGGATTAGTTGGAATGGATTAGTCATTAGTCAGAAAATTAATATATTGAAATTACTAAATACCAAGGTAATAATAATTCTATTAGATAAAATGTGGGCTGGGCTGGATCGATGTGGGTTGGGCTGGGCTGGCACAGCTTCATGAAATTTCGTGACCCGACCCATCAGACATTTAAGTTCATTACGATGCCATTGAAGCTCGTAATTATAACACTTTCCCATTCAGTCCATCAGACAACATTCACAAAAAACTTTGGCAACTGTAATAATCAAGCAACTTCCCCAATGTTTAAAAACATGAGAAATAAATAATAATACAAAGATTCAAAGCAATATATAGCAAAAAAAAGAAATTTTAAAAGAGACAACAAATTGATGACTTAGCCCTATTGCCATGAATGCTGCCCTCGAGGACGTGGACTGCACTGACTGGGCTGACCTCTCCAACACAAGAGCCAATTAGGATGTTGAGCAACACGACTTCTTCGTGTTCGTCTCTTGTGGGCCCACAACAAGAGTTTTCCCTTCTTTAATACCAGCAGGTGCAGGCTCATTAGACGACAACGACTTCTTACTAATGACCCGATATATTTCAGAAAGGATAGTCTGAAAAGACTTCTCTACATTGCTGGCTTCAAGTGCTGATGTCTCGATTAACGAAAGCCCTTCTTTTTCTGCAAAACTTTGAGCATCCTCTGTGTTTACAGCTCTAAGATGCTTGAGATCAGTTTTATTTCCTATAAGCATAATAACAATGTTGGAATCTGCATGGTCCCTCAGTTCTTTCAACCAACGACTCACGTTCTCAAATGTGGTTGGTTTTGTCACGTCGTACACAAGAAGAGCTCCTAACGCGCCACGGTAATATGCACTTGTTATGGCTCTGTACCTCTCTTGGCCCGCAGTGTCCCATATTTGAGCTTTTATGGTTCTTCCTTCAACCTATATACAAATGCATCAGGGATATAGATAAACGCACAAACGAGCAAATTGATTCAAAATTTTCTACTCTAAGGGTGTCTTTGGCGTGTGTGATTTGGATTTGAGGAGGGATTTGGAGGAAAGATTTGAAATGACGCCCAAAATGGAGTCATTTGAAATCCACCGTAGTTATGGAGAAAATAGGTCAAAGTGAATGACAAGGGATTTGAAATACATCGTAACATGAATTCATCCAAACGAACTTATATGGATTTGTCGATGAATTTGAAATCTATAGATTTCAAATCCTTCAATTCAAACACACCCTAAGAAAGTTCAACATGACAAGAAGATGAGAAGCCAGTCAGAAGGCGTCAATGGGAAGTAGCAGGAATGAATCAAGCGATAGATGAGTATTTACTAAGCTCACACAGACGCGACAAAAAAAATCTGCATGGTTCGACTGATATTGCCTGTGTCCAAGACCATACTAGAGATCCTATTGATTTCGGAGTTATTCATTACAACAAAGATAATCCCCAAATATATTTATAAGTATTCTGGGGCATCAACTACTATTGTAGAATGACCAAAATGACCTATTTTAAACTGGGATTGAAGACTTTTTTACAATACTTCCTTTTATTGGACTCACCATTTCATAACTAGAAAGTTAATTAACCTATCATTCTTTAAACTGCAAGCAGATATGAACAGGAAAAAAATCAATTTTATAGTACAAATCGAAGACGAATATTGAAATGTTCTTTTTTGGAAGCTTGAACTAATCAAAAAGTTTTCAGACACACCACTCTGTTAGTTGAATATTGAAATTCTCACTCCACTCTCACTCTCTCACACACACAGACAAACGAACTAGCAAAAAAAAAAAAAGAATGATCCTATTGATTCATAACTAATTGTTCTCTTTCCCCATTTTCCCCTTTCAAGAAAACAATATCGGACAACATAACAAAGAAAAGCCAATATGGATTTGCCACATTACTTCATGAATCTCAAATCTCCAATATGGTATAGTTGATCATTTGAAATTCCCGGTCTCACTCTCACACCCGCATAGAGAGACGAACTAGAAAAGAGTGATCCCATTAATTCATAACTAATCATTTTATTTCCTTACTTCCCCCTTTCAAGGACATAACATAAGGATGAACAATATAACAAAGAAAAGCCAATTGAGATTCGAACAATCTTAAAAACTTAACATACATGAATTTTCCAGACAAGGTATCATC
This sequence comes from Verbascum thapsus, assembly GCA_963669365.1. NCBI lineage: Eukaryota > Viridiplantae > Streptophyta > Magnoliopsida > Lamiales > Scrophulariaceae > Verbascum > Verbascum thapsus. Next base: position 5,473,324 of record OY770106.1, read on the forward strand.
AAGTTCATCCAATCATTACAATCTTAAGTTAAGCAATTATTTACAAATCAACAAACAACCAGAAACTCCACATCTCATAAATTCACACCATCATTTATTTCACCATTGCTCAAAGTGTTAAAATTAGTACACACTATAATAAACAAATCCACAAAACACCACCTCAATTAACATCAGATCTAGAATTCCAATAAGATCCACAACAAATCCATAACAAAAACACACAAATCCAGCATGCAACATCAAAATGGGGACAATTGATCCACCAACAGAAACAAACAAATTCAAAAACCTAACAAAAAATTCAGCACTTCCACTAATTACTCAATCAAAAACAAGGATTTTGGAACCTGAAGAGTCCTGGTAGCGAATTCAACGCCGATAGTGGATTTAGATTCCAAGCAAAACTCATTTCGAGTGAATCGCGATAGGAGGTTGGATTTACCAACACCAGAATCGCCGATTAAGACGATTTTAAACAAGTAATCGTACTCTTCGTCCGGTCTCCTCGCCATGATTGAACACCTGAGGAATCGGACGTTTCGAACTGAGAGAATTGAGTGTGTGCCAAAAAGTGTGCCAAAAATGGTGGGAGGGTTTTATTTATTTATTGAGAAAAAGATCAATTTTTATGTTATTTTATTTTTATTCGACGTAATACTTAATAGTTTTGTGTAAATGACCGGAATACCCTTTAAGTAAAATTTATATTGCCCTTTGAACATAAAATAGATATTATTTATTTAATAGAGAGAAAAGGAATTAAAAGTCAGAGAAATATAGTATAAAAGAATGTTTCTGCCAAAATTCGAACCCAAGAAATGATGAACAGTGGATAGAGTGAGCCCAAATCAGATTCTACCTGTCAAGATTTAGGTACAAATTTTTGGATTGGTTGGTGCAACTTTTCAAACTTAATATGTTATTTTCTTCTATCAATTTTTTTTAATATCTATTGTTCATATAATAGTTTTATCATAGAGTTGAATTAATTTGCTCTTATTATTAATTAATTAATTAATATATAGAATTCATTATACATTTGTGCATAGCACGAGGTTTCCTTCAAACCATACCATATATAATTTACTTATCTATAGTTTATGCATAAAAAGTAATTTCTATGATTTGAAAAAGAATTTATTATTATTATTATTAATATTTTTTGATATGAAAAGAAAGAAAAAAAAAAATCAGTGACATCCCCATAAACAAGGAACAACGAATGCAAAATCTTTTCATCTGTTGGCTCAATCAATTAGGAAGATATAATAAAAATAAAGTCAAAAAAATTCAATCCGCTTGATCAATTAAATATCTAATTAATTTTATCATTAATGAAAGATCTAATTTAATCATTGTAATGTGCTAAATAATTAGCATACTTATGGTAATCTTAAATAGAATTTTTTAATTACATATAAAAATCAATTTATTGGCCAATTTATATTCTGGAGTTTCCAGTAAAGGAGCCACCAATTTCGGAAAACATCAATTACAATAGAATTTTGCATAAAAGAGAAGAAAAGCTCTAATAGATTTAATAGCAAAATATAATAAGAAAATTTAAATTACTGTCACTTCTATATAATTAGTAAAATCAAAAATCAATAGAATTTTTATTGAGATTGATAAATATCTTCAAATTCTTTTAGGTACAAAAATTCATTTAAGGGAGACTTAGTAATTTTTTTAATTTCTAGTCATTATTTCTATTTTAATTAATAAATTAAGAAAGGATGGAAGTGAAATAAAAATCACAAAAAAATAATTAACATGGAAAAATAGTAGTACATATGGCGAAGGCCATATTATAATCATGAGAACAAGTCTTTGTGAATGTGCAATACATCATGTGAGAATATTGATGCAACCAATCCATTTAATGATTAAATTTTGTTTGTTAAAATTATAATGTTGAGATTAATTTTAGAATTTGAATATAATGGCAAATCAAAATTCCATGAAGTAGATTTTTTTTATTCCTTAGTCTCCCTATCTAAACACACTAAAATCTTCTACTTTTTAAAATTAGAAGTTGATTAGAAAGTTAGCATGTAGCTCACTATAACGTGTCAAACTATGTTCTAAGATTATATATAAGGATATTTTAATTATTTTTCACTTAAATAGAATTGAAATGTTATTATCAAGTTTATGTTGGAAAATTTATTATTTTCTGACGTCTGAAATTACAGACAGAGTAGAATCGTCCCAGTAAAAACGTTGATCAAGTTGTTGTACCCGTTAAATTTGACTCTTGGTTGTCATTTGTAACCGTCATGGTATTTATATTTTAATAAAACATTTCGGCAGTTACAGTGACAACATTATGTCAGAATTTAATTGTATTCAATTCTGTCTTTAATTCTGTACCTATTTATAGAGCCCCTACGAAATGTAATCGATGTTCCGAATATAGAAGACGTTCTATATTTATTTCTCTTTCGAGAGTTTGAGCAGTTAGTAAGGTTCGATGGTGTTCTTTCGTTTGGAGTGGTCCTACTAAAGAACTGAATTCGTTGTGTCTTGGAACACATTTGCACAACCCGTACCACTTGTAGCGGGATAATTTCGTATTAAGGAAAGAGCTCCTCTCGCCTCGAATATTCCTAATCTCAAAATTGTTTTTTTGTACGAAGTTTGTCCAATAGTTTATAGCCATCATTTTCGTTAAGTAATTCCGTGCATAGCACGGATTATATGCTAATAATAATAATACCAAATCGTGTAATTTTTCAAATATACAATTGAAGATCCACCATCAAATACAAATCTTAAAAGATATATGTTTAGTCAATAATAATAATTTTTGTAACTCCAATTTCTTAAACAATAAATATATCTAAATCTCGGGTTTAAACTATTATCATGGAATGATTCTGTTTGTTATAAATTATAAAGAATTTATAGTAATTTTTCCTTAAAAATAGAAACAGAATAACCACCCTATAATAATTCCACCCAATATTTTTTGGTTATTTGATAATTTCAGCAGCATTATACTGATCGTGAATTCTGGGGTGCCCAATTCGAAATCTTTTGTATAGGACAAATTTGAAAATATAAAAGTATTGTGGCGAAGAATATAAAAAAACTACAAATATTGTGGCTATAAACCAAGGTCAAATTGTAGAATTTAAATTTTGTATATAGCTAATTTGGAAATATAAAAAGATTGTGGCCAAGAATGTGAAACTACAAATATAAATTAGATAGAGATAGATTTCAATCTTTCCTTATATGATAAATTGCAGAATCCTTGTCTAACTCAATATTTATTATTTTATATTATACAATTTCTAGGGCTATTCCAAATTTCGATAGAGTCCAAATCTTATTATGTTTTGTTGGTTTTGAGAATTTTTCCATATAATGCTAAAGATTTTTCTCACAGCATATTATGAGAAGATCTTGTGTATGCTTTTAATTGCGTAAGACCTAATTATGGCTGAAATCGAAATCGTGAAAGATGAATTGGGTTCTGTGAAAAGAAGACGTCTTGTGACGTACGACGATATTCCGGCATGGATTTTAATGGAAGTGCTGATTACGATGCCATTGAAGCTCGTAATTAGGTCTAAACTTGTTTCGAAGCATTGGCTCTCGGTAATCTCACACCCTTCTTTTGCGTTAACGTATACTTTACGTCCCTCAAAGTCGTCAATATTGCAACCTTGGACTTTTATTTACATCAATATGTATGTCGAGGGTTCTCAAGATTGGGATTTTTCTAGTGATCAATTGCCATTGTTAGGAGATATATATTCTAGGCATATCACACTACCAAGTTTGCATGTTCTTCGATGCCCGTCTGCTCAAAACCTAGACGAAAGATTACAAGATTCTCGGAGTAAGCAATGGTTTGGTATTATATGGATGGTGTAAGGGACAATGTGTCGAGAATTATAGCATATGCAACCCTATCACTAAGCAATGGATCACCCTTCCTCCTCATGGAAATCCCTTAGATATTGTTAGTAATGGTTTTGTCACTCGAGTCGAAAATGGCATCCTTACAAGTTACCGAGTGGTACGTTTGGACTCACTTTTTAGGAAGAGGAATAGGAGTAGTACATTTGAAGTATTTGTCTCAGAGATTGGTGAATGGAAGGAGTTTGATGTGTATATTGACCAAGAAATTCAATCTGTGAGGTACAGGATCTATATTTCTTTTAACGAAATTTCGCACTGGATTACAAATAAACATATATTGGCATATGATCCTTACCATAGCCCTCACAAATCGCGCATCATTGCATTGCCCGATGAGGTTCTCAACTCGCGCATTACCGATGTTGTTCACTTGAGAACCTTTGATACACCACATATCGATGTGTTTCAAGGACGGTTGAGATACTTGAAAATAACCGGTGCGTTTCAAGGTATTCATTACTCACATGGATTCGCTAGTATTAGTGTTTGGGTTCTAAACGATTATAGTACTGGAGATTGGTTTCTGCAACATAGTATCGACTCTTCAGACATCCTATATGATAGTTTTTTACAGGGCAAACAATTGTCTTTAAAACCAATATCATTCCATCCATTTGATGGGGACATAGTGTATTTTGGATATGGAAGTATTTTAGTCTCTTATAACCTCAAAACCCGGAAAATGGAAGCTGATCTAAGTCCGATAATCTTCGAAGATGACTGGCTATGTTGGTCTGCGACCTTTTTGTTTGTGGTTCCACCATGGCCTGTACATATCCCACACCCACAGCCCTTTTCTCTTAAATAAATTTAGTCACTTATTTTCAAGGTTATGAATTATGCTGGAATACATTTTCACTTCTGTTCTTGAACACGATTTTTATTGGAAGTTTAGTGGTAATTAGCTTTATTTCATTTTTTATTTATTAACTATTATTGGGGTTCTTCTTTCCATTCCGGAATAATAATGTGGTTTTCTTTTCAGTTTAAAGTTTTTCATATGTAGATAATGTGGACTATAAGTTGTTAAATATTTTTAGTCAAATTCTTTGGACATGTTTGGTTTTGTTTTGAATTTGATTTGGGCCAATATTTTGGCCAATTAGTGTTTGATCTAAATATTTTGGACCTAAAAAAATTCAAAATTTTTGCCCAAAATTATTTTTTGACTTATTACTAGCTCATGTCATATCTCACTTCCTCATTTATCTCTCAATCACCTCTGATGGCTAACAATGATGGCTAGCAATGAACATCATAAATCATTAATGTTTTAAGTTAACATATGATATTTAGTTAATATTTGTATTATATTCATATATAATACACATAGAATTCGGATTTAATAATTAATATTCATATTTTTTCATGAAATTGTACAATGAGCAACACATATGTTCATTATATTTATTTGATGTCTCATTTATTTAAGTTTATTTTTTTAAATAATCGTGTCTTATTTAATAATATATTTTGACTTAAATTATTTATATTCAATAATATATATTAACTTAAGTCATTTATGTAAATATTTAATAATTTATTTATTTATTTTAAATTATAATATATACAAATAAATATCCCTCTATAACATAATTATTACAATCTTAATATTATAATATAAATTTTAATTATTATTTAATCACTAACAGATAAAAACTATCATGATTTAAGTTTTAACTGCTACAATAACTTATGTTCTCTCTCAAAATAAAACCAAACACTATCTCACAAAAAAACAATCAAAAACCAATTATGCAAAACCAAACACTATCTTACTAATAATGCACGTGTCCACAAAAATTTCTCACCAACAATTTTCACCACGATAACCAACCAAAACAAAATCAAACATACCCTTTGATTTAGACATTGAAAAATAGTCACAATAGGTCTTATTTTAAACATTACGTTATTTTGCATTAGAATATGTAATTTATTTATTTTTTGGTGTTAAAAAAAAGACCGAAAAATTATTTTTATTGATAATATTAACAGTTAAATCATAAATAGTAAAACTTCAATTTTACTCAATTTTGTGAGAAAAGTTTCAAATTATTTATGATTTTTGGGATATTTTTTTAAAGAAAATTCTTATGACAAACAAATGAATATTTTTGGAATATAGTCTTTCATCCAATTGGGGCCGAAGAGTCCCTAAACTAACCTTGAAAGATATAGAGCCCATTCTATCTATAATAACAAATACATTTTGAGAAGACCAACAAATATTTACAAAATATGGAATATTTTTTAGCCCATCAATAGGACAAAAGGCCCATATTAAAGCCATGAAACTTACGGCACAGGCCCAACAATACTTTAGACTGATAAAATATAAATATCTATTTCCATTTTCATTCATTATACGCATCACAAAGACACCAACAAATATAACCGAAATGGACTCATTGTGACATAGCCGGCTCAACCCGAGCCCATTTTTTCAAATAAAGCTCACGAGTTTATTTTCTTTTATATTTTTTGATTATATTAATAAATATATTAAATAATTAATAAAAAAATTATAAAACTTCAAAATTCAAAATTCCCTCATAATCTTAGGTTTGCAAGTCGGGCTCAACTCCAGCTCCTATATAATAAGGTTTAAGCTCGAGCGTGAATAAATCACCAAAACTCGGCTCATTCGGCTTATCAAATAAATCAAACATGAACAATATTTCACTTGTTATAACATAATAAATAAATATAATAGTTGAATTTACGTTGAACTTATAGCCATTCTTACTTCGTTCGTGTTGTTTTCCGCATATGGGACAAGAGAGACATGGACTATATGATCCTCATTTTGGTATTATTATTTTTTTGGAACAAGTTCTAAATTGTAATTGGTCATTGCTGAAAATTATACTTAATTTTAGTTTTATTCATTATAAACTTTTATTATTTAATCTCATAATTTTTGTCTTTTATTTGGTTCCACCGTCTAAATTTAATGATTAAGTCCATTGGTCAATCGTTTTTTATGAATTGATACCTGAATACAATTCCACACAAATTATAATCAATAATGCAATATTTTACTCAATGTCAACTCTCTCATGCACAAAATTTTTCCAAAAAGCTTGGTTAAATATTGACTAAAGTATTTGACTTTCAAAAAGTTAGATTAAATATAAGATATTTTGAATGTTACGAGATTATTTGTGAAAACTTATAATGAATAAGTACAAAAATTAAATTTAAATTAATTTACGAGACAAAAGGTGCAATGTAGAAATAAACAGTGAAAAATTATGAAAGTACAACTTAGATTCATTTAAGGACCTGGACAAGTATAAGTGAAAAATAAAAAGTAGAATATAACATTTCTCTTATTTGAAATATACAATAATTTATTTAGTTGTAATACTTAATTTTTCATTTTAAAATGTGCAAATTTCCTTTAAAATTAGGATTTTCAAATATTCTCACTTAAATCATTCCTCAATCCTCATGGTTCAAGGAGGAATGAATATTAATCCATAGGAAATTGAATCTCATTTCTTATAATCCTACCAATTACCAAATATGACGAGTGACAAATTAAGTCATATAATTGTACCAAATTAAGTAACCCTTTTTTCAAATATATAATTGAAGATTCACCATCAAATACAAATCTTAATAGATATATGTTTAGTCAATAATAATTTTTGTAACTCCAATATCATCTCCGTTAATTAATTATTGAACAATAAGTATATCTAAATCTAGGGTTTAAACTATTATCATGGAATGATTCTGTTTGTTATAAATTATAAAGAATTTATAGTATTTTTTCCTTAAAAATAGAAACAGAATAACACTATAATAATTCCACCCAATATTTTAGTTATCATGAATTCGCTAATTCGAAAACCCTACCTCAAATCCTCACAAACCATTGAAGATTGATTTCGTCGTTTCATATAGGTAAAATCTTTTGAAAAATTTCATCTTTTTTTATATCGATGTCAAACTGTTCGACGATTTTACTCACAGCATTATTCTGAGAAGATATTCTGTATATTTTTAACTGCGTAAACCCTAGTTATGGCTGAAATCGAAATCGTTAGAGACGAATTGGGTTCTGAAAAGAAAGTGAAAATTGTTAGAGATCATGAATTGGGTTCTGAAACTAATGGGGTGAAATCTATGAACAAAAGACCTAAGTATGATGATATCCCAGCATGGATTTTAACAGAAGTGCTCATTACGATGCCATTGAAGCTCGTATTTAGGTCTAAACTTGTTTCGAAGCATTGGCTCTCTGTAATCTCACACCCTTCTTTTGCGTTAACGTATACTTTGCATGCCTCAAAGTCGTCAATATTGCAACAACCTTGGACTTTTATTTACATCAATATGTATGTCGAAGGTTCTCAAGGTTGGGATTTTTCTAGTCATCAATTGCCATTGTTCGGAGATATATATTCTAGTCATAGCACACTACCAAGTTTGCATGTTCTTCGATGCCCGTCTGCTCAAAACCTAGACGAGAAAGATTACAAGATTCTCGGATTAAGCAATGGTTTAGTATTATATGGATCGTGTAAGGGACAATGTGTCGAGAATTATAGCATATGCAACCCTATCACTAAGCAATGGATCACCCTTCCTCCTCATCGCTTAAAGATTGTTAATAATGGTTTTGTCACTCGAGTCGAAAATGGCATCCTCACAAGCTACAGAGTGGTATGTTTCGACCATAAACATAGGAAGTTGAAGAGTAATGCAGTTGCATTAGAAGTATTTGTCTCAGAGATTGGTGAATGGAAGGAGTTTGATGTGAATATTGACCAAGAAATTGGATTTGTACGGCAACGGAGCCATGTTTCTCTTAACGAAATTTCGCACTGGATTATAGAAAAACATGTAATGGCATATGATCCTTACCATAGCCCTCACAACTCGCGCATTATTGCCTTACCCGATGATGTTCACTTGAGAACCTTTGATACACCACATATTGATGTGTTTCAAGGACGGTTGAGATACTTGAAAATAACCCGTAGATTCACCAATATTAGTGTTTGGGTTCTAAGCGATTATAATACTGGAGACTGGTCTCTGCAACATAGTATCGACTCTTCAGAAATCCTATATTATAGTCTTATACATCGCCCACAATTGTGTTTAGAGCTAATATCATTCCATCCATTTGATGGGGACATAGTGTATTTTGGATATGGAAGTAATTTAGTCTCTTATAACCTCAAAACCCGGAAAATGGAAGCTGATCTAAGTCCGATAATCCTCGAAAGTGACTGGCGGCTATGTTGGTCTGCGACCTTTATGTTTGTGGTTCCACCATGGCCTGTCCATATCCCACACCCACAGCCCTTTTCTCGTAAATAAATTTAGTCACTTATTTTCAAGGTTATGAATTATGCTGGAATACATTTTGCTCTTAGTATGATTGTTTCTTACTTCTGTTCTTGAAGACGAATTTTATTGGTAATTAGCTTTATTTCATTTTTTATTTATTAACTATTATTGGGGTACTTCTGTCCATTCCGGAATAATAATGTGGTTTTCTTTTCAGTTTAAAGTTTTTCATATTAGATTTTTTTTATATAAAAATAGATTTATGTAGATAATTTGGCCTATGAGTTGTTAAATATTTTTATTCAAATTCTTTGATTTACACATTGAAAAATAGCCACAATAGGTCTTATTTTAAACATTACGTTATTTTGCATTAGAATATGTAATTTATTTATTTTTTGGCTTTAAAAAAAAGACTGAAAAACTATTTTAATTGATGATATTAACGGTTAATAATGAATAGTAAAAATTCAATTTTACTGATCTATTTTGTGAAAAAGTTTTCAAATTGTTTATTATTTTTGGGATATATTTTTTTAAGAAAATTCTTATGAATTTTTTTGGAGATTTTTTCTCTTACACACTTTTTTCATCCAATTGGGGCCGGAGAGTTCCTAAACTAACCAAATATGATGAGTGACAAATTAAGTAAGTCATATAATTGTACCAAATTAAGTAACCCTATAATAATAATAATACCAAATCTGTAATTTTTCAAATATATAATTGAAGATCCACCATTATGTTTAGTCAATAATAATTTTTGTAACTCTAATATCTAGGGTTTAAACTATTATCTAGGGTTTAAACTATTATCATGGAATGATTCTGTTTGTTATAAATTATAAAGAATTTTTCCTTAAAAATAGAAACAGAATAACACTATAATAATTCCACCCAATATTTTAGTTATCATGAATTCGCTAATTCGAAAACCCTACCTCAAATCCTCACAAACCATTGAAGATTGATTTCGTCGTTTCATATAGGTAAAATCTTTTGAAAAATTTCATCTTTTTTTATATCGATGTCAAACTGTTCGACGATTTTACTCACAGCATTATTCTGAGAAGATATTCTGTATATTTTTAACTGCGTAAACCCTAGTTATGGCTGAAATCGAAATCGTTAGAGACGAATTGGGTTCTGAAAAGAAAGTGAAAATTGTTAGAGATCATGAATTGGGTTCTGAAACTAATGGGGTGAAATCTATGAACAAAAGACCTAAGTATGATGATATCCCAGCATGGATTTTAACAGAAGTGCTCATTACGATGCCATTGAAGCTCGTATTTAGGTCTAAACTTGTTTCGAAGCATTGGCTCTCTGTAATCTCACACCCTTCTTTTGCGTTAACGTATACTTTGCATGCCTCAAAGTCGTCAATATTGCAACCTTGGACTTTTATTTACAGCACTATACATGTCGAGGGTTCTCAAGGTTCTAGGTTAGTTGAGGGTTCTCAAGGTTCTAGGTTAGGTGATTTATATGATAGGAATATCATAGGGCCAAGTGTGCACATTCTTCACCGCACGAACCCAGACCAGAAAAGTTACAGGATTCTTGGAGTAAGCAATGGGTTATTATTATATGGTCCGTGTATTGAGGGAGATTTGAACGATGCGGTAAAATTATATCTTCCGTTTATTAACGTGGGAGATTGGGTCCATTCTGTTGTGAATTATAGCATATACAATCCTATCACTAAGAAACGGATCACCCTTCCTCCTCATGGGTGTCTCTTGGAGAACATTAGTAATGGTTTTATCACTCCAGTCGAAAATGGTATCCTCACAAGCTACAGAGTGGTACGGTCAGACATGTTCAATAGGAATAGTAATTCAGTTATTTTTGAAGTATTTGTTTCTGAGATTGGTGAATGGAAGGAGTTTGATGTGTATATTGACCAAGAAATTCGATTTGTACGGCAAGAGAGACATATTTCTCTTAACGAAATTTTGCACTGGATGACACGAAAACATGGAATAATGGCATATGATCCTTACCATAGCCCTCACAAGTCCCGCATTATTGCATTACCCGATGGTGGTCACTTGAGAACTGATATGACACATATTGATGTGTTTCAAGGACGGTTGAGATACTTCAAACTAACCGATGGACGGGGTATTTATTACTCTTCACATGGATTCGCTAGTATTAGTGTTTGGATTCTAAACGATTATAATGCTGGAGATTGGTCTCTGCAACATACTATCGACTCTTCAGACATCCTATATGATAGTATTTTACAGGGCGAACGATTGTTTTTAAACCTAATATCATTCCATCCATTTGATGGGGACATAGTGTATTTTGGATATAGAAATATTTTAGTCTCTTATAACCTCAAAACCCAGGAAATGGAAGCTCATGGAGGTCCGATAAGCAACAAAGTTATCTCGCCATGTTGGTCTTGGACCTTTTTGTTTGTGGTTCCACCATGGCCTGTTAATATTCCACACCCACACCCCTTTTCTCACAAATAAATTTAGTCATGCGTTTTGGTACATTATGATTTATGCTAGAATACATTTTGTTAGGCAAAAACTTCGCGTATTGGGTAATTAAATTGCTGCATTAGTTATAATTTTTGCTCTTAATATGATTGTTTCTCAGTTTTGTTCTTGAACACGATTTTTATTGGAAGTAATATGCTTAAATTTAAAGTATTTCTTTGTGAAATTGATGCGTGGAAGAATTTTACTGTGTATTGAGCAATAAACTGAAGTTACTTGGTTACTTGGCAAAATAGTTAACATAATTAACTGAAATCTAGATTAGTATATATATATGAAAAACGAAGTTTGAGAATAAATAAAAGAAGTTGATCAAATTATAGTGAATTTGAGGTTGCATCAGATTGCCATTGTTGGCGCCAATGTTTATCACATCGAAAGCCTCGATTATGAGTATGATTTTGAATTTTCTTAATTTATTCGCACCAAAAATCTAGCATTTTGCTGCTGATTGTTTTAGTAATCTTTTCAAAAATTCATACCGTTTCGCCTTAGTTCTTGATGTGATTTTTGTTTAAATTGTTTAAATGTTTGACCATTACGAATAATTATTTAAATTGTAGGAATTATGTTTCTTTTTTCCTTTAATATTATCATTTTGTTGATTCTTTGGTATTGTATACTATTATAGAAATTCTATCATTTTTTTCTCGTCTTTTTGGCCTTTTGTGGTGATTATTTTAGTTATTGTTATACGGATTTAAATTTTTTTTGGATATTGTTTTTATATGCTTTTTGTATAAACTGTTTGCAATTTTGCATACATAAATAAATGTTAAAGAATTACTGGTATTTGTTATTTTCGTTTTTGTGCTTGTGAGATTTTTATTTTACAATTTAATTGTAGGATTTCTAATTCTTGTTGCGCCTATGGCCTTCCTTAGTTGTCACAATGCATTCCACGCCCCACGCCTAAGGAAATATATGTATTCTTCGGTAGACTAGTAAATAGTAAATAGTAATAACATGTAAGCAGACAAGGGGTAGACAGAATTTAAAATGCCCAAAGTATAGAACAAGAGCACAAATTTATAAAATGGATCACCTCCACCAGTTCCTTCTCCATGTCCAGAAATTTGGAGTTCTTCGGATCATCACTCAGTAATTGGCGGACCTGATTCACATAACAGCAAAAAATTATAAAGGGTTCAAGTGAATACTAAGCGTTTTGCACTCTGAATAATTGCATATATGAAACCTAAAAGAATCGACAAAACAAAACTTAACAATGTGTAAAGAAGGAGAAATATGTAAAGGGGCATGACGATCCAGATTAAAAACAAACAGTTGCAAGCATTCACACTAACCAAATTCAAATTAATACGAAATCGACAAAATTTCAATTTCCATCTAATAATTCACATATATATATGCAAGTGTGTATATATATATATAAAACATGGAACAAATAGTACCTGTTGAAGCTGTTGTTCATAAGTAGATAGGTTTGATGACAGTTCTTGGATGTTCACCTCTTCGCCTTCCATGTTTACGATAAATTCTATAACTTCAAAGACGATAATTCGATTAATCGGTGTTTTTTTTTTCCTTCTTGAAAGAAACCCTAGTCCGGAAAGAGGGGAGAAATTGGGCTCCAATTGAAGTACAAATGTTTTAATATGTGAAACTTACTAAATTACACTGTGCTCCACAAGTTTCAAATTGTTCACTTTCACACCCATATCTTATAAAAATGTATTTTTCGCCCCTTTGAAGTTTAGACTCGATATTAATTGCTATATGCTACAACAGATCGATCATTTATCATTTATCAAATGTAACATATTCTTTGTAAATATAACATATTCTTTGTGTGTGTATATATATATATGTGTGTATTATAAAATTTAGAAATTAAAAGTGTCTTAAAGAGAAATTGGTGGTTTAAATACAAAATATTTTCTTGTTCAAAAATCAAGTTAATTTATATACTCGATCATATTTATAGGACATTGGCATATTGATAATGATCATTGTAAATTTCTAATTTTTGACAATCTTTATATACTTGCTATCATGCAAGTGATCTTTTCTATTACTAACAACGAAAACAAACCTACACCCATTATCGAACTCAATAATAATTTATTTAACAGATTTGTAAATATGTAATAAGTAAAAAATTTCTCATTTTATAATTGATTTTATACTATAAACATAACTCACTCATCTTATAAATTTCACTTATATTTAACCAAACCAAATTGAGAAAATAAATTTTGCAAGGTTCTCAAATTATTATCCACCATCTAACGTAATTAAATTAGTGATGTTATTGAACCACTGCCTTTAGCTACTTACTATTATCTTTCAACATTTTAATGACAAAAAAAGAAAGATAACCAAGAAATCTAAAATAGAAAGTAAGATTTAACTGAATTTTTTTTTATAATAGCGTATTTCAATTGTAGTATTTTAAAAATCTATCACAAATTACAATAATTAAGAAGAATTGAATGTTACTTGTATCCAGTTTCAGTTCACATTACATAAACTGAGGGAATCAGCAAAAGATATATAAAAGCCAACTTCTTAATAAAATTTAAATCCCGACAAATTCTAGCTCAGATCGAGTTTGAACAAATAAGAACTTAAAACCCAGTTTAAGCATACGACTCGCCTTTCATGGGACCCGACTCAACTTTCATGGGACCCACATACGCTTTCTATTTGTGGTATATTTTTGTCCCAAAAAAATCGAAAACATGTTAACTCAGAAGTTTCCACAGCATCGACTTAAAGCATGGATCGGTACCTCTTGATTCGTTTCTAATGGAGGAAAATTTCTCTGATACTTAGCGATTTCGTTCATAAGATTTCGAAACGTGTGACTACAATCTCCCCCACTGCAAATGTTAAAAGGAACAATGATGTTAGTATTAAACTTGGTAAAATTTGATTCTAAAATTAGCTAACAAATTAAAAATAAAATTCAGCAAATTTCAATGCTTGATTACCAAAAAAGAACTTATGGGCCAATTTTGAGAGGATAAGATGACAAGGCATTTTGACAATAATTATCGACAATTACTTAACATATCAAGGGACAATATGTTCTAGATTGACTCACCATTTAACTTGACTAAGACAACTATCCAACAAAGTGTCCATGCATTCCTCAATTCAAGTCCAAAACTCATTTGTTCAACCAATAATGTGTTATTATTTGAAAATTCAGAATAACGTAAAAGAGAATTATCCAAATAAAATCATTGTTCAGAAGAAGTTGCTTGATGGGGTTTAAATTTACTAGAAAATAGATGAAGTAATAAAATTGAACCAAATCATACCTCTTCCTTGTTTCCCCATTCCTGAATTCTGAATAACAACCCAAACAAACTATGGCCAACAAGAAACTTATATTTCTTTTATACAAGTTTGTAGGTAGGTAACTCACCCGAGTTCTTACATTGATCGTCTAGGCAACAACATATTGCAAAAGATTATACTTTCGAACTAAATAAGGAAATACTAAATAGTACTCTCCGTGATAGACTTTGCTAGCAACTATTTGTTCATTCCGAGAAATATATTAAATTTTTCGCGGTTGTTGTTTTGAAGTTTTAAACCATTAGTAAGACTTGGGAAAATTAGAAAAACATAAATGCAATTATCATGATTTTATAACATAAAATTCTATTCTTTCTTCGTCCGAGCTCGAAAAGACGCATTGTTTTTTTCATTTCAACCTCTGTCGACAGTAATTTGCATGAATAGACTTGGAGTTTTTTTTCTATGGTGATCTAAATTTGTATTCCATTTAGCATTCATATGAACAACTTTACAATGTGAGCATTTCAAGTATACATTCCTATGCTGTGTTTCTGCCCACTTATTACGATTTTATAGCGTTTGATCTGTACAAAATGTGAGTTCAAGTCTCTCTACACTTACAACATCGTAAGATCCAAAACAAGAAGGGTGCCATCCATATAACCAACAGCGAGCTTATTACCGTCCTTGTTCCAGCAGATGCAAACAACCCCCACTGAGTTGCAACATTCCAATCTCATAAACACGAATACGCCCATCCAATGTACATGTAGCGAATGAATCATTGTTTCTCCAGTCGACGTCTGACACGCCACCTGTTAATCAGTTAAGTTAAAAAATTTAAATTAATTGTTTAACATTTTGACCAGACTTCATGATAAGGTTGTAATTAGCACAATTTATACAATACCTGAATGTTCTTCATATTTTTCGAGCAGTTTTGAGTCGTTGACATCCCATAAAACTGCGGTCTTGTCGTGACTTCCAGTAAGGATATACTTGCTGTTCTTGCTCCATTTCAGAGCTGAAATGGAGTCCTTATGCCCACACAAAGTAGTCTTCAATTCACCTGAATAATTGGTGAAATGATAATATAACATATAAGACTGTTATTGCAAAATCATTCAAAATCATAACAAATGGTACTAAAATCAAGGCATAGGCAGGTTACAAAAAAAATCGTGGCCTCCACCGGTATTAGTTTCGTAATTGATCTAACGGTGCGTTTGGATCGATGGATTTGGATTTGAGGAGTGGATTTGGAGGAATGATTTCAAATGGTGCGGAGAAAATAGCTCAAAATTAATGACGAGGGATTTGAAATTCATCATCATTCAAACGAACTTAAATGGATTTGTCGATGAATTTGAAATCCATGGATTTCAAGTCACTCAATCCAAACACACCCTAATGGAAATGTGTCAAATAATGTGGAATGTACAACACTATTGAGTTTAGATAAAAGCTCATGCACATGTCTCAGAATTAGCATTCTGAATTAATAGAGGAAAAGTTCAGCAGCTTACCATTAAAGTTCCAAATTCTGACTATTTCATCATAACCTATTGCAAGCACGGTCCCGGACTTCTGATAAATTTCGAGTACAAAAACAGAAACAGGTTAGTCTTTTCTCAAGTTTAGAACGAATAAAAACATTCTCATATCAAATTTTAGGGGAAAGAAATAAAATATGTAATTAAGTATATAAAAGGAGATCTCACGTTCCAATCAAGCACAGCCGCATATTCCAATTCCGGGACATACCCAAGAACAACTTTATAGGGGTCACTTTCTCGATGTGCTCCAAAGTTGGCATCAGATATACTCCATAAGTAACGCTCTTTCGCTCTAGAGGAAAATAAACAAAAAAAAAGTTTAGACAACAGATGCAAGGAGAAACTCTATGCTTTATATATACTTGTCATTTGTGGTCGTGCAAAATCAAGAACCGATACCAAGTATAACAAATTTATTTTAAGAAATGTAAAAATAGCTCATATGCATGCATTGATAAACATTGAATATCTCAATATACATGGGTAATAAAACATTACGTAAAAACAATGTAAAATAGCTCAAGTTGGATGATTTTGCAAACATAAGGCACAGAAGTTGAAGAGTTAAACTCAGCCACAATAATAACAGAAGGCAGAGAAGTTGAAGAGTTAAACCAGCTTTACCAATGAGTTTTGCAAACATATACCTACCCCATTATACCAACAAACAATATACACCAAACTCCCATGGAGTTTTAAATTTTCTCAGAATCAACCAACAAAAGCCTCAAGTTCTTGCTTCATTGAACAAATGTGTTATAACATGCAAACTGGTATCCATTTCGCAAATTAGTAGCAAATTCAAGAAAGAAAAGTGATGTATTTCTCCAATATCAATGTCAAAAGTTACAAGTATCCAGAATTTTCAGACATTTAAGCAGGTATTTTCAACGAAAACAATATCTACAAAAGCCTCAAGTTTTTGCTTCATTGAACAAATGTGTTATAACATGCAATCTGGTATCCATTTCGCAAATTAGTAGCAAATTCAAGAATGAAAAGTGATGTATTTCTCCAATATCAATGTCAAAAGTTACAAGTATCCAGAATTTTCAGACATTTAAGCAGGTATTTTCAACGAAAACAATCTCTGCTAACAAATTGAGCACTTATAAGATACAAGTAGTTAATTGCTTCACACTGAAATATACAAATGCAACCACAACCGTAAACTGAAATAAAATCATCCAACTATAATTAAACACAACATTCAGCAGACATATACACAATGAAACTCGGTCGAGAATAGGAATACTCACGCAGAAGCAAGAATGGAAGCTGAAGGACTCCAAGCGCAATTCAGATAATACTACAGTGTAGAAACAATATTGCATATTGTTATATATATATTTACATATTTATCATGTTATAAAAAGAAATTGATCAAAAAAAAAAAAAAAAATAACCAAACCTCAGGAGTATGTCCTTCCAACACTAACACATCCGAACCTTGTATCTCAAGACAATGAAGAGGAGATGTAGCGTCGGAACTTGATGAGTTGTTGTCCATGGCCTATGTTTTTGCTATTATAGTGAGAATGAGAGAGATGAAGAAATTATGCAACTATATAAGTTTTATCTCGAAAAATTGACATAATCACGAAAAATTCAAGAATTTAGGTCTGAAAATGAAAGAACTCGTAATAAAGAGATCGATAGAAAAATGCGAATCATCACCATTGAAAGCTCCATCAATAAAAGCTTCTTTTTCACAAGTGCAGGATATTCTTACCTTTCTACGAGAAGATCACGCGACTTGATGTTCTCCAAATCTTCAAATCACAAATGCAGGATATTCAAGATCATTGATGTTCTTCAAATTACAAGTGCAGGATATTCTTACCTTTGTACGAGGAAGATGATCACGCGACCTTGATGTTCTTCAAGATTGTAGTATGCAATGTGTTCCCGCCAAAATATGAAAGTCGGTGAGGTATTTATAGAGGTTGAGAATTATAAGAGAGAAAGGAATGCCAGCTCACAAATAGGTGTCAATTTATCCTTCAATGTGATAATTTCATTTTTTTTATTTATTAACTATTCTCTGGGGGTATTTCTGTCCATTCAGGGTATTCTTAGTAATAATAATGTGGTTTTCTTTTCATTCATATATTAGTTTTTATTTTATAATAATAGATTTATGTAGATAATGTGGCCTATGGGTTGTGATGAAATGGAAGAAAGGTAATAAACTAATAAACTAGTTAGTGGGATTCATAGGATCTATTAATATATTTTATTTATAAGGGATTGAATGTATAATATTTTGTATAAGCTTTTTTGATTTAAGAGTTATATTTAAAAACAAATTATCTACTTCTTTTTTTTTTTTTTGATAAAAAAAAAAAAACAAATTATCTACTTATTTAAAAACTAACTATCAATTTTTTATTCATTCTAAACTAAAAGACATAGCCGGAGAAGGCACCAAAAAATATAAGTATTATCGTCTATGTATATTTTTCTCTGTGTACGTGGACCAAATATTGATATAAATGTATTGGCAATTACTTATACCACATATATTCAAATATAATACAAACATAATTTATTTTGATATCCTATTTTTTCTTTTAAATTATCAAGTTTTGATGTCCATAGAATTGTTAAGTCCTATGTCCATATCTACAATCACTACAAATATATCCCACTTTAGATGGAATGATAATAATTTTTTTTAAGGAAATATCCTGAATAATATTACTATTATTTTTCAATATTACTGAGAAATATATAAGCAATTCTTTATATATATTGAATCCCATATATACGAAAATAAAAAATACACAAACCATCAAACTTTATACCGAAAAATATCTGTCTCATTTTAACATACAAAAAGCTTTAGGACGTGATTGGTATACTGGAATGAGGTGGGAATGGAATGTGCATTCCTGTGTTTATTCCTATTCTAATGATTGGTATGTTTTTTTGTTGGGAATGTTCATTCCTAGGGGTGGCAATTTGGGTCCAAACATATATTTGGACCCAAACCGAACTAGGTTTTCAATTGGTTGGGTCCTAATATTTTAAAAATATAGATCCAATTGGGTTGGTTTGTAATAACATTTGGGTCCAATTTGGTTTTAAATTGGGCCCAATTTGGGTCCAATTTGGGTCCTAATATTTTAAAATCATATTCCTTCTCAAAACTAAATGTCTAAATTCCATCTCAAGTTCTCAACCCTGCACGCTAGGGACTACCAACCAAATAAGTGCAAAGTTTTGGATTCGACAAAGCATTAAAAGTTTAAACATCACATCAAATTAATGACTAACTAAATTAATTGATTAATGATGACATGAGAGTTCTCAGAGTTTATTACAACCAACAAACAACACGCAGTTCAGTTCATAAATTTATATATATATATATATATATATATATATATATATATATATGTATGTATATTTAAATATTATATTATTTACATAATTGACATAAATAATATTTTTTTTCAGGGTAAATAATATTTTTTTTCAGATTTCTCCTCCTTTTTTCCACGTCTTTTAGCCTTGAAGTTCATAAATTCACATTGCTCTCAACTATATTATTAACATTTATATATATATATATGTATGTATATTTAAATATTATATTATTTACATAATTGACATAAATATATATATATATATATAAATATCGAGTTGATATAATAAAAATAGTTTTAAAATATATAAAATAGAATTTTGTTATATATTTATGATTTATTATATTTATTTATGTATTGATTTATTATATTATTACGATCTCACTAGTTCAATTCAAATGTAGCAGTTAAATCAATAATAGTAATCCGATCAGTTTAGATTCATATCCCAATTGAATGTCAAAATATTGATGATGATTAGAAGTAATTTCGGGGATTTAAATTTTGGATTTACCGTGGCAAGTAATTATTATTAAATGTACTCATTTATTGAGAAACAGATTTTCATTCATTAAAAGAGAATACTCGTCAGTTTCTTTTCAAATATTTCAGAAAATATATCGTGTATGTAAAAAATGCATATTTTAAATAAAATGTGTGCATTATGTGTAAAAAGTGTGAAATGTGTATGTAAAAAGTGTGTATTTTATATAAAATGTGTGCATTATGTGTAAAAAGTGTGAAATGTGTGTAAAAATATATCGTGTATGTAAAAAGTGTGCATTTTATATAAAATATGTGTAAAAAGTGTGAAATGTGTGTGTAAAAAGCTTATTTAATGTAAAAGATTCTATATTTGGGTCCTTGTTGGGTCCATGATTGGGTCCTTGTTGGGTCTATGATTGGGTCTTTGTTGGGTCGAATTTGGGTCCTTATTGGGTCCAACGTTAATGCATGTGTTTTGTTATTGGACCCAGTTGGACCCAATCCAATTTGGACCCAACCCAAATTGACCCGACCCAAACCCGACCCGATCAACCCAATTGCCACCCCTATTCATTCCTATTGGAATCCATATTCCCAAAAGTATGAGAATAGTGATTCCTTCTATACTACTTGGATTTGGCTATTCCTTGCCTATCAAGAATCAATCATATCTTTTTTCTTATGATTTATTTTCTTCACACAAATATAAAAGTTTTGAAAATTTGATGAATGCAAAATATTTTTTTTTTTTGGACTTATGATTAATAATCACAAATTATTTTAAAAATAATATAAACTATTAAAAATTTTAAAACAATATTTAAATCCATTGAAATAACTAAAAAATACATATTATTTTTCTTACGTACTTAGTCGAAATATTTTCGTCAATAAGAATTACTTAATTATAATAAATATAATTTCAAATGTAACAAAAATAGGAAAAAAATACAAAAAATGAATTGAAAAAATATAAAATAATATTGCGTTTAACAAATAATATCTCATCCTTAAACTAGTTCATTAATAAAAAGTATTAGAAAATATAAATTATTATATAGACAATATTACATATATAACTCTTTCAATCATTATATAATAACTATATTTTTTTCATTTTTCATTTAATTTTTTCCATTTTTTCATCATGTCCCGTGTTATTTTCTTTAAATAAAAAGTTCAATGTCTCAAATCATTTAAATTTCATAGAATTAGATTGGATTCAAATTTGCATTCGAGTTTAACAAATAACTCAAATATACGAATATACAGAATTAAAAAAATTCTCATATCTCGAATTCATTTCCTTTCTCATTCCTGCACTATACCAATCATAGGATTTATGAAATTAATATCATTCCATTCCCATCTCCATTCCATTCCTTATACCATTCCATTCTCACATAATTCTATTCATCCATACCAATCATGTCCTTAATATTTCAGAATGAAACACAATGCAATTTCTCCCTTTTCCTTTTTCTTATTAAAATCATTTAGCTTTCCTTTCTTGTTTAGCTTCAAGAGCATCAACCTCCTCATTTGATAAGAAATCAACAATGGGTTCATATACATCCCTCTCCTTTCTCTTCCTGAAATGGATATAATAACCACTGCAATTCAGCTTTCTAGAAAACAATATATAATCGATACAAATAAAACCTATTTTTTTCATGTAGCAAAATGGTGTTACACTAGGGAAAAACACTAGAACATGACTTACCGAACAACGCTTGATTTATTACCAAATAACTTGAATAAATCGACTGCATTTGCACCGGTCTTGCTGAAATGAGGAAATTAATAAAGCAAAAGATGAAGATTTTGTTAGTGAAATTGAGTGAGATATTCAAATATTAAAAGAAAAAAAAATAAAGGAGATGATTTTTCAACTATAAATGAACCTTGATTGGTTATACTCAAGCCATTTACGTCCCTTCTTGTTCAGTCTGCTTTCTCGTGTTGAAGTCACACTTTGTACAGCAATCTAAACAATAAAACGCTTAAAGTCATAAAACAAATATGGGCGCAAAAAAACAGCGGAAGGTAAATAACATATGAATGTTTATCCAATAAAAATCAAATGCTCACCTCATAAAGTTGTTCTCTGATAGCAATTGTAATGGCAGGCTGCAATAAATTGTTGGATCAGTAATTGGATATACATGATGCAGATTCAATTAACAATCCAAATGCAAGTGAAAATTAACAAACATAAAACAGGTTCCGAATCCTTGAGCTCCCATTTTAAGCTATTCTTTGAACTCAGTTCAAAATAATGGTAAAATACAAATGCGTACTCCAACTTCAGGGTCTTCGATGCCCATGTCTTTGCAGAAAGTTTTAGCAAATTCCTCAGGATCGCTCTCAAAGTTGTTCAAATCCTGAAATATTTGCAATTACATTATTATTATTATCAGTTGAATCATCAGATATAAAAAGAAAGACATTGTCACATAGAAAATTACAGTACTCAGAATGCATTTAAGAACAAAGGATTGATACTTACCCATAAAAAATGGTCTTTAATAAGAGTGTGATTAACTCGCAGATCAAGCTGGGTCAATAAAGTGAAAAAAAGTCACCACCAATCACGTTGTGAGCCAATACAAAAGAATACAATAGTAAGAGAACGGGAAAAGACTAGAATGGCAATTAAGTCCACTATATCAAACCTTGATTGGAACAACTTTCTCGCCAGTGTACATATCTTGCCCTTCATATGATCGGAAATCAGTTAACTGTGTCTGCAATAATTGGCATTCGAATCAATCATGGTATAATGTGGGTAAAAGCAGCTAAATATGTAGCTAGTCAAATACGGTACTGTAAAGAAGAGCAGATGAACGGTATTCACATTACTTTTGTATCACAGAGGGTTTCACAATTCTTGTGCTTATCAGGATATATCTAGAATAAATGATGAAATGAGTGATTAACATGAAATTCTGAAATAGTTGGTATACAATACTTGAATGGATTGAGCTATCTGTGTGACAAAGGCAGGAGGAAGCTTCAAATCTTTCACCGTTCTTTTTGCAAACACCACCACTTCTGAGTCGGGATCTACATTAATAAAATCACAAAGTTAGCTCAGATTCACAGAAATGGGCAAGCAACCACAGATATTAAGCAATATACTATATATGCCAATAACCATTACTTTTTAGTTCATACGAGGAAACTCTTTGGTAAGTGATTTGAAAAAGGGCTCTTTCAGCCACGCCAAAAATTAACCTAATAATTAATATCTCAACCAAAATATAACAGTAAGTAGGTGCTGGGTGCTGGACATTTAATATCTTGCTGTATGAGGAAAGTGACCAAAAGAAAAAAATCAAGTAAATTCCCTTCACCAAGTAACCTTCATTCTTCATTAAGATCAATATTCTTTGTTTTTTCAAATCAATATGCTTTGAAGGACCTCTAATTTTTATTGATTTTTTCCCTCAACTCAACATTCCTTCCTTGGGATGGAATTTATACTGTTCATCAAAGCCATGCAATAGTTGAAGATTTGTCGGAAGGGACAACATCAGCAACAAGGCAAGGAAAGTCAATACTGACAGAAAGAATACACATGGATGCATATTATTGCTCGCATATAAATCTATAAACTTACCGGAAGGATTCCAGATGAAAGCATCTCTAAATCTCTGCCCATCAATTTCAATGTCCAGACGTATCGGAACGAGATTGTCTGCAGTGGGTCTGCGATTCGGAATTACAAGTATCCAAAGTCAAACTATATGCAAATAATAACAAATGGCTACTTTACTAAATATCAATGACAGTAAATGTGTGTGCGTATATCAGAGAGACATTCATTTACATGCGGAACTTCACTGGGTTTTTCGATGTGCCCCATGTAGAATGTGATTTCATGCTTCTTCTTCTTTCGGGCTGTCACTTGAATTCCTGCTGATGATCTATAACTTTTCTTTCTACATGAAAGTACCATGGTAGTGAATAATATAAATCAATCAAAATAAATTTCCACAATCCAGTTTCAGATTCAACACTGGTATGGGGACCTCGAATTTTAAGTTGAGTAATATTACGAAGCAGTAAACATATGATAAATCAAAAGCAATTATAGAGTGTTAAGTGTTAACACTTGACATTAATCATCAAAATTCATTATCCTACTACAACAAATATACGATAACCTCAGAATCACAGAATCATATTGAAGACATTTATAATATTAACAAACTTAAACTGCGCACCCAAAAATCGACGATAAAAAAATTCTTTTCTGCATTACAATTAGGCAAATTTCCTTTGTTTTCTTACCATAAAACGCTAAAAAAATAAATTGAAACCCTAACAACATACATAAACCGTAGTTATAAAGCTCATGTGTGAAGAACACATTCAAAATCAGGATTTATACGAGTTACCTTTTGGGGATTTTCGGAATGAACAAATCGAATTGAGCTTCAATTGTACTTGGAGCAAGAAGAGCGATAAGCGATTTATGGGAACAGCCTATTATATTCTCTTTATCTCAACTCAAAGTCGCTAAACATGTGTAACAACTTCCGGTACTATAAACGTTTATTACAAATTAGTTCAAAATTACTAATCTACCCCTTTCTGATAAAAAAAAAAAATAGGTAAAATAAAACCCGTATTTCGTTAAGGCTTCTCCCATTATATCATCAGCCCAGTCCAGTGGTTTTCGTTGTGTTTTCATTGCAATTCCTTGGGCCTTTAGGAAGCCCAGCCCAGTTGATTTCCTTGGGTTGTCATATGAAGTTTTCATTAATCATTAAATTAGAGAAAGTTTCATTGGGAATAATATGATTGAATTACATAATTATTGAGATACAAATGTTTGTAAATAAGTAAATTTTTAACTATAAACTTAAAAAAATATAAATAGCAAAAAGTATAATATTTAAGGATCAATATATAATGATACTAAATAATTACATTAAATATTCTATTATAAATTTTAAACAAAAATTTATTGTATAAGTAATTAAGAAAAACAATTATATTGACCTGAAGTTCTTGGAATTCAAATTGGACTCGACTATATTATAGCCTTGGATTTTAGCAAAATTGTGATTCATCATCATTTAGTTTAAAACAAAAATGATTCACCATTATAAGACCAAAGATAGTTTCTCACACAAAGAAAAACTAAACCAAGAATAAATAATTATTCATCAAAACAAAAAAAGGAATGAAGTTTGAGCAGCCTTCATCAACATAATACTTCTTCCATCTTCAAAATTATTGAATATTTTACGAGATTTCAAGAAGAGTTTAATGAAATAGAATATTATTTGTCTCTATTTTTTTTTAACTAAAAAATTCAAACTATTAAACAGTTGTTTTGTAATAAACCATAAAATTAATAATAAAATATTGCTACACATTTTTAAATGAATTAGGAATTTAAAAGGAAATAAGATTACCAAGACAAATATTTTATAATATATTAAAACATCTTATGCATTCTTCTATTATTTCAAGAATTTTTCATAATGGACTTTTATACTTCCTTATTTAAATAGTTTATGATTGCAAAACATATGATTAGAAACTCTCAACCCATAATCGGGATAAACATAATAAAATCAAGGTACCATATAACTAAAAACAAAAGCATAATATTGTCATTAATAAATACTTAAATAGCATCAAAATGTAATGTCCTGATCAAGTCTACCAAAATTAAAGTCCTCTTAAGGGCAAAAATTACTTCAAATACACAAACTCTAAAGCTGGAAAAAACTTACAAAAAAAACTTAAAAATAAACATTATTGGGACATCATAAAAACAATCTTAATGATGATTTTACAAACAATACACCTAGAATAACTTTGTTAAACTCTATTGCACATAAATCAGATCAACACGCTGCAACGAGCTTTCGCCTCGTGATAATCCCACAAGAACATGGCTAAATTCTTGTCACGTTATAACTCAACGAATTTTTTCACAATCTCAAAAACCCATATCGCATAAACTAGAAATCTCGAACAATAAGAACTAGCACTGGTTATGGTGTGAAGGGTTTATATTCATGGTTATATTTTATATTCCTGTTTTAGCTCGTTTCATACCGGTGCTGTTAAATGGGGACATGCTTTGGCTCATGCTCGGGCTTTCTTCTCGAAAAGTACCATTAAGCACAGCCAACTCCCTTAGTTGTTGTTTCTTGTAAATGTCCATGGACTCATCCTGTGAAGAAAATGGGAAAAACTTAAGGCCATGTTTGATTGAATATGTTTTCAGGAAAAAATGTTTTTCGAATCACAATTTTATGAAATCTACAGCATAAGCCATTCTCAACAGAAAACATTATTTTCAAGTGTTGCTTAAATGGGAAGAGGTAAGTCATGTTTGATTGAATATGTTTTCAGGAAAAAATGTTTTTCGAATCACAATATTATGAAATCTACAACATAAGCCATTCTCAACAGAAAACATTGTTTTCAAGTGTTGCATATTGCATACCACGGGTTTTAGAAGGTTTTCAAGTATTGCTATTGCATGATCCACGCGTGCCTCGATTATATCCTCCGGAAACTCAGCCTCCAACAAGATGTGTAGCGGCTCATTTAAGTGTTCGTATCCAGGTTTATCTTTTAGTTTCTCTTCCTAAAGAAGATAATTGTAAGAAATTTGAGGAAGTCTTATGAATGAATAAACAAGATTTCACAAGGTTATGTGATCATATCAATGTTAATGAACTTTTTAGTGTACTAATAAATAATTTAGTCAAAAAAATTAAAACTGTTAAGAGTAAAACTAAACAACTTGATATAACAAGATCAAGAATTAATATAAGAAGTTAGGCGAGAAAAATAAAAGGTTCGAGTTTGTACTGTAACAATCAGCAAATGGGTGTAATAAACCGAATCTTTTAACAACAATAGCATGGAATTGAAAATACAATAAAATGGTACCTTAAGTGCATCCTTCACTGAGCCCTTACCGCGTATGTAAATCCGACATTCTGTCATGGCTTCAACCCTTTTTAAAGAGTTTCCACGTGGCCCTAGAATTCTGCCGACAAAGTTAAACTGCATAGCTTTCGAGTCAGTATATCGTTTTTCTTTAACAAAATTAAATTTATAAATAAATAAGTAAACAAATCCAACCATATTTTACAAAAGATGCTTTTTTACTTACATTTGGGTACTCATCAACGGGAACGTCTAGTCGAATAACCCTCTTCACAACTGTACTAGTAGGTGTTCCAGGGACTACATGCAAGTTTAAAGAGGAAGGTTGATAATATGGAGCCATTTTCTGGAGGAGTTTATCTTCCTGAATAAAATTACATTATACATGTAAATCTATACATACAAACTTGTGACAAAATTGGATGAGTAAATTGTTTCAGCTAAAATACAAAAGTTTCGGTTGTCCTTCAAGTATGCCCATCAAGCACAATGCAATAATAAAAAGGTTACATGAAAATAAATATAATTTGAAGGAGTAATTAATGCATAGTTTTAGTTATATCGTTGAACGAGTTGAGAAATCTATCATGAATTATTAACATTTATCATCAAATATTTAAATCATAAATGTAATATATCCGACATTGCAAGATTATATATAACTAAAAGTTAACAATATATCACCGCTTCGGTTCGCATAGCATTCCATGCAGCCATATTCATATGTCCTACATTAGGTTGTTGGACCGGTGACCTTAAAGGATGGTCATGACCCATTCTCTCAAATTCTGCAACGTGATTGGACAGCAGTCCAGATACTCTCATGATTTCTACAAAAAAGAAAAATTCAATTAATTTTCGACAGACATAGCAGAACAATGGCATAAATATCTTTACGCCAGCTAATGAGTAACCAAATTTAGATTATCATATGTTGTGGGTGCTAAAGATAACAGCTACAAGAATTAAAACATAAGCGTAATTCAGCTCGATCCACCAATTAATTCCATTATTGCATTCCAATTCCATATTTTAAGCTATTGATATTGTTTCCTAAATCAAAATTCTACATGATAAACATGCATCATCATGTTTGCTTGATGATTGATTACTTTTTCAGTACCTTTCTTCCATTTTTTGAGATATTCTACATCCTTGGAGGGAAACCTTTAATTTCAATTAACGCATCCAAGTGGTATATAGACAAGTTTGACGAACAACTATATGCTATATTTGGATTCATTTTTTGAACTGTTCCATAAAAAATGATTTTCCAAGTATGAGGATATAATTCCAACACAGGTTCTAGAAATATTCCCTTTAAAAGCAACGAATATATTTGCATGATTAATTGGCCCAGTCATATTTTTTCATATATTCAAAGTATCAGCAATATAGGAGAGTTCAAATATTAACAACCTTGATTTATAAGTCTGCTGCAAACTGGTAGAATCTGGACAAATGGACTTAACTTTTGCCTCTCTGCCAATAGGTCCGCCAAATATCTGCCAGAAGAAAACCAAGAAAATCATATTTTACAATCAATCATAATTACTGAAAGCATACAACGGTAAATTTCATAGCCTTCTTAAAATATAAATCACTCAGAGGAACTTTACGCCTACATTTACCAGTTATTTAGTTCAGTAAAAAATTTACAAGGCAAGTAAATATTTACTTCATTGAAACCACAAATTAGCATTGTGAACATGAATTGAAAATGGGATCACAGAGTTTAAGATCAATATCTTAACATTTAAACCGGCATCTTATAGAAGATTAGGTATATATAATCCAAAATTAGCGTAATAATCAATACCAGGAAACTGCAAAATTATTCAAAATGGGCACTGGGGCCAACTCCAAAAATATCAAGAAAATTCCATGCTATAATCACTATCAAGAGATAATAGATCCAAAACTATACAGCAGCTAAAACCACTCAAACAGAAAACATAGACCAAGTTAAGCACTGATGTAAATGGATAAAGAATCCCATTGATACACAAGAAGAAACTATTCAAATGGGCATCAAGCCAACTTCAGAAATTCCTTCAAAATAATCACGTGCGTAAATGAATGAATAATCCCACTTATACACAGGCAAAAACTATTACAAATGTTGGTCTAGCCAACTTCAAAAAAAAGATACTGTGAAAAATATCATGCGCCAATCATCATCAGTAAATACCAATTCAAACCAATAACAGAAGCTAAAAATGCTCGAACGGGAGACACAAACCAAATTAAGCACTTGTGTAAATGGATATGTAATCCCATTTTGATACACAAGAAGAACTATTCAAATGGGTTTCAACCCAACTCTAGAAATACCGCAAAAATACAGTGCTACAATCATCATCGAGGAGTACCAGATTCAAACCAGCACGAAAATCAAAACACTCAAACACAAAACACATACCAAATTAAGCACTCATGAAGTGACGAATAATCCCATTGACACACAGTTCTTAACAACAAACGTGTCCAACTAAAAGAAATGAAAAAAGTAAAGGTGAAGAGTTTATGCCTTTCACGATCTGTGAGCGAATTAGACCTCTGAATTGGACCATGTAGACCCCCAGTAGGAGCATACTGGAAGTTACTCCCTGGTGCGATTCTCCCCTCCATATATATTTCACCCAACAACAAATATCAGTATCCTTATCCTATACACCTGCAACCAACAAAACCCTTTACTCTGTTACACAAGAATCAAAAGAAAACAAATCCATTACTCATAAAAACAGTTCATAAACATGAACAAACATGAGCCCTTTTCATACTCAACTAGATTCACGTAGATATAGATACACAGAAGCTTACTTGGGGTAGATGGGTTGGGGTGATATGGAAGAAGATTCCAGGTTTTGTTCCCCCTCTCACTGCTTGTTGTGGTGAAGGGGGAAAGAGAGGAAAATGACTGCGAGGAGAAAATCCCTACTTAGTAGTGGTGCATAAGACGTTTTAGGAATTTTTTGTTTCGAACTTAGATATGATATGATGATCTCATTATAATTGTTATAATGTATTTGTTAACTAGTAAATTAATTTATGATAATGTTATTAATAGTTCTAAAATATTATATTTGTATTATTTTTTTTTTAAATTGTTGGTTCAATTTGTTTATAAAAAAATTGATTCAATTTCGATTATATTGTTTTTGAGGAAGAAATACAAATTAGCACAATTTGTATTAACTTTTTTATATATATAAGTTGTCACTATTTTTTTTATAGTTTTTGGTCTATGATAGAATATATAAATAAAAAAAGTTTGATTTTCGCTTAAACGAATTGAAAGTCGAATTTTCCTAAGAAATGAAAAACAAGAGGCAATTTTTTTAGTTTAGTTTTGGTTTGAACCGAATTTGATTTATGTTACAATTTAATCCGGTTAATTATGAATACTCTTAATCACTTTGGTACATAAACTTATAATTGTTACATACAATTTTTAATGTTATATTTTAGTATCACTTTAGTCATTTTCGATGAGTTCTTTACTTAAAAATAATTTTAAAAAATTATGACGACTAAAAATGATTAGTTGAGATCATTATATAATATAAAGAATTGTAGTGTAATAAACTTCACTTTAAAAATGAAAGCATATACTTCGGATATTATAAGTAATTTTAATTTATTAATTTAGTTTTTTAATACTAAATCTTGTTTAAAAACAATACCGGGAAATGGAAGATTATACGAACTGATAATCTTAAAATGATAACTATAACTATGGATGTATAATAACAATATTAATTATGTAGTTGTGATTTTGAGTACCTTGGCATAACTAGAATTTGGCATAATAATTGTCAAATGATCACACTACTTAATTTTTCCTTTGTTTCAAACATTATATTTTAGTTATAGACCTCAGTATTCAATAAGAAATATTTATTATAATTAATCAAAGAACTCAAGTTTGACTTAGAAAAATTGTTAATCATGCAAAATCTAGAATACATATGATTAAAAAATTTACACGTGTTAAGTTTGTTATATTATTGATAATTAATAAGTAAGTTCACGTTTTAATTATGTAAATATATCACTAATTGGTAGAGTATTGTATATATATGGCTAATCCACATACCTCATCCTAAAATTTATGAGTTAGAATAACTAATACAAATCAAATATTGGAATGCAATTTAGTTGAAAATGCCAATATAGTGTCCGACACTTAATATATTTATATTTGGGCAAAATACAAATAACCACTACATGAAATATTTTATTGGATGAAAACCCCCTGTGAAATTTTTAAATTGCACGAAACCCCCTGTGAAAAAAATATAGCTTAAACCTCAGTAAAATTTTCAAATTGCATGAAACCCCCTGTGAAAAAAGTATAGCTCAAAAACCCTTGTAAAATTTTCAAATTTACAAATTAATTAATAGTACTAATAATCAAGTTTTATGATATTTATTAAACTTTATCCAACAATTAATTTTCAATGTAGTTATATTTCGTAGTGGTAAACTTTTTTCAATGTTTACAATGGGTTTTTAGGTTATATTTTTATTCACAGGGGGTTTCATGCAATTTGAAAATTTTAATGGGGTTTTTATGCTATATTTTTTCATAGGAGGTTTCATGCAATTTGAAAATTTCACAAGGAGTTTTTAGGCTATATTTTTTTTACAAGATGTTTTCAGCCAATGAAATATTTCCCGTGAGGGTTATGTGTATTTTGCCCTTTATACTTTTATAGTATAGGTATTTAGTTGTAAATAATATCATCATTTAACTTTAATATGGTCACATGCAAACTCTTTGCTTAATACATATTATATATAAGTTTGTACATATATCATTAATCATTGAACAAACCATTTACATTTATTAACAACAAAAGTTACAGTTGAGTATATTAATTGAATTCAATTTTGTGAATTAATTGTTTATTTATATGAATAAAGTAGCTATTAATCATTTATCTAAAACTCCAAAATAAGATAATTACCAACTAATACTTATAAAAACAATTTTTTCTATGTCTATTTATCCCATTACCTATAGTTGTTCATTAATTTATTTAGAATATTTTATTCACTAAGTTTACCAATCATACACTATATTATTTAAATTCTATTATTACGATTCAAACTTATGAATTTATTCTATATACAGTCATTAAAACTAGATCAAAATTTTTAATTTACAAATTAATAACTAAATTATTTATATTTTGATTATCTTCCAATATGATTATATAAATTGGTGTAAATATACATATTTTTAATGTACATAGATACGCGTAGACGGGCACATATGTACGTAAATACGTAGAGACAGACGTATAAATTCACAATTACACCCCCAAAATTCTCATTCGTCACTGTCCCTTTTCACAATTTCTCTCTCTAAATTTCATCGTCTCTCTCTATTTGCATGGGCACTGCGAAATCTCAACATCAAAATTAGGGTACATGAGAAGATCGATACTGGAAATCTGATAATCGAAGATGTAATTTCCGGTGATTCGAGGCTATTGCGACTGGAATTGAAGTCAATCGAAGAGTAATTTCGTAGTTAATTAACTGTAGAAATTTGTGTTAGGGTTTTTGTTTTTTCGATGAAAGGTCCGTTGGATCGAACGAAGGTGGTGCTGCGCCACTTGCCTCCGTCGATTTCTCAGTCTAACCTCGTCGAGCACGTCGATTCTCGATTCTCCGGCCGCTACAATTGGCTCGTCTTTCGCCCTGGAAAATATAGGTCATCGTTTATCTTCGTTATTTTAAGTTTTAACTCTAGATGCTTTCAATATGATTATTTTTCTTGTGGCCTATTGATATATTTCTTTTTTTTTTAAATTTAAATAATATTTATAAGAATGAGTACATACGTGTGTTTGTATCTCTGTTTGTTATTTGTAGGATTTTATTGTAAAGAGGGATTCAGGTGGGCATTTTATTGATTGAGTCAGACAATTGAAGTTTTTGGGCAACTAAGGGTTTAGGGTCTTAAGTAAGATTTTGTTTGTTTGGGCCTTTATCACATTTTTTGCTTTTATTTGAGAATCTTGCTGATAGCTTTAGATCAAATGGTCCAGGTAATTATAAAAGACAAGCATTAATGGGGAAGTTATCCACATTTGTTCCAGAAAGCCAGTCAATTCTAGGGTTTTTATAAATGTAGGAACATGCATCAAACTCATATGAACTGTGGGAAGGGACCATGTTTTTTGCTATTACAATCAGATAGCTTTATTATCTTTTAGTTTGGCGGCTTGGATTGTGGGTCAACTAAGATGACGTTTTTGGTTTTGTCACTGTTTATTGTTTATTTTTCTCCGGGATGTAAATTACTTTTTCGATCTTATAGCTTCCCGGAATTTGGGTTGTTGTATGTTAAGTAACTTTTGTCGTATAATGTTGTTTGCTTTTGTATCTTGTACTCTTTTAGCAAATTTAAAGTGCCATTTTGGATTCTATGGGATCTTTTGAAATTGGAAGACTGTCTGCATATTATTTGTGAAAGACTTCATGTCTACATTAGATGTATCTTCTTGTTAAATGTGAGATGAGTGAATGTATATGAGAATTCTTAGATACGAGGCAAAGAGTAGTGGGGAAGTAAAGTATTGACTATTGACCTGGCGTCTTCTCCTTTTCTATATACCTTTTTGCTTCAGTAATAATTGGCTTATGTGTTTACATTTTTGGACCAGTGTCGATTACCTGGGCTTTTTTTGTGATGTCATGTATTTGTTTTTAGAATTTGTGCCTCCCTCTGTTTGTTATTTGATTAGAGTTTGTTAGCCTTTCAATTAGGAATAAAAGTTATAAATAATATGCAAACATCGGAACCATCTTTCTTTTGCTTTTTTTTTTAATAATTATTCTAGACTTGGATCTTTGTCAAATTTTGAAATGTTACCCACCTTCTATAAAATAATATCGGATTTGAAAACCATTGCCGCTTTCCAAATATTTTTTTATTGAGTTACATTCTCCAGGGGACTGAATTTGCATCTATTGGAGAAAGCTCTCGATATGTTCTGCCAAAATCCTATTATATCAATAACTATTGAATAATGTTTGTAATTTTCTAAAGCTATCTCCTAACCGCTTTCTCATTCTATCTTCTCTGTACTCTACTTATGACTTTGCAGCCTGAAGCATCTAACACACTCTAGAGCTTATATCGACTTTAATAAACCAGAGGACGTGTTTGAGTTCGCCGAGTTCTTCAATGGACATGTTTTTGTCAATGAGAAAGGTAATATTCATGTACATACTTGAAAGTTGTTCATGAGGCGGCCTTGATATTTTCATGACACGAGTAGGCTAAGTTGTTTATTTGTGCTTTTTCATTGCCATAGTTGGGTAAATGTTTTAATATGTCTGGCTTGGTGAATAGAACATGATTTTATTTAGGCATCCTGTTGCACATTAGACATTCCACAGTTCTTTTCTGACTGGATTCTTGCCACTGCTTTATATCTTTCAGGTACTCAGTTTAAAGCAATTGTCGAGTACGCTCCATCACAGCGTGTTTCAAAACTGTGGGCTAAAAAGGATGGTCGTGAAGGGACCATCTTAAAAGGTGATATTTATTGTGCTGATTTCACATGACATAGATGCCTTCATATATTCACTTTCCAATCCCTGTTAATTCGTCGACAAATGTGTAGATCCTGAATATTTGGAGTTCCTTGATTTTATTGAAAAGCCCGTGGAGAATCTTCCCAGTGCAGAGATACAATTGGAGAGAAAGGAAGCGGAACGAGCAGGTCAGTTCTGAATATATTGAGCTTGTGTTTGAAAGCCAATATGACATTTGTCTATTTGAAATAATGAAATGAAGAATCATGTAAGAGGGTAGTATTTTTTATTTTTATTTTTTTAGTTGAAGCAAAAGTCCTATTTTCTTTAGGTGCTCCAAAGGATGCTCCCATTGTTACTCCTTTGATGGACTATGTTCGTCAGAAAAGAGCTGCAAAGGGTGGAGCCCGGGTAGGAAATTTTGTCACTTGTTTACTGCCACTGCCTCTTTTTCATGTCATTTTTAAAATTTGTGAGTGCAGCTGAATTCATAAGAATGTTCCATCTTGCATTTTCTGTAGAGTTCTCCAGATCATCAGAGTGATTTTGCTCCACATTGTTGTTTGAGCTAATTAGTGCTAATGTGTTTTCCACAGTCGCAGATTTCCAATTAGTAAAATATTTCTGCTTTTGGTTGACTAAGGTGTGTGGTTGTTGACTTGTGGTAGTGAATTGAGGGATACTTAGTTGCTATTGGAGGTTGAGGTTTCGATTTGAGTTCTCATGTTAATTAATTGCATCAGAGGTTTTACTGAAGAGGTCTTGATAGTTTAGTTTTTGAATTGTTTGGCATATTCAATTTATAGTTGCCCATGTAATTTGTTTTTGAGGTAACTTGTAATGGCGAGGATAATTAGTTGCGATTTCCTTCGAACACTGTAGCACAAAAACGGTACTCACACTGGTACATCAGTGATGAGTTTTTTGACGGAAACATTCTTTACCCACTATCTCAATCTGATGGATAAGTATGTATTTTTTTGCTAAGTTGATGGATAATATGTGGATCATCTACTCTATTTTTCCGTTGACACGTCATAGATCTCTTGGATTCACGATCTGTTTTCTGTGCGATCTTTGACAGAGAACCATTTTGTCTGGGAAGTCATCAAGAAGAGTCAGTGGAATGCCATCCAGGAATGCAGGCTCAGGTTCTTCAAGGAGAGGCTCAGAAAAGAGGACTCCTACCACAATGGTAAATGGTTTATCTATTTTTCTCTTCTTTAATTTTTATGATTGCACACTGCTGGTGATGACTGTCCAGGATTGGTCTCCTATCTCAGAACTTTGTGGTCTGGATGTCATGGGCTTAACAATAGAGTTATATAGTTTGCACCTCATTTTCCCTTTATCCATTTAAGAAAAGACATGGTGAGTGTCAGTCAGTAATTTTACAAAGCAAGAGAAGATGCCGTGATAATTAGTACTTAACGATGCTAAGATGTCATGATATAGAGGAAATTTAAATGACATTTACTCAGCTGATACAACTTGACTAACAAGTCTTGGTTTCTATATTTGACTTCTGAAGTACTAGCATTGTTCACCTTCTGGTGTTTGAACTATATTGTTGATGATTGTGTTGAATATCATTATACGTGCCTAATTTGTGGCTAGTGGCTACTCATGAAGGGACACTGTGAAATATTTAAATTGCAATTTGAGTTGTTTATCTTATTATTTGATGGTTTCTCTAAGCAATCAATACTTTGGGCTGTACGTCGATTCTGCTATCTTGACCAGACAGGTTGGGTTTTGTTGTTCTACAGTCTACTTGGTATTCCTTAATTGCAATTTGCAATAACAGTTCTGCATGAGCTTTTACATACTCTCCTGCTACATCTTTATGTGTGTGTATTCTGATATCGGATCAATACTTAGCCACTTTCTGTGGTTGGCTTATTTTGATGGTTCTAACATGTTGATGTTGCTCAAATGCAATTGAACAGTATGTTTTAAGGGACAGTTCCAAGGGTGTAAGCAGCAAGGATAAATCCACTTATTTAGTGGTTCCTAAACAAGATGATCAACAGCTTACAGATAAATTTGCCAATGTTGCAGTACACGGAACTGATGCAGTGGAAGGGGAAACTGGTATGGTTCCTTGTTGGATTTAGATATCTAATGTTGATTATTTGTAACTTATTCATGCTTAATTGTCATGTTGTATGGATATATATGTCTGAAATCTGAATGGTCTGCAAGATAAGCCTAAGTGGTAAGGTATAACATATCAGTTATGTCATTTTGGTTTTGGATCCTAGTGATATTGCCAGAAGAAAAACTGGGAGACATCTTTTCTGTCTCCTCTTGTGATAATGTTGGTAGTTCTTACGGGTATGCAATTTGTTTCTTATACAATCAAATCTATCAGTGTGTTGTTTGGATCACATAGAGTTTTGTCAATCTAGTTTCTAATGAGAATTCTATAACTATTTTGTTAGTTATGTTACCTACTCTTTGAGTAGTTTTCATGCTTGGAAGCAATCATAGAACGAAATTTCAGTCATTCATAATCTCGAGCGGATATTAATCTTATATATGGATATTTATATTGTGTCACCATTCTGGCTCTAATCCGGACCTTAAAGGTATGTGTTTTTTGTGTGCAATTTATAGTTTCACTTTGCATTTGGGGTCTGTAATATAGAAAACTAAATAAACAAGAAAATATAATTTCCATTTATAAACAAGAATATTCTTGAAAAGTTGGGAAAACAAGAAAACTGTAAGTAAAGCGTGAATTTATTGCAATATGTGCATAGAAATTATTGAACGTGGAAGGGAAAACCTTGCCTCTTCATTGATTTTGTATTTTTGGTAGGTGGATATAGTTGTTTTATTATCTTTGTGATCTGGGCTGTTTTACCTATGTTCCCCAGATACTTGCAAGGTAGGAGTTCTAATCACATAGATTTTTACCTCGTGAATTTCACATGTTTTGAGTTGGTTTTAGTTTCCATATATATTCTCATGCTCATGCATCTGGGTAATTTGGCTTGATTCTAATTTACACTATCCTACAGTGAACATCAAGTTTCATTTAGTCAGTTATGGAGCCTGCTGAAGACGACAATGATTAATTGTCTCTTTCTGAAAATGTTACATTTTGTGCTTCTTACCTCATCTCATGGTGTCTTTTATGTAATGCTACCTGACTACTTGTAGGTGGCTCAGGATCCACTGGAATCGGGAAGAAAATCCTGCTTTTGAAAGGAAAAGAAAAGGAAATTTCTAATGTGAGTTTTATGATCTTTTATTAAATGAGAGGGGATGGGAAACTAGTTCATGATTAGGCGTGGTTGATGATTTTGTGTTAGTCTGTGTTTCTTTTTCTTCTTTTACTGGCCTCTGTGTTTGTGTTGGTGGTGTACTCTTATGGTTGTGTGGGTATGAGTCAGCTTTCTGAATTATTTTGAATGGAGAAATTCCTTCTCGTGTCATTATGGGATCAGAATGAGCAAGATAAAGGACTTTCAGCTTGCAACATATTGGGCAATATAGGAAAGAAAAGCCAAAACAGTTTAGAAAACTGGGAAAATATTACTTTTGCATTCTCAGGCATTTGGCTTGAATGATGCATTAGTGGTCAGCAATATGTTACGTCATGGCCTTAACAATTTCACTGTTAGTTGTTCTGTTAGTATTGCAAAATCATCATCGTGAAGATTGCATATGAGACTTAGTAGTTTCAACAATCACGAACCACTCGATCTTGTCTGGACTTTTTTAATCACCAATTTGACAGTTAAATCTGTCTATTTCTGGACAAATTGTGCATACGTTTTTTGTGTGACTTCTTAAGTGGCAAATTGCCAATCATGTGCTTCAACACACGGTGGCAACTATTGACATGAATTGTTTTTCATTGGAATCGAAGAAATGATTTTCTAAGCTAATGCGCATCAAAGTTGGGCTATTTACAATAATTGCAATTTCTCTTTAACTGTAACTTTCTGGCGTCATTCTTATATTAATTATCTGTTTATTCCTT
Source organism: Verbascum thapsus (assembly GCA_963669365.1). Taxonomy (NCBI): domain Eukaryota; kingdom Viridiplantae; phylum Streptophyta; class Magnoliopsida; order Lamiales; family Scrophulariaceae; genus Verbascum; species Verbascum thapsus. The sequence continues at coordinate 5,512,256 of OY770106.1, forward strand.
GGAGCATTTTTTGAAATTTTAATGTTTAGGACACAGATGTGCAATTTCAGGTTTACATTTCTGTCTATATCCACTTGGTATAATCTTGTTACGTTAAGTGTCTAGCTATTGTCTTCTCTATAGGAACTTTTGCCAGTTGATTAAACAAAATTTGTCTCAACCAATGTAGCATGAAATGCCCTCATGCTTACTTATTTTCCCTCTTCATTAAATTTGTATAAAATATATGCCATATACAGTCTTAGGAAAGTTCTTACAAGAGATGGTATGTTATGTACTGTCCAATAATCGATTCATGTGCATGAAATTAATTCATTTTTACTATTACGAAGTGAATCTGTCGAATCAACAGTTCCGTTTTCTATTTCTCAGCTTGCATTTTCCTGGTTAAAAAGGGGGAAATAAGCATAATTCTGTTTTCTCCTACTGTAGGTATCTGGTGGTTCATCACTCCAGCAGAATGCAGCAACTCCTACCAAAACTTCGCATGGTGCAGCTCCTCTTAGACAGAATCAGCGACGCGAAGCTAGTGGAAGGATAATCAGAAGCATTCTTCTTAACAAGGATACTCATCAAAATCAACAATCATCGGGGTCTCAATCAGAACCACGAATCCAGATTTCAAATCAGGATAGGGACAAAAGACCTCCTCGACCCCCAAATGTGCAGTCATTTCAGAAAGGTGTGAATGGGGCTTCTGAGGATAAAATAGTCAACAATGATCATCCTCAACACACTGAGAGGCAGAAAAGACGGATGAGAAATAAAGATAGACCTGATCGTGGTGTTTGGGCTCCTCTTCGGCGTTCAGATGGAACACATGCAAGTGATGACTCGTTATCCTCCACCGCGTCCCAAACTTCCCAAATTGTAGATTCTGAAGAAGGTCCAGACATTATTAGACAATATATATTCTTGGATTTTGATAGGATATGTGCTGCATAATTTAATGGGACTTAATAATTTAGACCAAATAACATAAATACCCCCTACAAAAGACCCTAATTATGAAAAAACCCATAGGTTCGAATCATTAAAAACAAACTACAATTTTGCCCCCTGATTTTCAAGTTGTTAGGATGTGATAGGGTTCATAGGTAATTTGCAAAACCTCAAGATTTCATGATAATTACCCACTAAGGGAGGGGGTGCATGTAATAATTATCCTATAATTTTGTGTCATGCTGAAGGTGCTTTTGATTCTACGATATCAAACTTAACCTTATTTATTGTTTCTATTTGCAGGCACTCATGTAGAAATAAAACAAGAGATGCTGGTTACCCGTGGTAGTGAGTATAGACCTGTTGGAGGTGGTCGTGGTGGTCATTACTCTGTTGAGAATGGTTAGTTTTACCATCGGAGTCCTTAGTGAAGAGTGATTATAACCTTCCTTTTTGCACACTGAATTTTATGACTTTCCGTAGGTTCTTATAGGCATGGGGGTCGCCGTGGTTTAACTTATAATAGCAAGGATGCAGATGGCTCTTCAATTATAGAGGGCAAACCCTCAAAAAGAGGAGGTTCTTCCAGCTATGGCCCCCATGAGGTATGCTTCACTAATAGAATACTCCTCTTCCGTTTAAAATAATCGATCCACCTCATTTTGTTTATTTATTAATTGTTGTGACCTAAATATTTGCAGAAACAAGTGTGGGTCCAAAAGTCCAGTTCCGGTTCGTAGTTTTGGTGATATGGTAAGCTTCACTGCCAGTTTGGTTGATGGGCTCTTTAAGTCAAATATACTTTTACATAAACCAAATTCCAGATATTTTAATGTGGGTAGTTATATGCTTTGAGATTAGCTCCAGAATCATAATCTAGACCCACTAATGTGGTTCTGGATTGGTATTTGAAATCAGGGTAGTCTGGCTCAGAACAATGCATAAAAAGAATGTTTTATATATCCCGCATCAAATCATGACTTACTGTTTTAGGGTGGGGTCTGAAGCTGGCCCTTTGGCATGCTCAGGTGAGGCCATGAGGGTCCACTGAAATATAATTTATTCGAGCTAGTTTTGACGTCTAATCCTAGGAATGAATTTGGTGATGAAGTGTAATGGTTCTGAATGCTGGATCTTAGCAATCATCGAGTACTGACCTGTCTGGAGCTCTTATCATTATATATTATAAACTTTATATTTGTGTGTTTTAGCCGTGTTGTCTCCTAAATTTTTTTTTATATTTGCCATGTCCCGTGTCATGTCCGTGCAACATAGGTTGTTAGGATCTGATAGGGGTGTCATGTCATTTTGTGATGCCCAATATGTGAGGGTGGGGTGTGCATGTAAATATTCCTATTATTTATTTCTGAGAACTGATTTATTGGTTATGAACTTTGACACCCACTCTGAAAAATGATCTCCTTACCTGATTCTGCAGTGCTATGCTTTGGTAAGTTACCATAATGAAGCATAAATTCAACGGTGAATGGAGGATTTCTCTCGTTTGCTTTACACAAAATCCTGCATGAGGCAGTATTGGTTGAGACAGACAACACTTGCTTGGAAAACGGTATATTCACTACAGATAATGGTGTATTTACAGCTCAGTGGGGCGAAAAATTTACGGTCATAAGTCGAAGATTGTCAATAATAGGCGCAAGGAAGTAAGTGAATATAGTCATCAACATACAACACCACCATTTTCATCGGTGTCCCTTTTGAACGGGGGAGTTATTATACTCAGTGGCGGGACTATATATGATCTCTGAATTCTTGCCATTGATACTCAGGTAAAACTGAAAGATATATATAACTTATTAGACGGTGACTTTTGTCTTGCTGAACTGTAGATATACGAATCTGGAAAATGGTGTGTACTGCTACTGTTAGTTTATTACTAAATATACGTTTTGTCGAGCGGTATGCTACGGGTTTGTTGATTATATACATTTGTGGGCCCGAGTTAGTAACGGGGTTGACTGTAATCGGGTTTGTCTAAGGGTTTGACTTGAATATGTAAGTTTTTTTTCCCTATAGGTGTATGGTATGATATGATACTAATCTGTGTGTATCTTGGAGCTTTGAGAGATGAGATTGAAGTTTGGCTATTGTTGGCATGGATGATGTGCTTAATTTGGTATGCTAATTTTATTGTTTGCGATTATATACGAAGATTTGCTTAAGCAATTTTGCTATGTTTAGATGTTTTAGTGATTTTGGATGGTTTTGAGATAATCACTATTTACGTGTATGGAATTATTCTGGGAGTTATGATAATTACTTGGGTCTAATTGGTTATACAGCCTCCACAAAAAAAAAATGTTTTAGAAAAAGAACTAAAGTATATTAATTATTTGGTATCTTTTAATTTTTTTTACATTCTAGATAAATTCTTCTTAAAAAAATGGTTTATACTATTCATGATTTTTACATTTAACACTGTTGATTAAAAAGGGTTTTTTAGCGTTTCTTTTAACATCAAAAATTTATTACATATTTATATAACAATATTTAAAATTTGTTATGATTATTTTTACTGTTAACTAAAAATAGGTAATATAAATTATTTTTAGATATCGATCTAAACAATTTCTCGCTAAAAAAAGTATTGTACATTTATTACAATCATAATAATTTATTTTTATAAAATTCATCTAAATACATATTTCACACCACATATATTAGTCATGCAATTATCCAAATAATAGATAAATAAATGTTTTGCATTAGAATGTGGAATCTCCACCAATAAGTTTCTCCATCTGATATTGATGGTAATTATTATTCCTATGTGGTCTAAAACTAAAATGAATCTAATATGAGAAAAGTTTGCATACTTTTAAAGTTTCAACATCAAAATGGTCTCGAGAAGCCTCTTTCTATTCACTTTTATTTTCACGCCACATCCCTCATTATTAAATTGACAATGATGTTTTGATACAAAATAGTCTGACTAATTATCTTAATTATTTAAAAAATTAAGAAACTAATAAATATCACATAATATAAAAATATGAACAGTTTTAGTGAAAAATCTATAAATGCCTCTTGTTTTTTAATGATACTCTATACTTTTGATTTCAATTTTTTAATTCTGAAAAAAAAAAAAAGTAGTTTTGATTTATTTTTCTTTTCCCTTTCAAGATAAAGTCTATTTGTGGGCCCCAAATAGTCTTTGTTGGACTATGGTACCTATGTGAAATTGACCATTGACAAAATGTGATCGGTCCCACCATAATAGCGTGGTCCCGAGCCATAATCAACTGCCGCGTGTTAAGCGCGTGGCTCGAGTCGCCCAAAGGCTAAGGTGGGGCCACGTGGCCTGTGGAGGTTTTAGATACGGACAAAGCCGAATAAAAGTGTCGCTATTTTGGGCCAAAGCTATTTTCAGACTTCAGTTGAGCACTGCAGTAACCCTTATCTGTGTCTAGCTAATATGTCCAAATTACCCTCAATAATTATCAATCTCAAAACTTTTTTTTTTTTTTTTTTTTTTTTTGGAAAAATGAAATATAACGTGGGTTAACCGGTCATTTTACTTTAGTTCGATTTCAATAAAGTCGATTGAATAGTAAAATGGGTTAAGATATCATTCTATGCTAGCTCGATATTAACAAAATTGACCAAATAGTGTACATTATGCCGACTATAATTGGAGTCGCTTGGTGTAAAAAAGATTACGAGTTAATTAATTGGATGTGATACAGAGACCATCATGCTTTGAATCAATATCAAAAGCACTATGATTGGATGAGATGTTAATATGATTGAATACGATGGTAATAGGTGAATTGAAACTATTGAGAATGTATAACTCTTAATATTATGATTAATAATATTTTTATAATTTTTTTCGTGTGTATAAATTAAAAAAGATCAGTGAGTCTGAGTGATCATGCCACGTGTTGTGGTCAATATCAAATATGGGCCTTATAGTCAGGTTTGCCGCGTACTTAATTCTCACACCATTAAGTAAAAATGTCAATAGGTGGAAAATATGAGTAAAAAATGTCAATAGGTGAAAAATAGTTAGACTCATATCCAGACTCAAAAAAACCCACGAGAAAACTGTCCTACCGAACTAGACGTAAACTCGCTCAAATGTCCAACGACTTTAATTACATTACGGGTCGGGTAAAGACCCGCAAAGTATAACATTTAAGTATTGTTCTGATATTTATTCAGAAAAATACCAATGGGTTGCTATTGGGTTCGACCCGAACTACCAATATCATCTGAGCACAGTCTCGTCTTACTCTACAAGTTGATAAAATAAAATTGAATTCAAAATTCGAATAAATGTGGGTCCAAAGTCCAAACAATTGACAATCCTATTATTAAACACTTATTTATTCATTTTTAAAAAATGGAATCCATTAGTTCTATTTAGGAATATTCTTTCAAATTTATTGAGCCTCAGACCAATATAGTCATTGACAAAAGAAAGGATAAAAAGGTCAAATAAAAAAAAGAAAAAGCTAAATTAATTAATCAATCGAGTCCACCAAACAAATCCAAGGCCGGCAAGCACCAGATCATCTCCCTCATATATATGTATATCATAGATAAACTCATAACACAGAAGAAATTATTTTCACTTGGACTGTGTCACTCTCATCAGTGAGGAGAAAGTTTTGAAAATACACACAGTTACGCACAAATACACACACTATATCTCACTTTTGTTGTATGTACATCTTTTCCTCAACCTATAGATCAGAGAGAGGGGGAAAAAGGTTAATGGTGGAAAAGTATAGAGAATAAAGAGGAAAAAAGGTATAATTATGTTTTTTTTCTTTGTTTTTAAATATCATACTTTATGTTCATGCGCTGCTGAATTAGGTTTATGTGTGTTGAGTACTGTTTTATGTTGAATGTTCGGACGAGATGTTTGCGATCTGCTTCGAGTTTTTTGTGAGTTTAAATCCGTTTAATCGATGTTCATATGTTATTTTCTTGTGAAGTTTCATTTTAATTTGAGGTGAATTGGTGTTTAAGTTTTGTATATTTCGTGGTTGTTGCTGTTTCGTAATTAGCATGGTTGCGATGAGTCTTATGGTCTTGAAATTGGAGATAGTTTTGGTGTTGGAGTTAGATCTAATTAATTTGGTGTTAAATTGTCATATTTTTTAATTTAAGTATTATATATTTGGCTGGGGAACAGAAGACATTTTTAAGGAATTGTGAAACTCATCTAAATTAGTGATTTTCTGTATGTATTATGGCTATATATGGAGAAGTCAGCGTTGATTAATATGGTGAATCTGTGTAATCGAGTCTGTGAAAGAGCTGCACTGTTTGTTAATCCAGTGCTCTTGCTATTAGGTCACAGTTAATTTTTACTGCTATTCCCTGATGCAATTACCCATTAGGATAGAGGTGCTGTAGGAGATTAACCGAAATGTTAACTGATCATTCAAGCCTTGGCATTGTTTCTGTTGAGTTCAGAGAGATACTCTTTTCTTTAGACTTACGAGATTGAGTTCAATCAAGTTGCTAAGATGTCAAAACTTTGAATAATAAGTCTAGCTTGGATTCTTTAGCTGCGAGTGTAGTGAAGTTTCAAAGTTGTTCAGTTGTTCATTCCGTTTTACACATTAATGCAAAAAGCCAAAAAAATGAAGAAACAAAGCTAAGGCTTCCCTTACTGTGGTGCATTTGCTGGTAATGCAAATCTTCGTATTACATGGCACTTTCATGTAACACCAAGATTGCTAAAGTTTATTTGGAAGTGAAAACAAGGAAAAAGCATAATACTTCCATTTCTTGGATACATTTGGATTACTATGACGTATGCACATGTTTTTGATGTGAAGACCAAAAACATTATTGACAAGTCAACTAAGGGCCATTGACGAACTTTCTTCTTGACATGAATTATAGTCTTCCACATAACTGAAGTAGGACTTGCTGGTTTTGCTTAGGTAAAGAGTGGCTTCATTGAGAAGGAATGCATGTTTTTGAGTATTGGATAGCGTACTAGCATATTGATACTCACCAGCCTTACTTATGGAACCTACTGGCTTGCACCATGGAGGAGCTGGGAGTTCAAGATCTGCTAATGGCTTCAAGGTCTCATCGAGTTCAGTTGATTGGCTGGGAAGGGAGATGAACGAAATGAGATTAAGGGACCGAGTGGACCCTGATGATGATAGGGTGAGTTTGGAGCATTTTCAGTGTTAACTTCTATATGTTCTCCCGCAGCCTCTGCATTGATAGACGTGTTATTGGTTGATTTTGACCACTTGTTTTGGAGTCTATATTTTTGATAACCTTTATGATGTAGATATCTTTGTCTGATGCAGGATAGTGAACCTGATGTAATTGATGGCGTGGGTGCTGAAACTGGACATGTCATTAGGACCACCATTGGTGGTCGAAACGGCCAGTCCAAGCAGGTTGGTGGGAAGTACCTCCTAGGAGTATTACTCACTCAGTGAGAATGATTCTTGATGAGTATTTTGTGTTTTATGGGGTTGCAGGTGGTCAGTTACATATCAGAACATGTTGTTGGAACTGGTTCCTTCGGAGTAGTCTTTCAAGTAAGCTATGCGGCAGTAGTTGAGAGTTAAATATGTGAGGTGCATCTCAAGATGCATTATCTAGTCTTCACCGGGGTTGTGCCCTTTTGTATGATACGAACTGCTTTTAACAGGCGAAATGCAGGGAGACTGGAGAAATTGTTGCTATAAAAAAGGTTCTTCAGGACAAACGCTACAAGAATAGGGAGTTGCAGATTATGCAAATGTTGGATCATCCCAATATTGTGGCCCTAAAGCATTCTTTCTTCTCAACAACTGAAAAGGAAGAGCTCTACCTGAATCTTGTTCTGGAATATGTTCCTGAAACTGTTAATCGTATTGCACGGCAATACAACAGGATGAACCAGCGAGTGCCATTGCTGTATGTCAAACTTTATACCTATCAGGTATTAGACAAAAATGTGTCTTCCTTTTCCTTACTATTCTGTTCTGATCTTATAGTTAATTTCAGAATAAAATTCTTTTCACATTGAGAGGGTTGTGAAAGCTTCATATCTTATATTTCCCCCATCCGCCATTTGTTTGCATTTTGAGTTTTTTTCCCTCTCTTGAAGCTTACACCTGAATTCCATTTCAAAAGTTTTCTGTTAATTTGGATTTGTAATCATGCATTATTTTTTCAAGATGACCTTGACCTTGAAATATGAAAGTGATTCCACAATTTGAAGTTTGAATGTTATGAATCCTTTTATAAAAGATTGGGGCGCTGTTTCAATAAATTATCGTTTGAAATGTGTGATCTGTTAGTGCTGAAAAGGATGATTAAGCAAAAAACAGACCTCGAGCGGAGTGAGAAATGGATGTAAATGAACATGCAATCTAGTATTTTAGATTAATTGTTATTTCATATTAAAATGAGATTATTGTTTTTCTTTTCCATTTATTAATAGTCAAAATTACAATGCTCATGGAACAGGAAACCACATTTTAACTAGTGTTGGAATTTTTTAAGAGACTATTACATTTCTCACACTGCTGAAAGATGTTATTTGCTTTGGAATGGTAAAAGCATACCAATCGAATTAAATTATATCCCAATCAATGCTGTACTGTTCCTGTTAGCATATGCTATACTATTTGTGTTTTAATCAGCTCCTATTACTAAATTATGTACTGATGCCATGAGATTTGGCTCAAATATCTTGTTGCAGTCTGGGTTTTGTCTTTCTATTATTTTTCCTAGAAATTGATATATACTGAATGCACACAGAAACCTTATATTTACCAATTTTCTATTAGGATTTCTTTTTAACCAATTCCTCTCTTTATGTGCAGATATGCAGAGCACTTGCTTATCTACATAATTGTACTGGTATTTGTCACCGTGACATCAAGCCGCAAAACTTACTTGTAAGTATTTTCCTTTTTTATTAAGGATGAGGTTTTATAGTGTGCATCTATAATAATCCAACCACCTTGACTGATATTGAAGTACTTATCAAATCATGTTTTCAATGTAACTAACTTGTTGGTAGTAACATAACTGATTTCCCTTCTGAATGAATACATGGATGGAATACATGAATTTCGTATGGAATAATTCACTGCTGCCAACTTGTAGTAATCATTTCAAAACATTTCAACTTGCTGTCAACTTTGTGTTTTCTTTAGTCGTGCTGTTTCATTGACAGTCTTAAGTTGTATTGATTTATTTCCAGGTAAATCCACACACACACCAGCTGAAACTTTGTGATTTTGGAAGTGCCAAAGTTTTGGTAAGTCTTTGAGCAGAACAGGTCCTTAGTTTTGGAAATACCAGTGTTTTGTTGCTCATCCCTTTGGTTCATTCCTCAGGTTAAAGGAGAACCCAATGTATCATATATCTGTTCGAGATATTACCGTGCTCCTGAGCTCATATTTGGTGCCACTGAGTATACAACTGCAACTGATATATGGTCAACTGGCTGTGTAATGGCTGAATTACTTCTTGGACAGGTTGTTTTATGATCAGAATGTTTTGAAATTTTCTTTCCAGTGTCTCGTACCTTCATATGTTGCCCTGACATATCTCTGTGATCTTATTATACAGCCATTGTTTCCAGGTGAGAGTGGAGTTGATCAACTTGTTGAAATTATTAAGGTTAGACCATCGAACCATGTTGGCATCATTTTCTTTTAATAATTTACGAGGTAAAATGTCACATAATTTGAGTTTCATGTTATATATCCTGCCAATGAAGATAGACATCATTTACTAGATAGAGATCTAGAAAACAAATTAGTTTTCGAGAAGTTGGCATTTTGGAAATGTATTTCCCGTCAAATTCATTCCTGACAATATGCTGACTAAAACAATTATGACATAGTGTCCGGCCTTGAAACACGATTAAAGCTCTGGAAAATTTTAGGCTGGACATCCGTTAATATTAGTGCTGCTTAAAAAATCATATCATTGCACATAAACCTTTTAAATATTTTCATGCCACTAAACTGGTTATACAGGTATTGGGAACACCTACCAGAGAGGAGATCAAATGCATGAATCCAAACTATACCGAGTTCAAATTTCCACAGATCAAGCCCCATCCTTGGCACAAAGTATGTTCTCCTTAGCATTTCTTTCTTGCACTCTTTAGTGCTTTTTCTCTAGACAGCTGGATTCAAATATGCTCATCTTCTCCTATTTATTACAAGATTAATTATTACAAAGTGCTTCTATTTTTAGGTCTTCCAAAAGCGTCTACCTCCAGAGGCAGTGGATCTAGTATGTCGATTTTTCCAGTACTCTCCGAATCTCAGATGCACAGCTGTAAGTTCAAATTTCATCCTTAATCATCATAACTACAATTTTTGAAACTCTAAAGTGAATTTACCTTCTTTATTACTATGATGATGCAGTTGGAGGCTTGTATTCACCCTTTCTTTGATGAATTGAGAGATCCCAACACCCGACTTCCAAATGGTCGCCCACTTCCTCCACTATTTAATTTTAAACCTCAAGGTAAATTTGAGAATAAGCCAAGTCTGTCTTATTGATGAACATTTTTTATCATGTTTCCACAATCAGTTATTGTAATGGAAACAGAATAATATACAACATTAATAAAATCGACCTTGTTTGATTATATGAACGGGTAAAGTATATAGACACCCCTTGTGTGAAAACCATCATTACAAAAAACCATCCCGAGATTTAAGAAATACCATAACTTCCCTTACAATTTCATCCCTCCAATAAATACAGATTATAATTGCACGCCCTATTCAGGGTTTGACAGATACTGTAGAATATACTGAAATCACCATGAAGGGGATGTACACAATCATATACACTGTAGAATATACTGCCAATTTAATGATATCTAATTAATTTGGAAATGTACTATTTCTTGGCATAATGCAATCCCTTGTAAAATTTTGGAACTTGTCGATGTATTGAATCAATATCCTTTTGGCCTTAGAAGCATCTTAACACATCCTTTTGTTTTCACAGAGCTTTCTGGTATACCACCCGAAACTATCCATCGTCTTGTCCCAGAGCATGCAAGGAGACAAAACTTGTTCATGGCTTTCCACTCTTAAGTCATTATGTGGGGTCCACAGGTCCTGCTCGTTAATTTTGAGTAATTCATCGGGGAGATCACAACGGTCTCATACCACATGGACGGTTGTGATTGTCTTACGACTTCCTAAGAACAATTCACAGATTTTGTGCATATTTGATCGTCTTGTAACACTTTCGAATGTTGTTGCAGATTACAGCTATGTATCATATGTACTTCTCGACTGTGAAAAAATGGCTTGAAGTTTCGGGACTATCATGTAGAGAAGAGTTTTGGCTAGATAAACATTCTCTATGACTTGATCTTTCAATTGCGTGGATATTTATAGCGAGAGACTGCAGAAACTTTTATTGTCGGGATAATGAGACGAGTATAGATCAGTTCGAGTCATTTGCATGCATTGTGTGCATGCAAGATGTAAATTTTTACTTGTTTCAATTTTCCTGGCCTTATTCTGGAGATTATTTAAGTTCACTTATTATTTCTCACTATTGCTTTTGATTCTCAAAAATTGATTAACTTTGATTATTGAAAATTTAAGAAAGGTAAAAGTGACAAATGAAGAGCTTGAGGGGCTAGACTTTGGGTAGCATCTAGTGTAGTCTTGGTTTCTGACAAAATTATATGTTCCAAAATCCTTTTACATCATGTGATGTGATTCTTTTGGCTATGTTTGTTTATGTTTTTGAATTTAAAAACTATTTTGAAAAATATTTATTATCAAAATTCATATGAGAATGGTGCTTGTTTGCTTAAGTTTTTAAAATTTGATTGAAAGTTGTGAAATATATACGAGTATAATTGTGTTAGTTAAGTATATAATAATTATTTCAATGTGTTAGTTAAGTATATAATAATTATTTCAATAAATAAAGGCTTATGTAATTACAATCTGAATTATGTGAATTCCTAACCTATGAATCATATTTTTCTTTTATAACTTGCTCTAACAATTTTCCAAATGAAACTTTTGTCCAAATTACGTACTTGTCTTAAATTTGTTAAAAGATCGTTATAGATCATCATATTTCAAAAAATGATGGGAAATTCTTTTGTTAGCTCGTATTTTATTTTATGTATATTTAATAATAAAAAATCTATTATTGGTGAAAAGGAATAAAAGGGATCGCTCTTAAACCCTAAACCCTAGAGCAAAAGAATTAGACAACATATATTTACTTCACAATTCATGGATATGTTAAAATTTCCCAAGTTGTAGTATTATCATCTCTCTCTCTCTCTCTCTCTCTCTCTCTCTCTCTCTATATATATATATATAATCTATATACATATATATATATATATCATCTTCTTCGTCGAGCAGCTCATTTTCTCCAAATTCTGGAGAAAACAACTGCCCTACAGCTAACTACAACTATATTTTACTTAAATCCCTAATTGGGTCTGTTCCTCAATCAGAGATTAGCATAAAACCCATCAATTATGGCATGTATTTCTTCAAACTGCTTTGCAACTGCCGGCAATGGCGCTAAACCCGAATTCTTCAGTATTAATAAGTTTACTAGTCCTAATCTTTTCGCTTCTTCCACGCCCAGATTTATAAATTTCGATTGGAGTGCTTTGAAATGCGGTAACAGTTATTTTGCCCGAAGTTCACGTTGCCATGGTTATCGGAAATCGATTGTTAAGCCTGTATGTACCGGCGTGGTTGCTTTGAATAACGGAGCGTCGTCTGCTTCTTCAGGTGATTAAACAATTTGCTCTTAATTTCGTTGTTATTGTTTTTGCTTTTCTTATTAATTATGTTAAGAGGAAGGAAATTTTGGGAGATATGCTTTCTTTTGCTCTTGTGTGGTTGTAATTGTGAAGTGAAAATCTTGTTCGATCTGTTATGCTGCCTTATGGTGTGTAACTGTAATTCCATTTAGGTTTAATTCATCTGAAAAGTGAAACAGAACATCAGAAATTCTTGTTTCGAGTTTTTTAGGGTTTTTTAATGATTGTTTTTTATGAGAAATAATGTGTGAACTTGAGTTATGCTTATTTGAACCCTTAAATTTAATTGAAATTCAGTATTTCATCTTAATTGTTGATTGTAATGCACTGTATAAAGAGTATCAAACTTAACAATCTCTATCGTTACCTTTAGCATACCATTAAGGAATAGTCAGAAGACTGGTTTTGAACAAGTATTTCTCATTTTATTGATTCGTGCCGTTTGCAATTGGCATTGTAGTCGAAAGAGTGGCTGTGTTGGTCATTGGAGGTGGAGGAAGGGAGCATGCCCTTTGTTACGCCCTGAAACGATCTCCTTCCTGTGATGCTATATTTTGTGCACCTGGGAATGCTGGCATTTCCAGCTCAGGAGATGCAACTTGTATAGACAACCTTAATATCTCAGATAGTTCATCCGTGATTGCTTTTTGTCGTGAGTGGAGTATTGGATTGGTTGTAATAGGACCAGAGGCCCCTCTTGTAGCTGGTCTTGCTAATGATCTTGGTAAGGCCGGGATTCATACATTTGGCCCTTCTTCAGAAGCTGCTGCCTTGGAAGGCTCAAAGGACTTCATGAAACGGTTGTGTGACAAATATGATATTCCCACTGCTAAGGTTCATATTTTGTTCCAGTTGTTAGTTGTTGGTTTCAGAGGTGTTTGGCTAAGCTTATTTTAAGTAAGCTCTTACAAGATTCTTTGGAGCTTATATCCTGACTAGGGGTGGCAAAAGGACCCGGAACCATGGTTCCAACCCAATCAAACTAGTTTGGTTTGGATTGGTTGCTAAGAAATTTAATTTGGTTCCTAATTGGTTCCAAGTTGGGTCCAACTAATTTCAAGTCAGGTCCAAATCGCTTACCAATAATCTAGAACAAAATATAAGGTATTTAGTCGTGTTGGGCTTGGTTCCCTTTCGGGTTGACTTTGGTTCCTTTTTGGGTTGAATTTGGTTCCACCTTAAACCATTTAAGAACCCAACCCATCTAAGAACCAACCCAAACCCAACCCGACCCACCTGTTTTCCACCTCTAATCCTGACTTGTAAGCTATTTTAAGGAGCTGATAGCCTCAGCCAAACACCTTACTAATCTTGTACTATTAATATTCTCATCATTCTTCTTCTTGTTTGTAGTATAAAACATTTACCGACCCATTATCTGCAAAAGCGTATATCAAAGATCAAGGTGCTCCTATTGTTGTGAAAGCGGACGGTTTAGCTGCAGGGAAAGGAGTAATTGTTGCCACGACACTAGAGGAGGCTTATGAAGCAGTTGAATCTATGCTCGTGGATAATGTTTTTGGCTCGGCAGGTTGTCGTGTCATTATTGAGGAGTTTCTAGAAGGGGAGGAAGCATCATTCTTTGCTCTAGTAGATGGAGAGAATGCCATACCTCTAGAATCTGCTCAGGACCATAAACGAGTCGGTGATGGTGACGTGGGACCCAACACCGGTGGAATGGGGGCCTACTCCCCGGCTCCGGTCTTGACAAAAGAACTCGAATCTTTTGTAATGGAATACATAATTCTTCCCACGGTTAAGGGAATGGCTGCAGAAGGTTGTAAGTTCGTTGGCGTTTTGTATGCGGGGCTCATGATCGAGAAGAAGTCTGGTTTGCCGAAGCTGATTGAGTATAATGTGCGGTTTGGAGATCCCGAGTGCCAGGTTAGTAAAATCGGTTATTTTACGCGCATGTTGTGAACTTCAAGGTACAGCATGTTGAATATTGTGTCGACGCATAAATTTAACGTTAATTGGGATTTGAGGAGTTTGTGAAATTCGCCAAAGATCCTATTGTTGGCTGGATGGGACGAGAATTCTAAGTAGGGTCGGCAATTTGGGTCCATACATATATTTCCACCCAAACCCAACTAAGTTTTAATGGGTTGGGTCCTAACATTTTAGCATTTTAGTTCCAACTGGGTTGGTTTTTAATAATATTTTGGTCCAACTGAGTTTTAAATTGGACCCAATTTCGGTTTAAACTGGGTCTAACATATTTTCCACTTTGAGTCAAGAATCTTCATTCTACACTTTACTGCAAGTCTGCAACTCCTTACACCACTTTGATTACTAATGGTCCTCATTGGATCCATTTTGGATCCTTATTGGGTCCAATATAATGCATATTTTTTTGACATTAGACCCAATTGGGCCCAACCCAAATGGACCCGACCCAAACCCGACCCATTCAACCCAATTGCCACCCCCTAATTCTAAGTCTTTGGCTGGGTCCGCTGGGAGATAGATATTCTAGGAAAAACCTTAGGAGATAGATATTTTTAGTTGCTTCAAAGTTCAATCAACAATGTTTGATTTATTTAATTCCAACTCATGCTCATTCGCAGGTTTTGATGGTTCGTTTGGAGTCCGATTTAGCACAAGTTCTACTCGCAGCTTGTAAGGGAGAGCTAAACAATGTATCACTCGAATGGTCACCCGGCTCAGCCATGGTTGTGGTCATGGCCAGTAAAGGGTACCCCGGAAGCTACAACAAAGGGACAGTCATTAAAAACCTCGAAGAAGCCGAGGAGGTGGGCCCACACGTTAAGGTATTCCATGCTGGCACTGCCCTCGACCCCGAGGGAAATTTCATTGCCACTGGTGGACGTGTTCTCGGGATCACTGCTAAAGGGGCTGATCTTGAAGAGGCCCGTGATAGGGCTTATCAAGCTGTCGAGCAAATCAAGTGGCCAGGTGGATTTTACCGTAGAGATATTGGTTGGAGGGCTTTACCACATAAACCACGTGTTGTAAAAGGTTGAATTAAGTGACGATGTTGTAATGACAAATTCTCGTGGCTCGTAAGATCTAATCTCGTCGAGGTGGTAAGTCTTTCATTACAGTTCTGTGACATTATAAGACATTTTGTGAGAAGTTGGAGATAGAGTGAGAGTAGGAGTGTTTGTCTTTTGATCTGTAGGATAATGATGTTTGTTGAATTGAAGTTTCTTTATAGATTATAACACGAACAATTGTTTCTGGTTTTGTTTCTTTTGTTTGGACAACAAAAGTTTCACTTTTTCAGGACAACCTTTTGAAACCATGTTGGTCTGTCTATCTTGGTGTACATTTCAAAGATAGGGTGTTATTAAACCATCCTAGCTCGATTTTCGGACCGTGTATCTATTCGGAGTCCTAATTACGTTATCTCGTTCGAGAGCTTTTTAATATCGGAATACTTGTTATGAGTAGAGGGATATCATATCTCTGTTTGCCTCCCTTCAAATATGTATAGTCGCACAATATTGATAAGTTATTGCGCCTTTAGTGTATATTGTTTGTAATTTCAACACTATCGCGTTCAATTTGGATATTTACAATGTGCAATTGTACTCATCAAATCGAGACCTCATTTTACAGCTTTCAGCTCCGAACCAAATACTCACAAAAAATACTGGCAATGAATATATGATCATGTACTATTTTTTTATTAAATTACGAGAAATTATAATCAAATAGGGTATAATATTTCAAATAACATCAAATTGTGAAAAATTATAATGAAATATGTGATATTATAATGTGAGTAAAAATCTAACATCTTAGACCTCATTTTGATCAACAAATTTACTTTATGGGCTTAACATTTTACTAGTTAGGAAATAATCCAACGCCCATAAATCCTCCTTCCCACCTTAAAATTATCGATAAACGTATCTAGAACCGTACACGTGTCCTCACCTACTCTCTCTCTCTCTCTCTCCCCCCTTATCTTCTTCATCAATAAACCTTCCTTTCCCCCACTCTGCTAGGGTTTGAGTTGTAAGCTCTCAATTCCAAAATCTCCCTCAAATTCTCAAACCCCAGTTCAACAATCAAGCCTTAAGAATTCATCAATGGCGTCTTCAGCAGCTCAAATACACGCCCTAGGCGCCACCGCGCACTTCACCTCCACAAATCCAACCAGAATCAATTCAAACAAAACCGTATTCTTCGGCACAAAGCTCAACAACAATATTTCCTTCGGTTTAAACCTCAAAAGCAAGGCTAGAACCATCAGTAATCCCCGCCGCGGTTCTACTCTCCGTGTAGTTGCGGAGAAGGTCGTCGGAATCGATCTCGGAACTACCAATTCCGCGGTGGCGGCTATGGAAGGAGGAAAACCTACAATCGTTACGAATGTGGAGGGGCAAAGGACGACGCCGTCGGTGGTTGCGTATACGAAGAACGGAGATAGGTTGGTAGGGCAGATTGCGAAGCGGCAGGCGGTGGTGAACCCCGAGAATACCTTTTTTTCTGTGAAGAGGTTTATAGGGAGGAAGATGTCGGAGATTGACCAGGAGTCGAAGCAGGTTTCGTATAATGTTGTGAGGGATGAGAATGGAAATGTCAAACTTGAGTGTCCTGCTATTGGGAAGCAGTTTGCTGCCGAGGAGATATCGGCTCAGGTACATAATTATAATGGAGTCTGCTTATATTTTGTTTGAGTTGTTGGATGGGCGTTATATTTGTTGTTGTGATTGATGGATTGAGCTGGGGTGGTGATGTAATTGGATTGTTTATTGCTTTGAGTTTTGTTTATGCGCCAATGTGATTGTACTCGATTTTGAGAGTGAAGTTTTGACATTTTGAATATAGTGAGGTTGGGTGTGAGTTCACTCTTTCAACTGTTTTGAAGTCTGAGATGTTAGATTCATATACTAGAGTATAAATTTTTCTTGGATGATAGACATAATTTATAATTGAATAAACTACATCGTTTGTTTACAAAAAATTGAGTTATCTAGGCTTGTTTAGTGAATGTTGGTGTGTGTAGCTTCTGTTGGAAGAGAAGAAAATAACACAGTGGAAAGGCATAGGATTTTTAGCCTTTTCAAGAATTTCTTCTCTTAGATCAATTATCTGTGCACTTTCCAGGCATGCTGTAAGTTCTTATAGCAGTTTGCGTCTATTGTTGCATACAATAAAATTAGCACATTACTTATGCAGTATGCTGTAGATGTACTTTTTAGCAGAAGAGTTCACATTTCCAACTCTTTTTGAAGTCTGAGATGTTAGATTCATATACTAGAGTATAACTTTTTCTGAATGACGGACACAATTTATAATTGAATATTCTTTGTCGTATGTTTACAAAAAATGAGTAATCTAGGACTTAGATGGTTTACTGAATGTTGGTGTGTGTAGCTTCTGTTGGAAGAGAGGAAAAATCACACAGTGGAAAGGCATAGGGTTTTTAACCTTTTCAAGCATTTTTTCTCTCAGATCAACTATCTGTGCAATTTCCAGGCATGCTGCTGAAGTTCTTATAGCAGTTTGCGTCTATTATTGCATACAATAAATTTAAGACATTACTAATGTTTTAGGAGTACTTTGTAGCAGAACTTATTAGGTATCTGTAGTTTTCTACTATGTTTAACTTTTGCCTTCATTTCATTGTAAACCAAAGATGATATGCTAGGGATGATTATATTTGAAGTCTTGGATTGCCACAGAGATGGTATTTTTGTGTGGCATCTAATGGTTTTGATCTTTTACTGGCTTTAGGTTTTGAGGAAGCTTGTGGATGATGCATCAAAGTTTTTGAATGACAAGGTTACTAAAGCAGTGGTCACGGTCCCTGCATATTTCAATGATTCTCAGAGGACCGCTACCAAGGACGCCGGTCGCATTGCTGGCCTCGAGGTGCTTCGTATTATTAATGAACCAACAGCTGCATCATTAGCATATGGTTTTGAAAAGAAAAGCAATGAAACTATTCTGGTTTTTGACCTTGGAGGTGGCACCTTTGATGTTTCAGGTATGAACAGTGTCACAACTTTCTTTCATGCGCATCCCACCGAGTTGTTCCTTATATGTAAATGTTTGGTTTAAACAAACATTTACTACATTCTTCTTTGTTCACTGTTAAAAAAAACTGCATTCTTCCTGAAGTTAGGAACTACTTTAGTTTAACCCTACATATAACTTAGCTACATGCCTCCAGGGTGATTTTCTTTACCTGTGATTAACACTTTGTTGGCTTGCAGAACTACAATTTTTATTGGCTCCTTTTGCACTTGGTTCAACTGTTACCCCTGTTTGATGCGCTTCATTTCGTCTTTCGTGCATTTGAGTTAATGTGTGGCAGTTGCTCTGTTTTGAAAACTAAAGATTTATGAATGGCATATATGTGATGTATTGATGATTTCTCTTTCTTAACCGTGATATTTAGTTCTTGAGGTTGGTGATGGTGTGTTTGAGGTGCTGTCTACATCGGGGGATACACATCTTGGTGGTGATGACTTTGATAAGGTTTGTATTCCTTTTCGCTGAAACCAACTGGCTGTTCATCTTCCTCTCTCCTTAACTTGCTTTCAGAGATGTTTTTATCTAGGATCTGCCACAACAGCTGGTAATTGCATTGATTCATCTTTTTTCGTATTTAATCCAGAAAATTGTTGACTGGCTCGCTGCTGATTTCAAAAAGAACGAGGGTATAGATCTATTGAAGGACAAACAAGCTCTTCAGCGTCTAACTGAGACTGCTGAGAAAGCTAAAATGGAATTGTCATCTTTGTCACAGACTAATATCAGGCATGTTTGAAGTTTCGTATGTTGATACCTGGGGAAACTTTTGTATGCAAAGTGTTGACAATGATTACTTTTCTTTTGGCCAGTTTGCCTTTCATTACTGCCACTGCAGATGGTCCTAAACATATTGAAACCACTCTTACACGTGCCAAGTTTGAAGAATTGTGTTCTAATCTGCTTGACAGGTGACTGCAGCATTATTTTTTTTATTTAAACGAGTTCCTTTTCCAAATCTCCATACTCATCTCTATACTCTATTCTCTTTTTCAGACTCAAAACCCCTGTTCAGAATTCCTTGAGGGATGCAAAGCTGTCCTTCAGTGATATAGATGAGGTTATCCTTGTTGGTGGGTCAACACGTATTCCTGCTGTTCAGGAGCTTGTTAAGAAGTTGACTGGAAAGGACCCAAATGTTACTGTAAATCCCGATGAAGTTGTTGCCCTTGGAGCTGCAGTTCAGGTTTTACTTGTTCCCCTTCTATTTATCTCCTAGGGCCTGATGGTGTAGCTACAGAAAATTCTGTTATATTATTGTGATTGCTATCATATTTGTTAGTAATATCCATTTCAAACAGGTTTGACAGGCACTAAAATTTCTGATTTTATTTGTTAGGCTGGTGTTTTGGCTGGAGATGTTAGCAATATTGTCCTTTTAGATGTAACACCACTCTCCTTGGGTCTGGAAACTCTCGGTGGAGTAATGACAAAGATTATTCCAAGAAATACCACATTACCCACTTCAAAATCAGAAGTTTTCTCGACAGCTGCTGATGGCCAGACAAGTGTTGAGATCAATGTTCTTCAAGGTGAGAGAGAGTTTGTAAGGGATAACAAATCTTTAGGTAGCTTCCGTCTTGATGGAATCCCACCAGCCCCACGTGGAGTTCCTCAAGTTGAGGTCAAATTTGACATTGACGCAAATGGAATCCTCTCTGTTGTTGCCATCGACAAGGGAACCGGGAAGAAGCAAGACATTACCATTACTGGTGCTAGCACGTTGCCTAATGATGAGGTCAGCGTCTTTCTTGGTGTCTTCATTTAGTTACATGCTTCAGTCTAAAACTTATTGGTTTGATTAATTATACAACTCACTGATTCTTGTGGGGTCCCAGCTGAGGTCGTGAAGAATAACCATGTGTGCTGTTTAAGAGTCAGATTAGACTTATACCATTTATTAATGTGGCATAATTCGAACCTGCTGATGTGTCAAACCTCATATGCATACCAAAATTGTCCCCCTAGGAATAATCCGTTATAAGTTGGTTTTTGAGGAGAATTTTAGCTTAATCCTGGCCTCAAATTAGCATTTTCATGAATGAAATTACAGGTGGAAAGAATGGTAAATGAAGCCGAGAAATTTGCAAAGGAAGACAAGGAAAAAAGAGATGCCATCGACACTAAAAATCAAGCAGACTCTGTAGTTTACCAGACGGAGAAGCAGTTGAAGGAGCTCGGGGATAAAGTGCCTGCACCTGTAAAAGAGAAGGTTGAGGTGAAACTAGGAGAACTCAAGGATGCCATTTCCGGTGGCTCAACACAAGCAATGAAGGATGCCATAGCTGCCCTCAATCAAGAAGTCATGCAGCTTGGTCAATCACTATACAACCAACCAGGTGCAGCTCCTGGTGCGGGGCCCACACCCGGTGGTGAAACCGGCTCATCAGGAGGATCGTCAGATAAAGGACCTGAAGGTGATGTTATTGATGCAGATTTCACTGACAGCAAATGAGTGTGGGAATCTGATATCAAGAATGGTGAAGTTTGTGGCCCCCAATTATGTGTATAATGGAATATTTTTGTCAAACGGAGGTATTCTAGAATGTTTAGATATGACTGTTTGAAAGTGTTGAAATAATAGGTCAAAAGTAGAGGAGATATCGTCTATTCAAAGGGGTGTTACTGTCAACGGTTGGAGGGCTTGCTAAAGGATTTTGCTTAGTAGTGATCTATATTCATCAGGTTTACCCCTGGTGGGACACAGATTTTTAATTATGTTTTCCTGATAATCTTGTGTAATAAAAGAAAAATCTACTCGATAGGTTGTCTGTACCTTGGTTGTGTTTTATTAGATGCTTTTCGATTGTGGAATTATTTGACCCAAAGGGAATCAAATGTTACATCAGTTGACCTCGTCTGTGCTAGTGCTAAGACCATTGAGTAATGGACTTTTCACCATTGATAACATGGGGAGGATGGTTTTATCAACTCACATCCCATGTAATACAATGGTCAGTGATGTTAGGACCAATAAAATAGTACTAGTATAGATAGAATTATCTCAGAATAGACCATTTACATATGGAAATTCGAATCCAATTTTGATTTCTAGGTTGCATTTGGTCAGAATGTTGTTTTGCAGCTAATCAATCTTATGTTGTGAACACGACTTTTAAGTCTAATTGAGTTTGGATAAATGAGGCTTTGAGTAGGCTGATCATAATAGTGACTAGTTTCAATAGCTATTATGTATATTTACAGTTATCAATCAATTGTTTTTTCATGTATATAGAACAAGAGGCTGTACCTGACCAAACTATTTGCCACCTCTACACGAGGCTTGAAATCTACATAAAGAGTAAGCACCAAGAGAACTTACATCACAAACACTTAACTCATATTGTTTCAGGATATATATAGTGCAACCAAAACACTTTAATCCAATGTTACTCGCAAACAAAGAAATGAATTTACACACAGGAATTTAAAACGCTCCTTGTGCGAAACTACATCTACAGATTATATCTGACTGCATCATCCACAGATTATATTAGAAATCTAATTCCTTAATATTGTTCTCATCTAGAAAAAGAAGATACTTTGGCGCGAGAAAAGAAAAAAACCTTGTCCCTCCCAAACCAAACACCTATCGTCAGCATCTAGCAATCCAAGCATTTACAATTTGGCTGTTGCAAATTCCCATTTAATTTACAAATACGGCCTCCATTACCTTCATCCCGCGTGGCCAAAACGGGGACTGGAAGGAACGGGGCTCATAGCAAGATTCCCTGCTCTATCGACCATTCTTCTATCTGAAAAACGACCACACTCATCATAATGTATGCATCCAGGCCCTCGGTTCTGCCTAACAACATAATAGTAGTGAGGGGCCGGTTCCACCTGGTATCTTACTCCCTCGGCCCTCCCAACAGATCTCACAGAGCTCAGCCT
The DNA here is from genome assembly GCA_963669365.1 of Verbascum thapsus. Taxonomy (NCBI): domain Eukaryota; kingdom Viridiplantae; phylum Streptophyta; class Magnoliopsida; order Lamiales; family Scrophulariaceae; genus Verbascum; species Verbascum thapsus. The sequence continues at coordinate 5,534,883 of OY770106.1, forward strand.
GTCGGGTCCCACACTTTTGTGGGGATTAATAGGCTGCTTATGAGTAAGGTGCCCAGAGTGATGAGGAACATGTTGTGGAGGAAGTTGATTAACATGATGCCCATTTTGCTGCGGGGCATTTAAATTGCACAGTGTAGGTGAGCTTCGAACCCTATGCATACCGGTTCGGCTAATTTGGTGTGTAATTTCAGTGTTTATGGTTTCAGTAGTGCAACTATCTGGTGACCTAGGAGAAGAGCAGCCCGATGAAACTAAAGACCCTTGTTGCAAAGTGTTGATCATGGGATGTTGTTTCATAGAATTTGGTGTGGAACGGATTATGCCGTTTATGGCATCAATATAGCGTTGTTCGAGGGCATAATGGTCCATAGAGCTTATTTGATTTTCGAGCATAGTGGGGTTTGCAGGGAAGAGGAAGGCTCGGAGTCTCAGGGTTCCTGCATTTTCATAACGGTCAATTTCACCACACATGTAGCGTACATCATCGTCGGATTTGACAGAGACTAAAGCATCAAGGTCTTCGGAGACAACCTGGTACTTTAGTATCATTTCTCCATCAATCAGGTAAGTCAGCTTCTTCATAAGTTCTGTAGAATACATAAAACTCAAGGAAACAAATTTAGCAAAGGTTTGAAGGAGACATTCAAGAATGTTTTCCTCTTATCTCAGTTATGATTTTGTAGCATTCTGCACAAGTCATTGATAAATCAGGTGGATGCTATAGAAGTAGGCTTTATTATGTGTATCTGTTATTGACAGAGCATCTGCTAACACGACCACCAACAACAATGAAACGACAACTACAATGCCGGTTGCAAACTCACCAAAACAGAATAAGTAGTAAGTGAAGAACATATGAAAAAGGATTATGCAATAGAACCATATACAACCCTTCTTTAAACGTATCTACCATAAGAAACTTTCTGATAGTAGTTTATTCCTTGAAGATGCATGTTTTGACATAAAATCAAATGATTGTATTCAACATTTGATATCCAATGACAGATTATATTTTTTTCTTAAATCTGTGAAATCTCCATATGAGACAAAATATAGAATCATTATTACCCGAAAATAATAGAAACGAAAACCATAACCGTTGAACGAACTCAGAACTATTTGATTACAATGACAACTTCGCTACGAATCCAAGGCCTTTTTATCTTAATATCAGCCAAATTCTTTGCAAAATGTAATGAATCATTCATAACTTTGGAGGTTGCCTCATCCGTTCAATAATCAAATCCTAATTAAGGTACATTTTAATGCTACAAACAATGCAAAAACAAAGATTCATACTATTCCGAACAAATACAACGCAGTTTAGCCTCAATACGTATCAGGCATTAATCAAAAAATCCTAAATTCTAAACAGAGCAACAGCATTTCAAATTTCAAAAAACAGGATATTAAAAACATAGCATACCGTTGAAAGGAATGTCACGAGGCACAGAAATAACCCGCGTTTCGCCGCCAACATACTTCAGGTGGCCGTCGGAGGGGCGGGGGAGGATCTTGCCGCCATGGCTACACAAAAATTTGACGCGATTTTTTGGGGAAGCAGGGGCAGAGCCGGAATTAATGGCATCCATGGGAATCGCAGAAGAAACACCTGTCGACATTTTGAGATCAGACAAACCCTAGAATGGTGGTTTCCAATGAAAGGGAGACGAATATGTGAGAGTGTTATATATATACACACACATATATATATTTATTATGATACGACTTAATGGAAGAGAGTAATTTTAGAAAGAGGGTGAGGGGTGGGGTGGGGTGGGGTTGTTTTGGCTTAATTTCACTTTGGTCCTCTTATTATACACAATAGCAAATGGGTATGAACTTGTAATAATATTAGACAATTATCCCATAAAATTGTGTGTGTTTAATTTTAATCACATTGGTTATAAATTTATTATTATTTAACTCATTAATTTTAAAATATTTTATATTAATCCCATCTTTCAAAATCTAACCGTCAACTCCATTAGTCGATCAATTTTTTCAGGTTTGACCGTTAAATTTTGGATAATCTAAAATGAAACAGATACATGGAAAATTGTGAAACTAAATGAGAATAAAATTTTAGTTAGTCTGAATTATACGAACAAAAAATATAATTTTCCAACAACTTAATATAAAACATGCATCAAGTTTGCATTTTTGTTGGTTACATATAAAAAAAAGTATCAATAACTTTCCATGTCTAAACAAGAAAACAATGAGTGAAATAATCTTTCCAATAAATAATTATTGAAAGAATTAATATTGCTACTTTTTTTTTCTCACAATTGCCTTTGTCCTTGTATATTGATATATCTTTCACACACTCTTCCCTTTGCAAAATATTTTTGATTCATCTTGAATATTACATAAAATTCTCATTATCATATACCACTAGAATTATATTTCACAAAGTATAACAAAGCTAAAGTTCTCAAGAAAATAGACAAAAGAGTATCTTCTTTCTGTTTCTCTGTCATATGTATATATATTTCTTCTGAATTTACCCCATCAAAGTATAGCATGAAGATTTTACTATACATATAGAACTTGAGATATGTACAGGCCGAGGGAGGACCACAGTAATAACCCTGCACCCTACTCGCTCCGTCTCTGGTTCTGATAAGCCAAAACGATGTCATTATTCGATAACAATAGTGTTCATCGAAGAGACTTGTGAAATTCCAAAAATACCAGTCTTCTCGTCTACTCGAAGCTCAAGGCCCAAAAGGGTACCGAGTATATAAAAGTTCCCAACACAAACGACACCAAAATCGTAACGGTTGCATAAGCATAAGCCCTCCATGGATGCATGCTTTCTCTCATTGCATGAAATTCAGCAACGAAAGTCGAAACTGTGCTCAGACAACCTAGTAGCCCGAATTGGATCCCCGTTGCAACGGTATCACAAGTTTTCGTATTTACCTATAATACAGACAACCTTAACTTCAGTTTATGTAATATTATTCGATAACTTGTGTAAAACGGCGTTAAAATGTACAAAAATTTGAATAGAAGTGAAAGCTTACTGCTTTCTTGAGTGTGGCTAATGCAGCCATTACACAGGCTGCAAGAACATTGGCAGCAAGAGTACCAAACGGCATCCATTTTACCGTCCCGTTTTTTCCTAAGCCACGTCCATTAAAACGGGCCAAAAACCACCTTAACCAAACACCAAACGGGCCCACCAAGCACGCCAAAAACAGTTGAGATTCACTGCTACCGTTTCTAAATTCTTTTTTTTCCAAACTTCCAAACAGAGCCCAGAGTAGGCCTAGCATCAGTAGTAATATCACCATAAAAATCGATATACATTTCGACTTGTCTGAAAAACAGGAAAGTGATTTGTTTATTTTTGATCTTCGTATAAACCATTTGAATCCCTTGGCAGTTTCGATACCGAATATTATCGAGTACGCAACTAGGAACAAGCCTGTCAAGATAATACACAATTATATTTCATTAGCTGCAATAAGATCTATTTTCTTCCGCTAATATATAATATATGATTAATTTTACCTATAAAGATACCGAGAACAGCAAAGACCCATTGGCCGTTAACACTGAGATCGAGCATCTTTTGATTCCAACCGCTGAAAGTTGTGAGGCTTCCTAAGAAACCAGTTGACAGGCCAATAGCCAATTGTTCCGAAACTTTCATTATGTCTCCTTTAAAAACAACACCAAACCAGCCCATCAAAAACGAACCAACCTGAAAACGGATAAATGTTAAAATCCAGTATAACTAAACAGTAAAATAAGAACTATATATATATATATATATATAGAGAGAGAGAGAGAGAGAGAGAGAGAGAGACCATATTCGCAGGAAGATCGAGGTACATGTAGCTATGGTCACTTGTTGCACCGATTACGCCAGGTCCAAACAGTTTTTGGAGGCAATATCTAGTTAAAACCTAAGGACATGCATAGAAAAAATCACTTATATTCCTGTCATCAGAACAGTCTGTCAAGATCAATTTTTTTTCGCATTTACAACGTTATATGAAAACAATACATTAGCCTTTTGCAAATGAAATTGTGTAGCATATCAATATCGAGTAACTAATAAGAAAGGTTAAGCGAATTACCCCAAGAATTCCAAATACAGCAAGAGAAAGCAGACATGTGACATATTCCAACACCCAAGACACTTCTTTTTCATCCTGGAAAAGAAAATTAATGGCCCATTAAGAACAAATTCAAACCTAGCACACAGAACAAAGAACAAATAACAACTTACTTTATTGTTATCCTCAGATTGAACATTTGCATCAACTGAAAGTGGAGATAAAGATTCTTCTTGAACGGGCATCACAATTCCCGTTCCTGTAGTATAATCCAATGAGAAGTGACTTCTACCACTTGAACTGAATCTGTTGCTGTTAAGGGCTCGATCCCCAATATCCCCTGCTTCTGAGACGGTTTTGTTCTCGTTTTCATCTTCATCATCTACTTGTGATGATGGCAAAACAAATGATTTACTCAAAGAGTGTCTCTTTGAAGAACTGGCACTGCTCAATCTGCCAAAGGTGCCACTTCGTCTAGGTTCTAATTCTCGACTCTCAAGATCCATATTTTCTACTGAAATTTGGAAAATTGTAGCAAGAAAGTTAGATTTTTTTTCAAATTTTGTTTTTGTTTCTATTGATTGTTGTAGCGTAATATTATCATGATGATGCAATGGCTTGCGTTAAAATGTATATTATAGCTACCTACTCCATTTTTCTTTTGCAAAAACATGAGACAAGATGCTCTTTGTTAGATAATGCCAATGCACGAATAGTATATTTAATGAAGGAAGACATATAGTACTGAATGCAGAACAGTCTGGCGGAAAATGATGTTTGAGGAACATAAATAATTGAGTTATCAAAATCAGAGAAAACGAAATAGATTCTGACAGGGCATCGTTGACAAGAACAAAACAAGACAAAGCAACACATGAAGAAGAAAACAATTCAAACATGACTTTCAAATAAATTCAATTATGTCATTGTGCATTATATAGCATAATGACTAAAACTTATATGTACTACAAAAAGTTTAGTATGTGCTATCATATTCGATTATGTATCATCTAAGCAGGGTTCGTTGAAAAAATTCAAGCTGCACTAAGTAGGTTCATATGGCGTTTGCTCGTGGGCCCGGGGCGTCACATTTTTACGATTTTCCAGGAAGCATAAATCTAGATAGTAATATGGGTTTTAGTGCTGAAATACAGTGAACAAAGGTGAAAACTTCATTTGAATGAGACTTGTGATAAAAGTTTCCAATCAATCAAATACATAATATCTTCTTTGTGGGCACCCCACTAACTCACTCATTCACTACATTAACTAATACAAAGCCACCAACAACAACCGAGTACCTTTCTACAGGTAACCCAATCATTAACTTCATGCATAAAAGATAATTAATGCCAATACTTAATTGAATCTACGTTGTAAAAATTTAATATTCGATTTTCCAAATTATGTAAAATATAACACTTTAATTCATGCAGGTCCGCGTCCAAAGTGCATATATATTATGTAATAAATGGCAAGTCGGTGCACAAAATGGGTCGAGGAATTGGGTGTCAAAATTTTTAGATTGAAGAACAAAGTGCCCTAATTGGAACAGAGAAACAACATGGGTCCCAAAGAATCACATCAAAAAAGTTCACCTTTTTCGCAGCCCTTTTCATATTAATTAATTCTGAACTTGATTATGGAACAATATTTAATTTAAATAATAAAAAGGCCCTGATTCTAGCTATACGTAATCATATGAAGAACTCTTCCCAAAAAATAGCATAAAACGTAAAGAAAAAGTGAAAAAAAGATTAAAGGGGAGTACCGTAAATAAGGACTCTTGAGATGGGACTTCTGAGAATATGGATTGAAATATTGAAGCAGAGGGTTTTACACCTTAAATTAGGGATATGAGAATTGTTTAATATGTGTCTGAAAAAATGCGTTGACTTTTGAAATTCACAGGAAATTTTAGAGAGAGAGGAGAAGGGGGGGGGGGGGTTCTATTTTGGGTTAATTACACATTGCCCCTTCTACTATGTGTTATTAGAAGATTGCACCTCGCCAACTCCCATATCTTTTGTTTGCATCATTTTGTTATCTCATCTTCATTGTGTTTTCTATAATTTAAAAAAAATATATATTTGTGTTTTCTCTACGTGGGTAACAGACATTTCACTATTTAAACAATTTTAGGGACTACTAAATTTAACGTCTTAATATTAATTATCTTGCAAGCTTAGCCGCAAGCTCGTATTCAAATTTTGACTCGAGCCCATTTTTTAGAGCTCAATGTCAATCAAGCAAAGCTCAAGCTCGTCTCGTTCAAGTTGAGCTTGAAAATTTGGCTCGTTTTCAACCTCAAACTGTTTAATTTTATTCGTTAAATTTTGTACGAAATATAACATCTATGTAATAATATCGGATTAAGGTATCCCTTCCTTGTAGTTTTAATTCTTGCAATTTCTAGCTATTATAGCACAAAACAATAGTAATCCAATCTAAAATGATTTTAACCCAACTTAGAATTGAAATCAAAGCACATCCCTTAAAAACAACCCAAATACATAAAGGTCCAAAATTTTCAAAAACTTGTCTCCAAACATGATTTTAAAAGAAAAGTGAACAAAATTTATTCGAAACAAAATCTCAAAGCCACATGACATTATTTCAAGCCTTTGACTCGGCCAAAGAACTTGCCCTTCTCCTCAGTAGTCTGGAAACGACCATGCCCAAATTTAGAGGATGTATCAACGAACTTGAGCTTAATCTCCTCCAAAGCGACCCTAGAAGTCTGGTTCAATAATGACTGCCTCAAAGTAACAACACGTTTCTTTGGTCCCACACAGCAACCTTTGATCAAGAGATAATCGTCCTTCACCACACCGTAGTGAGGGAAACCCCCCATTGGTGTAATATCCTTTTCGGTTCTGTAGTTTTTGAAATGTTTACAAAAGATTAGAGTATGATAAGAGTAGGGAACATGAAAAGAGCAATACAAATCCTCTGTAACATTTTCTGCTATATGCAGAGATTATGACAAGTGTATGTGTACATGGCAATGGATGGGTAACGTGTGAAGAGATTAAAGGATTTGACACGAAGAAAAATCTTAAAATTCTCGTCTTAAAACACTCTTCAAGTTTCAGAAAATTACCAACTTAGTCCTGTTAACAGAAACATAGTACAGTTACACCTATCCTTTTGGAGTTGTGAGGATCTAAGGGCTGTGCAAATGTCTAACAAGGTGTCTTGTTAATTACTCAATAAACGAGGGAATATGAAATAATTATCCATAAGATTATGAGCAAAGCGAATAATGTCTGTCTACTAATGTAGATAATGCATTTCAAGAAAGTGTTAAACTAACCTGTCATAGTCAGTCATGGCAGAATGAGATTCCTGACCAGTCTTTCCCAGTTTATAAATTTTCTTGTTCATTTCTGTTCGGTGATGGTAACCATTTTGCCCGGCCCTGGCAACAGTGAAAGATACCCTTGCAGGATGCCATGCACCAATACAGGCAACCTTGCGAAGCCCACGGTGGGTCTTGCGAGGGAGACGGGTGACTCCCCAACGGGTCACCACACCCTCGTATCCCTTACCCTTGGTTACCCCGATAATGTCAATCATCTCATCTTTCTGGAAAACAGCATCGACAGGGATCTGCTTCTCAAAAAAGCTATATGCATAGTCGACTTTCTTAGCAATATCTCCACCATTGACTTGAATCTCCATCAAGTGGGCTTTCTTCTGCTTAAGTCCTTTCATTTTACGAATCTGAAATTGCAATTATATCTACGATTAGAATAAATCTTAATTTAGTAAAGATTTATAACATTCGACATGCATTAAAGACTAAGTGGGCCTATTAATTATAAAAAGTTTCAAATGAAATGCGGAGAAGGTAAGAACCTGTGTATGTGCCAACACCCGGATAACAGTGCAGTACTTCTTCATTTTCTCCAACTGAGCTTGAATATCCTTCTTCCCCTCTTCAGTATCGAACTTCTTTGAGTACTTGGTGAAAGCCTTCTTTTTCGACTTGCACCAGTTTTTGTAAAACCTCCTCTTGACCTCCTCACTAAGATGTTGAGCCCAAACAGTATTCAGGCAACGGAGTCCACGCGGTGTTTTGACATACCCCACAACTCCAACAACAACAATTGGTGGCGTTTCAATGATGGTTACAGCTTCACATGTCTCTTTCTTGTGGAGTTCTGAACAAGAAAACCACAGGTACTCAATCTTTATAGTTTATCCCACGACAAAAAGCAGTGATAGAGAAAATAAATTAGAAAAAAGAAAAACTTAACATTGTATTACAATTAATGGATTTGGTTTGGGAATGAATTTGGAGGAAGTATTGCAAGTGACACAATTAATTGGGTTTCATATGGTTGACGATTAGCTCAAAGCAAGTTCGACGGATCAAAATCTGTTGCAACTTGAAATCATTCAATCTAGCACATAAGAATTGTACTAACTGATTGAATGGCAACATAAATCGAGGAAATGAACAGTCAAGTGTTACAAAAAAGAGTAATAGAATTGCACATGTTTCCACCAACGAACAATTCCAAGAAACAAACTACACTTAGAAATGGTTTTTAAGATGAGCTGAATTCAAATTCCAGTTACCTAATTCCTTTTAAGAATTTGTATATTTCAAGAAAACTAATGATAGTAAAATGAGAACACTGATAACAATCCTTAATACCATAGCACTAATTATAGACGAGTATTCAACATTGCAAAATTTAAAAGGTGCACTCACTTGAACCAGGTTTTTCAACCTCACGGACAATATGAGTCATCCCAGCTTTGTATCCAAGAAAGGCAGTCAATCTGCATGCCTTGGTTGGATCATCCTTGGGAAAGGCCTTCACTGTTGTACAAATGGAAATGAGTATAACATATCAGGAACAATTCTGAAGAAATAGCGCGAAAAATAAAAGGACAATTTTGCAAATCAACAAGAAACAAAAAAGAAAACAGCAAACACAAAAACTACCAAACCAGACTACAAAAATAAATTAATAGCATCAACTAATTCAAGCGGCGGCACCTAGTTAATCTAAATTGAGCAAACCTGACATGAAGCAGACAGCAGACAGCAGACAGCATTCATGGATGATAGAAATTTAACATTGAATATACTACTCAAGTATACTAGAATAATTGATACATCCAGACATGAATCACAGATAAAAACAGAAATAAAATTAAAAACCTTTTCCTCTGTGACGAGAAGCTCTTTTTCTTGGTAGAAATCCCAAAGATCCATGTCTTGGGTGCTCAAACTTTCGATGAGACATTGCTTCTTGGATGAAGTTACTCTGCAAAACTCATGCACTTCAATTCATACTAAAGAACGTTGGACATACTAACGATTCATATATGGAAACTACATAACAGTTCAGAAAAGCTTAGGTTGGAAATGCATTTTCACCAGAAACTTACTCCGGAAAATAAGTGCTGTAATCTAATATGAACAATTTGGGGAGAGAGACTTTGATGTTAAAGCACAAAATGTTGATTATAAATAAGAGATGCAATTATTTGGTGCAGTCACACTAATTCTCCATGATTCGTGAAACCATATGAAGCTCTTCTTTCAAACTCTACATAGTAAAGCAACACAAATGCACATAGTCCAGAGAAGGTACTTGAAATCCAGAATAAATATAACAGTAATATCATGTCATTACTAGGTAACACTGGATCACCACCAGATTCCTTGTAAATGATGTGAAATGGCTCCCAAACCAAAGGCCTATGGCACAATTACTATGCCAAATCTCGGGCTCATTGGTGTTTCTTCCCAAATTCCCCAAAATTAGGGTAATTGGTACAAAAGCGCCCTTTTGAGACTCCAGCCTTGATTACTAATGATTATTGGGAGTACATTTCTATCATCACAGCAGAATTGGATCAACCACAGAATGTCCACCACAAACATTTTACAAAATCATTTGTGACATTGTAAAATATAACAAAATTAATATACATACAATTTCCAACGTAAAAAAGGATATGAAAATCTTCCAGACTATTATCTATTATGAGATAGTAACCCAAACACAGATCTACGTACTAAAAACATATCCAATCAAGCTAACCACATCTTAAAATTGAGTGTGAGATGTAATAATAATAATTAAAATCAAATAAAACACAAAGCACACGGATGCATGTATATATTCAAGAACAATCGACACTGATAACAGATCTGCGTCACATTAATGCACCTTTCAGTAGTTCCCAAGCCTCAGCTACAAACGATTAAGAAGAAAACATTAAAACAATTGCAAAATACAAAAGTCCGATAATTATAAACAAGTAAGACAGCTTTAATTGAGTTTTATACTCTGATTTCTACAGAAAATCAAGAAGAAAAAATCGCAGTTATTACCTGAGAGCCGCAACGGAATTGCACTGGAACGAAAGCCTAAAATGTGTGCTTAAGAAGTAGGTTCGAGTTCAGTATATAAGAGTTGCCTGATAATTCAACGACTAGGATCAGATTGCAGAAGCGAGTTTGTTTTGAGCCGTTAGATCATGTTATCGTTGAATTCTAGGGCTTCTATATCAATGGGCTGGATTTTCAAGTCTATTTTTCTGTTTGTGTATTGGATCAGTATTGGGCCTTTATTGGATATCTGAGAAAGGCCCACAAGAATTAGGGTCCATGTGGGATTTAATTTACTTCATAATTTGAACATTCTTTTCTTCTTTTTTTAGTGTACTAGTAAAGAACACGTGCGTTGCACGTGAGTCTACAAACTTATTGAAGTAATTTCATGATTTGAATACTTGAATAAATAAAAGTGAATTTTTCAAGCCACACTTCATAAAAAAATTAAAATGAGCTTCAATATTTAAAGTTTAATGAAAATTTATAACATATAAATAAAGTACTTTTAATCTTATTTAAAAGCTCGTTAGTACTCTTTTATAAAGTACAAACATTCTGAAAACATAAGGTTGTATGATATAGTTTTCGGATACTGATACGCCTCCGATATGCTTTGGACACGTGTCGAACACGGCTGATTCATGTATTGAATAAAAATAAAAATAAAAATAAAAATTTCTAGCACAATAAGTATCTGAAGTAGTAGTAACATAAGTAATAGTATTATGTTAAGTTTAATACGCCGTATTAATTGGTTTAAATAATTTGTTGTAAGAATTTCATTAAAAATATTAAGACACTATAAACTTTAATTAATTAATTAAACTGTAAAATATTTGATTAGCAAGTTGAGAATAAGAATGACAAGATTAACCATAAACTCAATTTTGTTTAAATACTTATATATATTTATCACTTTTCTCTATCCACAGTGTACATATATCAAATTTTAAGTGCCAGTTATCGGGCAGACTTATATCAAGGGGTCAACCTTTTTTGTGTTTAAAATTTTTAAGGGGTGATGTCTCTTTTTTGTAGTTTTAGAGAGGAAAGTACAAAATACAAGTTTTTCGAGGTGGTGAAGTGCACTTTACCCTTATTAAAATGTGGGTGTCCAACACGTTTAGGTCCTTCGGACATGGGTGTTCACCTTTTTTTCAATAAAACTAAATCTTTTGAGGTCAAAATATAAAATACAAAAGTATAGAAATTCTAAAGTCAAAAAATCACATTTTATTAAAAAATACTCAAAAATATATGAAAGGTGCGACCAAAAATGTGGGATGTAAATGGATATACTTTTAAGTCGAGTGATAATGTTGAAGTTTAAGAGATTGCAAATCGCACTCTTGATGAACCAGAATTGGAACATGACTTGTTTGTCAATGAAGTTGGTTATGAAGAACGTCAATGATTCTGATATTTGACCAAAATAGAAGTTTAGACTGTTATTATTTTCTTTATTTGTATGACGATTAATGTTTGATTTTTATTTCACTTATTTGTTTCAAAAATTTGAACAGTGCAATTATTTACTTTTCTTATATTATATTTTGTGTTGAAAACATGATTATTTTATTTTTCATCTGTTATTGATTTATTGAATACTAAGTGTGAGTAGTTGAACTTTTTCTGACACACTGAGCTTTATAAAACAATTAATTTATATATATACATATATTAGTGTCATTTTGTGTCTTATATCTATTTGAAAAATGACGTATCTTGTGTCTGTGTTCGTGTCGTGTCGTTTTCCATATTTGTGCATCATCACTACTCTAATTTGATTTTATTAGATGTCACAATCTTCTTCTTTTTTTTTTGTTTTCCTCTCAATCCACGCTCATCTCAACTCCAATGGCTATAAATAAGTTTTAACAATTGAATATTAGTATTGGACTCCATTAAACATTTACATTGGACAAACTTGTGAACTTATAATTTTAAATGAATGATTCATTCTCATTCATTTATGTAGTAATAACAATAATTATTATTTTTATATTAAAAGATAACAATAATTTATTATTGCATGGTTATTCAAGTTTTCATTATGTGACCTCGTTAAAACGTATATAAATATTTTTCAATTATGAAAAAATATATTATAGATTTGAAACTTTACCAATAATTTAATGAAAGAATTGTTATTCGATAAAATCTAATTATTTGAACAGCTTGATATTGATTGGTATAAAAAAATAAATCAATGCATAAAGAACAAAATTGATTGAAAATTGAAATATGAATAATAATGTGAATAAATAAATTCTTACATATTCATGCTTTATTGATTTGTTATCATATTTAACTTTTATTTGTCACGTGTTCTTTTATTATTTTTGGTTAGTTCTTTGTGCACTTGGAACTATCTCTTCATTATAATCCAAATAGAAAATGGATATCTATGTCGATTTTAATTTTTTTTATTCATTTTATTCCTTTAATTTTAAAACAACTGCAATATTTTATTTTTCTTTCAAGTCTATTCAATGTGTCTTTATTTTAAATTTTAACCTCAATTACAGTTTTCATGAAATTATGTAATCTGCGCATAAAAAATATATGCGATAGAGAAACAAACAAAGATAAAGAATCAGGGTGATCATATTCATTTGGTTTTCACACTCAAATGTCATTATTGCGAATATATCTTCAGTTATCTTAGATTTTGTATTTTCGTTTATTTTAGATTTAGATAGATTTTATTAGTTGTTTGGATAAGGAAAATATTGATTTGGATTGATATCCTTCTTTTTAGGATTCATTTCAAAATTAAAACTCTTGTATTTTTTGCTTATAAATAGGCGACAATTTCGTCAATAACATATAGAATATTTTTCAAATAAACTTGTGAGTTTTAACTCTCGTTGTTCTCTAAGAACGCTTTTGAATTTATTGAATTTTATATCTATGGCGTTCATTCCTAACTTATCAAATGATTTTCCATCACGTTTATAGCGTCATCATAAATTCGTTCCGAGGTTCGTATTCGTTGATTTTATTGGGTCAATGTTATTAATACTGAGGTTTATTAATGTAGCAGTCGAATTTGGGTTAAGGATATCCATCTATTATCCAATTAAAAGTTGACCTTGAGAATTCCGCGTCAAGTCGATCCAAGTCTGGTTGGTTCGCATGAATCATGATAGACATGTGGTTGCCCTTGGGGAAAAATCATGTTCGTCACCCCTTGGGACAATGGAAATTCTATAAAAGACATTCAACATCATCCTCTCCCTGCTCTCGTTTATCCGCCATCGCATTCCACTCATACCATATTTTAATCCACCATGACTTGTTCGCCTCCTTCACCACTCATGCTCTATATCAAATTTTTAATTATTTTATAGAATTTTTTTACTCTTCTTTTTTTCTTTTTATTTTGCTGATTTATTTTCAGTATTTTTCAGATTTTTTCAAAACTTTATACATTTTTTATTTTATTGAAATTGGTTTTATTTTTACTGGATTTCATATAAACTTTATTCTTCTAATTTTTCTTTATATTTTATATTTCTCAGAGGAAAAATGAATAAAACAAAATACTATAATTATTATAAATAATCCAACGATTGGAAATACATAAAAAAAATGTAATATTCACCAAAATGAGGAGTATAATAGAAAAAGGAAAAAAATGTCGGTGTTAGACCATAATAAAGGACATGAATTATTTACCATCTAAAATTACATAGGGATTTATTTAGTGATTCTAACAATTTCCTATAAATGATTCATTACAAAAACTAAATTAATATTCACCAAATTGAGGATTATAATGGCAAAGCACAAAAAATTAATGTGTTTAGACTGTAATAATGGAAAATGACTATGTGCAATCCACAAATTACTTGGGGATTTCTTAGGCTATTTTCTCAATAAATGGGATTTACTTGCGTATAATCATTTTCACATGAGGGCGAAATGCAACTTAGATACCTAATAATTATAACATAATGGAAAGGTTTCTTTTTATTTCCTAAAGTGATTTTTGTTATCATCAAAATCTAGATTCATTATTAATACTTTTACCTAAACAAAGAGTTAGATATATAAAAATTAATTATTCGTCTTCTAAAATTGATTGATTTATTTTTGAAGGTAATGGAATGAATAAAACATAAATTAATACAAATCTTTAAATAAAATTATGAACTAAATAAATACGCATTCAAAATACCTAAATCGAATCAAGTAAATTTTTACCCAAATATTATAAAAGATGAGCATTTGAACCTTGTACAAGCACTTTAGTTTGTCCTATACTAATGATGCTATGTTTTTAACTTTATTTTATAGAATTCTTTATTATTATTATTATTATTATTAATTATTCAATTATATATGGGAAAATTGTACTTTATGTTTAATAACTTAGCTCAAGTTTACTTTTAATCGAATTTATTATGAATTTTTCACATTTAGTACAATTACTTTTAAAATATCTCGTATTTAGTCCCACCATTCATAATCTTATAATGAACTTCTTTCGTCTATACTTTAATCAGTTGTTTTTAAAGAATTTTTGCATGAATACACTCATACATGGATTATATTCAAGATTATGATATTTTTAGTCCATATAATATGGCTTTTATCCATATACAATCTCCTAAAAAGGCCTTATCAAAGTATTGACCAATGGAGTTGACCAAAATATCTCACATTTAGTCTTCCCGTCCAAAATCTAATGATCAACTCCATTAGTTCAACATTTTGATCGAACTGCTTAGGAAGAATTCATATGTGAATATATTAATGTAAGAATTATATTCAATTTTTTTATGTTTCTGCTCAATTTCATGTGTCTTTTATGGATAATATCTTTTTAAAAAGTCTGGTCAAGGTATTGACTAACAGAATTGATGGTTAGATTAAATATCAGACTTTTCTATAGTCACGAGACTAAACGTAAGAAATTCATAATAAATGATTCCAAAATTCAACTTTGATTAAGTTATAGGATGGAAAATGTATTTTCCTATGATTGTTGATATTGTTTTATTTTTCTTCTAACCTTTAGTAGATGGATTGTTAAAGTTGAGGAATATCAATTCTAAATTATTTTGTTTGTTATTTATATTTATATACTGTTTATTAATTATATATAACTCTTTATTCACGATTCATAAAGATATAAGTTGTGACAACATATAAAGTCATTTCTCAACATTATATATATATATATATATATATATATATATATATTTATCTTGATCTACTAATAACTATTGAATGTTAAAGAAATTATTTTTTAAGAAACTAACTCATATTACTTAGTAGTAGTAAAAAAAAGAAACTCATATTTTCCTTGATATATTTCAATATTAATTTCCATCAAAAATTAAGCTTGGTATATATGGGTTCGAGTCATGATCACTGTAAAACTCTGATGGAATAAGATTTCCTCTTCACAGTAGTTTGATCACCTACTATTAGGTAATCCAATGGTATATGAGGGATCAACTCCATTGAATGTCCTTCATAAAATTTCTTCAAGTTTTAGTTGGTCATGTTAATCAATATTTGTAGGCAAAGCAATACAACGTCACACCTTGCAAAATGATGTTTAATGATAAGTTGAATAGCCATATGCATATAAGTTGTATTGGATTGATTTTGTGTAAGTGATGTGAATCAAACTTAATGTAATGATCACTTATTTGATAAACTAAGATATTTCATATGAAAAAGGAAAAAAAACACACATTACATTCATTGACCTAAATTATAAATATGAGCTAGCAGCATGCTTTTACCCATAATAATTATTTGACTAATTTGACTTTTTGAATATAGATTACAATTGCACAAAATAAAATTGACCATTAAAAGATTATTAGATGAATGGACTAACATCATATTCTAAGTTTTACTACTTCATGTTGCTTCTAAATTTTGAATGTATCAAAATGTGCTCTCAATTTATATTTTTTTCATTTGATTTTTATTCTAACTGTTTGTACCATTATTTCTTTCTTGAGTTGGACAATTTGCCTCATAATCTCATTGTGCTTGAGAAATACTAATCTCATTAATATCTCATTTTGAGAAAAAAAAAACATAATATAAATCCAATCAAATAATAATTAATTAAATACAAAAGATAAAGTAAATCATTTGCAACTTCTAAACTCTTACACAGTCTACATATCTAGCACGGTTGCACTACCATTGACAAAAAAATACAATACTCATTAATTAACAAATATATATATAATATAATTGTATGGTTTGTTATTATTGTTTATAATTAATATAAGTATACTATCTCGGCTATTTATGCAAATATTATTTAAATTAACCCATCAATGTGGTGATCCACAAAGTTCAAACATGGTTGGCACAAATTAAAATAGTTCAATATTATTTACAAAATATTTTCCAGAACAAGTATTGTTTCCCAATTTATTGAAGTCACTTATATAAATCATATTCGAAATGTAATAGAAATTATATTATGATTCATAATGGAAAATTCCCCTCAATAATCCTGATTTGACACATACAGAAAAAAAAAAAAAAAAAAAAAAAAAGAGAGAAGAACATAAAAGTTTGTATACCATGTCCAGAAAATAAAAATAAAAATATTTATTTTAATTCTTTTTCCATTTTCCAAAAAAAAAGCTTCAATTTGTTTCTAATCTTAGTCAACTTCATCATCCACCGTTTATCTTTTACTCCATCAAATGCCATCAATACGACGCCGTTTACGCACCCAAACAACCTGCAAAACGTATCCTACAACCCTCTCCACCACCTCGTATGATCGTCACGCGTTGCCGCCATAGGTAAGCGCGTTCGCACTGCATGATTCAATAAAAGGTCCTTGATCGGGATCTCTCGCAATCTGTCTTTCCGCCAGGCCAACGTAGATGCAATGCAGACACGAACAAGCACACCTCGAACTCCATGAGGCAAAGTTTAATTTCTGATTGTTTTGTTAAACTTCCTTCTTAAAAGTGAATTTTGTGGATATAAATTGATGGTATACTTCCTTACAAGCATGCAACTCCTCTTTCCTGACATTGTTAAAATTCTTCTAGGAATAAAAGTTTAATTTATATGTAAAAATGTCATCCAAATATACATTGAATCTCATGTTCATTTAAAAATTGCACCTATCACATCACAATAACTAATATTAAAATCCAGTAAACATATACATTGAACAAACTCATGAAATTGTAATTTTTTAAATTCATGTACATTCATATTTGTGATAATAATTATTCTTATTATTTGATTAGAGGATAACATTAATTTATTATTTCAATGTTATTATAGTCTTCACATACATGCATATTAACAATGTTAACTATTAATTGCAAGTTCCCATTTAATTATATATACATTGAACAAAGTTATCAAGTTCGTATACATTCATTTAATAATAACTAAAAAAATTAATTTAATTTGTGGATAAATTAATTTATGTTATAGGGTTAGAGATGTAAATCATTCACGCTTTTAAAATAGAAATTTAAAATACATATAGAATTTTAAATTATTAATATAGGAGTACTTTTGATATTCTAAAAAATTAAGAAATGTATTATGTAGCTTATCCAAATAATTCACACTTTTATAAATAAAATAAATAATAAATAGAATATAAGTGTAAATGTAAATAAAAATATAAATGTATATTTATAATAACATTTATATTTATAATAATACAAAAATGTAATATATAATAAACAAATTTATTCATTTTTTATTAAATTATATAAAATGAACTGACACAATAAAAAAAATACAATTTGAATGTATACGACAATTAATTAAATCATTTGCTACAATAATGTATTTAATGAACTAACATTAAGTTTTAAAGGAATAAAATTAACTATAAATATAATAAATTTACTCAATTGTCCTTACCTTATTTTAAAAATATGATATTTATATAGAGGTATTTTAGACTTTTCAAAAAAGTTAAGAAATGTAAATCACTCTCATAAGACTCACACTTTTATAATAGTTATAGATATATAATTGAAAAATAGCAAAGGGTGGATTTAGAAAACTTTTCAAACACTTCCATTCAATTCACTCGCACATTATGGATTAAGAGAACAGAGAGAAATGTAATCCACCATATACTAAGAGAATATCAGTAACTATCCAAATACAAAAATAAAAAACAGTTGTGATTGAAAGACATTGAAACAGGAAATTCCATTTTCATGAAAAACAACTTCCAATATGAAAGAGTTTTCTTCAACACACCACAAGATTATGTTTTGCTGCGATGTGCCAGCTGGCGCATTCTGCTGATACGACCCGTGCTCCCCACCCGACCCACCGGGCGGCAGCTGAGGTGGCGGCACCCTAGACTGATAAGGCTGAGGAGGGTAGTGCTGATGAGGTGGCGCCGGCAGTGGCGGAGCTAGAAACCAATAAAATTCCAAATTGGGTGGGGCAAAAGTTAAAATTTATTAATAATTAAATAAAAATTTAATAAAATACATATAAATTTTTTAAAAATTTTTTTTTTGGGTGGGGCGGTGGCCCACCCGCGCCCCACCCTGTCTCCGCCTCTGAGTGGCGGCATATACTCATGTTGCGGATAATACGCTGGCGGCGGGTAAAATTGACCCGGCGGAGGTGGGGCCATACTCGGGTACCCATAATGCTGACCGGGTTGCTGTCGTGGGTCGGGCCCACTTTTGCCTTCATTAGATCCACTCGACGACCCCTCTTGAGACGGAATAACCGCCCCCATCCTTTATAGAGAGAGAGAGGAGAAGAGGGGTTCTATTTTGGGTTAATTACACATTGCCCCTTCTACTATGTGTTATTAGGAGATTCCACCTCGCCAACTCCCATATCTTTTGTTATCTCATCTTCAATGTGTTTTCTTTTTTCTTTTGAAATATATTTGTGTTTTCTATGCATGGGTAATAGACATTTTACTATTTCCAACAATTTTGGGGACTACTAAATTTAAAGTGGGTCGACTATTAATTATCTTGCAAGCTTAGGCACAAGCTCGTATTAAAATTTTGAGTCAAGCTGATTTTTTAGAGCTCAAAGTCAATCAAGCAAATTGCAAGATTAGGCACAAGCTCGTATTAAAATTTTGAGTCAAGCCCATTTTATAGAGCTCAAAATCAATCAAGCAAAGCTCAAACTCGTCTCGTTCAAGTTAAGCTTGAAAATTTAGATCATTATCAACCTCAAACAGTTTGTTGTTATTTGTGAATTATTGTATAAAATAACGTCTATGTAACAATGTTGGATCAAGGTATCCCTTGTAGTTTTAATTCTTGCAATTTCTAGCTATTATAGCACAAAACAATAACAATCAAATCTAAAATGATTTTAAGCCAACTTAGACTTTAAACCAAAGCAAATCCCTTAAAAACCAACCCAAATTAATTGATGAATACATAAAAGGTCCAAAATTTTCAAAAACTTGTCTCCAAACATTATTTTAAAAGAAAAGTGAACAAAACTTATTCGAAACAAAATAGCAAAGCCACATGACATTATTTCAAGCCTTGACTCGGCCAAAGAACTTGCCCTTCTCCTCAGTAGTCTGGAAACGACCATGCCCGAATTTAGAGGATGTATCAACGAACTTGAGCTTAATCTCCTCCAAAGCGACCCTAGAAGTCTGGTTCAGTAATGACTGTCTTAAAGTAACAACACGTTTCTTTGGCCCCACACAGCAACCCTTGATCAAGAGATAATCGTCCTTCACCACACCATAGTGAGGGAAACCCCCCATTGGTGTGATATCCTTCTCGGTCCTGTATTTTTTGAAATGTTCACAAAAGATTAGAATGGGGAACGCAAAACGAGCAATGCAAATCCTCTGTAACACCATCGATTCTTGTAACATTTTCAGATATATGCACAGATTATGACAAGAATGTAGATAATGCATTTCAAGAAAGTGTTAAAACTAACCTGTCATATTCAGTCATGGCAGAGTGAGATTCCTGACCAGTCTTTCCCAGTTTATAAATTTTCTTGTTCATTTCTGTTCGGTGATGGTAACCATTTTGCCCAGCCCTGGCAACAGTGAAAGATACCCTTGCAGGATGCCATGCACCAATACAGGCAACTTTGCGAAGCCCACGGTGGGTCTTGCGAGGGAGACGGGTCACTCCCCAACGGGTCACCACACCCTCGTATCCCTTACCCTTGGTTACCCCAATAATGTCAATCATCTCATCTTTCTGGAAAACAGCATCAACAGGGATCTGCTTCTCAAAAAAGCTATATGCATAGTCGACTTTCTTAGCTATATCTCCACCATTGACTTGAATCTCCATCAAGTGGGCTTTCTTCTGCTTAAGTCCTTTCATTTTACGAATCTGAAATTGTAATAAAATCTTTAGAATAGATCGTAATTTAGTAAAGATTTATAACATTTGGCATGCAGTAAAGACTAAGTTCCAAATGAAATGCAGAGAAGGTAAAAACCTGTGTATGAGCCAACACCCGGATAACAGTGCAATACTTCTTCATTTTCTCCAACTGAGCTTGAATATCCTTCTTCCCCTCTTCACTATCAAACTTCTTTGAGTACTTGGTGAAAGCCTTCTTTTTTGACTTGCACCAGTTTTTGTAAAACCTCCTCTTGACCTCCTCACTAAGATGTTGAGCCCAAACAGTATTCAGGCAACGGAGTCCACGCGGTGTTTTGACATACCCCACAACTCCAACAACAACAATTGGTGGCGTTTCAATGATGGTTACAGCTTCACATGTCTCTTTCTTGTGGAGTTCTGAACAAGAAAACCACAGGTACTCAATCTTTATCCCACCACAAAAAGCAGTGATAGAGAAAATAAATGAAAAAACAAAAAACTTAACATTGTATTACAATTAGTGGATTTGGTTTGGGAATGAATTTGGAGGAAGTATTTCAAGTGACAAAATTCATTGGGTTTCATATGGTTGACGATTAGCTCAAAGCAAGTTCAACGGATCAAAATCTGTTGCAACTTGAAATCATTCAATCAAGCTCATAAGCATTGGACTAACTGATTAAATGGCACAGTCAAGTGTTACAAAAAGATAATATTAGAATTGCGCATGTTTCCACCAACAAACAATTCCAAGAAACAAACTACACTTAGAAATGGTTTTTGAGATGGGCTGAATTCAAATTCCAGTTAACTAGTTCCTTTTAAGTATTTGTATACCGAGAAAACTAATGATAGTAAAATAAGAACAATGATAATAATCATTAATCCCATAGCACTAATTATAGACGAGTGCTCAACATTGCTAAGATTAAAAGGTGCACTCACTTGAACCAGGTTTTTCAACTTCACGCACAATATGAGTCATCCCAGCTTTGTATCCAAGAAAGGCAGTCAATCTGCATGCCTTGGTTGGATCATCCTTGGGAAAGGCCTTCACTGTTGTACAAATGCAAATGAGTATGACATATCAGGAAGAATTCTGAAGGACAAACGCATATACTAATAGGACAATTTTTAAAATCAACAAGAAACGAAAAATGAAAAGAGCAAACGCAAAAATTACCAGACCTTAACTACAAAAATAAATCACTAACATCATCAAGCACCAACACATAATCAAAGTTGAGCAACCCGTCTCATAAGCAATAAGTTAGATGCGGGCTTATAAGCAAAATAGTCCAACAAACTAAAGATGAAAGATCACCAAGTAAAATCATTGCAGTTGTTCGTATATTACTAATATTTACAGAAAGGGAATGAACATTTAAATTTTTAAAAAACACTGGTAGATATTATAATCTTCAGTCCAGAAGTGGACAGCATTCATGCATAATAGAAATTTAGCATTGCATCTACTACTCAAGTATACTATATATAATTTATACATCCTAACATGAACACGGAAACAAACAGATATAAAGCTAACAACCTTTTCCTCTGTGACGAGATGCCCTTTTCCTTGGTAGAAATCCCAAAGATCCATGTCTTGGGTGCTCAAACTTTCGATGAGACATTGTTTCTTGGATGAAGTTACTCTGCAAAACCCATGCACTTCAACTCTAAACAATGATGGACATACTAACAATTCATTTATGGTAACTACATAACAATTCAGGAAAGCTTAGGCTGGAAACCTACAAGAATGAGGAGCTAACTTAAAGAACTTGGGCAGGGTACAGCAACACAAAATGCACATATTCCTGTGGAGCTACTTGAAATCCAAGATAAATATAACAGTGAAACCATGTCATTACTAGGTAATACTGGATCAGCACCAGATTCCTTGTAAATGATATCAAATGGCTCCCAAACCAAAGGCCTATGGCAAAATTACTATGCCAATTCTCGGGCTCATTGGTGTTTCTTCCCAAACTCCCAAAATTTGGGAAATTGGTAAAAAGCGCCCTTTTGAGACTCCAGCCTTGATTACTAATGATAATTGGGAGTACATTTCTATCATCACAACAGAATTGGAGCAACCACAGAATGTCCACCACAAATATTTTACAAAATCATTAGTCATAAAATACCTTAGAAATAATATATATACAATTCCCATAACAAAAAAGGATAAGAAAATCTTCCAGACAATATAGTGACTGAAACATAGATCTAGTACTTGAATACAAGTTAACCACATTAAGCTTAAAAAGGCCATATAATCTATATCTCCCTGACGTGATCTACGATGAGTTCTGAATTGAGTGTGAAATATAACAATAATAATAATAATTAAAATCAAATCAAACTGAAAACAGCTTGTAAACACAAAACACAAGGATGCATGAATATATTCAAGAACAATCGACACTGATAATAGATCTGCTTCAAATTAATGCACCTTTCAGTGGCTCCCGAGCCTCAGCTACAAGCGCTTAACAAAAAAAGATTAAAAGAGTTGCAAAATACAGAATTCAGATCATTATAAACAAGTAGCAAAGCTTTAACTGAGTTTTGTACTCCGATTCTACGGAAAATCAGGAGAAAAATCGCAGGATATTACCTGAGAGCCGCAATGAAAATTGCACTGGAACGAGAACCTAAAATGTGAGCTGATGAAATAGGTTCAAGTTCATTATATAAGAGTTGCCTCATGATTCAACGGCTAGGATCAGAAGGCAGAAGCGAGTTTGCTTGGAGCCGTTAGATCGTGTTATCGTTGAATTCTAGGGCTTCTGTATCAATGGGCCGGATTTTCAAGTCTATTTTTCTGTTTGTGTATTGGATCAGTATTGGGCCTTTATTGGATATCTTAGAGGCCAATGAGAATTTGTGTCCATGTGTAATTCAATTTACGTCATAATTTGAACATTATTTTCTTCCTTTTTTTGTGAATATATAATTGAAAATTGCAAAGGGTGGATTTAGAAAACTCTTCAAACATTTCATTCAGTTCACAGTTCACACACACATTATATATTAAGGGGTAAAATACAAATAACCCCAACGCGAAATATTTTATTGACTAAAAACCCTCTGTGTATAGCCTAAAAACTCCTTATGAAATTTTTAAATTACATGAAACCCCATGTGAAAAAAATATAGTCTAAAAACTCTCTGTGAAATTTTCAAATTGAATGAAACTCCCTTTGAAAAAAATATAGCCTAATAACGCCCTATGAAATTTTCAAATTTACAAATTAATTAATAGTACTAATAATCAAGTTTTATGATATTAATTAAATTTTATCCAACAATTAATTTTTAATATAGTTATATTTCGTAGTGGTAAACTTTTTTCAATATATCAATAATATCTTATACTAATACATTTTTTCAGGAGCATTATAAAATATAAACAATAAACTTAACCAATTATTTGATCCATTGGATTAATTAATAATGGATTAATCCACTAACTGCTAAGACTTAGTGCCCCCAACAACAATAAAGTGCTGTCAATCAACATTACATTTTGAAATTTTAAATTAAGAAGATTAAAGATGAAACATCTTTTTAATATAAAATTATTTTCCAACCTATTTCAAAATTTTACAGGGAATTTTTGTTTTATATTTTATTCATGGGGTTTCATACAATTTGAAAATTTTATAGAAGATTTTTAGGCTATATTTTTTTTCACAGGGGGTTTTACTCAATTTGAAAATTTCACAGAGAATTTTTAGGCTATATTTTTTTCACAGGGTTTTCAGCCAATAAAATATTTCAAATAGGGGTGAAATACATTAAGAGAGTATATAATGAAGTTGCAAAGAATAAACAGAGACAAATGTAATCCACCAAATATTAAGAGAATATCAGCAACTATCCAGATACAAAAGGAAGACGAAATTCCATTTTCATGAAACACAACAAAGCTTAAACAGGCAATTCAACTTAACAGAATAAAAACAACCTCAAATATAAGACTTTTCTTCAACACCACCACAAAATTATGTCTGATTCGACGTGCCAGCTGGCGCATTCTGCTGATACGACCCGTGGTCCCCACCCGGACCACCGGGCGGCGGCTGAGGTGGCGGCACCCTAGACTGATAAGGCTGAGGAGGGTAGTGCTGATGAGGTGGCGGCGGCATATACCCATGTTGCGGATAATACGCTGGTGGCGGGTAAAACTGACCCGGCAGAGGTCCCGGGTACCCATAATGCTGACCGGGTTGCTGTCGTGGGTCGGGCCCACTTTTCCCTTCATTAGATCCACTCGACGAACCCTCTTGGGACGGAATAACCGCCCCCATCCTTTGAGGATCCATAGAAGGATAATAAGCTCTATCTTGATGAGGCAATGGAGGAATATTGAAGTATGGCATTGGTGGTTGCTGAGGAGCCTCATTCTGCTGCTGATGTGATATGACTGATCTTGGCAGCAAACCACTGTGAGCCACTGATTGTTTGGTAGCATCACCAGAGCCATCGGATTCTGGCTTTGGGGCTTGTGGTCTACCCCATAGAAGCTTTAGCCTCAAACCTTTGACCACCAGCTTGTTTGCTAGTTCTTCAGCTGCTTTCTCAGCGCCTTCTCTTGTGGTGTAAGTTACGAAAGCACAAGCTCGTTGGAGAACCATTTTTACGGACTCGATTTCTCCGTGAGCGTAAAAGTTGTCTCTCAGGTCCTGCTCGGTGACTCTAGCGTCAAGACCGCCAATGTATAGGGTTCTGATGGACTCGTCTTCGGGAGGCTCGAGAGAGGGCATTTCGCCAGCCTTGTTCAGTAGCTTCATTGCCACTGGATCATTAACTCTACAGAAGCATGTAAAAGAATTAGCATTTCATCAAGGAGAAGATAAATGACATGAAGACACATCTAAAAGTAAATTGTATTCCATTGTGGGCTTTCTAGAAAGAATTTCAATTGGCCCGGGGGGATCCAGATACAAAAGTAGCCAATTTCTTAAGAACTATTTGACCTTTCTAATAAGCTTGGTAGCACAGTACTCATCATCTATCCGATAAACCCAAATTTACTGTCAATTCATTCTTACCCCACTCGCTCCAACTGAAGGTCGATCAAATCCCACAGTCAACCAATATGTTCATTTTCTTGGTATTCATGTAAAATAAAGACCAGACATTTATATAAATCACGTAAGAAAATAGTTGAGCTGGAAAATGGTTTTGACATACCCATAGTAACGGTCTTTAATGTTTTGCTGAGACAATTCGCCTGTTTCAGGCATCTCGTGCCTGTAAGGACACTCCGGACCTCTTGTACATTGGCCACGGACATAGAAACTGCAAACATGTGCTCGGTTTCTCTTGTAATATGGTGTGGTTCTCTGAAGCTTCAAGATAGTATCGTTGGGGCGCACCTTCCCGTATGATGATTCATAATCTATTCCAGCTCTTGCCTGCATATAGCAAGTTATTCATGGATAAACATGAAGAACAGCCGAGTACAGATAAGGGCTACCGACATGAAAGCAAAGCAAAAGAAATTAGAGGGACCATAATTTGCCAAAACATATCAGCCAAGCCACTTTACAATCTTACAGATAGAGTTTTGGTGTTAACATCTACCAAATAGATATTCGATGTATGGCCTCTGAGTGTTGATGGTATAACATATGAAGACCCAGGTAAATCAATAAAACTTATGATTCCAAGCAACTACTGTCCTAATAGCAAATAACGGCAAAGCATTTCAGACAAGCATTAATTTATGATTATTTCAACCACTATTATGTAAGCAAGTCTAGATCAACACCAGTCAGTATCTAGCATAATTTTGATAAGCCTTAAAATGCTGAAAGAAGAAAATCACTTGTAGTACGGCATTAATAGAGTCTTAACTATTTGGAAGCTAAGCAAACAAAAGATCATTAATGTGCATTAAGAAACTTGGTTCCAGGTCACAGCAACACATACCCTGCGATCATGCTCCTCAGCGAAGTACTCTCTGTTCACATCGCTCTTTGGAATGGCATCATTTGAATTGATACTTAAAGCAGTATCTCGCACCTGAACTGGAAGCCCATATTCAAGATCCAAAAGGCAAACTTGGCAAACATTTTTCAGCTTACTACAAGTTTGGCAGATCTCACTCTTCTTATATCTTGCATCGCGACCGGGCCTCCACCTAAACACTGTGAAGGGCCGAGTGCAGATCTTGCACTCCTTGTCATAATCAGCTTTTGTCTGCACCAAATTAGAACTATAAGTATAGGCATTGTAGCTGGGACAATAATTGCATTTGCATTATTACATCATCAGATGTGTAGACAATTATAAGAGCCAGAAACAAGGCTGGAATAACACAAACGTCCAGACATAACAATGTTATTGGAGTAAGTGAAATAAACAAAAACAGCACAGAAAACCATTAGAACTGATGATGTCGAATAACATCCCTTCAAATACAACTACAACGATTTTCAACAAATTCGTTTATGAACTTATCTTCTGGAGAAATTGTATTAGAGATACCCCTTCACAAGAAAACTATGGAACCACCAAGAAAGTCAAACAATTTCTGAACAAGTAATCTCTCTCAGAATCGTGCTCTGCACAAGGAAGATTGTCCCCAACCCCCACCATCAAACTCCCCGCAACACCTCTCAAAGGAAAAAAGGAGGCAAAGGAGAAGGACCATTTCATAAAAATTTAGACGTCTTTCGTCCTCCTTCACACTCGAGAAATCTATCATATCTTAGTCATTCGATAATCTGAAGGGAGAGTGGAGGATGGGGTGGTGGTGGTGGTTATGGCCCAGTAAATTAACCATAGAGCTTCATACACAGTACACTACACTATAAGACAAGCTCAAGATTCTTGTATGCTAAATTTAGAACAATCTATTTCAGGTGGCAACCTTCTAACTGGTGACATATACAGAGTCATAAAGTCAATTCGACGTTTCTACAAGAGAAATGACAAGTTCGCAATCAAAAACACTACAGGTAACTGCAGATCCTAAAATACGAAATTTAACAGTGCGCAATCTCGTTATACCATTCGAATATAAGGATTGTCCCCAAGGCACGATTCACAAATAATCGGGAAGTCAGATCGCTCCCATCCATCAGCTTCTACGTCCCTCAGTAGCCTATGTGCCATTTTCCCCTAATTTACGCCTTTAATTTACTCTGCAAAAAAACGAAAAACCGAACATAACTCAAAAAATTCGATGGGTAAAGGAACGATTTGATTCGACAAAACAAAACCCTAGTAATTGCAAATTAAATCTAATTTCGGGTGGTTATACACCGTCGTACCTTGTAATTGTTTGACAACGCCACCAGGAGCTCCGGTAGGTGCGAATTTTGAATAGGAGGAACAGCTCAGGTGGTCCACGACGGCGGCGGCGATGTGGCGGCGATATATCAAGAAAGCGCTGTAAAGGAACGAGATGAATATTAAATCTCAACCCCGTCAGGGCTAAGGATTAAAGCAGCGTTTGGCTTTTATACTCTACAGTCTGTTTGATTGAATACATAAAAATTATATATAAAATTAAAGTAAATTCATTTTTCATTTGTTCCTTTTTTTATTTTACTTTTAGACTCCGTTTGTTTGACAGGGAATGGAATCTAAAATGGGAATAAGATTTCTGGTAATTTGATTACTAGAAATCTGATTCCATTAATAGTGTTTGGTTTCTACAAAAAATTTGGGTAAGGATATATATATTTTTTTCTTTTTTATATTTTGTTCAAATATATATAATAAAGAATGAAATCTAAAATTAAAGAATTTGACATAAATACCCTTATTTTAAATCATATTTGTATAATCTAATATTTGATATTATATATATACATAAGTGTATATACATATATATATATTTAATTTGGTTAAATAATAAAGAATAAATAAGATATCAATTTGGTTCAATTGCATTATCCTCTTTTAGAAAAATGATAATTATTGAACATGCTTATTTTTTATTTACATATTGTTCGACTTTTAAAAAAATTACATGTATGCATTTTTCATATACCAATGCATTGATAATTATTTTAAGTCGGAAATATATTATTGTTAATAAATAAAATATATTAATCATATGTGACCAACAACCATTTCAAAAGTACTATCGCAAAAACAACATAGCAATTTTTCAATTTCATTCAATAAATAAATATCAAATAAAATGAAATTACGATCTATTTTGACAATGAAAATATTCTAAATAAATTAAAAATACGAAATTATTTCTTCATAAATAATAACTTTAAATGAAATGAAAAAATAAATAACTATTTTGTTGATTTTGTATTATATTTGATATAAGGGTAGTAATGACATTAAAGTAGTGCATTTATGATTACCTTGATATGGTAATCACATTACCTCCATAAAACAAGGTAATGTAATTCCCTTATTTGAGATGATAATTCCCATATTTTGGGAATTAGATTGCATTCCATAATATCAAATAAAAAATACCAAACAAGGTTATTTGATTTTTGGGAATCATATTCCCCATTTTGATTCCATTCCCTTGACAAACGGAGCCTTAGTAATTTATTTCTATTGCTATAATTTTAGAAAAGTTTATTTTAAGATAATAATACCAACTTCTAGGAATACCAATTTCTTAAATCTAATAATTCATAACAGGATAATATATTAATTTCAAACTGAAAATATATAAAGTATTTTATACTCGAGAAAATATTTTTGATTGGTTGACATGTTCATCTCCGATAATTTATTTCCATGATAAAAATGAGAAATGTGGCTTGAAAGATGAGATTGAATTAGATTTTTAAAAGAAAAATAGATAATGATTGTGGTTGATGTGATATGTTTTTTGTTGTGAAAAATTTGTTTGAGTTGATATTTAAATATAATTTTTATTAAATTTGTTTAGTCAAACTCGTTGATTTACACGTCAGAAAATAGTCATAATGGGTCTTATTTTATACGTTGCATTATTTTGTATTAGAATATATAGTTAATTTAATTTTTGGCTTTGAAAGATAGTCGGAAAAATCCTTTTAATCGATTGTATTAACTGTCAAATCATGAATAGTAAAATTCATTTCTTGCAAAAAAAATTCAAATTATTTTTAATTTTTAGAGATTTTTTAGTAAGATTTTTTTACGAGATGCTAGACAAATGATTTTTTCGTAGTTTTTTACTCTGAAATGAATTTTTGGGAGCATGAGTGGCCAACAAATTGGGGCCTTAGTTATTAGATGCGCTTCAATTGTATATTTTAGTTGTCGCTGGTGTGACATCTATGTCAATTGTACTTTCATCATTGTAAGAGCGGGAATTAACTAATGGTGTATTTAGATTAAAGGATTTGAAATGTATGAATTTCAAATTTATCAACAAATTTATTAAAGTTTGTTTTGATGAATTAAAGTTTTAAAGGATTTTAATCGATTAGTATTCATTTTGAGTTATTTTCTCTACAATTATGGACTTATAATATATTTCAAATAACTTCATTTTAGAATAATTTGAAATTATTCCTCCAAATTTCATCATCAAATCGATCATTTTAATCCAAACACACCCTAAGTTTTTGGTCTCCTAGAGCTATGCCATTCGGTATAAATTATGCAGTTTTATCAAATGAAATACAATGACGGTATTTACTTAAAATATATATATATATATATATATAATTAAATGCGAACAAAACATTTCCCTAATGTAGTCTTCCTAAATTTCAAATATCAAATAGAATGATAATTGATGCCATAATAGTTCTTTTAAGACATTGGTAACGAGACAATAATTAATATTTGGTTTGGCTTATAAGTATTTCTATACTAACTCGGTTACTAAAATTGGCTATCCCTCAATATTATACAAATAAATTGAGTCGAAGCGAATAAATTAAATATTTAAATTCAACAAAACTAAAAAACTTATAATCGATTTATTTTGATTATTGAAATTTAAATAATCGAACTTAAATCAATGGAATATGACTCAAACCAAAGTTAAATAACTTATTTATATACATCATTGTTAGGAGTAATATCTAACTCGAAATAAATTTAATTTTTTTTTCACTCAATAATTTAACATAACACCTTTTTGTGGTCATGCATGATTCGTTCCGAAGTCATGGTTAAAAATATCTCAAAATAGGGGTGATTCTTTCAAGGCCCGGGACCGTTGGTCCCGGACCTTTACAACCACACATTTGTGGGGTGGGGGGTGGTTTTTCCCACCCCACAAATGAAAACCCACTCCCACGAAACATAGAAAATTTATGGTTCTAAGGGTCCGGGACTGTTGGTCCCGGACCACCTTAGAATTTTCCTCAAAATAGTGCTTTCGGATCCCAATCATCTCTTTAATAATTCGGTCTCTTACTGTTTCTTCATTGATCACCAAAAAAAATGTCTCTTTCTATCTGCTTCACTCCATTAATACCCCAACCAAAACAAACCCATCAAAGAATCACACTCTACAAACCCCTTAACCCCTTCAAATTATCTCCTAACCCAAATCTTATTACATATTCAAAAAATTTCAAAATTAGCTGTGGCATTAATGAAAATTCAGAAAATTTAGCAGCAGTGGTACCTCAAGGGAGACCCAAATGGGAGAATTGGTTAGCCACTGCAGCAAGTTTGTACCCTGTTTATGTGACTGTTGGTGGGATTGTTGCTTTCGTGAGACCTTCAACTTTTTCTTGGTTTGTGAATTTGGGTCCAACTTCGTATAGCTTAACTCTTGGGTTCATAATGCTGGCTATGGGGATCACTCTGGAGCTTAAAGATTTGATCAATCTCTTCTTGCAAAGGCCTCTCTCTGTGAGCTCATCAACACTTTTTGATTTGGATGTTTTTGTGTTTATTTGGTTGATTTTGATTTGTTATGCAGTGAGAATTTGTTCATGTGCCAAGCAGTAGATATTATTAGTCGAGGTTCAACTTCAATTTCGTCCAAACCAAACCTACCAATCATGCTAAGTGGAAGAGAATGGTTTTATGTTTGCCATGCTTGTCAAATTATCACTGTTTTTAGTATAGTTTTTAGAACCTATGTATTGTATGCAAGGATTATGTTGCATTCTTGATGAACATATTAAACGAAATTCATAAGTAAACAGTGTTATGGGCTGTGCTTCTTTATTGTATAGTCACAACTCAGCTATGTGTCATTTCTTTGTAATTGCTCTTGGTCATTTTGAGTTGCTGTATGCATTGAGTATAAACTAGATTCGATCATCTTTTACAATTACCCTTTTTTTTTCATGATCTCGAAACTGGTTTTTAAAAGTAACATGATCTGTATAATTCCCTTGTATCAGATTCTTTTCGGTTGTGCGGCTCAATACACCATTATGCCAGCTTCCGGATTCATAGTCAGCAAGTTATTGGGGCTTTCACCTTCTCTCTCAGTAGGTTTGATATTAGTCTCGTGTTGCCCAGGAGGGACAGCATCCAATGTGGTAAGAGCAATTCATTACAGTTCTATGCCATATTTATGTAATTTATATCTCTGCCATATTATCAGAGGCCAAAGATCAGAAAATGGCCTTATGTACTGTCTTCTCTTTTCTTTAACTTTGTGTTGAACCAGACAGATGTGATATGGAAGCAGAAAGGTTCATAATGTGTTATTAGGAAACCACCATTGGGACACGATAAGCCAAGATATATATAATTACCCATGTTACCAAAACAATATATGTATATATCGAAATTTGCAATATTGGTCCAATAGAATAGAGCATATTGCAGTTTTAGTCCAATTGTTTCTGAATTAGTCCTGTGGGATCCTTTTTTTTTTTTGCAATTTGGTCACATCTGTTAAAAACCTATGAAATTTCATGCATAGCATACACTTGTCATTAAGGGTTTTTGTGAAATTTCTTCAAATTAAGTAATGCACGTGACCAAACTAAGTTTCTTTGTCTGTTTTTAATGGTTAGAACTTAGCACTATAAATGCAAAATATATGTCTAGGACTAATTTCACAAGTTTGTAAATTGTGAGGGCTAATACTGCAACAGGACCTATATGATGGAGTAAAACTGCAATATATATATATATATATATATATATATATATATATGTATGTATGACCGAATAGCAGTGCTTATGATTATGTTTTGAGCTATGCAAGCTGAGATACTATTGTAGTTATAAATTTGTACCTGATTTTTCTATTTATATTGTCTATATAGGCAAATATGAATACCGTTTTAGTTTGTACCTTATTTTTCGATTTATTAGTGATCCATGTTCACAAATCTTCCTCTTCATTCTGTTTTCTGAAATAGTGTTACAGGTAACCTTAATTGCACAAGGAGACGTCCCGTTGTCCATTGTAATGACAGTATGTACCACACTTGGAGCAGTGATTCTTACCCCTCTCTTGACTAAGATTCTTGCTGGAACTTATGTCCCTGTCAACGCCGTTAGTCTATCCATCAGCACTTTACAAGTAAGTCCGGCTTCTCATTTTTCTTTTGGTAAATTACATTGACACCCCTGCATGACACTCTAATTACGAACAACACCCTGATATTTGAGAAATTATCATAAGCAAATTGCATTGTCACCCCCTGTCAATAAAAGGTAAATTACAATTCCACCCCTTGTTTACCTAGTTGTCCAAATCTGACAGGGGTGTCTTGGTAGTTTGAAAAAACTCAAGGGTCTCGTGCTAATTATTCAATAAGTGAGGGGGGTGCCTGCAATTATCCCTTTTTCTTTTTTGATTTTACATCTTTATTTTCATGTCTTTTAACCTTTTCTATATAGGTTGTCGTTGCTCCAATTCTGCTAGGATCTTATATCCAGAGCACATTTCCTCGAGCTGTAAAAGTAATAACTCCATTTGCACCATTAGTAGCTGTTCTATCTTCTTCGCTACTTGCATGCAGGTCCTATTTTTTCCATTTTTTTATATTTATTTAAACTGATTTCTCGTTTGATTTAAAGTGATTCATTTCTCTCGTTTTTTGTATTTCAGTGTATTCTCAGAAAATGTTATTCGTCTGAAATCTTCAGCATTTGCTGCTTCATTATCATCTGATCCATCTCCGTTTGTTCGTGCTAAAACATTGCTCTCGAGTGAATTGGGAGTGGTGGTACTGTCAGTCATGTTGCTGCATTTTCCAGGGTTCTTTGTGGGGTAAGATTTTCGGGTTTTTCTCTTTTGCTAGTTATCCCAATAGGATTGTTTTTTAGTCGAGTTAAAACACGACAATTTATGATTCATTGGTCTTTATTAGCGAGCTAATATAAGTCAATTTTAAGTACAATAAGAGTTTGTTTTTCTTTCTTAATGACGAATTATGACTTAATTCCTAATAACGGGAATAATCAAAACACCTATACTATAGATTAAACAGCATAAATGGAATTTGTAAAATGGTGACGCATCTGGTTGTGTTTGTTTATTTATTTATTTTGTGCTTAATAATTCATTCCAATGCAAATAGATTACTTATGTACTCGTGTTTAATGGGACGGAAAAGAGTTCATTGACTTGCTTTCATTTGCATACCTTGTATTTTCTCGACAGGTATCTATCTGCTGCTTTTGCCGGATTTAAGGAGCCTCAACGGCGTGCGGTGTCAATTGAAGTAAAATCCTTTATCCTAATTTTTGACGTTTAATGTCATAAAATTAATTGTCGTCTTAGTTTTATTAGACAGTTGTCTAAAAGCCTTTTTGTTACTTCAAAAATGCTTTTCCTTTTTTGGCTTATATGATTGATTATAGTATGCCGAGACTGGCCAATCACATTCGTTGCAGCTAAACATGAGTTAAACAAAAACTTTGAGATAATTACATGTACACCCCTACCTCACTTATTAGGTAATTACCATTAACCCCCTGAAGTTTTGCAAATTGTCAAAACACCCCATACCACGCGCTGACAACATGAAAACCAAGTCTTGAACTAGTAATCTCTTTTGACTGACTAAGGGTGAAATTGTAATTCATGAAAATTTGGGGCATATTTTGTAATTAGGTATCACATAGGGGGTGTCTATGTAATTTACCCCGAGATTTTTTATAGTAAAACATGCAATAAGTAACCATTCATCCCTTGATTTATTTTCAGGTGGGCATGCAAAATTCCTCTTTAGGGGTTGTTTTAGCCACGGCTCATTTCAGCTCGCCTATGGTTGCATTACCTTCGGCTATTTCAGCAGTAATTATGAACATAATGGGCAGCAGTCTCGGTTTCTTTTGGAGATATATAGATCCTTCTGTTCCTAAAGAGTGACTTTCAGGTACTGTTTATGCCCTTATCTCGTCTTGTACTAAAACCGACAAATCATTGCCTGCCACGTCATCAGAGGGACTATGTTGTATTAGTCGATTATTCTTTCGTATTTGTGGATAAATGAGTGTGATTTGTGTATATGTTTGTTTGTAATTAACTTGTCCATTGGTTCTTCAATCTATTATGGGCCAATATGTTTTGGTTTTACCAATCTATAACTGAAAGATAGGGAATCGGGTAACACGGGTTCGTTCCATGTTTACTATGTACTTGATTTACGTGCATTTGTTGTCGACTTTTATGAGATAAACTTGTTTAGAGGTGGCAAAATGGTTCCGGAACCGTGGTTCCAACCCAATTAAACTAGTTTAGGTTGGGTTGGGTTGGTTTCTAAGAAATTATTTTTGGTTCTTAATTGGTTTCAACTTGGTTCCAAGTTGGGTCTAACTAATTTCAAGTTAGGCCCAAACCGCTTGCCAATAATCTAAATTATAAAGAACAAAATGTAAGATATTGAGTCGAGTTGGGCTTGATTCCCTTTCGGGTTGACTTCGGTCCCGTTTTGGGTTGAGTTGGTTCCACCTTAAAACCATTTAAAAACCTAACCCATTTAAGAACCGAATCGTTGGAACCAACCCAAACCCAACCCAACCCGACCCACCTGATTGCCACCTCAAATCTTGTTGGATATTGGTTGATGAATT
Source organism: Verbascum thapsus (assembly GCA_963669365.1). Lineage (NCBI taxonomy): Eukaryota > Viridiplantae > Streptophyta > Magnoliopsida > Lamiales > Scrophulariaceae > Verbascum > Verbascum thapsus. Next base: position 5,570,591 of record OY770106.1, read on the forward strand.
GAAACATGATCGTCTAATTTTCAGTTAATTGAACGAAAGCTCGATCACACGATCCTCTATTTAGGATCACACGGGTTTTCAGGTGCCAATTGGTGGAGATTTCTCGTGAATTTAGGGTTTTGGGCGTGCCCGGTTCGAGCTTGGTAAACCTACTCGATTGAGCACTCGATTTTTTTTTTTTTTTGGAAAAGATGTGAAAACCACAAAATGGGGCCTGTTAGAAATGACTTGGGATACTCTGTTTTTACCCCATTAAGGATGTTGATTTGATAATTAGAAATGAATCAAGTGATGAAAACATTATTAATACACATTATTTATTCGCCCCATTGATAATAAAAGCGTTATTAATACATATGCAAAATGTATCAAAGCCATAAACTTGATTAAAAAAAGGATAGATATATTAATGATAATTCGATATTGAGATGAAAAATAGATGGATGTGTTAGTGAAATTATGACTTAATAAATGTCAAATAACATTGCACATTTTGAGAGAGAGAAAACAAACAAAAGAAAAATAGAAAGATGGTGCGTCACACTGGTGATTCAATATTTAGATTTAGAACTAAATATTTTATATATATATATATATATGATACCAATTGTTTAATATATTGTTATTGTGCATTGGGGATTGTATAGAGATTGAATAATATAATTAATAATGTATTATATCTACTATATTATTATAGCAAGGTTACAGTTTTTTTTTCCTTAATGCTATTTTTCTAGATTTTTGACTTTTTTTTAATTATAATTCATATATATCTATTCATAACCAACTTCCCACCATCTCACAAAATATAACCAACTCCCCCACTTACCACTCTATTTTGGGATAATGATTTTAAAATTTAAATTCAAACATTTAAATACTAATTACTCTCCGCAAAGCAAAACGGATGGTAAAATATGGCCATTTTTAAGTCAACTTTTAATCTTCAATATTATGAAATGAATTCTATCAAAATGATGAGAAAAAGAGACCCATCAACAGTGACACACGCATCCATCCCACATTTTTATGGTAAACAGTATTTCACTTTCTGATTACTAATGTTTTTTTATTATTATTGATGTTTTTAGTGATATTTATTCTTATGTTGGTTTTTTCTATTATGATTGATATTATAATTTATCTTCTTGATGATGTTTTGTGATCTTTGATGTAGACAATTTTTTTCTCATTACTTTTATTGATATAAAAATGCAGAAATTGAGGTTTGAAGAGGGACTTGAGAAGTTTGTAGAGAAGAAAAAACAATGGACTTGCTTTTTTACTTAGCCAGCCAGGTATTTTTAAAATTTTACTTTTTATTTTAATGTATCGCTAATTATTATTTACTTTAATATTATCAATATTTAATAATTTTGCATTATTTCCATGAAAGAGTTATTCATCATCGTTGGCAGTTTGGCAAGGGAACACATAGCCGTTGGCAGATTGTTGTTTGGGACTTGACATCAGTGTTGAGAAGACAAGAATTTAGGGCTTCATTTTCCAATTACGATGACAAAATCGTTCATATACTAACTTAGTTTAATACATTCACTTACTAGCCAGCCTTTTGTAAACGTGAACTCATCTTTTTTTATTATTTTTTACAATAAATTACATCATATTTTGGAATATGATTTGTTTGCTTTGGTTTTTTAGGTGAAGAAGCTTTAAGCAAAAAAAAGGAGTACTTGGAGCCAAGCGATTCGTAATTCTCTTTCTTTTGTTGTCATCTCACTTTTATGCTTCCTTTTCGCATACGTGTGTGTGTTTGTGGGTTGTGATTTTACTTTTCCTATCAAAGTTTAGTGGTGGATTTAAGCAACATATGTCCATTTGTATTTTCCGCTTTTTTGTTTCTTTAGTTTTTAGCTTTTATGATATATATATTTGGACTTTTGCTTCATCCGCTGCAATTATTATCTTTCTATCTGCTCATTTTGTTCACTCATGTTTAAACTTTAGTGAAATCTATTCCCTTTTAATTTAAATTTCTTATAATTATCTTCCTACAATTCTGTTTCTATTATTTGCTACGGCGGGAGCCGGGATATTCGCTGAGGAAATCCCAAATGTTGGGCTTGGGATTATTATGAATTTGAATATTGTTATTATAATTCTGAACAAGAGAACATATGATAGAGGAGCATGAGTGCAATAACTTTAATTCAAAATAAAATAATAATCCATGACTTATACGAATTCACATCATGGATTTAGTTTTTAGCTTTTGCACCATTTTTTGTAGCAGCAAAACAAGATTGAGTATGGTGAATATTTGCTAATATTCATTTATTTTTGGTAATATTTGTTTCTTTTTATGCTGCTGTCTTTGTATTATTTGATCTTTTTTAATATATTAAATACGGATAAAATTTCAAGTGTCCATCTATTACATATCTCGAGAAAAATTAAGATAAAATTTGGTAAAGAGGAATCAGATTACACCACAATTATGTGAGAATTCTCTAACTACAAAGATTTGTTTAAACTTTACTTTGCAGTTAATTAGGCTTCTAAGTTCAATTATGTGCAGTCAATTAGGCCAACAGTCATGCACATCATTTTTCAATATCCATTGAACATTTGTGCAAACACACATGTCTTATTTTATTGGAAAACTATTTTTTGTTTAAATATCTAAGTATGTAATATAAAATTCCATTTTTCAACATATAACTCATGCAAGTTCAAAATCTTCAAAATTTCATACATTAATGTTTTGGATTGAGAATCTCAATATGAATGACGGCGTTTTAATTTTAAATTTTTATATGACAATATCTATTAACTGCTCTAGAACTTCTTCTTGATAAACTTTTGCAGTAGGAGTGTCCTTTAATGATAAGATACATAACACATGCATTCACATAATTGTACAATTGTACATACTCCAAGTAAACATCGATAATATTTTACAATGTCACTAAAGAATTTTACATATATTTTATAACACATTTGAGAATATATACTTCCATTATGTTCTTAATCTTATGTCATTGATTTGAACATATATGTTTTTTTACTATTTTGTTTTTGTGATGCACAATAATACTGATAAGAAATCTTTAAAATAAAAAAAAAACAAAACAAAACATTCAACTTAAATTCAAACAAATTATATCACTTTTTCTAAAAATATAAATAAATTTACATCTCAGTCGTGCGAGCACGAGTTACACACTAGTATTATTTAAGTATTTATTAATAACCGTATCCTAATTGTACAACCTAGAGTATATTGTCAATGCCAAATTGTCCTTTTTGGGCTTCTTACACGTGCAGTACTATTTGACGTTCAAATAACGACTATTTTATGCTTGCCACGTGTAAATTAACCATTGGTTACAAACAACCAAATCTGATTGGACAATAAAGAATTGCCTGGCCCCACTGCTACTCTGCTATATATAAAAAAAACGTTCACAAAAATCCAATTTCAGTTCTTCATTTTCTACATAGAACACAAAGAGAGACGATAATGGACTCGATAAACCGAATCGAGTTAACGGCGGTTGACTCGCCGTACGCGGCGTTGCTCACGGCGGCGATGCTTATACCTATTTCGCATTATTTACTAGGATTTTTATTGATCGTGATTGTATTCCTGTATAATTTCTTGGAACTTCATTTTTTGCAAGATTTATTCACCGGCTTCAGAGGACAACCGGTGACTTTAACGTTTAATCCTTGCTCTCAAGTCTACCACGACGTCGTTTCCAAGTGTAAAATTCTCCATGGCAGGTTTGAGAATCATACTATGAACTATTATTTTGATCAGAAATGTTTCTGTTAATTTTTAGTTGTTTGCTTATCCTTTTGGTGTTTATCGGATTTATTGTGGTTTTGCTTACTTTTTTTGCGGTTACAATTAGGTATTTATCGACTCCTTGGATATGTAGTCCACATCTTCAGACTATATTTTTGCAGTTCTTTGGAAATGCTCCGGTTGTCGATTATAGAAGGTGAATTTTCATTGAATTTATACATTGATGCGTTTGAGACTTTGAGCAGATGAATTAGTTGAGATTTCTGTTTGAGGGCCGGATTACAAAATAAACTATTCAATCTTTGACTCGAGCTAGATCGCTGAGCTTGGTTCGTTAAAAATATATTAAATCAATTTTGAAAAACAACCTTTTGTGTTTGATAAGTTATAAATCTCGTCTCGATTAGTTGCTATAAGAATATGTACAAAAAGACCAATTTACTCGAGCTCGGCTCGTGTTCAAGTCGATTAAAGCTCGTTTGAGCGTGACTCGATTAACAACCAAAAAAACTCAAAGTTCGATTATAATTCAAACAAGCTTGAAAATCAACTCGTTGGGATCGACTCGATTCGTATACAGCCCTACTAACAATTAGCTAACAATCTGTTGTTTATGTTGTGTGAAGTGGTACTAACTTGATGCATTATCCAGACAGATCTTTATTACCTCTGACGGTGGAACTTTAGCTTTGGATTGGGTCGTGAATGCGGAAAGTAAGCAATCTATTGACTCTATTTTATATTGTCAACTTTGATCTCGGGACTTGTAGATTATTTCATATTCTTCAATGAAGGAAATATCATTCAGTTTCCAACCTACATTCTCTGCAGATTACCCCAGCTTTACAATAACCAGAATTCTAATCCTCATTGAATTTTTGATAGTTCATGATTTATGCTAGAACATGAAACTGACAACTTAAAAGTTGGAGTTTCTTGATATTTTCTTTAATGATCTACCAGATGTGGTAAGTCGAAAAGGACAATGTATATAAACTGACAACTAATATCGGACATTGTACATAAATTGATAAATTATATTTTATAACTGATTCACACTGAAAAAGGTTGTGCAGCTTTTGGTTTTGGCTTATCTAAGAGTTAGTTACATTACACTGGAAATAGTTTTAACTAATTCTGGCCTTTTTTTCTTTTTAGTTAAGAAACCACCCATTCAAGTAAATGATGCAGTGAAGCAAGAGGATAGCAATCCCATCATAATCATCATTCCTGGCTTAACAAGCGATTCTCAATCTTCTGTAAGATTTATAGACCATTTTTTACCCTCCTTATTAAAAATCTTATTTGGTTGATACAATTCGTCCATAAAAAAAGAGTAATCATGTTACCAATGGTGGAATGCATGGGCCAGAGTGTGGCGGTGAGGATTCAAACAGTGTTCAAACTAAACTGAGAGTAATATAATATCCAAGGGGAAAATAACTAGCATTTCATAGAAATGTTTATGATTACGATTTATGTTTTGAGTTTAGACCGCATCTCTGCAAGGAAACTTTGCATCTATTTAGGACTATCATGCTACTTGGTTGTTGCAGATGCTTGTCGTGTGTCTTTTAGGGAGATAAACCATTGAAAGATTAAAACATATGAATGAGAGTCTCCTCATACTGTTTTTTTTATTGTGACGACAAAAGAGAGGAATACTAACACATTCACCAATATCTCTTATTCTAGAAGCATTTTATGTGCACATTTTTCTCTTTGAAGTTTTATCATTTCCATGATGCATTATATGAGAAAAACTTATGTTCTCTCAGCTTTCTACTTTAGAGTGTTATTCCATTTGCCATCTCTATTCCTGATCCTTAATATTCTCAAGCAGTATGTCAAACATCTAGCTTTCAATATGGCTAGACGTGGCTGGAATGTTGTTGTGGGCAATCATCGGGGACTTGGAGGTGTATCAATAACGGTGAGTATATCTCTCTGAAATATTATATTTGCAATTTAATAGATTTGGTTCTAAAGAGGGAGATATACAGCTCTATTGAATGTACTGTGGTCAAATCTGATATAAATTTGAATTTGTTCTTGTATATGTTTAAGCTTTATTATGCATCAAATGTAATATGAAGTTTGTATTTTTATAATGATGAAAGTCTCTGGATTACATGCAAAACAGTCTGATTGCTTCTATCATGGTGGATGGACGGAGGACGTAAGAAGAGTGATTGATCATATTCACTGCCAATACTCTGAAGCTCCTCTATTTCTTGTTGGCACGAGCATTGGTGCTAATATTCTGGTATAAGCATTTCACTATTTGTAACTTTACGATTTGACTTATTTCAGATTGTGAATCTTTTATTGAGATATTTTGGGTTTTACATTTTTCCTAAAATTTCAGATTTCTTTTTAAGTAAGATTGTCAAGTATCTGTAAGACATTGCCTTCACTATTCAGATGCAGAGAGAGTTATTCTAACATGAACGTACTCTCTATTCAATGAATCCCTGCAGAAGTATACTCATAAATTCCATTTGATTACTAACTGATTGTTTCAGGTTAAATATCTTGGCGAGGAAGGGGTAAATGCCCCCATAGTTGGAGCTGCAGCAATCTGCAATCCTTGGGACCCTTTGGTTAGTATTTTAAGTATTCAATGTCTTTACTGTCTCTTCCAAACCTGTCAAGGGTGCTGTATTTTTTGGATTACAATTTCCATGCGCTATTAATGGTACTATATACTATTTAAAAGATACAGTACTAAGCTAATCTACATTCTATTCTATATTTCTTTTCAGATTTGTGACAGATTTTTGAATCGTAAAACCAGACAGAGGTTTTACAACAAAGCTATTGCCATCGGATTGAAAGGTTATGCGAAATCGTATGTCTTCATCACCTTCTTGTTTTTTTTTTTCTTGAGATCCCATGTTTTACTTTTGTCATTGAATGTTGCCCACATAATTGTATGGTTCAAGCATTTGATAGTATATGTGCATTTGCTATTCTTTAGGCATGAGGCTGTCCTTTCTCGTATTGTAAACTGGGAAGGCATTAAAAAGGTAATTTATATTTGAAAAAAAATGGTTTTGAATGACAGATTCTGAAATATGTATCAGAGCTCCTTCGTTTTGACATTGATGGCTCTGGAGCATAACTAATTATTCTAAACTTCCAGGCACGTACACTTCGGGAATTTGATGACTGTGCAACTCGTGTTATCGGTGGATATGAGGTAATAATACTTGGCATTTTTCTCCTTTTCGCTTATGCTCAAATGACTCAAAATCATTTTGCTTTCAGACTGTTGATACATATTACAGGCGTTGTACCAGTTCTAATTTTATCGGGAGTGTAACTGTGCCACTTCTCTGCATTAGTTCAATAGATGATCCAATATGTACAAGTGAAGCAATCCCATATGATGAGTGCAGGTTTGTAGCCCGTTTATCGTACTTACTGCAATGACCCTTGAGAATTTCATTTCTACAAGCTGAGAAATTAGATAAACAGAAGATTATAATGAAAATTTGTGTTGTGATAGCTAATCTATAAATTAATTTGCAGATTAAATACTAATATTGTCTTGGCTACTACACAACATGGAGGGCACCTGCCTTTTTTTGAAGGCTTAACTGCGAAAAGTGTCTGGTAAATTTTAGTACTTAATGTTTCTTTTGTGTTTAAATTTTGTATATGTTTCACTATGTTCATGTTCCTTGTTTCCACGTTGATTACTGAATCACGTCACTGTTAGGAGCTTTTTGGACCTTTTCATATGGATACTTTTTGCTAAAATTGACCCTTTTCAGCCTATACGACGCCGATGAACTCCATTTTGCCATTGCATCTGAGAGAATCAGATTGATAATGTTCTCTCAACCAGATTTTCTACTGGTTTATTTCTTCACTCGGAAGTTTCTTATTCCTTAATTTGGAATAGATTGGTAATATTGATAACGTTCTTTTAACCATTTCTTGTGTTCCAAAAGAATCCGTTGTTTTAGGCTTAAGAAAAAATGAGATTCCTTGAGATTGGAGAACAAATCTTAGTTAATACTAATAAAGTTTGTAAAACACATATGCTTGTGACAAGGTCCCAAAAACAATCCCAACCATCCATATTGCGGGACCTACCATACACGAATGATTGTGATTGTCCGAGACTCCCTAAGAATCACTATGCCAGATTGGCTCTTTGAAAATGGTTGTTGCATCTTGTAGGTGGGTAAGGGCTGTTGATGAATTCTTTTGTGCCTTGCAATCCAGCCCTCTGATTCACCGGAAAAAGGAGGTGAAAATAAACTCTTATTACCTGTTTTTTTTTTAAACATTAGCTTGGTATAGAAATTATTGGTTTTTAACTGTGAAGTCTTCTTGAGAGGTATGCTCATGAACAAAATAACATCGAAATAATTACATGTATACGGCCTTACTTGTTGGATAATTACCACTAGGCTCCGAAGATTTGCAAATCACCAAGACACACCATATCAAATTCTCATATCTCGACAAATAGAAAGTGAAATTGTAATTTTTTAATATACTGAGAAGTTATAATAATCTTTTTCAAACTTCGTGTTTTTTATGTAATTAAAGTCTCTCGTAAGGGGTCTATGTGATTTATCCTAAGTATATATACCTTGTCAACATGCAGATCAATCCACAGGATTCGTCTGTCGATCAATCCCCATATATCCATCTTTCGGGGGATGGCACAATAACTGCAGTAAGAGAAGAATCAACTGCAATAGTGAACATGGATAAAAACAATACTGAAAACTCGATTTCTGCAGACGAAAGACAGAATGACGAAAATGACCTCGATCAGACCCCGTTATTGCTAGTTCAGATGGACTCAGCAGTGACAGAGATACTCCTATGAAGGAAAGCTTAAATCTGCTGTCTCGTCAAAACAGAAATTCGTTATGGCTTCTTGCTTACATTGCTATGGTTACCAATTGGCCGGTTATGGGCTCGATTATTGCAATTTTCTCAAGAAGATGATTTAGAAGGTAAGACTCACGTTGAGCCATTGTAAGTTTTGTGCTTTATTCTGTAATATATGTTGAAAAGGACGTAAATTTGGATGAACAAATGGAGTTGTTCAATAGTAAAACAAATTATACCCTTAAAACTGTAATGATTTGATTATACATAATATACGGAACGTACGTGCTAGAACACTGACAATACGTGTACGTATGAGTGTGCTATAACATGAGATGATTACATGTTATGAAACATAAACTTTGTTTTCAATTCCACTTAAGGGGAGAAGATGCATAAAGAGGATTATCAAGAGTATTAGATGATCCCTTTTTCCTTGAAAATAAGTCCCTAACAAGAGGAATAATAGGCTTCTTTTTCATCAATTTCATTTCATTTTTGCTCCCCATGAACATACTTTCTTCTTCTTGTCTAAAACTCATAATTTGAACCAAACTTGGTGAAGGATTATTACCAAGAAACAAAATGTTCTTATCATCCCCCCTTCTTATACCTCTATCACCCATATCATCAACTCGAGCCGATGCGGATTTCGAGCAAGCGGCCGCCTTTGCCGCCTCGGCCCGGGCTAGTTTTGACATGTTCTTGTGAAACTCGGCGTTCAACGAGGCCAAAGTGATCTCGGTCTTGGTTTCTCATTCTTTGAGGAGCTTAAGTTCGTTTCTCGTCTCCTTGAGGTCGATTTCTAGCTTTTTTACAGTGTCAGCCAGTGTCGTGTCTTGATTATAATCACTTGAATCCTCAGGATTGGGGGTTTTCGAGTATTTCCAAGATGATTTAGTGTCTACTTTTGGACTCGGTGGAGAAAATGGAGTCTCTTTAGTGGGAATCGAGAAGGGTTTCGATGGACATGTAATGGGCCCCACCAAGATCCGATCTCCAAATATGGCCACGGCCTCCTTCACGGAGCGAAAGGGCCGCGAAGTATCTACATTTGAGTGGTGGTCCATAGTGTTATTTGGATCAATAATTTGAACTTGTTCGACGACGTCGTGGTGGATGTGATTGGCAGTGGTGGTGGTGGTGGCGATGGCAATGGCGGTGATGGTGGCGGTGTGATTTGTACTAGGATCAAGACTTTCAACTTCGTCCATTATATGAATCAAATGAGAGAAATGGGGTGGTTAAATTTGGATATTAAAAGTAGATGGTACAATATGGAATAGGGAGAATAATATATTAGAGTTTTCTTTGCTTATAAGTCAAAAATATGAGGGTGGTATAGTATGTTAATAAGTGTGTTATTTGGTGAAAAATGAGTGTGTGATTTGAAGGTTGAGCCAATACAGGATTTTGTTAAAGTTGTGAGAAAGAAACAACTCAACTACCATTACAAATTTTGTGTAACTAACAAAATACATACGACTATAACAAAACACGTACAAAAATTATAATCCATATTCAAAGTATAATACGCAAAGATAAATTACATTCATTTTGCCCTTATATCAAATAGCCTTTTCAATAAATATTAATACAGCTTATCACTCAAAATTTAAAAAAATTAAAATAATTGATTTAAGTCAAATGTTAGTAAATTATTTTTTAGCTGATGGTATATGATTTAAAGAAAAATGAATTAAAGGAAAAAAAAGAAGAAAATTAAACTAAAAACAAGGCAAAAAAGGAACTAGCCAGAGCAACAATGGCGGTTAATTATTCTTACAATCTCCGGCGGCTCCGCCAAACCCTAGACTCCTCTTGCTCTCCTTCATCGTCCACCCAAGCTCTCTTCCGCAATCGCAAGGTTTGATTTCATTCTCTATCTATATCTACTATCCATTTTGTTTAATCAACTGCTAGACTAGATTAATATTTGTTTCATTTGATTTTTTCTGCAGATTTCGAACTTTAGCTTCTTCGATACCCGAAGAATAAGGCTCAATCAAGTACGGAGGGCCTTGCTGCATAACCATGTGTATGGATTGACCTCTGTTTCTCGGCATCCAGGTGAGAGAAAGAATTTAAGCCTGTTTTATTTTTATTTTGTTCGAACTGAGACAGTGCCGTTTGGAAATCATAGACTCGTTTTTCGTGATTTAAATTGTCTGCTTCGGGAAGCCTGTTTTTAATAGAATCATTAATAACAAGCTATATTGCGGGATGATCATTGAAGAATGAGTTTCCATTAATTGATCTTTGCACGAAATTATAGATTTTTTTCGTAGCCTTAGCTGTCTTATAGTGCATGACTTAATTCAAGAGATGAATCGTTTGTGCAGCTATAAAGGCAGTTGCCACGTCGGATTCAGCTCTGGAGCTGCCACTCACAGCAGAAAACGTTGAGAGTGTGTTGAATGAGATTCGGCCTTATCTCATAGCTGATGGGGGTAATGTTGCATTGCTTGAAATTGATGGAAATGCTGTGAAATTGAAATTGCAAGGAGCATGTGGCTCTTGTCCTAGTTCCGAAACGACTATGAAATTGGGCATTGAGCGCCGTCTAATGGAAAAGATCCCTGAAGTTGTTGCGGTTGAATCAATAGCAGATGAAGAAACAGGGCTTGAGCTGAATGAAGAAAACATAGAGCAAGTAATGTATTTATCTCTACTGGATTTACTTATTCTGATTTCATTCTACTATGTCAACTATAGCATTTAGATATTTGTCGCCTCTTTTCTCCTTTAAAGTTACATATTGTTGTTTTTGGTAATTTTACTATTAATCTGAATTTTTATTATATGTCGTGATCGTGAGTGGTCTAGTTTGTTCATATTTAGCGGGATAGCATACTGACATAAATGAGTTGCAAGAAACTAGATAGTGACTCGGAAATCGAGTGTGTGGAGGATTGAATTTGTTTAAGGAAGATACCACAAGAAAGGGTAATTCTGTTTAGCGGTAAGCATTATAAGCTAGTGGGTACTAGTGGAGTTGATAACTTGCGCTTGGCGGTAGAAAAATAAGAAGAACAATTTAGCCGCTGACTTTGGCTTAAAACATGAAAAATCATTTAGGACTATTATGGGAATTTTGTTATTGTATGGTGAAAGATAGGTTAAGGATCTTATCGACTCCATTGTTGATTTAGATATATTTTAGGAGTTCTAAGGCGAGTCTAACAAGTGACTTTATACTGCTTCATTAAATCTGTTTCCTGGCTGGTCGATTGGAACATTTGGAGACTTATAATATAATTAGGCATGCATAGTCAAAACAGAACCCGTTTCTTATTGGGTAATTACAATGAGCCCTCGAGATTTTGTAAATTTCCATTACACCCTCCATTAGATCCTGACAACTAGCAAAACATGTGCTGAAATTGTAAGATGTACCTAAACTAACAGGGGCAAATTAACAGGGGAAATTATTGTGAATTTTCAAATATTGTAGTCTCTTCTGGTTAGGGTCACACGCCGAGAGTATTTATATAATTTATGCATTTTTATAGCATCCAAGTTATGACTACATCACTTCTTAATATCGAGATCTAGTCTCAAAATTAGTTCATCCTGGACTAAGATTTATACCCCATGATTTCTGCTTTCGTAGGTTCTTGAGGAAATAAGACCTTACCTAGTGGGTGCAGCTGGTGGAGAGTTAGAGCTAGTGGAAATTGAAGAACCCATAGTTAAAATACGAATAACGGGTCCCGCAGCTGGTGTGATAACTGTTCGAGTTGCTGTCACTCAGAAACTTCGAGAAAAAATTCCATCCATTGCAGCAGTTCAGCTTTTGTCATAGAGATCTTAATATGCAATAAACCCGACGATTTTGTGCAGTAAGTTGTACTTACTCGTTAAATACGAAAAATACGCATGATGCAGATAGTACTTGGGTTTGAAGCATGTATACATTTTGGAATTTCTGCTCAATTATTCTGTTTATCAGTCAATTAATTTAATCAATGTCTATTCTTATTGACATCCTGCATTCAACGAGCTTTAATTTGGCAGAGATATTAACATTTTTACCAAAAAATTCAGTTATTTTTAATTGTCTATATTTGATTGTTTAAATATCATGATTGGAAATGAGTTGGTGCATACATATGGGTCTCTGGATTGGATTGGATCTATTTCACAAACCCAATAATGTGGGTTTGGGTCTAGACCAAATGTTGGGTCATTTCTCGTGTTTTTGTATATTTTATATAACTCATCTTATATAGCTTAAAATATATCTTATGAAGATGATGGTGACACCAATGTCATCTAGCAATGTTACATTTATTAGCAACATAATATTAAATTGAACTTTTCTCTATGCTATAGGCAACTTAGGCTGATTTACCTCTCTTGTGTGGTTTGCAGGCTATTACATAAGAGCGGGGTTTACCCAGTGCGCACCTAAATGGTAGCGGCTGCGAGTTCCCTTGTCATAAAAAAAACATAATATTAAATTGAACTTATTAATGGTGGTTGACATAATTATGAATAGTTGAAAAGTGAAATTATTATCATTTATTTATAATCCTTATTAAACAACCTAATGGAATTGTGATACTAAATTGATATGACTTTGAAAATTAGTGGAACAATGCGATGCATTTTCACTTGAGTGACGAAAATAAGAGAAAATGTAAGAGTTGAGGTAATATATTAACATTTAACACGATAAATAAAAGTGATAAATGCAAATTAGTTCCGTAAATCCTATCAAAAATCGAATCATGAAATGAAAATTAGTGTCGTACTTAATTGAGAATGAAGACAAAAAAATGAAAGATGAAAACACAAACAAACAAAGCTTTAAAGCTCGTCTAATTTTTTAGTGCTTTTCGCAGTCACTAGATGTGGATTACTATGATATTCTTCTAAATTTTGAAAAAAAAAATTAACCCTTTTAATATAACAATTGAGTTTGAACAATTTTTGTGTTCGTCAATTTAAGCTCCACTCAATTATTTTTAAAAATATAAAATGTGTAAAAATATCAAATTATTCAAACTCAATCCGTGACATATATAAATAAAAGCCCATTCAAATTTCAAACTTGTCTTGATTAACAATTAAATTAAATTAATTTTTTTTTGTAATTCAATAAAAAATAAAACTAGAATTTAAAATAGAAAATCTTGTCAAAAAAATATAAACAATAATTTTAGTTGAACCATTTATAAGTAATAAATATATAACTTTTTTAAATATAAGTTTGGGAATAATTTTTGATAATATTTTGGGAAAAAAATTCCAGATATAGTAGTTAAAAAGGAGTGTAAAATCATTCTATTGTTGCCTGCGTTTATCATCCACATCAAAACCTCAGTCGGATTCATACAACTACAAGTCTTTTTTCTTTGTGACACGAAATACTTCTTGCCAAATTCTCAATTTTTACTGCCCTAATTCCCCTCTATCCGATCTAAATATCTCAGCACACAGTATATTTTCCCCAATTTACCGGTTGTTCTTTAGACAAAAATTTTTGAATCCCTTGATCTCTAATAAACCCTTGTTCATTTTCAATTCCCCCCGGTGCCCAGTAATACTTTACTGGTGAAAAGTTGAAATGTTTAAGCAATTTTAGATGAAAACCAGAGAAAAAGTAGAAACCCTTTTTGTTTGTTAATAATGGTTTAGAATGAGATTGCGATAGTTAGGGTTTCTGGGTTTTTTTCATAATTATTTTGTAACTGTAAAGATGGCATCTCAGGAATCATTTTCATATAAGGGTATGTCATCTGATAATATAAAAGGGTTAGTTTTGGCCTTGTCATCCAGCTTCTTCATTGGGGCCAGTTTCATTGTTAAGAAGAAGGGCTTAAAGAAAGCCGGTGCCTCGGGTGTAAGAGCTGGTAACTTTTACATTCCATTTGTAGCTCTGTATTGCCTGCATTTATACTTGATTTAGTAAAAGATTAAATTTGGAGGAAGTATAAGTGTTTGATGTTATTGTTTTGGATACGTCGAATCAGATTATGCTTTGGAAAATGAAGTTGTTTTGTGGATTTTTGGATGATATTCCTAATGCTAGTCTGCTGAGATTGCATTCAATTCATGTTCGTTTATGTGACTTGCCTCGACTTTTGAAAGAGAACCTTGGATCTTAACTAATTTGATGCAGTCAATAATTTGCGTTGAAAATATATTGAAAAATCATTATAACTTCTCATGTGGCATAGTTATCATTTTCGTGCAATGCTGCAACAATTTATAAGTGCTTATGTGCCATTTCCTTTTCTTCCAAAACTAACACGAAAACATTGGTTCAATTTTTTTAACTTGGATTCCTAGATAGAAACACAATGCTAACTGCTGCTTTTAGATAGTGTAAAGAAGTTAAAGTTAGATAGTATAAAGAAGTTAAAGTAGAAATTTGCTCATGAAGTAAATAGAAAGTTCAAAAGCTGGGACATTATGTGCATTGATAAATTGATTAGGCACCTTTATATTGATCGTTCAACTTCAGTTATGTTAAATGTCTTTCCATTGCTTGCATATCTCTTTGATGATTTATATGTATGTTGTACTGATTTTTCTTGTCAGATAGCCTCTTCTTGTTTTGCTTAATTACGTTTTGGTGCAATAGTTCACCTTTTACTCTAGAATCACGATATAAATCTTTCACTTTCTAATTATTTTTCTTCAGGTGTTGGAGGATATTCATACTTATACGAGCCACTATGGTGGACAGGGATGATAACAAGTAAGCTGAATATACTATTTGTTTGCTTAATATTAAATGGAACCAGGATCAGGATAAGTATCTTGTACTAAAACCAGGAACCTGATCAGGATAAATTTCTTATTTTAAGCAACAATCTTTTTATTAGCTCATCTATTTATAGTCAAAAATGGAAGTTGCATTTTGACGTTTTAAATTCTTCTTACTCTGTGATATAAGGTTTACCTAACATTAAGTTATTGTATTGATTTGTTTCCAACAGTGATCGTAGGTGAAATCGCAAATTTTGTAGCTTATGCTTTTGCACCAGCCATTCTAGTCACCCCTCTTGGTGCACTCAGCATTATTATCAGGCATGATACTAAATCAGAACCTTAATCAACTATACTAATAATAATAATACATAGTTTTTAACTACAAGTTAATATTATCATATTGCAGTGCTGTACTTGCACATATAATTTTACGTGAAAGGCTACACATTTTTGGTATTCTTGGCTGTGCTTTATGTGTTGTGGGCTCCACCACAATTGTTCTACACGCTCCACAAGAACGTGAAATTGAATCCGTGAAAGAAGTCTGGGACCTTGCTACCGAGCCAGGTAATTTTGCGTTTCTATGCTCTCTAAACTATTGATTTATTTTTCGACAACATTTTTTGTATGTTCTCAGTTGAGCTTAAGACCTTGTATTTTCTGCAGCGTTTATGTTTTATGCAGTTCTGGTGATAGCAATTGTCCTTGTGTTGATATTCCATTATGTCCCTTTGTATGGCCAGACGCACATATGGTTCTACATTGGTGTTTGTTCACTAGTTGGTTCATTATCTGTAAGTGTTTCTAATTTCAATTTGGTGTATAATCATAATTCCACTTCCTTGCTACCAAGCAAAATGAATGAATGTGATGGAAGATAAATTCAATCGATAATAAAGTAAACCAAGTGAATTCCCAGAATTTAATCGCCAAGCTCAACGATCGAAAATACTCAATAATAATATGAAATCTTATGCCCTACCCATAACGTCTTCTTGTTTGTGCGCTGATAAACAATCGATGTTTTTTTCTGCCCGTTTTGCTCCGTAGCAAAATGTTAGTGTAAACTGTCTTTAAGTAACTATGGCAAAAATGGGATTTTGTTTTGGCAGGTTATGAGTGTAAAAGCGTTAGGAATTGCAATGAAGCTGACACTGTCAGGAATGAATCAGTTAATGTATCCCCAGACATGGATCTTTGCGACAGTTGTCTTGGTTTGTGTCCTCACTCAGATGAATTACCTGAATAAGGTAAAAAATGAAAATGGTTTCTTTGTCAATAATTCCTTCTTCACTCTGTTGATGTGTTGTTTTATTAGCTTATCAAACTTCTACTATGTCCTTTTTATCGATGTCGAGATCTTCGCCATTGTGATGTAAAAGATGTGATAACATTTTGAGTTTAGTTGTGACAATATTAGTAGTGTTCGACACCTTATATATCCGATTATTTCAAACATCTTAGCTGCCATAGAGATGCCTTAAATTCCCTCCTTAACTAATCAATATTTGTCGCCTGGACTAGTTCCCCCCTCTCTGAGTTTGTGTGGGGTTTCTAATGGTGTGTTTGGATTGAAGGATTTGAAACTATGGATTTCAAATTCATCGACAAATCCATTTAAGTTTGTTTGGATTAATTCATGTTACGATGGCTTTCAAATCCCTTGTCATTCATTTTGACCTATTTTCTTCACGATTATGGTGGATTTCAAATTACTCCATTTTAGAGTTATTTGAAATCCTTCCTCCAAATCTCTTCCTCAAATCCAAATCATTTAATCCAAACACACCCTAAGGGTAGTATGAGGAATTTTGTTTGAATCGGAATATCCACAAAATACCATTTGTCTAATTAACAATTATATTTTATCGATTCTCTATTTGTGGAGATGTATGCTAACTTGCTGCTTGTTGTTTTAGCATTTGATGGTAATGGTATATGTTATCTTTTGTTGTAATGTGACAACTTTTTCTGGTTTCTCTGTTTTGATACATTGTTGTAATGCAGGCCCTCGACACATTCAACACTGCAGTAGTTTCACCCATTTACTATGTCATGTTCACGTCCTTTACTATCGTGGCTAGTGTGATTATGTTCAAGGTGATTATACTGCATTAAAGGTCATTGTTAAATCTTTGTTATTTTGTTGCATTAGGGTCTCGTATAAGTAGATACGACATTTTTCTCAAGATGTTATTGATGGATTAAACATTTTCTATTGGTTGTGTGAAAACTTAATACTTGAACATAAGGGTTTAAGGTTTAATTTCTTTGATGTTGTTATAAAGAAACAAATTAATTCCGTGATGAAATTTCAAGGTATAAAGACTAACAATGTTATTCTGTTAAATCGAGCAGGATTGGGACAGGCAGAATTTGACACAGATTGTGACGGAGATGTGTGGGTTTGTGACTATTCTTTCCGGGACTTTTCTTCTTCACAAGACAAAAGACATGGTCGATGGTGGTATGTGTCGAATGCTTTCTACTAGTATTTATAGTGCTCAATACTAAATTATCACTTATCCCTGATGCCACATTGGGCTAGTAATCTGTAGTTGCGTTTGGATTGAAGGATTGGGGGATGTATATATCAAATCCATAGTAACAAAATTTATTTAGGATGTGTTTGGATTGAAGGATTTGAGAGGCTTATAACCATAGATTTCATTTCAAATACTTGCAACTTATTTTTGGGCTGACCATTATGATGGATTTCAAATGACTCAGAGTTTAATGTTATTCGAACCTTCCTACGAATCCGTTCCTGAAAACCAAATACATCATCCATTCAATCGGACCACAACCCAAGGTTGCGTTTGGATGGATGATTTGGGTAAAGATTTTAAATTACTCATTTTCGGATGGATTTGATTACTCAAAATAGCTCAAACGGGAACGAAAGGGTTCCAAATACATTGTAAATGAAACTACCCTGACAAGCTTATATATATATATAGTAACACACACACACACTTACACATACTCACTAGTTAATCGCGTTCTAAGTAATTGTTGAGTTTTGTAACTACTTTTTCTACGCAGGCTCGTCTACAAGGCTTCAAAGACATGGTGATGAAGAAGAAGGTATCCCTCTAAGGCGACAAGAATCGTTTAGATCAACCTGATGTATTTTTTTCCTATTTTTTGTCGAAATTGAGCTCCCAAAGAGGCCACACATATTTATCTTGTATTTTATCCCCAACACTCATTCTTCTTTGTGTTGTTCTCCAAACCAAAATTGAAAGAGAATGAAAAAAAGTCCATTTTAACTATCTTGTTTGCTTAAGATTTAGTTACAATTATTCGATTATATGGATTATCGGGTTTGGTATCGATCATGTTGGTTTTGAAGTATCCATTTCGACTCTTGACAATTCGAAACCACCCGAGTTTCATAATGCTTCGTATGCGTGTTTCTAATTCATTTTCGGGTTTTATTTGATGTTTTATTTTATATTTTATTTTATAGATGCATGCGGAGTAATGGGATTTTGCAAAGCTAAAATTAAATAAAAAGATATTTAGTTGAGAAGAATTTTATGTGATTCATATGAGGGAATTATTATGCATTGTGAAAAAGTGGGAAGCCAATAAAAACTCACATTTGGAAATACGCATTTGATGAATTTCTCAAAATTGTTTCTAAGTGAAGATTTGATTTACTTTTTTTTATGCTTAATTGATAAATCACACGCCAAGGATTTTATTTTGCAAGATTAAATCTTTTAAGTATGTTTATCTAATTTGCTTATGATTTTAAAATGATAATCACCAAAAAATATATTTTGAAATTAATTAAAAAGATTGAAAATTTTAAAATTAAAATCATAATTAGTATGATTATCAATATAAAAGTTGTAAAATTAATAAATTTCTACATGAAATCATAATTAAGTAAATTCTAACCACGACCGATTAAATTAATAAATTTATTAATCCTCAACGTTAAGCTTTTGAAACAAAAAATTGATTGAATGAATTTCTCGGATTGAAAAATATATTTTTATAAATTTTTTTCATACAAAAATCTATTTCAATATTTCCAAAAAAGAAAAATTAACTATGAAACGTGTCATATTCTTAGTGGATGTAAATTGTCATAGCCGTTTTTAATTTTTCCGTGTCTTGTCTCCCTATTATTACTAAGGCTAGATTTCATTCGATTGCTTGAAGAAGATCAAAAAGATTTCAATTTTGAGGAAGAAAGAAGAATTGAAGCAGAGATTTTAGAAGAAGAAGAAAATGCACTCGTTTTTGTACAGAGCGAATGCTCTGCTTACCTTCTCCATCACCATTCTCGCGATAATGTGCGCCATGGCCTCTGTTTCCGATACCTTCAATTCCCCCTCTCCTACATCCCAAGTCCAAGTAAAATACCTATATTCCATCTTCTAATCTCTGTCTGTATATATATATATATATATGTCTGTGTGTGTTATAGATATGCGTGCGTGATTATTTAAACCCTAATTTGTTTAGTAATTAGGTCAATTCTTTGTGGGTTTTCAGGTTTTGAATATCAATTGGTTCCAGAAGAAACCTGATGGTGATGATGAGGTAAGTGTGTGATTTCAGTCTCTTTTGATTAATAGATTCGTGTAGATTGATTGATTTGTGTTTATTGATATCTTTGTAGTTTTGTTGGCCTGTTCTGCGTTAAATCCTAATGTTTTTGTTTTGAATTGCTGTATGTTTTGCATCAACAAATACTTGATAACTGAAGTTGATCTAGATCTGTTTTGACATGAATTGAGTTTCTCACAAGGTTAATACGCTTGTTCAAATTTTGCAGGAATATATTTTTCATCTATTTTGTAGAATCTGTTAAGAATGTACGAAAGTTCAATGAGTCAATTATTCTTCCAGTGACATGTTTATGTGCTATCATGTGTGAGGGTTTATATGTGCTATTTCTGCCCAGGCCTTGCCTTTATATGTCTTTCGGTAATTATGTGTGTGAGGGTTTTTGTATAGTAGTAGGAAGCAACTGATACAGAGTCTGTAAATCATCTCAATTGAAAACCATAGACCTGATTAGGGGTCAATATATTTGTCTCAGGAAATAGATCTGCACTTCTTTTTAAGTAAATAGATGTTCTTATGTTTCATATGTTTTCAATATTTTCCCAATACTGTTGTCTATAACAAGTCGTGCCAGCTTCAAATTTTGCATTTTGAGAAACAATTGAATCGAAGATGATACAAATTGTTGTCTAATAAAGATTTATATTATGCAGGTCAGCCTGAAGCTGAATATATCAGCAGATCTGCAGTCCTTATTTACGTGGAATACAAAGCAGGTCTGTCAGTATGTAGATTATTCTGTTGACAATTTGATCTGACTAAGTGTATCCCTTGTTTGCTTCTTCTGATCCTTCAGTGCTGCATTTTTGTTCTCCGTGAGTGAACCTGCAAAGTGACAACTATGAATCTTGAATTTTCAGGTCTTCGTTTTTTTAGCGGCTGAGTACGAAACCCCAAAGAACGCGCTTAATCAGGTATACTTTTTTTGGGTCCATTTCGGCAGTTTCTGGATTTGTATATGACTTTGATATGGAGCAGATTTAGGAAGATTTGGGAAGATTCGAAAAGATTTAATTATTTAGGTTTTATTATTTTAATTCCATGTTTAATTAGGTTTCCTATTTTGTAGGGGTTTAGTTATTATAAATAGGCTAGCTAGGGTTTTATTATTCCTTATCAAATAGTTGATCAATAATTGGGAGCCTCTTTTGGCTTTGGGATCAAGAACGTTAGTTCTTGATAATTTGGGGCAAGAACCTTTGGTTCTTGTTTATTTACTTATTTCTCGTTTGAATAAACTATTATCTATTTTCGTTTCTATCAATTTGGTCCGACCTGCCGGATCAAAACCCACCACCACTGCCGGATCAAAACCCACCACCACTGCCGGATCTTTCACTCACCATCATCATGAATCGTTCTGATGAGGATCGTCTCACCACCCTGGAGGAAAATCAGAAGGCGCTAGCGGAGAGGTTTGCGTTACTCGAATTGAAATTTGATCAGAAGTTCGAGAAGTTCGATAAGGTCACTGAGAAGTTCAATGAGTTCATTGCGTTGCTGACGATGTTGCGGCCCAACCTTGGGGCATCGCCACCTATTGTATCTGCCGAATCTGAGACGGGGCAGAGAAATTCTGCTAAATCCGAGACGGGGCGAAAAAATTCTGCCGAATCTGAGACGGGGCGAAAGAATTTTGTCGAATCTGAGACGGGACGGAAAAATTTTGTCAAATCTGAGACGGGGCAGAAAAATTCTGCCGAATCTGAGATGGGGCAGAAAAATTCTGCCGAATCTGAGATGGGGCAGAAAAATTCTGCCGAATTTGAGGCGGGGCAGAAAAATTCTGATCTTGCTCACAACTTGAGCATACCATCTGCTCCTATTCTAAGTGAAGAGGCGAAGGTCGTAACGCAAGCCCCTCTTCCAGTTTTTGATGACACTGATCCACTCGGGTGGATTGTCCAAGTTGAGCAACACTTCGAGATACACAAATTAAGGGAAGATAACAAGATTCAATGTGCAAAGCAAATTTACAGACGCAGATTTTTTACAAGCAGAATTCGTTATCTGCCCGAGCACATGCAAAGGTTCCTTGAGTACAGCCCTGTTTTTAAGGGGGGTGGAATTGATATGGAGCAGATTTAGGAAGATTTGGGAAGATTCGAAAAGATTTAATTATTTAGGTTTTATTATTTTAATTCCATGTTTAATTAGGTTTCCTATTTTGTAGGGGTTTAGTTATTATAAATAGGCTAGCTAGGGTTTTATTATTCCTTATCAAATAGTTGATCAATAATTGGGAGCCTCTTTTGGCTTTGGGATCAAGAACGTTAGTTCTTGATAATTTGGGGCAAGAACCTTTGGTTCTTGTTTATTTACTTATTTCTCGTTTGAATAAACTATTATCTATTTTCGTTTCTATCAGACTTATTGCATTAGATTTTACGAATTATAATATAATAATGCCACTCGGTGTATATGTGTTCTGCATTGAATGAGTGTCTAGTATTACCTTAATGGATGTTGGTATGACCCTCTACCATAAGTTTCTATACAATATTTCATGTTGGAGGTGGATGTGTTGATATTACGTTATTACTCTTATGATGATGTTCACAAACCATCTCCAACTTACGGGTTTGGTCGTGCAAATTGATGCTCTTTATAAAAATTAGGGATAATTGCATGCACACTATATCACTTATTTTTAATACAAGTTGTGTCCTGAGGTTTTTGCAAATTACTACACCTCTTTTTTTAAATATATTATCGTTACTGTTAGGGGGAAGCTTCCAGTTTCTTCATTCTTATTTCAATATCCATTTCATCCAGAAGCGCAATCATAATGATTTGAAACCCATCTTTGGCAGGTGTCCTTGTGGGATGGCATTATACCTTCTAAAGAAAACGCAAAGTTTGCGATTCACGTGAATAACAAGTATCGTTTTATCGATCAAGTAAGTAATTGTTCTTCTGGCAGTCTTTCTCGTTTACAGCATTCGTGACCGTTAATCCATCTTTGTTTATTTTATCGCATCATTATAGGGAAGCAATCTGCGGGGCAAAGACTTTAACTTGACATTACACTGGCATGTCATGCCCAAGACTGGCAAGATGTTTGCTGACAAGATAGTGATGAGTGGCTACCGCTTGCCTAAGGCATATAGATAAGTGTCCATTAATGTTTCATTAGGAAGAAAGTCGAGAACGAAAGATGTGGAGGATTTTATTTCTTTTGAAATTTGAAAAAGGGAAAGAAAAATTAGTTGTTGAATATCAATTTTTATACACTTCCCTGAAACTACTTCAGATTTGGACTTCTAAGAATACTCAGAAGTTCTTGAGGCCTAGTTTAAAGAATGTTTGAGACTCAAAATTGATTCGATTTTAATCCTTGTTTATCTTCTCTTTTTTTTCTTTCTTTGCTTGTTTTGGTTCATTTGAATCCTTTATTATCCAGAGCTGTTGTGGGAAACGAACTTTAGTTATCAAATTGGATTTCAAACGATTGTGTGTAGGCCTGTTAATGGACGGGAATTCCTAAGCTCAAATCGGACCCACAAAATACCCACCAAAACATTTTTTACCCGGACTCGATTCCATACTTGACGGGTAAACAAAAGTACGGGCCGGGTATGTTTCAGGTTGGGCCCATGTTGGCCAAAGGCCATAGGTAGACTTCGGGTATTATTCGGGTTTATTTTCGAAGGGTAAATTTTGCGTAAAGTAAAATACTCGCAGGTAAAAATTAAAATCGGACCCGACCCAAACCCAAACTACCTAGTGTCATCGAGTCTGGGTCGGATACATTTTTTATTGAACGAGTCTAGATTTGGGCAATCCTTTGCCCATTGCCAAGCCTAATTGTGTGTGAGCAAATTTGGAATCAAACAACTTATGGAATAAATCTTTCCACCCTACAAAAAAATAAGCTAATAATTACGAACTTATTATTTTAAGCTCTAGAATTCGATTCTACACTAAAATTAATTCAAACATATATGCCCTACTGAAACTAAACCAAAATAAAATACATTTCTTCATCCAAAAGGATTCAAAATCCTTAATCTTCATATTCAGTCTCTTCATCATCTTCCTCATTATTTTCTCTATTATACCTCCATCCTTCTCCAATGTTCTCTCGTTCCTCTTCCGTTTCTTCACTATCTTCTTCTTCATCGTACATTTCCTCTTTAACCGGCCAAGCTTTCTTCTCGACGTTTAAATTTGCATTAGAACTTTTCCTCTGAGAAACTTTCGAATGAGGCATTTTCAGATTTGGCTTTGGCCTAGATTTCTTGTTTATTTTGCCATTGCCCTGTTTTTTTCTGTACGTTTCTTGATCACTCCCTCCATCTATATCTTGTTCTGTAGTGTTGATTTGTGCGTTTTTAGCATTCTCATTTGGGAAATGGCCCGGGTGTTCTCGCCTTAGATGAAGATTGAGCTTGTATTCATGGATATATGCCTTTTCGCACCCTTCATATGGACAGGCGTAGGGCCGGTCTAATGATGCGGGCCCGGTTGAAGATTTTGGAGTTTTTATGGGCTTTTCTGGAGGCGGAGGAGCGTATTTTGGTGTGTCTAATATATTCTGCATGAATTGCTAAATGGGAAAATATTAGTAATTGAGAAATCAATGTACCATGATATGAATTATAAGTATACATACACATCTACAATGTTCTGCATGACTGCCATAAGAGATATATGTGTGTGTGTATATATATATGTATATATATATATATATATATATATGCGGGGTCCTTGGGTCACGACCCAGAACGTGCTTAAGGAGCAAAACTAGCACTTACCAATAGCATTAAGAACGAGATTCATCGATAAATCTAAAGTCAAAATCTACAACAAAACATATTGTTTTGAGAGTACAAACCTTCTCATGATGAGATGCGATGTGATTTCTTAGCTTATACTCATGGGCATATCGTTTTCCACATTCCGAATATGGGCAAATATGGTAATTCTCCTGTGAATGCGTTTTCATGTGTGACCTTAGATTAAAATCTAGCGAGAACGCCTGCACCGTAGAGAAATTACTATATCAGAGTCGAGGCAGATACGAATTGGATCTAAATTTAAAAATCGTTTTTTTATCATGCAATTCAAAAATTTAATTATAAATTTGAATGAAATTGAACTTAAGAAAGTAAATATTACTCACCTTACCACAGCCTTGATGTGGGCAAACAAAGTCTCTTTCGCCAGTATGAATCAGAAAATGTCGCTTTAATTTCGAACTATCCAAAAATTTCTGCAGGATAAGGGTTAAATACTTAATAGTGCATGACAAATAACAAAGAGAAAAAATGACGAAAAATTCAAGGGCTCTTATACACGAACACGCTTTATTACCCTTTACTCGAAGTGATTCAAAATGCTCTATTTAGAGGCCATTGGTAAATGATTAAGTAAATCGTTATGATTAAGCCATGATTTAAAGTTGACAAAAGGATAATATTACCTTTCCACAATTCTCATAATGGCAAATATACTGTCTTTCCCCATGAATATGAGAATGCTTCCTCAAAGCTCCAGCATCGATAAATGTCTTTCCACAGCCTTCATAACTGCAGAGGAAAAGAACTTCTGTAGTCGGTTCTGGCTCAGGCTCGACCATTTCTGGTTCGTTTGACTTCTCTTTCATGGCCTTCAATGTGGTCCCTAATAAACAATACAATAGAAAATCGTAGCTTAAATTTCAGCATTGGCCTAACTAAAAAATGCCTCAAAAGAAGAAAAAGGAAATCATACAATATGCACAATATTTTGTTAAGTTTGGTGCCTAAATATTCAAAATATCAAAATGTTTGGACTACATTTGCCCCTGCCATCCAACATATATAATTCCATGATTCCTCGAAAAATAAACTTACAATATGTTCCAAATGACATAGTGGTGAAATAAAACAAACACTAAATACTATAATAAAGTTACATTCATGAGATGCATGAAAGGAACCAGCTCGATATCAAAACTAACCATTAACCCATTTTAAGACGAGGCACTTCCCACCAGTTGCGACAAGATCTTGTGGCACCCTATACAAAATAAAACATTAGTGGGATCGACAAAACGGACCTGAAATCCAAACAATTAGTGTACAACTACTCCAGATTTTCTGTTAGAAGCTGGAAAAAGAATTTGAATACAATTCAAATCGAAAACCAGGTACAAATAAAGCACAATAGACATCTAAACCAGGTACAATCCCAGCTCTCATATATTTCAACTAGGATTGTAACAAGAAGCATTACAATTCAATTCCCTCCAAAGTCCAAACTATGTACTATACTCAGTTCCACAGCTCAATTACTAGAGAGACAACTAAACACACATGATCACCCATGTTTTTGCATAGCTTATACAAACACACAAGTAAAGAAAGTAAGTCCAAAACTGCTTCACTCAACCCATCATCACATAAACAATTCAATGTGCACCAATTAAAAAAAAGGAAAAAAATACTTCCAAACCCATATGTCAGAAATCCAAATAAAAAATTTACAGAAAGAAGAATGAAAAAAATGTACAAGATTTCAAGGGGGTTTTGGAAGTTACCATTCTTTGAACCATGTAGCATCGGGGGCTTTAGACTTGGCTATGGGGCGTCTCTCGAACAGATTATGAGTGAAGTGATTCTCCATTGCTGCTATCCTTGTTCCAGAGCCGAATTTCTTAATTCAATTGAACGAAAAATCTACAAGACTGAACTTTTAGGGTTAGAGAGTTTTGGAAGCTTTTAAAGAGAGAGTTATGTAATGGTGTGTTTAATTCCGCCATTGTTCTTTTCTCCTGTCCGGTTCAGGATTGCTGATGCAACCGGTTCGATTCGGTTAAAAAATATGTCATATAAATTTCTTTATCAGTTAATATTTTAATTGTTTTATTCAAAATACATGTAAAAATTGAAATACAATAACATGTCAAAAATTGAATTTTAGTTTTTTTTTATCTTAAATGGTATGGGAAACTGAATAATGGTTAAGGAAAATTTCAAATATCTATTATATGTTGTAATTGTATCGAATATCGCAAAGTTTGTTATGATATAAGTTAAAAGAATGTGTATTAAAAAGTTTTAATTTTTTTATATATGTTGGTATATAAATAGCTTTAATATGAAATTTTGTTAGAAGGTATGTGAAATATAATTCTTTGATAATATATCATTATTTTACTCAAAAAAGTGTAAAACATTGAAATAAAATAATATATAAACTTATCTTCTATTGCATGGAAATACTGAAAAAAAGTTAAGAAAACTTTAAAAATAAATTATATACATACTCCATAAGTATATTTATATTTGCACGGTTTGTTGGAACGTCGTATTTAGGAAACTTACCAGTAATGGGCCTAGGACCAACCAGCGGCGGGCTAGTGGGCCCAGCATTCTGGATTATCCATCCCAGGCCCAAGTGAGCTTGGGTCCGGCTGGCCCAACACAATGTATTTGTAACTGGTTGGATTCATGGATTGTTCATTAAATCAAACTAATACCGAAGATTAAGAACAATGAAACTATTTAATTATTGTGAAAAAGATTTTATCTTTACTTAAATTTGAAGTATTTATAGTGGTTGAAAACTATTGAATTAATTACAAATAAAGAAAAATGCATTTCAAACTCTCCAACAATTCCTGTGGATGTTTGTCTGACCTTTAGAAAATCTCAATTGTATTGTTCATTAAAATAATTCTAAAACTCTGCAGGACCATTTCAAAATTACAACAATTCATTCAAATATAAACATACCAAATACTAAAAGGAAAAGTTTACTTCTTAATGAAACATGAACCAGAGAGTACATAGAAAACAAAATTTATGAAATTTATGAATTTCTAGACAATAATAGCCTCAAAGGAGACAAAATAAACATGGGAAACCAAATATTAATCATTTGAAAATCAAGGATATTAGCATCAATCATGTTTTTGAATAATAACCACCTCAGGTGAGTCTTGAGCCAGAACTGCAACTTTTTCTAGCGCAAACTACAAGGGCGCACACGGGTTATCGAAGATACAAGGCAAAAGGGAAGCAATAGCAAAGGGTGTAGCACGGGACAACAAGAAAAGTCCGGCTTTGGTTAGGATTGTGCAATTATTCATAACATTAGGGGTAGTTTATGTAAATTCACCTTTTGTGAAGGGGCATTTTTGTAATTTAACCTCCAATAGAAACTCGAGGTGGTCCCACGCTAGATATGAAGTTGGCTAGAAACAGAGTCATGAGCAGAGCCCGTTTCGTTGTGTTTGAGGGAAAGATTAGCAAATTGTTGATCAATATAATCTCTGCTTTTGGCACGTCGATGGCCAGAAGAGATTTGTTGCTGCTGTTGGGGCTGCTGTTGTTGCTGATACAAACTTCTTAATCTTCCTACTTCTTTCTCTAGCACTTCATGCTCCACTGCAAACAGTATCAAAGTTGAGTTCTTTGTAAATGAACTTTCAAACACTTAAATAGAAATGACACATTTGTACTGTGTAATACATAATTAGTAAAATCTTAATATATATACATTGGTTCCTTTTCAATTTCCAAAAGAAAAGTAATTTAATGCAGCATTTGTCGGAAAAAAGAAGTAAAAAAGGCAATGTAACTTTGTTGACTTCTGAAAGTGAGTTAAGAATTATGGAGTATTTTGAAGATGATGTTTTTGACTCACAAGGCCTCAACACCAGTCTCCAAGTCACATAAAACATTTCCGAGAAGGGGTCCATTTCAATGGTCAGTATTTAACTCACCAGTCGCTTTTCATTTTATGTACAACAGAATCGCCAAATTAACAATGATAAAATAGTCTAAAAACTAAAATTACAGAACAATATTTGCCAAAAGAATTTAAATACGTCCATGTGTCCTCGACCAAAGCAGCAGGAAGCTATTATAACTATAAAGCAATAACCAGTAGAAAAAAACTTACAGTATTTGATAAGCTGCTCCTGAGATACACTTTCTAAACGCTGCTTAAGTGCTTTATTTTCCATGTTCAGAATGAGATTCTGCTGGTTCAGGAATTCAAACTCAGCAGATACTTCAGAGCCTTCTGCCTGCATTTATAAATAACAGAATTATATCATATTTGAATAATAAACAGCGTAAATATTAGTAAATTATACAGAGCATGATGAATATGTGCCTGTAGAGCTTGGACATTTCTCTCAAGTTCAGCTATGTATTGAAGTTTCCGGACCCGTGAGCGTTGAGCAAATTGCCTGCAAATGTTAGAAGGTATTAAGTTCGAATAAGTTCTAATTATAGATAAAGTTTGTTGAACAATATCGAAACGCAATGAGCATGGCGTAAAATTTCTGCAAATAAGTTGAACTAACATACTGTTTAGCACGTTTTGTGTCTGTTTCTGACGCCGAAGACTTGACATGAGATGAGTCATTTCTCTCACACGAGCCTTTTAAATCTTGTGAACTAGGTTCAACAGAGTCCCACTTTTCACCTGATGAAGATACTTTCCTATCCACATCTTGTGAGCCAGATAAAGATTTTGGCGCAATTGAACTCACAGGTGTACTCCATGGCTTGTTCTTGGTTTTGCCATGATTTGGGTCCGCATAAAAAGAACTATTTCGGACACCTCTATAGATATCAAAGTCCTGTTGAGATCCCCATGAAGACAATGGAATTATATTTTGGAATTTATTATCATCTTGAGCGATATATTTCATATTTCCCATGTTAGTTGTGTCTGTATATGCAAATGAATCACTTGATGAGCGACGATGACCTCCTCTTAATCGCACAGGCGTTTCTGGCTCATCGAGGAGTTCATCGAGCCAAGAAGGTTGTTCCTCTATTAAACAGCTTTCGGAGGAAGTACGTTGATGATGTGAATTTCCCTCTTTGGGTTTCTGGAGGGCTCTCGGACCATTTGCTGAACTTGGTATGTATTCAGTATAGGATGGGGATATGCTAGGAAATGGGATTTTTGGGGGCAGTAATGAACTCTTGCCATTGTATGTCGTACTTCTAATGCTAGATGGTCCTTTCGAATTTGCCATAGGCAAGAAAGTGGTTCCTGTAAACAAATATCAAGAATGTAATATGATAAATGTATTTTGGAAAGAGAAAACTCATAGCAAGAGTCCCATATCTCAAGTAAATACAGAAAGCCAATAAAGGTCAAACTCAAGAGAGGGTTCAGGTTCACTATTATGAAAAGTGGGGTCAAAGAAAAACCAGAAAATTTTGCCACAACAGTGATTCAAGCTTTCACAACCAATTCAAAGTAACACCTGCAACCATGTTTAAACATGACTATTAGAACTCAAAAGCAACACATATACGCCACCACTCTACATTAAGAGCTGTTCTAACTAATTCAGTACAAGTGTAACTGTTAGAGGCGAGATGAAAGAACGCGGGCAATCAGAACTCTCTCCCTCCCAGTCTATAGACTTGCACATAGTTGCATCTTATGGTGAAAATGGTTTAGTGCTTTAAATGGGGATTTTTTACAACTCAAGAGCGTAGTTTTGTCTCTATTGCCTCCATATCTCCTGCTCACATTCTAAAATAGGAACAGAAATCAAGGTTGCAATTTTACTTGACTCCAATCCTTAATAAGCACAGGCATAGGATTATCCGGAAAAAAACTGAGACGAAAATTGATATCATTACAGTGTTCAATCGCCGTCATTTTCTCTAAAAACTAATCGAGATTGAAATTAATCACACGGAACAGCAACTCAGAACAACGATCAAACTCAGACACGTGCAAGCATGCAATCATGAATTTTTCCGATAGATTCAGAAATAAATGAACACTTACCCACAATTAATTGCGGATTAAGGATCTTGACAATGTGATATAGAGCGAACCACAGAAACTGAACTAATCGAGCTCAAGGATTATTTCCCCTAGGGTTTCTTCTTCGAATTTACTCTCTGTCTCTCTCAATCTCTATCAAATATGCTACTTGCACATAGTTGACGTCTTGTATGGTGAAAAAATAAATACAAGTATGAACAACGGATCTTGGATTAAAGTAAATAAGATGTTATATATATATATATATATTTATAAATATATTAGTAATACATATCATTTTGACTTGGAGCTAATTTTTTTGCCCGAGTCAAATCATAAAAAAAATTCAAAATTTGACTCATATGTACTTTTACTCTCAATTAGATAGGATTTAAAATTTTAAGATAATTACAATTATTTATACAAAGTGAAATTCGCGTTAAAATAATCATAAGTAATATTAAATTTGAAAATTATTAAAATTAAATTTGAACAACATTTCATTCACATAAATTAATATCATTGTTGATGATAATTAATTAATTTCCAACTGTAGTCACATCACATGTATGCAAGTATGAGTGATTATTTTTTATAGATTTGTTTTTATTTTATTTTTTTGGAAAAAACATTTTGTTTTTAATTGAGTAACCAAATTGTATGGTATTACAATTGTGTAAAAAAATACTTTTACCATTTATTTTTGTTTTTCCAATATGTATTCGAACACAAAGTTTTAAGGATACTTTAAAGTGAAAAAAAACAAACAAATGAAATTGGTATTATCAATTACTTACTGCATACTAATGTATAACTAGTGATTAAACAATGATAAAATGTAATTAAGAAAGTTAATTTTAGATTATAATAAGAAAAGTCGGTAAAGGTGACAACTAGGAGGAGGTGTTTACTGTCCGAATCTGTTATACTTATACCATTGTCACAAAACTGGGGGTGGAAATATATTTTTTATATGCTAAATATTCATCTTTCATGTAACTCCATAATTTTCATTTATAAGATTTGATTAATGATAAATTGACAATCACAACATCCACAAAATTACTCTAATAACTGATCAATGGCCATAACCAGCCTGGACAAAGTTTGTAAATCTTGCAAGTCCAAACATATATAGTATACCAACAATTAGGGCTCTCAACGGGCGGGAAATATCCAGAACCAAATCATACCCACCAAAAAATATTTCACTCAGACCCAACCCAGGTCCGATCTCATACCTGGGTTGGGTCCGTTTCGGGCAAATGACCACTGATAAACTTCGGATATTGTTCGGGTATAGACCCGCGGGTATAATTCGGGTAAAATATCGGTGGGTAAAAATTGGACCCGGACCCGAACTACCTAGTGTCATCGGGTCCGGATCTGGGCAATCCCCACCCACTGACAAGCCTACCAGCAATAAAGTAACTCCATAGACTATGCTCTTTGATGAATACAAAACAAATCCCAAACAAGAACGAAACTTTTCGACCTATATATTTACACAAGATATCACCTTTCGATCACTGAGGCACCGAGAAAATCAAGCATCCATTATCCCATCGAACTCTAATCTCTATCCCAACATGTAGCCTTTTTTCTCTAATGATTTTACCCCATTTACCAATCAGATTGTAATAACTCCCCCGCCATTTCAACTTCATTACATACAAATCGCCTGTATCATCATCTCGAGCGTTGATCCCAACTTGATTCTCATTCCTCAACGTTTCACGAGCCTGATGTGTCCAATAGAACAGAATATGATCTTCAACTGCTTTACCAGGCAACGTAAGAAACGGATGATTAGTATCCACATCGGACAATGTAAGAGTTTTCTTTATAGGCCAATTAACATGTCCTGATTCTGTTGTGATATAACGATCCTCAGGAACGGAGAAGTATAAGCAATTATTCATCCAACGTATTCGTATTTCTTGACCAACGCCAAGCCCTTTACTTCTAATGATATTGCCCCATTTCCCAATAAGGTTGTAATAATTACCTCGCCATTTCAATTTCATCCCGTGAATCTCAGCCGTGTCATAATCTCGAACGTTTACGAAAACCTGTTCTTCGTTTCTCAATCTTTCCCGTTCTTGTGGGGCCCAGTGGACGAGAACGTTATCTTCGACGGATTTACGAGGCAATGGAAGGAATGGATGGTTAGGATCGACATCCGATGATGTTAGAACCTTTCTAATGGGCCAATGATCTTGAACTAAAGGCGGTGCAACAATTCGAACAGGCTGTTGAACTTCAACAATCTGCTGATGTGGCACTGAGAAATGTAAGCAGCCATTAAACCAACGTAGTTTAATTTCTAGCCCAACATGAAGTCCCTTTGCACGAACAACTTTGCCCCATTTGCCAATTAGGTTGTAATAACTACCACGCCATTTCAGTTTCATTACATGTATATCTCCATTATCATCATCCCGAGCATTAATCCCAACTTGGCCTTCAGCCCTTAAATGTTCTTGCTGTTGAGGTGTCAAGTATATAACGATATGAGTTTCGACTTGTTGACGGGATAATGTAAGAAACGGATGGGTTATATCTACATCGGAGAGTGTGAGAGCTTTCTTGATAGGCCATTGATCTTGCGCCTGAACTAAAGCGTTGTAGTATGATGTACGCTTCATTATATACTCTAAAACGAATGGGAAAACAGGGGAATTCAGATGTTAGCTATCAAAGTTGAAAGATTTGGTAAAACGGAAAAAGTAAGGATATGACAGGGAATCCTAGTAGAAGCTGCACGAATGTTTTGGACTATGCGATAACGATAATTCAAGGACCGTTAGCACTAATAAATGCACTATTACTAGCAACGATATCGATCAGATATAGAAAATAGTGAAATACTAAAGCAGCACCTATGGAATAAGACACCGACAAATGTCGTTAAATTATTAACGAACAAACCATTTCTACTCTCCTTCGTCATGTTCGATTTTTCAAACTCTAGAATCCCACTAAGCATATCAATAGCCTAAATGGACACATATCAAACTATAACAAATAGTTCTAACCTCTTTAATTACATCAAAAAAGGGGTTAATAATACATGTTTGAACATGGAAAAGCCATCAAGGACAGCAGGCTTTCAATTTAAACTAAAGAACCCAACAGAATTAATCCTGCAATTCCAATTCACAATATGAAATTTCTAAAAATCTTTACTTTTACGTTCGATTATATAAAATCCAGACACACCCAAATCATAAAAATAAGCCCTAAAAAAAATAAAGAACAAAATAAACACCCCAAATATTATCACATCACCTCAATCCAAAACGTGATCATTAACAACAATAAGAAGAGATTAAATCAAAATGGAGATCCCTTACTTTGTTAACAAATTTATCCCTTTAAACAGGGATAAAACTCGCGGATCCTTGCAAGCAGAAGGATAATCAAGGTGTCGTCGAGCTCTACAAAATCACAAAAGTGACGTGAATTTATGAAATTACAATTCAATCATTGGGATTTGAGCTCAATTCATTCGCAACAAAAGGGTGGGAAATCACAAGTATAAGAAGATGAACGATTAATTTGGAGTGATGAAAGGGCGGATTGAGTAGGTGAAAGGGCGAAGGTGTTCTTGTGTGAACAGAGCTTCAGAAATGTGTACGGACAGGATATAGAGTGAGATTGACTAATATATCTTATTTAATCTATATTGTTCAATTAAAATAATTACATACTAATAAATTAATAATTAATTCATTCTTCAATTACTTAATGAATGTATATTATATAAATCATTTATAAATTACACGTGTCAAATATCTAAATATATGAAAATATAAAATGGAACAGAAATTATGAATAGAAAAACCTATCCCACCGCAAAAATGAGGATTTAAGTACACTTTGTAGCCTTTTTTACGATATATTCGTTACATAATACATATCATGAATATCAAACAATGAACTGACGATATTGCACTAGATACACTATAAAATTACCCATCAATGTTATACAATTTCCTACACATTATGAAGAGGTTCATTCATGTCCTATGAAATAGATCAAGTAGAGTCTCATTCTTGTTCTCATCTACATCATCTTCCACATTAACTTCAACAACATCATCCACTAGTATTTCCGACGAATCTTGCATATGTCTAAACGAAAACTCGAGCCCGATTGGGGCATTTGAACCCTCAAAAACGCCACATTCGTGTTCTTCGTTCGAGAGCCCGTTTTTGTCCATGTGGTTTAACGAACCGGTTGATGAACACGGGGATAGGGTACCCGATCCAACGGTGATGATCTCGTCCCTTTCGTCAAGCGAACATGTCGATCTTGTGGTGATCGAGTTTGTGGCCTTGGACCTATTCTTCACTCTCTTGCACCAACTGTGGAGCGAGTCTCGTACGCTCTCTGCGATCAACGCTTTCTTGCAACGCGATCCCATCTAAAATGGGACGAAAATATGGTGAAAAGAAAGCATGGGAACCAAGATTTCGATAAGTAATTGTGTTTTATATGTAGGGGTAGGACTGAAAATTGAACCAAGCTACTTGATACTCGATTCGATCTCGATCGTTGAAAGCTCGATTCGATAATTTACCAATCCAGGCTTGAATAATTTTTTCTGTTGGATAAATTATGAAACTCGGATCGATTTCGACTCGATCAGTAAAAAAATAACAAAAATCATGTAAAAAAAATCAAACTATTCGTGTTCGGTTCAATTAGAGCTCATTTGAGCTCGATTGAATTACAATCAAACTCAACTCAAACACAATTTTCAAAGCTCGATTGTAATTCAAACACGCTTGAACATCTATGCGTTCGACTCATTTATGGCCTATGTAGGGGCTAGTCAGTAAATTTGCGGAAATATCGCAGTAAATTTCGGATTTTGGTAAACAATTTAAGGAAACTTCGAGATCTCGTCAAAATTTCGGTGGATATTTAGCATGATTAAATATCCTTATAAATTACAATGGAGATGCTACAAAATCGGGTTTAAAGAGGGATTTCGCTTGGAGAAGCCAATAAATCTGAATTTTGAACCGAAATTTAAGACCATGGTTGTAATAAACTTTGGCTTTAGATTAAGGACAAAAGCAAGTTACTTACCGTTGTGACGATCACGTTCAGCGGGACGGTGCTATAGCTACACCAGAACTGGACAAGAACCCTACATGTGATAACACAATGTGATTTGTTTTTTAAGAATATGTAATGAAACAATGTGAAAAAAATGTTAGAAAAAGTCGCAAAAAGCTTGAGAAAATTGGTACCCGGAGATGAGTCGAATGATGATCATCGCGTGATTTTTCATGAAACATGAACGTTCCTCGAATCCCCACTACATCGAATATTCGGAAAAATATTATCATACGATAACTGAATTTTATGTAAAAAAACGAATCGAAGTAACAAAAAAAATTCAGGGATTTGGTTGTTCTTACCAAAGACCAGATAAACGTTGCCATCTCGAAAGCGTTCTGTAATAACGAGTAGGATCAATATTAGGAATATAAAGCAAGAAATAAAGAATCGACGTTCACAATTCAAATGATTCGCTTAATATAACAAAGTTCATTTTTTTAATCTCCCTGGATTTGTTATCATGAATATAAAACTCTTAAACTCGTTATTAGTCAATAATCAGATACTAAAATTTTGCAATCGAGACTCGTATTGATTCATAAACTACAGAGTACAACAAACATGTCCAATCTATTTATTATAAACCGGAATCTAAGTCGTTTTTTCAGTACTTCCTTATATCAGAATCCACTTAATAAGCTCGTCGTCATATTCAAGGCATTTCGATATTAAAAGGCTGAAAATTAAACAAAAAAATAATATTAAGATCAAAATGAAATTCAAATAAGTGTAGAATAACATCACCTGAAACGATATAAACTGTATTAATCGTAATAAGATTACGGGTTTTCCAAACCAAAAGAGATCGTCCCGTGGCTTCACTTGAGTCCCATTAGACGGCCCTCGAGGCTCAGCAATTTCAAGTGCTAATAATGAGACGACATGTTGGAGTTTTGTGCCCACCAACATGACAAGCTTAACATGTAAAATCATACGTACATTTGTTAGAAATATAAAAACCGATATAAAGATCAATTCTTGAAGTACAAGGAAACTAGGAAGACTTACAATTGCCGGTATAAACGAAAGCCAGAAGTAAATATTAAGACCTGCATCGAGAAATGAAATTTATATATATATAAAACCGCGAAAACCGAAATACGCAGTTTTGATATGTTGCGTACCGTGTATGTTTATGAAGATACATAGTATAGCATAACCCCAAAGTGGCCAACTGCAAAAATTCAAAAAATTATAGATATATAATTCAAATTTTCGTTATATATTGTTTGCCTTATTGTAAAAATAAACTTTTCAGATATTTCTGATAAATTTAAATACCTGATTCCCACAATGGTATAAAATTCGTCTTCCATGCTACGCACCATATATTTGTGAAAATTGTAAGAAAATGGCAATTTGTGATTCTGCAGTTTTTAAATAACCGAATTTGTAATCATATTTGCATTTGAACTTATGATATGCATTAGTAATTTTTTATTTTAAATGTCCTTTAGATTCTTAGTTAAATTCACGAAATTTATAGTCTCAAAGATGAATACCCACTGTGATGAAACCCAATCGTAATGCCATGTAATCGGACTTTCTGACTGAACTTCTGAACTGTTTGAGAAAGCAAAGCTGCAAAACAGAAGGGCATAATATGAAGTTCAAAAAAACATAATCTTTAACCGAGACGTTAAAATTATAAATTCATCCCTCGAAATTTTTTCAGTAAATTCAATACTTAAAATCTGTATCTATATCTTCTTATGAAAAAGTCGATGTTTTTTTCGAAGAGATCGCGATTCTTGGGTATAATTGGATGGCATACATATACTTAGAAATTTGTTTTGTAATTTTCGGAAAGGACAAATAAAATATCTGAAAAAAATGCGTTTTTGGACGAATATGCCATCGAACCAAGAGTTATCGTGTCAAATTATAACATGAATGAAATAAATGTAAGGACTATTACCATCCAGATGAGAACTCGATTCCTACTCCACGGGTGAGATGCGTGATGCAAAGCAAATGTGGATTGTCTTCTCATCACTTTGTTCTTTGCTGTTAAGCAAAATGAATTACTAATATTTAGATGTAAATGAGAAAGAATAATTTGAGGTAGATGCTCGAAATATGACATATAAACATTCATAAAATTAAATCGAAAATAAACACTCCAAAAAGGGAAACAAAGTTTCGACGCTTTTAAATATCTAAACAGAGATTCGAGCTTTTAATTGCCAAAAATACAAAATATTTTATCGTCTCTATAAATTTTAATTACCGTGTGAATTTGCCTCAGCCATAATGCCGGCCTGAATTTCCCATTTCCTCCAGCTATATATCTGCAATACAAAATGAATAATTTGTGGGATTTTCAAGACAAATGGTAAATCTTTAAACTTTAAGGTTGCAAATTTGGATGCAATATTTGGAGCCGAGGATTTCAATGACTACAACATAGTATTGATCTTAAATTTACCTTAAAGTTATGCAAATAAGCTCAGATTGTATTAATTATTATGCGTTTTAAATCATTAGCTTCCAAATCATTTGATCCAAATGCAAACTAACTCTGATACAAATGGAGATAAAAAAAATCTCACCTTGCTCATAGATAAGCCTACCGTTATACAACTGTATAGAACATGAGTGATACCAAGAACAAACAAGAACCGGTGAAGTTGTTCAAGACCTTCAGCCGAAACAAACGGTTCACGTCCCTGATATTATTATTACATAAAAAGATTACGTGTAAATAATTTCCCAAAAAAAAAAAAAAAAAAATTTGGTTTTATGTTTTTGGATTTTTGGATTTGGTATGCAATTTTTACCTCGCCACAGACGTGCAATGTAGTATAACTAATTCCTATTGGAGGGATATCGGTTTCGTTTGAAGGGGTCGAGTTTTGTTCCATGAGTAACATTCTAGTTTTGTCGTGATAATCTTCTTCAGAACAAATGTAGAATCTGCTGCTGAAGAGTGATGAGTTAACACAGATTTGAGAAATCCATCTTGACCACTGCCCCAATAACAAAGAAATAAGCCCGAGCAGCATCAGCTCTGTTCCGAAAAAAATTTGCGAAGTTTAAAAAAAAAAGTGTAGAATTAAAGGAAAAATGAATTTGTTTCAAAAAAATAATAGCATTATTCAACAAGTAAAAGTCATGCAAAACAAAAGCTTTACACTCATTCGACATAATCATCAAGTTGTACAATCATATTGTCGACTGAATAAACTGAGATTGAAATGGAAGGGTATTTGAGTCATTTTACAGTAGATCTTATAGCCCTCGACTCGAACTATAATTAGATATAGCGTGCCTAGTAATCAATAAGAACATCTAGTATGGCAGTGTATGTAGGCATTCTTCGCTTAACCACAATGCATGAAATTTTTCTCTTGATCGGCATTATTTAGATATTAAGTTATAGAAGGAAATATCGCGAAATATAGGAATAGTTCACCAATATAAGCAAATATAAGAGTAGAAAATCCAGCACACTCATCTCAAGATTTAAGAACCTCAAAATAAATAAATAAAATAAATATAACAGACAATCAATCTGCAAATAATAACCCCAACCAAACAAGAGCAATGTTATATATACAATCAAAGATTTTTCTTTATTCCCTAGTTTTCGAAATTGTTTATTCATTAAATACAGCTTCAATATTTTTAATCACAACATGTTCTTGCTATAATAAGGACATTTTTACTGTAACTATAGCTGGATAACATGTATTAATTACTAAACAATATATAAATAAACAAGAAGAAGATATTGGAATTAAAGACCATGTTTATGGCATTAAGGTTTTCAAGAACTATTATACCTTCCTTAATTTTCTCAAGAGAAGCAAACAGAGCTTTCCTCTTTGTCCTCTTCAACCACTACAAAAACCTCCATAAATATTAACAAAAAACAAATAATATCAAACAAAAAAAAAAAAAGAATATTAAATCAATCAAAGAGCTAATTTGTTTGAAACTCACCTTCCCAAATCTGTAAATAGATCTTTCAACAAATAAACACACAAACACCATTACAGTAGTGACTGTAGCAACTGACCATGTTGGTGTTACCTCCAAAGATCTCCCTTCCCTTATTATCCCCCCCATTTTTCACCTTTTTTCTGCAAAAATTCAAATGGGCTTTTCTTTTTTCCCAGATTTTTTTCGAGAAAATGTATTAAAGATCCAGGTAATGGGGAACTGCGAATGCTACTGAACCAACTGCTACACATTTTTTTATTTATATATTGAATAGTACAATATATATATATATATATATATTGTATGTATATAGGAGGTACAAGCAGGGGTGGTGGCGCATGGAAATTTCCCCTGGAGTGAGAAAAAAATTTGAATCTTGGATACATGATGATATTGGATTTTGTGAGTTTTAATAATGTAGTGATTACTAAAATATGGAAACTGGATCCATGTGCCTTGGTTCTGGGAAAATTTATCAACTTTAAATCCAACCTGTCACATGCATGACACCCAAATCATGTTAGACCCAAAATAAATTTTATAATGTATAATTATTTTCTTAGTTTATTTCTTTTAAAATTATATTAAATTAAAATTAAAAGTCTAATTTTATATATTTTTGTTTAAATTAATAAATATGTATTTGTATATATATAACCGATATGTCATTATAATTTTAAAAATATTGTATATCATGTCTATATCATATAATGTCTCAAATATGTTATGTATTTATAAATCATAACTCTTTAAAGTCCTGTCGAATCGGCACAATAACAAATAATAAAATACATTTAGTGAGCCCTAAATTGGATTCATATAACACTAAAAAAAAAATTGAATAACTCAAACACATTATCCCAAACAAAACTAGAAATTATTGAGAGCAAAAATTGAACATAAATAACAAAACTTTGAAACTAACACAAAGAGTTTCTTTTATGGTTGTGGGGGAATAGAAGTTGGCCATGGTGGCATCACAAGCAAAAAGGTCCAATAAGTCACACTATTGGATTGACCATTTGGGCTAGAATGAGCTTCCAATTTTCTCGTCTCCATATTATACGAGACGATACGATCTCCACATCCCATATACACGATATTCGAATCAAATGGATGAAAAAACACTGGTATACCAATAACAGAACGAATTTCATCATACAGGATATCTGCATATCTGACCCTGACCCGATGTAGCAAACACCACTCACCAGTACTATAATCGTTCAGTAACCACATACCAAAATTAGTGAGCTCATTTGGATTTTCATATGAAGTTTCGAAATATCTTAACCTTCCTTCATGTACATCAAGCGAGCCGTAACATTCCGTTTCACCGGGCAACGCAATAAGACGATAGGACTCAGAGTTACGATAAGGATCATACGCGATCATTCCGTGTTTACGAGTCATCCAGTGTAAGATCCCGTTATAAGATTTAGGCCTCATCCAATAAACAATTTGAACTTCAGAATGAATGAGCAAGGTAAAAACTTGCCACTCACCGATTTCGGAACGAAAAACTTCGAAAACGACGCGACGTTGTGGAAATACATCGAAAAAATGCTTAGGCCAACAAAGGTGTACTATTCCATAGCTTGTGAGAAGGCAATTTTCGACACGAGTGATAAAACCGATACTGGCGACGTGATTGGTACGAGTAAAAGGCGGAAGAGAAAGCGTAAACGGGGCGGGTCGGGTAAGGGCGACCCGTTGGCCCGTGACATAATTCAGTATGATGTAATAACAACCGTATATTTCGTCGATATCTTGAACACATAGTATCAACCCGTCGCTTGCTCCGATTACATCTTTTACGCCATGCGGACAAGGAAGCTCGTAAACAATAGGATTTTCGAGGTTTTGAGTATAAATATCTGACAATACCATAGAGTTGGAATATCGAGAGTCATCCGTACGTGTGACTCCATCGATGAAAGCCCATGGTTGCGACTTTGAGGCACGTGATATATACATGCACACGAAAAGAGGGTCTGAAATCGTCGATA
Organism: Verbascum thapsus; assembly: GCA_963669365.1. Lineage (NCBI taxonomy): Eukaryota > Viridiplantae > Streptophyta > Magnoliopsida > Lamiales > Scrophulariaceae > Verbascum > Verbascum thapsus. The sequence goes on from OY770106.1 coordinate 5,612,355, forward strand.
GCCATTCTTTGCAAACAAGTTTAGATCTAAATACGAACTTTACTGGTAATCTAACGAGCAACTCCATTAGAAGGCACTCTGGAATATTATCGAGGTTCATCCTCCTAATAATATATCTGTATTCACTAGTTTTTGGAGTCGAAACCAGATATATACAAATATAGATATAATGTTTTGCCAATACTTGGAGTTGAATCTGTATAGGCTTGTTTTTCTACGTAGGGTTGTGGGAAGAAGAATATTTAAGGTTACCCTCAAACTTACGAGAGATTAATCTTTTATGACCTAGTAGAAATTTTATTCCAATTATGAATTATTATTTATAGTTATTTATGTCAAAAAAATCTTTATAAATATATGTAGTTATCTAGTACGTAGGAGTCCAAATATAATTAAATTCTTAATACTAAATGGTTTCCTACGTACTATTCGATATTGAACATTCTTTTACTTTATAAATTCAATTATTACTTATTGTTATTATTGGTAAGGGTGAAGATGAATTCTTTTTTTATTAAATAATTTTTATGTAGTTGAAAGTCTTGAAACCAGATCAAAGTTTTTAGAAATTAGATTAAAAAAATCTGAAAATTAGTAAACGAAATTTAAAAATTTAAGAAAACGTAACCCTCATTTTCTCCGAAAACCTAATTTACAAAAATATGGTAATTTTCTTTCTTGAACATTTGAAAATAAGTAACCAAATCTAAAAAGCCAGCATTTCTTATGTTTTTCAAATGAAAATAATTTGATGTAGTTAATATATGCCAATACAATTTACTCTTTTTATGACAAAATAGTCAAATTAAATAATAAATATAAAAATAAATTGTATATATATTCACAACAATAATTACATAAGAACTCCCATATACACATACATAGAGTTACATAGAACACCAAAATTATTTATACTATTTCTAAAAATACAGATAAATTTAGTATTTATTTCAATTGTGAATTTAACTTCTATCAAAAATAAAAAAGAGTCATCCATTGAACAAACACTGAATGTAGCTTAAAATATGCACCTCAAACCTGCTAACATGAACTGAAATTTACCATATTTATTCTTACACATTCAGTTCATCAACTCAAATACAGATCTGAAAACAAACAAAAAAAGTGTCAAAACTTTCACAGCCCTTATCGAATCCATTATCGCCCCACGCAACACCCGAGTCGCGTCCAAAACAGATTCCCTGTCAAAAAGAGCCGAAACAACAACAACCCCTTCCAAATTCGGTACGCCCAACTCCATAACCCGACCCGCATTCGAAATCCCAATCCCACTGTTAACGTGTATTTCGTACACGTTTCTTATGTGATATATTGCGTTTATTGTTACGTTTTTGGTCCATATCTCATAGTTTTATGCTTCTATTGTCATATCTAGGTGTTAGGACGAGGATGGATTGAAAAGATGATGAAAAGCGCTTAATTTGACGAAGTTTGGACTTGGACAGTGTGGCAGGGGCAGAAAGCTCACAAGAAATAAGCGTGACCAACTGGTCATGCTTAAAAGCAGCAGTCTTTCTGCCTTGGAACGAAGGAAAAGACGAGATGTTGATTTTCTTGGCTCGAATAGACTTTTGATGCACGTTTCTACTTCCCAATAAGTTAGGGAATTATTTCTTTTTATGCTTGTAAGTTTATTTCCTTATTTTGAACATTCCTAGTTTGATTAGTATTCTTAAAATCCTAAATCTTTTATGTTTCCTTGTTTAGATAGGATTCTTTAGCTTTAAATATGTGGAATATTATTCCACAAAGACTACCTTCGATTTTAATTCCAGTTAGCACGTTACTTTTCTCTGGCATTCGAATTCATCAACACTTTTGTATTACGTTTTTGATTATGTGTTGCTAAACACATAATTCTAGTCGAAGGATTTTAAGGTTTGATTTCTTTTAATTTCGTGAGATTGCTTGTGCTTTTATTTTCATTGTTCTTTGAGTATTCACTCTTTCCCGGTGCTTTGTTGACAATATATCGTAATCGATTGATTAATCTGGCCAATTAGTTAGTCGTTAGGATTATATTTCGCTAATTAGGACCCAAATCCGTAATTGTTTGGTAAACCCTAACATTCGTAGCAGTTAGCGACGTTGATTATGGACAAGTTTTCGATTAGTCGTTATGGGAATTAGTGATCCGGTTTAAATAATCCGAGTTTGCGTGTTTATTGATTGGAATTAGTGTTTTTCTAGATATCGAATGCTATCGATAAATTAAATCCTGAGAGTTTGTTTAGGGTTGTTTAATCGATAAGGGCAATAATCAAAGAGTTTGTTTTGATTATCGAAGACATAAGGAAAAACGAGGTTGTCAGAGTTTGTTGACAACTATAGCTAATTTACTAAAGAGATTTGAACTATTTTATTTGCAATCAATGATCGAACAATAGAAATCAATACCGAGATATCCTAAGACTAGAATCCCTCATCTCATTGATTTCGAAATTAATTTTATTGCTTTCAATTTATTTGCGTCTTTTAAATTCGTTTTAGTTAACCATATCCAAAAACCCCCTTTTTTTCAATCAATATTAGTACTTTAGGAATTGAATCTACACTGTTCCCTGAGGATCGACCCTACTTATCGCTAATTACAAATTATTTTGAGTAGGTTATTTATTTTTGTTGGATTCGACACCCACCACCCACCAATAGCAACCACGGGTAATTTCGACCCGTTACACACATTTTTCAACCCGTCCAACCCGACAGTGACATTATTCTCTTTTGTATTCGTTGGGAAAACCCCGCCACAACCAATGTAATCCGCCCCGTCAGCCCATGCTTTTTCAGCTTGCTGAGGTGTCTTACAAGACACGCCGATAATTTTATCGGGCCCTAGTATGGAACGAGCGACAGAAACGGGCATGTCAGATTGGCCCACATGAATGCCATTAGCATCACAGGCGAGGGCTATGTCGATTCTGTCGTTGATCAGAAAAGGTACATTGTGGGCCCGGCATATTTTCAGGCACGTTTTGGCTGCTTCCAGAAAATCCCGGGTTTCGGAGTCTTTTTCTCTGTGATGGAGAATATTTTGGCTTGATGTTAACAAAAGGAGTAACAATAATGCAAAAGAAAGTCATGAATAGGATTTACATCATAATCATATAACTCCATTAGGAAGATATAGTTTACACACAAAACAGAAAGATTTACCCCACCTATCCATCCTACAAAGGTAATGACAACTTTAAGGATGTGTTTGGATTGAAGGATTTGAAATCTATGGATTTCAAATTCGTCAACAAATCCATAAAGTTTGTTTGGATGTATCCAAGTTATAATGGATTTCAAATCACTCGACATGCACTTTGAGCTATTTTCTGCATAACTACGGTGGATTTCAAATGACTCCATTTTAGGTGTCATTTCAAATTATTTCTCCAAATCCCCTTCCTAATTCCAAATCAATCGATCCAAACACACCCTAAGTGTCTAATGTTTGTTTTCTTCATCATATTCCTTTTTCCATTTTCAACAGTGATCTAAGGCCGTGTAGAATTTTTAGCTTTTTGAATACAATAAACTTGAAGTATAATAAATGCAACTAAAATTCACACACTCAAAAGTTTTCCACGTCAGCATTAATCCCGCCACTGTATCAGCCCTTGAGGCCTTCCGACGTGGGAACATTTATATGCCTCCAAATGTATAAACCAAGAATTGAACCGTAATCAAAGATGTGGATACATATAAAAAACCGAATATAAATAACGAGAAACGAAATTAAGGCACAGAAATAACAACAAACCTCAGCTGAACTATAGTTGCACCTCCTTCTATGGCAGCTTTCACAGCATCACTGATAGAACGGCCCCATTTTTTGTTCATCCTTGAGTCTGTAACAGCATACAAGAGAAGATCTCTTGGTTCAAATGGTCTGCGTGCGTGCAGATTCATGGCATTATTCTTGAGCTTCATTAGATGATCGAAAGGACCTTGAGATCCTCCTCCTATAAGAATGTCCTTACTATATTCCAAGGCTGTCTCAACAAAGCGTTTAGCTGTCTGAAGGAAGAAAATCTTAATGAGGAACAACATGGAATTGATAAGTAGGAGTAAAAAGTACAAAACCAAGATTGAACCGAAAAGAAGTATACAACATCAGCAATACTTTTATCACATACAATACAATTAAAACAAGTAACTACATCATCAATGCTGCATAATCCATGGAAATGTGTGGAGCATATCATCAAACAAGACATCCACAGCATCTGTAGAAGCAGGAAGGTCTCCTCCTTTCACACGTACATTTCTGAAAATACAGATTTAGTTAAAAACAGGTCTTAAAAATCAACATTAGCTGGTCATACTATGTAATTCAATAACATAATCAAGCAAACTTTGTGAAAGGCACCGTACACTCAATTGTAAAAGCCACCAAATCATCTGATTTGTTGAAAATCATTTTTCCAAAAATGATTTAAAAGCATGAGTATTGCAATTATTGAAGAAAAAAAAAGAGAATCTGTATTCTGAGAGCTAACCGAGGGCCAATATCATGTATAGATTTTGCAGCAGAGCGCATGTCGGACACTGTTTCCAGATGTAAGCCACCAAGTAAAGCATACCTAAAGCTATCCAGAATCGCTGGACCATACCAGTACATCACCACTTGTTGACACCATGACTGGATCAACAACCAAAGCTTCCTTCACAAAATCAATATTGTCAAACGAACCCCACTAAAAAATTTTCGCGAAACCACAATGCATGAAATTTTTCTCTTGATCCGAATAATTTAGATATTAAGTTATAGAAGGAAATATCGCGAAATATTGGAATAGTTCACTAATATAAGCAAATATAAAGAGTAGAAAATCCAGTACACTCATCTCAAGATTTAAGAACCTCAGAAAAAAAAAAATAAAAAAAAAATATAACACACAATCAATCTGCAAATAATAACACCAACTAAACAAGAACAATGTTATATACAATCAAAGATTTTTCTAAATTCCCTAGTTTTGAAAATTGTTTGTTCAGTAAATACACCTTCAATATTTTCTTTAATCACAATATGTTCTTGCTATAATAAGGACATTATTACTGTAACTAGAGCTGGGTAACATGTATTAATTTCCACTAAACAATATATATATATATATAGAAATGATTAAATCAACAAGAAGAAGATATTGGAATTAAAGACCATGTTTATGGCATTAAGGTTTCAAGAACTATTATACCTTCCTTAATTTTCTCAAGAGAAGCAAACAGAGCCTTCCTCTTTGTCCTCTTCAACCACTACAAAAATTCCCATAAATATTAACAAAAAACAAATAATATGAAACAAAAAATAAAAACATTAAATCAATCAAAGGGCTTATTTATTTAACTCACCTTCCCAAATCTGTAAATAGATCTTTCAACAAATAAACACACAAACACCATTACAGTAGTGACTGTAGCAACTGACCATGTTGGTGTTACCTCCAAAGATCTCCCTTCCCTTATTATCCCCCCCATTTTTCACCTTTTTTCTGCAAAAATTCAAATGGGCTTTTCTTTTTTCCCAGATTTTTTTCAAGAAAATGGAACTGAGAATGCTACTGAACCAACTGTTACACATTTATATATATATATATATATATTGTCAATAGGACAATATATATATATATATATATATATATATATATATTGTGTGTATAGGAGGTACAAGCAGGGGTGGTGGCGCATGGAAATTTCCCCTGGAATGAGAAAAAGTTTGAATCTTAGGGTACACGATGGTATTGGATTTTGTGAGTTTTAATAATATAGTAATTACTAAAATATGGAAACTGGATCCATGTGCCTTGGTTCTGGGAAAATTTATCAACTTTAAATCCAACCTGTCACATGCATGACACCCAAATCATGTTAGACCCAAACTACATTTTATAATGTATAATTAATTTCTTAGTTTATTTCTATGAAAATTATATTAAATTAAAATAAAAGGTCTAATTTATATATTTTTGTTTAAATCAATAAATATGTATATGTATGTATGACTGATGTGTTTGTATATCATGGCTCTTTAAAGAGCCATCAATGGGCACAACAACAAATAATAAAATATATATATATATATAACTTATATTTATATTTATTGTAAGTGAGCCCTAAATTGGATTCATCTAACACTAAAAAAAATTAAATAAATTCATACACATTATCCAAACAAAACTATAGCAAAAATTGAACATAAATAACAAAACTTTGAAACTAATACAAAGAGTTTGTTTTATGATTGTTGTGGAATAGAAGTTGGCCATGGTGGCATCACAAGCAAAAAGGTCCAATAAGTCAGCCTATTGGAGTGACCATTTGGGCTAGAATGAGCTTCCAAATTTCTTGTCTTGATATTATACGAGACGATAATATCTCCATATCCCATATACACGATGTTTGAATCAAATGGATGAAGAAACACTATTTTCCCCATATCAGAACGAATGTTATCATATAGGACATTTGCAGATCTGACCCGATGTAGCAAACACCAGTCACCAGTACTATAATCGTTCAGTAACCACATACCAAAACTAGATAACTCATTTGGATTTTCAAATGAGCTTTCGAAATATCTTAACTTTCCTTGATGTACATCAAGCAAGCCGTAATATTCAGTTTTACCATTCGTTGCGAGGTCCGAGTCACGGGGTAATGCAATAAGACGATAGGACTCAGGGTTACGGTAAGGATCATAGGCGATCATTCCGTGTTTACGAGTCATCCAGTGCAGGATTCCGTTATAAGATTTAGGCCCCATCCTAGAAATAAGTTGAACTTTATAATGAATAAACAAGGTAAAAACCCGCCATTCACCGATTTCAGAACGAAATACTTCGAAAACGACAGGACGATGTGGAATAAAGTCGTAACTTAGCACAGGCCAACAAAGGTGTACTATTCCATAGCTTGTGAGAATGCCATTTTCGACACGAGTGATAAAAGCGATACTAGTCACATGATTGGAACGAATAAGAGGAGCGATAAAACCGATACTAGCCACATGATTGGAACGAATAAGAGGCGGAAGAGAGAGGGGCGGTCGAGGAAGGGCGATCCGTTGGCCCGTGACATGATTCAATATGATATAATAACAACCGTCTCTTTTGTCGATATCTTGAACACATAGAATCAATCCATTGCTTGCTCCAATTATATCTTTTACGCCATGCGGACGAGGAAGCTCGTAAACAATAGGGTTTTCGAGGTTTTGAGTATAAATATCTGATAATACCATAGAGTTGGAATATCGAGAACCATTGGTACGTGTGAGTCCATCGATAAAAGCCCAAGGTTGCGACTTTGAGGCTCGTGATATATACATGCACACGAAATAAGGGTCTGAAATCGTCGATAGCCATTCTTTGCAAACAAGTTTAGATCTAAATACGGGCTTTACTGGTAATCTAACGAGCACCTCCATTAGAAGAGACTCTGGAATATCGAGCTTCATCCTCCTAGCAATAAATCTGTATTCACAAGTTTTTAGAGTCAAAACCAGATATATATATATAAATATAGATATAATGTTTTGCCAATAATTGGAGTTGAATCTATATAGGCTTGTTTTTCTACGTAGGGTTCTGATACTGGGCAGAAGAATATTTAGGGTTACCCTCAAAACTCACGAGCGGGTAATCTTTTATGACCTAGTAGAAATTTAATTCCAATTATGAACTAAAATAAATTGTTATTTATGTAAAAAAAATCTTTATAAATATATATATAGTTATTTAAGTACGTAGGAGTCTAAATATAATTAAATTCCTAAGTACGTAGGAGTCTAATTAAGTACGTAGAGTCCAAAAGAAGGCATTCAATATCGTATGTTCCGACTATTCGATATTGAATGCCTTCTGTGCTTTACAATTCAATTATTAATTATTATTATTATTATTTGTAAGGGTGAAAATGAAAATCTTTTCAACTAAGTAATTTTTATGTAGTTGAAAACCAGATAAAAAGATCTGAAAATTAGTTAAAGAGATTAAAAAATTTAAGAAAGTGTAACCTTTTTTCTTCTGAAAATCTGATTTAACAAAAAATATGGTAACTTTTTTTCTTTAACATTTGAAAATAAGTCAACAAATCTGAAAAACCAGAACATAATTTTGATGTACTTATATGTCTTATGCAATTTACTTTTCAATGGCAATATAATCAAATAATAAATATAAAAATAAATTATATATATTCACAACAATAATTACATAAGAACTCACATATACACATATTTAGAGTTACATAAGAACACAACAATTATTTATACTATTTCTAAAAGCACAGAAATTTAATATTTTTTTTAATTATGATTTTACACTTCTACACACAGTTATCAATCAAAAATAAAAATGATTCATCCATTGAACAAACACTGAATATATCTTCAAACATGCACCTCAAACATGCTAACATGAACTGAAATTTACCATATTTATTCTTACACATTCAGTTCATCAACTCAAATCCAGATCTGAAAACAAACAAAAAAGGGTCAAACCTTCTGTTTCACAGCCCTTATCGAATCCATTATCGCCCCACGCAACACTCGGGTCTCGTCCAACACACATTCCCTGTCAAAAAGGGCCGAAACAACAGCAACCCCTTCCAAATTCGGTACGCCCATCTCCATAACCCGACCCGCATTCAAAATCCCAATCCCACCAATAGCAACCACGGGTAATTTCGACCCGGCACACACATTTTTCAACCCGTCCAACCCGACAGTGACATTATTCTCTTTTGTATTCGTGGGAAAAACCCCGCCACAACCAATGTAATCCGCCCCGTCAGCCCATGCTTTTTCAGCTTGCTGAGGTGTCTTACAAGACACGCCGATAATTTTATCGGGCCCCAGTATGGAACGAGCGACAGAAACAGGCATGTCAGATTGGCCGACATGAATGCCATCAGCATCACAGGCGAGGGCTATGTCGATTCTGTCGTTGATGAGAAAAGGTACATTGTTGGAGCGGCATATTTCCAGGCATGTTTTGGCTGCTTCCAGAAAATCCCGGGTTTCGGAGTCTTTTTCTCTGTGATGGATAATGTGTTGGCTTGATGTTAACAAAAGGAGCACAATGATGCATAAGAAGGTCATGAATATGATTTACAGCATAATCATACACACACACAAATAAAAGACTTACCCCACCAATCCATCCCAGAAGGGAAATGACAACTTTAAGTGTCTAATGTTTATTTTCTTCATCATAATCCTATTCCCATTTTCAACGGTGATCTAAGGCCGTGTAGAATTTTTAGCTGTTTGAATACAATAAACTTTAAGTATAATAAATGCAACTAAAATTCACACACTCAAAAGTTTTCCACGTCAGCATTATCCCGACAAGGTATGAGGCCTTGCAAGGTGGGAACATTTATAAACCAAGGGATACATAATTCCATATAAAACCGAATATAAATAAGTAGAAAGTAAATTAAGGCACATCAGTTACAACAAACCTCAGCTGAACTATAGTTGCACCTCCTTCAATGGCAGCTTTCACAGCATCACTGATAGAACGGCCCCATTTCTTGTTCATCCTTGAGTCTGTAACAGCATACAAGAGAAGATCTCTTGGTTCAAATGGTCTTCGTGCTCGTAGATTCATGGAATTATTCTTAAGTTTCATTAGATGATCGAAAGGACCTTGAGATCCTCCTCCTATAAGAATGTCCTTACTATAATCCAAGGCTGTCTCAACATAGCGCTTAGCTGTCTGGAGGAATAAAAATTGAATTAGGAACAAAATGCAATTGACAAGTAGGAGTAAAAAGTACAAAACCAAGATTGAACCGAGAAAACAAATACAATTTAAGTCAACCAGACATTACTTAAGTTATAATTCTTTTTCAGACAACTTGCAATATTAGAGATTAAAAAGAAGATGTAATTGATTTTTAGTTCAATTTTTCAATCCGACTTTAGACAATTCGGTAAAAAGAAATAAGTAGGAGAATGTAAGAACGATTGACTAATGACATAAAAATAAAGAGACATACAGAAATGGTCAATAACCTTAACAGCAGAGAACACTGAAGAACCTCTTGCTAGCTCAGCAGCTATTGATGATGCCAAACTACAGCCAGTTCCATGAGTATTCGAAGTTTTTATGCGGGGCGAACGGAACTCATAGAAGTCCTTACCTACAGTATCATATTAGATGATTTTATGAGATACAATAAAATTAAAAGAAGTATACAACATGAGCAGTACTTTTATACAATACAATTAAAAGAAGTAACCATGGATATGTGCAGAGCATACCATCAAACAAGACATCAACAGCATCTGAAGAAGCAGGAAGGTCTCCTCCTTTCACAAGTACATTTCTGAAAATAGCATTCAGTTCATACATGCATTTTATCATCAGAATTAGTGAAAAACAGGTCTTAAAAATCAACATTGGCTGGTCATACTTTGTAATTCAATAACAAAATCAAGCAAACTTTGTGAAAGGCACCATACACTCAATTGTAAAAGCCACCAAATCATCTGATTTGTTGAAAATCACTTTTCCAAAAATGATTTAAAAGCATGAGTATTGCACTTAATTTGGAAGGGAAAAAAAAAAAAAAAAAAAAGAGCATCTGTATTCTGAGAGCTAACCGAGGGCCAATATCATGTATAGATTTTGCAGCAGCGCGCATGTCAGACACTGTTTCCAGATGTAAGCCACCAAGTAAAGCAGATGCCTCTCTCAGATTTGGAGTTACTATATCGGCCATGGGAAGAAGCTCCTCCCTATCATCGGGAAAATATTATTGACAGATATTAAAATAGAAATGCAATTCTTCATATCCAATCTTTACCAGTACTTGTATTAATCTATATGAATGCTTAAAAGACAAGTTTTCTTACAGACTCGCAGAAAGCACAAATTCAGGTGGGATATCTTTTTTCTCGGCATAAACCTTCTAGAAATGAACAATTAAGAGTTATCATTTTAACTTGATTTTCTTTTGACATTCAAAAAAGAAGGGTTTGGGGTTCTTAAAGTGATTTCATTTGCAATGTGGGTGGACGTTAATGGGCAGATCATTTGATTATTATCAGTGCCCATTTTCTTACAAAGAATGACCTTTATGTGACCTTTATGTATAATACAAAATGGAGCTGAAGAAGTTCAATTTTCTTACAAGATGTTCAATAATGGCATTTCACTTCAGTTCTGAAACATACCTAAAGCTATCCAGAATCACTGGACCAGCCAGTACATCACCACTTGTTGACACCATGACTGGATCAACAACCAAAGCTTCCTTCACAAAATCAATATTGTCAAACGAACCCCACTAAAAATTTGATATCAGAATATAGACGCGACAGTACGAAGCATGAACTACATAATAAAACTGGTAAATACCTCGAACGTGGAATTCCTTCAGGCTTTGACAGAGGATCTTGACTGTGCCTGGAGAAGGCAGCATGCCTGTTTTCACCTAAGTCAGTTTCAATAACTACCATCATCACCAATACAAGATATATCAAGAGTTCTTTTAGAACTAACAGTGAATAGATAGCACCAATAAAAATTGATGTTTATTAGACTTACAACATCAGGATGCATATCAGACAGCACCGACTTCAATTGCTCTCTAACAAAATCATCTGCTACAACGTCCACTCCCTAATAACAACAAACACAAACTTACTTTCAGATATTATCATAAGATACAAAGTCGTGATTTGTTACATCTATGATACCAAATAAACATCAAAATTGACTTTATTCATTGTTGGTCCTTTTATCAAGCATTTCATAACGTTCATTAATAATGTGATTTCGAAAATGAAGTATATAGTCTGGCCCTTAATTCATGCATAATAATGGTTCTCTGTGTAAGTTTACGTACTTATTAATGAATATTTGCATCAAACCTACCATGAATCGAAAAAATTAAAATGACAGATAAAACAGTACAGCTCCGGAAATAGCTAATTGGACTATTATAAAAAGGAATAACTCAATTTTAAGAATGTAGGACAGAAAATGAAATCAAGAACGGAATTTTAAAACTAGAAGTACGTAAACAATACCTGAACACCGAAAGTGTTCTGCGCAGTAACGGCGGTGATGACAGTCGAACAGTAAACACCGCGTGCGGCGCAGGCCTTCAAATCAGCTTGAATTCCGGCACCGGCGCCGGAATCGGAGCCGGCGACAGTCAGTACGTGTGGAACTCGAATTTTCCGCGGCGCTGCTGAAAGACTAGGCTCTTGTTCCAGCTGCATTGCTTTCGCATTGGGAACCCTAGTTTTGCTAAAACCTCCAACAACTGAGCACCGGAATTGAAGATGAATCGGGGTTTGGGAACAGCAGTAATAGCCCATGAAGAACACTTAAGGGACTGTTTGGATGGTGATATGAACTTTTTCCCAATTTGGCAATTTACTTGAACTAAAATATGGGAAAAAGAAAAGTATGCCTACTTTGACATAAATAATGAATTTATAGGTAAATTACATGTACACTCCTTTTCTTAGTACTAATTACATAAGTAGTTTATTTGTAAAGTTAACAGAGAAGAGTTTTTGAGATGAGAAATATGAATGGTTAGAAGCGTGTTTAAATGAATATTTTTTAGAAAAATATATAATAATTATAATTAATACAATGCAATTTTTATTAAAAAATATTATTTAAATTAGTATTTAACTATAATTTTAATCAAATATTATTATCCAAATTCATTGATTTAAAAATATACATTATTTTATATTATAGTATACAATTAATTTAAATCTTCCTGTATTGAAAAGATTGCCAAGCATTTTTATTTGTCAATAGAATACTTAAAAATAAATTATAATAAATGTTTGGAGCACATATTATTAATAATTACAGAGCCATAAACAGAAGCTTCTTGTTCATTCAACTACAGTAGTACCTATTCACATCTTCCTCTTCTTCTCAATCCCCCACATAATTTCTCCTACACAACCATTAACACCCGAGTCATTCATAACAAGTCCTACAGAGACTCTCGACCCGAGAACTCTTAAGAATGATACCCTCAATTCGTACATAAACACAACTAACCCATCAAATACCAAACCTAACAATATATACATACACATATATATATATGCAACTAATTATTCACTCTTTCATCAAATTTGCATACCACGGGCCATGAACAATAACCGATACCTTGGCTATCACCACCAACCCCAACGCAACCTGCATCACCTCATCAACCAGTAAACCCGCCCCAACTTTCTGTAACGCCATTTCTGCTAATTCTCTCCCGTCTTTTCCTGTTCCTCCAAGCAAGGCTCCTCTTATAGCCAAATATACAGCTCGAGAAACACGGGTAAAAATGGGGTCTTCTTCTTGCAGGCTTTTGGTCAACATTCTAGCCATGATCTCCCTCATTGGCTGAAACATTTCAATGTCGACTAACTTGTTGTCTTCGTATATGGAAGTTGTGAGTGTTTCGATTATTTCATGTATACCAGCATCAGCAACCGAGTCGAGACAATTGGAAAGGCGTTTGACACTGCGAGTAAGTATGGTTTCCATTTCTGCTTGGCTGCTTACCATTTGCTGGCTCAAAAGAGTCTGTCGCAAGACTAAGAGACTGCATTTTCATAATTTGCGACGATCCATGAGTATATATATATATGTGCACACAAAAAATAAAGTGAAAGAAAAAAAGAAAGAAAAAAAACAGTTATGTCAAGATTTGAAACCCACCTTGTTGCCATCACAACAATTTTCTGAACTCGGGACTGCATACTTCTTAGCCTGATGAGGTTAAGGTTCATTGTTTCAGGCAGTTCATCATCTGTCAAACAGGCTATCTTGCTGACCAACTTTAACAAGCCTAACCTCACCAACAAATCAATCTCCTCTCCCTTGCATTCTAAGCGGGGATCGATGGTCTCTGGACCCAAAACAAGAAACGTAAAAAATTGAGATATTTTCGATCGAATTTAGCACTACTGATAGTCAAGTTGAGAAAAGTAATATGAAGAGACAAATTCTTGTACAAATACTGACCGATGAAGTTTGCCGAGTTGGAAGTTGAAGATGCATCGGCCTGATTTCCACTTTTTTTAACTAATGAACTTCCTCCAGTTCGGAGAGCGGTGGAAGGAAGAAAACTCGGAGGACTTTCGTGTCCCCTTGTTAACTGTGAAAGCAAATTCTTATGCTCACTCCATTCCTCATCTTTAACTTCACGTGCAGATGAAAACCATTTCGCAGTCAAGGGCAAAGCAGTCTGTGCGTCAGAAGGCTGCCCATAACGAGTGGTGAAAGCTTTTCCAAGAAAATATAAAGCATCAGGTCCGTTCAAGAATGGTTCCAACATTCTGATGCGTGCTTTGCTAATTTCTTGCTTGAGTTCCTGAAAGTCATAGTGCATAGCGATAAAAGAGTGTAATTTAGGTTATTTTTCCAATAAGTTAAAAAAATCAGATTGAAGACTCAAATTTCCACCAGTTGGTTTCATATGATATCCCTCCTATGTGCTCAATTAATTAGTTTTCACTATGTTATTACAGAGTCCCGTCCATTGGCCTCGAGACATATTTAATAACCCCCACCTTCCAGCAAGTTTGAGTGTCATTTGACTTCTTAGAAGAATAACAAAATACACATGCATATCATTTATGAGAAATGATCAATACCTGTATCTGTTCAAGGACAAAGCGCAAGCCCTTAATCAAGGCTATGACTTGTGAATGATCTGAGCTATCACCTGCCCAGCATTTCTCAGCCAGACCTTTCATAAATTGCTCGTGCTTTCTCTTTAATTCATCCTCGTAAGCTGGAGCAGAGAGCTTTCGCAAAGTAACCAGCGCATATTCGAGAATCTTCCCAAGATAATCAATGTCTAATTTTCCAGAATTCAGCACCTATGAGTAAAAAATAACAAAGCATAATCATATTTACCAAGTGTCACATAAAATTTAAAAATAGAACAAGATGGCAAAGGAAAGAAATCAAAACATAATGAATTGAATACCTGAGTGAGAATTTCTAGGTCAATAGCTTCAATTATTTCTTGTCTCCAGCTATGAGGAGCCATTGCACAAATTCCATCCCTCACCTCCCTCATCAATTCCACAATACGACCGTAATTAGGTTCGTCCTGTCTCACAGATTCAATGATGCCATCCCAGAAGGCCTTTTCCATTGTTTCTTTCAACTTTTCCTGGTCGTTACACGAGATTTCAATATAATTGATTTAAATGCAGGTTTGCAAAATCACTACCTAATAAAAATAATATATAAATGCAGGTTGCAGGATCGCATACCATGATGTTGTCGTGAATTTCACCAGTGGATCTGGAGCTATCAGCAAAAGCAAGGCGCTCCCCATGAACATACTCATTGACAATCCTCACATTCTCCATCTCCAAACTCTCCCCAGATAACTGGGAAATGCCATTGTTTGAGGCAGAGAAACTAACTCCTTTGGAATTAACTTCATCCTTAAATAAAGATCGTACCACCGAGTTTTGCTTTGAAGAGCCCACCGTTGAATTACTTGCTTTATCTGAGATATCAAAAGAAGAAGAAGACGAAGCCTGAATTGGGGATAACATGAGTTCTGTCAATGGAGTAACTGGGCTCCCAATTTCCCTTGCATGAAAAAATTTCGCACGCGTATCAGAAAGTGCATTTTCCATACGCTCAATACCGGCATCTCCGCTGAGGTGTAGCACTTTCTCTCTCAGAAGTTTTTGATCATCAGAGACCTGCATTACATGGCAATCGTATCGTTAACGAACCAAAATGAAAATTTTCCCTCTTTTCCCAAGATACTACCATACTCTACTATTTTCAGAACGAATATCAGATAAACACAGGACTATATGAACTTCGATTACAAACCCAAACAAAATTATTCATTCACTCAGCAACAATCTACCACTGAAGAAATTATGCACCAAAACAAAAATCTGATCACAATCAAACTTTAAAAATAAAGTTAGACATCTATCCAGTGAATTGTGCCTACTTGAACTTTTTATCATTAAATAATTGCACAAAGCTGAAGGAAATAACCTGTTTCTGGATAGCTTTCATATCATGCGTTAGATGAACACTATCCCCTTCAGGAGTCATTTTGCAGGTTTGGAACATAGAAAGTTCAAGACGACAAGCAGCTCTAACCAAATCCTCCTCTAACGACCTAGCATCGTTCGCCTTCCACACCACAAAGCTATTCAAAAAGGAACACCAGGCAGAATCAAATGCTGCAAGCTGCAATCTGAAGGTCCGACGTGTCATCGATATTCCATCAGAATCCTCATCATGTACCTCCATGGGCCCATTTAATAGTATTTTAATCAGCAAATCAAACTCCTTCACAAATTTCTTAGCAGATTTAACCAAAGCCGTCTCACGCTCACCCTGACCGCTGATAACAGCATCCGGATGCCCCAGTATCATGTAAGCACACAGCACGACTCTTACTTGGTACCTTGATAACTGAGAAGGAGTTTTGCTAGCTTGTTCAACTGGAGTAGTCTTTTTCTCCACCCTACCAGAGATAGTTTTCCTGGGTGATGCCTTCTTTTTTGGAGAAGCTACTCGCTTGAGGAGGTGATTAATGTCATCCCATCCAGAAGGCTTAGGGGTAGATCCAACTGTAAGTGACAGTTTAAAGCGAAGTTCAAGCCGATCAAGCAACGCTTTAGCTGTACGAAGGGTAGCAGGTGACTGAATAATATGAGCAAAATGCTCGAATGGCATTGACTCCACGGATTTCTCATTAATATACAAGTCATTATAAGCTCTGGCAAGATGATTAGTCGTTTTTCTCTGTGTTGTGAACTTTCTCCAGGACCTGCAAAATTAACGAGATACAATATAACATGAAGTCAAGTTGTAGCATTAAATGTCGAAATAATTCTTGAATTTTAAGTTTTCTTGAGGCGTGGTAGGTCACCTAAACTCAGGAAGACCCATGTAAAAGCAATCAAAAATAGGAAGTCATCACATTGAAATGATACACAAAAGATATCATTCAAGTACCTCGCTAATTTTCTTGAAAGGATGTCAGCCTGCTCATGCATTTTGTCCCAACCATCTTCAACAGTATTATATGGTCTACCTCTCTGCTTCAAATATTCTGCTCTCTTTCTCCTCGCCTATGCACAGAAAAATCAAAAAATTCAAGAGGCCCGCAACAAACAAAAAATGTAAAACTGTATATTTATACAATCGATGAGTACCCTTTGCAGTCTGTCTTCTAGCTTGTTCTTCATTTCACTTCTCTCAATCTCTCGCTGGTGGGAAATAGAATTTGCCACCTTCTGCACCTTCAGGACCCTAGCACGTGCCTTTTTCCTCTCTTCTTCCAGTAACCCAAGCCGTTTTTTCTCAGCATCTGCACGTTTTTGGTATATCGCAGCACGCACTCGCTCTTTATATTTGCTCTCTCGGGCCATTCTTCGCAGTAATGACTGAGATGTCCTCTCTTTCAGACTGGCCCTCCTTTGGCGATAAGCCCGAAGGATAAGCATTCTATTGGCCTCTGCCTGTCGAACCCGCATTTCAACCTTGGTACCTAACTCAGCACGTTCCTTGATGAGGCGCATTTCTGCCTGTGTTTTAGCAGCTTGCCGTAACTCGTCAAGCTTAGCCAGGCGCATCTGAGCATTAGCCAGAATACTCAACCTACAAATTCAAAGAACAAAATCAATATGTGCACAGATGTGGAGCAGGTGGTTGGCATGCGAAGGATAAGGTGAAAACAATTAGCGAATCATTATATGTATTTCCACATCAGACAGTTTTTGCCCCAAGGTGAAAACTCTAGAAATGCTGACTACTGCAGGGAGGGGGAGGGAG
The DNA here is from genome assembly GCA_963669365.1 of Verbascum thapsus. Lineage (NCBI taxonomy): Eukaryota > Viridiplantae > Streptophyta > Magnoliopsida > Lamiales > Scrophulariaceae > Verbascum > Verbascum thapsus. The sequence continues at coordinate 5,630,189 of OY770106.1, forward strand.
GGGACATGATATTTTAAGATACAGCTATGTATTAGACTCTATTTTCATGAATCAGCTTACTAATAAGACCAAGAGAGCCAAAGTTCACCTCTTCTCTTCAGCAGCTAGGAGCTTAGCCTCGAGGCGCTGTCCAAGATCATCTTCATGAGATGAATCTCGTGAAGGGCTTTTGGGCTTCGGCCTAGCCTTGCTTGATAGGTTCTCATAAAACTTCTGCAGTTTATTCAATGCACAGAGATTATCATGTAAAAATTCTCAAAAATAAAATATGTAATCATGAGTGCAACGGTAAAGCAAAAATACAGAAGAAGAAAGAACTGACAACAAATTAATCTTACAATTCTCAAAATTCCTTATTTCAAGATATAACTGAAATTGAGATTTATATTAGAGCAAGACTAAGACAGAAAACAGATAGACATGCACACTTCACCAAGGATTCTGAAAATTTGGAATATTTTTTGCATGTAGCTCGTGAAAGGAATCAAAAAATAAGTATTAACAGGAGAAAGACACAGATTTCAATCAAACATTCCCTCGTGCTAGAGAGAGGGAAGAAGAAGTAGAACTGTAAAAGGTGAAACGGCAAAAATAAAAATATTTATTATTATATAATAAGATAAAGTCAAAAGCCACGACAATTGGGATTATTTACTCTTTTCTTTTACTTTTCCGGGGGTGGGGGGGATGAAACCGAACAAACTAGTCACCAAACTTTTTACCTAATACGATGAGAAAATACCAACCTTCATTGAACAGGCTTGTAAATTATAGAAGAGGATAGTATACTTGCCAAAAAAATTATAGAGGAGGATAATAGTCAGAAAAAAAACCCTATAAACTGAGATACATCAGAGAAGTAGCCAATTTTTTCACTTGATAGTTTAAGGGATCATATAAAAAATATATATCATATATATTATAGTTATAACTTATATGTCAAGAGGATATTATATATATATATATATATAATTAGTATATCCAGACACAAAAAAAAACTAAAAAGGAAAAGAAAAAAGACCTGACGACGAAGATCGGCGTCACGAAGTTTAGCTTCGATTTCCTCGACACTAGACGTCGGCGGCGTCTTCGGCTCCGTTAGCCTCCTCCGCAGCCACGTCGGCACAGTCGGCGGCGAGCACGACAAAGCTCCGTCGCTCGCCGGAATTTCCATGGCTATTCCTGGCACCGGTATCCCCCTCTCCGGCGACTCCATGACCTAATAATCACAATTAATTGTCCACAATAATCCGATGATCAAACACTATCCAAATAACACCACAACAAATTGACAACACTCTCATCAATTGAAATACTATTCTACAAATTTCACAAAAGCCTCGCGCGTGTATATAAGTATATATAAATATATATTTATAGAGAGATAAAGTGATGATTTAGAGAGAGAGAGAAAGAAGGTTCAAGAAAGGTAACGACGATTGAATGAAATGAGATGTTCTTTTGTTAATGGGGTTTTATCATTTATGGCTTTTTTGGCTTTTGTACTAAAATCGTGTTAAGAAAGGATGAAATATTTATGAAGAGTTGAAATATGAAAAAAGCGTTGTAGGTTGCGTGCAGAAGCGTGTGTAGGTTGCTTGCAACGTCATCCCTTATGTGCGCAACGGTACACTTGGGAATTTGATTTTGTTGATCTTCAATTAAAGTGGAACCGTTTCTATTTGACCGTATTTACACCAATTTGACCATTTTACCCTCGTATGAACATAAAAAGAATATTATTTACAAAAATTACAACCTACAAAAAAGTATTCAAATGTATTATCTTATTGATTAATGTATTTGTTTATATTATCTTGTTAGATTGAAATACTTTAAAAAAAATTCTTAAAATAAGATCAATAAATTGATTTTAAAAATAATAATTTTTTATAATATATTTTGAATAAGCTTAGCTAAATGACTTGAGTGTGGACACTTCAATTAGTTAGTTGATTAACTTACCATATAGTTCTAGAGAAATTGTGATGTTGATAAAATATTGAATTTTGAATTAAAAAATTGGCGTTCATACTTGTTATCGTCTTAAAATAATTCAATTAGCTTTTAGAAAAGGTGGTCAAAATATATTATTCAATTAAAAAATAATTAAATTGACTTATAATTTATCAAATTAAATTACTCAGTGTTTTGAAGGGAATGTGGAGAAATTATTAAATAATGTTTACCGATTCAACAACATTGTCGTGGAAATTAGTTTAATGTGTAATATTTATCATATACTCATATCTCTCTCAATTTTTTTTTCCTTTTAAGTAACCCACAAATTGATCATTTTTCATAATAGTTCTCCAAGGACCAAGATTGTTGATTAATAATTTGTTAAATTCAATTAATCATAATCATAATTAATTAATAATTTTGGTATGATCTTAATTTGAAGAGTCAAGCTCGAGCCCAATTCCACCTCCAAATTTTACCATCATCATGGTGATCAACATTAGCTATAATTAAGATTATGGCCATAATAGGGGGCAACCCCTGGTAGAGTTGGTAAGGGCATTTGAACTTGTGGCTTAGGTCACGGGTTCGAATCCCATTGTGGGAATGCCTATTTGCCTTCTCTACCATGAGCCTGTCAGCTATGGGCAACCTAGGCTGGTTTACCTCTCTTGTGTGGTTTGCAGGCTGCGGGTTTCCCTCGTCATCCAAAAAAAAAAAGATTATGGCCATAATAGGATATGCATGTGGCAAATAATCCATCTTGTTCTTCTCTTTTCTCTGATTATTCAAACTATTAGTAATAAATAAATTATAGGTCATAATAATATCTAGATGTAATTTTGAATGAAGAATAGGGACTTTACAAACTTGTGCCATTATTTCTTTAAATAAAGAGACTTTGAAAGATGGGCTTTTTTACCCACTAGTTGAGTGTTTTAACTCGAATTCTAAGTTATAATTGTATCTTCGACATTTAATATGAAAAATATCTTTAAAAATGATAGATTTTATGTATTTAGTGTGTATTCGTAATATATTTTATTTGTTAGTTAAAAATAGAAGAGATTGTGATCGGCATAACAATGTGTTTGATCATAAGAGCTCTCTCATCTAGAAAAATCTTTGAATTTAGCTATGAGTATCGCCCAATGGGCTCGGCTCGTTACCTTTATATTTTACAAAATATGTGTTTAATAATGCACCAATTATAACACTATCTGCTTAACAAATATATTTTATACTTAAACAAATATATTTCACTATACGAATAATTAACGAGTCAATATATGATTTATTTCCCGACCCTATACACTGTTATTTAATTATTTTCTCAAAAATAAATCATCATAATTATAATTATAAAAGTAAAAGTTTATGTATTGGAACTAAATTGTTCTCATGGTGCAGCAAAATAAGAACCAAGGATAAAATAGTAAATTCGGCCCCTCAAATTGCAAGACTACAAAAACCTACCACACTCTCGCGAGTAAAGAAAGCTTAGTACTCGCCTTGCATAATAACATTTTACTTTTATTCGCTCACCATAACAAAGGTAAGCCCTCCCACACCGGAACACATCCTTTTTGGAGGCGTGAAACTTAGCGGCTTGCACGTCACACAATTCGAACACGTGTCAACAGTGACTAGACATGGAATTTCAACCATGTAATAAAGTTTTTGCCCATGGTGGGACCCACCATCGAAAATAAAGTGCATGGCTCAGGCCACACCTATCTAGTTGGCGATTCTTAATGGTTTTTTTTAAGAGTTTGACTCTCGAGAAATATTCATCACAAAAATCGTATTTAAATTGCACCTGTTTAACACACATGTGAGAATGTTGATTGGTGCGGACACGAGAAATTCTATCATAGTCCCTATCCAATGGAGTCGGTCATTCAGGATCACACATTTGGAGTATGGTGGGTGGTTTTTTACCTCCACCGCGCATACAAGAATCACCATTCCACCCCAAATGTGTGGTCCTGAATGACCGGCTTCATTGGGTAGGGACTATGATAGAATTTCCCGTAATGACACTAGGACTTGGGATATACAGGTAAATATTATGTCATATCAAATTTAATATGATTAGTGAGTCATGCAATACATGTTTAGAGATGATGTACTATGAAATATAACACACTCCTATCCAAAACATGTAATCTAATCTATGTGATGGGTCACTGCTAATAACGAGTGCATTCTCTTAATTTACTTAAACAATTATACATAAGTATAAAATTAATATATTATGGTCTTTAGTCATGTAGTAGGCCTGGGCTACAAGACGAGCCCATGACTCAATAAAAATACTATAAGTGCCACTTTAATCATTGAAAAGATCATTACATGTTTACACTAAAAAACTATAACTCATTTAATATTCTCTCAATCTTCTAAGATCGATGGGTATATAATTATATCTGAGGGGTACGGATATGTTTGATTCTATCAAAGTAGGTACGTACGCAATTTGAAGTTACCAAGTGTAGCTCATAATATAATAAAATATTATAGGATTTGTTGTGGGTCGAATCAGATCTTATTCTCACATGTCATTCTCAAATATTATTCGCGTGATAAATATTTAATACTGACAATTATGAGATATCAACTTTATTGAATACGGTGTGACACAGTATTTCTTGTATGTGGAGGACACTTCCAAAGAAAAATATTCCTTTTTCTTTTTTGGTTGCTAAAGTCCCAATCTTTTTCATGTAGAACCTTAGCACACTTAAAAGCTTAGCCAATTGTGAATAAGTCAAAGCCTCAAGTGTTTATCACCATTACAAGGAGGATAATATGATAAGAACAATGAAGTACACACAATAAATAAATAAATCATACATATATAATATGTGGTGGAATATTGTTTGTGTATATGTCTTTAATTGTTTATTGGCATATTATAAAGAAATACAAATAAATATTACTTAGTGGTCCATCAAATGGAATCCAATTTGTGCCCATGAATTGTGGCCCTTTCCAATTGTTGTTGCTCTTTTTAATACAACTTTTCTCTTTTCCATTATTATTCTATGACTAGACCAAGTTGAATTTATATATATTAAATTACTAATTAGGTTTGTATTGAATTACAGAATTTACAACTTTTGAATTTTAAACTCATAATACAAATAAATTTAGTTAAATTATTTGAATAATTTGTGCTACACTTTTAATCAATATAATGCATTTGAAATCCATTCTAAGCTCTAGTCGATTTTATTATTATTATTATTATTATTATTATTATTATTATTATTATTATTATTATTATTATTATATTTCTTTATTTGCAATCAAGAAAAAACTTATTTAATACCTCAAGCATCTTTATTTGGTTGGAATATGGTCCAAGTAAGGGGAGAGTTGACGTATACAGTACAAGCTTCACACATTAAATCATGCATTTAATTTAATTTAACTGATATAGCATAACCTCGTATGATTCTCTACGACCCAGCAGAGTGCCTCGTATAGTGCCATACGACCCTAAGGCGATATTAAGGCTTATTTACATAAAGGTCCCAAACCTAATTATGCTTATTTGCATTACACTACATAACCCGCGTGTTTTTATCGGGTCAAACCTAGTGTCGCCCTAACCCGGGCAATCCGGTGCGTACATTCTGGAACACGTGTAAACCATCCCGCTAACTCCGCGATCGTCCGTACATAGGGCACTGTGCCTATAAATAGTGCCATTTAATATTATAAAAAGGACTTTTGACTTACTGAACTGTACCTCGAAAGTACATAGTACGATCTGACAGTACGTTCCCACTATTCTATAAACCGAGTTACGAACCTCGTATATGACCTTAAACTCAACCTCGAACTACGTTTAGACTTGATCCTAATAGAAAGGTACGTAGGTAGCTCAGTGCATCTGAGTGCAGTCTATATTCGTTCTACGACCCTCATTGGTCTTATCCGAGCCTCGGCTTGATCCGACCCGTAAGCATTTTACGAGTTATATCAGGTGGCGCCGTCTGTGGGAAACTACTTGAAGATCGCTGAAATCATGAATTCAACCGATGCTATGAATAATCAAGACAACACCCCGAACGAGGAAACTCCCTTAGCCAGAAATGTCGGGATGGGATCGAGTACCTTGATCACTTTGACTCAAGAAGAGCTGGATCGTAGAGTCCAACTGCAAGTGGAAGAAATGCTGAGAGCACGTGCAGAGAAAGCTCCAATTGCGCCTCGACGCCTGTTTGATGATGAGCCCATTCCCGAGAAAGAATTTGAAAGTGGCAGCCGAACACAAGCTCCAATAGAAATCGCCGACGATGCTCCCAGACGAGTCAGGAATGTTACCGCTCTTATGGCTCGAAATGCGCCATTCTCAGAAGAAATTATGATGGAGCTGCCAGATAAGAACTTTTCAATGCCTACTCTGCCAAAATACGATGGTACTGGAGACCCCATACCCCATGTAACTTCATTTGAACTGTTGATGTCTTTTCAGGATCAATCCGAGGCAGTTAATGCTCGTATTTTTGTCTCAACCTTCACTGGCCGAGCCCAGGATTGGTTCACAAGCCAATGCAGGGGATCTATCGTATCGTATCCTCAACTTATCCGCAAGTTCGAAAATCACTTTGCCAGCAACAAAAGAGCAAAGAAGTCAATATCAATGATTATGGGACTGAAACAAAGCTCAACAGAGACATTACGAGCTTTCATGCATCGTTTCAATCAAGAGATCCTGGACTTCCCAGATTTGAATCACGATTTGATGATTACTATCCTTCTACGAGGTCTGCTTGTAGGGCCATTTGCCGACGCTATTGCGCGACAGGCTCCGAAATCCCATGAGGAAATGATGGAAATGGCCACGGCCTACATAAATCAAGAGGAAATGAACAAACTAAAAAGCACCGAGAGTGATCTCCCCACGAACTATCCGCGCAGGGATAGGGGGGAGGGAAACTCCGAGGATGCTAGAAAGTACGATTCATACGACCCACGAAAGGGTAAAAACGAGGATAGAAATGATCGGCAGGATCATAAATCCCACAAGAAACGTGAAAGAATATCGAAATATGAGCATTACACTCCCCTGAACGCGACGAGGCGGCAGGCGCTATATGCTATACAAAATTCAAAGTACCATGAGAAAATTGTACGACCCAAACCCCTAAGACATGTGTCCAGAAAGGGATTAGAACACTACTGTGAATTCCATAAAGAACGTGGTCATGACACCGAAGAGTGTTTTCAGTTAAAGGACGAGATCGAACGTCTGATTCGAGAAGGATTTCTCCGCGACTTCATAGAGCAAAAATTAACTGAGGCTAGGCAATATGAACAGCGACGAGATCATGAACGACCCAGAAGTCGTTCGAGAGAAAGGAAAGATTACAGAGACATGGATAGATACGCTAACAATGATCGGAATGATAGATACGGTCGTAATGATCGTAGACGAGAGGCAAGTGAACGCCCCCGAGGAAGGAGTGAACAACGACCTGATCCAGGAAATCAACCATTTCGGGGTAACATCTTAGTGATATCTGGCGGTTTAGACGGTGGAGATTCGTCCAGTGCGAGGAAAAAGCATGGAACTCATGATGAGGTTATGGTATTATCCAGGCATGATGAGCCTATCACCTTCTCAGACAAAGATTTCGATGGTATGATGATGCCACATAACGACCCCATGGTGATTACGATGGATGTAGCAAATTTCGCTATCCATAAAGTGTTGGTGGACACTGGCAGTTCGGCAGACATAATATTCTGGACCGTATTGGAAAAAATGGGCTTGCACTCACTTGCTCTCCGACCCATTAATACTCCACTAATTGGTTTTGGAGGATCGCAGATTATACCCAGAGGGTCAGTTGAACTAGATGTTTCGCTCGGAACGGCCCCAAAACGAAAGACGATGAGAGTAACCTTTTTGGTTGTCGATGCGCCCTTTGCTTACAACATGATAGTGGGGAGGCCTATGCTAAACAAATTCGAGGTTGTGGTCTCGACGTTACACTTGAAAATGAAATTCAAGACAAGCAATGGTATCGGTGAAATGAAGGGTGATCAACTGGAGGCCCGCCAATGTTATACGATCTTTCTAGACCCAAGGTACATGAAGAAGATTAGAGACATTCCCGAGATTAATGTCATAGACGTTGCTGCAGCGGAGTTAATTTCCAAGATCGACATTGAGGAAAAGGAGTGGAGAGAGGCTGAAAAGAGAAAGAAAGATCGAGGAAAGTACAAGCCTGAGGCACCAGACACTTCGGTAAAACCTACCGAACACAAAACGATTCAACTATTCCCCAACGACCCTGAAAAAACAACGAAGATTGGTGGAGAATTAGACTCATCAACTGAGGCAGAGCTCATACACTTTCTACGAGCCAATGCTGATATTTTTGCATGGACAGCTGCAGACTTTAAGGGCATTGACCCAGAAATCATTCAGCATCGTCTAAATATTGACCCCAATGCTAAACCCGTCAGGCAGAAGAGGAGGAATTTTGGCCCTGAGAGAAACGCTATCATCGAGGCAGAAGTGAAGAAGCTGCTAGATGTAGGTTATATTAATGAGATTCACTTTACTGATTGGCTAGCTAATGTCGTAGTTGTTCCTAAGAAAGATGGGAAATGGCGTATGTGTACCGATTTTACTGATTTGAACAAAGTTTGTCCTCGTGACCCTTATCCCTTGCCTCGTATAGATCTACTCGTAGATTCCACTGCTGAATGCGCATTGCTCAGTATGATGGATGCCTTTCAAGGCTTTAATCAAATAATGATGGCAAAAGAAGATCGTGAAAAAACATCTTTTATAACTGCCAAGGGCGTATACTGCTACAACGTAATGCCTTTCGGACTAAGAAATTCCGGAGCAACTTATCAAAGGCTTGTAAATACGATGTTCGAAAAAGAAATCGGCCATACGATGGAAGTCTATATTGATGATATGCTCGTAAAAAGCACAAAAGAACAAGATCATTTAAAACACTTAAAACGAGCATTTCAAATTATGAATCAATATGGTATGAAACTTAACCAATCCAAATGCACTTTCGGTGTACGAGGGGGAAAATTTCTAGGCTACCTCGTCACAGAACGAGGTATCGAAGCCAACCCCGAAAAAATCGAAGCAATTTTAAAAATGCCAACACCAAAAACCATCAAAGATGTACAAAGGCTAACGGGTCGTATGGCCAGCTTAAATCGATTCATATCCAAATCAGCGGACAAAGGCCTCCATTTCTTTAAAATTTTGCGAAACATGAAGAACTTTCAATGGACAAACGATTATGATATAGCTTTTACGAATTTAAAGCAATACTTGATGTCCCCGCCCCTTTTAACAAAACCTATTCCGAACGAGCCTCTTCTTCTATATTTGGGTGTTTCTGAAGTAGCAATCAGTGCCGTACTCGTACAAGATCAGGACGGAGATCATCGTCCGATATATTATGTCAGCAAATTAATGCAAGGGGCAGAGCTGAATTATACGACAATAGAGAAATGGGGCTTAGCATTGATCACCGCAGCTCGAAAACTGCGGCCTTACTTCCACGCTCATCACATTATTGTATTAACTAATCAACCATTAAAGCAAGTATTGTCCAAACCAGATGTATCGGGTCGTATGATAAAATGGGCAATCGAACTGGGAGAATTCAGCATAGAGTATAAACCTCGTATTGCAATCAAAGCCCAAGCCATTGCCGATTTTCTTTCAGAACTGGCTATTAATAGCGTCGTAGAAGAACCTGCGCCGTCTAAGCCGTGGCTATTGCACGTGGATGGCTCATCGATGGCTAAACGAGGCGGAGTAGGAGTTTGGATTCAATCGCCAACGGGAGAGGACATGGAATTTGCAATCAAACTAGATTTCGACGTCACAAATAATGAGGCAGAATACGAAGCACTTATCGCCGGACTGAAACTAACATCGTCGTTGGGTGTGACTCATTTACATGCTTTTACAGACTCACAACTGGTTGCAAAATAGATTGGAGGTACTTACGAGGCTCGGGAAAAATCGATGAGCAAATACTTGGCGAAAGTTCAAGAATTAATGAAGTTATTTACACAGGTAGAACTCTTACAAATACCTAGAGAAGAAAATGAAAGAGCTGATGCATTAGCCAAATTTGGAAACCAATCTGTCGGTATAAGAAGCCGAACAATTACCATTTTGGTATCTAACGAGGCTGAAATCATCGATAAGCCAATTGCTGCCCCTATACTTGACCATCTCGGTGATTGGAGGTTGCCAATCTTTCGATATCTATCATTTGGGGAACTCCCCGAAGATAAAACCGAAGCTCGACGACTCCAAAACCGGTCAACTCGTTACACCACAAAGGAAAACGAACTATACAAAAAGTCAATTACGGGACCTCTACTACGCTGCTTGTCTCAAGACGAAGCACAAGCCGTAATGAGGGAAATCCACGAAGGAAGCTGTGGAAATCACTCCGCGGGACGATCCTTGGCTCAAAAAATTCTACGACAAGGATTTTACTGGCCGACGATGATCGAGGATGCCACACAATTCTCCCGTCGTTGTAAGGAATGTCAACTGCATTCAAATACGATCCACAAACCAGGAACCCCGATGGAAGCAATAAAAATTGCCTATCCATTTGATCAGTGGGGCATTGATATCCTAGGTTCTACGCATTTCTCAGATATAATTTTTTCTACGACCTTGCTTCTTCCTACAACTTTGCGAATAACTCCTTTAAAGCACGATCAATATATTATTGCAGGTCCCTTCCCACCAGCGCAGGGGCAGAAGAAATTTATTATCATTGCAGTCGAGCACTTTACCAAATGGGTAGAAGCAGAAGCTGTGGCACGCATAACTGAACGAGCCGTAATTGACTTCATATGGAAAAATATCATATGCAGGTTCTAATAGCCCTAAAATATTACTATCTGATAACACAGAGGCAATGAAACACGTCATCCAATCAACACTAATTAATCATACGGAAAAATATCATATGCAGGTTCGGCATTCCTAGAGTCTTGATATCTGATAACGGCACTCAATTCAATGGGAAGGATATGGTTAGCTGGTGTAAGGAATTAAAGATCAACCAGCATTTCACGTCGGTAGGACACCCCCAAGCAAACGGTCTTACAGAAGTAGTAAATCGGATCATATTGCAACATCTGAAGACTCGTATCGAGGGTGAACGAGGAAGATGGGCAGATGAACTTCCCGGAGTATTATGGGCCTACCGCACAACACCAAGGTCGTCCACTGGAGAAACACCATACTGCCTCGTATACGGATCAGAAGCCGTGATACCCGCTGAAATTGAAGTTATGACAGACAGAGTGAGCTCATACGATTCTGATCTTAACGTCGAACAGAGACAGTTCGAATTAGACCTGATCGAAGAAGTGAGAAACCGGGCGTATGCCAACATTTTGAGACATAAAAATACGATGATTCGAGCTTACAACAAAGGAGTTAACCCACGCACTTTCCAAGTCGGTGATCTAGTATTGAAGAAGATTGAAGTATCACGAACCGTGAAGAAGCTCGAACCCAATTGGGAAGGACCATTCAAAATTGTCAAGGTCACGAAGCAAATGACTTATAGATTACAAGATATGGAGGGAAAGGAACTACCCCGACCATGGAATGTAAACAATTTACGTCGCTTTTATGCGTAAATTTTTTAATGAAGATCGTTTTTAAATTTCCTCGATACAATCTTTATGTATATGAAGACCATTCAACATTACCATGTAATGGAGATCGTTTTTTGACTTGAAGGAAGATCATTCTTAAATTTCTTGCTTAATGCTACTACAATGAAAATACAAGATGTGTATGAAATCGAACGATCAACACGAAAATCAATGCTTCAAAGTACCAAGTAGTACCAAGTAGTATCAAATAACTACAAAATATCCTTACGAATCACAAATAAGAGACACAAAATTAATAAAGCGAGAAAATTACAACAATATTAACTTTTCATTCTGGAGCAGGATCGTTCTCGGTTGCAGGCTCGACACCCGATGGTCCAGGCTCGGAGGCAGGCACTTCGACAGGAGCAGGAGGTGGGCTCTCTATTTGCTCTTCCATTATTTCAGCTATTGTTAGCGGAGCTGGGTAATCCCTCTCCGCGACTATCTCTGAATCCCGAGTCACCTCGTCTGCAGTACCTCCAACAGTTGCACTCAGAGCCCGCATGAACCCTTGACTACCCTGAGTCCGGATAGCCTCTTGCCTCAGGCGTGTCACTTCTTCGACGATGGGTTCGAACTCAGGAAATTCTTGAAAGGGCAGCACCTCCCCTGGATTACGAGCTGGTCGCACTGTCTCGTCAAGTTCATGCAACGAGGCATATTGATCCACATCGAAATCTGGGATTAACTTCCCTTCATTTTTCAGAAGATCGATGGCCTTATAATAGCCATCGAGGTGGTCATCCAAAGCCTTTGAATTCACTAAATTTTCGAACAGCGTGGAGTTCAGGAAATCCTTCACTCCACGAGCTCTCGCAACCATCGTCAAAGAGGCCTCTTGCCTCCGCCCATCTGCCACCCCTATCTCGTACGACTTTTGTTTTTCCCCGGCAAGACGTTGTTGGGCTAAGAGCAACAGTTTCTGATGTTCTACATCTTCAGCTCGCACCTTTTTTAGCTCTCTGGCCATATCGGCCAATTTATCTTCTGTCTTTCTCAGATCGTCCTGGACCTTTTTCACGTCGTTCTCGGCCTTTCTCGCGTGCTCTTCCAACTTCTTCCGCAACTCGTCGCATTCCTTTTTGTGATACGAGCTGGACATTGAAAGCTGATGAAGGCATAAACTTACCTGCAGAATTTAAAATTACGACATTCAATAGATGAAAATTACAAATAAAATAACAATTCCTACTTGATAATTACGAACCTGATTTATATAAGAAGAACCCATCTTCTCCACCTCCGGTGCTGCTCGCTCTAGGAGCATCATCTTATCACGCGGCAGCAATGAGTGTGTGTACAGCTCAAATGCGATGCTTCCTGAGGGATCTGACTTAACACTACTATCTTCGTATACGCGAGGCTGTAGGTTCAACGGAGTAGTGTCTGAATTAAGAGGAGGACGCTCGTCAATTTTAAGCTCCGTAAATTCCTCCAAGGATAAAGCCTCGAATTTACTCAGGAGCTCCTTAAGCCTCATTTCCTCTCTAGTGTCGAACACAGCTACACCAGTGACGTCAAGATTCGCCCCTCGTGAAGAGGAAGCCTCGGGTCTAGATTCTGCGCGAGGCCTCTTTTGCACCCTCGTTGCCGGTTCGTTGGCAATGCCCCTTCGAGAGGACTCCGGAACATTAATGCGAGACGTCGTAGTATTACGACTCCTCGTTGTTGGAGCTACAGGAGCTGGAGGTGCCCTCGTACCAGAGCTCGAAGGGGGAGCTCTACCTTGGGACTTGGCTATCTGAGCCATACGAGACGCCATTACTGCATCAATCGATAAGTTCAATCAATATATAGATTAACAATTAAATAAAGACCAAAACTCGTAGAAACGATCAGTATTCTACCTAAATCAGAAACAGGTTCCACTTCTGCAGTACTAAGTCCGCAGGTCCGGAGTACGGATTCAGATACCAGGTCGTTACTATAATACCACTCTATTATACCTTTTATCTCTTCTTCTGGTATAGTTGGGGGCCCAACCCTCAACCTTGTAGGAACTATCGGATTCCATTTACGAAGTACCCCCCAAGGGGCCTCGTCAGGCATGGCAAGGTAGAAGTATTTATCCTTCCATGCCCCATAAGAATCCTTAGGGTTCGCTTGAACTCGGAACCCCTTTTGGGGAGTGAGGTAATAAAAACCCAAATCGGATGCCGACTTACATCGGTTTAAATGAAGAAATTTATTGAAATTTTGGATCGATGGCTCAGCATTACGGGCTTGCATCAATACAATAAAATAAATAAGATGGCGATATGAGTTTGGAAGTAGCTGTGTGGGACATAGACGGAGATGATTAAGAATATTTACGATGGCAGGATGCAAAGGAAGTCTCAAACCAGCCATAAAATGAGCTACATGGAAAGTACGATAGTTACGAGGGGGAGTGTGAATACGATCAGAAGAACCGGGAATTAGAGTTATAAAATTTTCTGGAATATGATACTTAGTTCGAGTTTGTTGGATACGACCTATACCGACTGAGGATTGTATATTCAACCACTTAATCCGGTTCTGATTTTCTACAGACTCGGAGAACAAATCTTTATTCACCTCATCGCTGCCCTCTAAATCTACGTTCTCAGACGGATCTAACGAAGTCGAAACATTAGTTGACTCATCATCCGAATTACTCGACTCAGAAGAACCAGAAACCGACCCTGAATTACTATCCGAACCTACGATATCTATCAACTCTTCACGATCCATGACAATTACGGAGTAAAAAAGAAAGAGAATGTACCAGTGATTTGGTTGAAAGAGGGGGAAATACGAAGCTCCGGAAATCTGATTGCTCTGGAAACGAGGCTAGCAATACGAAACAAGCTGCTTAACAAATGATATCAACAACTCCAAAAAGTGGGCCTATTTATACTAAAAAGAACCGCCAAAACGAATGGATGATATTAGTTTGACTGACAGAGATCGGACGGCTCACCTTCTCTAACGGTCCGTATGACAGGACACGTGTCAATGTTCCGATGGAACATCAATTGAAGAGCTAGACACGTCACTGCCGTAATAATCATTGCGTACCCGGACAAGACATTAATTAATGGATTAATGACATCTCATTAACCCATAAATTGGGGGACTTAATGATATAGCATAACCTCGTATGATTCTCTACGACCCAGCAGAGTGCCTCGTATAGTGCCATACGACCCTAAGGCGATATTAAGGCTTATTTACATAAAGGTCCCAAACCTAATTATGCTTATTTGCATTACACTACATAACCCGCGTGTTTTTATCGGGTCAAACCTAGTGTCGCCCTAACCCGGGCAATCCGGTGCGTACATTCTGGAACACGTGTAAACCATCCCGCTAACTCCGCGATCGTCCGTACATAGGGCACTGTGCCTATAAATAGTGCCATTTAATATTATAAAAAGGACTTTTGACTTACTGAACTGTACCTCGAAAGTACATAGTACGATCTGACAGTACGTTCCCACTATTCTATAAACCGAGTTACGAACCTCGTATATGACCTTAAACTCAACCTTGAACTACGTTTAGACTTGATCCTAATAGAAAGGTACGTAGGTAGCTCAGTGCATCTGAGTGCAGTCTATATCCGTTCTACGACCCTCATTGGTCTTATCCGAGCCTCGGCTTGATCCGACCCGTAAGCATTTTACGAGTTATATCATTAACATTTTTGAATAATTATTAAGGAAGTCAAATCATGGACCATACAATAAATTACATTTAAAAATTAGGCAGAATTCATTGGGATCGTTATTATCAAGATGTGCCTAAAAAACCCAATATTTTTTTTACACTAATTTCTATAATACATAGTAAGGACGTTTGGGCCTTATACTAGCCCAATAGTTCTTATACACTCCAACAACCTTTCAATAAATACGGCCCAGTTCATTTAACAGGCCCAAAGAGTTTAATTTAGTGAAAATTAATAATCACCACTAAAATCAATTTTTTTTAAAATCCAATAACCCATCAAAATATTCAATTTAAAACCCATTATACAAATTTTCCATACCAAAAAACCCAAAAATTGGAATTAATAACTTTTTGGACTAATTTGTTGTTCATTTTTTAAAAACCATGAAACTCGTCTCGTTGCTTAGAGCTCCTCGACTAGGATCTCTTTGCAGTGGGACCCATACAGGTCCCCGAAATTCCTTAAGAATCACTCAGAATTAGGCAAGTATAGTTTATATACGTATCAGATGAAAAGGAAGTTCCTCTTCAATCTTTGCATAGAAAGTCGTATACAATCGAAGCGAAAAATTCCTCGCAAGTATAATACCATATACCAAAAGCCAATGGACAAACTATATACATTTTCAATTGAAGAAAAAAAATGTGTATTCATCACCTAAGCATATCTCCAGAGTCTAACTGCAATGCACTTAAAGCCGGAGAAATGCTAAAATTATCGTTATTATTACCTCCTCGAGCGAACGAGGGATGACCTAAAGGCGTTGGCCTATCCGGGATTGTAAGAACCTCAATGTCACCTTCCAGCATTTTCAACGCATCTGCAATGGTAGGCCTTAGAGCCACCATAACATGAGCACACAATATCCCGACTTTCACAAATCGCTCCATTATAGCCATTGGATTCGCGTTCGACAAATCTCCACCGTCCATCAAGGAAGCATCGATCACTTTTTCGATTTTCCCGGCTTTCACAAGCGACCAAGCCCAATCCGTGATCAAGAATGCACGTGGCGATCCCGAAGATAGATCAAGCGCTTTCCTACCACACATTATCTCCAAAACTACGACCCCAAAGCTGTAAACATCGCTTTTTTCTGTCAGCTGCCCGTACAGGGCGTACTCGGGCGCCAAGTACCCGTGGGTCCCAGCGACCCGAGTAGTGAGATGAGATTGCCCTTCTCTAATTTGCTTCGCTAGTCCAAAATCCGCAACTCTCGCCCTCATATCACCGTCCAATAATATGTTTGTCGCCTTTATATCTCTATGATAAATCGCGGGTTTTATGCCGTAATGGAGATAAGCCAACCCTTTGGCCACATCCATAATTATGCTTTTCCTTTGTGGCCATGTTAATGAACACTTTAGAAACAAATGGTCGTCGAGGTTTCCATTAGGCATGTAATCGTAAACGAGGTATCTTTCGCTCTCACCCGGGCCAATTTCGGTCACACAACACCCTCTAAGAGGGACGAGATTTCGATGCTTCAAGTTACTAATGATCTCAACTTCATTGCAAAACTCGGTGTTACCTTGAATATCCGATTCTATTACCTTTTTTATAGCAACAATCGACCCATCATTCAACGTGCCCTTATAAACCATCCCGAACCCTCCTCGCCCGATAAAGTTCTTAGGCGAAAACTTATTAGTCGCTTTTTCGAGTTCTTCGATTTTGAACCATATAGAAACTACACTAGGCCTTCTTGGCCTAGACTCTATTTCATCTTCTTGTATATCACATTTCTTCCTATACTTCCTATGCCACCAAACATACAATCCTAATAGACTAAAGGCAAAAAATGTAGCAAAAGAAGCTCCAATTAATCCAAAAACGATAGCCGAATGTCGTTTACTCGAATTACCCTTATGAGAACTAAGTGAAAGGCCAAAGATACATGAAACAGAGCCAATACTATGAGGGCCAAACTGATTAACAATACCAGCAGCATATAAAACAGTGAAGTAAAAGCAATCAGTGGAATGTGATCTATTACCATCAGCTGTGATCAAATCGGACGAAACCCGAAAACCAGCAGCAACACAAGCATCACATGAGGTAAGATCAGTGAGATCTGTGTTGCAAGAAGAATCCAGCTGAGTTGAAGGGCCGAGTTCGTTGACCCAGTCTTGAGTGGACTGAACTGAAGCACAAGTATCGTTTGTTATCACAAATTGCAAAGGATCAAGGCAAAGGGATGTTAGATCAGAGGGCAGTGAAAGAGAATCGAGCTTTGATTGAAAATCTCGAAGGCAAGAAATGGAGGTGGGCAAATCAGGAAGATGAAAAAGAGAGGTGCTTTTGAGATACTGTGAGAGGGATATGCCGTAAAGGGAGAGAAGGGTTTGACAGCACCTGGTTTTGCTGGAATTTTGTGGGCTGTTAATGGGATTGTGATAATTTAATCTGCAGTCAGATGAATTCCATGGAATTGTTAGCACATAATCTAGATCTACAGGACATGTTGTGGATGTATTTGTTGAGAAAACTGGATCGAAAAACATGATAAAATGGGCAAGAATCAGAGTGAAAAACAACAAATTTGGCTTCATTTTGAAAATTACTCTGTAATCAAGAGCTGGGAGATAAACTAAAAGGGCGAAAATCGCAGAGAATAAATAGGAAAGGAGGAGTAAAAGAGGGATTTTGATAATCGATGCATGAACATGAGAAGCGTTGAAAAATGGAGAAGATGAAAGAGGACATAGTTAACATGAGTATTACTATAAAGGAATGTTTATTTTAATATGCGTAGACATTTTGAAATTTATAAATTAAAAGATATTTAATATGTATAAATATTTTGAATGTGTTCGAAAACAATACAATTATCTTACATGGTGTCATCTATCAAGGATCAACTATATACATAATTTGTAATTATATTATGATATAACATTATCGAATCTCCCAAAAATAGCTTAATCTTGCAATTATAAACAATTTGCTCTTTCTAATAAATCACTTATAAATTAAATCTATATTATTTGTTTGCAAAATAATATTATTTTATTTAATTTCTCAAATTTCTTTTTAACTCTACTTTAATTTATAGAGAATATAATGTTGAATGTCTTAAAGAACAAAAATTATCCTTTCCAAGAACCCGAAACAACGGTAAAGAATTAAAAAGAAACAAGCTCGATTATACAATTGAAACAATTTTGCGATTCATATATCTAAACCTGCAAATATCCTCAAAGAAATCATCTGCACTGCTATGGTCACTATTCATCTGAAGAATCTTTATCGTCATCTTCTTTAGATTCTTTGCATAATTCATAAATAAATCCAACGTACTCATCTTTTGCTCAGCATTTAACGGTGACCTTACCGTGACAACAATCTTCTCAAGACATGGAATCGAAAACCTCGTGTCGACCTGCAAACACGAGCAATATTTCTTCATTAAAACGAGAATCATGGTAAATGCATAATAAATACTTAAAAATTGAATGAAAATAAATGGTTTAACAAGCAATATATGGACTCACATTTTTCAGGCTATTTTTGTGACAAAAAGCAGCAAACATGGCACCATGAATGTCGAAAGTTTGCAGCTTTGGGTGACTATTGAAAAAGTCGACAAAATCAATCTCGGGAAATGGTAAAAGCGCATTTTCAGAAGTTCCAATGAATTCGATTTTCATGAAGAGATGCTTAACTTCACTAGCCATTTCGAGCATTTTGCTTAAAGCATCCCAGCTCCATTTTACGCCTCTAATAGACAAACTTTCCAACGCCACGAGTTTCCCAAAATCCACCGTATAGACACGTCCTATAAAACGCCCATCAGAAATAGAGTCGATGAGTATCAAACAACATATAAAGCATACAAGAATCTGGAAAATAGTTCAATGGATTTGCTGTTGAACATCAAAGGATCTGGATTAGGGGTTACAATTGGGTTGACTGAGTCAGGTTTGGGTTGGGCTTAAAGTGGATTGGGTCCAATTGAGTTTAATGTCAAAAAAAATGCATTATAGTTGGACCTAACAAGGACACAAAGTGAAAGTGATGAAATAGAGAGAATAATGATAATAAATGAAGAAAGAAAATGAAGGAAAATTAGGATTCTAAGTGGTGAAGGGTTTAAAATGGAAATGAAATATTATTGAGTAAAAGTGTAAATAGGTTGGACCCAAATTGGTCCCAATTTTAAACCCGATTGGACCCATATATTACTAATAGTCAACCCAATTGGAACTATAATTCTAAAATGTCAGGACCCAACCCATTGGAAACCTAGTTAGGTTTCGGTACAAATATATTTATGGACCCAAATTGCCATCCCTAATCTAGTTTATGTTGATCATCAAAGGATCTAGATTATGTTACATCAACAATGACTACATACTAATGTGGCATAACAAGGACCCTTTAGAGTTTAGTGTATCAAACATTGAGCATGAAAGAACTTTTCCAAGAAACCAATTAGGACTAGAAATACTAAAGCAACATATTAACATTACATGTTTTACTATAAAACATTCACATGATTATTGTCGATGAGTATCAAACAACATATAAAGCATACAGGAAACCAAAAGATTCTTCTATGGATGCCTTTTGAACATCAAATGGTATCAACGATGACACCAAAAGCATGCAAGAATTTTCCAAGAAATTGAACCAATTAAGGCTACGAGAAATAGTAAAGCACCTGCATTTTTGGCTATGGCTAGATTTCTCAAGCATTGAGTTTCACAAACCCGAATAAAGCTACATCCTTGTACTTCAAGTGATTCAAGCTTTGATGAATTTATAGTGAGGGTGCAATTTCCACCTCCAACAAAGTCAAGCTTACACTTCTCAAGATAAGGATTTTCTATTGTAATAGACCTTAGTCCTTCACAACCAAGAAGCAAAAGATGGGTCAAATTAGGACAAGCACGAAGGGCACCCGAAAGTGCATGGTCCTCCAACCGAGCACCAACAATCTCGAGATTTTTGAGCCTAACGAAAACATCCCATTGAGGGGGATTCACCATTAGTACACCCCAAAGCTTAAGGGACTCCAAATTCCATGCAGCCCTAATGCAATCCAATTTGGAGGGGATTGCAGAAAAAGTTTTGTGCTCGATTATGTTGTCCAATCGGAGCTCGAGGTTTTTCAAGGTGGGTCCCGCTGTAAACAGCCACGAGATGAGGCCAGGGCTCGAGAACGGGCAATAAACCACGAGATTTTCAAGTTTAGCAAGTGATGAAACCATATGGGTTATAATGGCATCAGGGGTGTATCCATTGGTGAGATTGTCGAATAGATTTCGAGGGAAATATAGGCTTGTCAAGTAAGGCATTGAGTCTTTCCATCTCTTGGAGACACAATTGCAAGAGGCTACATCTTTAGCATTACTCATTAGGGATAAAATGTGTTGGACTAATGCTTCAGGCAGTGACTCCATATTCTCTGAGTAAAATAAACAAACAGTTAGCATGCAATCCCAAAAACTACAATAACAACACATCAACACATAACTTTGAAGTATTTTCATCAGATACGCATTAAACAAAGCTTAAATAGATCCATCTAAAACGAATCAGAAAAGCATATATGAAATTCATAATTGAAATGAAGCAGATGAAGCTGAAACAAGCATCTGGGCAATTGGTGAAAATTGAATTCAAACACACAAATATTGTCTAATTTCTACAAACCCACAAACTAAAATTAAAAATACCCATCAAGTAAAAGAACAGAAACGTGCCCACTTACAAGAAAAATTAGTAAAGCTCAGATTACTTCGGTAAAGAATGCTTCAAATTGAGAACCCTTTACGCTATGACTGTTAGTGAGCTTCGGAAGAGATATAGAGATGTGCATACGTACATATATACACACACATATATGTTCGTGTATAAAAGTGGGCGCGGGCATACGAGTACAATGGGGGGAGCTTTTCAAAATTTGAAACAAAGAGAGAGAACGAAATTTTACATTTTTTTAACTTTTGTGTCAGTAAATTAAAATCATGCCAATTTAGTTTTAAACTTTTTTAAAATTTTCGACCGTTTGGCAGACATTTTGTGAATTTCAAAACTTCAAACTCAAATATTTGGTCCCCATTATACGTGAATATATTAGGAATTGAAGATAATCAACTTATAATATTTGATTCAGTGAAAATTAGTTAACCTTATTTCATAGTTAACCTTATTTCATAGTGGAGTTAGGACTATTAAATTAGATTGTTTGTTAACGAATTTTTGTAAAAAGAGAATTTTGTCAACGGAATAGAAATTGGCCCTAAATGAATGTACTTTATAATGATAATGGGATATTTTTTATAAATGTATTATATAATGATGGATTTGATTTGACATAAAATTAGAGTTAACTTGAAACTTATACTTATTAAATTAATATTTGCTTCATTTGTTAAAGAATATTACATAAATGAAACATGGGGTTAGTTAAATTTCCGGAAAATTATGGTATCCCTAATTAATTTTTTGTATCACAACATTGTTACAATTAATATTTACTAGAATATTTTTCACATATTATTAATCAAATTCAAATTCATTATCCCAAACAAAGGTTAAAAATTTAGAGTTAGACTTGGGTGGGGTGCGCCAGGCCCGTGCAGTAGTGCAACGCATGGGCGACGCTCGAAGGCCCAGATAGCAAGCTATCTTAATGGGCCTTCCCCCTGGAAAAAATAAATTTAATATCGTGTGGGCCGATGGCCCACATATCAGATATTAAACTGATAAGAACAGATACTACACTTGATCTTAGCCAAAAGGCCGAGAAAGGTATGCTTTAATCAGTTATTGGGCCTTCGTTTTTATACCTCAATTCTCTGCTGCTTCACTTCATTGTATCGATGTGGGATATTAGTACATTCAAAATATGCAGTCATAATTTGCAGTTCTGCAATCTTTCTCAATTTTCTAATTTGCTTAATCAATCATTCTTATAGAATAAGATGAATTATATGTGATAGGGGTAAAACGAAGCCATTTAAGTGTTATTGATTAACATCTATCGTACACAAATATGACTTCAAACGAGCCGATATCAAACATTACATATTGCCCCTAAACCTTCGAACAAGCCAACTATAAATGCAACTCGAAGTAGTAACACAATTTCCCTTCAAGAAAACACGAGAGGGTCGATTCCCTAGCACCCTCAAAAGAACTCGAGAGTTTCTTTTTCTCCAAATTTTCTTCAATCTTTGATCTTTTTTCGATGTTCATGAGATCTCTATGTGAATCCAAACGAGAGTAAAATGCAACAAATTCATCGTCTGTCATGCTACAATCATAGGTAAACAGTCCACGAAAACCGGTGAGAATCATGGCTTTGATCCCATCTTTAATACCTCCAACTCTCATCATTAGTGATGATATCGATACTAATCCATTGTTCGATTCAAGAACAACGGTTCGAAGCCATTGAGGCATTTGATTTGCATTGGCTTTGGGAAGTGTAATTTTTATGTGGTTTGAGGAAGCCATGAAAGGAGATGTTTAGGGTATGATTATAAGTGGCTAGTATATGTAAGATTGCTTGTTTGAAGACACTAACAAAGAAACCTAGGACTATATATAGTAGTTTGAGGATCTTTTCCATGAAGTGCAATCAAAAGTTGAGATCTCAAGACTTTGTAAATTTAATGACTTAGATTAAAGCAATTCTTTGACTTTACCAAACAAGATTTAGGTATAAAAAAAACACACAAATTTAATATTATGACAAGGTGTTAGTGCACCTAATTAACAAGATTTAAAAAGAACTTTATGCTTCAAAAGTTATATAGATTATGGATTCATGAATTGGATAAGCACTTTGAGCAAAATAATACAAATGGAGGGTAACATAAAAAATAGGAAGGAGTGTGCTCTCCACACCAAAAAGTTGCAAAATATACCAATTAGATTATTTTAGGAGTGTGCATTCCACACATTGCCCACAAGCTTGTTTAATAAATTTGTACAATATAATGCACAAAGTTTATTGCTTTAGATCTTGGTTTCCCTATTTAAAGTCTTTCCACTAATTCTTATATAATTTATATCACACTTTGATTTGGGTCGAGTTTTGTTGGTTTTAATTTTATTTAAATTGTTAATTTTTGGACTCAAACCAAGCACTGAATACATAAATCATAGACTACACTCAACATAAAAATTGCGTATCTACCCAATAATTCAGAATCAAGTATATGATAGTTCTGTTAAATAGTATGGTGTTGTTGTGTTAGATTTGGCTTGTACACTGGCTTGTACACTAAAAGTGTAAGAGAATCGAAAAGAATAAAATCTAATCCCCACTATCTTAAAGTGTTGATAGAGTTCAACTAGGCTCTTCATGATTGGACACTTGGGTTAATAAGAGGACACCACGTGGCTTTAAATTATCCATGTATCTTTGATTATCTCCGGTCGTATGGTGATGCAATTAGACCCTATTGAACTTTGATCTTATAAGGACTATGATGTAAATATCTCACTTATGAATGGACATAAAAGCAATAGTATGACGTGCCAATTGGCTATGTTCTTATGTCATCCCATAATTATTAACATTATATCCTATAATAACAATTTGATTTAGGCTTTCTCAAGTATGATTAATTCTTAAAGAGTTTCTAGACGAACTCCGAATTCTGATATAATTTACAATGGCACTTGGGACATAGATCTTCAGAAAACAATCTATTTGCTATGCATGATAAGGAATAAGTGAGAATAGAATAGTTCTATTCGAAAGTTTGAATTGAATCGTACTCGAACCATGCGTGAAGGAACAATACATTTGATAAAGCCAAATATTGTTTTTATGCAATAATGAGATTTCAACTCATACAGTAGGTGACCTTGGTCATAAACCATTTAACAATTCCAAATATTAAAACTATAATTGGGTGGGGTGCGCCAGGCCCGTGCAGTAGTGCAACGCATGGGCGACGCGCGAAGGCCCAGACAGCAAGCTGCCTTATTGGGCCTTCCCCCTGGAAAAAATAAATTTAATATCGTGTGGGCCGATGGCCCACATATCAGATATTAAACTGATAAGAACAGATACTACACTTGATCTTAGCCAAAAGGCCGAGAAAGGTATGCTTTATTCAGTCATTGGCCCTTTGGTTTTATATCTCAGTTCTCTGCTGCTTCACTTCATTGTATCGATGTGGGATAAGAGGAATAGCCTTTAGAGTAGACTTCTAAAGCTTTATATTATATTGTAACAGAAGTATCAATACAAATAACAGAAGGAATGAAGAAGGAACATCTCAATATCATTTTTAAGTAATTATTGAAATATAACATCTTTCTTTACAGCTATCAGAAATCAGAATCATACGTGGACAAAAAACCAGCCTAAACACTGTCAGGGTAATTGTACCCATGAAAGAAACAGAACATAATCAAAGAACAAGAAAATTTATCTGAATGGATGATAATTGATAAGTCATAGTGTACAGTTCAAGAACGTGGGACACTTCGTCAAAGTTACGCCTCTCTCGCCATCTTTGGGCTCTTTTGTTATTTTTACAGTTACCGCCAAAGTGACGCCTCTCTTGCCATTGTATGTCGTGTGGGTTTCTTCACTATCTGCAGAAGAGGGAAAAAAAACATCATATGTTAACGAGCTCAATACCGTTGAATAATTTATAAACTAATTCTGCAAACAAGCCAACCCAATGATTCGCAATATGAGTTTTCACATAATTATTACGCGTAGGTGAAGTTCAGCAACAAATCCCAAATCACTTTTTACTTGCGATTACAGTCCCGACAATTAAAATGCAACATGTATTAATGAATATGTCAAATCAAATTTGTAATAGATGATGGTGAAAGATCAAAAACAGCAAATCGGACTTGTCTCTATATCAGTTCACGTCACTTTCAAAAAGAGTAAACATGTGTAATATACTTCTTAGAAACAAATCCAAGTCACGTGGAACCAAACATAGATGCATAGACCCAATAATCCTCCGTTGTTCTACAGAATGAGTTTAATAACTCCTTTTCTGCTATAACTAAAAGGTGACTAAGCCTACTATACTATTCATAATCACAATAAAACATGTGTTGGCAACACAAAAGGAAACAATCACCACAATCTGCATATAACAACATCGACACGCATAAACACTAAATTTCATCGGTAAAGTGAACCTAACAAGTGTCAAATACATTGTTTTACCTGTTCACTTTGGACTATCAGTAGTGAAAGAATCAAATGACACATCAGATAATGTGCTAGATTCTGCGGAAAAAATCATAGTTAATCCAGCAGCAGATTTCCCAGTTTGGTTCAGGAAAGTGTCAGAATTCGCGTCTGATTTGGACCCTTTTACCCTCCTAACATACTTAACGCTATAGCGATCTGAGTCCCTATTTCTGGTCCCATTTGGCAAACTTAACTCTCTGTCACTCTTCAGTGCATAAACAGTCTCCGAGTTACTTAAAGCAAGTGCAGATGACTTTTTATCACTCAGAAAAGCGTCAGAATGAATGCAATTTGAATCTGATTTTGTGCCCATTAATCTCCGACAATACTTCAAACTGTAACGGTCTCGCTCCACATCGCAACTCCTAATTGGCGAAATTGCCTTGGCACCAAACTTGAGTAGCTGACCTGTCCTATTCTTTGCGTCATCTGATGAATCAATGACCACTCTATTATTATTATCACAAGGGCCATTTAATTGTAACTTCCGCTTCGTACGCTTGTACATTACAAGCTCTTTCCCAAAACTATCAACATTAATACGAGTATTACTTTGATCACCATTAACATGAAATGTAGTCTCTAATAAATCATGATTATTCAAATGTGACTTAAACTCTAACTCTGCTGTCTCACTAGGCCTAGAATAGGAACCGATTGACTTCTCATCATTTAGTAACCATATTTTTCGCTTTTTATCCCGCTTATAAGGCAAAAGTCGTTGCGTTAATCCATCCACATCAAAAGCCGAACCATCTTCCAAAGGCTGATTCATTCTTTTGTTCTCCATAGCATGACCTTCACCATGTTTTTTCCTTAATTGAGATCTCTTATAAAATAAACCATTCAAATCCAGCGCACTCGAATTCAAGCTCTTGCTCCTCGAAATCCTAGGTGAACTATTCATAGCTCTATGCAATTGTATCGCCAATTCTGCATCATCCACAACTTCAACTGCACCGCTACAGCTCGAATCTTCACCATTCTTCTCCAACAAATCCAATGCATTCTTCGCCACTACGGCCTTACTCAAGGCCTGCTTCTCCTTTGCCTTCGCCACCATCTTCCCATCCTTCACATTCCCTAACAAATCTTTACCCTCGCCCTTATCCTTCACCCCACCCTTATTCTCACCCTTTCCACAAACCCTAAGCCAATTCTTGAGCAACTCAGGTACCCAACAATCCACACAAACGCTAAACTCCCCCAACCCCACCCCTAAATAACACCAAGGCCAACAATTCCCATACATCTTAACACAACCTTTATGAATTTTACGCTCACACGCATTACATTGAACAAGATCACCTGAATTACCAGTTTCCTTAAAGCAATAAGAGCACGTTTTGCCGAAATGGACATCCTTGCGGCATTTCCTGCAAAGAAGGACGACGCGCCAAACGCTGTCCATTAGCTGGAGACGATCCTTAGGGTTTGTGTGGTTAATTCGGCGGCCGCAGCCATGGCAATCGGAAAAATTGGGCTGGTCGCGTGTCCGCTTTTCCTGCGGCGGCATGGCGGTGGTCATGGAGGAAGATGAGGCGGAATTGGGCGGAGCGGTGGACGGAGATAGATTGATTTTGGACTTAGGGTTTGGATCGATTATCAGAAGCTTCTTTGAAGTAGAAAAAGAAGTGGCCATGTTCTGAGAACTTTTCTCCGGGTTTTGAATTCATTACTATTTTATTTAACTCTTATATACATATTTTTTTACTGTTAAATTTGTATAAAGTTGAAAAATAGTGGGTATTAGTACGAAAGTGATTTTTAGAAAATTTTGGGATCAAATTTTTTATATAATTAATGGCGTAATGAAAATATAATTGGCGCCAATTTTCAATGTTATATTCAAGGTTTATGCAATTTTGCACTAATTCGTGAGACGATTGATTAAAAGATAGTCATAAATTTTACTCAAGAGTCACTAAAATTTCTAAATATATTGTAAAAATGTGAGCTATGTCAAATGATATTTTACCTCTATATCCATCATTAAAGAAGAAACTAAATTGTATACCACATAAGAACTAATAACTTTGCCCTAAACCCTTGAAGAAACTAACAATATGGCCATTACAAACTAATAACTTTGCCCCAAAATTGCAAATATTGTGTTCATATAAAGAACTAGCACCAAATATCAAATCCAGGTCAAACAAAGAAGAAATGCAATCATCTTAACTTGAACAAACATTCAATTCGGTTTCACAATCTTATATTTATTGATCCAATAAATCCCGAAATCTCAAAATTCCATGAGCTAATAAATTGCCCAAAACACCATTAGTTTGTGCAAGAACAAAATAAAAACCGAATTGCTTGTTTTTCGAAGACAAAGAAGCCATAATTTGGCTCTAGTATACCGATATAATCATGTTCTTTTATTTAAGCTGAGAAAATAGCTTGGTGGCAACCTGCATCAGAAACAATTTCATAGTAAATCAGTATACAGGTAACTGAAAATCCCTATTATGAATGGGGGTCTTATAAATACGCTTAAACTGGTAATTTCTGCTTACACATTTGTCAACACAGCGCCAATAGTCAAAGTATTGCCCAGTACAGTGCTTGTGCCCAGAATCATCACCTTCGATTCTTTTGGCACACCCCTGTCACAGAGAGCATATCAACATTTTTTATATGGGGAAGCTGCTTTGCTGATTTTTGGACACAATTAAGAATTATGTTCGACTCATGCTATAATGTGTATATAAGGGTATTGTATGTGAACCACACAAGCCATACGTGTATAACACAGTTTTGATATATAACATGCCACTGTGAAAGCCACAAGTTTGTGAAACTAGTTTTTCAGCAAACCACCAAGAAAATTGACTCTATTCGAAGTCTGAAATTTTCCAACTTTGGTTTAATTTAATGAGCTCTTTCTAGCTATAACAATAGTTTACACGTCGAAGGACTCCATGTATTTGACCTGTAGGAGTCACTTTCAGCTAAGGATCCAATTTATTTTCACTGAAGAAGTTATATACAAGGAGTTGTAGGTCAAATTTGCTGGGGCAATAATACGTCAAAGTCAATTATCGAAGCTATGAAATTTGGTGATATTGTATTTCAGTGATGCTATGTTTTAGGTGAAAACAGGCACAAGATACGGAACCAGAAATATATTTAAGCCAGTTAAACATTGGATAACAATCAATTCCACTCAAAATTACCTGATATTCTTTAAGCGGACGAGTACATGGTGCCTTGCAACGGTCTTCAAATTCCCTCTTTGGATCTACAGGCTCAACGTCGGCCCTAAATGACAAAACAAGTTAGAGCATGAGATGGGGAGGACATTCTCATTTTAAGCCAAAACAGACATGTATCACCACTCTGCATTATTAGTTATAAAAATTCATCCATTTCCCAAAGTGTTTTATAGGATATAACGAACAAAATTACACTTTCAAAAACGGTATGGTATTTTGAGACAATATCGAATTATTCATTCTAGAAATAACTAAAGCTTCTTAAAGCAATCTAAGTCCTTGTTTTCTCAACTATATACTGTGTGCACTGAAAAATTAACTGTCTAAATAAAAAATTTCAAAACAACCACAAATGTGAGCGACTTTGGACATGCAAATGGGAATTGCATCTAAAATGGGTAAATACAAAAAACATAAGAGCTAACATTAACAATTAACTTACGACATAAGGGAAAATAACACTCAGACCTAATTGTCAGGACTTAAGTCTATAAGAAACGTAATGCATACAGGACGCTTAATAAGTTGGGCACACGAGTTTTGGAATGATACCGTTTATTCAAAATTAGGTTTAAGAAATGGTAATTAAGCAATTAGGGGCAAGTTAGTTCTGGGTTTGTTTAGCTAGTGTAAGACAAATGGGCGTGCATTTGCAGAATTATACAAGTAGCAGAGCTGTGGAAGGAAAAATTGGATTCTGGTAGATGCTTGTTTGCAGTACGTTCAATTCTCTCTTCTCTATCTCTCTCTCTCTCTCTCTCATACTGCAATTGAGCTATCCAAATCCAATCTCACTTTAATCACCATTTCATTTGCAGACTGAAGCTGGAATTCGATAACTGGAAATTATAATTTACCGACATTTCTTATTGTAATCGATAAACGGAGCTGTGATTGAATTATTATTATTATTACGGATCTATGCAAATTATACTCTGGTTATAACACTGGAGAAAACGTAATCAATTGAAAATAAAGAATAATCATACTCACATAGCTGAAATTCAAACAATCGATCGAAGCAACCTGCAAAGGAGGAGAATTCCAGCAGATCAAATTACGCAAAAAGAGTATGCAACACAAAAATAAGTAAAATGATAACCTAGATTTGGATATAGACTGAATAAATTAATGAAATCGGAGAGACTTACCGGAGATGAAAAGTGGCGGAGTTGATATATCAATTTAGACTGTTGGGAATGGGGATCTGTCTGGGTTAATTAACGTGCGCCAGGGGCGTAAAGCACGCCTTTCCATAGTGGACCAAGAGTTCATACTTGGGCCTCAACTGAAAGGCAGACCGGTCTGGTTCAAGTTCAAGATCCGTGGGCCTCATTCAAAAGGAACCAATGTCTAAAGACCGGGTCTGGATCAAGATCCGTGGGCCTCAATAATAAGAACCAATGTCTACGGACCGGGTATGGATCCTTAATGCAACATCTTAAGGGTCATAAAGCTTAAATAAATTCTAATTAAATTGTCCTTTAATTTATTAAGATATAATAGTTTAGATTCAAAAAGGTAAAGGGGAAAAGGATCAATAAATAATATCTCATTTTCAATAATTAAGCTTAATAAAATATTCATATTTTTAAAGTTCTATATTGGATGATAAAATACAATTAAATATCGAATAAACGTATAAAATCAACTTATATTTTTTTCTAAAATTATTGTAATATCGTTACCTATTAAGAACATTTTGTAATCCCAAAATGATCTAAATAGATATTTTTGCTATTTAAGCATAAGTGCCTATTTAGGTTATTTATGGGGTGTAATTATATAATTATAACATATATAAAAAATCCATATTTGGTCTAAATGTTAAAAAAAATATTCAACTTTTGGTAACAAATTATTTTGTATAACCACATTAAATACCCAATAGTCTCCATAAATATAACCAAATTCCAATCAAATTGTTGCAAAACCCCATTTAAATTAACAATATTTATCACAACCAATTGAATAACACATTAAACACAAAAGAGAAATTGTTAAAAAAAAATAAGAATTACAATTCTACTAAATTAAAGAAATAACAAAAATGTTGATTAGAATGAAACCCCTAATACTATAAGCAACAAAAAATAAAACACAAGTTCACTTTGATCACTTTTTTAGGCCTCTTCTGGTTTCTTCTCGGTAGCAACCTCCGTTGCTGGCGGTGATGCAGCGGCGGGTGTTTTCTCCGGTTCTGATTTTTCCGGTGCAACCGGTTGTACCTCGGATGCCACTTCACCCTGCCGTGTATTAACAAAATATTTATTATTATTATCGAAAAATAATAAATATTTTTGGAAATATAATATTTTAGTAAGATTGAGGTATCACGATTTAATTTTTTTTTAAAGTACATATTTTTCATAGTTTGGGCACATTATCGCAATAGTATAGTGCATTGAATTGATTTTTTTTTTCAATTATTAATTGGCAATTGCATTTAAAAAAGAGAAAGAAAATCAATTGCACTTTAAGAAGATTAATTAAAAGCAATAAATACAAATTTAAAATGTATATACGTAACTATTATAATTTCGATTACAAGGTGATATACATAATCGATAAAGAAAAATGATATATAGTATTATATACCACTTAATTCTTTATCATTTTATCATGAATAATCAGTATTATAATATTTATAGTTTGTTATGATAAGCATTTGATCATGCAGATTCATTCAAAATTCCTATCTAACAAAAATAATTTTACCAAAAATTTATGATCACTAATACCAATAAATTGAATAATAATATAATCATAATAAAACAAACCTTATCATCCTCCACCACCTTCTCGTCTTTCTTATCATCGCCGCTTTCCTCCTTAGCCTCCGCGGCCACGGTGGCCGGAGTTTCCTCTTTCGGTGGTTCCGGTGGTGGTGCGGCGGTGGCTTCACCCCTCATGGCCTTTGGTACACTAGCACAGGCACCCATTTTTGTTTAGCAAAAAACAATTAATTTCTCTCTTTTTATTGAATTATTATCTATTAATTTATTTTATGAGAGAAAATTAATTGCCAAGAAAACAAAGAAGATTTTGAGGGTGCTTGTGATGAGGAACTGTATTATATTGTCCTAAAAGTTTATTATATACTATTTGTCTTACAATTTTTGAGGTCATATTTGGTCAATGGCAATAAATGATTTTCTTTCTAAAAAAGGGTTTCCATTTTCCTATTTCATCAAAACAAAATAAGAAAGAAAAGAATTAATAAATTAAATTCAACTCTAATTCATAAAATGTGTGATTAAATGTTTGAATTCGAATTAAAAGTTCATTTTTTTATAACAAGTTATTGATCATTGGCATTTGTTTATATTTTTAAGTTAGAATTTTGAAAATGTCTCGGGAATGTCGTACCATTGAAATTCGTGTGAAAATGGTAGATGTTTGTTTATATTTTTAGAATTAGGTTTAAAATTGTAATGTGTCAAATCAATGATGATTGGTGGATGTTTAATGATTGAATTAGTTGTTTTTGTAATGATTATTTAAATAAATATATATGAGTGTGTAAAATAATATATATATTAATTGTAATTGATGGGTGTGTAAAATGATTGATATGTTGATTGATTGGTAGTTAGCATTGGAGATTGAAAAAGTAGAGTTGAAAAAAGGAAATTGGGATGAAAATTTGGTGTGTTAAATAAATTTAAGATTTTTTGATTTGAAATCTTGAAATTGAATTTCAAAAACATAAACAAACATAGAGTTACAAAAAAAATTTACGATTTTGAATCGTGATGTAATTACTATTTCGTTTTGAGAATAATTTTCTATAATTATTTTAAAATTTTACCGACAATTATATTATAAGAGTGTGATTGCGATTAATTAAACCAAACTTGGCCCAATTTAAATGAATTGGGCTGAACTTGAAACTGAACCATGTTAAAACCAAAATAAAATCTTAAAAACTCAAACTAATTAAAAATTAATTAAGTTGAGTTAAAATCATAAATTTGAAATTATAGTGTCACAAATTTTATGATCCAAACTTATATTATTAAATAAAGAAAAACAAAGAATTCTCCACTCAAACAAGATAATGTATAATGACTTGGATATCCATTTATTTTGTGTAAATACTTTTCAAATATCTACATTTTTAAATAAAATAAAAAATAAAATGAGAATTTGAAAAAGAAAAAAAAATCATATCAACTAGTAGGCATGGTTATTTAATGACTTTTGAAGAAAGAAAGAAAGATAAGAAGATAAAGGATTGAGGAACAATGGAGAAGAAAATGGTGATGGTGTACACAATCTTTCTCCTCATAATTTCAGCTAATATCAACTGCGTTCAATCCGACGCATTCGACTGTTACGATGCTTGTTCGACTGGCTGCGTTAATTCCAACAGTAAGAAACTCTGCGCATTCAGTATTTCCATGCCTGTTTTCATATCTGAACAATATTTTTTTTTTTGTAATTGTGTAGCAAGGCTTTACACTAGATGCGACCGCAAGTGCCAGATAAGATGCGGTCCAGGTATATTTTCTCACTTTGCACCGTAATTTTCTGATTTATGATTGAGGTTAGGTTAAGGATAAAATCTGGATTGGAAATGGAAACCTAATAGTTGAGTTTTGAGTGACATAAAGCTTCGATTAAATTATTTCTCGATGTGAAAGGAAAGTTGTTTTCGATTTTCGCTTCCTGTATGGTGTATATATGGTGGAAATATAATAGGAATACAGGTTGGATGAAGGTTTTTAGAAAGTAATTTGACAAGCATAATAATAGTTAATCATCGAGGCTACTCTGAAGCTAAGATTGGTAATTGTGTTTTCGATTTAGAATTCACCTTCCATTCTTTTTCCGTCTCTTAAGCTTAATTCTGCTTACCTGTTTGCTCCCTTGATTTTAGTGAAGAAAGTACTTGTCCAATTGTTTCATCATTTTGCTTTTGCATTTCAAAATTCTTGATCCAAACATAGACATAATAATAATTGGATCCATTGATTTTGGTTGGAAAAAACAGGGGAGTGAATCAATGGAAACAGATATCAGCTAGAGGTATAACTATTTCAAAGGTGATGAAATGATACAAAAGGGA
Source organism: Verbascum thapsus (assembly GCA_963669365.1). NCBI lineage: Eukaryota > Viridiplantae > Streptophyta > Magnoliopsida > Lamiales > Scrophulariaceae > Verbascum > Verbascum thapsus. The sequence continues at coordinate 5,664,025 of OY770106.1, forward strand.
GAAATGATTGATCAAATGGAATATATACATTGCATTGAATACGGGTTCAGAATCCGAGTTTTATGTACTCATTTGCTTCTACTTCTTTATTTCAAGTATTATTTATGATCAAGTACTACTACTCTGTCTCCATACAATTGTGAGCGTCCAGAAATCGAGCATAATCACATTTATCTCCTCCAATTTTAGTTTGATATACGAGCAACGCCTTCTGTCATATAATTTATCACGGGATGGTTTCGTTTAATATCCCAAGTTTCTTCATGAATTTGTATTTTCTCTCCTCTTAAGTCATCGACATTGGTGAAGAACATATAACAATTTCTTGTCCATTATATATATGTAACGAATATCAAGACGTCTTCTTAGAAACTATTGTTTTGCCTGGTTCTGGCAAGCTTCAGCAGAGCAGATGAAGTTTTATATTTTTATCTGTTTATTTATCATTTTGTACCTGCAATTCCACCTTTTGGATAACATAAATAACCTTTGTTGGATTCTTATCAAATTTAAGCTCAGATTAATGTATAACTATCTTTTTGCACTAATGATAGTGCCCTCTATATCATGTACCAATACTTGGATCCCATTGTGATTTGTTTTATTAAAGTGAAACTGATAATCTTCTTTTAAATTCGCAGCACTTGAAGTTAACGGGCATTGAAGGCGAAGTTCAACTTGTTATCGACTATCTTGGTGTTCCCACAAATCGGTAAGGCTGCATGCTTATGTATCTTTCTCGAGCTGATTAATAAAGGACAACGACGATGTCCCTATTTCACATTAAATAAAACGACTACATTTGAATGTGTTTGTAAATTTTTTTTCTTCTGATATGATGTTAATGAACCACTAGTTGGTTCGTTTCGTTCTTACACTTGTTATGTAATATCGAGATCTCACATCCCTTACTGTTGTTCAACGTTCTAGTGGTTTATGTAATATCGGTAATCGACGTTTCTAGACGTTTTCATGATGTTGTATAGTAAAGAAATGTGTAAAGGAGTCAATAAAAAGAAAAAATAATGTACAAGGACTCATAAAGAAGGGACTAGGAAATTGAAATTATGCAAGTCAAATTAGACACTACATTATTATGCCAATGTCAAATTTTGTGTCGGAAAACTTGCAATTTTAGTCTGATAAGATATCATGATTCTAGGTTTAATCTCACACTTAACGAGATTTTAGAAAATATTTCAATGTTTTACACTAATTGTAATATTAATCTGTTTTAAAAATAATATTAATCTCTTATTTTATTTTTGTGATCACAAATTTCAAATTTGTGATCAAGTCTACAAAATAAGCTTGTCAAACTCGAGCTGGACTCAACTCTTTTACATCGAGCAACTCATATGGTAGAGGCGTAATAATGAAAAAAAGAATAGAGGACAATAAAAAAGAGAAATGTGAATACATGTGAACAAATTTCTATTTATAATTTATCTCTTATTGTGTAATTAATCTCTATATGTATATAAGTGGGCAATTAGACAATAAAATTACAAAGAACCATAATATAATATGCAACTGCAAAATGGAAAACAATATATATATATATATATAAAGTTTCAATAGCTGTTGAGTTGATATATCTTTCTGCTTTATAATGTTTTCTTTATAAGTTGTCACTTATTGTGTAATTAATCTCAATAAATAAATAAATAAGAGTGCAATCAGATGATAAAATGAAAAAAAAGGAGAACTATAACAGCATATACAATTGCAAAAAAAAAAAATTCATAATTCCAGTTGTTGTTGAGTGATACATTTCTATGCTTTATAATAATAATAATAATAATAATAATAATAATAATAATAATAATTAATAATAATAATAATAAAAAATTGATAGTTTTTGTAATCTAAATGCTCATAGGGTGTTCACGAACCGAGCCGGCTCGCGAGCTCGGCGAGCCGGCTCGAAAATAGCTCGACACGAGCTCGAAAAAATTCGAGCTCAAGCTCGAGCCTATCGAGCCGAGCTTTCTATCGAGCCGAGCTCGAGCCTAAACATGCCTGTTCGCGAGCTCGCGAGCCTGAATAAAAAAATAATTTTTAATTAAAAAATATAAAAAATAAATATTTATTCATATATTTTTATATAATATAATATATTATAATAATATATGTATAAATAATAATATTTTTGATATTAATTATAACTATATTTAATAATATATGAATAAATATAAAATTAATAATAATTTTTAAAATATATATATATATTTTTTAAAAAATATATATATTATTTTATTAAAATTTTTTTTTTTTTTAAATTTGTTTTTTTTTTTTGAGCTCGAGCTCGAGCTCGGCTCAGCTCGAGTTTAGCTCGAGCTCGAGCTCGAGCTCACTCTCTGAAGCTCGTCGAGCTCGAGCTCGAAAATTGTGGCTCGAGCTCGAGCTCGATTTTTTGGCCAAGCTCGGCTCGAGCTCGACTCGTGAACACCCCTATGCTCATAGGTGTGATTTAATAAATACATTTTTTAGGAGAGAAAGAGAACGATTTCGGGCCTCTTTACGTTTATGTATATATATACAGTCTACTTTGTAATAATTTATTATAAGATATACAAAATTCATCAGATTACGTATTATAAATTCTAACTAATCTAAAAATTATAATTAGATTAAGACATAAGTCTAAGTAATTAAGGAAGTCCACAAGATAGCAAAGGATAAATACACAAAACATATCAAGTCTAACTGCATCACCAAAATTTGTCCATACAAAACCCTAGTTTGGCCAATTCTTGTCCAAATGGTAATTTATAGATAGTGATTGTTTGACCAGTCTTCTCGTTCCACCTAATTAATTAATTACATAATAAGTATAATTTATTTATTAATTTAGATTAAAAAAATGCAATTTAAAGATAATATCTAACTCATTCCATAATAAGCATGAAATATATCTTTTTTAATAATGGACGAAAAAGATTATATAACTGATGAAATATTTCTTAATAACCCAATAAAATGACGCTGCAGACCGGCCGGTTCATGCCGGTTTGAGGTGGATTAGTAGCCAACCCAGTACAACATGCAACTCGACCGGACACATGGTTGGTTCCCGGATAAACCGGTCGAACCGATCGGTCCGAGTTTAACAACATTGTTCAAAAGTAGTTGACATATGTTTAATACATATATGCAAGATAATGTTACAGATACGACTTGTATGAAATATAGAATAAATAATTTATATGTATGTTTTCCCTTTTAGCTCCAAATAGGAAATATATTATTACCTAAGTGGAACATAAATTCAATAAAAGTGGTATGTATCGTCAATAAAATTTATCTTGCAACTATTTTATGTAAAAATCGACGTTGAACTAGAATTTTTACAAGGGATGTACGAATTCAAAATTAAAATTTCACAATAAATAATCAAGAGTTAAAATATTAAAATAAATTATTTTATTAATAAAATTAAAATTCTTTTAACTGCACGTCATGGCCTACGTTAAATTCCACTTGAAATAATTAGAGAATTAATGCATTTATACAGTGATCATAATGATCAAAGCTTTGACTTTACTCCAAATATTTTTCCTGATTTGGAGGAAAAATATAAGACTTTGTACTTGTAACGATTGCATTAAATCAGATTACTTCAATTACATTACATCATGTAAAATTCTCTGAATTATATGTATCTCTCTTTACTATAATATTAATTAATATAATCTCGACTATTGAATACTTTTTCTTATAGACTCTTAGTCCACTATCTTTCCAAAGTTTCACGACCATCTTGATTGTCTTATATAAAATGAGTTATGATTATCTCATATGATCTATTTAGGAATAAAATTAGTGAGAATGATCTATAATATGATAAATAATTATAAAATATAAAAAAGAAAAAGAAATATATTAATGAAGATGATTATGGATTGAAAGTAATTGTATGAGATGATGAATGTAATTATTGATAATTAGTTATATAGAAAATTAAAAAAAATTGATACAATAATGTCAGCATTGCATCTATCCAATGTTTTAATAAAATATATCTAAATAACTAAAAGTAGCTGTTACGAGTTTCCTTCGTAATCCAAAAAAATATAGAATAAATCTACTTAATTAGATTTTTAAAATTGCCCCAAAAAATAACATATATTTATATATATATATATATATATATATATTATATATAAAACTCAAAAGCATGCAAAGTATAGAGATATTTGGAGTGTCCCACGTGTCCGCCGATCACCACCGTTAGACGACCATCCGGCAAACAGTTGCTTTCTTCTCTTCTCTTGACGTCGGAAAATACCACAATCCTAGTTTTCTTCATTCTAATTAATAACACCCCACCCCCACCCCACCCACCCCACCCCATGCAAATTCAACTCACTATATATATACACACACATATATATATCACGTCTCATTAACCTCATTTTCGTAGAAAAAAAATCTTGGGCTTTTAATTTGATAGAGTAAATATAATAAAAAAAAATGGCAAAATTTTGCGATATTATAAATGGGTTGAAGCCGACGATGATGATGATAACAGTGCAGATAGCTTTAGCCGGAGTTAATGTGTTCTACAAACTGGCCGGAAATTATGGGCTCAGTTTGAGGGTTTTGATTGCTTATCGTTTCTTGTTTGCTGCTGCTACTGTTGTTCCTCTTGCCCTTATTATTGAAAGGTTTTAATTATTCTTTTCATTTCATTTTCTTATTTTTAACCTAAGTTTTTATAAATTTTTATTATTTAATCACACAAATAAATAATGATCAACATATATGTCTACGTGAAATTATAACTTTTAATCATATTTTCTAATACTAAGATTATAGAAGTTGAGGGCAATAAGGTAGGGATCATCAAAACACTGAACCATCCAGCATATATATATATATATATATATATGATCTTTGGGTTTGAGATTACAAGATTATATTGATTTTTGCTTGTATATATGCAAAAATGTTATATACATATATATATAGAATTGGCTTTTTGATTACAAGATTATGTTAATCTTTGCAGGAAAAACAGGCCAAAATTGACTTGGAAGATTACCATCCTAGCATTTGTTGTTGCATTATTTGGGTAATGTATATAAGTATTAAAGTTATTATTATTAATTAATAATTTAATTTCTCATTATTGTAATTTTATTTGATTTTTCTATAGTATTAATCCCAATCTACATTCAGTTACTATTCTCTTAATATTGTTCTTTTCACGGGATATAATTTTCTTTTTCAAATATTTAATTATTTCATCTTTGACGCATGTCAAACTATTTACACGTGTAAAAATCAGTTTTAGATATTTTTAAAATAATTTATTCAATAATATTGAATATCATGTGGTAAATTAAATATTAAGATTTCAATATTTTAAAAATAATTTATTCAATCAATATTGAATAATTAAGAATTTAATAATTCATTATAGACTATTGAATTAATTAGTGAGTATTGCAGGGGATCAATGGCTCAAAACTTATACGCAGAGAGCTTAGTGTTAACTTCAGCCACATTTGTTGCTGCTTTGAGCAATCTCATTCCTGCCATCACCTTCATACTTGCAATATTGTTTAGGTAAACATTTAAAATTAAATTATTATTAAAAGCTAATATTTTCATATATAAATGTTTATAAACTCATGATTTAGAGGTCATAAATTCGATCCCACAAGAGAAATGTGTCGATTATCTGTCCAATTATATTGTTAGCAATTATTTCTAATTTATAATAGAAAATCACGCTGATAGTTATTTTCGTATATTCATATTTAAAATTAAATATATATATATTTGCACATATAATGTTTTTATTAAACACTATTTCTAATTCATAATATAAAATTATTGATGATTATTTCATATTTCATATTTAATTTTATGATGTAATTATTTTATTAAAAAAAAAAAATATTTTTATTTTGAATAATAATTAGGATGGAAGGACTTGGGCTAAACACAAGTGCAGGTAAAGCAAAGGTGCTGGGAACAATCTTGTGCATAGGAGGTGCAATGCTTTTGACTTTTTACAAGGGTTTTGAAGTCAAGATTTGGTCAACGCACTTTGACCTCATGCACAAGAATATACAACAACCAAGTGGACACGTGGCAAAAGCCCACAACAAGCCCATCAATAGCATTTTGGGCCCTCTCATGGCACTTATTTGTTGCTTCGCTGCGTCATTTTCATTGATTGTGCAGGTATTTTTTAAATATAAATAATTTTATTTATTTATAAACAAAAAAGATTTTTACTAAAAAAAAAAAATTAGTCCACAATTATTAAAAAACACATTAAATACCAACAAAAATGTAAAAATACGAAGTTTTTCCTAATTAAGTTATTTAAATTCGTGACACGCTTTTGGAAAAATCAAGTTCCTTAGGAGTCTTCAAGATTCGAGCTCGAATTGAGCGGTATCAAAAATCTTGACTCGAATTTTATATATTAATTTATATTTATTCATATATTTATATATATATATTATAATATGAATAGATCAATATATGAATAAATTTTTAATTATATATATTAATTAAATTGTTTTATTCCGGCTCACGAGCTGGTGAACAAGAATTTTTGAGTTCGAGCTCGGTTCGCTTGAAAAACTTGACTCCTTAGACTCAGTTTGAGCTCGAATTTTCTGGAGCTACAGAGCTATATCCGAACCGGCTCGACTCGTGGCCACCCCTAATTAGGCTACTCACAACACTTGGACATAATATCTCTTTCGCGCTTTATATTTCTTATTATTATACATTAATAATTAATTTAATTTTTTAAAAATATTTTTGTGATGAAAACAGACTAAGATGAGTGAGATATATCCATGCCATTACTCTAGCACAGCTCTAATCTCAGTTATGGGATCTCTTCAAGCTGTTGTTTTCGCTCTATCGACCGAAAAGGATTGGAGCCAATGGAAGTTAGGATGGAACTTCAGACTACTAACCGTAGCTTATATGGTAACCGCGGTTAAATATATATATATATATATATATATATATATATATTATATTACGAAAAAAAAAAACGTATTTTTCAATTATAATTACATTTTTTCGCAATATTCTTTCTTCGATTAATATAAATCTAACTCCGTTATATTACAATATAGGGAGTTTTTGCATCAGGGGTAATGTGGGCATTCATAATGTCGTGTGTACGTATGAGGGGGCCGTTATTCGTGTCGATTTTTAATCCGTTGTTGCTTGTACTCGTCGCGATTGCAGGCTCTTTGCTTCTTAATGAGAAGCTCCACTTAGGAAGGTATATACATATAATTACATTTTAGTGCATACTTGAGTATTCTTTATACTTTATTTTGTTTTTATAAATTGCATTTTGTCCATTCAATTAACCTCCTGAAAAAAAATTGTGAAAATTACAATTATACCCCTACGAAACTTCGAATGGTAATTTGAGGCATTAAACGATATCAGAATGCATTGAAACCAAAGCCATAAGCTTTGTGAGTATGTGTTAGACAAGAATACCTCAAAATCCCAATGTACGATTTTTGGTGAAAATTACAACTATACCCCTACGAAATTAAAATGGAGAACATATAGGTTTAGCCGGGACGTTCAAAACGTGGACCAATCATTATTTTTCTCAATCATTTTTTTATTTTTATCTATGTTTGTATAGTTTAAGGGGCAAAATGCAATTTTAAATAACAAAAATAAAGTATACGACGAACATTTATTAAAAAAAGTACTAACATTGCAACTTTATCAGATTATTAAGACAGTTTTCAAAATTTCGTAAATACGTAAAATTAAAACTAGAATCGTGATATCTCGTGAGACTAAATTTACAATTTCTCCCATTATTATATTAATCATATAAAATGTTTTTTGTGTCCATATATATGGACTAATATTTTTGTGTTTTGCAGTGTAATAGGAGCTGCAATAATAATTTGTGGATTGTACTCAGTCTTGTGGGGGAAGAGCAAGGAAATAAAGAAAACGACTCGACTCGTGCCATCACAAAACGTTAACGAACCCAACGAACTTGAAGAAACGAACGCAGAAAGCGTCAAAAATTACAATCATGTCAACAATGTTATAACCGTTACTCCAAATTTCGTACCAGAAACTGAAATAATCGAAGACGAAAACGAAGAATATTTAGAGGATAAAATTTCTGACGCTCAAACTAAGGTCTAAATGTGAAACCTCGTCGCTAAATCATCTAGAAAATATAAAATATATGAACCCTTCATGAAGTAGTATTAATTAATTATATGATATATATATATAGTGATAATTTTCATATGAATTAATTAATAACCTATAAAATACAAAATATATGAACCCTTCATGAAGTAGTACTAATTATATTATATGATATGTATAGTGAAAGTTTTCGTGTTATAATCCCAATCGCGCTTGATCGTGACTGGGGATTTTTGGTACTTAGCAACGGAAATTTAGTTTAGTTATGTTTGTAATGAACGATCGTGTTATTTTCATTGTAAAATATATATTCTCTATTTTCTTTCAATGTTTCAATAAAACGTATGCATTATTTCCTTTTATATTATGATTTGCATTCATCATTTGATTTTTCAACATATATTTCAGTAGGGGTGAAAATGAGTTGATTCGAGTCGAGCTGAACGCATAGATGTTCAAGCTTGTTTGAATTACAATCGAGTTCTGAAAATTGTGTTTGGGCTTGGTTTGATTGTCATCGAGCCGAGCTCAAACGAGCTTTAATCGAGCCGATCACGAGTCGGGCTCGAGTAGTTTGAATATTTTGTATATGTTTTTGTTATATTTTGCTAATCGAGTCGAGCTTCAACAGTTATCGAACAGAAAAAGCTATTCAAGCTTGGTTTGGTAAATTATTGAACCGAGCTCGAACCGAGCTTTTAGCGATCGAGCTCGAGTCTAGTATCGAGTAGCTTGATTCAATTTTCGGCCAGTGAAATTAATCACAAGTCAAGTCAATTATATAGTAATGAGTTAATTATAAAAGTTGATAAACTTTATTGAAAAAAAAAATACATTTTTGGTTATGTAATTATAGGCCAATTTTACTTTTCAACTATAACTTTGATAACTACATATTTTAGTCTTCAAATCGGAACTCCCCAATTCAACTTAGTCCGTTTTTCATAGTTTTAGTCTTTTTCCACACACATAGTCTTATTTTGCCAAATTATTTTCTCACATTTGGTCTTGTTACGGTCAAATTAGAAAGGTTAAAAAGTTTCAACAAAATTTACTGTTGTTATATGTGTTTTGAACAATCGTTAATAAAGAAAAAATATATATTTATTCAACGAATTTAAAAGTGATTTTAGATTTATAACAACCCTGAATCCATAAATTCATTCTTCAATAAATTACGATTTAATTCCTCTAGATATCAAGTATAAACTCAATCTAGGAAATAATTGAATCATGAGACAATTAAATAAAAAAAGTAAATATATATAAATTGTGAATTGTACAAATAATTGAGTCAACTTATTTAAAACATTGCAAAGGGCATAAAATGTATTAAATTATTTCCAAAAATTAACAAAAGAAAACCCAATGTAAAATTCACAATTAAAAAATAAATCTAAGTTTTTTACTATAAAATAAACTAATAATTAAAGCTCAATAAATGCCCTCATATAATTTCAGATCATAGATAAGGATTTGATATTCAATAAGTCAAGATTGTAGCTTGGTTTTTGGTCACATTAGTGGCCATATAAAAATAAACATCATTATTTTTTCTTATATTTTTTTTTCACCAAAACAATATTAAAAAAAGAATTAAACATCATTATTCTGCCCAGTGACCTAACCAATACAATAATAATAAAATATTCAAAGACTTTTTCCATTGAAATTGAATTTTTTTAAAACTATATATTTAGTGTTTCAATTTATTCAACATCCTTCTCTTTTCTTCTTGTTCTTCTTCCATCTCTTGAACTTGTTTTAATCCTTTGTTAGAATCTGCTATAAACCCTTTTTCTTTCTATATCATCTCTGTGAGTATCTGAAAAAAGAAGGTAATATACACACACACACATATATGTATGAAAATATATACACAGAGGGTGATATATATATATATATATATTTGTCTATAGTCAGACCCACTTTTTCATTTTCGTTGATCTGTTGTTTCTTGATAAATTCTTCAAATTTATATATGTATATATACATATATTTACTGTAAGGTATAGATCTCTGATCTAATTTCCTTCATAAATAAAGGTGTATGCTTTTGTTTTCAAGTCAATGCTTCATTTACATTTTGCCCACCTTTTTGTTTACTTATTTTGGCCTAGTTAAAGTTAAAACCTTGTAGATTCAGTTCATTTTGGGTCTAATTTTTCTGGGTTTTTTTTCATTTCATCTCAGTCCTTAATTAAGTCATTTTTTATTTTCTGTTGGAGAGAAGGGGGGTTAGGGTTCATGTGCAAGACATGATTTTGATGATTATGAAGTAATAATTTCTCCAAATCTTTGTATTTTCAGATATGTGAGATTTAATTTTGTGAAATTTATGTTGCAGATCTCTGAAGAAGATATAAAGCTGTATTCTTTCCTACATCCATCTTAGAAGGTATTTTACATCTCTCTTTTGGGTACCTTTTGCCTTTTTATTATTGTTTTCTAATGTGATTTTGTTATACTTTAGACTGTAATTTGCTTTTATTAGGTCCAAATACTTTATATAAGCCATAAGGGCATAATTTTTTTTGTTGGATGACGAGGAAAACCCGCAGCCGCTACTGTGAGGTGCGCACTGGGTAAACCTCGCTCTTGTGTAATAGCTTGCACACCACACAAAAGAGGTAAACCAGCCTAGGTTGCCCATAGCTGACAAGCTCAGTAGAGAAGGCAATTAGGCATTTCCTCATCAGGATTCGAACCCGTGACCTAGGCCACAAGTTCAAATGCCCTTACCAGCCATAAGGGCATTAATTAATCAGATAGAATAGAGGGCCAATATTGTAATAGATAAAAAAACTTGATTGCATTGTACAATTCATGGAAATACTTTGGGATTCTGTGCTTATTTATGTATTTTAAGTGTATAATTTAAGGTTTATTAGCATCAATTAGTTCTTAATTAGCTGTTTTATTCTATAGTTTTTCCTATTTGAATTGAAACATTGGAAACTAAATCACTTTAAGCATTCAGAAAAGGTATATGTAATTAAAGTCCATGTGACACTACCCTTTTTCTACTCCCTATGAATGCCTTTTTTCTTTACCCTTTTTTTCTCTTTTGTTTCTTTTAAAAATTATTTCTTTTTGTCCCTGAAAATTATTCCGCTTTTGCTTATCGACAGACGAATTCACATTCCGATTGGCCTATAAATCATTCGGATATAGACTTATAACACAAAACATAAAGATAACAAGTGGTATAAGTATAACATTGCAATGTCGTTTCGGAAAATAGCCCGGGATATAAGAGAGAGTTTTGGGAGCTTGTCACATAGGAGTTTCGATGTGGGACACTATAGAGGAAAATCAAACGATTCGTTTCGAGATTTGTGTGACGGGATTTTGGTAATCGAGAATAGTCATTGGGCTAATCTACCTCCCGAGCTACTATTTGATGTGATTAGAAGATTGGAAGAGAGTGAAAGTACATGGCCTGCTAGAAAGCACGTCGTTGCATGTTCTGCCGTTTGTCGTTCATGGAGGAGTATGTGTAAGGAGATTGTTAAAAGTCCAGAATGCTGTGGGAAAATCACTTTTCCAGTTTCTTTGAAACAGGTATATTACGTCTCTATGTCGTTTATGGGCTATTCGATATTGAATTGATGTAGTTTGTGATGTGTTAGTTTGTTCGGTTGTGTTTGGATTGAAGGGTTTATAAGTGAGTGTTTCGAATCTTTAAGCTCGGGTTTTTTTGGAGTAGTATGGTGGATTCTAGATTCATTTGGTTAAATCCATTGATCCAAACACAAAACCATGGATTTTCCCGTTGTTTTTCTTTTGTACTACATAATGCATCAATGCCATTATATAGCTTTTTCGATAATTGAGTCGTTTGAAATCCTTCTTCCAAACTCTTCTATCCAAACGTAACCTTAAGTTTTTCCCCTGTTTTCTTTTACTACACTATGCATGAATGACGTTATAATAGTTCGTCGGGTCATTTGAAATCGTTTTTTCAAGATTTGTCGATCCCAACCTAACTTTAGGCTCTGTTTGGTTGACGGGTTTTGGTGAGGAAAAGAACAGAAAAAACGAGAATGAAGAAAAAATAAATCACAAAGTACTATATGTTGGAGCATGTGAAATAATTTAGTTTTCTTTTTTCCTTACTAAAATTCAATCAAACGAAATACTTCACCAAATTATTTCATCCAACCTCAACCTTAAGCGTTTTGCATCGTTTTTTACTACATAATGCAATGCTTTATGATGAGCAAATATATTTTTCGTATTTACAGCCAGGGCCTCGTGATGGAACTATGCAATGCTTCATAAAGAGGGACAAATCTAATTTAACCTATCATCTTTTTCTCTGTCTTAGTCCTGGTAAGTCTCATATGCTCTCTTTGATGCATAATAAATACTCTGTTTTTCTTAATTATCTTGAAAAACGAGTAGGTTTTATCGATGATTTTTTGTTATATATGTTTATTTGAGTTACGGGATTTCATATTTGCAGCTTTGCTAGTTGAAAATGGGAAGTTTTTACTCTCAGCAAAACGAACTCGTAGAACAACTTGTACAGAGTATGTTATTTCGATAGATGCAGACAACATTTCTAGATCCAGCAGCACTTATATTGGAAAACTAAGGTATAAACTTATTCAATATTACTAAATGTCTTTATATTTTACCTTCGAGCATTTTATGTGTTCGTATTTCCAGTCTTTTTCGTATGTCTTAGCAACTGGATATATTTGTAAAGTGCGACAGAAAACGAGTTGTTAATTGCAATTTGCCAAAAGAAAAGGGTTCAAAAGTAATATAAGGCCAAGTTATAGGCCCAACTGTGAAAGGGAAGAAATTTATTTCGTCGAATTGTTTTATACACATTCGATTGCTCGAAATATGAGAGACGGGATATTGAAGCTATGTTGGTTTCTAATTATCGAGAAATCTATACTATTAGTGTTTTTAGTACATTATCGAGAAATCTAGCGTACATTATTGAGTCTCGGTTTTTATTCTTATACATTATAACAATTTATTAAAACCTTTCTTCTTGTTGTAGATCAAATTTCCTCGGTACAAAGTTCATAATATACGACACGCAGCCCCCACAGGCGTGTTCTCACATCCCACCGCCCGGTCGAACGAGCCGTAGATTCACTTCCAAGAAAGTATCTCCGAAAGTACCCACCGGGACCTACAACATAGCCCAACTCAAATACGAGCTCAACGTTCTCGGCACGCGGGGCCCACGAAAGATGAACTGCATCATGCACTCCATACCCGTCTCGTCCCTCGAACCGGGCGGGTCGGTCCCGGGTCAAACGGATCTTCTCCCGAGGCCCCTCGAGGACTCGTTCCGCAGCATCTCTTTCTCCAAGTCCCTAGACCACTCCACCGAATTCAGCAGCTCGAGATTCTCCGATATCATCCGAGGGTCGTCGTTGAACGAGGACGAGGACGGTAAATCCAGGCCGTTGGTTCTCAAGAACAAGTCCCCTCGATGGCACGAGCAACTACAGTGTTGGTGCCTTAACTTTCGGGGGCGTGTGACCGTTGCGTCCGTTAAGAATTTTCAATTGGTTGCCGCTACTCAACCGGGGCCCACGACCCTGCCACCTCAGCCGCCACATGGGCCGTCCGATCCCGATAAAGTCATTCTCCAATTCGGTAAAGTCGGGAAGGATATGTTCACGATGGATTATCGATATCCGTTATCGGCTTTTCAGGCGTTTGCGATATGCTTGAGTAGCTTCGACACTAAATTGGCGTGCGAATAAAGATGGAACGACTTATAAACGTACCTAAGTGGGTTTTTTTCCATAGGAAACGGTAATATAGCGCACGAAAATGATGATATTGTTATGTATTTTAATTTATTTAACGACTATATAGAATTCGATTATCGTTTAGACCGAATACCACGGTGAAAACGGAGCTATAGGGTCGTCGATTTCTTCGGTTCTCGTTCTCTAATGTAGACTTTCTTGTTATTACGAGTTTTCAACTAGAAACCAAACTTATATTTACGATTTTTCGGGCTTTAGATGTCGAAAAAATCACAATTATTTTGTGGTGTGGTTAATATTTATGGGTTTCATTTATCAAATAGTCACAATCAGGATTTTTGTGATTGTTTCGAAACTTTGAATTGCAGAATTTTGAGGAAATAGTTACTCGAGACTATGATTTGTTTGTTGAATTCGTAATTACGAGGATGTGATAATTAGGTTGAAATCAAATTACTCTTAATATTTGTGATTGTATCGAAAATTGAAGTTAAACACTCTCGAAAAAAATGTAAAAAAATTGAATCAATTATTGAAAAGAGGAGAACATGCAAGAATGTGGAATATTGGGCAACTATGATTGACAAGTGCCAGAAATATTAGGAAGAAATTTAATGCATACCTGAAAATAGACATGATTTATGCAGATAAATATGGTTGTGCACATAAATATATGACCTAATTTGTGGACCATTTTTGGGAATTTGACTGTGGTTGTTGGGGTTAGAAAAATAAATCAAATTATTTATTTGACTTAATCAAATATTAAAAAAAAATATTGGAGCTCAATTTGTATGTAATAAATCAGGCTTGAATATCTTTTTTTTGTTAAATAAAATTTGAGTCTCGACTTTGTTAATTATTGAAAATTTGGAAATTATTAATATTTAGTTCACGTAAAATCATATACGAGTTACGACGGAGGAAAATTTAGTATTTAGATGAAAATGTATTTTAACAAGTGAATATGTTACGTTTTTATAAAATGATATTCTAAATTAATTTTAGATCAAAAGATCACTTCCAAAAAAAACATATTTTATATTGTTCAATAAAAATCAAATAATTACAAATTATTTTTTATAATGGCTTGTTTGGATGGTCCAAAAAATATATTTTGTGTTTTATGAAATGGTTTAGGTGATAGTGGAACCCATATGAATTAGCAAACATAAATATATATCAACCAGGAACGGAACTTCTATCATATAATATTTTTCTCATGTCACATCATTTTGAAATTATTGAGTGTTCATTTAAAATATAAATTATAAATAATAATTTAAATATTTATAAACACAAATAAAATAATATGATAACATTATAGTACACTAGAAAATCCACTCTATACCTGGCCAAAATATATTGTCCATTGCATTGAATTCCACAAGGCATTATCACATGTTATTTACATTATTCGAAAAATTAATTAAATTAATTTCTTCACATCGCCCAAAAAATATAAAAATAAACAGTACAAGTGAGATGTTGGTTGGTAATGGCCAGACAAATTAATTAGAACACAAAAAGATTATCTGGCCAGATCACATATAATAATTAGATTTAATCAAAAAAAACTATAATAAATAATTTATAAATATATTCAGATTTGGAACAAATGGAGAAAAAAACAAACTGTTATATTTAATATTCATTTCTATATTTAGAACTTGCATTTGCTTTGACAACTAAAATTTTCATGTACTTATTTATTAATTAATTTATTTATACTTTTTGTATCTTTTTTATATGTTATTTTTTATTGCAGGTGTACTTGTTTTAACTAATATTTAATTGAATATTGCAATAAATATTTATATGTAACTGCAATTTTGATTATAGATAGATTAGATGGTGCAATTAATATGAGAAATTTTAAGAATTACGAAATAAAATGTGAAAATTCATACTAAAACCAAAGTTAAATTTAGTTTAATTTACAGGATGAAAAATGCAATTATAAAACTCAAATAAGAAATTGAATAATTTCAGTTGTAAGTTGTAACATTTATATTATTATTATTATTAATTATTAATAGAAAAAAACTCTTAACATGTGTGAAACAGCCTTCTCTTTTATGTTTCTTTTCTCTTCCAGAGGCGAGGGCTTCTATGTCCTTCGCTAAGGGTTTCCAATTTCATTTATATAATTTAATCCCTTTTCCTTTCAATTCTCCATGTTTTTCGCTGTACAGGTTTTAATATCAGCATTAATCATTTATCCGTATCTCATAAAGGTAAATTTTTTGTGTTTTATTTTACTTATTTTCACTGAATTTATCTGTTTTTTTTGAAATTATTGAAACCCTTTTGCTGAAGATCTGTTTTTGGGACGATTCTTGATCTGGGTTTTACCTCTTGTTGCAAAAATTGTTGATTTGCTTGAGTTTTTTAATTGAATCATTGGTATGGTTTAATGGAGTTTTTATGTTATTGAAAACATATGGCTTGTGGATTTTGTTTGATTCATGAAATTATTTGACTGCAATTATTTAATTCTTGAAATGTGGTGATGAATTCTTAAAGGGTGTTGTAATAAGATTCATAATTTCATATTTCACATGAAAGTCAAAATTTGCAAAATTATGTAAAAAAGAAAATCTGAATGTGATATTGTTATTATATTATATGATTTTGAGATTATCATATTGTTATTTTCTCATTTTGATTACATCTAATTCATTCATTATTTAACTCAACTTTGTTTTAGGATTTTGAGTAGATCTGTTACAAGTAGAAAAATGCCTTCTTCAGATAGTCATGGTTCATCTCTGCCTTTTGCCTCATTTCGCCGCTCTATAATGACAATTAGAAGCGATCAAATTCGTTCAAAATCAACCAATGATTCGAATATCCAAAACTTAGACTCATTTCAAAATCAAATTTTCGCCCGTTTTCACAGTCTTTCAATAGTTAATTCCGATGAACTCCTTTCGATTTCATGGATACACAAGCTTTTAGATGCATTCACCACCTGCCAAGAGGATTTTCGGCTCATATTATCCGAAAACAAAACCCTCCTCTCGAAACCGCCCTCCGATAAACTTGCCACCGAGTATTTCGAAAGGGCAATTAAGGCAATGGACATTTTCAACGCCACTCGTGATGGGATTGAAACCATTCGTCTTTGGGAGAAACATTTAGACATCATAGTATGCGCTTTAGACGCAAAACAAAAGACGATTGGCGAAGGGCATTTTCGTCGTGCAAGAAAGGCCTTAATGGATTTAGCTCTCATGATGCTAGTTGTTGATAAAGACCCCGGTTCGTTATTCTCTCATCGGAACCGTTCGTTTGGACGTAAGGGGAAGGATCACAACCGTCGATCTTCAGGCGGGCACTCGAGATCCCTATCTTGGAGCGTATCTCATACTTGGTCAGCATCGAAACAACTCCAAACTATTGCAAATGGCTTAGTTCCACCTCGTGCAAACGAGATATCGGCCACTAACGGTATGGCTACACTCGTCTTCACAATGAGCTTTATTCTGCTGTTCGTTTTGTGGGCCCTAGTGGCCGCTATCCCTTGTCAGGATCGAAGCGTACAAATCAATTTTACGATCCCGCGTAATTTCTCTTGGAGTACGCCGTTTTTTTTGCTTCACAGTCGGATTATGGATGAATTTAAGAAACGGGATCGTCGTAACTCGAGTGGATTGTTGAAAGAAATATATCGAATCGAGAAATCTGTGAATCAGATCACTGATTTAGTCGATACAGCACAGTTTCCTTTGTCCGAGGATGCGAGGAAAGAAGTCAAAGACAATGTAGAAGAATTATCGTCGGTTTGTGAAGCTTGTAAGAACGAATTGGATCCTTTAGAACGACAGCTTCGTGAGGTATTTAGGAAGATTATGACTTGTCGAATCGAGGGTCTCGAGTTACTAGGCAAGGCTACAGAAAGTTAGCTTCGGAAAAAAAATGAAGAAAAAAATTGCAAATATGATTTTCATCAGGTATGTTATGTGGTTAGTGATTTACGTCGTTTAAAAACGACGTCTCGTTTGTTTTATCGTCCTGTTTCGTTACATTGTTATCAGCTTGGCCTTTGTTTTTTTATTTTAATTTTTTTATTCTTGTTTAAATATCAATATCTTGAAAAAGTTTCGATTTTAGGTGGTATATTACTTCTTTGATGTTATGATGAAGATGTTATTGTATGATAGTTTTAAGTTTTACATTGTTAAATTTAGCTCAAGGTGGTATTTTTAGACCATAATAGTGTTTTTTCTTGATGTGGTGTACTAAAAACTATAATTGTTCTTTATTTATTGCAACTTGTACTTGTTGTATTTATTAATTAGCTTAGGTAAGTAAACTTGTAAGTCAAATAATGGGCAATAAGATTTAGAATTTAATAGTACATTATCAAGAACATGTTTGTTGCACATGACAATTCATCTGTCTATGAATATTATACAGCATTGACTACCCCACTCCCTTGTCACAAAACGACCCATATGTTAGTTCAAAATTGTTAAAATAGGTAAAAAAAAACTCGTATAATATCTTGTCTTAATTTTTTTTAAAATATGATATTTTTTTAATAAACTCTAATAATAATTTATGGTGGGGTGGGGTGGGGGGAGGGCAACAATATGTGTTGCTATTAAAATAGACAGCTCTGTTTGGCCACCATTGTTGCTTGATTTGTGGTGAAAATCACATGTGAAGGACCTGGCTTGAATTGATTTACACAAAATGCAAAAACATCACTACTTTTGTGTCTACCTACCCAATGACAGGCCTAATAATGTATAAACGATACAATCAACTATACAATATACGACCACAAAACGACAAGGATCTCATAATAATAATAATATATTAAAGTCGTTAGTGATTTCACCATATGTTACGAGAAAATCGTTATATTGATTGGTTTCTTAAATAAATTTCATTTCCAAAATTAACAAAATCCTCTTACTTGAAACATATATATTATTGAAAATCATCAAGTTATATACTAAAACATACCCTCTACAAGAGCCTAAATATTCAAACTAACTACATATTTGTTCATATATCCCACATACCATATGTTTTTGGGTTCATTCAGCTACATATTCGACACAATATACAACTAAAACCCGTCCTATAAGCCCAAACGTCCTTTGCGACATTATAAAGCCCCATAATAGGCCCAAGAAACTCGTTTCGTCTACCTTTATTATCAGCCATAACCACTCAATAGACGACACTTACCATTCCATCGAACGAACTCTCCTCATAACTCTTGGAGGTTTTCGTTTTTCCACTACTGGAATGAGATTCTCCATAAGCTGCACATGAAACCAATGCAAAATTAGATGATTGTCAAATTGTAATATTAGAAAAGCAAATCAAGAAAACGTGGGGCAATCACAACCGTCTATGTGATGGGGGTCCACAGTACACGAATGGTTGTGATTATGGAATCTCAGGATTCTTGTAAGAATCACTCATATCCAACCTACTAACAGACATATTAGACTCATATCCAGGATCAAAATTTTGACTTAGAGACTAAACGCAACCAAACAACAAGAAAACGGTTTAAAACAAAGTGAAGAAAGTGCGGGGCCCACAGTACAGGTTGTGATTATACGAGAACTTGGAATCTCGGGATTCTTGTAAGAATCACTCATATCCAGCCTACTAACAGACATATTAGACTCATATACAGGATCGGAATTTTAAATTACAGATTAAACGCAACTAAACAACAAGAAAACGGTTTTAAACAAAGTGAAGAAAGTGCATATAAGTTGATTACAGATAGTTGGTATAACTCACAAAACTGATAAAAGCTAGCAAATAATGAAACTTAGAGAGCAATGAGATAAGATGGGAACTAATACTTGCTCATCAAGGCATGATTAAAAAACGATGAATCGTTGTAATATAGAAACATAGCAAAAAGGGTACCTGCTTATATCTCTCCTTGTTCATCTCAACCTGCAGAGAAAAAAGTTTAAATTAGATTTTTGGTTATGATTAAATAGAACATATGAATTTGATTTTAAAATCAAATTGCATCATTTAAATCTCAACTTCCCCAATCTTTCTTGGTGATAATCAACCACAAATATGTTCTTGAATGAATCAATTCAACTTTTTGCCATATATGGTAAAACCTCCATACAAAAATACTCTTATACGAGAATAACCTCCTTACAGTAAGAACATAATAAAAACATCATGGTCCTAACTCGAGTTAGCAGCAATTATAAATAAGAATAAACTCTACATTATTACATTTCGAGCTTGTCCAACATGCTTATTAAAACTTTTAAATTCATGTGTTTTGAAGTATGAAGGAACAAATTTCCAAGTGCCGTATTTGGAGTGTAAACGAGCTGAGCTTTTGGAAGTTTGAATTTTTTTAATTATTTAATATATATTTATTAATATAATAAAATATAATATATTAAAAAATCGAAAAGCTCACATTTTTTTTTAGTGAAGTGGGCTCGAGCTGGACCGGCTCGGTTTACACCCCTTATATGTATGTATATTGGTCTTTTAATTATAATTTTTAGTGTAGTAACAATTATATAATTAAGAAATATTTCAAAAAACAGGCTGAAATTATTCTCTCAAATTAAGAAATGTATAAAGAAACAATCATATCAGACATACCTCTTGTTTCAAAAGCCTAGCATTATCCTCCTCTAGTTGTCTCACCAGTGATTCCAACTCCACTGTATAAGCCTTCACAAACAATTAAAAACAAAAATTACTCAAATTTAAACATGATTTAGTAATTGAACAATTTTTAATCGCTCATTTAAACTCAGCTAAATTTACACATTTTAAAGCTCGATAATAAAATTCGAACAGAAATAAGATTGAACGGTAAATTATTTAGGCTCGATTCGACTCGTTTATATAATACAAAAAAAAAAAAAAAAAAAAACCTGCTTTCTTTCTCTGGACCTAGCAGCAGATTCCCTATTCTTAATCATTCTTCTCTGCTTCCGCTGTGTCGCCTTATCCGGCGGCGCCTCCTCAACCGCCGCCGTCCTTTTCACCCTCCCACCGCCGCCGCCGCCGGTCGCCGCGGCCATCCCATTACCAAACTCCATACCAAACCCTACACCCGGAGCAAATTGAACCCCAGCCGCCTGACTCATCATCCCCGCGTCCATCCGCGGCGGCATTGTAACCACCGCCGGTAACCCAACATCCTCCCGGTTCACCACCCCCGCCTTCGCCAGATAAAACTCCAGACTCATCATCTTCGGCTCCACATTCCCTCCGCTGATAATTTCCCTCCACACCGTCTTGCTCCCGTTACCGTTTATTATTTCTCCGTTACCGTTATCGGAGCAAATGTTCCCGAAGAGATCGTCCACGAAACTGAAACTCCCACGACTAGTAGTGCGATGATGATCGGAGAGAAGATGATCTAACGGGGAGGGTGTGGACTGACGTGGCAGATCCGGATTGGGCGGTGACACCTTCGACGCCATTAAAAATGAAAAAGAACCCTTCTGCCGATTATTTCGGAATTTCAGTCAGATTTTATTTTCCTCTTGAGAAATTATCAAATTCACAATTCTTCTTTAAGGAAATTGAGATTTATTTAATGAGTGATTTGTGAATAAATTGTAGAAATGAAGAAAACAAGGGATTATGGGGGAGAAAAAGTGCAGAGAGGAATATGGGAAGATGATGACGATGATGATTTTACAGTACGTTAAGGCTATCCCATACTCGCTCTTTTGTCTTTTGCCATTAATATTATTATTGCTTTTCTTGTTTACTTTTCTTTTTAAATTTGAAAAAGAGTTTAAATTTATATCATATATTTTATTCGAGCTCGATTCGATAAATTATTAAAGCATAAACAACTTTTTATGTTCGATAAATTTCAAAATTCGACTTTGTTAGTAAAAAATAACAAAACCATGTACAAAATAATTAAATTTGCTCGATTAACAATCAAACCAAATTCAAGCACAATATTCAAAACTCGATTATAATCCAAATAAACTTGAACGTCTATGACTCTATGCATTCAGCTCAACTCGACTTATTTACACCCCTGTTCGGAAGTATCCGAATTTGCAAGCTAGTTGAATATGAGAATTATATGAGTGTAAAATTAAATAATAATACACTTGTTCAAAGAATATCCAATGAATGCATATAATATATTGGCCAATTTCCTTTAATTACCTCCAGAGTGACTTGTAAAAGAAGTTAATTCGGATAAAATTGACCCGAGTGTGAATTTGTTAATTATCACATAAAAGACTAATATAAATTATGTAGGTGTAAAATATAAATTTATTCTAAGCTAATAAATTTATTATCATATAGCCAAATGGGCCAGTCTTAGTAGGCCGGCCATTCCCAACCAAATGGTAGATGGACTGATGGGCTTTAAATAAGAATGGGCCCAATTTCATACGTGGCCGAACCCTAATACGTGAGCCCACTTCAGCTTTGACTGAAAAATATTTTAGTTATAAATTGAACGAGCACAGTAGAGTAGGGTTTTACAGACACAGGTCACAAGCCTCATCTCGAGCCGCAGATTTCAGGTATTCGCCGCTTGCCTCTAAAATCCACCATTTTCATTCGTTCGATTTCTTAGTTTTTGGATTTTCGGGGTAGATTCGGCGTTCATTTATGAATCGTTGATTTTTTTAAAGGTTTTTTGCTCTTGTTTATAAAAAATTTGAGTCTTATTGTGTTATTACTTTTCCATGTAATTTGCTGATGTATACAATGTGGGATTGTTTGGATTGAACAAATAATGGTGAAAGAATTGTTAATAGTAGCAGAATCAATGATAGAGTAGGATTAGTATGCAGTTCTCTCTTTTAGTTTGCAAGAGACGATACAATGACAAACAAGGTCTAAGGCTGTACAAATTTGAGCCTTACTAATATATAGGCTAATGGTTTTTCTTTTTCAGAGTGAAGGAGGCGAAACATGTCGCACAGGAAGTTTGAGCACCCAAGGCACGGGTCCCTTGGTTTCCTCCCGAGGAAGCGAGCTGCTCGACACAGGGGAAAGGGTAAACAATCTTTTGATACTGATATTTGATGATTCAGTCCGTTTGTTTGGGAGAGGTGTTAATACATTGTGAATTGGAATATTCAAATACATATATAGGTAGAAGTTGAAGTTATCACGAGATGGATTTGTTGAGTTGTGATATCTTTATCCTGTATTCTCTGAATTTCAAAATGAACTGTGTTTTGCTGGTATATTCACAATATTGAATGTTATACATGATACGTTTATCAACTATCATTTTGTTATGCTGCTTACCTGTGTAAAATTTTCACATGTTCTCTGTAATGTGATTGTGTTTTTCTTTTCCCTTTTTTGCATTTTTTTCCTTTCATTAGCTTCTTACTGGTTATGAACTCCCCCCTCTCTTTTGGGTAATGCAGTGAAGGCTTTCCCAAAGGATGACCAAACCAAGCCCTGCAAGCTGACAGCTTTCTTGGGTTACAAGGCTGGGATGACCCACATTGTCAGAGAAGTCGAAAAGCCTGGATCAAGTAAATTTTGTTTTTCCCATAAATTCCTGTTGCCTGCTTATTGGTTTATTTTGTTGTTTGCCTGATGATATGCCTAATAATTATTTAGTTGTCCGCTGGTGCTTGAAATGAAATTCATAATTGTTTGATGATTTCAGAACTTCATAAGAAGGAGACTTGTGAGGCTGTTACCATTGTTGAAACACCGCCAATGGTTATTGTCGGAGTTGTTGGGTATGTGAAGACTCCTCGTGGTCTTCGTTGTCTTAACACAGTTTGGGCTCAGCATTTGAGTGAGGAGGTTAAGAGAAGGTTCTACAAGAACTGGTGCAAGTCTAAGAAGAAGGCCTTCACCAAGTACTCAAAGAAATTGGAGACTGATGAGGGTAAGAAGGATATCCAGTCACAGCTCGAGAAACTGAAAAAGTATTCATCTGTTATTCGTGTGTTGGCTCACACTCAGGTACCAACTGACCCTCAGTCTCTTACAATTTTTTTTTTGTTTTGTGTTTAAGTCTGCATGTTCGAATTGCCTTTCATGTTTAATGCCTACATTGTTTGTGCAGATAAGGAAGATGAAGGGGCTGAAACAAAAGAAGGCACACTTGATGGAAATTCAAGTGAATGGTGGGACTATTGCGCAGAAGGTTGACTTTGCATATGGTTTCTTTGAGAAACAGGTCCCTATTGATGCTGTCTTCCAGAAAGATGAGATGATTGACATTATTGGTGTGACAAAGGGAAAAGGTTATGAAGGTGTTGTTACACGTTGGGGTGTTACTCGTCTTCCCCGCAAAACCCACAGGGGTCTTCGTAAGGTGGCTTGTATTGGTGCTTGGCATCCTGCTCGAGTTTCCTTCACAGTTGCCAGGGCTGGTCAGAATGGATACCATCACCGTACTGAGATGAACAAGAAAATCTACAAGCTTGGCAAGGCAGGGAAAGAGGAATATGGTGCCAGTACTGACTATGACAGGTAATATGATCCATCTTCGAATAAAATCCCTATTTGACCTTAATGTGAAAAACACCCCAAAGTTTGTGAAACAATTGTAAGTCTCCCTGTCTGTGAAAACATAATACAATTTTGTCAGCTATCAATAAAAGCATAATACAATTTCAGTGGATATCAATAGAAACATATTACAATTCTTGTTTTTTGAGTTGCTAAGGGATGATAGGTGATAGACGGGTGTATAGGGTATAATTACCCAGGGTGTGGTGTCATGTAATTATCCCTCTACCATATTTTCATATTATACCCTTATGGCATAGCTTGCTTATGAATGTACACTCGTTGATAACGTCCAATGTTATTGCAATAAAATCTTGGAGTTTGAATGCAAGTAGAGGGGTAGATGTTTATGTTTTCTTCATAGCTGATTTTTTTTTTTTTTTTTCAAAATGAAATTATTCAGGACCGAGAAGGACATTACACCAATGGGTGGATTCCCTCACTATGGTGTGGTGAAGGATGATTATCTAATGATCAAAGGTTGCTGTGTGGGTCCCAAGAAAAGGGTTGTCACTCTTCGCCAAACTCTGCTCAACCAGACTTCACGTGTTGCCCTCGAAGATATCAAGCTCAAGTTTGTCGACACATCATCCAAATTCGGACATGGTCGTTTCCAGACAACAGAGGAGAAGCAGAAGTTTTACAATCGTGTCAAGGCTTAAGGCTGTTGTGCTCTTACAAGAATTTGCAGAGTGATTCTTAGGTTTGTGATATTTATATTCTGTATTGTCTTCATTTTGGTAGATCAAAACTTCAAATATTATCATGCTTGTTTTGGAAGTTCTGTTATGTGACATGGTTTTCATTTCAAGTAATTTGTTGGATGATTTTTGCTTTTTTAGTTCTTATAATGTTATGTTTTCGTTAGGAAAAGTTATACGGTCATTTTAGTTTTTAGTTTTACTTCTACGTTTTATGAAATTTTAAAAATGGTCCCAAATTGTTACATTAGTCTTTTATGAATAAACCATAGCCATTTCCTATATACATTTCACAATTCATCATTTGGCTCGTCGTTTTCATGATCGTTAGATCTCGTCCCACTTTTCTCGTACGCCTTCTTAATAATAGGATTGCAAATATCTTCCAAATCTTTCATCTTCTCATCCACCTCATCTTTCTCCGCGTTTCGGTTATCATCCAACCATTTGATAGCATCTTTCAATGCATGCTCAATCTTTGCCTTGTCTTCGGTTTCAATCTTGTCTGTAAACTTATCACTGTCGTTAATCGTGTTCTTCAAGTTGAAAATATAAGTTTCTAATTTATTTCGGGCCTCGATTCTCTCTTTGATCTTCTTATCTTCCTCTGCAAATTCCTCTGCTTCCTTTACCTTTTGTTGGATCTCTTCTTCGCTCAAACGTCCCTTGTCGTTGGTGATGGTAATGGATTTAGACGTCTTGGCCGCCTTATCTTGTGCTGTTACATGAAGTATACCGTTCACGTCTACCTCGAATGTCACCTCTATTTGCGGCACGCCTCTACACGAAAAATAATATTTGAGATGGAAAAAGTCCGGTCAAGATATAGATGAATATACATACATATATATATATATATGGGATGCAAACTTTGGTCTGCAATTGCAGTCAAAACCTCCAATTTTAGTCAAAATCAATCACTTTTATGAAGAAAACTGAATTTTCCGGTGACTTTTATACTCAAATTGTCAAACATACTCCATATTAGTGTACCAAAATTGTCAAGTGTACTAAAGAAACGTGCAGGTCACATTAGTGTACCAAAAATGCATTTTTCCCTGATTCTACCTTGGAGCAGGTGGAATGCCAGATAGATCAAATCTCCCAAGTTCTCGACAATCTTTCGTTAGCGCCCTTTCTCCTTCATATACCTAACATGACACGGTATACATTATCCGTTTCAAGTCAATTTCTTTCGTGAAAAAACAATGAACAATTACAAATACATACCTTTATAGACACCGTCGTTTGCTGGTCTTGATAAGTGGTAAAAACCCGCGATTTCTTGGTAGGAATCACGGTGTTTCTCGGGATCAACTTTGTCATAACTCCGCCAACCGTCTCAATCCCGAGACTCAACGGAGTCCTATCAATCAAAATGATTTCTACAATAAAAAAAAGGAGAAAAAAAAACAAACATTTAGAAAACACCCTTCAAGTAAATTCTTCATTTGAACCAAATATTTCATCGACGAAGAGTAAATAAATGAATTCATTACTATTCGTCTCTTCACCGCCTTCGCCACTAATTACGCCGCCTTGAATTGCCGCTCCGTAAGCCACAGCCTCGTCGGGATTAACACCTTTGCTCGGCTCTTTCCCATCGAAATATTCCTTCAACATTTCTTGAACTTTCGGGATTCTCGTGCTACCTCCAACGAGCACGATTTCTTGAATATCTGATTTCTTCAAGTTTGCGTCGTCTAAAGCCCTTTTCACGGGCCCCATTGTCTTCTTAAACAAATCCATATTCAAATCCTCGAACCTCGCCCTTGTTAAGGGCTCCGAAAAATCGACCCCATCAAAAAGCGACTCAATCTCAATGCGCACTTGGTGTTGGCTACTTAACGCCCGTTTGGCTCGTTCACATTCTTTTCGAAGTTTTCCAAGAGCCCTTTTGTCTTTGCTTATGTCTTTATTGTATTTCTTCTTGATTAACTTAACGAAATATTCCATAACTCGGTGATCAAAATCTTCGCCTCCCAAATGAGTATCGCCACTCGTGGCGAGAACCTCAAACACGCCGTTGTCGATGGTTAGAACACTAACATCAAATGTACCACCACCGAGATCGAAAACTAGGATGTTTTTATCGCCTTGCTTGTCCAAACCGTAGGCTATTGCAGCTGCGGTGGGCTCGTTGATTATTCGAGCCACTTGGAGCCCTGCAATTGTTCCTGCATCCTTAGTTGCTTGTCTTTGTGCATCGTTGAAATAAGCTGCAAAATATCGATCCATCCACTTGTTACTCAAGATCAACTATGGTTTTCAAATGCATCGACAAATCCATTTAAGTTCGTTTGGATGAATTCATGTTACGATGGATTTCAAATCCCTTGTCATTCATTGACATATTTTCTCCATAACTACGGTGGATTTCAAATGACTACATTTTAGGTGTCATTTCAAATCTTTCCTCCAAATCTCCTCCCCAAATCCAAATTACTCAATCCAAACACACCCTAAAAGATTTCGATAATGAAACATATGCAAATATTGGAAAAAGATAATTATACCTGGAACAGTTATAACTGCACTTTTGATTTTATGTCCCAAGTATGATTCTGCAGTTTCCTTCATTTTTTGCAGAATCATAGCACTGATTTCTTCAGGACTAAAGACTTTTGTTTCACCATCTTTGATCTTAATTTGTATGTAAGGTTTCCCATCTTTGTTCACAACTTTATATGGCAACATTTTCATATCTTTTTGCACCTCTGCATCATCAAACCTACCAAACACGACACAAAAAATTTCTCACATTCGACGAGAAATGATTTGTATAAAGTATCAGAAAAAATGCTATATACCACCGTTTATATCACTGTTCAGTCACCACCTTTTGGTTTGGAGAGTATTAATGTATGAAGTGATATGTGTATATAATATATATTTCGTATTTGCAAAATAGTGAACTTTTTTGGGATGATAAGTTAAAAACGGATCGAAAAACGCTGAAATTTATCGTTTACTTTCTTCCAATGAGCCTTTTGACATCGAAAATAGTGCGTTCGGGGTTGAGGGGCGCTTGATTCTTAGCAGCTTCTCCGATTAAACGCTCTGTATCAGTGAATGCAACCCACGAAGGGGTTATTCGATTTCCTTGGTCGTTTGCTATGATTTCGACTTTGCCATTCTTGTAAACTCCCACACATGAATATGTTGTCCCGAGGTCTATCCCGATTATCGTCTGGGATTTCTGTGCTGCTACTAAAATGCCTATGAAAAACTCTGCACAAAGCAATCAAGAAACAAAGATTTTCAAGTGAAAAATGAATATGATTCAATAAATAAATATGTAAAATCGAGATGAAACACCATTTTGAAATAAAGGATTCGAACTGTAAAAATGAGATCATGCATGAAGAATTTACCTGAAAGAATGAGTATAAGAATGTAGTAAAACTTTTGCTTGAAATTCAACATTTTATTGTATTAATTTGACAAGACAAGACAACAATGTTGTTTTGTGGAGCAAAGGGTGTGTGTGTATATATACATATATACATATATATATATAGGTTGGGATTGTAGAAAAACAGATGGAAATGGCTCTAGAGTTTTCTGGCTAATAGAAAAGCTTAATTGATGAGCTAGTGAAGTCCTGAAGGTTCAGGGGATTCTAGAAAAAACACACTTTTGAATTAGTTGATATAATTAACAATTATGAGTTTTTTACATACAAATATAAAAAGATTAAAAAAATTTAAAAGTAATACAAAGTATAATTGGGTTAAAAAATTAGTACAAAATTTTTGGGATTTTGATTGCAGCATAAAAGGCGTAGTCTAACAATGCCTTGGTTGGCGCCATTGTTAGAAAACGCCTATCACCAAAACGTTTTGTATTATTTTTTTTATTTTTAGAATATGTATTTGAAAAAAATTCTCAAAAAATGGAGTTCTAGCTGTTGAATTATCAAAGCCAAAAAGATAAATAAAAAATTACAAAATTTATTTGGCTATAATCTGTATGTTGGGCCTATATTACACATACTTTAGCAAATGACAAGTTCTAAACCCATCATATATATACAAACTCAAAGATTTTTTGGAAAAAAGCCTTCTGGGCCTTTCAGGCCCATTACTAATAGAATATGATATTTAAAGCTAAAATAAATTCTTGTGGCTCGATTTTCTCAAATTATTTTGTGGAACTTAACTATTTCATCACTTATACCAAGTTTCTAAATGTTATTTTAGATTTATTTATTAGGAAAACAATAAATATTGTGTGCTG
Organism: Verbascum thapsus; assembly: GCA_963669365.1. NCBI lineage: Eukaryota > Viridiplantae > Streptophyta > Magnoliopsida > Lamiales > Scrophulariaceae > Verbascum > Verbascum thapsus. The sequence goes on from OY770106.1 coordinate 5,693,390, forward strand.
ACCATCTCTATATCTGTCTCGACTAGTACTAAGTTATTTATTTTCTGATTAAATTTTAAAAAAAATATCATAAACACTTCTTGATAATGATTTTTTGAAAAAATTGTGACAATTTGGTTACATAATGGCTTCACTGCAAATATTATTACAGAAAAATCTATATTATATCGAATCCAACAAATTCAATATAGCATACACCACAAATTAAACACAAATTGAACAAGTGATTTAGCGTATAATTTGAGTTTTAAAGACGTAAATCATCTTAGTGAACATTGTTTTGAATCAACTAAATAATCATAGTATCCATCAACTAATTAAATGTTCAATATTTAACTTTGGTATATACATAATTTATTACAAGTGTCCGGGACTTGCAAGCCTTCCTTCTAAAAAAATTACATTATATATTATTTATACATATATTTAATATAAACCCAAGAAATCGACAGGTTGACTCTAGATAGACTCATGAATGATATTATATATAGCATATTTAAATAGATCAAAATTCATTTAACTTAAACCCAGAGCATGATAAGCTTAAACTCTTAGATAAAACGATAATAAACAGACCCGATTTCTCGTATGAAAATCAATAGAAAATAAAATCGCAAAAGGATTAAAAACTGTGAAAAAACAAAGGTAATAAATAGTAAAAGATCAAAAGCTTCTTTTAATCTAACAAAAGAAACCCATATATCTGTTTCAAAGATTTCCTATTCAACAAAAAGAAAACCAAAACTGTAAAAAGATCCAAACTTGATCATAAAAAGAAATCTATTTTTTTTTTCTATTCTCTTTACTCAATTTTTCAACCTTACGAAAATAATTCTAAAAGCCTGACAAGGGCAACGATCATCAGAAAGGCATCATCAGTAACTTATTCATATACCCACTTCCATAAAACAGCAAAAATATCAACTCACCTTCAACTTTTTGCAAATCCAGCTTGATTAACAGTACTGAGAAATCAAGATTCCAGCTTAGCGTCAGAGGGACTCAATCCAGACGTAATGCCCCTGATTTTCGAGTCAAATGGAGACGAGAATTTTGGCTCTACTCCTTGCGGTATTTTAAGGGACGGCTTTGAATTGATGTACTACACAACACACAAGGAACAATAAGTTTAGTACAACAAAGTTGGGAGTATCAAGTGTCTAAGTGGAATATTTGTCCAATAATTACAACTGTCCATGAATGCAAGGGTGATTGAGGTGTTTTTTCCATTATACCCTGCATCTAACGGTGTTTTGTAGACCGGAACCAACCATGATGCACTAGACACCGTTGGATTAGGGTGATGATCGAAGTCATTTTCTGATCATACCCCTGCATCTACCGGCGTTTGGTGGACTAAGACCAACAACAATCCACCAGACACTTTTAGATTAGGGTGATTAAGGTGCTACCATCATATCCTTTCATCTAGAGGTGTTTGGTGGACTCTAACCATTGGTCCTGGTTCACCATACAATTAACACCGCATGAACGAGACTGACCTCATAAGAATAATCTCAAAACTTGCTTTATAAAAGGAAGTGAACAAATTTTTAGTAGAAGACATTTAAGTACCTTAGCTACATCCTTGAAGAAGGCGCTAATTTCTTCTTCGGTAAGACCACCCTCATCAGAATTTTCCTCCCAGCCCAAAGAGCGTAGAAACGCAGCCTCTTCCTCATCTGGAATTATAGGTTCAGAGCTCGGATCTTTCTCTCCATCACTAAGAGACTCTTGTGAAGCATCACCATTGGAGGTAAAGTCACTACCCGCCTCAGGCAAACAGGCCCCACTCGGGCTTACACCTAAAGAAGTGTCACCAGCTTGAGAAGTATTAGCAGCAAGCGTAACATCACTTTCAGTAACCTTATCTGAAGAAGAAGATGCTGACTCAGCGACATAAGCCGTGTTTGGCACAGATTTATTTCTCACTGAGTTGAAAAACTCCTTTCGGCTTAATGCTTGAGAAGTGGGTCGTTTCTCAAGAACAGTCTTACGGTCGGGGATGGGGTTGATTGGAGGGCCCTTAGTTGCAGAAACAGATGGAGTGATAGCAATTGTAGGACCAAGGTTGTCCTTAGCGGGAGTGACGCCATTTCTCTTGAGAACTTGGAGCTTTCCCACATTTGGCGATGTCTTTGGAACATCACCCTTCAAGGGCCCACCACGTGGAGAATGATTAACCGCAAGTAAAGATGAGGCGGGAAACGAGCCACCTTTAGTTTTCTGTTTATCTGAAGAAGTCGAAACCTGCAGCAAAAATTCAGCATGATCTAATGTTTTCAATCGTGCCAACCAGTATAAAGTCATCTACAAAAGTAATCAACTGCAATAAACAACTGCTAAGTTTTCATATATTGTACATATCAAAGGAACAACGCATATAGCGAACTGGAGAAGATCCCCTATTAGAGCTCCTAAACAGACAGTGTAGCTATTTACGTTGGTGTAAGGATTAGTCATGGTCATACTTTTCTTTAAACATTATTACTGGTATTTAGAGATCATTATTTCTAGGAAAGGTTAAAGAAAACAATATCAGATTTCCTTTTGCCATGTTTTTCCCTAAGTCTCCAATTCCATAACCCAATTCCCTTATGCTTCCTTTCTCACTCATTATGGGCTTTTAGCAATTTCACTAAACCTGAATGAAAATGGCCTTGAACACATCTATCAGTTGAAGACATCACTAGTCCCACTTCACTATGTACAGTATAATGATTAATTGGATTTGAAGTACGAGAAATATTAGATTTTTCCTAGAAATGCACAATCAATATAAATGCAAGTTGATACTGCAGGCATAAACGAGTATAGTACTGTTCAAACTTCGACGACATTAACATTACATGTCAATAAGGTGATAGAATCAGCTTCAAGCTTTATCAAGGACAGTACATTTTTCGATAATTACTCACATTAAATTTCCTACTTAATTAAATTAGAGAACTGCAGTAAATAAAATAGTTTCTGAATTCTTAACCGAAAATATTAATAGCCAACTCTCTACAACAACTACCAAGATAATGTGATCTGCAAGTAGATATAAAAAAAAGCTCTTCAATACATCCTACTTCACCCACTAGCACGATGAAATATCAGAGAATTCTTAAAAAAAACTATAAAATAAAAGGGTACCCATAGCTTGCATAACAAAGCACAAATTAGTTATCATCAAAACTTCAAGCAGGTTGAGTTGCAATCTTACCAAAGCTTTTGGCATGGATGGTGTCATAGGAATTAATTGCCTAGATTGTTTAATAGCCAGTTCTTCAAGTTTCTGAGTTCCCACAGATAACTATAACAAAACAAACATTATTTATCAGCAAACTCACAAATAGATTATCTCCCATGCTAAGGGAGTGTTTCCAAACTCTTTACAATAAGTGCTTACCAATTCATGACATAGTATAATCAATTTGGGAGTGTTTGCAGACAAAACTTATGATTCTGATTATCTGAACTTCAAAATAATATTTTATAATCTCTAAGCAGGTAAATGGGTGCTTAAAGCTGATTGTAGTATATTTATAATTAAAACCAAACTCTACTTGTATAAGTATGTATCACTTATCACTACCCTCAGCACCGTTTTTCTGTTTTTTCACTTATGTTTGAAAACAATATCCACTTTTGATTTTCCCTTAATTATAAATATTTCTCAATTATAATCACTCTCTATAATCAGATGTGGTGTGTTTTCAGACATTCCTTAAAAAGAGAAGGGAACCAACCTGAGGAGCAGTCTGAGCACGACTTGGACCCTGAGCAACAGCTTCTGCCATGTTGAGACTCGTTGTTGTACTCGTGGCAAGCTTCGAAGATGGGATGCCAGTCCCTTTGCTTCCAACTAAAACAGGAACCTCTGCCAAAGCTGATGTCCATTTTTCACCACCTATTGTAGCTGAGGTACCGATTGGTAAACTCTGCATTGCTGAACTTAAGCCAGGAGAAGGAACCCTTCTGATCTCGGAAGTGACTGATCTTTCCTCTATTCCCAATGAAGGAAAATTTCTCTCAAAGCTTATTTTCTTCACCCCTTCAACAGTATCGCCCTTCTTCACAAGCAATCCATTGTTACTACTCGAGTCAATTACAACTTTCTTAGGCCATGTGTTCACATGTTTCCCAGAAATCATTGACTGAGAACGCCTTAACCCATCCCTCTCAAATTTACTTGACAAAGTATCTTCCAGTTGGTCTGAAGAGTTTCGGTGACGACTGTACCCTAAAATTACCTTACTTCTGTCAGAATCATATGTATCCTTACCCCATTCCCTGTCATGTCTATTTCTACCAAAATTACTATAAGGGTTCGGATTACTTGAACCGTTACTGCTAGTGCTTCGGCGGAAATAGGATGAGGTAGCCCTGTCAGAGCTACTACTGTTCACAAATGACTTATTTCTCTCGAACTTTCCGGCTATGTGATCATCTACAACAATAGAAACGTAATCAGAAATTAGCTACATTAAATGACTAAGAAATGTTTGATATAAAACTTTTGCTTAAAGATAATCGAATTACCTGAATGTGATATAGAGTTGCTGCCATTCAGGCTTCCAGCATTTTTCAACCATTCTGGTACTAATGTGGGCTCACTTTTTTCCATAACTAGTGCTAAACATTATCATATAAAAAGGAATAAATAGATGAGGAAATCAATGTGTCCTCTTGTTAGAATTAATGACCATGTATCCACTGCCACGTACTAATGCTTAACTATCGCCACGTTTCCAATCCCAAATAAAGTCGAATATCGATTCAAAAAAGTCAGTCTAAGTTCCACATTAAATCCCAAAATCCTTAAAAGAATAGCACACAAAGCCCAAAAATCCCTTATCTTATCAACCACAGACGCACATTCAAAATCTAAGAATCTGAATCCTTTTACACAGGATAACTAGGGTTCTTTTTCTCTCACTTGCAATGCACCTTTTATATATACTCTGCCAATCGAATCAAAAGTACCTATAGTCAATTAATTGCAAAATCAAAATTTCTGCCAACAATCAACCTCCCAGAACCAACATTAACAACAGCCACTCAAGGCCTCAGTGCTCAGGAAAAAACAAGCCAAGAGAAGCCTCCTGTCTCAGTAACAAGAAACCTCAATAAAAGCCCACTGGATTATAACCCTACTTCATGCATAATTAACCGCAATCCTTCAAACATTGAGAAATCTCGGAGATAATCAAACCCTATACCCTAAACGTCATTAAAAAAAACCCAAGAATCTCATAGGGTTTGAACAATTACCCACAAAAATCAGAAACAGTCTATAAATATTGACTTTAAAAAAAAATAGACTGACCCGAATTTAATGGATTGGGATAAAATAACAAAAATACAGCCACAAAAGTGATGAACAAACCCTAGACCCGTTTCCTCGCCGTTTCAGAGTGTTTCTGTAGCCGTTTCGGAGACTGAAACATATACGCAATGAAATTGAATTATAGAAACTGTTCAATCAAATTTTCTGGGCTTTTTGAGTACTATGTGACAAGTTAAATTGGAGATGAAAGAGATTTAATCTGTGTATGGGATTAAATATGGAGATTTTGTAAGTATATGTGTTTGTATTTTGAGAGAGTTCTATGTATGTAATTGTATCCTCTGTGTTGTGTGTTTAATGTGTTGTGAAGAAAGTCTGAATTTATAGCACTATTTTCTTGCTTTTTATTTTTTATTTTTTCCCCCAAATAAAGATTTTTTTGTTATTTGGAGACATTTATATTGATCCTAACTTATATCTATAGCTATCCTATATTTATATTTCATATATTTATTATTAATAAATAATAATTTATTGCCATTTTTTAAATAATTTATTGCCTTTGAAAATTCTAACAACACCCCAACCATTACTTTGAAATGGTTGGTTATTTATGGTGAGAGATTCACAAACAAATAATAATAATAATAAATATTTCAATAGAAAATTTGTAACACTATAAACCGGATATGAAATTAAAATATATGTTTAGAATGAAACATAAATGTAATATTAATGTGTAACTAGAAATAAAGAAAAATCGCAATTTTTGTTTCGTAATTTTGACCGAGTTTAATTTTAATATCATCCATTATAAATTTTCACATTTAGTCACATAAATTTTAAAATGTTTTACATTTAATCTAACCATCCAAAATCTAACTATCAATTGTTGATCGATTTTTTAAAAAAAAAATTAATATGTAAATACACTCATACAAATTATATTTAGTATTATGATATTTCTATTTTCTACTCGATATTATTTATTTCTTATAATAAAATTTTCTCAAAAAGTCTGAACAAAATATTGACCGAATGAGTTGATCATTAGACTTTAGACGTTGAAACTGAATATGAAACATTTTAAAAAAATATGAGATTAAAATTGAAATTGAGTTAAATTTGGGAATGAAATATGCAAATTTCCGAAGAAAAAAAAAATTAAAAGAATCTTAATGCATATAGGAAGTACATATAACGTTTTGAAGTTGTTTTTTGTTGCAATGAAAATGATTTAAGTTACTATATTAGGAATATACTATATTTTATAACTAAGATAAATATGGGATTTATTATTATAAGCTTACGTTTTTGTTCAATAATCAAATTGGCATTTAATGAGATTAAATCATTTTTGGAATGGTTAGTGAAACTTAAGCCATGATCATCATTACCTTAGGGATGGTGATAATGCCATATATAGCAAATAATTATGAATTGCATCTACATCAATAGTTATTTTTAGGGAATATTTACTCTCAATTATAGTCCAAATTTTGTCCATTTATGTACTTTACATTAGTCTGAAATATTGGGACATTTTTTAGAATTATGTAAAGTGTGAAACTAAACCAAAATTGAGATATCTTACAAAGACTAATATTAGGATTTGCCTAATTCTCACATTTAGTCATGTAACATTTAAAAAATCCCACATTTAGTGTCAATCAAGTTTTCCATGCTAAAGTCAAATTTCCATACGTTATTATGTAATTAAAAATTCATTATGATATGTAAGTTACATTTTTATATAAAACAAAAAGAGTCTATAATTTAGACTTTTAATAATTTTATTGAATTCAAGTATAATTTTATTCTATAACACGATCCATAAATATGATACATATAATATATATATTATATATAAAGTTTTCCCCTTTTATTTCTTTTTAATATTTTTTGGCGGGAGGCATTATCCTTCACAATCCGTCACGTGACATGGCTTACTCCATAAACATTACACAACTCTGATGAATGTTCACGCGCCGCATCTACTGAACTTTTCACGCACAACACACAGTAAACCTATACATACACCTGAGTTGTAAGTATAGTTTTTTTGCCTTCTTGTGCACAGCTCAAGGTGGGGATGAAGGATGATGATTGATGACTTGAAGCACAAACAGCAGCACGGCGGAGGCTTGATCGGCGAACCGCCGTGAAGAACATCGATTATGAATCGGATGATGACGCGTTCACTTCACCTACCTCCGACGATCGGTCGGCGTACGAAACGAGATGTATTAAAGGAGAAATGAATCAGATGAACCTGAGGATTTCTCGATTCCAGTCGAGGCTTGGCAGGCGATAAACGATTGATCTCCTTCGAGTGATTAGAAGTCTCAGGTTTCCGGTCATCGGAGTGATTTGTGTGAAGCTAGGGTTAGGTTGTGTGATGGTGTAGTGAAGAATTATAGTGACAGTCAGAGCACGTGTAATAAGATTCTTTTTTTAGATGATCTGGCTGGCAAATTCGCAGCCACTACTTTAAGGGGCGTACAAGATACAGTAGAAACTCGATAAATTAATACTCGATTATTTAATAAACTCTTTAAAATAATATTTTTGATTAGGGATGGCAATGGGACCGAGAAATATTGAAACCCGTCCCGAACCCGTTCCGATGAGTCCGGGTCCAGGTCCAGGTCCAAAAAAAGGGACCGGGTCCGGAAATGGGAATTCAATATTAAGACCCGGCCGGGTTCGAGACGGGTCATGAGTCTAGCAATATACCGTCCCGTTCCCTACCCGAACTCGTCCTGTATAATATTATTATGATTTTTAATTAATATATATATAATATTATTAATTTTATTTATATTAGGGTTTTTATAATTCTATTTTCTACCAACAAATCCCAAATTCCCTATCCCCAATTCTCAAACAGCCGCTTCAGTCTTCACGCTAAAAATCTGCAACTGCACCGCCACTTCACCACTGTGCTCCACCGCCGCTTCACCACCGCGCTCCACCGCCGTGACCGGTAATTTTGAATTATTCCAATCGGAATTCTCGCAGCCACCTCCTAGGTTTCACTATTATTAGTCCAACATCATCTGAGCAACTTTAAGTACAAAAGGTTCTTTGAAATTGGAACAATCATGCCAATATCCTTCAAACATTGGTAGCAATAAAACAAGTCTAGTTCCTACAATAGCTACGTCTAGGCCTCTGTTATGATAAAAAGGAAAAAATTGAATTTGTACCGGGTCCAGGACGGGTAGGACCCGGACTCGCGGGAAATGGCCGGGTCCGAGACGGGTCCGGGTAGTGACCGGGTCCGGGACGGGTCCGGATCTTAAAATTTTTGAATGGGACGGGTCTCGAGTCTTGCATTACCCGTCCCGAACTCGTCCCATTTCCATCCCTATTTTTGATCGATCCCGACTTGGGATAGGATGCTAAATTAATAATTCGCTAAAATTATAAGATAATACATTTTGGATAGTTTCTATAGACCCCATATAAAATATAAATTAATAATTCCTTATATACTATATATTATATAAATGATTTATGATAGTTTTTTGAAAAATTACTCAATTGTCTTTTATTTTTTGTTGAAATCAATTTTATTTTGAATCTCCTCTCTAATTTTCCTTATCATTGTAAGAATTTCTGATGTTGTTTGCTCATAGCTCAACAAAAGAAGGATAATAAGGTGGGAGATTGAAGAATTCTTTCAAATTGGGTCATTCATTTGATATACGTACATGCATTGTACAATAGTTAAGTAGGTATTTGTAAATTGAGTATTTCATTATAAATTAATAAATTATTAATTAATATATAAATTAATAATTATTAATTTATCGATTAATTAATAACTCTTTTAATTAATAAATTTTGATGGTCCCATGAGTATTAATTTATAGAGTTTATACTGTCTAATAGGTTATAGATTATACAAGAGAGTCAACCAACTTAGGTTGTCTATAGCCGATAGATTCACAATAAAGAAGGCTAAAACATTCTTTCAAGAGGAATCGAACTCGTGTAATAAGACTCGAGCTTGAAAAATTTATAAATTCAGCTCGAACTCAATTTAAAACATGTGTAAGATACTCCGTGTGTCATTTTACCATTCATACAACATGTTACTCTTATAAATAGAATCCATTATAAACATAAAAAAGAGAAATACAGAGAGTACATATTACCCGTCTTACATTTTACAACTCCGAACAGGTATGATAATACGATTCCACGTGTAATCTATCACAGACTTAGATAACTCGAGTACGGCCCTAATGAACAACTTGAACTACGTTTAGACTTGATCCTATTAAAAGGTACATAAATAGCTTGGTAGACTCAGATGCAGTCTATAAAAACTCTACGATTCGTATACACATGAGTTTTGACTTGATTTAGTGAACCTCGTTTTACGAACTAAATCAATTAGTTTGTAAACCACACAAGCAGTGTTTTGAAACCCGGCCCGGACCGGCCGGTTGAACCGGTCGGACCGGGAACCGGGCTTAAAAACGGGCCGAGTTGACTATCAAACCCGTTTTTAGTCAAAACCCGTCATTTATGGTCAATACTCGTTCGAACCGGCGGTTCAACCGTCGAACCGCTCAAACCGGTTGTGGATCAACCGGTTAGCCCATTGATTTTCTTCTCTTTCTCCTTTTTGAAATCCCTTATAATTTTTGCAAATCAAATGAAGAAATCGTAATTAAAAGTTGCTCCTTGATACAACACATAAAGAAGAAATATATTGTTAACAGATGGAAGATTAAAGGATAAAAGAAAATGAAACAAAAAAAATTAGATTAGAAAATTATAACAGAAGAAGAGTTGAAGACCTGTGGCGACGGCTGAAAATGAGCAGTAATGATTTGGGATAAAAGTAGGGCTTTTGTCCTTTTATATTCTTTTTCAAATATATTTATATATTTGTTTTATTGTTCCAAAACGGGATAAATGTAGATTTCGTCCCCCTTCTTTTTTCCAATCTCAAAATTAGTCCCTCTTGTTACGGCCTCTACACATTGAGTCCCTAAACATTTAAAATTTGGACACATTGCGTCCCTTCCGTCAATTTTCCTCAATTTACCGTCAATCATTAACGGGGTTCGCACATGCCACTCACGTGGCTCTTAAATTAGGGGGGAAATCGATTTTGTTATTCATTTCACATCAAATTAGGGTTCAATACTCGAATTAGGGTTATTTCTACACAATTTTCACTCATTTTCCCCACAATCCTCATTTTTGCTCCCATTTTATGAAATTAGGGTTATGCCATGAGCAGAAACAACTCGTCCAACTCAATTAGGTCTCCATTCGAAGACATGAGCAGAAGCAGCTCATCCGAAAGTAGGTCTCAAAATCCTCCTTCAACATGTAAATGTGGATTCGAGCTCCCGGTGCTAACAGCTTGGACCGATCGAAATGCTGGGAGAAGGTTTCGAAAATGTCCAAATTATGGGGTAAGTTCACTACTTTTACAAAATTCCTTAAAAATTACTGAAATTTGACATTAATTCTTGAAACAGAAATCATCTTTTTGTGGTGTATTCGAGTGGTTGGACCCGAATATTTGTGAGAGAGGCAGACAACTTCTACCTGATATGCATAAAACTATAATGCGGATGGATGACGAAATTTATTGGTTTAAGAGACGGGAGAAATCCTTGAAAGATGAGATAATTGAGTACCGAAAGAGAGAACAGAGTTTGGAATCAGTGATAATGGACTACAAACGACGAGAAAAGAACTTAGAAACTGAGATAATGGACTGCAATGAAAGAGAGGAACTTCTAGAGAAAGAACTCCATTCACTCAGAATAAGAATGAAGAAATACGAAGAATCGGCGTATCAAAGTTACAAAAAGATGTTCCTGTTTTTTCTTTTCATGCTCTTGACAACAACCCTATTGGTGAAATCAATGTTTAAGCAAGATAAGTTTGATTACATGCAGTTGAGTTAAAAAGGTTGTGTGTAGGTCTTGGTGTTCATGTCCATGTTCATGTTCATCCTGTTGTAGTTTGTGATCCTGTTGTAGTTTTTGTTCAATTTGTAGTTTTGTTCTTCATCTTTGTGGTTTGTTCTATTTTTAATGGAAGAAATAGTTTATATGTTCATTTTTCTGTTTTGTTCATTTCTGTTTTTTAATTTTGGTGAAATCAGCACAAACCAACTATAGTTTGTTTGTTCAATGTTCTGTTTTCCATGTTCATTTTTCATTTTAGCACAAACCAGCATAAACCAACACAAAGCAATAACACAAAACCAACCAATCAATAACACAGTTCATTGATAACACAAACCAACAATAACAGTTCACCAACCCAACACAGTTCACCAAAACAACACAGTTCATTGATAACACAAACCAACAATAACAGTTCACCAACCCAACACAGTTCACCAAAACAACACAGTTCATTGATAACACAAACCAACAATAACAGTTCACCAACCCAACACAGTTCACCAAAACAACACAGTTGATGCAGTTCACTGATCAAACCAGCACAAATAACACAATTCTCATAAATAACAAAACCAAATGTTATCAAAACAACACAATTCATTGGGTACATAACAAGCAAAGCAATGTTGATGCATAGTTTAGGGTTAGAAACTACAGTAGTACTTGGTGCAGATTTTGAAATTGAAAATACAATACAGAGATTGTTTGAAAATACAATTATAGTTTCCATGGTTTAGGGGCAGATTTTCCAGAAGTCTTGGAGGACATATTTGCTGACTTTGGGATAGCTTTGGTGGAGGTACTTGGGGCAGCTTGTGAAGTAATACTTGGGGCAGCTTGTGAAGCAAGAGTTGGAGCAGCTTGTGAAGCAAAGTTTGGAGCAGGTACTGATGATGACTTTGGGAAGCAGATTTTGTGAAGCATGTGCTGATGAACAGCTTTTGAAGTAGATTTTGGAGCAGATTTTGGAGCACTAAATGGTCTAGAGGCACTTGCACTTTGAGAAGGTCTTGAGGCACTTGCACTTTCAGAAGGATTGGCTACAGATTTTGGAGCCACAGTTGCAGGTTTGGACACTGATTTGGATTGTGAAGGCATAGGCACAGGCACAGGCACAGGGACAGACACATTTGGATGCAATGGAGGCTTCTTGGATGCAGTGGGGGCTGATGTATAGGCTTTCTTAGCAGAAGCTCTTAAATTGGTCATTGTGATAAAATTTTTACCACCTTTAATCAAGACTGGACTGTGGATGCTTGGGCCTTCATTTATCTGCAGAGCAATACAAAATGAAATACATTAGAAATTGAAACACAAAATCAAGTGAAACAGTGTAAAGTTCTTACAGTCACTGATCCAATTCTGTTTGAGGAACCTCCTATGTTAACTCCTTTCTTGCTTGGCCTTCTCACCTGCAAATATTGATGCATTTTAATTGTTGGTTTAAAACATATGCATTATGTTATAATTTACAGAAAAGCACTACTAATTTACTTGTAACTTTTCTCTATTTTTATGATTGACACCACTTGAAGAAGCTGATGATTTTGATGTTGTCACTGGCTCTTGAACAGCTTCTGGTATTGCCATTGGAGCAACTTGATTTGGTTCATTCTCAGCTGTAGCAGCCCAACTTTCTTATGTTTGTTCCTGTTCATGTGTTTGGTCCTGTTCTTGTTCATTTAAATTGTTTCTTTTTCTTTTACAACCTTTTGAATTATGACCAACTTCACCACACATTCTACATTTATTCTTTCTTCTAGTAACCCTTAATTTGGTTTGGTTCCCTGGAGAAGGTGGCTCATTAGGTTCTCTTCTTCTTAGTTGTTGAGGCCTACCTATTGCAACTGTTTCAGCATACTTGGGTGGTAGTGGTGGAACTAAGTGGCATTCAGGCCACAAATCAGGACCATTTATGGGCATAATTGAATTTTCATAACATTTTTTATATGCTTCCACACTGTAATATTTATGCACATAAGCTTCAGGGTGCTCATTTCTGCACCAAATGGCAGAGATTGCATGTTTACAAGGTATGCCACTTAATTCCCACTTCCTACAACTACAAGTCATGTCCAACACATTGACAGTATGTTGATCAAAAGGGCCAGTAATCTGAAAATTCCACTCATTAGCTCTCATTGGTATGCACTCACCAGCATCTGTCATGTTTTTCATTAGTTGAGTTCTAATTTTTGGACATATTGCACTGTCCCACTTCTCAGCCTTCTCCCTATTTAATCTCAACCTTGTCATTAAGAGATTTCTTATAGTTTCAATCATAGGGATTATGGGCTTGTTTCTTGCATCTAGGATGAAGGAATTGAAACATTCACACATGTTATTTAACAGAATATCACATTTTGGAAGAGGGCTAAAGTATGATCTAGACCATTGATGTGCTGGTTTTTTCACCAACCAAGAGTAAGCATTTTCATCAATTTTCTTTAATTCCTCCATCCTTCTCTTAAACTCTTCAACTCTTGATGCTCTAGCAGCTGCCCACAGAGCATTTTTCACAGCCATACCTCCAAATCCATCTTTTTTCATGTTACTATGTAAGTGCCTAACACAAAACCTGTTTTCAGCCTCAGGAAACAATGATTCAAATGAAGGAATCAAACATTTTTGCTTGTCTGACATAAAAGTCCATTTTGATTGATTCTCTGAAATTCCTAAGTCACCATCTAACAGGTTTAAGAACCAGGTCCATGTATCTTTGGTTTCTCCTTCAACAACAGCAAAACAAATGGGAAAAATGTTGTTGTTTGGATCTAAACCAACTGCAGATAACAATTGTCCACCCTTCTGTCTTTTCAAAAAACAACCATCAACACCTACTACAGGCCTACAACTAGCTTTAAAGCCATCCTTACATGCTGAGAAGCAAATATATAACCTATGGAACCTAACACCATCTTCATCTTCAGTCAATTTTAAAACTATAGTTGCCTTGTCATCAGTTCTTTTTAGTTCATTGCAATAATTCCTTATCTTGCTAAACTGATCCTCAATGTCACCCTCAATAATCTTAAGTGCTTTCTTTTAGCCCTATAAGCTTGTGACCTAGAAATATTGGCCTTTAATGTAGTGCATAACTCATCTCTAAATGAAGAAGTGTCCAACTTTGGATTGTCTTTAAATTTGTTCACAAATGTTTTTCCAATCCAATTTGACTTAAGGCTTTTGTTGTTATAATTCCAATAACAATTAGAGTGTTCAGGGTTATATGTCTTTATTTGCCAAGTATGATCTCCCTGCATTACTGACACAAGGACAGTCCAACCACACCCCTCATTCCTACACTTAGCTCTAAGCCTATTCTTATCATTTTTTTTAAAATAGACCATCATTCCCTTTCTCAAACAGTGGCTTTCAATTGCAAATTTTGCTTGTTTTTTTGAATAAAAAATCAACCCTAACTCTAAAGGAGGATGTTTACTATCAGTTCTAGGGTTAAATTTGGGATATTTCTTTTCTGTTTTCTCATAATCTGAGTCACATGCACTGTCTAGTTCCTCACCACTTTCAGCACAGTCTTCATCCCCCTCTTCATTTTGCATCCTATCATACATCTTGTCTGACACATAATCATTTTCACTTCTCCCCTTCTCCCTAACACCCATAAACTCAACATCAGGGTCCACATAGACATCAAAAAACTTATCATCCTCCTCAAAATCATACTCACTATCATAGAAGTCTGAATCATCTTCATCAGTTTCTGTTTCTGACATTCTAACAGGAACCTCAACAGTTTGAGGTACTTCTACAGGTCTATCTACAACATCAGATGGCTCAAATTGACTTTCAATATCCCCTCTACCATCTAGGTGTTCTAAATAAATTTCAACTTCATAGTTACTAGGAATGTGTTTTTTAATGGACAAAACATCAAGATCTTTATCTAGATATCTACCCAAAGTCATTGTTTTTCCATATTTGTGCCAAAACCTAACACTCCCTCTAATATTGTATCCTACCTCTTCTGCAAATCCCCACATCTCAATCATTCCAAGCTTATCTACATCAACAAAGTCAAAGTACTCTACATGCCCACCAATATATTGTTTAGGATTATGTTTCATTACACCATTGTAATATAACTTAATTGTAAAACACTCATCATCCCCCATTACACCTTCATTAGTTTTAGTGATGGTGTGTTCAAAAAAACAAAAACAAAACAAAAACAAAAACGAAAACAACAATCAATATCATGCATAACCAAAAGCAAACTAAATTTATAACATCAGTTCACATATAATGTACCGTAATTAGGAGTAAATTCCAGTGCGTGCTTGCTTCTTTTGGCCATACTGCAAGTCAATTATAGTGTAATTATATTAAATTAGGGTTTAAGAAAAAAAATGGGATTTTTCAATTCGATAATAAAATTGAAAGAATTGACATATGTACCTTTTCGATTTGGTCTTCAGAAGCTTCAATCTCAAAGTAATTGAAAAAAATTCGAACAGATATTGCGATTTCCAAACCTTCGAAGCTACACTGAACAGAAGTTCCAACCTTCGAAGCTACGGTGAACTGAAATCCCAAACCCTCGAGCTACGGTGAACGGAAAAGTGAATAGAAATCCGAAGAGCTGCAATGGATTGAAGGATTGAAGGATGAAAATGAGGAAATTTGGAGCAGAGATGCAATGGAGAATTGAACCCTAATTTGATGTGAAATGAATAACAAAATCGATTTCCCCCCTAATTTAAGAGCCACGTGAGTGGCACATGCGAACCCCGTTAATGATTGACGGTAAATTGAGGAAAATTGACGGAAGGGACGCAATGTGTCCAAATTTTAAATGTTTAGGGACTCAATGTGTAGAGGCCGTAACAAGGGGGACTAATTTTGCGATTGGAAAAAAGAAGGGGGACGAAATCTACATTTATCCCTTCCAAAACAAAAAAGGACCATTGTTTGCTAATATATATAGTTACATATATATTTGATTTACATATATATAACTTAAAATATATGATATAATATATATAGTAATTACTAATGTATTATACTTTTAATATAATATATTTGTTGTATAATTATAATATTACCGGTTCAACCCGGGTTGACCCAACGGTTGAACCACTGACCCGTGACCCGGTCATTTTTCCGGTTCATTGAACGGGCTGGGTTTGAAAACATTGCACACAAGAAAGTTATCCAATCTAGGTTGTCCATAGCTGATATACTCACAATATGAAAGGCCAAATCATTCATTCAAGAGAAATCAAACTCGTGTATTAAGACCCGAGCTTGAAAAAATTACAAATTCAGCTCGAACTCAATTAATTTATGCGGATACCTTATACATTTTATACCAAAAGCACATAATTATGTTAAATTGTTAATAGTCTCAACCATTTTGTCAATTTGTAATCTTATACATGTAATTTAACTTTGTATTAATATAGAATATTTAAATTGTTGTTAATTTGCAATAAAATATTTACCCATAAATTAAGACCAAGGTTGTGTTAGTCACGTCACGCCTCCCTATCTTGCCTTGAAATCGTTGCCACCACCCAACAAAAGAGCTCACGTCATTTCGCTAACACCCACTCTCACTTCTCGCGAGTGTAAGTTACACTCCAATAACTTCCCAATTGTCTCTGCCCGTCATTCCCACATCCGGTGTTCGCGCGTGAAACCGCCATAGCCCACTTTCCTCTTACCAGTAATAAAAAGAATAGCGTAGAAATGACCCGACGAATCCCGTACAACTCTCTCTCTCATCCTTTTGGCTAAGTTTTTAAGGAAGGTAGTAAGGCCTTGTTTGTTTACACTTTTCTAATTTCATTTCTTGTTTTCTTGTTTATTATAGTTTAATAACCCTCGATAAAAACCATTTTTTATATCCAATTTTCAAGTAATCCAAACAGAGCCTTAAGAGCAGGCTTTCAAAATTCCACTATATTTCCTCATTTTTGTTAGAATTTTCAAGCATTGAAAATGGCCCCGCTCTGATTTTTTTCCCTCGATCTCTCCGTATCCACCATTTTCGATTTTCTCTAATTTATTCTCAAGCATATTCGCTGGTATGTTATTGCAATTTTTCCCTTGTTTTATCCGATTAAATTAATTGAGAAGAGATCTCAGATAAGGTATGTGTAGTGTAGAATGATTAAAGGCGCATGTGCTTAGGTTCCTTTTGTTGATTAACGATTGGGTATTTAATTTTCTATTACTGATTCAAACTTTGTATTTGTTACCGATTAATTTTTTAACTGATTTTATCTGTCCCCTGCGCGTGATTCTTAGCTTGTAGCACGTTGTTTCGTGCTTAGGTCAGCTTCTTTAACATGTTACTCGAATCTCCCTTTCGTTAAAAGTGTGTTTGTGTGTATATATATGAATCTTCCATTGATATTAAAAATTCTGTATAGTTGGGATTTTGTTGAGTAAACACATATAAATTAATTCTACTGAAGGTTTCATTTCATATCGGTGTATAATTTCGTAAAAAGCTGCGATCCAGATTAACTTTGCTTGAATTGTGAGGTGGGTTTTCTTTGTTTATATTTGGTGAGTTTGAATTTGAAATGTTTGAAACTGTTTTGCTTTTAGGTCACAATTGGGGGTTTTAATTTGTTCTCTTGGATATGTAATTATGTGAAAGGGTATTAATCGTTCTGCTGATGTTGGACCATTGTTCTTTGGTAATTGAGATGATCTGCATCCTATCAGTTTTTTGTTTGTAAATGTTGTGATGCATCTGATCTGTTTGTTTGCTTGATGGAATTGTGAAATACTATTGTGGTAACTTTGGAATTTTGGTCAACGAGAAATCTAATGTTTAGTTTTTATGGAAATCATGTCCAAAGCTCACCAAATCGGAGAGGTATAACCGTATAAGCCTCAGAGGCTGTAAATAGTTGAGACTTGGTTGTTAATTTCTTCGACGGTCCTATTAATTTTGGTCCCTGATGTTTATTTGGAAGAAATATCAGAAATATATGGTGCGTCTCTGATTGAATATCTGAAAAGTTTGCATGAAGAAGGTATGAAGTTGTAAATCTGCTGCTGAATTATATTGGCAGGGGTATGAAATGGGGTTTAACTTTCGGAGAGTTGGACATGCAATGATCTTGTTTCAACTAAACATCAGTCATCACATTGTTTTCTATATTATGATGTTTTACACTCACTTGAAAAAATCCCTCATTACGTTTTTTACATTGGTTGCAGATTTATTTCGAAAATGGCGAAAGGTAACAGGGGAAGACGCGGTATTGCTTCACGACAATGCAGATCAACACCATACCCCATGCCATTGCACGATGACCAAAAGAATTGCTGCAAACACTTTAAGAAGAAAGACTGGGAAGATGCTACATGTTCGGTATGCATGGAATGTCCCCACAATGCTGTTCTTCTCCTATGTTCCTCGCACGAGAAAGGTTGCCGTCCCTACATGTGTGGGACCAGTTTCCGCTACTCCAACTGCCTCGATCAGTATCAGAAGGCATATAAAAAAGAATCTTCGCTCGATAATCAGCATGTGGGCCCACTCTCACATACGCCTACCGATAAATGCGAGGCTACAAATCTTGCTTGCCCCCTTTGTAGGGGACAGGTGAAGGGGTGGACTGTAGTGGAGCCCGCCCGAGAACACCTTAATACTAAGCAACGAAGCTGTGTGCAGGATAACTGCTCGTTCGTTGGGACGTTCAAAGAGCTAAGGAAACACGTTAGGGCAGAGCACCCTTCCGCCAAGCCACACGAAGTGGACCCCACTCTCGAGCAGAAGTGGAGGAGGTTGGAGCGTGATCGCGAGAGGGACGATGTGATCAGCACCATAAGATCGTCAACGCCCGGGGCGGTGTTTTTCGGTGATTATGTGATAGAAGGAAATAATAATAATAATAATAATAATAATTATGGTATTGATTTAGATGACGATGATGATGATGATGAGAATGATGATGATGGTTTTGATGTAGATGCCTTTGAGCGAAACGAGGGTGTGGATGGGGATATAATGTCCGTTTTTCTATTTCTTCGGGCATTTGGTTCTGCTGGTAATTTGAATAGGCGGTTTGAGAGAGACTCGAACAATACACTGGATATTGATATCGATAATGATGATGATGATGATGTTGATTTTGGGACGTCTTTGGCGGGACGTTTACGTCGTCAAGGTAGAGTGCTTTTGGGGCGTTCCGGTAGGAGAAGAAGGCGTAGGGAGGTGAATGGAGAAGATGGGGATGGCTTGTAATGGTGTTGTGTTGAATATGTGTTTACATAGTTTTTTTTTAGCTCTTTTGTTTATGGGTAGGAAAGGGATTAATTGTACTTTTGAATATTTGCATGCACATTTATTTCTACACAGGATATGATAGCTCAAGAATATTGAGAATCAAACACATTTGTTTGATGTAATTTCCTGGTTACTTGTCAATAATTAACATTCTCATGGGCATTAGCTAATGAAAAATGTAAGTTTGATTTGAGCCTTGGTAGTTATTTCTTTGGATGCATAGATTATGGATATGTTTGCTGTTAACATAAATAATGTAATTCAGTGTGCTATGTTTTTGTAGTTGAAATAATCGAGGCGTAATTGATGTTTGTTGATAATATTGCCGTTTTAATCTTTGATTAATATATGGGTTTTCTTGGTGATTTCTTGTTTGAAATTATGAATATTTTACAATGTATGAATAAAATTTGACTTCTTGCATGACATTTTAACTAAAATGATCATTCATATGAAATTTTTTAGTTCAAATCTCAAGCAATGATAGAGATTATATACGTACGTATGTATTGAAAATACAACACAACAAAATCATGAAGCAAAATTTTAATAATTTTCTAATCATGATTAACATGGTTACAATTATATTTTGATTTTGCACCAATTTGGTGCAAAACTTGCACTAATTTGCTCTAACTACAGTAAATTCGCTATAAATTTGAACACTAGTTGCACAATTTTTTTTCTTCTTCAGAATATTCTTTTTTTCCATCTTTTTAGGATATCACTATTTTTCATAAATAAAATCTAAAACTTTTACGTCTAATACATTTAACCTAATAAAATTCACAAAAATAAAAATATTTTATTATTAAATATACAATTTATATTAATTGTGTTGCGCCAAAAATGGCACAACACTGTTTGTTGCACCATTTTTAGAGCTGGTGCAGCACTGTAGATGCGTCATTTCTAGCACCGGTGCAGTAGCTGCGCCATCTCTGACGCATCAATTGACCCTGAGTTGGAGCAAACCAAGTGCCAATTTGCACTCTACCTGCTCTAATAGTTAAAAAAATGGTCAAAATAATTTAAACAACAAATGAAGCCCATAATGAAGTAATAAAATGACACATAATTAAGTAATAAAATGAGACATATAGCACGAATATAATCCAAACAAAGTTCGAAACAATAAAATTATCCCAAATCATCACATAAAAATCCATTTGTTGCTTTCAAATAAAAGGAATATTAGTTTAACTTGATTAACTGTGAAAGTCACATTTTCATGCATAGAGTTAGTGGGACTTGTCTCATAATCAATCTCAATCCCTTGTTTGGTTGCAAGGATAGAATTGATACCTGGTCTCTTTGATTTTCTGCCCTTTGATCTGCATGAGTTGCATACCACTGGCTTAGATGCATTCACGGTCTCTTTGATTTTCTGCCATTTGGTCTGCATGAGTTGCATACCACTGGTTTAGATGCATTCACACTTCTCGATGTTGAAGAATTTTTATTAGTTCATCAATTAATATTGTTAAAAAAATCATAAAAATAATCTCAGTTTAAAATAAAGCATGTATAATTTACTAAATTTATTATTATTATTTCAAAAAAAAAGTTGTACTTAATTAAAACTAAAATATACCGAGAAATTTATAAACTCTTTCTACCATAAAAATTGTGATTTAAAATGGAAAATAGTTTTAGAAAAATATTCTAGATTAATTAATGGTTTATTTGAAATAAAATTTATCAAATATATGCATCAGTTTTTCTATATAGGGGTAAATGCATGAATATATATATATATATATATATATATATATATATATATATATATATATATATATATATATACATTAAAATTGGTTAACTCCACAAATACAAAAGGCTTTACATAGCCCACTAAAAATCATTTCAAAATGAATTAAAACACTAAAAATTCAGAATTATAAAAATTTCTTATTAAGAAAAATAACAAATATCATATAAAGCACTATTCTAATCATATAATTAATAATTACAATTACTATAGCAAAATTCTATAAGAAAAGTTGATTGGAACTCACATGCAAACCCACATTTGGAACAAGGTAAATTGTCTTCTCATAATTTCTGATTCTAATTGGAACGAAATGAACCAAAATGGGAAACTAAAAATATACTAAATGAATTGGATGTTTCTCTTTGTATATACGAGGAATAAGTGAAGGAAAATTGAGGGAAAAAATAAGATCTTTGTCAAAAAAGTATTTGCATACGTTTTTACATAATAGATAAAGAAGAAACTGAAGCTCATACTCAACATGTGAATGAGTGTATTTTGCGATTTTGTCATATTTAAAAAGTTACAGTGGAGTAAACGACAAAAACACTGAGTATGATACATTAAAACACATTTATATTGTTGAGTGAAGATGAGTTGTATGACGTAAATTAATTTTTTTCACGTATTACAAATTTATTATATAAAAGTATTTGCAAGCGTTATATAAGTGGAGATGAGTTAACTGTATGATGTAAATTAATCTTTTTTCACGTATTACATAAAAGTATTAGCAAGCGTTTATATATTAAACATGTTGTAATAAGATGAAAATGTAAGGTCATAGTCAACATGTGAAGGGATTGTGTGAGTTTTGTTACTTCTAAAATGTTAAGGCGAATAAACGACAAAAATACATAGCAATTTAACAACACATTAGAGATAATAATGATTTTTCTCGACGTTTGAATTTTGTAGTATTTTAAATTTTATTCAATTATTATTTCATAAATATTTATTATTGTCCTAAAATAACAAAAATTCTGTATCCGTAACATTTTAATTCTTATTTATTGTTTATATTGTAGTTCAATATGTGATGTTTTTATCTTTAGAAACATCAAATAAAATGAGTTGTAGCTGCCCCATTTCTGAGCATCAAAATGCTGGGTTGGAGCCAACCAAGCACCAATTTGCACTCCACCTGCTCTAATAATTAAAAGATATATGGCAAAAATAAATAAAACAATAAAAGAAGCCCATAATGAAGTAACTAAACGACACATATAGCACAATTATAATACAAACAAATTTCAAAATAAATAAAATTATCCCAAATTATTACATAAAAATCCATTTGTTGCTTCCAAATAAAAGAAATACTAGTTCAATTTGCATTATTACCACAAACAACTATCTTCACTCACACACACATCATCACAAGAGCATAGCTCCAAGACCAATCTCATTCTCAGCTACAAACTTACACTTCTCATAGATGAATACATCATCATACTTTATGTGTATTTGATCATTAGAAGTCGCTTCAGAGCGTGTCGAAAAGGCATTTTCGACATTGTTAAGAGGCGATAGATTGTATTGGGGAAGCTTTGATCTCCTTCTCATTTGAAGCTTTTTGGGGTCCCAAAGTGATGCTGTTTTTATTGTTGCTTCTTGTGATGTCTCTTCATAATCTAAAAAAATATATATACCCAATTAGATAAAATGATTTGGTATAGTTAAAAATCAATATATGAAATATATGGTCTTATGGATGGAAAACTTTCAAATCATTTTGTGCATTATAAACACACATATAGAATTATACATGTTGATAGGGCATAATTTGGTCGCATCGTATTTAGCACCTCGTATGAGTCAACCCGTATAAGGCAACTCGTTGTTATAAGATTTAATATTAATTAATGGGCCGGAGAGTTGTGGGCCTGACATAACATATAACCGGCCCAGTCCTGTAATGAACGTGAACTAGTGACATTGTGACACGTGGCAGTAACCCTATGGATCCACACGTCATGTCATGAATAGTGGATTCAACTACTATAAATAGAACATTAAAAGCTCATTGTGGGGATGGATGTCTGACCTAACTCTACGAGCTGTCCCAATTATACCAACTTTACTTTCAGAACTACGTTTGACTTGATCCTCACGAGATACATAGGCAGCTTGATACACGAGTGCAGTCTTAAACATCATCACGAATATTTGACTAGATCACATGTAACATTCTATGCAAAAAAATCCAAATTCTTATATTATTATACATGTAACAATAAAATTATAGTAATGTAAAGAGGTTATATAACCACAATAAGAGAAACAATATATAATTGAATATATATAGAAAGAGAGGTTTATTTGAATAAAAAGGAAAAAAAATTGAAGAATATTTACCATATTTGTCTTGGTTTATTTGAATCTCATCCTGACCCAAGAGTGATTTCAAAGTAGTTCCATAGTACAAGTAATCTTGATATCCCATTGAATCACCAAAAATAACTTTTGATTTTAGCTTAGGTGACATCGGTAAGGCTGTGTTTGGCTGAAAAGATAGTTTACCCAACTCCATTCCTATTTGATTAATTGTCAATCTGACATTTTCATCCATGGAGTCATTAGAACTTGTCCCATAATCAATCCCTTGTTTGGGAGTAGGAATAGGATTGATAACTGCCTTCTTTGATTTTCTTCCCTTTGAGCTGCATGAGTTGCATACCACTGGTTTAGATGCACTCGCACTTGTCGATGTTGAAGAATCTGTATTAATTCATCAATTAATATTGTAAAAAAAATCATAAAATTAATCTTAGTATAAAATAAAACATGTATAATTTACAAAATTTATTATTATTATTTCAAAAAAAAAACTGTAATTAATTAATTTTTTAAAAATATATCGAGAAATTTATAAACCCTCTCTACCAAAAAATTTTTGATTTAGAATTGAAAATAGTTATAGAAAAAATATTCTAGATTAATTAGTTTATTTGAAAGCAAACTTATTTGAAATAAAATTTATCAAATCTATGCATCTGTGTTGCTCTATAGGGGTAAAAGCTGAAATCAATATATGTATATATATATTAAAATTGGTAAGCTCCAAAAATTCAAAAGGCTAAATTGACATAAACCCTAAAATCATTTAAAATTGAATAAAACACTAAAAAAATCAGAATCATAAAAAATTATCATTAAGTGAAATAACAAATAACACACTCATTCTATTCTATTACAAAATTTTAAAATAATCTAAATTTTATTTTTGACAATTTAAAAGTAGATCTAGCATATATTCACTTGCTAAAATAGAGAGATATATCTTGAAATTTTATAATTAATAATTACAATTACTATAGCAAAATCCTATAAGAAAAGTTGATGGGAACTCACATGCAGATCCACATTTGGAACAAGGCAATTGTCTTCTCATTATTTCTGATTCTAATTGGAATGAAATGAACCAAAATGAGAAACTAAAAATCTCCTAAATGAATGAGATGTTTCTCTTTGTATATATGAGGAATAACTGAAGGAAAAATGGGGGAAAAAAGACCGGGAAAAAAATATCTTTGTGAAAAAAGTGTTGCAGACGTTTTTACATATGATAAATAAAGAAGAAACTGAAGTTCCTACTCAACATGTGAATGAGTGTATTTTGCGATTTGTATTTAAAAAAAGTTACAGGGGAGTAAACGACAAAAACACTGAGTAGGATACAGTAAATCACATTTATATTGTTGAGTGGAGATGAGTTGTATGATTTAAATTAATTTTTTGTTCACTTATTACAAATTTATTATATAAAAGTATTTGCAAGCGTTGTATAAGTGGAGATGAGTTAACTTGATGTAAATTAATTTTTTTTTCACGTATTACATAAAACTATTTGCAAGCGTTTATATATAAAAAAAATGTTGTAATAAGAAGAAAATGAAAGCTCATAGTCAACATGTGAAGGAATTGTATAAATTTTGTTACTTTTTTTAAAATGTTAAGGTTATTATAATCTTGCGTTCTTTTTATGTAATCGGTAATCCATCTTTAAAATATTAGGAATAATAATGACTTTTTCCCATCGTTTGAATTTTGTAGCATTTTAAATTTTATTTAATTATTATTTCAAAAATATTTATTAGTTTCCTAAAATAACAAAAATTTCGTATCCGTAACAATTTAATTCTTATTAATTGTTTATATTTTAGTTTAATATGAGATGTTTTTATCTTTAAAATCAGCTGTAGCTGCGCCATTTCTGAGCAGCAATTGACGCTGAGCTGGAGCCAACCTAACACCAATTTGCACTCCACCTGCTCTAATAATTAAAAAATATATGACCAAAATAAATTAAACAACAAAAGAAGCCCATAATAAAGTAATAAAACGACACATATAGCACCATTATAATCCAAAAAAATTCCGAAACAAATACAATCATCCCAAATGATTACATAAAAATCCATTTGTTGCTTCCAAATAAAAGAAATACTAGTTCAACTTGCATTATCACAAGAGCATAGCTCCAAGACCAATCTCATTTTCACCTACAAACTTACACTTCTCATAGATGAATACATCATCATACTTTGTGTGTATTTGATCATCACAAGTTGCATTGTTAAGCTTTGATCTCCCTCCATCTCTTTTGAAGGTTTTTGGGGTCCCAAAGTGATGGTGTTTTCATTGTTGCTTCTTGTGATGTCTCTTCATAATCTGCAACAAATATATAACCAATTAGATAAAATGATTTGTTAATAATTGAAAATCAATATATGAAATATATGGTCTTATGGGTGTAACACTTTCAACTCATTTTTGTGTATCATAAACACACATATAGAATTATACATGTAACATTCCATGCAAAAAAAAATTCAAATTCTTATATTATTATTATACATGTAACAATAGAATATAACCAGCATAAGAGAAACAATATATAGTATAATTGAATATATATATAGAGAGAGAGGTTTATTTGAATAAAAAGGAAAAAAAAATTGAAGAATGTTTACCATATTTTTCTTGATTTATTTGAATCTCATCCTGACCCAAGAGTGATTTCAAAGTAGTTCCATAGTACAAGTAATCTTGATATCCCATTAAATCACCAAAAATAACTTCTGTTTTTAGCTTAGGTGACATCGGTAAGGCTGTGTTTGGCTGAAAAGGTAATTTACCCAACACCATTCCAATTTGATTAATTGTCAATGTGACATTTTCATCCATGGAGTTACTAGAACTTGTCCCATAATCAATCACTTGCTTGGGAGTAAGAATAGGATTGATAACTGGTTTCTTTGATTTTCTTCCATTTGAGCTGCATGAGTTGCATACCACTGGTTTAGATGCACTTGCACTTTTCAATGTTGAAGAATCTGTATTAATTCATCAATTAATATTATTAAAAAATCATAAAATTAATCTCAGTATAAAATAAAACATGTATAATTTACTAAATTTATTATTATTTAACAAAACTATAATTAATTAAAATTTAAAATATATCGAGAAATTTATAAACCCTCTCTACCATAAAAATTGTGATTTAGAATTGAACATAGTTCCAAAAAAAATATTCTAGATTAATTAGTTTATTTGAAAGCAAACTTATTTGAAATAAAATTCCTCAAATCTATGCATCAGTGTTTCTCTATAGGGGTAAAAGCATGAAATAAAAAAAAAAAAAAATATATATATATATATATATATATAAATAGTAAAATTGGTAAACTCCACAATTCAAAAGGCTAAATTGACATAAACCCTAAAATCATAAAAAAAA
The DNA here is from genome assembly GCA_963669365.1 of Verbascum thapsus. Classification (NCBI taxonomy): domain Eukaryota; kingdom Viridiplantae; phylum Streptophyta; class Magnoliopsida; order Lamiales; family Scrophulariaceae; genus Verbascum; species Verbascum thapsus. The sequence goes on from OY770106.1 coordinate 5,720,405, forward strand.
TATCATTAAGTGAAATAACAAATATCATATAACAAACTCATTCTATTCTATTACATAATTTTAAAATAATATAAAATTTAATTTTTGATTATTTGAAAGTAGATCTATCATATATTCACTTGCTAAAATAAAAGCATATATCTTAAAATTTTATATTAATAATTACAATTATTATAGCAAAATCCTATAAGAAAAGTTGATGGGAACTCACATGCATATCCACATTTGGAACAAGACAATTGTCTTCTCATGATTTCAGATTCTAATTGGAATGAAATGAACCAAAATGGGAAACTAAAAATCTCCTAAATGAATTTGGATGTTTCTATTTGTATATATGAGGAAGAACTGAAGGAAAATTTGGGGAAAAAATAAAATCTTTATCAAAAAGGGTATTTACAGGCGTTTTCACATATGATAAATAAAGAAGAAACAGAAGTTGATACTCAACATGTGAATGAGTGCATTTTGCGATTTTGTCATATTTAAAAAGTTACAGTGGAATAAACGACAAAAACACTTAGTAGGATACAGTAGAGCACATTTATATTGTTGAGTGGAGATGAGTTGTATGACGTAAATTAATTTTTTTCATGTATCACAAATTTATTATATAAAAGTATTCGCAAGCGTTATATAAGTGGAGATGAGTTAACTAGAGTTATTTAATCTTGCGTTCCTTTTATGTAATCCATCTTTTTAACAACATACAGTAGAAACTCTATAAATTAATACTCTTGGGACCACCAAAATTTATTAATTAAAAGAGTTATTAATTAATCGATAAATTAATAATTATTAATTTATACATTAATTAATATTTTATTAATTTATAATAAAATATTCAATTTACAAACACCATTCAAACTCTCACTTAATTATAGTACAATGCATGTACAATAATTAAAAAGTATTTTTTATATAAATACAAGAAATAATGCTAACACAAATAAATCATACACACACGACATGCCTTCTAATCTTAAAGGTGTGAAAAAAAACAATAATGACCGACGAGATTCGAAGAGCATTATGCATGCACAACAAGGATAATCCAAGTCTCACTCAAAAGCAATTGTAAGAATGGATGTTAGCAATTATGCAAGCACAACAAGGATAATTCAAGGACAATTGCAAATTGATTTGCAAGGTGAAATTGATTTCAACAAAAAAACAAAAGACAATTGAATCATTTTTCAAAAAAAAATCATAAATCATTCATGTAATATGTAGTATATAAAGAATTATTAATTTATATTTTATATGGGACCTATAGAAATTATCAAAAATGTATTATCTTATAATTTTAGCGAACTATTAATTTAGCACCCTATCCCCGAGTCGGGACCGGCCAAAAATATTATCTTAGAGAGTTTATTAATTAATCGAGTATTAATTTATCGAGTTTCTACTGTATTAAGGATAATAATGACTTTTTCCTGACGTTTGAATTTTGTAGCATTTTAAATTTTATTTAATTATTATTTCATAAATATTTATTATTGTCCTAAAATAACAAAAAATTCGTATACGTAACATTTTAATTCTTATTAATTGTTTATATTTTAGTTTAATATGTGATGTTTTTATCTTTTGAAACATCAAACAAAATGAGTTGTAGCTGCTCCATTTCTGAGCAGCATTTGATACTGGGTTGGAGCCAACCAAGTGCCAGTTTGCACTCCACCTGCTCTAATAATTAAAAAATATATGACGAAAATAAATTAAACAACAAAACAAGCCCATAATAAAGTAATAAACCGACACATATATAGCACCATTATAATCCCAAAAATTCCGAAACAAATAAAATTATCCCAAATTATTACATAAAAATCCATTTGTTACTTCCAAATAAAAGAAATTCTAGTTCAACTTGCACTATTACCACAAACAACTATCCTCACTCACACACATCATCACAAGAGCATAGCTCCAAGGCCAATCTCATTCTCACCTACACACTTACACTTCTCATAGATGAATACATCATCATACTTTATGTGTATTTGATCATTAGAAGTTGCTTCAGAGCGTGTCGTTAAGGCGTTTTCGACATTGTTAAGAGGCGATTGATTGTATAGGGGAAGCTTTGATCTCCTTCTCATTTGAAGCTTTTTGGGGTCCCAAAGTGATGGTGTTTTTGTTGTTGCTTCTTGTGATGTAAATTCATAATCTGCAACAAATATATAACCCAATTCGATAAAATGATTTGTTAATAGTTAAAATCAATATGTGAAATATATGGTCTTATGTATGGAAAACTTTCAACTCATTTTTGTGCATTATAAACACACATATAGAATTATTCATGTAACATTCTATGCAAAAAATTCAAATTCTTATATTATTATTATACATGTAACAATAGAATTATAGTAATGTAAAGAGGTTATATAACCACAATAAGAGAAACAACATATAATATAACTGAATATATATATATATATATATATAGAGAGAGAGAGAGAGAGAGAGAGAGGTTTATGTGAATATAAAGGAAAAAAATTAAAGAATATTTACCATATTTGTCTTGGTTTATTTGAATCTCATTCTGACCCAAGAGTGATTTCAAAGTGGTTCCATAGTACAAGTAATCTTGATATCCCACTGAATCACCAAAAATAACTTTTGATTTTAGCTTAGGTGACATTGGTAAGGCTGTGTTTGGCTGAAAAGATAATTTACTCAACACAATTCCAATTTGATTGATTGTCAATGTGACATTTTCATCCATGGAGTTATTAGAACTTGTCCCATAATCAATCCCTTGTTTGGGAGTAGGAATAGGATTGATAACTGCCTTCTTTGATTTTCTTCCCTTTGAGCTGCATGAGTTGCATACCACTGGTTTAGATGCACTCGCACTTGTCGATGTTGAAGAATCTGTATTAATTCATCAATTAATATTGTAAAAAAAATCATAAAATTAATCTTAGTATAAAATAAAACATGTATAATTTACAAAATTTATTATTATTATTTAAAAAAAAACTGTAATTAATTAATTTTTTAAAAATATATCGAGAAATTTATAAACCCTCTCTACCATAAAATTTTTGATTTAGAATTGAAAATAGTTATAGAAAAAATATTCTAGATTAATTAGTTTATTTGAAAGCAAACTTATTTGAAATAAAATTTATCAAATCTATGCATCTGTGTTGCTCTATAGGGGTAAAAGCATGAAATCAATATATGTATATATATATTAAAATTGGTAAGCTCCAAAAATTCAAAAGGCTAAATTGACATAAACCCTAAAATCATTTAAAATTGAATAAAACACTAAAAAAAAAAGAATCATAAAAAATTATCATTAAGTGAAATAACAAAACACACACATTCTATTCTATTACAAAATTTTAAAATAATCTAAATTTTATTTTTGACAATTTAAAATAGATCTAGCATATATTCACTTGCTAAAATAGAGAGATATATCTTGAAATTTTATAATTAATAATTACAATTACTATAGCAAAATCCTATAAGAAAAGTTGATGGGAACTCACATGCAGATCCACATTTGGAACAAGGCAATTGTCTTCTCATTATTTCTGATTTTAATTGGAATGAAATGAACCAAAATGAGAAACTAAAAATCTCCTAAATGAATGAGATGTTTCTCTTTGTATATATGAGGAATAACTGAAGGAAAAATGGGGAAAAAAAGACCGGGAAAAAAATATCTTTGTGAAAAAAGTGTTGCAGACGTTTTTACATATGATAAATAAAGAAGAAACTGAAGTTCCTACTCAACATGTGAATGAGTGTATTTTGCGATTTGTATTTAAAAAAAGTTATAGGGGAGTAAACGACAAAAACACTGAGTAGGATACAGTAAATCACATTTATATTGTTGAGTGGAGATGAGTTGTATGATTTAAATTTTTTTTTCCACGTATTACAAATTTATTATATAAAAGTATTTGCAAGCGTTGTATAAGTGGAGATGAGTTAACTTGATGTAAATTAATTTTTTTTTCACGTATTACATAAAACTATTTGCAAGCGTTTATATATAAAAAAATGTTGTAATAAGAAGAAAATGAAAGCTCATAGTCAACATGTGAAGGAATTGTATAAATTTTGTTACTTTTTTTAAAATGTTAAGGTTATTATAATCTTGCGTTCTTTTTATGTAATCGGTAATCCATCTTTAAAATATTAGGAATAATAATGACTTTTTCCCATCGTTTGAATTTTGTAGCATTTTAAATTTTATTTAATTATTATTTCAAAAATATTTATTAGTTTCCTAAAATAACAAAAATTTCGTATCCGTAACAATTTAATTCTTATTAATTGTTTATATTTTAGTTTAATATGAGATGTTTTTATCTTTAAAATCAGCTGTAGCTGCGCCATTTCTGAGCAGCAATTGACGCTGAGCTGGAGCCAACCTAACACCAATTTGCACTCCACCTGCTCTAATAATTAAAAAATATATGACCAAAATAAATTAAACAACAAAAGAAGCCCATAATAAAGTAATAAAACGACACATATAGCACCATTATAATCCAAAAAAATTCCGAAACAAATACAATCATCCCAAATGATTACATAAAAATCCATTTGTTGCTTCCAAATAAAAGAAATACTAGTTCAACTTGCATTATCACAAGAGCATAGCTCCAAGACCAATCTCATTTTCACCTACAAACTTACACTTCTCATAGATGAATACATCATCATACTTTGTGTGTATTTGATCATCACAAGTTGCATTGTTAAGCTTTGATCTCCATCTCTTTTGAAGTTTTTTGGGGTCCCAAAGTGATGGTGTTTTCGTTGTTGCTTCTTGTGATGTATCTTCATAATCTGCAACAAATATATAACCAATTCGATAAAATGATTTGTTAATAATTGAAAATCAATATATGAAATATATGGTCTTATGGATGGAAAACTTTCCAACTCATTTTTGTGCATTATAAACACACATAGGACGTGATTGGTATGAATGAATGGAATTGAGTGGGAATGGAATGATATAAGGAATGGAATTAAGATGGGAAAGGAATGATATTAATTTCATAAATACTATGATTGGTATACTCAAGGAATGAGAAAAGAATTGAATTATTATTCATTTATTTGTTCCAATCAAGCAATAAGTGATAAAAAATAAATTTGAGAAATGTGATATTTTTTTATATATTTTATATGTTTTGTATATTCGTATATTTGTGTTATTTATTAAACTTGAATACAAATTTGTATCCAATCTAGTTCTTTTAAATTTAAATGATGTGAGATTTTAAAACTTTCATTTAAAGAAAAATACAAGTGACACGACGAAAAAAGTGGAGAAAGCAATGAAAGACCGAAAAATATAGTCCGTACTTGATAATTGAAAAAGTTATATATGTATTATTGTCTATACAATAATCCACGTTTTCTATTATTTTTTTATCGATAAACTAGTTTAAGAATGATGTATTATTTATTAAACGCACTTATTTTAAATTTTGTTAATGCAATTTTGTATGTTTTCCCTATTCTTGTTACATTTGAAATTAGATTTATTTTAATTAAAGTAATTCTTATTGATGAAAATATTTTCGACTGCGTACGAAAAATAATATGCATTTTTTTTTGTTCTTTCAATGCATTTAAATATTTTTTTAATTTATTAATCATTTATATTATTTTTAAAATAATTTAAGATAATTAATCATAAGTAGAAAATATATGTATATATATATATATTGCATTCGTTAATTTTTCAAGACTTTTTTACTAGTGTGAAAAAAAAAAATTATCACAAGAAACAAAAAAAGTTAAGTCACAATAGATAAGGAATGGCTAATACCAAGGGGATGAAAGGTATCACTATTCCCATACTTATGGGAATATGGATTCCAACAGGAATGACCATTCCCGACATAAAAACATACCAATCATAGGAATGGGAATAAACTCAAGAATGTTGATTCCATTCACACCTCATTCCAGTATACCAATCATGCCCATATAAAATTATATATGCCAAAACTATCCAAATTCTTATATTATTATTATACATGTAACAATAGAATTATAGTAATGGAAAGAGGCAGATGCCTCAATTAGGGAAATGAAGTGGTTATATAACCACCATAAGAGAAACAATATATAATATAATTGAATATATATATAGAGAGAGGTTTATTTGAATAAAAAAGGAAAAAAATTGAAGAATTTTTACCATATTTGTCTTGGCTTATTTGAATCTCATCCTGACCCAAGAGTGATTTCAAAGTAGTTCCATAGTACAAATCATCTTGATATCCCATTGAATCACCAAAAATAAACTTTGATAGCTTAGGTGTCATTGGTAAGGTTGTGTTTGGCTGAAAAGATAATTTACCCAACTCCATTCCAATTTGATTAATTGTCAATGTGACATTTTCATCCATGGAGTTATTAGAAATTGTCCCATAATCAATCCCTTGTTTGGGAGTAGGAATAGGGTTGATAACTGGCTTCTTTGATTTTCTTCCCTTTGCACTGCACGCGTTACATACCACTGGTTTAGATGCATTTGCACTTTTCGATGTTGAAGAATCTGTATTAATTCGTCAATTAATATTGTTAAAAAGTCATAAAATTAATCTCAATATAAAATAAAACACGTATAATTTCTAAATGTATTATTATTATTATTATTATTTAAAAAAAATTGTAATTAATTAAAATTTAAAATATACCTAGAAATTTATAAACCCTCTCTACCATAAAAATTGTGATTTAGAATTGAAATTAGTTATAGAAAAAATATTCTAGATTTGATAAAATTTATTTCAAATAAGTTTGCTTTCAAATAAACTAATTAATCTAGAATATTTTTTCTATAACTAATTTCAATTCTAAGTCACAAAATTGAATCATAAAAAATTATCATTAAGTGAAATAACAAATATCATATAGCACACTCATTCTAATCTATTACATAATTTTAAAATAATCTAAAATTTAATTTTTGACTATTTGAAAGTAGATCTATCATATATTCACTTGCTAAAATAAAGGGTTATATCTTGAAAAAGTAATAATTACAATTATTATAGCAAAATCATATAAGAAAAGTTGATGGGAACTCACATGCAGATCCACATTTGGAACAAGGCAATTGTCTTCTCATTATTTCTGACTCTAATTGGAATGAAATGAACCAAAATGGGAAATTTAAAATCTCCTAAATGAATTGGGATGTTTCTATTTGTATATATGAGGAAGAATTGAAGGAAAATTTGGGGGAAAAATAAGATCTTTGTCAAAAAGATGACAAAAGAGTATTTGTAGGCGTTTTCACGTTTGATAAATAAAGAAGAAACTGAAGCTGATACTCAACATGTGAATGAGTGCATTTTGCGATTTTGTCATATTTAAAAAGTTACAATGGAGTAAACGACAAAAGCACTGAGTAGGATACAGTAAAGCACATTTATATCGTTCAGTGGAGATGAGTTGTATGACGTAAATTATTTTTTTTTTCACGTATTATGAATTTATTATATAAAAGTATTTGCAAGCGTTATCTTAGTGGAGATGAGTTATATAACGTAAATTGACATTTTTTCATGTATTATGCAAAAGTATTTGCAAGTGTTTATATATAAGAAAAAAATATTGGAATAAGAAGAAAACGGAAGGTCATAGTCAACATGTGAAGGGAATGTGTGAATTTTATTGCTTTTAAACGTTCACGCAAATAAACAACAAAAATACATAGTCGAAAAAATGCATAGTCGGATACATTAAAGCACATTTATTTGGTTTAGTTGACATGAGTTGTAACACCTTGCGTTCCTTTTATGTATCCATCTTTTCTGCAACATATTAGGGATAATGACTTTATTTCGACGTTTGAGTTTTGTAGCATTTTTAATTTAATTGAATTATAATTGCATAAATATTTATTATTGAATCCTAAAATTTAAAAATTCATATCCGTAACATTTTCATTCTTATTAAATGTTTTTTTTCTTTTTATATATGTGATGTTTTTATCTTTAGAAATATCAAAACAAATATCAAAATGCACAAGATAGAATTTAGGAAATTAGTTTGGGTTATTCTTAAATGCGAGATATATAATAGTGCATCGTCATGGTTATCCTTTTTCACACTATTTTTGAACAATATATCAATAAAAAGTAAAAAGAAAATCTCTTGATGGAGTAACAAAGACAAAAAAGTTAAAAAAAAGTGAAAAAATAACTTAATGTGAGAAGAAATTAAAGGGAAAACAAAGAAGAATGGTTGAATGAAAATGACGATTGTGTTTTGGCCAGTTCAACATCCACTAATCTTGAGTCATATCGTTCTCTCTTATGTGTAGAGTCCACTCAGATACCCTTACATACTGTGCTGGTGAAATACTGTGGGACCATCAAATAATTCAAAATTAATAACGAATGAAGCACAACAACACATACTTTTATACAACAAATTCAACTAATTTCTTGAACGAACCAAAGAATATGAAATATAAAAACAAATTTGAAAGTTTTTGTGAAATAAAGACAAGTGCAACCACATTTCATGTGAATAGTCATTGCTTGCCACATTACCTTAAAGATCAATCTAGTTGTTACCCAAGTATATGTCCTTTTAAAATGTATAAGTGTACTATGTTCTTTGGCCCATTCATGTTACGGTTTACAATTGTGTATACACGGTATATATGAAGTGTGTATACATGGTGTGGGGCCCAGGCCTATACATGAATGGGCTTAAAACATAAACACACTAATATAAAACAATGGATATATTATAATTGAGCATCACAATTATATTGTATTACAAAAAAAAAAAATATTATGTTTTCTTCAAAGTAAAATTCTTTTTCAATATGTACATTAGATCGACAAGGAACTAAACTTGTTAACGTTTAACTATTGGTTTGACTAGTTTTACGAATATACTGCAAGTAAAATTCCAATTTATAGCATTTACTTGTCCAATTAATATAGAAAAAACAATATTAATATATTTTTACATGCATATATTACATATTATATGTATATATGTATGTTGAAATGTATGTTACATTAATAGGACTTGAAATTATAAGTGAAATATAGACTCCTGTGACAGAAAATAAAGAGATTCGATCACATGTAGAACTCATAACATTATAGATGCTAATACATCAGCGTTTATGCAGTCATATTTCACGCAGCATCTGTCAAGTGACAAAATGAACACCCTATACTAAGAACTCGCAGATTTCATATATACATATATACATATATATATATATATATATGACTACTATACTATGACAATACGATAAACTTATGATTTCGTTAGAATAATAATAAGCAGAAATCACCAGAAATCACAATGACTCGGGACTCGTAGAAGGTCTAATCTTGGAGGGCATCTGCATATATCTCTGTATTTTTCCTCCGAATTTATGGCTTAGATCACTAGGTGTAATCGACATTTTGTCCAAAGAATGGTCAAATTCATCAACATCAAAATTTTCCTCGTCATAAATCCCTCTATTTCCATCGTTTGGAATATTCATCCCGTTTTTACCAGCATTGGCTTCAATGGTGTCATCTTCATCACTACTACTTTCTTCTTCTTCCTCTTCGTCATCATCATAAGTACTTCTCACCATCGACCAATACACGTAATTCGGTCGAATAAATCTGTAAAACAATATATATATATATATATATATAAAGAAAAGGTACAAAGTTTGTGTTACTTATTGGCAAATTAGAGGCTTCACAAATTAACACAACCCATGTCACATTCTAATAGAAGGTGGTGAAATAGTTATGTGATTTAATTGAAATCTGAAATTACGGAAATTTCTCAAAAGCTCGGGTTTTTTTTCGTAGTTAGGGTTTGAAGGTGCCTATGTAATTTACCATTAAAACAATTGATTGAAGCATAAAAAGGTGCAAAAAGGACAAACCTATCACATTTCCTCAATAGGCAGGGATCAAAGGGAAAAAACATGTCAAGCCTTTCGATTCCACCAAATGTTCGTGAATGTTCTGATTCTAGAGGACAACCATTGGTAAAACTTTGAGTCGCGGAAAATACATGATTTGCCTTTGCCAGCCTCAGAAATTCATCCACTATTGAGGGCAAGCAGACCTGCACCAGAAACCATTATAAGAAAAAACTAATTAAATAAAATATAAGAAAATAAAGCCATGAATAACCATAATATTATATGGGGGTTCAATGTTTCGATTTTTGCGGCGTTTTTATAAAATGTATACCATAACAATAAATACGATTTTGAGATAATTGATACAAAATTTGGACTTTTTGAAGCTGGTATCATATGGTTTCGGTATGGTACGGTTTTACAGTAATTTAATTAAAGATCACAGAATTTATCTACGTCTACACTGTCCTATCAGTAATCGTGTGGGATTGAAAACAGACACTGTGCATAAGAATTAACAAATTTCGAACAATATTTGACCTGCAATGGTTTCAAAGGATGCCCAAGAATGTTCTCAATCCGCATAAAGAGGAGTTGTGAATTGAGTTGAGGTAGAGCAAGCATTTGTCTCATGCGAAAGCAAAGCACATACAGAGTGGCCTGCACAACAGTATACAATCATTAGGAAAGGCTGTCACTTTACGACTATTGATATTCCTTAATTCCCAATTTCAAAAAATAATCTCAAGATCAATTTCTAAATGAGTACAATGTATCTAATCTTGATTTTCGTTAAAATAATGAAAGCAAAAGACTCCTGCTCAAGTGATCACTTAATTTGAGCAACATTTAAGGAGATCAATATATATAACCTCCAAACGTGCAGTATTTGAAACTTAATGATATTTAAGAATTTTTAGCAATAAATTAAGGGATCGTATACCTGGCATCCAGCATAAAAGACCTTATGAGCTTTTGGATTTATATCTCCACCCTGTTTTTGGTTCTTGGTATATAGAAAACACCAATTCACCACGCTGGAACATTGTGTGCAAGAAAATCGGAATAAGTCAGAATTTGCAGTTTATTCTCTGCTGAGGAAATAGACAAACCAGAAATACGAGATGCAGTATAACCTGTCCAGCACAGCTGCAACAAATGGGATCGTCACGAATTTTGAACGAGCCAAAAAGCTAGCAAGATATGCAACAGCACTCATCCTGCAATGTAAAGGAAGCAAGCTATAGATCACTGAAACGTAATTACACCCAAGAAATATTAATTATAATTTCTTATTAATATAGGATGCATGTACATATGTGACTAGTATAGAACTACACGCGAGTAAGTCCTCAAAGGTTGCAAATATGATAACTCAAATCGAGCTCACTAAACTACTTCAAAAAATTAAGTTATCAGGACATGAAAAATTAACAAATTAAAGTTGATAAAGATATTGACTTTACCTCCATTGAGGAGTGAGATTGCCTACGAAGATATTTACAAGCAAACTAGCAAACGCCTTTCCACAATATTCAGGGTCCAGCGAGCAAGCATAGAACACAAGAAACTACAATAGATGCATAACAAATTTAATTAAAAGATTGGTGACAGGTTACCTGTCGAATAGATTGTGGAAAGGCCATACAAAAGATTACATTAACCGATGAAAGAAAAAGAAACGAACAACAAACAATGACAATAAATAAATAAATTGTTAATGAGAAATTTTGATTAGTTTATCACATGGTGTCAGATATAACAAGTACCTGAGCAAATTTTGATTTATATGCAGTCAATATTGTTTTCTGAAATGATTGGAGGAGAGTCTCAAACACCTGGAGCATCATTAGAAGGTAAGCCAATAAAGAAATAATAATTTAATAACTGGTTAAAAGAATTATCAAATAATTTACCTGAACTAGACGACCATTCTCACTACAGGATTTGAGGTGCTCGAATGTAAGCACCATCAGACTATCTAACTTTTCAGCAACTAGGTTTCCGCTAAAAAACCTCTGTATTAAAGCATCCCTAGAATGCTGGAAAGATGAGCTTGATTATCATACAAAAGATGATTCACAAAATTCAAAAAACGGTTAAAGAGAAGGTCAGGAAACAACTACGAGCCAGTATGACAACATCTTTACGTTCTTATTTTTCAGTATAATAAGTCTAAAAGGTCGACATACACTTTTCAAATCTTGTCATTTCAAAGAGTATTATAGTCAAGAATTTATATTGCTCTTCTATAGATATTATTCAATGTTTGCAGGTAAAGACGCAAAGGCATCTATCTCTATTCTTCAATGGTTATTTCTATTATTTCTCTTGGAAATTAAATGTATAAGGTAAGGAAAGAAAAGCATGAGAAGTACCTCATTGCAATCTTGTTCAGTATCATCTACATGCCCCTCAAGGTCTTCCAGTTCCATATCAAAGATACCCTTATGGAAATCATCCTGCAAAATGTCGTCCCATGCAATTTCCACCTATGCCAAAAGCACAAAGGATATGCCAATGTTAAATCATTGCAGAAGTCTTAGTGAAAAAGACTAAATTTAACTTCTCGAACAACTTACATCTAATTCAATTAGCCTATCCACTATTGAAACAAGCATAGTGCTCCCAACAAGTTCTCCCATCAAACCACTCTCCAATCTCAACATATTCTCCACATACATCACCATAAACTGCATCAAGAAATTAGTTAGAGAACACAGCAATTTTGTGAAATACAAATAGTAAAGATAGAACTAACATGCTTCACATATCTAAATGCAGTTCTTTTATGTTAATATGTTCTGCAACTAAACTACCTCTTATTCTTTTTTTTCAACCATCTTGTAACATTTTACATTCCACAAAAATCAAATGAAGAGTGACGGCCCACTCTCTATTTCTGTGCAACTAAGAAATTTTGACTCTTCTTATCACAATGGCCATAAATTATGCATTTAATGTCTCTAATTATGCAGCCAAGTTGTCCATGCATCAAACACAAAGCTCTCTAACAGTATCATAATCCTTGTCACAGAGAATTCATAAAAGGTGATAACAGGTTTTATTTCGAAAAAAGAATCAGTACCATAGGATGAGTCAGAAAACTTAGACACTCAAACAAACAGCTTGAAGCGACTAATACTAAATCTTTCAACTCAATGCATGTTTTGGAACTACCAATAAAACAACCATAGTGCATGGATTGATCATTTATGATTCGTTAAAATTATGGCAACACAAATATGCTTTTTGAAAAGAAAAAGTTATGAGTTGTAGGTTTGTAGTTGAGTCAATTTAGTCAGAGCACATGAGGGTAATTGTATTCAATGTCCGCATGATTATTACTGAGAGTAAGAGAAAGATACATTTCAGAAGACAATCTCCTTGCATCCCATAAAGAAGTGTCCTTAAAACTTAGTAAGACGGAAAAATAAATGCAGTTGTTGATCAATAGTACATACAACATACGATGACATACGAAGACATACGAAGCTGATCTTACTGGTTCTTTTGTGTATATGTTTGGCATTCTATCCTTGACTATCTTCTCTAGTCTCAGTGGTGAAAGTGGGACTACATTGCCAATATCTCTGAAAGTTGAATGAACACGATCGAGAACTTGGTTCTTCTTAGAAAGACCACGCGGTTTCTTCAATAACTCGATATAAAAAGGAGCAGATGATGGTGGAATGAAATTGATAACAAGAGTGTCCAAGCACAAATCAACGAACTCTCCACTTGATGAAGCCTATAACAGGAAAACGAGAAAAGAGAAACCTATAAACTTAACGGCTACAGTCTACAAAATAGTAGTAAACAGATAGATAGTACACATAGCAATATACCAAGGAGACGAGTAATTCAACCAATGCATCCATCACATCAGTCCCGTAATCCCACAGGCTCATTCTAAATATCTGAAGTGCCAACAGCTCATAAATATTCGAAAAAGTGAATATTACATTAATAAAAAATTTGAGTTCAGTATTGTATGGGTGTGTCGTAACTTACACCAGCAAGGAGAGACCGATGGTGAATGATATGTATACAAGAAACTGCTCCAGCCACAGCTTTCAAACATGTCTGTTACATCGTAATAAAATAATTAATCATTAAGCAAACAGAAGAGAAAAGATAAACATAAAACTAGTCAGTAAGAATCAGAAGGTACCACAAGAAGGGCCACATCCTCAGCAACTAAACGTTCTTTATGGTGTATCACTGCAACAAGCTGGTTATAAAAATCACTGTCACCCTGAAGTCCAGAAGCACAGTAAATGTTAGCAGTCATTATTAATGTTAGCAGTCAATAATTAACGTAATAAACCAAACTTCACGAACTATTCTTGCTTTACCTGAATAGCAGCTTTAAGGGCATTCTTCACATGATAGTCCAACTCTGAATCACTAAAACTTGGTCCATCCATCTCGGGTGCCCCCATTTGTCTTTTCTAACCTCAAATATTCACCACCTCACTTCAATTTTGAGTCGAGAGAAGCACTGAAGTAAGCAACAAACATGTGATTTTATTGCATTTAACAAGCCTAAATTGCAAACAAGTGTGTATCTAACAATTTTCTTTCATTTGTCTCCACAATAACTACTTTAGCATTTTCATTAAGACGAGCTACCCAATTCAACTTAAAAAATCCAAAGCACATCGATGGCAAACATTGATACTGTTAATGCAGCAAATCAGAAGCAAGATTCTCAATTTCAATTTTCAGTTTATGTGCAGCAAACCCCCTAGAAAAAAAGTAAAACTGGAAACCGATTGATAGCTTTATGAGAAGAGGGACCAGAGCAATGCTCAGTAACAACATAATAGTATTTTAAATTATTTTTGGGTTTTTTTCAATTTTGGGTGTGCTTGGATGACGATAATAATAACCTACAATGCCTGGCACTCCAATCCCAATCAGTATAGTAAACGATGACTGGCGCGGCGGGCGGGCGCCATATTGAAATGTCACATATAATTACAAAAATAAATTTTTATTATTAATACAATAAACTAGTTTTTTAAACAACAATAACAATAATAACCATGAGATAGATAACAAGCTTTTAAGAAACAAAATAAAGATAAACTGAACTACTGTCAAACACTTCAGCGCATCAAACATAGTAAAAATAAGGCATTATGCCTTGCATTCTACAGTTTTCAGCAATATAACGCATCAACACATCAATTTTCAGAAATATACATCAAATTATCAACATATTATATACATAAAAATTGACACTTTTCCAAAATTCAGCACATATATTAATTCAACTGATATATAGTTATAAACCCAATGAATTCAGCAACATATACAAATCTATAGTTATAATCATTGCTCACATGAAAAGCCCATGAAATATGAAAAAAATAAATCAAAACTTTAGTATACCTTTCTGCGCAGCTGAACGGCGGGCTACCGGAGCTACGGAGACGGTTAATGCCGATTTCACGAGAGAGAAGAGTCCCCAACGATCGAGAGAGTGTTAGGGTTTAAGGTGGATTATATCTAAATTATTACTAATCGATTAGAAGAGTTCGTTATCAAGTCAACTTTCAATAATATAAATACAAAGGAATTTTAATTAAACTAGGAAAAGATTTAAAAAGGATCATAAATAAATTTAAAATCTAAATTAATACAAATACTAAAAATATATAAATTTATATATTTTTTTTAAAGCTACTACTCTATGCTAGTGAACGACTGTAAACTACTTCAATTGTTATTTAATGCCTTTTGTTTCTATTTGTTGTCAAATTTGGAGTAATTGTTCACTTTAGTTTTTGACAAATCGTAATTATGGGGTTGGGATAAT
This sequence comes from Verbascum thapsus, assembly GCA_963669365.1. Classification (NCBI taxonomy): domain Eukaryota; kingdom Viridiplantae; phylum Streptophyta; class Magnoliopsida; order Lamiales; family Scrophulariaceae; genus Verbascum; species Verbascum thapsus. The sequence goes on from OY770106.1 coordinate 5,736,139, forward strand.
ACTTTTCTTTAAAATCGATTGAATCCGACATTGTATATCCTAGAACAATGTCCCAATTTGTCTTGAATTTATTAACTTGATAACCTAATTATTTTGATCCCAAAATCCTACGGGTATGTTTGGTTTTGTTTTGGTTGGATATTTTGGTGAGAATTGTTGGTGAGAAATTTTTGGGGACACGTGCATTGTTGGTGAGATAGTGTTTGGTTTAATTGAAAAATTGATTTTTGATTGGATTTTTTTGGTGAGATAGTGTTTGGTTTTGTTTTGAGATGGAACATAAGTTACTGTAGCAGGACAGTTTTTGTCTGTTAATAATTAAAGAATAATTAAAAGTTATGTTATAATATTAAAATTATAATAAATATGTTATAGATGAATATTTATTTGTATATAAATATAAAATAAATAAATTTTTAAATATTTATATAAATGATTTAAGTTAATTCCACACTCATCTCTTAGTAATAATAGTATCTTCCAATAAATACACTGTTATCTTTAAATATATACAGAGAGTGGACATTGAAAAAAACCTTTCAATATATGAATCCCCTACACTAAAGTTAATGTGTACAGATAAATAAATATGTGGGATGCTAATGAGCTGTACTTATCACTTTAATAATCATCAATCCATCTTTTCAAACCAAAACAAAAACCCTCCTTTACCAAATCCACTACAACCATTGCTTCCATTTCCACCCACTCTGTGCTATTCTCATTTGCTTACCCTTTGCCATCATCTTCACTTTCACCGCCCCATCTGCCACTTCCTCCGCCACCGCCACCTCCTTACTACCCCCATCACCGCCGTCCGTACTAACATTACTGAAACAAATCCACCAATCAAACCACTGCTAAAACCCAAACACAAAAATCAAAGCACTCTTAACACGATTATCCCACCACAATCAGCTGAAGAAGATGACTCACTTCTTCGACTCACTTCCCGAGTCAACCCAAATCCAAGACCAGCCAAACAAAGTCGCCTTTATGTTCTTAACCATGTCTTCACTCCCATTTGTACCTCTGTGGGAGCTATTACTTCCCAACGCTGATGAACATGATTGACCGGAGAGAGAAATATAGTAGAGATGAGAGATAGAGAAATATATTAGAGATGAGAGATAGAGATAAAGATGAAATTCAAACAAGGAGGAAAGAGAAAGGTAAAAGGAGGAAAGAGAAGTAAATAGTAGGGAGACAAAGTCTGATCTTAATAATTAGTAGGAGAGATAAATTTACTGGCCAAAAATAAATTTTTTTGGCCAAAAATATCATTTTATTTCTGACCCAAAATTGTGCAGTCCAAACGCTATTGGGCCAAATTTTTTGGCCAAAATGGTTTCAAAACGAAACCAAACATTGCCTACAATTTTTACTAAGCAATCTCGAGTTAATTTCTTTAAAATAGCGAGCCACATTGGAGCCTTGGAGGCGAACCCCATGGCAAGCATGGCTAGCACTATATAAACCATGTGCACAACACCACGAGCCGAGGATGCGCCATGGCATCGCCTTAGGCGAGACGCGTGCATAAATGTCAAGCACTATATTGAATATTTGCACCACACCACAAACCATAGTGCAAAGGGCGTGCCATGGCATTGCCTTGAAGGCGAGTAATGAAACTGCGCACCACGCCACGAACCATAGCACTGGGCGCCATGAGCGCAGTTGGACGAATAATGTTATAAGAAGAGAAGTAGTTGAGAATACAAGATAAGATTAATTTGATGACTTTTTATTTGACGTCAAAACAAAAAAGAAAAGTGGTCGAGAATACAACTACTTAAAAAAGTGCCAATTTTTAAAGCTATATGCGATGAGTAACTTAACGAAAAATTACAAATAGTAAACAAAGAAAAATCAAATATGGTGTAGTAGTACTTCATTTGAGCTAATTGTAATTCTTTCATGTTTCCTTCAACAAAATCAATATTGAAACTAATAGTGGTAATTTGGGTCCATCCATTTCAGGTCCACTTTGGATCTTTATTGGGACCAACTATATACATATTTTTTGAAATTGGACCCAACCCACTTTAAGTCCAACCCAAATGTACTCGGCCCAATTGCCACCCCTAACTGAAACATATGGAACTACGTATATTTGAGCCTCAACCATCCGATGTCGTCCAGCGGTTAGGATATCTGGCTTTCACCCAGGAGACCCGGGTTCGATTCCCGGCATCGGAAAACTTTTTCACATTTTATGCTAATAAACAGTCTTTTTTTAATTTAATGCATCTGATAGCCTTTTCATGGTCTATTAATCTTGCATAATTCGTACTCTTCATTCGAGCTCTACCACCATGGCCCCGTCCATCTCCTCCCCTTTTTTCTCCACCGCCGCCGCCGCCGCACATCGCACAATCGCATTTTCCACCAAGGCCACGCCGCCGCCGCCGCCGGCGGAGAAGAAGTCATTCGCCGTCGCCACAGGAGAACTCTTCCTCGGAATCGCATCTAGGGTTTTAAAAAAGGGCGGGAAAATGATGAGTGAAAGTCAGATGGCGTCGGTGGTGGAGATGTTTGCGGAGGAGGATGAGGCGGAGTGGTGGTGGAGACGGCGGAGGAAGGAGAGAATAGCGGCGGTGGTGCAGGATCCGGTCCAGCCAGAGGTTGTCTGGGAGCAGACGGAGAGAGATGTGGAGGCGGAGCGGCGGCGGAAGGCGGTGACGAGTCCAGGGTTCAGTTTCTCCGCCGCCGGACTTTTGTTCCCTTACCATCTTGGGGTGGCTCAGTTTCTCATTGAGAGGGGATATATCAAGGTGATTCTTATGTCCATTAAAATTTCAATCAATTTGTTTCATTTATGTTATTAGGCTCATTGTTTATGTTTTTGAGTTAAAATCCAGAAATTTATCAGGAAATGTGTAATAGGATATTTATTTGAGAATGATGTTAGCGTGGTGACTGGTGAGTTTCTTTAGGATGATATGTGCTTGCTCAGGTAGTTGGACGCTTGGACGATCTTCATACCATATCACATGTATACCATATCAAATCTGAATTGGTTGAACATGTAATGATTCTTAAAGAACCATTGCCAAATTAGCTTTATTCAGCTGTGGTTGAGCTAGGCTTAAATAGCTTGGTATTTTTCTTATGTAACTTTACAGCTTATTAAATACCATGCCAAGCTCGGAAGATTGTTGCACACCAAATGTGTTCTAACTTTAGTGTAAGTAAACTTTTAGCAATTGATTTTGAAAGCATCAAGTCCTTTAGTGTAAAGTTAACTTTAGATGTATATATCTTTCATAACCAGTTTTTCTTTTTCTTTTTGAGACAGGAAACAACACCCCTGGCTGGTTCATCTGCTGGTGCCATTGTCTGTTCTGTGATTGCCTCTGGAGTCAGCATGCAGGAAGCACTGCAAGCTACTAAGATGCTGGCTGAAGATTGTAGGCTTCGTGGGACTGCATTCCGCCTAGGGGTATAACATCTTCCACTCTCGTCTTCAGATTAAAAAAGTTAAAAGGCATGGAGATAATAATAATATGAAAATATGCTTCAGAATAGGAATATAATGACTTTTTGTTTTGACATAAATAAGTTATATGATTTCGCATGCTTCTCTTTCCCTCTCGTCTTTTTGTTATTTTGGAGGAGAGGACCGAGAGTCTTGAGTGGGAAGTAAGAGTTATTTTCACTATTGGCCAAGTCGAGTTATGGTATACTCCATTTGGAGACATTTTTGGTTCTTTCCAGAATAAAGGAAAAAAGAAAAAGGAAAACGTTGAGCCACGTGTTTTAGGAAAATGTTGAGCCACATTAAATAAGCATAATCTACACTCTGTGCTACTTACATATGAATGAATGTTTGAACACTTTATAATCCATATTTTATTATTTCGTACAGGCTGTTCTTAGAGACGTTCTAGACAAGTTTTTGCCTGATGATGCTCATATCAGGTCCAATGGAAGAGTTCGTGGTGAGTATATATTCTTTTTGTCCTTTGGCTCCATCAGCAGTCATACTGCTGTTTATAGTTTTTTAATTCGTAATTTTGATGTAGTTGGAAGTCCAAATAATAGAGGAATTTTGAACTCCACACCTTTCTTCATATGTGAAATGAGCTACTTGTCTTGCTGTCACAATCATGTATCTCTTTCATTACGACTGTGTTACTGTTTTTTACAGAAATAAGATTCATTTACACATTGGGAAATACGTTTTTTAGCTGTTATATTTACAGTGAATATAGTCTATAACTTAATTTTGTTTCTGACTATCATAACATTTACGATTTGCTTCACAGCTGATTATGATGTGCATTGTGCATCGAGAAAAATAATATTCATTGGGTACTTGATGCAGATTCTTAGTTGCATTTTATTGTTTCGTCTCAGTTGCTGTAACACAGATTCTTTGGAGGCCCAGGGGTTTATTGGTTGACCAGTTTGATTCGAAAGAAGATCTGATCAATGCAGTCTTTACGTCCTCTTTCATTCCAGGGTGAGTATTTTGACTTATCTGAAGCATCACTAGCTCATGCTTCAGAACTGCCGGAGTTGTGGTCGATCCATCGGGAACCGCGTGAAGTCCACTATATATTTGGTTCTGGTTATACAGGATTTTGGAGTCTTCAGACTCTTTAACAATCATCTAAACCTATGAGGTTGGTTCATGTGTTTGACTGGAAGTGATCTCAATGCAGATATCTTGCTCCAAGGCCAGCTACAATGTTTCGCAATCGCTTATGTATAGATGGGGGTTTGACGTTGTTCATACCACCAACTTCTGCTGCTCAGACGGTATGCCCTTTGATTTTTATTTATTTTTTATTTTTGGGTTCGAATTGCTGTATATATTGAAGGTAGTTAGTTCGTCAAATGGATTACTGCTACTTTTTTTCCAATAAAATTTGAGGATATTTCATGGTCCAACAATGTCGATTTTCTTGGACGTGTTGTGTCAACTGAAATTAGTTCTTGTCATGCATCACTTAGGTAATCTAGCTTAAGTATTCAATCAAACACAAAATTTCTTCCAAGTACACTGAAGGCAGTTAAGGTTGCGTTTGGATTGAAGAATTCGTAAAAATGACTCAATATGGTAGTATGGAAGAATTTGAAATCTAGGTTGAAAGTTTAGGCATGATTCTTTGGGTGGGTATTACTCAGATTCAGGCCCACAAGTAACTGAAACATGGAACTAACTAAACAAGTTATGGATTTAAATTCTACAATTTCAATGCTTGAATGCCAACTTAAAACAAAATTATTATCTTTGCTATGATGCAGATACGTGTTTGTGCTTTTCCTGCGAGTGGTTTGGGTTTGCAAGGTATTGGAATCAGCCCCGATTGCAACCCAGAAAACAGGGCGAGCCCACGAGAGGTAATTTTTGCAGCCTCACCGTGATTTCTGAATTTCTATCATATAACTATAACTATGAATTTTTGACATTTTGCCTTTGTAGCTGTTTAATTGGGCGCTCGAGCCAGCAGCAGATGACATTCTCGACAAGCTTTTTGAGCTTGGATATCAAGATGCAGCCATATGGGCCGAGGAGAATCCAGTGGAGGAAATAGTTCGAGATGATAGTGCTACTCATCTTGAAAACGGAACTATATAGGCGATAATATGGTTTGAAGTTTGGATCTTTTCACTTATTGTACAGAAAAACTATACTGTAGGATAGTGATGAAATGGAGCAAGTAAATCCAAAGGGATGAACCGATAAATGTATAATGCATTATTACATATGTTTAGTTTTTTTTACTATTGGTACATGTTCTTTGAAAAATAAGAGTTGGATTACTAATGTTGACGACAAAATTTGAAGTAATAATATTAAAATTTATGTAGTGACAATAATTTGTGCTTGTCGCGTCAAGGATTTTAGTAACAAGTTTTGATACATATGTATAATGGTAGAGTAAATGTCAAAATTCATACCATAGGATAGGCTGAATGCAGTTTTGATACCACGGTTTAGACCTGTAACACATTTGGTATCAAATAAGATTTTTTTAACACATTTGGTACTCTCGTTAGTTGACTAATGGTCAAAGTCACGTGCGAGTCACGTGCCCGTTAGGAAATAACATTTTCTTCGTTCACCCATCTTCATACAAACATTTTCTCTTAGAACCCTAATTCAACCATCTTAGTTTAACATTTTCTCTTACAAATTCCCCTGAATCTCTCAAACTCGCCCCCAAATCTCTTTTGTATTACAATGTCTAATCTTTTTGTCACGGTTTAGGGAAGTTTAGTCTTCCTGTTGTTAGAAGATTTGTTCAGGCCGTAAGTGATCAAGTGGTTGTGGTTGGTATTGGATTGATCCAGGGAATGAACCCAGGTCAACAATTAGTTAAAGTATGCTTAATTATTGGCTTTATCCTGTCAGACAAAGTAAGGCCTTGACAGTACTAAACTTATCTTTGTAACCTTTGTGTTTTCAAACCTTAGCAAATCAAATTGAATCTTCATACCAATGTTTACATTGGCTGAATTTGTTTGGGGAGTTATACAAAGATAATTGCCATGAATAAATTCCCCCATTTATTCTTAGAAATGAAAGAAATGGAAGAAATGAAATGGCAGAAGATGAAGAAGGATGAAGACATTCACATTTCCCTCCATTTCCCTCCATTTTGACCGGTCAATTTCCCTCCAAAATCCTTATATCCTATTGATTAGGTTCACAAAATTGGAGAACTAACGTACCAGTGAGTTTGACTGTTAGTCAACTAACGGGAGTACCAAATGTGTTAAAAAAAATCTTATTTGGTACCAAATGTGTTACAGGTGTAAACCGTGGTATCAAAACTAGATTCGTCCTATCCTATGGTATGAATTTTGACATTTACTCTATAATGGTAATTTAGTGATAATACAAATATAATGTCAATACAAATTTCGTACCAATAGACAATAATAATATCCTAATAAATCTCTTGCATTCCAACAAAAATTGAAAAGCTCACAACTTTAGTCCCCAACAAAAAAGTTCATCAATGATGATTTTTAAACAGATCTGCAAAAGCAAAACCAAGAATCATATTTCTGAAGCAAAACAGACAAGGAAATCAAGCTCAGGTGCCCTTTATATAACTTCGATAAAAATCGAGTTTGTAACTATAGGGTACAGTATAAGGGGTTAGAGCCAGATCAATGCACTTCATTTATGCATTCACCAACGAACATAAACGAGGCTCCAAATAAATTTGATTTTCAAGGTTTAACTCGATTCCATGCTAATGAAATAGTAACAATAAGAATACGCCAACTTTAGCAAAGAAATGGAGTGTAACCTGAAATTATGGTGTATGAGGACACAAACTCTGAGCCTGCCTTGTTATTCCAATGTATAATTAGGAGACCCGTGTATAATGGATCGCTAGAGAAAGTATTCCTAATAATTTCTCCACTTGGACCCCAGAAGTTGCATTCCAAAAATTGTTGTAAATGGATTGTTAAGTAGAAATGAGGTGATCGATAGCTAAAAAGTAACTTCCAACAATGACAGTTGATGCAATGCCACAACGAGCCATACGCAAACCTATTCCGTTCAGCAGTAAATTTCTATCAGCCGGATGGATCCCAGTTAGCCTCTCAAATCTTTTCCCTGGTCTACTCCACTTAAGCAATTTCCTCTCCATGGCTACAAACTGCAGGAAACAATACTAATATTCTTACGTTCTTTCAAATGAAGAGGAAATAAATAATAGGGGTAATGATGATAAGTCGATAACCCATCCAAAACTTTTCGGGTTTTGCTTCTGTAAACAAAACTTTTTTTTGCATTTTATCTCAATTCCATAGATTTTACATTTCTTATAATTAACATGTTCCGGCAGAATTTCAATACATGTAGTGCAAAAATAAAATAAAATGAAGTTTGGTAAAAAAGGTAAAAGAACATGAGAAGTAATATTCACTTTTTTTGCCAAGTGACATACCTTGGGCACAACGGTACATTGTGATCGACATCTGGTTGTGTCAAAACCATGAGAAGCAGCTGCAGCGAATGAACCGGAAAATCCAGCAGCAAGACTAACAGCAATTGGAGACAATGGACCAACTTCACTATCATACCTGAACAACATATTCTCAATTACGAAAAGAGAATATGAGAGGAAAAAAAAAGGAAAACAGGTAGATAAATACGATGAAGTATTCTTATTGTGAAATATTGTCCAAGAAGGGAGATAAATAAACAGTTTCACCAGACTATAATATTTTACGGACATTTTTCATAAATAAAAATCTATTTTTTTTAAAGCCACTGCGAGAAAGGACAAAATTAAAAAAGATACTCAGAGATTAAAAAATAAAACAAATTACTACCACTATATGTGTTATGTTTCATTGCTCAATATTCCATTCTGGATTATAAAAATGTCGAGAAGAGAAAAACGGGCTGAGGGCCCTCTTCTTATAAGAGCATCCTTGATGCAAACCAGAAAAGGGCATTGCCATTCTAGTTGTTAGTACAAGAATCTGCTAAAGAACTTCTTGCACACCAACATTTCTTGACATTAATCGTGATTAAACAATAAATTTCAGGTTTTAAATGTAAATGTACAAGATGGAAACAACATTGTATGGACTGAAATTCGCTATGAGATCAGTCTTTAGACTTCAATGCTAAAGAGATGAAATAACGTGAAAACGTAAATAAAGATTAAGAAGGATGAACCTGGGCATGGGGTCCATTCCCACAGCTTTCCAGTTTAGCATTGCTTGATGTAGAAATTGCCAGCTAGAGAAAAAAACTCCACCAAAAATGGAATCTCGAACTAAACCAGATCTAAGACCTCTCCATAGAGCAGTCCATCCTTCCAAAGAAATAATGTCTGATGGCATTCTAACATTACTTACAGCAGGTGGTCTCCCAGACCCAGTCATCATCCATGGATACTCTTTCAAAGCATTTAATATATTAGCATTTTTTGTGGTCAAGGGGGACAAAAGGCCAACAGAGTTATTCAATGTCGTCATGTCCAGAGAATATCTGGGTAGTAACCTTGAAACTAAAGGAGGACCAACATTCTTTTCAACAACAGGAGGAGTGCGCGCGCTTCGAGAAGCAGAAGACACCTGGGCACGAAGTTTGATAAATTCAAATGGAGAGCTTACTAGAGACTCCATCACGCCAGCGGCAAATCCTGCCATTAGAGCCTCAGAGACATGCACATGATCATCTTCACGACCATCTGATAACGAAGTATGTGTAAGAGCACATTATATCTAATACACACCACAATACGATGACGGGGGGAGGACCAACAAAAATGCTTTGGTGCAAACAAACAAAAACTTTTCTTTGCAGCATTTAGTATAAAGAAAAATACGAAAAATTCAAATATATTACAAAAAGGGGAACCGGGCGAGGGAGTCCGTCCTGGCACTAAGGCAATGGAACTGAAGGGGCTAGTTTTACCTTTGTAGAGTGAAAAGAGAACAAACTAAATGCACATTAATAGATTTACCTTTGTAGAATCCTGTAAGTATCTCATAAACACCAAAGCGAACTCCCAGACCTGATATTCTTCCCATAGTCAACCATCCCACACCATTGTACAAACCTGTTAATAAATTAGAACAACATATATTGAATTGACCATGGAAGACCAAACATGCCAAAGTGTTTACACAATTGATCTTGGGATACCAAAAGAAGGAATTTATGGCATGTTAAAACCAATAGAAACGTAATCAGTAGCTAATAGGATTCGTTAAATCTTAATCTTATTTGCAGAATTTGTTCGTTGATGAAACTAAGATAAACAGTAAGGAAACTAGTGGGAAAGAAATCAAATTTTATATCAGAGAACCACTAAAATCAACTTCAAAACATGAAAATTTCTAGAATTTTGAATTTTGAATACATTCAAAAAATTTCAATCAAAGTATTTCATCTACAAAGAAATGTGCTAAACAGAGTAAAACGCATGTATTAATATTAAGTATGATTGTATTCAAACATTACAAGTGTAAAACAAGACAATGAAAATCACTTTCAACTTCACCTAACTCCCTCCACATACAGAATACAGAAAGAGTTTGTCAACTTTCATATTACCTGAATATCCTGATAAAGCTTGAACTCTATAAAGAACATCAGTCAAAGTCAATGTCTTCTTAGTACTGGAGCCAACCTGTTTCATAAGATACACATAATTACAAGTATGAATACTGTATCAAGATACGCATAAATATGTTTATAAGCTAAATTGATGAAAATCGACCCGATTGATAAAATCACTTAAGTATCCACTATACCACCACAATTGTTGACGGTTGAAAATAAAACGAAAACACATTCAAGCTAAATCCAGATTCCAGACCTGTATCAGGACTTTGAGAGTATCAAGTGGATACGTAAGAACATTGCCTAGCGTCACTGACCCTGCAGCAGCTGCGGCATGGACTGCAAAAGTCTTATTCTTCAACAATTCATCCATCTGCACAAAATCACATTATCACATATATTCATAGTTCGAACACACACACACACACACACACATATATATATATATATAATTTCTCAAAAAACCCGCAATCAGAAATGTAAAACTTTATCACCTCAACGAAGTACAAAATTTAGCTATTCTTCAACATTATACGAGCTCGAGAAATGCGTTGTATAGTCTGAATACAAATATTAGGTTTACAATCACACCTTTAGCTAAATTTAACCCTAATTGAGTATTGGGAGCTACTAATGAGTGCAGAACGACGGCCAAAACGACGTCAGATTAACGTGCCTTTTTTCCTTTTCTAAATTGTGGGCCGGGTCAGGCCCATCAAAATTGATTGGGCTTATTTCTAACACAATTGGGCTTTACTATCTCATCCAATTAGAAACTAAATTAGTTTTAGTTTTTTTTTATTTAAAAAATTTAGGGATAAATGCAAAAAAAACTCATGTGAAATCATTTATTGGCTGAAAACCCCCTCTGAAATAAATATAGGCTAAAAACCCCCTGTGAAATTTTTTCGTTGCAAAAAACCCCCTCGGTCAAAAAAAACCCTGACCGAGGGGGTTTTTTGCAACGAAAAAATTTCACAGGGGGTTTTTAGCCTATATTTATTTCACATGGGGTTTTTAGCCTATATTTATTTCACAGGGGGTTTTTTGCATTTATCCCCAATTGATATATTAATAATTTTTCATAAAATATTTATTTTATTTTTAGTAAATATGCCTCATAATAGTAAAAACAATAATGTTAATGATCTAAAATTTAAATGTTATGAGGCATATTTACTAAAAATAAAAGAAACATTTTATGAAAAACTATATTTAATATCGTTTTTTGTGTAAACATGAGTAAAAGTGTATCCCAAATGAATATATAAGTACTTATATGTTAATGATCTAAAATTTAAAGATTATGAGACATATTTACTAAAAATAAAAGAAATATTTTTATGAAAAACTAACTGACCGAGGGGGTTTTTTGCAACGAAAAAATTTCACAGGGGGTTTTTAGCCTATATTTATTTCACATGGGGTTTTCAGCCAATAAATTATTTCACAGAATTTTTTTTTTTGCATTTATCCCCATTAACATATAAGTACTTATATATTCATTTGGGATACACTTTTACTCATGTTTACACAAAAAACGATATTAAAGATAGTTTTTCATAAAATGTTTCTTTTATTTTTAGTAAATATGCCTCATAATATTTAAATTTTAGATCATTAACATTATTGTTTTTACTATTATGAGGCATATTTACTAAAAATAAAATAAACATTTTATGAAAAATTATTAATATATCAATTGGGGATAAATGCAAAAAAAAACCCTGTGAAATCATTTATTGGCTGAAAACCCCCTGTGAAATAAATATAGGCTAAAAACCCCCTGTGAAATTTTTTCGTTGCAAAAAACCCCCTAGGTCAAAAAAAACCCTGACCGAGGGGTTTTTTTGCAACGAAAAAATTTCACAGGGGGTTTTTAGCCTATATTTATTTCACAGGGGGTTTTCAGCCAATAAATGATTTCACAGGGGTTTTTTTTGCATTTATCCCAAAAATTTATTTGCAAACTCTATTATAAATTAATTTCAAATTGGAAAAAAAATCCGTAAACAACTTAAATTAAAATTAGATAGCAATAATTTTTCTAAAATGAAAATTATTTTCAAAAATAAATTTATCATAAAAATTATAATTTTAATGGTTGGAATTTTAAAAGTAATATCCATTCTATAACTTAAAAATCATGAAAATATAATTCAACCATTTACAAAATGAAGAAAATACAAAAATAAAATTTAATCGTAAATATTCAATCTTACTGATAGATAAAGACACAATCGAGGACCACAAAAAATTGAAAAACAGTAAAAAGAACAAAAAAATCTTCCAAATTTTTTGTATATTTTTGTTTTCATTCCAAAAAATCAAAGCCAAAAATGAATATTATCAGACTTTTTGTTTCTTCTGCTTCTGAATTATTCTCCACTTTATGACTTCTGCTACAAATGATTACTTGTTCACATTTAGTTGCAGGTCAAGCTAGCAGTTACTGATTAATTTGCTGTTAATTATGGAAGTAGTAGCATTAGCGTATGTTTCGTGATGAATTTAGGTTCTTTTTTGGTGTAAAAGTTTAATGGATATGTTTAATGCTACGATCCTGTATCTCTGCTTAATTCTGGTGCTCGCTACATTTTCGCGCGTTTCTGCTAACGATGAAGGTCTGTTTTGTTTTTCTATAAAGTTATTTGCCTCTAATTTTGTTTTTTGGGTTTCTGTATTTGGTGAATTTGATTTAATAACTGCATGTTGCCTTGAAACTGGGTATAATTTGACTGGTAATCATGCGTTTTCTGTGGTTATTTTAACTAATTTATGATGTTAAGACCTCAGTAAAGAATTATTATATTCATAGGAGATCAATACGAACCGTGTTAAAGCTATATAATGTGAGACAGGTGATGCTTTGGACGCGTTTAGGAGCAATTTGATTGACCCTGACCTTGTTCTTCAGAGTTGGGATAGGGCTCTCGTCAATCCTTGCACTTGGTTTCACGTGAATTGCAACAGCGAAAATAGAGTTACTAGAGTGTAAGTTGGCTTCACTTCTAAATACATCAAAACAATTTGCACTAGATACACAAGCCTGTGATACTCGTAGAATTATAAGTTATATCGTTTATATTACTTATTTCTGATGCTGATAAGACATAAATAGCTCAAATGGTTTTGTTTAGTATTTGAATATCATTGGTTTACGTCAATAGGCTATATACGGACTCCCTTATTCCAGAATATCTCGTTCATGTCGAGCTGCTTAATGTGGTATAATGGCAGCATTATCTGATTTCGGAATGTTCTTGTTTGTTCTTACTCAGTGACCTTGGCAATGCAAATTTGACTGGTCAATTGGTTCCGAACCTTGGTCAACTACCGGATTTACAGTACTTGTGAGTCGTGCTTTTCAATCCCAAATTTGACTCATTATATTTTTTGTATTCTATTTTGTTTACTTGTTTATACCTTAGTGTGATACTCTGATTCATGACCTTCTTCTGGTATTTCCCTTGGCAGAGAGCTTTACAGTAATAATATTAGCGGAAGAATTCCAAATGAGCTTGGAAACTTGCTCAACTTGGTGAGCTTGGATCTTTATCTGAATAACCTAAATGGTCCAATCCCTGATACATTGGGAAGGCTTCAGAGACTGCGTTTCTTGTATGGGTTTCACTTTGTTAATTCTGTATTTGTGTTTTTTCTATCCCTTTCCTGGTTTACGGGTAGGATATTTTCATTTAGAATAGGTGCATACAGGATTTGGAATTTTTTGTACAACTTCAGTGTTTTTCATTCGAAGTAATTTCCTTATATTCTTCTAAAAAACTACTAAATAGCTTTCATCCTTTTGCAAGAAACTAAGTTAAAGGATGAATATATGGGCTAACACAGTCTGTTCCTAGGAACCATAAGTCTGATTTCGGCATAACCACATGAATTATGTGAAGTTTATTCAGGAATTAATTTTTACATTCCATCTTTACAACAGGGAATGATTATGCCATTTTTTTCTCTGATTGAAATTTGAAACTTAACAGTGTGTTATTGCCCTTTTAACTGTGTAGGAGGCTCAATAATAACAGTTTGAGTGGACAGATTCCCATGTCTCTGACTACAATCACCTACCTTCAAGTCCTGTAAGCAGGAAGTCCATGGATCATTCTCTATATGATGTATCTACTTCTCGTTTGGTCTTTCGATGAATCTAATATTCACCTCCATTTTTAATAAATGCAGTGATCTTTCAAATAACCTCCTCACTGGACCAACTCCAATTAATGGATCCTTTCGGCTCTTCACTCCTATCAGGTTACTGCAATTTTTGTATGCGAAATGATATTTATGCTCCCAAAAATGCCAGTGGCAATCCAATGTCATTTTCTTATTCATCAACTGACAAATTTACCCTCCACCTCACCTTTATGATGTCATCACAGCGCCTTTACCCCGTCACCAATATTCACCATTGTCTCTTTTGGCCGTCACAAAACCCTTTTGTTAAATCTCTCTTCTTCAATCACTTCAAACTTAACAAATGTGAAGCACCACTCACCAAAAAAATTGGTTTTAAGCTATCAAATTTGGGAAGTGTCTAGGGATAACTAAGAATAGGAGAAACCCAATTTACTGATGCAACTGCAAGGCAGGTAACAACCAAGTAGTGGTGGTTGCCTGTAGAAAAGTTCATCAACCCACACAAGAAAAAAGTATGAATAAATGAATAGAAAGATGAACTCTTTGTGAAGCTCAAGCACCCCCCCCTGCTGTCGCGCTGAGTTGGCCCAATATCTGTCTTATTAACTGAACTTAGATCTCTATACAAACCTTGTATCAATCAAGATAATTTGAGACGGCCAACTTAGAGGGTGTTTGGCTAAACTTATTTGAAACATCTTATAAGATCTTTCAACTTATAAGATGTTTTAAGAGCTTATAAGATGTTTGGTCTTATTTAAAAAATAAGCTCTTAAGTGTTTGGATAAAATAAGACTATAATTTGTGCAATAATAAAAAAAAAAAAATTCGGAGAAGGATATTGTTAGAAATGAGAAAATTAACTAGGGTTGTTATGTCTTTTAAGAATATAAACAACATCCCAAATCCAAGATTTTGAAATAAGTTGGGTTTGCCTAACTTATTTCTTATTTGCTTATAAGAGCCAAACATCTTATTTTTTGGTCTTATAAGATCTTATTTAAAAAAATTATCCAAACACTTTTATAGAGCTTATAAGCTCTTTAACATCTTATAAGATGTTTAAAAGAGCTTATAAGCTTAGCCAAACACCCCCTTAGTGGTGGAAATTGACCCTTGCTTCACACAAAACTGGCTTTTTATTTCTTCTCTCTCGCCCCCTGTATTTTGGGCATTAATGGATGAGTATCATAAGGAGGGGCTTTCAGTTGGTTCAATAATAAAAAAGTGAAGGTGGAACGTGTATATCAATTATGGGAGCGCCAATAACAATCCCCTTTTCGTGTTTTGCTTTTAATAGACAGTGATTCATTGTGTTATTGCTTACTAACAACTTTTATTTTTCAGTTTTGCCAATAATAGCTTGCAACCTGCTCCGGTAATTCCACCTCCAGTGTCACCGACAACGCCATCTCCTTCTGGAGGTTTGTGTATCCACTTTGTCGCACCATCTTTTACTTTTCTCCTTCCTATTCAATAACGATAAGTGAACCTTCGTCTTTTTCGATGATACAATATGGACAGCTTTCGAAGTCATGGATGCTTTTATGTAACTTGCAAGAACATGCGTATTTGCGGGAAATTATTGGCCTAAGTTTGTTTATATTTCTATTTGTTTTCTATTTTTCTGGATCTCAATTTTCTGAAAATCTAAACTGCAACCTATTTTCATATAAAAACATCTTTTGTTTTCCCATGTATAACTATTAACTAACTATCAATCAACACATCCATCTTTTCACACTTTCTATTCTCTATTCTCTATTCTCTATTCTCTTACTTAAATACTTCTCTAATCACATAATTATACACATCAAATTTGACTTAGACACATTTTACTAATTCCAACCATTTCCAAACATAAATGAACACAACCAATATCGCATCATTTCACATGGATACCCGTAAATCATAATGAACTGGTGTATTTTGGGTAATTTGAACTTAAGGCTCTGAAGTGGAAGGAATATTTTTTGTTGTCTTCTAAGTTCTACCAAAGTGACCTTGTAGAAATATATTGGTCATCTAAGTGTGCTTTTAATATAATAATCATTGCAGTTCGCGACAGTGCAACTGGAGCCATTGCAGGAGGAGTTGCTGCTGGAGCAGCACTTCTATTTGCGTTCCTGCTATTGCACTTGCTATGTACCGAAGGAAAAAGCCACATGATAATTTCTTTGATGTTCCTGGTTAGTGCATTTTTCAAAATAATATCATCATATAGCACATATACCCAATTTTTGCTTAGGTTTTGTATTTGATCACAGCTGAGGAGGATCCAGAAGTTCATCTGGGACAGCTCAAGAGATACTCCTTACGTGAACTACAGGTTGCATCAGATAATTTTAGTAACAAAAATATTATTGGGAGAGGTGGGTTTGGTAAGGTTTATAAAGGTCGGTTAGCAGATGGTTCTCTAGTGGCGGTTAAGAGACTAAAAGAAGAACGCACTCAAGGTGGAGAGATGCAGTTCCAAACCGAAGTAGAAATGATCAGCATGGCTGTCCATCGAAATTTACTTCGCTTGATTGGCTTTTGCATGACGCCAACAGAAAGGCTGCTTGTTTATCCTTACATGGCTAATGGAAGTGTTGCATCATGTTTAAGAGGTAGTCTTCCGTTTTTCATATACAACCTTTTCCTTTCTTGGTCAAGTCTTTATGTTATGAGGCATCAAGTTTTGCTAGCCTATAAAGGGCAATATATAATTTTTTTCTCACCAAGAACTTGTCATTCTAGAGTAGAAATATCTTTACATGTACCCCACAAGACACTACTATTATTTTATGAACAGTTATATGGCTGGATTACCACGCCATTCTATAGTTCGCTGTAGCAGATTTTTTTTCTTAAACCGATTGGTCCGTGATCTCCATGGAAAACAAATAGTAGATGGTTTTATTCATCCTGGTCAATAGATGTACACCATCAACCAGAAAACATCAATCTAATCGCACACAGGTCCAGCTGTTTCTGGCTCTATGCTTATCGTTGAAGTGGATAATTATATAAATATATCTAATCAATTGGCTTATCTGATTCTGCAATCACAACTCAAGCCTGCTATGGCTTTTTACATGTATTGGCTCTAATGAGCCTTTTGATGCAATAATGCAGAGCGACCTGAATCACAACCACCACTTGATTGGCCAATCAGACAACGGATAGCACTGGGGTCAGCTAGAGGACTTGCTTATTTGCATGGGCAATGTGCCCCAAAAATCATTCATCGTGATGTCAAAGCTGCCAATATATTGTTGGACGAGAACTTTGAAGCAGTTGTTGGTGATTTTGGGTTGGCCAGACTCATGGACTACAAAGATACTCATGTTACAACAGCAGTACGTGGAACTGTTGGTCATATACCTCCTGAGTACCTTTCCACCGGTAGATCTTCTGAGAAAACCGATGTTTTCGGTTATGGTGTCATGCTTCTCGAGCTCATTACTGGGCAGAGAGCTTTTGATCTCGCTCGGCTTGCTAATGATGATGACGTTATGTTACTCGATTGGGTAAGCCTTATTATCCGCATATTTTCATAATGCAATAAGAAATTCTAGGTCTTATTACATTTTAGTTACATGTGATAGGGACGAATCACAAGGCAAGTGTTATTGCTATTTTCACATGATTGCTCAGGTTTTGGTATCCACTGCTCTATTGCTTGTATATGACGAAGAATTCTAGCTTTAGTCCAGTTTGACCGAACTCAACTAATCACATTGTTACAAGTGTAAATTACACATAACCATTACATAATTAGTGAAAGTTTCACTAAATGAATGTTGTGTGCAGCATGAGTGAAATTCCAACTTTGTGAACAATGGGACAAAATTTGCCACAACATCTATCTTACAGGGGATTGATATTTCAATTTTTCCTTTGGCCAAATAGGACTGGACTAGAATTTCCCTTAACCAAAAGCTTCTTATCAAGTCTACATTTATGTACAACTCTGATTTGATGCATTGAGACTTGTTCTTATGATTTCACAGATAAAAGGGCTTCTAAGTGAGAAAAAGTTGGAAACATTAGTCGATTCAAATCTTGAGGGTGCTTACATTGATGAAGAGGTAGAGAGGCTGATCCAAATAGCTCTACTCTGCACGCAGAGCTCTCCTACAGAACGTCCCATGATGTCTGAAGTAGTGAGGATGCTTGAAGGTGAAGGGTTGGCTCAGAGATGGGAGGAATGGCAAAAGGAAGAAGTGTTGAGACAAGATTTCAATCACATGCCTCAACCTAACATTGGTTGGATAATTCCCGACTCGACTTATAATATCCAGCCAGATGAATTATCACAGCCCAGATGAGATCTTATGCAATGTTCGGTTTGAGGATTAAATGAACAAAGGTAAAAAAAAAAAAAAAAAAAGTATGGTAAATAAAGCGCGAAGTTACATCATTTGAAGGTGAGTAAAATATTTTCCTCAACGTTTTTCTTAGTAAAATCGAGGGTTCAAATGTAAATTTAGGAAGGTGTTTATGTATTCGGTTATTCTTTTTTGTCTTAGTATATGGATTAAGTTTTTCTTTATCTCCTAAAGTTTCTATGTTCTTTAGGATTTTATACTGTAGAAGTCATGACTTGTGGTTTTAGGTACCAAATCCACTGTGGGAGCATTCTATGTGTTATAAACTTTGAACAATCTATGTTTGTTTATGTTTTTGAGTAAAATATTTGAAATTTTCTCGGGAATGGCGTACCACCGAAATTCGTGTGAAAATGGTAGATGTTTGTTTATGTTTTTAGAATTTGGTTGAAAATTGTAATGTGTCAAATCAATGATGATTGGTTGATGTTTAATAATGATTGAATTAGTTATTTTTGTAATTATTATTTAAATAAATAAATATATATGAGTGTGTAAAATAATGTATATATTAATTGTAATTGATGGATGTGTAGAATGATTGATGTGTTGATTGATAGGTAGTTAGTATTGGAGATTGAAAAAGTAGAGTTGAAAAAAGGAAATTGAGATGAAAATTTGGTGTGTTAAGTAGATTTAAGATTTTGTGATTTGAAATTTGAATATTGGATTTCAAAAACATAAACAAACATAGGAGCATTTTTTGTATTGAATTGCCAAAGGTGTTCAATTCAAACAGTTGTTTTTTTTCTTACTTTTCCATGAAAACAATTTAGGTTGTTTTAAGAGTTTTATTTGAGCTTGTTAAAATTATTATCGAACTTTAAAAAAAAATTGACATGACTTGATTGTTAACAGAATTGAACTCATGACTTGATTGTTAACATAATTGAACTCAAAAACGATACGTGAGTTAGGCTCAAACAAATTGAACACATTTGCAAACAACAAAAATCATGAATGTTATAATTATACCAAATATAGCTAAATTCATAAATCACTAAATGAACTGCTACCTACATCCCCAATATTTCATAAACAAAACGCATTATTTCCTTGCAAAACACAGTTGGGGCCTTGAATTTTTTTAAGAACAAAAACCACGTTACTCAAGTTGTCGTTTATGTGGTGTGTCAAAAACTTTATTTTCTTCCAGTTGCAGCACGCGGTTTGCCTTTCACCTCAGCCTCCTACACAAACAGAGCAAGTACAAAGTCGGTACTAAAGTGTTCTGCAGATATCGACTAAATAAAACTCAAAATGAAAATTTGATTGCAAAATCATCAGAAAAAAGGTACCTGTGGAAGATGTAGGTATATATAGGTCTTTGCGGTAGCCGGATTGTGATTTTCAGCACCCTTGCTCCAATCATAACAAACCTGAATTTCAAAGTATACAAGTGTATAATTCATATTTCGCCAAGACAAATAATCGAAGTCCCCGGGGCTATTTTCTTTTACCATTACAAAATATACATTTAACTAGAGAATTGTGGAATTTAATATGGAATACAGAATCCAAATCATACCGCATATGCATATATGGAACCGTCATTGTTGAAAGCGCTGCAAGGTATTGGTTGATTGCATCTCGACATAGCCTAAATAATTAGAAAAATAGGATTAGCAATAAGACGGGGCCTAAATTAAAGCTTTGCAATCTAGACAAGGAATGCAAACTCAAGCATTGAGTATGTTATACCTTAAGCCTCTGTTTGCTATCTTTGTCCCAAAAGTTAAAGGCTCCATCAGATCCAGCAGTAGCAAATGTGTGGTGTACCTTAAATGTGCAAAATGTAGATTTATTTAGTATAATCACAATTATACAATGTATGATGAACCTTACATGGGCCCACAAAATGGATTGTTGTGATTATCATGAGATAGATGAAGTCATGAAAAAGAAAGAACAGGACTAACCATGAGAGATGACAAAATATCGAGCTCAATGAACAATGAAATAAAATATCTTACAGGGTGGAAATTCAGTGAATTGACGGAGTAAATATCATTGCCGTCTCTGTGGCATTTGAAAGTAAAGTTTTTGCTTGATTGTGCATCATCAAGATGATGTACACCAACTCTTCCTTCAATGGAGCCAACCTATATAAACAAGAAATGTTGCATGATTATAATCAGCATCATTATTGCTAATCAAAAACGAAATACTGCAATCTCATAAATATACTATTATGATACAAATAAACATAGAAGAATATCTTTAGAATCACTTCCAAAACAGTAAAACTTACTAAGAATCCTTGCTGATCAGGGAAAGCAGCTAAACACCTAGTCTGGTATTTCAATGGGGACTGGATTCTTTTGAACTCAGCCTGCCATATTCCACAATCAAACGATCATTGTTGACCACAGTACCTCATATTACATTTAATATGATTTATCAATCCAATATAGGTAAAGCTCATAAATATACATAAGACCTCAACCCGTCTCTCGGGCTTCATCCCAAGACAATATAAAATGTATTTTGTGCCCAATAACTAGCTAAAACACTTGCACTAATTATAACCCGAAAAGTAATTTTGTGCCCCTTAACTAGCTAAAACACTCGTACTAGCTATAGCCCAAAATATTGGGTTCCGTTAGAGTATGCAATTGCATTTAACAAGAATGTCTTCTCCAGAACGGTATATCCAAAAATTATTATGATAGCGGCAGACAAGCAACGACCATTGTGTAGAAATTGTGAATGAAAACATAGGCAGATCCATAGGAGGCCAAATCCACATAGATATAGCATGCATTTTAGCTGCAGACAACTTTGTGCATGTTAAAAGAATAGACCAACACTGATTGAGATTAAACCAACAGAAAAAATAAACAATCTATAGAGATGATTATTTTCACAACATTGACCCCCTAAAAGAAAGATTTAAGAAAACATAAAATAATCTTTGCAGTTGTATGTAATTGCTGTGTCATTTAACATTTCGCCAGAATTGCTCAATTACGTCCGGTATTTAAGGAAATGTCTACAGTAATGCCTAAGTGAGGTGAATAAAGAAAACTTTTAATTCGAGAAAGAGCACAAAACATGAAACACCTTAATGAAAATGATTTAGTGAGAAATCTTAATGACACCTAAGCTTTACACTTAATAAAAGATCGAAAGATTTAATATCTCAAACAATTCATGAAGAAGAAGAAAACCTGAGGGTTCTGCAAGTTGAAAACTACAAGATTTCTATCAGCAGTTCCAACAACCATAAGAGGATGTTTAACAGTAAGTGCGTAGCAGCGATCAGGAAGTTGTTGCACCCAAGTTGGATTTTGCTGTCTCAGATCCCAATATCTGGAAAGAAGCGACATATTTGCTTAACTAGACCTTTCTGACTTGAAGAAAATTTACACATCTTAAATATTAAAATTATATATTCGAATGAGGAAATATGTCACAAAAGACAATAATAATGCCAGAAATTATATCTTTAGGTAAAATGAAACTGTTATTTTGTGCTTAGTGTGCCGTGAAGGAGATAGACCTGATACCAGATAAATAAATAAAATACGACTACATAAGCCGAGATTCAAGAATACCATATAGATGCAAGAAAAAAAATGCGCACTGGCCCTCTCCAAGTGAATGGCAAACACTGTCTGAGGCATGTATGTAAGAGATGCCCTTATAATTAAAACATATAAAAGAAATTCAACAGTTCGTTTAAATATGCAGACGGCATTGTAAAAATGTTAATATGCTATAAACAGGGGATCAGACTAAACAAACATGAAGCAACAGAAACATGAAAGATATGAAAAAATGCGCATAAATTTCACATAATCAAGAGGTGATACGCTCGTCTTTGTGCATGAATAGATATGATGTAAATCAAGCCTCTTCAAGGAGATGGATTTTTTCTCCAAGATGTAGCCTTAGCTGTAAGAATCCAGAGGAAATTCCCTCTTTGAATATGTACATAGAAAGCTTGACCAACTCAAAGTTTTAATGCACATAAAAAGACCAACTTAATGTTCACCAAACAGCACATATCCTCTCAAACAAGAAACTTAAACATTTCTGATGTCTCATAGTAACAAAGAAAGCACCAATAAAACACACCTTAGTGTCTTGTCCCAGCTTCCTGTGACTAAAAGATTCATTTCTGGGATCCAAGCAAGATCTTTAACAGGTGCATCGTGCATGCCCACTGTTACGGCTTGGCCACCAGATGATAATGGCCACATTTTAACTTGCTTGTCACAGCCCCCAGAAAATACAGTTGTTCCATCATCCTTCCATGCTGAGCATAACACCTATTAAACTTACAGAGTAAATAACAAAGAGCAACACATATTCACCTAAGTGTAAAAAAAAGGTCGTAAAAATATGTATTACCGGATGGTCATGTGACATTGATGCCTTAGGAACAGTGTTGAGATTGGTTCCCGACTTCATTACCTCCCAACATCGCACCTATGAAGAATTTTGCATACGGTGAATCAAATCAGCTCGATTCATTATCATATCAAACTAAGCTTGAACAACCTCTTCTTTTTCAATAAATTTGAAATTGGGTTGAATTCGACTTGATCGATAAAAAGAATGATAAAATATATGGAAAAAGATATCAAGTTACTCGAGCTCAACTCATGTTCAGCTCGGTTCCAGCTATTAAGAATCAAATCAAGCTCAAACATAAATTTGAAGCTCAATAACAATTCAAACAAGCTTAACAATGACTTTTTTGATTCGACCCAACTGGTTTATAGGCTTATTTCCACCCACATTGCAAAAGAACACATGACAAGCTATTGCAAACATAAAAATTCACATGAATAAAAGACAAATTCCTAAAACCAGGGTTCTATAATTCAATCGATTTCACAATAAACTTTCACAATAGATATCTGATAAACTTCAAGAACTAATTTTGTGACAAAGGGGCACACCTCACAACAAGCAACATTAATAAAACAATATAAAGAAAACACACTAAAAAAATTTACAAATCAAACCAAATAAACATGAAAAATATACCTGATTATCCCATGAAGTAGCAACCAAGAAATTAGCCTTAGGACTGAAACACAGGCTTGATACTGAATCACTTGGAGGTTGTGACACCTGTTTGGAAAAATCAAATAAATAAAACATATATTAATAAAAACACAAACAATTATAGAAAAAATCGATGAAATAAGAATTTAACCTCAGTGGAACGGTTGGGGTTCACGTTATTCGTAGCAGCACCGAATGTAGCCATTCGAAAATCTTTGTTAAACCCTAATTCTTTAGCCTCGAAAAAGTTTATACGAATTTGTAAAAAATAATGGAATTTTTTCAGAGATTCAATTCGAATTGTTAGACCGTAACGATTATAAATAGAAAAAAAAAATAGAGTGATTGAAACTTAGGGCCTTATTATATAGCGTTGTTTAGAAGCTAAAAAGGAGCTTCAATTAATTCATATTTTAATGGATTTTTTTTATTATTATATTTTATCACATAAAATATCATATCATTTTAATTACACTGAAAATTAGTATTGCTTATGTCCTACTAATTATTATAAATTTATAATTACATCTTTTAAAAAAAAAATGAAAAACCTCATTCTGAAACTAAAATTATATTTTTTTTTATTTTTATCATTAAAAAAATTATTTAAAACGAATATATCATTTGATGAGACCTAAATGAATCTAACATTTCAATCTCAAAATACATTTGAAACCAATATGCATTATGGGCCGAAGCCCATTATCACTTCCATTAATTAGAGTGGGTAACATTGAATCTTAATATTCTTTTTTATATCCTATATTATATTTAGTGGGCTGGATAAAAGGGCTTTGACACAAAGCCCATTAAAGATACTAAAAATATTTTATCAAATTATAATGATTCACTACATAAACGTTTTATAGTATATGATGAGTCGAATCAGATCTCAGCCTTTTGCACGCTTCAGAGATATGTTTTCTTTTTCTCGAGATTTATAGCTTTGATCTCAAATTATTTTAAGTCCATATTACATAAGGTTTACGGATTGATTTGTGTATTTTGATTTATTTTTAAAATGATATATATATATATATATTTCTCGAGTACGAAATGAAACACCCACTAAAGAATCGTAAATGAACTTGTTTGAAGTGTGGGGTCCACCCAAACCGGACCTTTGAGTCTCTATTGATCTACTAAGTTAGGACTTAACAGAGATTATTAAAAATTTGAAAATCTTAAAATAATCTGAAAATTATTTTCGAAATTATTAAAAAATCATTTTCCTTTATTTTCTAGTCAGCTTTAATGTCTTTGCGGTCTTTGTTGAGCATTTTAGAATTTGATTCTTGGTAGGCTTTGAAAATGAAATTTAATCTAGAATGTTTGGGGCTAAATGTCAATAATTTGTAAGTTTTTAAGTTCCTAGTCTTAAAGTGCTTTTTTGACAATTAATTGGTATTAATTCAGCTTTATCATTTTAAAATCTTAAACATGATTCTTACTTTAAAAGAACTATTGGAAAATGTATTAATTTTTGAAGTCAAATATACTTAAATATAAAATTAGGTCGATTATTTAGAAAAGACTTTTAGAGAAAAAGTTATAATATCTAAGTATTCTATCATGAGATGTTAATTATTAAGTATAAACTCCCTCAAAGTTTCAATTCTTTTTAAAAAAAAAAAAATAAGATTAATGTGAGTAATGTATAATTGTCGTGTCTATATAAAATAAAATACAAGACATTAAAAATATAAAAAAATTGAAACGTCTGACTAAAGGCCATAAAAAAGGATAATGGTTGAATTAATTTTGTATGGATAAAAATTAACTCATTTATCTTAAATGTTTTGAATTATTCATTATTAAAGATATTTACAAATTATTTTAAAGCTCCGATAATTGAAAATAACACATAATTTGTCCTAGGAATTAATTTATAATTTTCATGTCAATTAGTCAATGAAATTGAATAAATATGGTCCGTTGACTGGCAATTTCAAGACTACGTGACATAAAGGCAACTTAACTTTTTGACAAATACATAAAAAATTGTCACAATCAATTAAATTTATTTAGATTCGTTTTACATTTCGAGTTTTTCAATCTCATACATGAGATCAATAATTGAGTTGATTAATTGAATCATACATATTATTGATAAAATGTGACCAAAATTCACATGTTATTAATATGCTTATATTTTTATAAACTAGATATAAATAGAAGAGACTAGTCTATACAATCAAATCAAACAAAATATGATATATTTTTTTAATCTCAAATCCCATTGAACCAAATTCAATTATAGTTTACTTAACAAACTCAAATTCTACAAAATTTCTATATAATAAAACTTTGAATATTTCGACACATTTGAGTTCATTGAATCTGGACGCAACCTGAAGTAATGTAATTCTTCTCTATTATAATTTTATTAAATTTATTGGCGAAAAAATTCTTAAAAAAATCACGAAGAACGCTAGTGAGGCGCCTAACGAGATACGTATTCATAGAGGTCGAATGTATTTAACCCCT
Organism: Verbascum thapsus; assembly: GCA_963669365.1. Classification (NCBI taxonomy): domain Eukaryota; kingdom Viridiplantae; phylum Streptophyta; class Magnoliopsida; order Lamiales; family Scrophulariaceae; genus Verbascum; species Verbascum thapsus. The sequence goes on from OY770106.1 coordinate 5,762,230, forward strand.
AAAATTATTTTATGTTCACATTAAGAAGACTTTTAGTCAAACTTATTCAATTTTATATTAAACTAATATGTGTTCCTAGAATATAATTGAAAATCAACTTATTAAGTGGTTCAAATTTAATTTTGAATGTGATAATTAATAGGATCATGTAGGTTGATGGCCTAAGCTACATTAGATAAAGTACCACCTTAAATTTAGATATCACGACTTTATTCTAAGGTCGAAATTTGATTGCTGAGTATATATTAAGACAAGTATCATATTGTACAAAAATTTCTATAAAGGTCGACTCGACACGAAAAAAATACAAAAACTCAATTAAATGATCAAATTCATATATGATAAGAGTATTTTTATATTTAAATATTATCGATTTTTGATAAAAAAAAATTAGATAACAAGTGGGACAAGTTAGGTTCCTTTTCAATCTATTTGACAATTCAGAAGTATGAAGAGTCAATCCACTTGCATGGGCTGAGTTGTATTTATTTAGTTTATTTTCCTTCAATTAGAGTCATTATTTGAGCCCAAAGTTTCAAGCAAAATATTTAAATATATAGCTTACTAAAAGGGTAAAAGAATAATAAAAAAGTATGACTTTAGTGTTTAGACTACTATTATACATTTTTTGACTTTGATTTTAGGCTATAAGATTTTTATAAGTTAAAAAAATAAAATTTATAACATATCTGATTCAACAGATTCGATATGTTACCACCCATATATTTATACTTGATTACATTTAAACAACAGAATCTACATATCAAAATTTATACTTGATTACATTATTTTCGAAAAAAATCAAATTTTCACTCGTATATTTGCAAACGCTACCTACTTCTAACTCTATATACGATCGATAATTTCTCGTCTTTAACCATTTATTCATAAAGCAATAATTGACCTTATATAAGCTAAAGTCTTCTCTACCTTCATTCACTTATTAATAGAGAGTTATCTTATTCTTACATCCATTCCTTCACACAACTTTTAGTGGTGAGCAAATCTCTTTTGAACTCATTATTCCTAACAACATTCTTCATTACAACAATTTTCTAAAACAAGTCTTATATAAACATTCAAACATCAACAAATTAAGCCAATTTTTATAGCTTAATTTACACATACATGTCACAAAAATTTGCTCATATAATTTCTTCTTCGTTTTTTCTTCATAGGTAACGATTTTTTCGGGCCACGATGAGTGCCAACCGTGTTGTAAACGAGGATATTGATAGTCGTCAAGATGTTGATAATGTGCCTTATGTTCATAAAATTGGAGTGCCACCAAAACAAAGCCTATTTAAGGAGTTCAAATTTACATTCAAAGAGACTTTTTTCCACGACGACCCTCTTCGCCCTTTTAAAGATCAATCGGGATTAAGGAGATTCGTGCTCGGGATTCAAGCCGTTTTTCCCATTCTCGATTGGGGACGAAGGTACAAACTCTCGATGTTCAAAGGTGATCTTATTGCAGGACTCACCATTGCTAGTCTATGCATCCCTCAGGTACGTAACCTGTTTGTCTGTTAAAATATATTTAGAATATCTTCATTAGTTTTACGTTCGATCTTTGTTTACTTATATATATTATGTTTATTTGTATTTATATTTTCTTAGTTTAGTTCGATTTACCTTAATTGTCGAATCTTGTAACTCTGTAGACATCTCTCATCATCAATATATTATTAACGGGGCTTTATATTATTCAACACTGTTTTATGCAGGATATTGGATATGCAAGACTTGCAAACTTGGACCCCCAATTTGGCCTATGTAAGTTTCATTGCATCCTTACACCATCAAAAACCAGTCCATTTTTCAGTACTTTTATAACCTTTTCTTAACTTTTCAGACAGTAGTTTTGTTCCACCTCTGATATATGCCATAATGGGTAGCTCAAGAGATATCGCGATTGGACCAGTAGCAGTCGTTTCTCTATTGCTCGGAAGTATGCTTCAAAACGAGATCGACCCCAGAAACAAACTCGAATATCAACGTCTCGCTTTTACTGCTACATTCTTTGCCGGTGTTACTCAGTTTGTACTTGGTTTCTTCAGGTACACCTTAAAGATGCTATCTTTAAAGATATATATATATATATATATATATATATTATACTGTGTAAATATACAACAAATTAGTTGTATAAACTCGAAGAACACTAAACGAAGTGGATTTTGGTCTTCATTTTCAGGTTGGGTTTTTTGATCGATTTTCTATCTCATGCTGCTATCGTTGGGTTTATGGCGGGGGCCGCCATTACTATAAGCCTTCAACAGCTCAGAGGTTTGCTTGGAATTAGGACTTTCACCAAGAATACAGACTTAGTCTCTGTGATGCGTTCTGTTTGGACTAGTGTGCATCATGGGGTGAGAATTTAATCTTTGTATATTTGACTATATATATATACATCTATATATATACATATATGGTTTATGAATCTAAATGTTTGTGATTTTTATTACAGTGGAACTGGGAAACTATTCTCATAGGTGTTACATTCTTGGCTTTTCTACTCCTTGCCAAGTACATTGTAAGAATTTCAGACTCTGAATCCTGATGCAATTACAATCAGTTATACAAAAAACTCGAGACTTAAACTCTCTTTTTCGCGCTAATTTGATTGGATTTAGGGAAAAAGGAAGAAGAAATTGTTTTGGATAGCTGCAATAGCTCCATTGATTTCAGTTATAATTTCAACCTTCTTTGTTTACATCACTCATGCAGAGAGGAATGGGGTCCAAATAGTAAGTAATATTTAAACTCATACTAATAATCATTGTTTAAATTCATTAATCATACATAACATATATTTAAACCATGTTTGAAGGTGAACAATATTGAGAAAGGCATTAACCCTCCATCTGTGCATAAAATCCACTTCACAGGCAGCTATGCCGCAACGGGATTTAGAATCGGTTCTGTGGCCGGGTTGATTGGACTTACGGTAAATTAAAAATACGCGAAAATCCCGTTTTGATTATCTTGTTGTGATAATGGTATATGAGCTTATACAAAATGAGTTGGTTTATTACAGGAAGCTGTGGCAATTGGTAGAACTTTTGCAGCAATGAAGGATTATCACTTGGATGGTAACAAAGAAATGGTGGCATTGGGCACTATGAATGTCATTGGCTCAATGACATCTTGTTATGTTGCCACAGGTTTGTCGAAATTTATGCCCGTCTTTCTCTGATGGATCGATCAAAGATTTGAGGGACGGGGCGTGGGACCCACCTCAAAAGCGTGTTTTTGTAGTTTTCAAATAGGACTTAAAGTTCACGCTTGACATTGGGTGGGTGGGTCTAGAATCGGACCCAAAACTTTGGGTCTAAGTTTAGACTTGGACCCAGTTTAGACTTGGACCCAGGCCCAAAGTTTTGGGTCTAGACCTGGACTCTCAGATCCAATGGGTCTCGCAATTGGGTCAGACCCAATCGTGTGGGTCTAGGTCCGAACCTAGATCCAATCTTTTTTCTTCTATATTTGTGTTTTTTATCCAATTTGCTACTTTAAGAAATTTAAAATAATAAAATTTAAAAATTATATATTTGCACAGGACATTCTTAATTGTAAAATTATATATTCGAAAATCAAATAAGTTTATATTGCATTCAAGAAAATATTTTAATATATTAATAGTGCGTTAATAATTTATTTGAAACTCATAATTGAATCCAAAATTTGTCAAAAAACTAACATTAAATATATAATTTAAAGACTACAAAATAAAATAAATTGGTATAAGCAAAAATAAAAAGAAAATAAATATTACATAAAATATCAACTTTTACTTTAAAAAATGCATTGTGTCTATGGGTTTGGGTTCGGGTCCAGGCCCAATATTATATCTGGGTCGGGGTCCAGACCCAAATATTATATTTGGGTATATTTGGGTCAGACCCAAATATTATATTGGGTCTGGGTTCGACCCACCTAATGCTCACCCCTAAATGAGTAGTCCTTCCTTTCACGACTCGACACAACATAGTACCTATCCCACACATCAGAACCCAAAATGTGGGCCCCGTCTCGTACTCCTCCATTCAGACATTCTAACATTACGCGCATTGACAGGATCTTTCTCGCGGTCTGCTGTGAACTACATGGCTGGATGCAACACGGCTGTCTCCAACATCGTGATGTCTTTTGTCGTGTTCTTAACTTTGGAATTGATCACCCCTTTGTTTAAGTACACCCCAAACGCCATCTTAGCCTCCATCATTATCTCGGCTGTTGTCGGATTATTCGACTACGAAGCAATGATTCTCATATTCAAGATCGATAAATTCGACTTTGTCGCTTGCATGGGCGCCTTCTTTGGCGTCGTTTTCGTCTCAGTTGAAATAGGCCTTCTAATTGCAGTAAGAAAAATACTTAGGGTGTGTTTGGATGGAGTGATTTGAAGGAAGGATCATTTGAAATCCACCGTAATTATGGAGAAAATAGCTGCAAATTGAATGTCAAAATCCATTATAACTTGGATACATACAAACGAACTTCATAGATTTCAAATCCTTCAATCCAAACACACCCTTAAAATCGAACCAAAAGTTTGCGAAAAAAGACATGAACTAATGAATAGTTGTTCTTGTCATAACAGGTTGCTATATCGTTTGCCAAGATTCTTCTCCAAGTGACGAGGCCTCGAACAGCAGTTCTCGGTAAAATCCCGAGAACAACCGTTTATAGGAACATTCAGCAATATCCAGAAGCAACTAAGGTTCCCGGTGTTCTTATCGTTCGAGTTGATTCTGCTATCTATTTTTCAAACTCAAATTACATTAGAGAGAGGTATAATCTGAGACATCACAGTAGTAAAAGATTCTTAGGACATAAGATTCTGAGTACTAATGTGTATATATATATATATATATATATATATATATATATATATATATATATATATATATATATATATATATGTTTTTTCAGGATACTAAGGTTGTTGGCTGATGAAGAAGAAGGGCTCAAAGAGAATAACCTGCCAAGAATCCAGTATTTGATAGTCGAAATGTCACGTAAGCAACTTTTAGCTTCATTCGTCTCGTTTTTTTTTTTCCGTGCATAACACTAAAACCTTTGTTTTTTCTTTTTCTGTCAGCTGTAACTGATATAGATACTAGTGGGATTCATGCACTTGAAGACCTCTACAAGAGCCTGCAAAAGAGAGATATACAGGTAAACTTAACTATACCAATGTTAGAATTTAGAATCTAAGTTATTATATCGAATTGAATTAATCATAGTATAAAGCTAAAAGATTACCATTTTTGCTTGTGCTTGTTGATTCACAGCTTGTTCTAGCGAACCCTGGGCAGGCGGTTCTCGACAAGATTCACACGTCGGGTTTTGCCAACATGATTGGAGACGACAGAATCTTCCTTACAGTAGGAGATGCGGTAATGACTTTGGCTCCCAAGATGGAGCCTTAACATTGTTTGTTCTGTGAGAGTTATTACAGATTCTCAAGTGGAATCTAGAGTATCCGAAGATTCACTACTGAAAGAAGATCCGAGAATCGACATGGGACTATATAGGCGATTCCTTTATATTGGATTGTGATTTGAGTTACTCTTCCAATTCACATGTATATCGTTTATATCGGATTGTAGTATTTATCAAACACCACATTTTGTGTTTGCAAAAGTAAACTAAACAAGAAAACTTAATCAAGAGACCTCTTAATGACTCGATCTGTTATAGAATTTCACTTGCAATTAGTAAAAGCAAGATGAACCAAACATCATATACCATTAAACCCAAAGAAAAACAACCCTCCTCAAACAATACAATAACATAATACTTACTAACACGAAAATAGCTCAAATTATGGATCCTATGTACCAAGAGACCTTATCAATGCCAACTAAATTAACATACATCACAACAATTCAAAAAACCCTCATCTCAGAACAGAGTAAAAGATGCAACAGCAGCAAAAACGAGCAATTCGATGGAAATGGTGAGTGCTGAAGAATCAGATCTACCCAGGGACGGGACGGGAGAGACGTCATTGACTCCAATGGTGGCAATTGGAGTTCCTGAAACTGTGGTAGTAGGGGTAGGAGATAGTGATGATGGAGAGGATGCTGTAAAATAACAGTAAAAGATGATCATGATCAAGAAGAAAAATTTCAGAAAAATGATTTCGTATACTTGGAAACAATACTTATAGGTTCAAAATTAGATTTTATTGAGTGTTTTTATGTGCAATTATGATAAACGGGTACTCAAAGTACGTGGAACGAACTGCAGCGAAGTATATATTCATTAAAAGAAAAAATTACTCAAAACGAAAAATGTGTTTGTTTAAACGGACTTATAATGTGAGTTCACATAACGGTGTGTGCAGATCAACTTGGACTTGAGGGGACAAGAAATTTCCCCGACTACAACTCGGCTAAGAGACTATTATTAAGCTGAAATCGCGACTGACATCAAACGAGACGATTAAATTTTCTCAAAATCAAAGCCCAGAAACTAATTCTTAACTACATTGTCGGATAAACGAAAAATAAATGCAACTAAATGATGCAATCTCAGGGTTCTAAGATCAAACAGGCCTTTAATTAATTCTCCCCGGGGAACATAATAACAATCAAAACACAAACATATGCTGAATAATACTAATTTTGATGACAGAAATTTGAGTTTTTCACATATTTGGTTTGCTTAAACTAGAGAAATTATCAGATATGATTAATCTGCTTGTGAAAAACTGATTCTTTTGATTTGTTTATCAAAAATTTAAAATGATTAAACTATTAAAAAAATGATCAGATCTGTGTATTTACCTGGAGCAGCACCAGTCCCAACACTCACTGTTCATAGAAAAAAAACAGAAACCCTTTCAGCATATATACACAAAAAAGGACAAAATTGAAAGATAAAAATATGAAGCAAAAACAGAGGAAAGGAACTTACATGCACAATTGCTAACGGAGGGGGCAGACACGTGGCAGGCGGATGGTAAAGTCATGGCTTTACTGACATTCAAGGTCACGCCTAACTGAGCGCTGTTTCTAAACGCCTCGCAAAGACACTCCGCGTTAGATTTGAGCACCGTTTTCAGCCCCGAACAGCACGTGCCTTCAGGTTTCTTCGTCGTGCTCCCAGCCGTCACGAACGACAGACAGTCCACCATGTTTATGACTAAACCGGAGCAATCCGCCGCCGGCGCCGGAGCAGATTGCGCGGCTGAGCTCACGGCGGCCAGGAGAGAGAAAAGCGCGAAGAGGAGGGGAAGTCTGAAGGTCACCGCCATTGTTAGAGAGATAGAAAGTGAGAATGGTGGTTTCAGTTTGATGTCCTCACGACTGTTGTATGTATGTGTATATATATGCAATAGGGAGTGGCAGTGTGGGGGAAATATGAGGGGGTTTGAGGGGTAAAATTGGAAAAGGTAGGACTGGTGAGGGGTAAATTGTCTTTTAAATAATGGTATTAGGGTTTTTTGGAATGTGGGGATTTTGGAAATTAATAGAAAAATATCACTTATATGTTATACATTAATTATTCGAAATCTTCCTTTTCCTATAATTGATTATATTATATTAAATGTTTTGAAATGATATAAATTATATTAAGAAGAATTTACTGTCAAAATCCGATGATATTTTCCAACTTTCAACAAAAAGTTATCTTCATCCAACATGTGGTATTTAATGTGATGGGATTATCATCATATAATGTGCCCATTTTTCCTTTTTTTTAATCAAAATTATTTAGTATAATCATTATTTTATTTATCTTTCATATTTAACAATTTTTAAATTATTTTTTTTATTCACATAATCATTATAAACATAACTAAACAGTCATTCTACATACACATCTTGTGTGAAAAAATTCGACGTATATAAGAATTTTCCGAGTCGAACCCTCCATACGTGCAACGGATAGTCGTGCCAATTTAGCGCTATATCATCATAGTCTATCATAACAACATGATCCTTGTCGTCTCGTTTCGAAAATTTCGACATATATAAGAATTTTTATGATCCAACCCTATATATATATATATATATATATATATATATATATATATATATATATATATATATATATATATATATATATATATATATATATATATATATGCAAACATGGATATACAATTGTATCTATAATTCAAATGAAACTTTGCATTAACACTAAAAAAACTAAACAAAGGATAAGCCAAAATGACAAGTTTGATCTGCAAATAACATTAATGCTTCTAAAAACTCATCACAAAGAATGCAACAATACCAAAAGTTCAATCGACAACCATACTGAAAAGGGAAAAAGGGATCAAAATTACAAAAAAATTCAATCATTGAAAATACGAAAAAAAAAAAAAAAAAAAAACAATTCTGAAAACTAGTTTAACCCCCCATAGCCATCAAGAACTCACCTTCACAAACAACTTCACCTCCTACATATGCTTTTCCTTCCATTTTCGCAATTCCAAATCGTTTTTGCAGTTTTACGAGGTTCATTCTCATTACCAAAGTGTCACCTGCAATAACTGGCTTTCTGAATCTTACTTTATCGACTCCAGCAAAGAAGAAATTCTCTCTTGAGCCTCCAACTTCGGGTTGTAGCATTAGTAAGCCACCAACTTGAGCCATTGCCTGTGGGATACAGTAGTATATATATCAATTATCGGGTAATTATCATGAGCCCTTGAGGTTTTGTAAATTACAGAAAAAACCCATCTTGAGAACTTTAGAGAATGAATTGTAATATGCGTTTAGTGAAACGGGACGGATTTGTATTATGCTTTTAGTGACTGACGAAGTTGTGCTAGGTTTTCAAACTTTCAGACGTTTTTTTGTTTTTAAATCCGTTTTCACTAAACACTTTCAATTCTAAATTGCTTATTTGAAATGCTAATTTTGAAAAGTTCATCGAACAAATTGACTTATTTATTAAGAAGCAGACTCAAACACTGAGTCACTGGTTCAAGATTGAATCTTCAAAAACTGACATATCAAGGGAAGTATATGTTCTTAAAACATGATTTTTTTCAAACGATAATATACATAATGTTTCATGTTTTCCCACAACATAATACCACATCGGAATCTCAAGTGCAAGTAATAGGAATGATATGTAATTTCAAATATGAGATAAATTCTCAAATCGAAAGGTTTTTTTTAGTGTCGACTCGTTTATGCACATATTTTAGGCACAAAAATACAACTAAATTCATATAAAACAGCAACAAATAATCAACAAGGTGACTATGCAGAAACTTAAACACAATTCACATATTGAAAATGAACCAACCGATCTAATATCCAAAAAATATAAGATCATCACTAAAGAGAAAAAAAATCGAACCAACTAGCAATTTATGTACTATCATAAAGCTAGAAACTTGAGATTTTTTTTACCTCAACCATGAGCACACCAGGCATGATTGGCCTCTCAGGAAAATGACCAGGAAAGAAATTGTCATTTATAGTCACATTCTTGATAGCCACAACCGAAACACCGGGATTGTACTCAATCACTCTATCTACTAGCAAAAATGGAAATCTACAAAGCCCAAAAACAATATCAAATCACATGGAAATAAAAATTAAAGAAAATGTTGACAAAATCACTCCAAAATTAACTGCTGAAATAGAACAAAAAGAAGTAGACAGATTCACGAACCGGTGAGGCAAAATTTCTCGAATCTGATTAATGTCCATCACTGTTGGGTATGCAGCATATTCTGCAAACAAGACAAGGTTTTTTAGATGGATTTTCATCTTTATGCAAATGAAAATCACATTTAAACTTATTTTCTCCAAAAGTTAACACTCATTCTGATCTCTACTAAACATTCTCCTATACAAACATCCATCAGAAAAATTGCATTCTTTACACAAAAATCGTGTTTACAATATTGAAAATGAGATTTGGAAACAATAACAACATCATACAAACCCCAACATTCTCACACGAGCACCAACAATTCACATTCCCAATACAAAACACTAAAATCGAAAAAATCGAAAAAATATTTGGATTCCCACACAGATTAAAAGATTCATACTCAATTCAATCGGGGTTTCCGCGGCTGAGCTATCATCTGCGGTAGAATTAGCGATAAAACTCTTGTGGGTTCTCTTGAAATGGGTCGAAACGCCATGGGATCTGGAGATAGCAAAAGGCTGTTTGACAGATACAGAGAAAGGCAGAGCATTATTGATGGGATTTTTCGCATTCGATGAGGGCGTAGAGGTGAGTGTTGAGAACGAAGAGACTGAGAAAACTGTGGACGCCATTGTAGATCAAAGATCTGAGGGAGAAAAACAGAGTCGAAAATGGAAAAGCTATAAGGGCTATATTAGGGATAGTTGGGGGCGAGATAAACTAGGTAGTGTATTTTGGTCGTTTTGAATTGGTTTGTTTTGCTTTGTTTGGTAATATTTTAAGGCTGAATTTTTTTGGTGAGTTTTGAATGGGGCGGAGAAACCAACGGTCAACAACCTAATTCACACTCATTTGGGCCCCACTAAATTGTCGGGTCTCGGTTGGTAAGAAATTTGTCGTTTCTATTATTGTTTATCCACGACTCAGGTTGGTTCTTGCTGGCTCTCGATTGGTAAGAAATTTGTCGTTTCTAATGTTATTTTTTTGCAGTGCGTGGCTGACTCTCGGTTGGTAATGAATCTATCGTTTCTAATGTTATTTTTGCATAGATTAGTTTAAAATTAAAATTATTTTTACGTCCAAAATCGGGCCGCATGATGACTACATCTCTAAGCTCGGACGACTCAAACGGCACAAAGCGAATGAATTTTAAAATAATAATAATAATTCCTAATTTCAAAAAATAATATAAATCCTTTTATATTATTGCATGTATAGACAAAAACCCAAAAAATGTCATGCTTTATAAACCAACTTCAGACAAGCTTATACAAATCAATCTCAAATCAAGTATTAATTAATTCGATTTGTTTATTAGCTTATGTGAGTTTGTGAAGAACTAAGAGAGAATAACTAATAAAAACAACTAGAGAAACCAAAACCTAATAAAACAATGCACCCAAATTTCATTGGATTCTCAAATGAGAAAATTACAAGTTAAAAAAATTCAAAATTTCTTGTTCTAATTTCTTCCACAAAGTGAACTTGTAGCTGTCCAAGAATCCCAACAAGGTATATTTTTCCAAAATCCCATTTTACAATAATCAATATATCACTCATTAGACTTCACAATTTTCATTTCACTCAACAACAATCTCCATTATGAGTCCTTCAAATGTCTTCAACTTCCTTCTTGTTATGGCCCTTTTGGTTCTACTCGAACGAGCCACGGCCCTAGACGCCTCGCCCGGGTTCCACGGGTACGAGAGGGATGCGCTTTTGGCCCTCCAAAAAGGGTTCAACGACTCGTTTCTTAATAGAAATTGGACCGGTATAATGTGCTACATGAACGATACGCCCTATTGGCATGGGGTCCAATGTGTCAACGGTCGTGTCACTGGCGTAACCCTAGAAAGTATGAATCTCACCGGAGAAATTGAGGTAGACGCACTTGTCAATCTCACCGAATTAACAACTATTAGCTTCAAGAATAACTCGATACTTGGAAGTATGATGGATTTTACGTATAATCACAAGCTAAGAGATATCGACTTATCTAGAAACAGTTTTGACGGAGAAATCTCAGCATCTCTTGCAAATCTCGAATTCCTAGAATCCCTCGAGATTCAAAACAACAATTTAACCGGTCCAATCCCGAGATTCAACCAATCCACTCTAAAAACGTTCAACGTTTCGTACAATAATCTTTCAGGGGCAGTACCAAATACGATAGTCCTTCAATCCTTCGCCTTTTCGTCTTACATAGGTAATGAAAACCTATGTGGCCCTCCAACCCCAACTTTTTGCAAGACAAGAAACGAGGTATCCGAGTCCAACGGAGAAAACCCGAGCGATAAAAGTAGTAACCCTTCGCGTTTCACGGCCATTTTAGTTGCGGTCGATGTAATAGTACTAGTAGTCATCTTATTCCTCTTCATCATATACTACAAGAAGTACAAGAAACTCAAGAAGGAGATGAAGCTAAAAACCCTCATGCCGAAAGACGAAGAACATGATAACAAGGTCGAAAACCGAGCTACGGACAAGAAAGCGCATGAAGGAGACAAGGGCAAACTTGTCTTCACAGATGGTAATAATGGGACAAAATTTGAGCTTGATGATCTTTTGAGAGCATCAGCTGAAGGATTAGGGAAGGGCAATTTTGGTAATTGCTATAAGGCTATGCTTGAAATTGGTCAAATTGTGGTTGTTAAAAGGTTAAGGGATTTGAAACCTTTGAACAAAGAAGAGTTTATGAGACAAGTTAGAAGTATTGTTGGTCTGAAGCACCAAAATTTGTTGCCTATTTTAGCCTTTTACTACTCCAAAGATGAAAAGTTGTTCCTTTACAAATTTGCAGCTCATGGCAATGTGTTTAACCGGCTTCATGGTAATTTCACCACCCCTTTTACTTATTTTATCGGGATTTATCGAGATTTACGACATATCAGCATGTCGTGTGTGGCAATGCTGATGTAGCGTGATGACACAACCATGATGCTAGCATCGGGTACTTAATCAGTCTATTTAGTTTGACAAAAAAGAGTTCGATTTCTCTAGTTTTAGTAATTATTGATTGAACGTTTTATAAAATGATTTGAATCGGAAAAAAATTGCGCAGGAGAACGAGACACTCGCGATCGCGTCCCCTTCCGTTGGAGCTCACGCCTCGCCGTCGCACGTGGCGTCGCGCGAGCACTCAAACACCTACACCTCAACACCCGATCCCCAATCGCGGCCCCACACGGCAACCTCAAATCCTCGAATGTCCTCCTCGACGAAAATGACGAAACCCTCGTCTCCGACTATGGCCTCGCCTCCCTAATCGCCCTACCAATCGCAGTACAACGCATGGTCTCGTACAAATCACCGGAATACCAATCGCACAAGAAGATCTCGAAAAAATCTGACATATGGAGCTACGGTTGTCTCCTTCTCGAGCTCTTGACCGGTAAAGTTCCATCGCACTCGGCTCCACCTGGGACGAACGGCTTGGATCTGTGCGGCTGGGTGCACCGAGCCGTCAGAGAGGAATGGACGGCCGAGATCTTCGATGTTGAGATCGCGGTGCAGAGAGGCGCTAACCAGGGGATGTTGAGGCTGATGCATATCGCGATGAGATGTTGCGATAAGTTGCCTGAAAAACGGCCGGAGATAGGGCAGGTGGTGGCGGAGGTGGAGGAGATTAAGGTTTCCGGCGAGTCGGAAGATGAGTATTCTTCGTTAGATCGATCACTCACCGACGATGATTCATACTCTGCATCAGGATCAATTGTAAGTGGAGATGATCATAGATGAAATGTTAGATTTTGAAAATTTGTTACATTGATAATTGGCGCCAAACTAGTACTAATAGGAGTGTTGTTATTATTGTTCTTTCTTATTTGAACATGATGTTTATTCTCAATTATTGCAATTAAATAAATCATGGTATTATTACATCTTTTTAATCATATATCTATATGTCATCATTTATTTTTTATCCGCACTTAATATGGTAAATATTTTTTTATTATAAATTTAAAATTACAGATAAAATTAGGCCCAAATGATGGCAATTAATTAATTTGCGTATATTGATCCGATTGACTAAATAAGTCCTAAAAAAAGCTTATATTCAAATAGAGTGATGCGAATTTTTTTAAAGATCCACTAAAAAAAATAAAAATGATTTAATTGATGATACAATCATACTTATAAGCTCATGAGAATTTTTTTCGTGTCATTGTTAGAAGTTCACAAGAGCTCAAACGATGAAACACTTATACTTATAAATAAATACGATTGAACTTATTAATTATTATATCAGAATTTACAGTCTCGAACACTCTCTAAGAAGTGCTCTTTCTTTTACAAAGTAGTATATTTATGTAATATCAACCAGTTATACGAGTATATATAAAATAAATTGTTGTGTTTGGTGATTAATAACCATATATAATTCTTGGAGACCAATCTTTAAAATGAACATTGAGATACATATTAATGTAAGATAAACAATAATTACATATCTTATATTTTTTATTCATTTACAAAATTGATGTGGGGGTTATGTAAACTTAATATGATATACTTAATTTTTAAAAAGTCATGTTTTAAGATATTAATTAAAATATAATAATTTCTTATTATTATTTTATATAATCTAAAGAAAATAAAATATAATTTGCATAATAAAATTGACGACGTTATACTTACAAAAACTATACATATAATAGTGAAACAAATTCATCAATCTGCAACAAAGAAAATCAAAACGATGAGCTTAGCTCTACTGCAAGGCTACTCTTCCGCTGAAGAAGAAGAAGACGTACACCAGTTATCGCAAGACGAAATCTCCTCAGGTGATGAAGCAAACGATGCCGTTTCGAAGACCACTCGATCCTACAAACCCTTGTTCGATCTCAATCCCGCGTCATCTTCCGCTTTGCCCTCCGCTTTCGACGCGTTCTCCGAAGTAAATATTGATGATTTTATTGGTCAATTTTGTGTTTCTGAAATCTAGGGTTTTGCTCAATTTTTTGTTTTTTTATTGGAGGTTTCAGGGCCGCCGCAGTTTCTGAACCATAGTGTGGAAGGAGATGCGCCGCCGAAAGAGGATGCGCAGCGGTGGAGGCATGGTAGGAAGAGAAATCGTAAAGACAAACAAGATTTACCTGCAGGTTTATATGTCTTTTCTTTTAATCTTCTTGTGAAGTAGCTTCACTTGTCCAAATAGTTTTTCTTTTCATTTATCTACTTAGAACAGTTTGTAATGCTAAAAAAGCACGAAAATAAAATAATAAGAGATTAGACAAGAAGCAATTTACGTTGTTCGGCAGTTGCCTACATCCACAGAGATGAGAAATTTTTGCGTGGTTTAGTGTACTGAAAACGGGGGCAAGTCCCTCAAACCATTTCCGAGGGCAAAAGAAAGCCTTTTCATCATGAACCTTCTGCTTAATTTAGGGCCTTGCCCGCTAGTGCTTTTTGACACATTACATCATGTAATAACAAATGCAAAACATTGATTTCAATTTCTGTTGTGGAGTAGTAGCATTTGTGATTTCCTCGTATGAAGCTCCATGAGTCGAGCCAAAGTCCCATGGTCTGTGTATTTTGAATCTATCTCATTCACACAATACAGTGAGAGAAAGACACTAGAACTATTGGACTTTGAACTTGGTGTAGCATTGATTTTACGAGCTTGTAATAATGGGGTTCTTGATTTATTCTGGTCAATGAGAATGAAAAGACTAAATGAATGCTGAACTAATAGAATGATGTTGCCTTTCTTCAATTATATTTCGTCCCCTCTACATATGCTTCTTTAACATTTGGGGATGTTCCGAGACTCAAGTCTATAATATTAGCTCTTATTCGTTTTTTTTTTTCGAATTTCTCTATTGCACTGAACCAAGATAGGTGAGACAAAGATACACCCGCCACAATCATAAAGCTACCGTCAAACTCATTCTTTTTGTTTTAAGTTTGAAGACTAATTTAATTTCTGTTTCAAATTCTTTGATGAAATTCTGCCGTGCCTACCACATCTACTTGTGTTCGATTTTCATGTTTACCCCAGAAAATGCATGTAACATCTTACTTTTGTGTAACGGAATACTGAAAAATGATTTTGCAGATTGGTATAAGTAAAAGCACTATGCTGTCTTTTTGGTTCATTTGCTTAACGATTGGTTTGCTTGACCTAGTTCCGTTGTCATATTCAGAGATATCATCGTACTAGTCATTTAGGAAGCAAAGTCACCATAATATACTTGTTGAGGACTTGTCTCTGGAACATAATAATGCGGAAAAATAGTGTTACACCAAAGATTCAGCCTTTTACATCTAATTGCCTTCTTATTGACACATTTAACCTATCTATTCTGCATCTTGCGTTGTTCATAGGCGCTGTAGTTCAATCTAAGGCACAGTTAGTTGGTGTCCATGAAAGAGTCAGAAGTGACATTGAAAACACATCCGTTGATTCTGTTAAAACACAAGGTGGAAAGCGCGTTGCAACAGTGGGCAACCCCAGTGCAGAAGATGCAGCTGAACTCCTAAGGTGTGTGTTCAAACTCAAAAAGCTCAATTGTTGTCTATAATGATAACCAGTTTGTAATATATATATATATATATATGTTTTTTAAAAACAATGACACTCTTTTTTCAGGATGTGTGTGAAATGTGGAATTCCGAAAACTTATACTCATGGGAAAGGAGTAGTCTGCCCCGCATGTGGCGATCGACCTGCTGTGGACCCTGATAAAGAGGCTGCAAAGAAGAAGACATCTATGGTTAAAGATAAGGAGAAGAGTAAGAGAATGAAAGGTCAATCCTCACATGCCACTTGGAAAAGCGAAACAGAGATGCAACTTCGACAACATTTTGATTAGCCGGAGGATTGAATGTGGTCGTTATTTGGCTATGGTCGGTTTTATCTTGATATGGCAATTTCTGTTGTGAACTATTTCGATTAAAGGCAAAAAACCGGAGGTCATGGAAGTATGTATGCTAGAATTTATAGTTCTTTTGTTTGACCTTTTCTATGTTGTTGCGTTTTTTTTTTTTTTTTTTTTGGCCCTTTTCGTCCTGTAGGTGTATGGTTTGTGCAAGTATAACATCACGGTCTATCCGGTCAGATATTTTGTTGAACAGTGAACTTTGATGAGGTAATAGACTTCCCTTAATGACAATTTTTAAGATTCATTTGATTCTAAGGATTACTTAAAGGGTATATGCAGAAGCATTCCAAGCTTGAGCCTTGAGAGTGAAAAAAACGAATATGTAACAGTTGATCATAACCGCTTCTGGCTTCTATTTGGTTTCTATTTAATTTAGGGAATTAACAAACTGAAAGTGCAACTAAAAGGGGAAATACTGTGTCCTCAAAACTTGATGTTCTTGTTTAAATATATCTAGTGATTTTATTAACACGTGTTACATAACTATGAAATTCATTTTTTGGGTCAATTCAGCTGATTGATGCCTAAATTGAAACCGAGATCGAAACTGGGCTTTTTTTACTGAAAGAACAAAACCCAAATCGAATCCTTCGGTCGGATTCTGGTTTGGGAAGGCATATTGACCAATATGTGACCACCTATATGCATAAAAGCTACCTCAAAGGCACTTTACCTGCAAAGAATACACCCAAAACCTGAATGCATGTAAAGTTAGAGTGAACTATTATCCAAACAAAAACCTCAAACCACAGTCATATTTCGCACTTATATTATCCTATAGACCCAAGCATAAATCTACGAATTATTACAGAAAACACAAAACAGAGGACTAATCGAAGTTCCTCCAGCTGATACAAACAACAAAATCTGAGAAACAGTGATAACACTATACAACACTGTCATTGTAGATAAAAAAAAAAAACCACAAAAACTACAGACTTACGTCTTCAGAAATATGAGAAATCTTGGCACATAACCTTGAGGGCAATTTTATACATAACTTATAGTCAACAATCCAATATTTTCTCCACTCCTGATAGGTTTCTCCACGAATAACCAAATTCTTAACCATTACAGGTAGACTTGGTACACGCCCATGGACCTAACCGTGGCATAACAAATCAAAATTTTGTAATAAGATTGCACAGATGATATGAATGGAATGTGAAATCACTTCACATGCATCAAAAGATTACCAGGAGAGGCAGACGAATCTGAAGATTTGTGAAACAATAAGTGTGCTACCGAACGGTCTATGGGGTTTGTATCTGTTTCTATGTCCATGAAACTGGTGCACCTACAGAATATAGAACATCACTAGAATATAGAACAGAATCAAGAAAACATGTAAAGGGACATCTTTTCACTAAGGTTTTTTGAACTGAAGGATTACAGGGGCGGATTTAAAATATCTATATTTTTGTGGATTTTACAAATAAATAAAACGGGAGTTCAAAGATTTAAAATCCATTATGAGAAGAAACTATTCAAACAAGCCAATTGAGTTTTGATATATTATGTATTTGAAATCTCTAGCTCCAAATTCGTAGATCCAAACACAACCTAAGAGAAATCAGGATAGAAGTCACGTACTTATTTGTTCCTTCAGCCATGATCGATCCACATGCAACTCTTTCATCTCCACAACTTCCGTTCAGGTTTTCATGGTTATGTCTTAGTTCAGCACTCCGAGCCAGACGATATAAACTATCCCTTATGCATAATTTCGTTTTCAAATCCAACTATACCAAGAACGTACAATAATTAGTTACAACGCAGTGGAACAGGTACCACAATAAGTGCACTTTAAAACTGGTGTTCTAATTGAAAAGAAGAAACGAAATCAATGCATCTACACTGATGCATAAGTACTTCCCCGTGCAACATGTATTATAACTGGTCTCGTGTATTTTTAGAAGAACTTGTAAAACTATATCGACCATCAAAGCACATTTCCACAATCTCAAGAAGGAAGTTATACCCGTTCCATGACAAGCTGAAGCTGGCAAAAACCAGCTGCTTCTAGTGAAATATCATCCAAATCCGAACTTGTTCTTTCTTGTACATTTGAGGAACCCAGTTCTGACTTATTAGGCAAGCTAACTCCTTCAGAACCACTATGATTCTCAAGTTTTTGTACCGAGCCAGGACCACATGTTGAGCCCTGCACCGTTGCACTTCCATTTTTTAGGATGCTATTCACAGAAGATTGAATACCTCTAAGATTACACAACTTTTCTCCTTTTTCATACCCTGAGAGAGCAGTCACCTGAAATGAAGGTTCGCTAGGCTCAGATTTGACAGTGTATATTGTCGGATTTGCCAAAGATGGATCAGACAAATGACTGTCATCTGAATGCAAATAAGAGATGGGCTTCTGCAAATAAAAATTGGAATCTGGAACCGGTGCGTGCTGTTGCTGGTCCGAATGGACAGATGCTAAAGTCTGATTAGAAGTGTGCCCAGAACGAAGCTGCATGACTTTATTTGGTAGGTTACTCGCATGATTGAAGCTACCATTTCTGAAGTAATGTTCTTCGCTTTTTCCATCAGACAGGCTCTTTAACTTGAACTGCTTTTCATGCTCATTCATCTGCCACAATTGTCATACAGAAATTAAAGTGTGGTCATACTTATAGACAAACTCTCATGATTGCTCTCTGACATGAATAATACAATATAATCACTGAACAGCGACTTAATAATTCTCCAACTGCGAGGACCTCTTCCTCCCCCCCCCCCCCAACCCCATAATACACACTAAAAATGGATATCATGCATCGGGCTACATCTATAGCCAAAACCATGGGATGATCAAATATGTCATAACCAGGGTGTAAAAATCAAAACATGAAAAATAATTGTCCAGAGATCAATTATCAGTAATCATATGTACCATTGAAGCACAGCCTGTCCTGAGAAGACAGTTAGTTGGAACTCCTGTCTGAATTTTACTGTTGAAATCTACTACCTAAAAAAAGGTCACTGGTGAACTGTTGTTCAAAATTACTACTATAAAGCTTCAAGAAGCTTAAAAAACAGAAGCATGGGCTCAAGAGACATATACTGACCTGTTCTTTAGGGATAAACCTGTCTTTGTTATCAGCTATAGGAGGTCCACTCGCAAAAGACAGATACATATCGGAATTCTCTGCGGCGGAGGAAGTATCTTCATACCTAATTTGTTCTCTAGTAATGGCAGAAGCATCGATAGAATAGTCCTTAAACGAATTATGGTTTTCTGAAATATTTTCCACCATATTTGATTCAGGAATTGGAAATTTAAAATCTGATTTCAGCTCATCTCCTATATCATCTGGTGATGAAAACCAACCCAAATCATCTTCTTTGCTGGCCCCAAGACCAAATGCTGAATCACAGCCTCTGGAAGACGGCAACTTGAGAAGTTAAAAACAATTTTGTAATGATGAAAACCTCAATCACAAAAATAGTGATAGAATTACCTCAACATCCCGTCAATATCTTCAAAGTTCCCTATCTCAGGCCAACCATAATGAAGGAAATCTGCAGAATCTTTGTTCTCATCATTCTCGAAAAAATCACGGTTACTGCCTGTGTTAGCTATGTTAGGAAGAGGACAACAAAAAGCCTCCTTATCAACTGTAACACTCGTGTCACCAAGAATGGCATCATTCTCACAAATCCCACTACCATTTGAGTCTGTATTATTGCTTTCAAGGCCATGACTGGATGACATTGTATTATCAGAAGCTGAAGTAGACTCTTCTTTCACTGAGTCATCATTGGGTGCGTGCAAGCATGTATCATTTTCCAGCATCGTGTTCCTTCTTTTACTCATCAGAGTCAAATATTGTTCTCTTCCCTGGTTAACATATCTAGCAGCAGATCCATCTCTAGTATTATTCAAAGTACTAGTTATTTCACAGAGACGTTTCTTGAGATTATCTCCCGGAACGAAATGATCATTGAGCCGTTGGGAACCAGGATCAGGCGCTGCATGATCAACACTCTGGCAAAATTCATCCCAAGCTACGTCTTCAAACTGTAACAACAGTAATAGGATCTTAGCTGTAATAAATGCACACAATACTCTCGTAAACAAGTGAATGGATATTGTGACCAAAAATATTCCTGAGAAGCTCAACCAAAACTCAGGAGGGGACCAGAGGATTTCTCCAATTTTCCATTTGAAGCCGACATGATTATGTTAGATTATTATACTGACTGTCATCAAAGTATCTAAAAGATAGTGTTTAACAGTAGAGTTAAGTTCGACCTTCGGCAGAAAAACCCTGAAGCACACAAGACAATGGAAATAAGTACACAACTATATCCGCCCACTTGAAAAGGAAATGTACCTCATAATTGCAAAAAGCTGACATTCCTTGAAGTAATCAACCTGCACTCATGCTGCAGGTACTCCTCCTCATATTTAATTCCAAATCCTACGTTCACCTCCATTCGATGAATTCACCAAAGAAACAATCAAATTAAAAGAACTTGAAGCAAATCGATTAATAGAGAAAATAGCCAATGAAGTTAGTGTTTTATTCAACTTTCAGGCGAAGCAAAAAAAGGAAAAACAAACGTAACAAAACTACTCAATACTCGAATCTAAATTGATCTCTAAAAGCTCATTTGAGCTAAGGTTAGTAAGCATATCAAACCAAGTTTAAACAACTTTTATGCATCTGAGATAAATTTTTGAAACGTGGCTCGATCTCTACTCAATTACTACTAAAAATGATTGAAATATGTGCTACACGAGTTCGACTATAATGAAGCTCGTTTCACCTTGAATCGATTGACAATCAAAAGTTCAGAGGTAAAAAAAGTAAAAAGTTATCTCCATGTCTAAATCTGCTTCTTCCCTTAAATTACAATCTGTAGCAGCGACACTAACAGTCTTAACCAGGAAATGATCTAGGAAAACAAAAACAAAAACCAATTCAAAAAACAGTTCACAGCAAGCTAATACTAAACAAAAATGAAGCTCGCCGGAAAACTCACCGGAAATAGATAAAACGCCGTGAGAATCGAAAATCTCACCACAAACAATAACTTGAGTCCACAAAGCTAATCCGAAAACCCTAACAGCTGATTCTAGGAGGTTCCAGAGAGAACAAGAAACAAAATGAGAGCCTTTGGCAGAGATTTTGGATTTGTATATTAGGGGAAGACATATTTTTATATAATATTTTTAGTGGCTAAGTGAATAAATAAATGGGAATCACGCAGAAAATGCCACGTGTCAATGTAGTAATAGGGGTGAGGTTGAGGGGGTGGGGTGGGGGTGTATGAAACTCGTGGTTGGAGAGCGCGCGTGGAGATACGATCTCTTACTGCGTTTTTATTGGTTCTCGTCGTATTGGCGTTTGAGGAGCTGACACGTGTCAGTGGAGCCGGTTTGTGGTCCGGGTCGGGTGATATGTGGATTAGTAATAGCTTTTATTTTTAAATAATCTTTTATAATATAAGTAAATTATGTCGAGTTGAATAATGTATTATTCAATTTTATTTAGTTTTTTTTTAAATTAATTTTTAATAATTGTAATTGATTTTGGTGTTTTGGGTTATCAAGTTGAATTTTAATTAGTTTTACCTGGGTTGAATTGACGATTTATTAAGTTTGAAAAATTTTATATTTGAATATATAATTTTATCAAATTATTTTATTTGAATACTTTCATGCATTGTGCTAATTTAGTGGGAAATTCAAAATAGAAAGACTATCCAAAAAGAAGTATTTTTAAATTTTAATGTTATCCAAACTAGTGGTATTGAATTAGCATGGGGAAAAAGGATAAAGATATGTATGCCCATGTTGCAATTTCAGTTTGTATCCATTGAAAGCAACTGAAAACAACTGCAAATGCTAAGTGTCATACTTTCAATTACACATATTTCTTACGTAATTTTTTTTTAAACTGTAAGTTATTGGATGAATGATATATATCTCATAAAAAAATTATTAATTAAATGTATTATATATGGGAATAATACGCTCATTTTCCATAACACGAGTGAGTAATATGCTTTTTTACGAGCAATTTCATAATATACCAACGGATCTGACAATATGATAATGTATGACATATATGAATAAGGGTGTCAATTGATTTGGGTTAGATCTATAATCGACATGATATATTCGATTTTTTCACGCTTCTCGATTTTGTGTCGTAAATCGAGTTTTTGCGTCCAACTTCACAACTGCCCCGACTGACCCACACGAATTTTTTTCATTCTCCTTTTATAAAGGATTTAGAATTTTTTATAAATAAATTGCTTGAAATTATAGTTTGATAGTAATTTTGAGATATTCAATCATAAAGAATTCAAATAAAACATATGTTCTAGAAAATGTTAACAACATAGGAATAAGTGAAAGTTAATAAAATTGAATTAGAAAATCATCGAACAGATTCAAACGCTTTGTAATAAATTCATGATTCGAATACCAATTTATATGAGCAATATATTAAGTAAAAATATTAAAAAAGACACAAAAAAATGTGTAGTGAATACCCACGGGTTGATGGTTCCTATTAAAGGTCCTAACATGGGGGCCAATTCATTTTCGTTGGGTCCAACTTAAATCTGATTATATTGGGTTCGACTCATAATCGATTTCAAATTTATGGGTTCCGATTCAGAAGTAGTTATGATCCGTTAATTTTGACGGAAATTACTTCAATTCCCAATTTTATAAAAAACTCAGTCAATTTCCCTTCATTTTTGGTTGAAATAAAATAAATATTTAATTTCTATTAAAATCCCCAATTTAGAAGCCACATTCTAGCAAAATTAAATTTTCTGGCAATTTCAATATTCCAATTGCGAGACATGGCCTCACTGGGATTTTATATAGTATTAAAATTAATAAATTTTAGTTTATTAGCTATTAATCTTTTAATTATTAATTATTAGTTGTAATTAATCAGTGGGATGTTTATTTGTATTTGGTTAATTATTTTAGATTAGCAAGCTATTAGTGGCTTAATTGGTAGATTTAGTTTTATTTTATTTTAGAACCAAATTATTGTACAAATTATATAATTATATTAGATTTATCCCATTTGGATGTGCTTAGTCAATGTTGAGCTGCTGACTGCCAAATGTCAAAAATTTATTGGTTAGCAATAACTATTGCTGACACAACTTTATAAACTGCTACTGATCTCCATTCTTAAGTTAAACCCCCCCAAAAATCCTGAAATTTGTAATCAGAATCCACCATCACTCTCTCGCTTTGATCGAGTGTATAAGCGTAGAGCTGATTCGAGAGTTATGATCCATTGTGATTCACTCATCCATGGCTGAAACCGGATCGCACAGTACTCTAGGGTCCCAATTAGGTATAAATTCCTACTTCGTGTTGTTCTTTTTTATTTCGTTTATTTAATCAACTAATTTGATTTCAGTTCGCAGCTTCAATTTGAAGTAAAATGGAGAAAAGAATACAGACATTAAGTCGAATTTGCGGTTAATTTGTTGAAATGATTGGTATTTCTGTGTCATATGATCATGTAATCCAATTCAATTTAAGGCTACAAGTTTTTTGTTAGTTCTATTTTTTTGTGATATTTGTGCATGTATGTATATTAGCGAGTTTGCATCAGTTTCTATAATCGCCTTCCTTTTAGGGTATTAGTTTGTCAATCAACTTATGTTGGTGTAGTTAATAAGAAATTTGTTATATTGTAAAGACTAAAGCAACGGACATAATGCAGTTATGGCTAAATTTTGTTAGTATTGAGATATATTATGTTTTTATTATGTGTTCTAAAATATTTTGCGATTCAATTGTGTTTTGTATCTTTCTGATTAAATTAAGTTTTTGTAATTTCTGGGAAATGTGAATGACAACGAGCTATGTTTATTCTTTGATTATCACATTTTGCTTCACATTTTTTTTCATGCATAAAGAAGTAGTTGATCTATCAGCTCTACATCAAGTTATAGATGATTTTGCGATTAGACAGAACAGGAAGTTGTTTGCTGACTGTAATATGCATTATATCCAGGAAACATGATTAATTTCTTGTGTTTGTCTGCAGATATTAAACAGATATTATCAGAATCGCAACATCGGTGGCTAAGACCTGTTGAAATTTGTGAAATTCTAAGAAACTATCAAAAGTTTCAGATTTCACCTGAGTCTCCAACTAAGCCTGTTAGTACGTTCTTCTACTCATCTCTGTTTCTATTTCTTATGTTAAATGCAGAATCAAGTGGCAGGGGGTCTTTCTGGTTTGTTAGTTTTTCATGCATTTGTGTATAAGAATCACATTCTATAAAGCAATATTTTGAAGATGTATGGTACTTGTCAGGTGGTTCTATTTTTCTCTTTGATCGTAAGGTTTTAAGATACTTCCGGAAGGATGGACATAATTGGAGAAAGAAAAAGGATGGGAAGACTGTTAAGGAAGCTCATGAAAAATTGAAGGTAAGCAGACCACATACAACTTATGAATGTTTTATGTTCAAGTATTATTCATTATTAAGTGAAGGCATAGGCCATCAATTGGTTGTCAGTTTGTACTTACTGGACCACATTATGATTTCCTGCCTGATCGGTCAGGGCCTTGGATGGATCAGTTTCCTAATAGAATCATTTTTGCATCTAACCAGATAGATCCACAATGGATAAAAATGTAACCTCCTGGCCATTGGATTGCTCATAACCAAACACAGAAAATTTGCGTTGTGACCTTGTGATATTTTCGGTTTTCCGGCGGAGCTAAACTAGTGCTTTTCTATTTACATTTTTACTGAATATAATGTGAAGTAAAACTGATCACTGAAACCATATCGTAACAATTCGATCTGTAGAGCTGTCCATCTACTCAATACCCGGTATTTTCAACACTGGTTCTGATAAATAATTTTCAACTCTGTTTAAACCTGCTGATACGAATAAATTGTCCTAAAGTAAGGTGTATGAAATCTTCCTTAGTAATGTTGTAGTGAACCTTTACTTCTGCCAAGAAAAATTAACATATTGAAATGCTTTTGGCTGTACATGGATTGTTATATCTGAAATTGCTTTTTTCAACATTTCTTCAGGTCGGAAGTGTAGATATGTTGCATTGTTACTATGCACATGGAGAGGATAATATAGATTTTCAAAGGCGCTGCTACTGGTTGCTTGAAAAGTGAGTCTTAATTGTCAATACATGATTCATCTTGGACAATTGCTTTATCAGAATCTCCGTAATTGTGGTATTGCTTCGTGTGCATTGGCTCTCCCAGGAGGGAACTCATGTTGCAATCCTGTATTTGGATTTTGGTCTAGCTTATATCTATTCGCATTTTCTGTAAACTAAACATTTGCATCATAACTGATTCTTGTGCGTACTTCCTAATTGTAGATCATTAAGAGTAAATTTGTTGATTTTATAACATTAAATCCATGAGACATAATGTTGGTGTGTATGACTGTTAATGGATAGCCCTTAAAGCATACAGAAATAGGTTCAAGCTCTAGATCAATTATCTGAAAATGAATTGCCCTCTTTGTAGATAAGTAGAAATGTCAATTATTTCATGTGTCTTCACAAAAAAAACTTGATGTAAACTTGAATTGCGTCTTGCATCCTTACAATAAAGGGTGATGTTACAGGGTCTAATTCCTCACCTTATTTTTCATAGTTATGTAGTCAGAAACTCTCTCTCTTTTTTCCCCCCAATTCTCTTGAGTTCTGTTAGTCCATATTTTTGCCTGTAATTTATATTGATAATACATCTATATTTTTTGAATTGAATCTGTTGGGAAATATGTGTGTGCTTTCACCTGGGATGGGGAATATTTAAACTCATAATGATACATGTTCTTGAAAATCCTTTATATCTTGAACCCCATAAAAGTATCAATGAATTCTTACTGATTTTTCTAATCATGCAGGGATCTCATGCACATAGTGTTTGTCCACTATTTGGAAGTCAAGGTTAGACTTGACTAAAATCCTTAAATAAAGTAATTGTATATTGTGGAGTTTTATGCTTCAGTTGTGAACTGTGAACAATTAGTTCCACGAATTATTCAGTCCAGTTGACTATGCATGTAACAGAAACTTGAATTATTGTATGAATCGGATATGATACTTTAGGAGGCCAAGAAATGCATTGGGTTACTATTGATGCCTCTTTTCTTCTTCAGGGTAATAAGGCAAACTTCAACTATGCTAGAAATGCCGATTCAGTTGTATCACATTCTGGAAATGACAGCTCACGGTCTTCCAGTTTCCATGGAACAAGCCCCACCAGCACCTCATCAGCGCAGGAAGATGCTGAATCTGGTAACGGTTTTAGCATTCTCTGCGCATTTCCTTATGAAAATAGACCTTAGCGAATATGGAACTGAATTAGAAACAACTTTCCTCTCTCTATTTCTCCCATAAAATTGTGTGCGCAATTATGACCTACTATAGAGGGGAATCATCAAGCAAGTTCCAGAGTTCATTCATATCCAGAGTCTCTATTGACTGATGGCAGTTCTGCCAATTCAAGCTCTTGTAGTCTGATTTCTACTCCAGGTATCCAATAACATTTCTTGTCCTTATTTTGGTCTTCCTCCCCATGTATGCACTTTTACACTCTGCTTCAAGGATATTGGTGAATAAAAAAATGGTAGGGAAAGAAAAGGAAATCGAAGAAATCCAAAAATTTAAGTTTGTTTGGTTGACTACAGAACTTATGGAAAACTCCTAGGAAATGAATACAAAAGAAAGAAATAACTATGGATAAACTATTAAGTGATTTCAAACGTTCCTTAAAAAATAACGTTACAAATGTCATTAATAAATTATATTTAGAAAGATAGAAACTGAACCAAACAAAGTGTTAGCAAAGTATAAGATGCTTATCCGTTACTCTTTTTATTTAAAGGAAATCAGAATTTTTCTGCCCTTAATTATGCGTCACCTTCAGAGGGGCATAAACCTGGAGATGTTGGTGGAGGCAGCTTTATATCTACGCCGCAAGATACAGTCAATTTGGCAGCATGGCAAGAGGTTCTTGGAGACCGTGCCACAGGTATTTCTTGTGCAGTATATGACAAGAACCATCTAATTCAAACACTATGGATTTTCGATATTTAAATGTATGCTGTTTTCTTTTGAACAGGTGAGACTGCTTACAAACCCGAGCTCTCTTCTCTTCCTGTCCAGGCTAATTGGCAGGTACTAGTAATTTTTCAATTTCCAAGATTCTTCCCTGGAAGACAACATGCATTCAAATTTTTTAAATTGTAATGTCGAAGCTTAAATTTTTTTCTGAACATTCACTGTCTTCTGTTTCTTATGAAAAAGTCTCCACAAAAGTGTCTTCTATAGCATATAACTTCCTTTTTTTCTTCTTCTGGAAATTTAATATACGTTTTGAATGCTGTGTTGGTGAAGAATACCTGGAAGTGTGAATCTACAAACTTTTATTATTAATGAACTCTCGTATCCTTGTTCGCACCCACATTCCTATGTCGATACATCGAACCTCTCTCTCTGTTTTTGGCTTATTATTGGTAACATAAAATCAGTGTCTTTTCCCTGCTTCCACTCTTATATGCTTCCATATTTTAGATGCTGGTTTATCTCCTCAATACGGTATGTAATTGACTTTAGATCTCTTTTTCAGCATTCTTTTGGAGACCGTTCATTTCCCTTGCACAGTCATAACATGAATCAAAATCAGATCTGCAATTCACCTAATGGTCATGGAAATAATTTGTTCAATGAGAAATCTGTTCCTTCAAATCAAGGGAATGATGTGGAGCCATTTTATGTCATTCCTGAGCAAAGGGATCTTCAAACACTTTTCTCGGATGCAGAAACTGGAACTTCAATGAATCCAAATTCGGAGAATGGCATGACGATAGGAGACGAAAACTACGCTTTCCTACTTAAAAAGCCACCGATTAGTGGCTTGCAAACAGAGGAAAGTTTGAAGAAAGTTGACAGCTTCTCACGTTGGATCGCTGAAGAACTTGAAGGATCTGGTGAACTAAATATGCTGTCAAGTACTCAAATGACATGGAATATTATGGGGAATGAGTATGACTCCAGTATGCCAGCTCAATTGCAAGATACGCACACACTGAATCCTTCTCTTTCCCAGGACCAGCTTTTCAGCATAATTGAAATTTCACCAAACTGGGTCTACTCAAACTTGGAGACCAAGGTACGTGGTGTTATTTTGGTCTGAGTCTAAGAAGAGAGTTTAATTTAGTATCTCATTTAAGCAACTCCCTCTTTCTTCTGCAGAAGTATAGTCTAATGTACTGTTTTTTATTTCATATCTGCATCTGTGAAAAATTGTGCCAGATAATGGCATATGTGAAAACTCCCAGTAGTATAATTCTGTCATGCTAGGTCAACATATATTCTTGAAGGATGAAACCACTGTGATTATTATTACTAACAATATCTTCTATTTAATATCACAAAGGTCCTTGTTGCTGGAAAATTTCTCAAGAGTGAAGAAGAATTATCAATATACAGATGGTCAATTATGTTAGGAGAACTGGAGGTTCCAGCAGAGCTTCTAGCAGATGGGATTCTTTGTTTCCGTGCTCCACTACACAAGCCTGGAATTGTCCCTTTCTATGTAACTTGTTCCAACAGGTTGGCTTGCAGCGAAATACGAGAGTTTGAATATAGGCATGGATCAGACCAAAATATCCCTTCTGATAATGTAAATGGAGCTAGCCCAATCACGATGCATCTCTATCAAAGATTCGAGACAATATTGTCCCTTGAAACCATTGGCAGTCCTGCCAGTGGAAATGATACGGGAAAACAAAGTGTACTTAGTAACTTGATGGAGGAAAACTATGAGACAAAGCCAAATCCAAATGCCAACATGTCTCAATTGAGGATAATTGGAGAGATGCTTCTTCAAAAGCAGCTAAAAGAGAAATTCTACTCTTGGATTTTCCAAAGAGTAACTGAAGATGGCAAGGGGCTAACAATCACTGATGAAAGTGGTCAAAGTGTGTTACATTTGGCAGCTGCTGTTGGTTTTAATTGGGCCCTCCAGCCAATTATAGTATCAGGAGTTAGTATTGATTTTCGTGATGTGAATGGATGGACCGCACTTCATTGGGCTGCATTTTATGGCAGGTATGAATGCTTTGGAAGATATTTCTTGAACAAAAAGCACAGTGAAGGGTCTAGCTCTAGTTTATTTGCTTTCTATGTATAGTAGAAATTATGCTATCAAAGTAAAATGTGCGTCATTCCCTTCTTTACTGGATGTTCCTTCTACTGTCTATAATGTGCTGCTTTCTTATAGCCAAGAATTCTGTTATGAAAAACACTGTATTGTTTTCTAATTTCTACCTTATACAGTCATTCTATAGAATTTTCGCCTAATAGATATTTTACTTGTTCTATAGAATTTGAATATGTAATTATTGATGCGAGAATGGCAAAGTGAAGTTGAAAAGAAGTGTTTTTGGCTGAAAATCGTATATACTCGTAGTTTTCTTAAATATTTAGTTCAGACTTCAGAGAACTGTATCAAACAAATAAAAATACCGTGAATTTCGTTTTAGATCATGTCCGTAAAAGTTTCAGCTTTATGTTAATTAACATTCTTTTGTTTTATAGGGAAGACACCGTTGCTGCCCTAGTCTCGTTGGGTGCAGCCCCTGGGGCGCTAACGGACCCATCCGCTGAGTATCCACTGGGCCGAACCCCCGCAGACCTAGCTTCTTGCAGTGGCCACAAGGGCATATCAGGCTTTCTCGCCGAGACTTCTCTTACCACGCACCTCACAGCTCTTAAATTGAACGATAATGATGGTACACCGCAAGTTTCAGTAGTACAGACGGTTTCAGAACGTATAGCAATCCCGAAAACTGAAACCGATGTGCCAGATACACTCTCACTCAAGGACTCACTTGCTGCAGTATGTAATGCCACACAAGCAGCAGCTCGTATTCACCAAATTTTTAGAATTCAATCATTTCAAAGGAAGCAGTTTTTCGATGAGTTGTTGAATCCAGATGAGCAGGCAATTTCTCTATTAGCTCATTCTACTGGTATGGCCAATGCTGCTGCTGTACGCATTCAGACAAAGTTCCGTGGTTGGAAGAAACGAAAAGAATTTCTGCTTATTAGACAAAAAATTGTGAAGATCCAGGTACTTTGCTTCGCTCTTGTGAAGGAATGAAATGTTTTATTCTTGATTTTTAGAATAGATTCTCTTTGTTTTGTTCATAATCTAGTCTCCCATGGAATGATATAAGGGTGAGTTTGGATCGAGTGATTTAGATTTGGAGAGGGGATTTGGAGGAAGGATTTGAAATGACACCTAAAATGGAGTCATTTGAAATCCATTGAGAAAATAGCTTAATATGAATGGCGAGGGATTTGAAATTCATCATTACATGAATTCATCCAAACGAACTTGAGGGTGTGTTTGGATCGAGTGATTTGGATTTGGGGAGGGGATTTGGAAGAAGGATTTGAAATGACACCTAAAATGGAGTCATTTGAAATCCACCGTAGTTGTAGAGAAAATAGCTCAAAGTGAATGTCGAAGGATTTGAAATCCATCATAACATGGATACATCCAAACGAACTTCATGGATTTGTTGATAAATTTGAAATCCATAGATTTCAAATCCTTCGATCCAAACACACCCTAAAATTGGTTCAAATACAGTAGGCCTAACTGTTCCTCATTGAACAGATGGTTATCAAAAAAAAAATATAATACTTGACTCTTTTTCTCTGTTTATGGCTGAAGGCTCATGTAAGGGGGCATCAAGTGAGGAAAAAAGATAAATCAATTACATGGTCAGTTGGGATATTAGAGAAGGTGATTTTACGTTGGAGACGTAAAGGGAGTGGACTACGAGGATTCCGATCAGATGAGGTCCCTAAAGGGCCCCGCACACAGGAAGAAGCCTTGGCACAGGAAGACAATTATGATTTTCTGAAGGAAGGAAGGAAACAAACTGAAGAAAGGATGCAAAAAGCACTCACTAGGGTGAAGTCCATGGCCCAAAATCCTGAAGCACGAGCTCAGTACCGTAGACTGCTAACTGCTGCTGAAGAGTTCCGTGAAACTAAGGTATATATATATATATATTCATGGACACATTTTATGCTACAAGTAGGTTTATTTGTGATTGAATGAGAAATGTTGACATGATAAGTAAAATACTGATATCACCGTGCTTAATTGGACGGTCCATAATGTCACTTGGCCCTATCTATAACGTATTTTTCATGTCATTTATATTCAGGGTAAAAGTATGTAGACACCTCTAATTACGAAAAGCAACTAGGTTTGAAAAAATTACTATAACTTCGTCCCGAATTCAGTTACATTATATTATACTTTTTACCTTTTGTCAGTAATTACAACAGATTACAACTTCAATCGTACATAATTTTCACGATTTAACAGTGATGATTTGGTAATTTGTGTAGTCCTAGGAGAGCTTTTGGTAATTACGCAATCAATAAGGTGCTATCCATGTAATTATCATTTAAAATTTAATCGAATGATATCACTATTCTAATTTCGTTTTCCTTTTCCAATCCTAATCTTTGTCAGGATACTTCGGATGTGACCCCGGACAACATTGAAGACATGATCTATCATCCCCAGGATGATCTAATCGATATTTCAAATCTGTGGGATGATGATACTATTATGTCTCAAACGTTCGAATGAGCATAAGACATATTATTACATTCTTCTTGGATATGCTTAATTAGCTATCTGTAATTGCTGTTTGTTACAAAAGATACATTTCTATAATCTTTTTTTGTATAGATTTGTGCACAGTAATGAGAAGACTATTATAGAATACATATAGTTTCTCTTTTGAGTTTCTTCTTCAGTCATTTAGCTATTAAAAGACCATTTTGTTAGTCGGTGGTTATGGGTCATTCTATGTTAAATCGGTTCAGCTTAGTTTTCACTATTGGATGATCCATTAACGGGTATTATACCAAAATATTCAAATCTATTGAAACTAGTCTAGCATAGCATTTTCGATGATAAAACAATAAATAAAATTTTAATTTGTATACGAGGTGATCTAATTTAAATATGTAAGACTATGTACATCCGGAAGGCAATTTGGGGGGAGATGGGGAAAAAAAAGGAGTGATTTAATGGGAAGGGAATGTGGAAGGCAAAATGTGAGAAAGGGAATTTTTCACTGTGGGGAAATGGAAGGGAAATTAGTTTGTGGGGCCCATTTAAATTAAAAAAAAAAACAAAAAGACAACCAATTGAATGATGCCATGTGTCACCTCTTTATTTCTTTTTCTTCTTTTTTGTAAATCAATTTTTTATTATTAAATATGCAAAATAAAAAAAAAAAAAAAAATCATCATTTTTTTTTTTCAAACTCTATAAATAGAGACTAAGTTTGTGTCATTTGGACACCAAATATTTTTAGAGGTTTTTACTCCATATTTTTTTATACGTTTTCAATAATTTCAAAATTAATATTTTATAAAAAAATAAATATTTTAAATTTTTAATTAATAAATATAATTATAAAATTAATTTTTATTAAAATTAATTGTAAGTAGGGGTGGCAAATGGGTGGATCGGATCGGATTTGGGTTGGGTCCAATTGGGTTTGTAAAAAAAATAAGTTGGAACCAACAAGAAACCAAAATGTCTTTTCAATATGAATTGGGTCCTTATTGGTTTTGATTGGTTCCAAATGGTTCTTATACAAAGATCCATTTAGGAACCATAAAGGATCCAAAATAGGAGGTTGGTGACTTATGGATCCAACACAATGCAAACATTTGTATACTAATCACTAATCTTTTTTTCTTTGTTCACCAACTAATCCAATATAATGCAAATAATTTTTTTTTCTTGTTTACTAACTAACTTATTACATTATATTTTTATAATTTTCTTATAAAAATTCCAATCATATTATACAAATGTAATAATTTATATGTAAAATATATTATTAACTAATGTATTTTAATTTATAACGAAAAACTTAATGTAGAGAAATTAAGGATATAATTTTTTTTTTCGGTTACAAAAATTAAAAATATAAATTTTTTTTTCGATTACAGAAATTAAAGATATATTAATTGATACTAAGTTATAATTTATGTTACTATTTGAAAGTTAGTCGGTTCATAATAGAGGTGTAAACGAGCCGAGCTTGATATTTTTTTCGAACTCGTCGAGCCCAAAGTTTTCGAGCTCGGGTTCGAGCTCGTGAGCATGGATTCGAGCCGAGCCCAAGCTCGCAAGCTCGAGCCCGAACTCGAGCCGAGCCCAAAATTTTCGAGCTCGAGCCGAGCCCAAGCTCGCGAGCTCGAGCTCGAACTCGAGCCGAGCCCAAAATTTTCGAGCTCGGACTCGAGCTCGCGAGCATGGGTTCGAGTTCGAGCCGAGTCCAAGCTCGCGAGCTCGAGTCCGTACTTGAGCCGAGCCAAATATTTTTATTTATTTTTAATTATTTAATATATATTTATTAATTATTTAATATATATTTATTAATATAATAATAAAAATATAATATATATTAAAAAATAAAAAAGTTCAAATGACTAAAAATAATATAAAATAATTTTTTGATCTTATTATAAAAATTTATTTAAAGTATGAGTTCAAATGACTAAAACAAGTATGAGTTTAATTCTTAAGCAATCACATATTCTCTACAAGTGAAATTTTAAATAAAGAAAACCAATTGGGTCTAAGAAAGAAAAAAGGGAGAATTATTTCTCTCTTTTTTAATTTGATCCATTTAGGAACCAAAATAGGCCCATTATTGGAACCAATTTGGACCCAATCAAAAACCATAAGAAACCAAAGTCTTGAAAATTCAATAAATACAAAACCAATTGGAACCATAATTCTTTTTTTTAAAATCCATCCAAACCCAAAACTAATTGGGTCGGGTTGGACCCACGGTTCCGGAACCAATTTGCCACCCCTAATTGTAAGTATAAAATTAATCATTAAAATTAGTGACGTGGATGAAAGAGAAAGTAAAAAAAATTTAATTGCCTAGCTGATGTGGAGTTGAAAGGAATGTGATAGGGAATGTAGTAGGGAATCTGATTTGGCAGAGAATGAAAGGGAAAAATTTGCTACCGGATGTACATGGTCTGATGTATATTAGATTTAGTCGATAACACATCATATAATTACCCCTGAGGAGAAAGAGATTGGTTGACTTTCTTCTATACTTCCTTTGAAATTTCATTACCTGACTTTTACCTTTTTCTTCTTTTTACGGTAATAAGAAAAGGAAAAGGTAAACACCAAAAAGTTAATCACAAAAAATAGGAAAATAATCTCACCATCATATTGTTCTGATAAAAAATATTTAATCACAAACATCCATTGAAATATATAGTCCAACTTATAATCGCAGTCAATATAAAAAAAATTAAATTATAATCACTAGTAAATAAAATATTATGAATCAATTACTACCAGACCAAATCAGAAGAAAATACTATATTCCATTTCAATTATGACTATTTAAAGTAATTTTGGCTAAATACAAAAATAGATTTCTGTAAGTTATTGAGAAAGATAAGACCTTTGGAACCAGAAAAAGAAAACTGGAACAGCTGTAATAACAAAATCAAACAAAAACAGTATTTCTGACTGATAATAACATTTTCTTATGCTTGTGGGGCATCTTCCCACTACATAACAATTAATAAAGACAGCAAAGTCAACACGGGAAGGCCCCTTTGGCAGCCATTTTTGCTTTCAAACCAGCAAATATATGACCCCCTTTCTTCAACACAATCAAAACCCTTAATTGCCATTCGACTTTCTTGAATTTTTCTCTACTTTATATTTGTTTTCGTTTGTTTACGCAGATAGTTGATTGGAGGATCAAGTCAATACAAAAGATTAATTTTTTTTATAAAATTAGTTCCTTTGAATATACTTTTTAGCCCTTTTTGCGTTTCTTGATTTTGAGAGGCGGTGGATCGGTAAGTTGTAATCTTTTGAGATGCCCATGTTTTGATTTCGAGTTGTTTGTTGATTCTTGAAGAAAAAATTGAATCTTGATGCTTATGATCAAGTTTTTTTTTTTTTGGGCCATGTTACAGGTTGTAGATTTTGAGTTCTAATTGGAAGGTTGATGTGGATTTGGAGGGGAGGAGCAGTTTAATGGATAATTTTTGCTGTTTCAGTTCAGAGGTGAGCTTTTGTTCTCTTGTGAATTGTTTTTAGATGATTTCTGTTGTTTGCCTTTTTTCATTTAAAGTTATTAGGAAGTTTATTATGAGGTTAATGGTTATAAATCTTGAGTTTTATATGCGTGTGTGATGCTTCTGGTGAATTGGCAGAGTGATTATCATATGCAAAAGTCAATATATTTTTTGAAAGTTCAGTTTGGGATTTTTTTAGCTTGATTGGTTGAATTTTGCTTTTGTGTGTGGTATATAGGACACTAGAAGCATCAGAATATTTTGGTTTTGCTATTTTGTGAGTATAATTTTTCATGGGAACTACTTGTTTCATTTTGAGGTTAATGTTTGTATGAGAATGAAATTTTTTTAGGTTATAGAGCGAATTGTTGGCGTTTCTTATCGTCTCGCTTTATTTTTCTTTGAAACAAAAAGTGAGAAAAAGTGTGTTTGCAGATAGGTAGACTTGAATAATTGTATTGTTTAATTTCGAGATTTCAGGAATAGAAGTCTAATGATTATTGTGTTTTGAAGAAAAAACAGAATGGTTATGATTGATCTGATATGTTTTTTTTTTTCTGGAGAGAATCACAACCCCACAACCAAACGCGTGCTAAGATAAAAAAAACATGTCTTAGAGACAGATTTACCACAAATTTAAAGATATAACACCTACTTTAAGACAAGTTCTCAATTATTATAGTAAATTTGAATCTTTAGCTTCAAATACTTCTATCCAATTTCTTCTCATTTCCCATTTTCGACACCTTATATTGTTTTTGCTTGTTTTTCGTGGTAAAGTTTCTTCTTTTCCTTAGCTTTCAGGCGAAAATTCGTCATGTGTCACTGGAAAGGGAAGAAGCCAACAAGGCTCTGTCAAATATGGATTCAGTTTAGTAAAAGGGAAGGCAAGTCATCCTATGGAGGATTTTCATGTTGCTAAAATCGTGCAGTTTAATGGACGAGAATTGGGGCTATTTGCCATATACGATGGCCATCTTGGAGACAATGTGCCATCTTACTTACAAAAGCATTTATTTTCCAATATCTTAAAGGAGGTTAGTTGTTCTAAGGATTTGTCGTTTATTGGCGTTTACGATCCTTAATTTTGCCGTGATTTTGAATTATAATCGTAAAATTCTTGAACATATCTATATAGTGTATAGATGTGATATAAAGATAATATTTTGTTGGGATTTGATAGCGAAATATTGAGTAATTAATGATGAAAAATAGCGTGATATGATTGAAAAAGCGTAATGATATATGTTTGTATAAAAGAAAATGTGTAGTAGAAAATGAGAACGAGTTTTTTATGAAGAAAATGGTCTCGGTAAGAAGGCATGCCGTCATGAACATATTGAATTATTACAGGACGGGTTTTGGGCGGACCCCGCCACAGCTATGGCGAAAGCTTATGAAAGAACGGATCAAGCTATTCTCTCGCACAATCCCGACTTGGGACGAGGCGGGTCCACTGCTGTTACTGCAATTCTTATTAATGGTAGACAATTATGGATAGCTAATGTTGGAGATTCACGAGGAGTACTTTCTAGAAGGGGACATGCTATACAACTCAGTGTCGATCACGAGCCCAATACGGAACGAGGTAGCATTGAAAATAGGGGCGGGTTCGTTTCGAACATGCCAGGTATTATTTTTGTACTAATTATTGGCTCTTTGGTTAGTTTTTTGAAATTTTGTTTCATCTTATTAGAATTGTGTATTTGGAATTCAGTTTTTACGATTTGGTTATATTTCGCGTTAACTTGTGTAGCTACATTTGGTGGTGAAGTTGTAAAATGCTCGATGAAAATTTTAAGTTTTTTAGGTAACTTTTCGAGAATGGATCTTCTATCCCACAATAGTGTACCACAACGGTGTTACATCATTGTAAAATTGACAAGTATTTGTTTGAATTATTGTTTATAGTTTATTTTTTAAAATGAACACTTGTCAATCAAATAATGATCTGACACCATTGTGCTATAGAAGATCCGATGCTGGAAAGGTCTAGTTAACGGTTTAGATCATTGAGTAACTAAACAAAAAAATTATGCACCGATTTTAGCATTTTGTCGGGCATATATAGGCGCATAGATGGCGAAACTAGTCGAGCTTTATTTCGTCCAATGTTTTTCTAATCCGAAATCGTAAAATGGGGTCTTTTCGATCAAAAAATTTATTCACGAAGAATATTAGTGCCCTTTATATTTGCTAAATGATGAGTTAATTTTAGATTTCTTGTTGGTTTATTCAAGTCATGAAATGTATTCTATGCATGTTGCACCAGGGGATGTTGCTAGAGTGGATGGGCAATTGGCCGTTTCTCGTGCTTTTGGAGATAAGAACTTGAAGACGCACTTACGATCCGACCCTGATGTTACAAATGCCGAGATTGACTCTGATACTGATCTCCTCATTCTTGCTAGTGATGGTTTATGGAAGGTTTTTCTCTCCCCTAAATCAAGTTTTTTTTTAGCGTCTACTTGGATAACGTTTGGGACAATCACAACCGTTTATGTGGGTACACGTACGTATATGGATGGTTGTGATCGTCCGAGACGTGTATGCCCTTGTAACCACTCTTTTTGCTTTCACTAACACGTGGGTCTTTTTTTTTCGGATTATCACAACCGTCAAAGTTCAAACGATGTGATAGCATACATAAATAGATGGTTGTGATCAGGGCTGAAAATTGAACCAACCTATTCGATACTCGGTTCGAGCTTGGTGTTCGACAATTTACCAAACCAAGCTTGAACAACTTCTTTTTATGTTTGATAAATTTTGAAGCTCAACTTGAGCTAGCTCGGCTCAATTAGTAAAAAAAATAACAAAAATATCGGCTTGATTAAAGCTCGTTTGAGTTTGGCTCGATGAACAATCAAATCAGCTCAAACACAGTTTTCAAAGCTCGATTGTGATTCAAACAAACTTGAACACCTGTGCATTTGGCTCTGGCTCGACTCGACTCATTTACACCCATGAAATCCACATACTCCCTTAAAATCATTCCTTTTGCTCACTTAACAATTCACAAAAGCACGGTCTTCGTCTCGGGACCATCACAACCGTCCACTTGGGTTAACACATAAACGGATGGTTGTGATCGGCTCGGAACTTAGATTGTCCGATTTCCTAACAATCACTCATTTTCTCTTCAGGTAATGTCAAATCAAGAGGCTGTAGATATTGTGAAGAAGATCAAAGACCCACAAAAGGCAGCGAAACAACTGGTGACTGAAGCATTGAACAGAGATAGTAAGGATGATATCTCATGTGTTGTCGTTCGTTTCTAAACGTAAGAGAACATAAATTCTTACCATTTTTAAACGTAAAAAAAACGCTATATACACTTGAAATCTCGAAGAAATTAAGTTCGAAGTATGAAAATTGCGAAACTTTGCTAAATTCTTGCCACCCCAATGTAATTTTATTTATAAAAGATGTTTTTATTTGGATTTTTTATTTTGGTTGATTTTTTTTATTGTGTAGATTTTTTTTACCATTTTTTTGTGTGTAATTTTGAATGAAGTTTTAAGGAGTTGAGTTGTTTTCTGCATTAATTTTATTTGTAATAATACTTGAGACTTGTATTGGGATTATTTATTTTTATAATCCAATGACGTAATTATCATTTTTTCCCTTCGAAGTTTGGAAATTGTAAAAATTACCCACATGAAAATATAACATTTACAAACTCCCTCGTCCGTTAGATTTTGGAGATGTTAGTAAAAATTTAGCGAAACTTTCGATTTTATCCCCGGTCCATGCTTATATATATATATATATATATATATATATATTATGAAGATAGCCTCGATAATATTTCATTTTTTGAGAAATGTATTTATAATAATTAATCAATGGATTGTAAATTTATACGTAAAAGAAAAAAAAAAGATCTTTTAAAGAGGTCGGATGTGTTCAATAGATTTTGACTGTTTTACAATAACAATGCAATAGTTATAAATAAAAGAAAAATATTATATACCAACGTTTATTTTTATTTATTTTGTATGATAAAATATTTTTATTATAGTAAATATAAATTACAAAGACCAAGTTAAATATATTTATTTAATGTATTTTTACTATATTAAAAAAACATCACTCTAAATAAAATTAATAGGGAATAAAATGGTCAAATATCTCATAAAATAAAGAGTAATGAGGTTATTAAAAAAAAACCCATTATCATGAAATATTATATTTGTTATATCAAATGGATTAAATATAGAGTGATCTATATATATGGATTATAGTTTATATAGTTTGACATCCACAATATATTTTTATTATAACAAGTAGATATTTTATCATATCATGATGTATAAAACAACAGAGACCAATAATAACATATTATTTATTTTTTTCGAGAATTGGACAAGAATAATAACTTAAACCAGCCACAATAAAATTCAAGACTAGAACCACTAGAATGAAAAAAAAAAATTACCACAAAAAAGCAGACAAAAACAATAATAAGCAAACTTATTCATTTCAATTGAATTAAATCATTGTAAAAGCACATCTTTAATTAGATTATTAAAACCCAAGTAAGAAGATCCTCCATTCACAACTGCCTCAGCTGATTTCCTCTTCCATTCCAAAGCTTTCTCCTTCATTTTCTCCCCCTTTTCACCATCCATCATCTCTTTCACCATCAACTCAACCTCATCCCTCTTCACATCATTATCGATCTCCATTCCAATTTCCCATTCGACGCAACTAAACCGACAGTTCGTTTGCTGTTCAGCGAAAAACGGCCAGCAAATCACAGGCACCCCACTGGAAATACTCTCAACAGTCGAGTTCCACCCACTGTGCGTCAAAAACCCTCCAACTGCAGGATGGTTTAAAACCTTCTCTTGTGGGCACCAACTTATCATCAAGCTTCGATCTTTCGTCTCTTCAATAAATTCCGGCGGTAACATGGCCGTTTCGCCGGCCACAATATCCGGCCTAATGATCCACAAAAACGACTTGTTGCTATTGGCGAGTCCCCATGCGAACTCGGTGAGTTGATGAGACGTGACAACGGTTATGCTACCAAAGTTTACGTACACGACCGATTTGGGCTCTTTCGAATCGAGCCATTTGAGGCATTGTGAGTCTTCTTTCCATAGGCTCGAGTTGATGGAGTTTAGGGTTTCGTTTTGGATTTGGTTCAACATTAGTTGAAGAGGGCCGAGGGTGTAAACGCGTGGGAACATGGATGATAGAGCGAATATAACGTCTTGTTCTAAGGCGTCGAATGTGTTGAGGATTAATGCATCGGCTTTATGGATATCTTCGGTCCGTTGGATTAGGTAGTTGACCATGAAGTCTTCGGGATCTGTGGTTCTGATGAAAGATGGGAAATCCCTTAACCGGAAATTCTTCATTCCGGGGACCCAATCGATGATCGTTTCGAGATGTCCGTTTGTTACTTGGCTCGAGTCTGTGGATATGTGTACAATGTTTTAGCTAGGCATAAGTAATCAAGAGTTTGATAAGATGAATGGCAAAAATAGATCAAAATTGAACAAGTAATACCATGGATATCGAAAACATGAACGTAAAACGAGAACGAGGGAAAATTACACTTTTCGATCCGTAACTATAGTCTAATAACTTTCAAAATGTCTCAGATTTAGTCTTTGTAATTTTTAAATTATATTATTTTTATTCACATAATCATTATAATATATAACTAACAGTACATTATTATCGAACTTATTATTATTGATTCAACATGCATATTTTACGACTATTAACATATTTTTAAAAATACAAACATACAAGTACCATTCTTACACAAATTCTTGCAATACCCAATTTTAAAAAAAATTCAAATTTTAATTCAAAAACATAAACAAACATTTTCATACATACTCATATATATATATATATTAAGAATCTACCATCAAATAATTATCTCAAAACAGCTCCTAAAAACGATTTTATTTTCATGCAATAAATTATTCGATAAAGAACGTATAATAATCTAGAAATAAATATTACTATAATAGATAATTACCTTGAAGAGGAGTATATCCCTTCTCCACAAGATGGCAATACTGTGTATACGCCAATAACCCACACGCACTCGTAGTCCAGAACAGCACATCCGGCAGCCCAAACCGCTCCGCCGCCTTCAGAGTAAAACTCATCGCCCCATCAGCCACAATACAGCTGGCCGGCGGCGCATCGCCGGAGCTATTCAGCTTCGTGATCAGCTCACAAAAGGGTTCCAAGCAAGTCCTGTTGGTGGCTTCACAAAGCGCCGGAATATCCTGAGTAGATTCAGCGTCAGACGGCGGCAAATCGTCGGGTATGGCGACGAAGTTAAACTCCGGCAGGCCCTCCACGGCGGAGGGACCATGGGACTTGATGAGACGGCGGTGGTTGTAGTCAGTGAGAACAAAGGTGATGTGAAAACCCTTGTTGTGAAGGAGCTTTGCTAACTTGAGCATGGGGTTGATGTGTCCCTGTGCCGGGTAGGGTACACATACTGCATGGGGTTTGGATCCGGGTACAGAACCCATTTTTTCTCTCACACACACTGATACACACTGTAATACACACAGTGGGATTATGGGGAAGATGAATGAAATGAGAAAATAGTTATGGGGATTTTATAGCCAAAATATTATTGCAAGTTGCAGAAAATGTCAATGGAGAGATTGGTTTTGGCTTCGAGATTTGCAATAATTATGGAATTTTATATTTAAGTAACGTGTTTTGATTGTTTTTAATATAATAATGAAACCTTAGACTATTTTTGTGTTTGAGAGAGAGTTAATGTTATAATAATAGAGGGTCACTCTTCATAAGTCATAACAATGATGGAATTACCATTATGATTTTTTTTGATAAAATTAAAACAAATCATAATTATAAACCCTAAATTACAATTATGATTAAACATTATACACGGCATATATTAATTTCACTTTATAATGTTATTATAAATAAAAATATATATATTAAAACGTGTATAATATACATATTTAATCATCAATGAGTACATAAACCATCTCACACAATCATCAATCAATAATTATATTTCACTAATAATTTTTTATTTTTTCTTTCATACTTAATTTATAACTGATTTAATACAATTTGACTGTTTTTCATTAATTTCAAAATTAGAAATAAACACAACATACCAACTCACATGAATCCCGTGTAATTCATAGTTCCTTTAAAATTTTGAACTAAAAAACATTAACAAACAAAGCCTAAATCCTATAGAAGTGTTTGCAAACAGTTGCCATTAAAAAGTTTGTCGTGGATATTGCCAAAAAATACAATTATTAAAAGTGACAAATAATGCTATAATAAGATATATTAATTATTAAAATAACATAATCAATTTTAAGGACCCCTCCACCAACATACAAATTATAAATTATTATCTAATTAAGAAATTAGAATCATAACTTGATTTTGTAAACATTTTCAAATAGATTATTTTAAACTTTTAGTTAATAAGCATTTATTTAAGAGTTAGGAAGCTGTCCTTTAACATCAAAGATAACAACTTTTATTTATTGATAATAGCAATTTATACCTAATTCCCATCATATATTAAATTTGCAAATACTATTAAATATTGTGATAAATAATAAATAAATTGAATATACATAATAAATGACATTTTCTATTGGTTATCATTTGATTTAATTTTTCCCCTCTTTTTTGGGTAGCCTCAATCTTATGAGTATAAAAGAATATAGTATTGAATATTGAAAATAAAAGTATAGACTTTATACTAATATTCATTTTTAGTCTATTTTTTAATGATTAAATATATGAACACGAAAAAAAAAATAGATCCATAGGAAAATAGTAATATATTCACAAAGTTATTCAAGCAATGTTGAAAACAAGTGTAAGTTTTTTTTACAAATAACATTTTCATGATCAATAGAATAATAAAGTAACAACAATATAATTCTTGAGAAATAAATAATTTTTGCTGCATTTTTAGGGTTAACTCATTGATTTACTAAGTTGATTGTAATTTATGCACATAATATTGTGTCCAACTTAACCATGCATGATTGATTCTCAATAAACTCGACTTCCATTGAATTATCAATAATATTTATCACATAAGTTACATATATATTTTCTCGAAAAAATATTTTAATTTTACCCCAATTGAACTGCATTTAAACTCACCCAACCCTTTCGAACTGCTTGAACCAAATCAACACATTCGAAATGGTTTGAAATGTTTACATAAATGTGGCAATTTGATATTATTTACACTCGCGCCACATACGTTCAAAATGTATATGTTAAAGCTTAATAACAAGTTTTAAAATAATATATCGAGTTTAGGGTTTAGGGTAATTTTTAATGTAATATCTAAATCTATCATGCAAAAGAATTTTAATAATTAAAAATAATCTCTATAATCAAGCCAGAATATTTCATGTTCACTGGTATTTTATTAATTATCGATGTAGATTGATACCTCGATTTCTGATAGGATAGAACAGATCCATCTATATATTTATTCGGACCTCTCATGTGTTTGTTCATATATGGTTTAAAGATAATATATAATTAATCCAAGACGGCAGATGTCAATTGGATGGACGTCTATATTTTATATTTTTTATTATTCTTAAAAAAAGTATGAAATATTATTTTTGAAAGAGTAGATATAATATGATGATAGTACGCATGAACACGAGTGTGTTGATTGAAAAAAAGCATAATAATTAGATGTGATTTGGTATATTTTTTCTAAGAAAAAGTTATTTTTTTTTTAGAAGTATGAATTAGTTTCATTTTATGAGAAATTTTAAACAAAGCAAAGTTAAACCTCTTTGATTAACGCTTCAAAAATATGAAAATGAATCTTATAATTTTGTACATTACGTCGCTCTGAATTAAGATATCTATTTTTTTTTTTTCATGTCATTTTTAAGATATTGACAGATAAAAATATTGAAGTTAAATTATCTATCATGAATAGAAAAAGGTCTCTATTTTCCTAGAAATTTTTCAATTTGATCCATTTTTTAATGATATTTGAAATTTTCAAAAAGATAACTCGTGTATATATACATTGTTTGAGATTTTTTAAAAGATATCAAACAAATATAACTTTGACTGAAAATATTGTTGAAAAAGTAATAATTAAAATGTAACGTATCATCC
The DNA here is from genome assembly GCA_963669365.1 of Verbascum thapsus. NCBI lineage: Eukaryota > Viridiplantae > Streptophyta > Magnoliopsida > Lamiales > Scrophulariaceae > Verbascum > Verbascum thapsus. Next base: position 5,807,066 of record OY770106.1, read on the forward strand.
AATCGAATGTTGGTGAGTGTTCTATTCGTGGGAATTAGTATATTACACTAATAATTTAAAATCTCGAGGTCAATTCTTAAACATATGAATATTATATTTGTAAATAGTATATTAATACAATAATACGTCTATATATTACTAAAGAATATATATTTTGATAGATGATATGTATAATGATTGTCATTAATTTGACAAATTAAAATATTCAGCCAAAAATCTGCAAATTTTTTTGGCTCAATTGGAAAAATCATCTAGCATGTTTGACTTTAGCTCGATTACACTCTAACCATTTTAGTTTAAATTTAATTATGGATATAGGTTTGTCAAATTATGTGATGTATTAATTGATTTAATTCTTGATTTTTTTTTTATTTTCTTTAATTTTTCCCGACCAGTCTTTATGTTTCTAATTAAATTTTCGATTCTACTCATCAATTTGTCGAATATCTTCTAGAGAATCCAATGTTGGCAATCTACATCAACTTTCTCGTAAACTTCGAGTCCTTGAGAAACCCCGATGTTTTTCAATGAATTTCAGTAAAATATTATTTTTCAAACTTGAATATTTACATGGTTTGTGATGCGGGATCAAATAGTGATGTCACGTGAGGGTCACGTGGGGATGGGATCCGACCCAACTCACGACAGACCAGATTGGATGTTTTTAGATAGTGGGGCTGCGCTCAGTAACTTCGAGCTGCCTAGCATCTTCGTAGTTCTCAAATATTATACTCCTCAATCTCGTGGATTTGGAGAGTATTTAATAATTCTAGTCTTTGGAGTGTAAACCAGATAATGATCAGTTTAGCTAATCAAGATGGTATTTATAGAGATCTTAGCTGGGCCATGGGCTCGCTTTATTGGGCCCTTGATTGGAGGCCCACGATGGCGTATTAATATTGCTTTTATGTGGATTATATTATTAAATTACGGTAATGCCCCTAATCATAATTGGGGACCCATCAGTTTGCAATCGCAGTCGTATAATATGGTGAATCTCGTTACATGGATGATTGAGATTGTTCGATCATGCAAGAATAACCCATAAAGGATGATACTCAAATCATCGAACAAATTATAATAATAGTAAACTACAAATTTTGATATTTGCTAAAAGTAAATCATAACTGGAAGTGTTAATATGGTTTTTTAACCACGGTTCAAATTCAATCCAACAAAGTTTTGGGTTGGGTTTAGTTTTAAAAAAAAATTACTTGGGCTCTAATTTGGATCCAACTCCAAATTGGCCCAATGTAATATTATTATAAGCTAATGAGAAAAACATGTTACGATAATAATTTGGTTTAATATGATTCAAATTGGGTCCTTTTCGAAACTCTAATGAGCCCGACCCATTTATAAATCAATCCAAACCTAACCAGTCCACTCAAGTTAGCTGAGCAGGAGCCCAAAAAATTTAATGAATAGAGCTTTTCAAGCTAACACCAAAAAACCTCTCAAATCTCTTGAATAATTTTTCCAAATTAAATTATATAAGATATAATATTTTTATTTATTAATATATATATAAGATGTAAAATAAAAAAATAATATTTAATCCGGTTACATCAAAAGATGATGAAATGAAACAGAACAAACGAAAAATTGTCACGTTCCATTTCCCCTTTAAACCTGTGGCCTTGTAATTTCCGTCTCTCTTCCATCTTCAAAAGCCACTCAGAAACAGCCATTTTCACTCTTGATCTCAAATCATGGAGAGCTCAGCCCTCTTCTCTCTCTCCACCACCCTATCTCTCCCTTATCTCCGCCGTCCCTCGGCCACTCTCCGCCGCTCCTCCACTCCCCTCTCCACCACTCCTAAGCTCACCTTGCTCCACCACACCCCCAAGACCTCAGTTTCACACCCATTCACCAAACCCCTCACCCTAACCAAGCTCACCACCACCATCCCCCGCGCCGCCGCCACCACCGCCGCCGATAACACACCCACGCCAATCGAATCAAAGGGTCCCTTACCACAAGGCGCCAAACCCATCCCCCTAATAATCTCGCTTGCAGTAGGAATCGTAGTTCGGTTTTTCGTCCCTAAACCCCCAGATGTGACGCCGCAAGCGTGGCAATTGCTCTCGATTTTCGCCTCCACCATCGCCGGCTTAGTCCTCAGCCCCCTCCCCGTCGGCGCGTGGGCGTTTCTAGGCCTCACTGTTTCAGTTCTCACCAAAACGCTGTCATTTACAGCTGCGTTTTCGGCCTTCACAAATGAGGTGATCTGGCTGATTGTGATTTCGTTCTTTTTCGCTCGTGGTTTTGTTAAGACCGGATTGGGGGACAGGATTGCCACCTATTTTGTAAAATGGCTTGGGAAGAGTACTCTTGGTTTGTCATATGGGTTGACTTTGAGTGAAGCTTTGATCGCTCCGGCAATGCCTAGCACCACCGCAAGGGCGGGTGGTGTTTTCTTGCCGATTATTAAGTCGCTGGCATTGTCAGCTGGGAGTAAGCCTGATCACCCTTCGAAGAAAAAGCTCGGTTCTTATTTAATACAGTCTCAATTTCAGGTTTGTAGCTGAATTTAGAGTTTTTAATGATTCATTATGGTTCTGTTTTGAATGAGTTGGATTTGAATGTCTTGAAGTTGAAGGTTTGTGCTTTTTGGTGTTGTGCGTTGTGTTAAACTGGATGTACACTGCTATGTGGGAGTAGACTAGTGTGTTTTGGTGATTGAATATTTGAATTATTGTTTGATGGATGGTGTTTGTGTGACACTGAATAATCGATGATGGATTATATGTTGCAAATTAAACAGTCAATGTTAGTTTGTATTGACACTTTACGGGTTCACTCTTTGCTGGTCACTTTTAATGTCTTATGTTGTTTCTAGTTTGTTTTTTTGTTGTCATTTAGTATTGGTATCGTTTTAAGACCTTCACATACGTATTTCTGAAAACTCTTCAAAAATGGCCAATCTTTGTTGAAATTGTTTATTCTTTGTGCTCCCCATGAGTAGATTTCTTGGTTTATACATAATTTACTATTGATTCATGTGAATTTATGTGACTATTTTGATGTGTAACAGTGTGCTGGTAACTCTAGTGCTCTCTTCCTAACTGCTGCAGCTCAAAACCTGCTGTGCCTCAAGCTAGCTGAGGAACTTGGGGTGGTAATTTCAAACCCCTGGATTTCTTGGTTCAAGGCTGCTAGTTTACCTGCTTTTGTTTCTCTATTGGCTACACCATTGATCTTATACAAGCTTTATCCTCCTGAAACCAAAGATACACCAGATGCCCCTGCTATGGCTGCAAAGAAACTGGACCTTATGGGCCCTGTGACAAAAAATGAATATGTGATGATTGCTACAATGCTTCTTGCAGTTTCTTTGTGGGTTTTCGGGTATATACAATAATCTCTCAGAAATGGCTGTGATTAATACTGATTTACTGCTGTAAACTTAAGTATACTTCGGTTGAAATGTGAAGGGGAAAAGTGAGTCCAATAATATATGCAGGGTAAATTGGCGTTGTTTCAGTAAAAAGCAGATTACAAGTTCACCCCCTGTGATTACCCTATCAGTGGAGAGGTGTTCATGTAATTATCAAGAATCGAGTATGCAACATATGTTCTTTAGAAACTCTCGGACTGAACATGATTAATATTTGTTTTTCATTTCTTGAAAAACTGATTACTATAACAATCACATCCCCCCCCCCCCCTTATTAGTTAACAACACAATACTTGGTCACAAATGTTTATGTGTGTTTGGATTGAAGGATTTGAAAACTATGGATTTCAAATTCGTCAACAAGTCCATGAAGTTCGTTTGAAAGTATCCAAGTTATAATGGATTTCAAATCACTCGACATTCACTTTGAGCTGTTTTCTCTATAACTACGGTGGATTTCAAATGACTCCATTTTAGGTGTCATTTCAAATCCTTCCTCCAAATCCCCTCCCCAAATCCAAATCACTCCATCCAAACACACCCTTACATAATTCAATATCCACGCAGGGACGCCCTTGGTATTGCAAGTGTTGTTGCAGCCATGCTCGGGCTATCAATTCTCTTACTATTAGGCGTACTCGATTGGGATGACTGTTTAAGCGAGAAATCAGCATGGGATACTCTGGCTTGGTTTGCAGTTCTAGTGGGCATGGCCAGCCAGTTGACTAACCTCGGGATCGTAAACTGGATGTCGAATTGTGTAGCCAAATCCCTTCAATCGTTATCGCTGAGCTGGCCAGCTGCATTTGTTGTACTTCAAGGTGCTTATTTCTTGATTCACTATATGTTTGCGAGTCAAACGGGCCATGTGGGTGCGTTATTCTCGGCGTTTCTTGCTATGAATTTGGCGGCTGGGGTGCCTGGCGTGCTGGCGGCGTTGGGTCTGGCTTACAATACAAATCTGTTTGGTGCTTTGACGCATTATAGCAGTGGTCAAGCGGCTGTGTATTTTGGAGGTATGTTATGATTGTTTTTCTTCGTGTTTGTGTGTTATGTTGATCTCGTGGTTATACTCTTTCGTTTGAAATTAACAGAAGTGAAGTTTATGCTGCTTGTGAACTGTAAAATTGGATTAAATGGATAAATTACGTTGGAAAATCACTTGATTTTGGTTTGATTTATAGGCGTTGACATGTTAAACTTCTTTCCGACTAGAACATGTCTGGTTATGACAACAAATGATATAAGAGTAAATTACGGACACCCCACCTTAATTACAAAAGTTGTCAGGATCTGACATGGGTTTTTAGTAATTTGCAAGACCTGGGAGGTTTTGTGGTAATTATCCAACAATTGAGGGGGTTTGCGTGTAAATATCCCATGATTTGGTTCAATCTTTTTATTCAAAATGAACTGTAAACTAGTTAGAACAATCACAAACTACTTTTGTACTAAAGAACAAACATGTGTTAAAAAACGAGAACGGGACATGATTTCTTGGTCTTCTACACATTGTAATGTTCAACAAATTCTCTTTCTTGTTCGTCCGTGTAAATTCATTCGACTGAACCGTATTTTTCTTGTTGTTTGTGACAACAGCTGGTTATATAGATCTACCAGATGTGTTCAAGTTTGGATTCATAATGGCCCTTATTAATGCAGCAATCTGGGGATTTGTTGGCACATTTTGGTGGAAGTTTTTGGGGCTATACTAACTTCTTGTAAGTACATTTTTTGGTCTCTGATACAGAGTGTGCGCTTTCGTTTTGAAGGCACAATTTGAACCAAAATACAGTGTATGTAGAATAATTTATATCCCCTGAGGTGACAACATAGCTAAGAGCTCTCCTGGGAACAATCATTTAGACTTAGAAGGCATTGTTATTCTTTTCGACTTTGTTCCATTTGATGTCATTAAAGACGACATATATATTCTGAGATATTTACATTCATAAGTTGTCTTGTCTGAAATTTGGACAGGCTAGTTGCGAAACTTTGTGTAATTCTATGGTGATCGAGTTTATTCGAGTTATTCACTGTGCCATTACGGTGAATCAGATGGTTTTACCACCACACTTCTACAAGGAAAGTGTTGTGTGGATAAAAACCCACATTTGTCAAGTCCCAAAAATGGTCATAAGCTCGCATTAAGTAATTAAGAACCAAGTTTAGAGACCAAAAGAAAATCAAAAAATCAATAATGTATGCTAGTTATTTGGTATTTATCTCGTATTTAGTATTGTATATACATACTAAATAACAATTATAGACAAATACCAATGTAGTAGTAGTTCTCACTATATCTTACTTAAAAATTTATGAGCTTGTAAGAATTGCTCCATGTATTTCTATCTGACTGTCAAGTATGATAAATAATAACCTTAGAGTCCTAAGATTATTGTAATTTAATAAAATGATTAAAACTAAAGCATAGAACAAAGTCAGGATGGCCGAGTGGTCTAAGGCGCCAGACTCAAGTTCTGGTCTTCGAGAGAGGGCGTGGGTTCAAATCCCACTTCTGACATTCTTTTTTTTCCTTTTTTCCTCACATGTCTTGCACTTTATTAGTAATAAAAAGACTTGTGAAATTCTTTATATTTTTTAATTAATGAGATCAAAATTATAAATTATTTATTATTTAATTTTGATTGCTTGTAATAAGTGCATAGGCATAGGCCATGAACTAGCTCTTTTGTGTTAATCTTTACATGTGGATTTGATTAGGCATACGCATCCATAAATCTTCACATTTTGATTAATATAAATAGAATGAATGATACATGGTGGAAATGTAATTAGGTATTTAATCTTCTAGCCTAAACCTAAAGCATGTGCCAAATCAATCTAATAGTGTACTTAAAGTAACACTTGCTTTTCAACATCTCACAATCCCCATTGCATCAAAATCTAACGGCCAACTCCACTAATCTCTTCCACAACTTGACCTAAAACTTCGATTCAAGTTTGAGCCATGTTCAAACCAGCTTCAGAACTCGAAAACCCCAATCGAAATTCTCCTCATCAATCCACGAATCGGTGTCTACTAAAACTATCGTCATGCTCAGAAAAGCTCTCGATCTACTTCCTAGCCCTTTTCTTCGTTTTCTTCGTTCTCATCCAAATCCGGTCCCTTCAAACATTGCCCACCTCTCCATGGGAAGCCATGCACAATTGGGGAAACGTTGTCACCAACTCGTGCCTTTCAACTTCCCACGAAACTGCAGTACATGATATCAGAGCCATGGCTTCAAAGCTGCGTGAGGCAGTCACTTTTCTCCCTCTAAAAGATTTGCGCTACGCTAGCACCGCCATGGATGGTCATACATGGTTCATGAGCTCCTTAAACGACATGCACGAAGAAGGCGAGGCCCGATACCTACGATTCCCCACAAACACGTCGAGTGGTAGGGTTTTATGCTTCAAGGGCCGGGACAAACACGACGGGTCGTGGAACTCGTACGCACTTGCATGGCCCGAAGCACTTCCTCACAATGCAACCCTAATGGACGGGACGACCTTTGTGACGTACAATTACTACGATTACGACAACATATGGCACGGTCTATCGGCCGTGATGCCATTTGTAAGATGGCACATCAAGGGCCAATGCATGGTGCCAAAAAGGTGGATCTTTTACTATTGGGGTGAGCTAAGGACTAGTATATCCCCATGGGTTGGAACCCTATTGCAAGCCACATTTGGTGCACCACTAAACATCGAAAAATTCGAATCCAACGGTGGTGATCGACCGATGTGCTTCGAGGAGGCGGTGGTGATGAGGCACAATGAAGGAGGGATGGCAAAAGAGAAGAAGATGGAGGTTTATGACTTGATGAGATGTAAGTCTAGGATGTTTTGTAATGTGAGCTCAAGAAGTGATTATAAGGGAATGGATATTGGGATGACAATGTTGATGAGAGACGGCGGAGGGCGGACGTATAAGAACGCATCGGCGGTGATCGGAATATTCCAAAAGGAGTGCCGGAAAGTGGAGGGTTGCCGGTTGATGGTGGAGTATCCTCATAATCTTACCTTTTGTGAACAGGTTAGTTAGCAAAGGTTTTTAGTTTGTCTTAGGTTAGTTATTTGACCTGAAAATTCCATGCAAATCAAGGTCTAGTTCAATTTTGGTAGATAGTGTTACCAAACAGCCATAATATATACTGTTAAACTTATTATGAAATAAATACATTAAATGATACTAAAATTAGGGATAAATATAAAATGACGTCTTAACTATATTTAGAGTTATATATATATATATATATATTTCTAAATTATATTCGAAACTCGAGATTCACTCAGTAATCATAGTGTGTGAATTGAAACAAGATAAATCATTTCTTGTGGTGATATAAGCCTTGTTTGGATGGCACATGCAAAATGTTATAGTCTATATATTCAAGTATTTTGTTATTCATGATTACACATTCACCCAAATAATCACATATTTTAATTCATAATACCGTAAAAGCGAAATAGGGCCTCTAATTTACATATTTGTTTGTATTTTAATAATTGAGTTTAACTTAGGTATGTCGAAATTTTTTCAGAAAATAAAAACTCATGGTATCAATATTCCAAAAAAGTAATATTTTCACAAAAATAAATATATCACATCACACTTTATTCATTACACTTTTTTTTCTTTCCAAAATCTCATTTAAACATCAAAATTAAAATTCTTATTTTTCAAAGAAAAAATAAAAAACCAAAAATAAAAGTTCATGAATAATCTCTCTCCAACAGGTAAAACTGATGAGTTTAACAGACATCGTCATATCCGCACATGGCGCTCAGCTCTCAAACATGATCCTAATGGACAGAAACAGCAGCGTAATGGAACTCTTCCCCAAGGGCTGGCTAGAGCTCGCCGGCGTCGGGCAGTACGTCTACCACTATCTCGCCGGCTGGTCAGGCATGAAACACCAGGGCGTATGGCGTGACCCCGTCGGAGAATCCTGCCCGTTCCCGGAGACTGACCCCCGGTGCATGTCGGTGTTCAAAAACGGCAAGATCGGATACAACGAGACGTATTTCTCCGATTGGGCCAAGAATGTGCTGAATGAGGTGAAAATGAGGAAGATGAATGGTGAGGTTTTGAAGGGCTCTGTTTCTGGGCTTTGTGGTTGCAAGTGAATAGTAATTTTATATGAGATTTAATTATGAGGTTAATATATATATATATATATTATTGTATTTTGTAATTTCTGATAAAAATTAGAAAAATGGGTTATTTTGATAAGTAAAGTTACCATATAGTATTTATAGTATTTTAACTCCAGAAAACATATAATAATAATCAAATAAAATGAAGAAATTATAATAGTTGGTAAAGATAATAATGTATTTTTAAATAAATAATTGATAGTTAATTAATTAGAGAATCTATAATCATGGCATCATCTTGATATTTTGGTTGGAATAATTAGCCGTGAGCATTGTTCAATTAAGTCAATAACTACCTCCATAAATCAAATGTGATGAATATATTAATTTGTGGTAGTCATTTTCACTTCAATTTTAATTATGATCTTTTAATATTTTCATCTTATGTTTACTTTAATTTCACAACCATTTGTTGAACCACTCTATGTCATCATCATTAAAAACATTTTTTTTTTGAAATTTTGTGAGTACACAATTGACTATAGTTTTTGCTTCAATATTAAATTCACAAAACAAATCACTATTTTTTTTAATGACGATGGAGCCGTAATCGTATTTTTTAAGTGCGAATTAGATAATTTCATTTTTGTGTAATAATTTATAAACTAGAAGAGTTAAACTAATTTAAATTGTTGACTCAGCAAAGGCGAAATATGCATTTTAATCAAATATATAATCAATGCCACAAAATTCAACTGTTTGAAATTCATTTATGTAATTAAGAATAGATATCTATGTAATTAACCTTAATGTTTTATCGGTCAACAATAAATTTTACGTGACCAATATATCCTCTTATCTTATGTCTTCTCCGCATATCATCACAAAGTATTATGTATATTTGTTTCTACTAACACAAGAAATTTATTTTTCAATTTCTCAATCCCATGTTTGATATCGATATAAGTACTAATATCGGATTCGAATCCTGATGAAGGAATGTCTATTTGCCTTCTCTATTGTGAGTCTGTCAGCTATGGGTAACCTAGGCTGGTTTACCTCTCTTGTGTGATTTACAGGCTATTGCACAAGAGCGGGGTTTACCCAGTGCGCACCTAACGGTAGCGGCTGCGGGTTCCCTTGTCATAAAAAAAAAAAGTACTAATATAATCAAAATTATCTAAAAATCGAAAATATCAATTGATACAAAATATTTCAATTATAAACTCAATAAAATCACCTACCCCACCAAAAATAACACTCCAAAATTATCACCAACACAAAGGTCCCACATCACAATCACTAGAGAAAAAGCAATCATGTTGGCCATCATTTTCTTATCAATAACCCCCCCCCCCCCCCACACACACAAAACACAAATAAAATAAGCCTATATACAAAATAGAAAAATAGAGATAGAAATAGAAATAAAATAGACTTGCCATAAAACATTATCATTACAACCACACACAAAAATCAAAAGCAATATTCATTATTATCATTACAACCACACAACCAAACAGTAAAACAAGAAACACACAAAGATTCACCCCCCCCCCCAACCCCAACAATACAAAGTACACAATTTTCACAAGATTTGATCATGGGGTAGGGTAGAGGTAGGGTGGGGGGTGGGGGTACCCTTGAAGCACAAAAGGCAAGATTTTCAGAGAGCATGAAAATGGAGGGTGGGGTGGGGTGGGGTGGGGTGGGGTGGGGGTGAGGGGGTACCCTTTAAGAACAAAAGGCAAGATTTTCAGAGAGCATGAAAATGGAGGGTGGGTCCTTATAACCATACGCGCATGCTCACCATCCATGGAGTTTTCTCACGAATCCCCTCAAAAAGCATCCTTATTTACAGTAAAGCAAAATCCAAAAGCTTAAGAATAATCATTTCAAGTCAACAAATCTATCCCCATTTTTCTTCACCACCTGAGAGTAATGAGCAAAAAGTTTGATGCAAAAAAGTAAAAGCCACCTTACTAAATTTCAAACCCACCAATCATTTCATTCAAAACCACACTTTTAATGGCATTTGCACCCCACCCATTGGTCTAATGACCCGACCCGGATGACCCGTTCACGGATCCAGGCCCGGAAAAGTCGAACCCGAGAGAATTCGCTTCGTCTTTCATTGATTTCAAGTATGTAATCGCTTTGTCGATGATGGTTAAAGGATCCTTGTTACTTAACTCGGGGATGGTGTTTTCTAACATTTTCAACGCTTGTCGAATTTTTACCTTTGTTTCTCTCTTGCTCGAATCGAGATCATCGTTGTAACTTGAGTGATCCACATCATCCTCGTAATTGCATGAAATAGCCCGTTTCACGGGACTCTCTTTATCGAATGATGATGATTTCTTGTACTTGCCATTAAGCAACCTTTGCCTTTTTGGTGTGTAGCCATCACAACTTGCCACTTCCTCATCGAGTAATTTCTCGTCAATTTCAAACGGGGTGTGCCCCGTGCTAGTTACTTCATCATCATCATCATACTCATCATCATAATCGCTATCGGAGTAAAGAAGGGCATCGATTTCTTCACTATCTTCAAGCATCTTCTCACCTTCTCCATCACTCAAATAGTTTTCGTCCCATTTTTCCTCTACTATAGGCTTCATCACGAATTGTTGATCTAGTCGACCGTTCGATTTTTCACACGGGATGTTAGCAAAAGTAGGAGTCTTGGAAGTGAATATCCGATTCTCGGAAGAAAATGACGGGCTAAAGAACAATCTAGTGTCGTTACCCGATTGGTCGAAAATTAGAAACCTTTTCTGAGGAGCAAATGAAGCATCAACAGGCTTCTCAATCCTAATCCCGTCGGATAGGGCGAATTGTGAACTTTTGAAATATGGGTTTTCGGTGGGATACGAGATATCACGATACAAAGGAATCGATTTTGAAAACCCGCCAAATTCATCTTGTGGGCTCGAGTACAAACCACGCAAATCAGAAGCAGAATTGAGCGTTGAAGGCGGAAAGCATGGCAAATTAGGGATTTGCTCGAGCCCAGGTGAATTCGAACACGGAGACTCTTTGGTTGTAACCATTCAGCCAATGGAGAAACCTGGTAAACATGATTGGGATATATATCAGAAAACTAAGAAATCACAACTAACATGATATAGATATATGTATAATACATACCAGAATAATGCTTGTATTTAGTCCTGAAAATAGATTAGTCTTGGATATACTAAACGAAAGAAGGAAAAAAAACAATATATTTGCTAGGTTGATGTTAAAGACGGAAACTTGGAAGCAATCTACGTGATGGGTTTCAATAATTGTCGGAAATATTCAGCCTGGACCAAAAACAAAGCGAAAATTAGAAGCTTTTCGATTATTTCATCACGAATTTTATTTGCAAAACATTTAGTATATTTATAAAAAAATAAGAAACAAACCTGGCAATTTTGTAAAGGTTGATAACATTCTATGATTCTAACAATAATGGTTGATCTCCCAGCAATCCCGCTTTCATGTTTAAGCGCCCTAAACCTCGTTTGGCTTGCTGCTTGGCACACCATAACTACTTTCGACTCTTTAACAATGTATTTCAGAAGGAAATTTTAAATGTTGGATCCAAATTGAACACAAAGCTGAAGATGTCTAGAAGTTTTAGTTGAAAAGACAAATACAATTTGAATGAAAATCGAAAGCTAACAATAAGATAATTAGACGATGAACTTCAAAAACGAATAACAGAGTAATAATGGAGATTGGATGGACTTAGGATAATTCTATAGAATGTAGAAAAAACAAGATGAACTTCAAATTGAATAGCTGAATTACTAATGGAATTGTGGGACTAGAATACTTGTTAACGATTTTATCGGTTGGATAATTCTATAGAATGTAGAAAGACCAAGAAAACAAAGGAAAATGATTGGACCCCATGGATGTTTAATTAAATATTCAGCAAATAAGAAATGGTTTCAGCTCAACAGATGAATATCAGATTACAGAATAACCCTGCAGTACAAATTCAAAGAGATAACGTAGCGAAAAACGTCAATTGTAAAACTCAGACACCGCATACTGGTCACAATATATCCAGTTTTAGTTATGATACCTGAAAAAGAACAATTAACAAGTCAAGAAAATATGTAAATTCAATTAACAAAAACAGAGTAATACTCTCTGTATATGAAACTTAGTAAAAAGCAGGGGATCTGAAGAAGGGAACATAAATCTTAAGCCCAACAATTCATGTTCCATTTTTCACCTCAAAATCGAATCTTAAATAACTCCAAGCATTTCTCCTTTTATTTATCTTCTTTAAATCAGAAAAGGAATCGCATGTTAAGTATTTTAATTGAAAAACATCATGAAATCTGGATTACCCACATGCCTAGTCAAAAAATTAGACAATAAACATACAATTGAAACCAGATAATCAGAACTGGAGAAAGCCCATCTCAAATTAAACAAAGCATAATATTCTCAACCAGTAATTATGTGATTTTCGAGCTTTATGGGATGTCTTCAGTTAAAATGAAAACCAAAAAAAAAAAAAAACACAAAAATTCTTTAGAAAACGTATAATTCTTTATCCTGGGTAACCAAGAACAACATGAAAGCTAAACCCATAAAAAAACTTACAAATCGTTGAGCAAGAAAGCTGAAACTTTGTAAGAAATTATAAAGAGCTTCTGATAATTATTGCTGTAGTGTAGTTGGAGAAGAAAGATAAGAGGAAGTGAAGAGTGGTTGAATTAGCTGCTCAAAATAAAGTAGCCACCTATTCAGGGGTTGCTCTCATTATATAACCCATTTCAATGACCAAAATGCCCTTGCTCCCTATTTATATTCTATAGTTTCTTTTTTTTTAAATATTTTTTTTTTCATTTAAAAAAAAATATTTCGAGAGAAGAGATAAATTTTATATAAGTTATTTTACCCGACAAATTTTGGTTAATAGTATTCGTCTACTCGATAATAAAATTGTTAATATGCAAATTACTCGATATTTGATATCTAATATCGTCCACTAATAATAAATTAATGTGCGTATATTCTAATATCGTCCACGACCACTAGTATTTTATTCTTGATTTTAGTTAAACAAAATTTAATGTGCATAAATTACAAGATTATTAGAGGTTTGAGTATTATCCAATCCAATTATAATTATATGGACTTAATTAATAATTAATTTAAACTCAACTACAAATTTTTCATTTAATAAAAGTTCAAACTAATTTGCATTATATTTTGTTGGTCTCCATTTGTTTGCATATTTGGCTAATGAGACCTTATTGGTTGAGAAATGATAATAGTTGTTGTTTATTAGAAATCATTTGTATCTTCCATCATATAGCATGAGATATATACTAATACTATTTATTAAATTGCAATATTATAATTCTTCATATTGTGACAATGTATTTAGATAGTGAATATTATTATATGTCAATTTTAATTAATAATAGTTGGGGAAATAAATTAAGAAATTGAAGTCATCAACAACTATAACCCAACTGTCCCTTTCTCTTTGACTATTTGTCTCACAAATAGACTATATGCATGAGAATCATTTTGAGCAGTTTTATGTCATTAGTGATCTACTCAATAAATAAAAAAAATAAATTAATGTTAATTTTATTATATTAGACAATTAATTAATTCACGTCATATTAATCTAAACATAAATGTCGATACTATACTTAGTTGATTATTACTTAGTAGTGTAATTGTGATTGATTTTGATATAATGAAAAATATTCAAATTTATTATGAAGCCCTTTTCAATATTACAAGAAGCCCTCTATATTTATTTAATATACATATATTCGGTTAAAAATACATATAACGCTTGAATTGCAACGAATACACGGTGAATTATGTGTATCATTACATTTTTTTAGTTTATAATTATGTTGCAATATATATATACAACTTTTATTCATCAAAGACGTATAACGGACTGTATGTATGAGTATTAATATAAAATTATTTTAAAATTATAGGACTAAATGTTATAAATATTTATTATGAAAATAAATAAATGAGGGTTGAATTATGAGACAAAAATGATAATTTTTTACCTAAAATAAATAAATAATCAATATTAGAAGAACACAAAAGAAGAAGAAATATTGTTTACCAATCAAAAAAAACAATGGACTGAAACAGAGTAACCCTTCTTCCTCTCCTCAATTCTCGCACTCGAACGAAGAACACGAATCACCATTCATTCATTCATACAAGCATCAAAAAACGTACGCTCGTACAAATCCACAGACCCATAATATATAAACCCATCAACCACCCCAACAAAATTCATCTGAGAAAATAAGAAAGAAAGAAGAAATTCTCGATCCATTCAAGATACTATTTACTGGGATTTGCCACCATCATCAGGGTTTCCTGTTTTTTCTCTCTTAAATATAGTTGATGGTGGTATAGTTTCGTATGCATATCATTTCTCAAATCATGTAAAAGGCCTTTGTTTTGGAGATAAAGTAATCTGTTTAGGAAGCATGGAAATTGCTAGAATTAGGGATTTGATGCTCCTCTGGTGCAGATTACATAGTAATCGCGTTGCCCTCGTGGGTGGAAATCACACCGCTTCCAGATTCTGCACTCGCTAGAATTATTATTCCCAGTTTTCGCTCTTAATTCTTCTTTTGTCCATCTCTTTCACAATTGATTAGCAATTTCGTAGTTAGTGTTTATTGATCTCAGGTGAATAGGAAGATTGAAAATTATTTAGGGTTTTGCAGTTTCAGAAACTATGGATATCTTTGCTCGTGCATACGGACCTAAGGAAAATGGTGTATACGATGAGAAAAAACTGAACAGCATGGGAATGGGAAGGAATAATTCGCAACATACACTTCTGGTTATCAAGCTGCCTGATTCACGGTTCTTGCGTCTAATCTCGCGATCGCTTTTACTAGCCATGCTTTTCCTAACATGGCCATTGATTTGCTCTGTGATGAGAGCATCTTCTACTGCTTTTCCGGCCAAAACTGTTTCGAATTCGGATGGTTTCAAGGTTTTGCCGGTTGTTCTGCGTGATTTGGTGGACGAGGGTCTCATCAAGCGAAGCCACAGAGGCTTCGTCTTCGGTGAGACTGATGATGACTTCGAGTTTTTGAGTGAATACAACGTGGGCTTGCTCATCGGAGGTGAAATACAGAAGATGAACGAAATTGCACACCAGGTGTTTGATTTTATGTTCGTGTTGAATCTAAACGATGTTCAGATGATCGACGGCATTCTCAAAGATGGCGGCCTGGTTATCACGCCTATGGGCAATGAAATCACCCAATCAAACGAGGTGAAATTCGTGTCGAACTACAAAATCGTGTACGTGAGAAAATTCGACAAAACAATGGTGGCAATGCGTAAAGCCGGGGCGGCAATGGCACCATCGAAAGAACCCTTCTACGGCGTCACGCCGGAGGAGAAGATGGCGGCACTAAAGGGCTTGGAGGACGTGTATCTCGAGCCGCCTAGACGGGCCCCACTGGCGGAAAAACCGAGCTTCACCTCGAGAAAGATCAAATTCCTCCCCGATTTGTTGAAGGACTCATTGAACGAGTACCCGAGACGGGTATTTGTTTCGGATGATTCGAGCGCGTTCGATTGGTTCTACAAGAACTATCCCACGAGGGATCAAGAATTCGACGTTTACAAGATGGATATTGAAGAAACGGGCGTTTCGACTTGTTTAACGAAGAACGTGAGGCGGGAGGATTACGTGGTGATGAAAGCGGAGGCGCAAGTAGTGGAGGAGATGGTTAAAGATAAGAGTTTGTATCTTGTTGATGAATTGTTTTTGGAGTGTAAGAATCAATGGGAAGATGGTGAAGAAGAGAATGGGAATAAGAGGGCTTATTGGCAATGTTTGGAATTGTATGGCAAAGTGAAGGATGAAGGGATTGCAGTGCATCAATGGTGGAATTGATTGTGAGGGAGGAAGAAAATAGGTTTAGTTTCTAACTTTTTATTGATTAATATGATTATTGGTGGTGTTATTCTTATTTTTAACTTTTTGGAGCTTTATTGTGATGGTTTTTTTGTTATTTTGGTTTCATATAATGTGATAAGGAGTCCCATGTTGGTTTTTCATATGATTTATGGCTTTGTAGTCTATTGGGTTTTATTTCTATGTGGTTTGTAATGTAATTGAGTAATGACATGAAAAGAAATTGGTTGTTAAATTTGGTTGTTTTGAAACTATTCGGTTCTGCGGTTGAAAAGTTAAATTTGTGTTTGACTCGACTCGACTCATAGCACCAAAACTTAAAAAACTCGAAATTTTTATTCAAACAAGCATTATACATGAACATGATCAAGAAATCACTCCTATTTTATTCTACACACCATAGATAGACATCAAGAGTAATTCTCAACCCACAACAAACGAAAACATCGAAAAACAAACTCTAAAAACGACCCGAAAAAACACACAACACAAACTTCACCATGAATCATCACAATGTTGACTCAAAGATTAAACCAACTTTCAAGGGCTAGTTGTACTCTTTGGAGAGTTTAAGGTTGTCGTCTCGGATTGTGTAGCTGGTGTGAACGGGAGAAAATTAGGGAACCACGGTATAGAGGGCTCGTTGTTAGGCAAAGGGAAATTGAACGTGGGAAATCCCGGGAACGTTAAGAGACGACGATTTCTAGATGCTAAGGCTTTGTTCATGGTTGAAGTTGAAAGGGAAATGAGAATGAATAAGATGAAAAACTTGGTGAAATTCATGTTGGAAAATAGGTTGAATTTTAGTTTGTTGTAATGATTTTTGGGATTGAGGAGATTTTTATAGTGTTGATGTCTGAATATTGGATTAATGGCCGTTGATGTGGTTGTGGACTAGGAAATAATTAAGTAGATGTTCTATTGCACTCTATGTCTAGATAACTAGATTCCCATATTTTGAAAATAGAATACCATATCTCGCTGGTCAGGGCTCGAGTAATTTGTTTTATATTGTTTTTATGTGAATTTGAGTAAGATCAAGCCAAATGTTTTATGATCGATCTCGACTCGAGTATCATGTAGGTAGATTCGTTAGCCAGCTTTATTATTTTTTGAGTTTCAAAAGTATATTTGACTTTGAATAGATTGAGCTTTAATTGGCTCGATCCCAAGTAGCTTGATCATTCTTGTTGAATTTTATCGAAGAAAATTCGAATAATTTGATTCGTTTTTTTTATTTGTCAAACACCCCACCAATATTTTCATTCCATTATATCAAAAAGAAGTTGGATTAGTACACTATCATTGAAATGAATGTAAATAATGGAGGTAGTTTAATTATGTAATTATTGGTAAAGGAGTTATTATGTAGTAATAGTTTGGTAATACGGCTCATCATTTAAGAGTTGTGCATAGGTCTCTTGCTAGTAATTGTATGCTAAATAAATCGAACCTAGTAACTATATGCTAAATGAATTGAGCTCAAAAGAAAAAACACAAAAAAAGATTACAACATGAAATTGCCACTATCTTAGTTTATAAAGAGAAGTTCAAGAATTCAAATATAATAATAATTTTTTTTTGTATCGTGATATAAATATGTTTAATTTAAAGTTATGCTCAGAGGATTCGATGAGAAACTTTGGTCCAACTTGCGCGAAGCGTGATAATTGGTATCAGAGCCGTCTACCAGACCAGCCATAATTTCAAGAGCTAGGAGTTCAAGTGAAACAATGAATTTTTATTAATTTATATTTTAAGCCGTGATATAAATATGTTTAATTTAAGGTTACATGATGATTCGACCATAATGATGTCATAAAATGATAATTCGACCATGTAAATTCCGTCGAAATCAAAACATTATGCATTATATCTTGTTATTCGACATAAACTTCATTTACGAATTTTTGAACCAAAAACGTACATAAGAACGCAAACATATCAAATTGTTCCAATACAACAACATATGATGAACTCGTAATACAAACAACATTTAAAACGTAACCTGTGAGAGCAAACTCAGGTCCAAAATTCCCGGTTTCTAATAGAGTATTCTCCATCAGCTCTCGAGTTACTTCCTTTATAGTCAAGGCTCCACTTTTCGAACGTACAATCGATAAAGTCATAGTAGCCACCATGGATCGAAAGCGTCCCATTAAAAACCCGTTCTTCGATCCATGGATAAGTAAGTAAATTCATTAATGATCTGTTAATCGATTCCTGGATTTAAGTAAATACAAGATTGTATTAGTATTCATCAATTTGATGTCAAAAATAACGGAAAACTATAACATATCAATTACTAGTCTAGCTATAGGGGTGGCAATTTGGGTCCAAACATATATTTGGACCGAAACCTAACTAAGTTTTCAATGGGTTGGGTCTTAATATTTTAAAATTAGAGTTCCAATTGGGTTGGTTTTTAATAATATTTGGGTCCGGGCTTTAAATTGGGCCCAATTTGGGTCCTAATATTTTAAAATTATAGTTCTATCTCAACCCCTTGCACTTAAAAATTAGAACCCTAATTTTCTAAACTTATTTAAAATATCTTATATTCTGAATTTGGGTCCTTGTTGGGTTCATTATTGGGTCCAATAATAATGCATGTGTTTTGTCATTGGACCCACTTTGAACCCAATTCAAACCCGACTCAATCAATCCAATTGCCACCTCTATCTCACTATATGCAAAGTTGCAAAAATAGTCCAATAATTTTGTCGATTTATCGATTAAAGATACAGAAATTTAGTCACCTTCTCGCAGTGTTTGCATTGCTGATCAAAGTTAAGGTTGGACGAAGCAGCCTTCGTTTTTGTCCTAGCAGGCTTTCCAACACCCACCCAAGTTGTAATGAAGCTACTGAAAAAGCGTTTTATGGCGTTGTAAGAAACATAAACGCATATAGACAGATTAAAGATTGGTGAAAAAATGGGAAAATTAAACGAACTTTGAGTTTTCGTCATCTTGCAAGCTCATTAAGGCTTTAATTCCTCCACAGCAGCTGTGACCGACGACTAATATATTCTCAACCTGCACATTTTCGAAACAAAATTCAAATTGTAATAACAATATTCAAATTGTAATAAAGGATGTTTAGCAAATTGTTATACTTACTTCAAGAGAAGTAACGGCAAATTCGAGGGCGGCGTTTGTTTCAGTAGGACCATTCTGCATTCGAAGAGGTAATAACTTACAATATTAGATCTTGTAAACAATATGATAAATTGCATAGACATCCTCTGCATGGGAAGTAATTACGAAAAACACCCCAAACTTTTAAGAATTATTTTAACTACCCAGTTACAGAAAGCATATTACAATGTCACCCCTGTCGAGACAAATTACAATTTCACCCTCTATTTCTATTTTCGAATCATCGGGGCAAAACCTAGAACTTGCGGTAATAAGCTAATATGCATACTATACCTCATGTGGGGGTACCAAGTTTGCCACATTTCGCACAACAAATGCTTCTCCGGGTTGAAATCCTAGGATGCTCGACGGACAAACTCGCGAGTCTGCACAAGCTATCACCATGAACTGTCTTTCAAAATGTCAGATTTCCACAACAATAACGACTTTTCAAAAAGACCAAAGAGAAATTGATACCTTAGGCGCTTGGCTTTCGGACAGACTTTGGTAATGTTCTAAGTTTTTCCTACAACAAATGTAAGAACAAATGAGGCTACATCATTCTACACATAATAACTTTTAACTTAGATTAAGCTCTCAAGATTCGTACAAGTATTTATCTTTTTTGAAACCAAGAAATCTCTGTCTCAACTTCTTGAAATGATCGGTCGCGTTTTCAGTCACCTCGACGGGTTTCTCCTTCTCTACGGTCTCTTGAGTTAGGCTCGAAGATTCCCTTAACGCCTTGAATCTTAAAGTTGGATTTCTTCTATATTCATTAGGGGCAGTTGTACATCACAAAAGGATAATGTGTTAGTATAGAACAGTTCAATATCTCAAAGCACGTATAATTTGAAATTGTAAATCAATACAGAAGCATGCTTATCTTGGGGATCAACCTCAATTGTTGAATGGAAGTCTTTATTCTTATAAAAGTATGTCCTATAAACCATCATCAAACAATGTCATTAGAACCTCGAGATGCTGGATTGGCGGAATTTAACTAGATTTCCTTATCTATATCTTTTACTACATGAGGTATGTCTAACTCCATATGTTTACATTCTTTTTGGAACACTATAGCAAAGCAAATCTAAGTCAAAATCTAAAATCACATTATGATACCTAAGGAAAGGAAATGATCCATTTCAAGAATATCAGAAAGTACAACTTCATAAAACATAGTGCAAAATTGGTAACAATTAAGCAGATTTTACTGTTTTATTAATTAGCCAAGATTATTCAAACATTCTCAGTATAATCACAACAAAATGAACTGCAGAACACAAGATTGATGAGATTACAATACACAAACAACCAAGAACAGTCTCATAAAGCCATGAATAAAAGCCAAAAAAAAAAAAAACAGAACAATTTTTTCTGGAAAAATAGAATAACACAACTTTGAGATACTTACTTGGAAGAATCCAAAAATCTCAAGTGGGTCTGCTCATTTTCCGAAGATCTCATCTGGGAAACCAAAAAAAATCCCACAATCAATTTCAGAATAATTAGCCCATAGGAAAAAAAAAATAAAAAAAGAAAAAACAAATTACTATGGAGACTTTAGGAGATGAATTCTTGGAAATATCAATGGAGGAAGACCGAGACAGGAAAGAGGATTGAAACGCAGCGTTTTGAGCCATTGTTAGAGTTTTTCAAGAAATGGGAAATTGAATTGAGCAGAGCATGTAAAGCTGAAAATAGTAAAGTGTTGGAGGATTTGTAGTTGGATCTGAGGACACCTGTTCTCCAAGAAAGGCGGAGAAAACAATGACTTTTGATTTTTAAAAAAAAAATTACAAATTTCTCGAAAAATGCGTTAAGTAAAGTGAAAATAATAATTTTTTTATACTTTAGAAAATTATTAAAATGTGTCAAATTACCTCAAATTGATAATAATGAGTTAAACAATTGAATTAGTATTTTTATTATTAGAATAAAAAATTAATAAAATATAACTTATGAAAAAGAAATAAAAATAAAAATATTGATTATAGTAAGTATTTGTTATGAATGAACATGTAAAATGATTGATATATATGATTCAAAAAGTATAATTGAAGAAAAAATACATGACTATGATTTAATTTGTATTAAGGTGATTTAAAATTTAGTGATTCCAGAATTTGAAAATGAGATTTAAAAATATAAAAAAATAAGTCAATGGTTCATAAATTTAGTGATTAATTAATTATTTTATTTAACTAAATCAAGTTTACTATAATAAGCAAATGTTGTCGGGATTGACTATTAACGACCCTTTGTTTCAATCAAAGGTCAGATTTGTTCGATGGACTAAAAATCTCATTATACATATAATAAGGGTTGGAAAATTCGTTTGGATTTGGATGAAAAGTTGGTATATTTTGATATACATCACACAAATGATAAAAAAAAAATCAAGTTGAATATATCTAAAGAACCCGAAAATGAACCTAAAAGAGTCAGATTTCAAAAATGCTAAAGACAAAGAAAGAATATTACAAGTACAATGTACAAAGTACAAACTTTTGTACTCTCCCGAAATAGAATAACACAAATATAGTAATAAAGTACGTACTCGAAAAACACCCAAATTTTACTAATTAAAAATACCCGAGAGTTTATACTCGAAAAATACTTGAAGTTTATCGGTGGGCATTTACCCGGCCCGGCCCGACCCGACCTGAAATGTATCTGGTCCGTCGGGTCTAACTCTTTTTGGATGACGTAACTCTAAATGTTTAAATTCACACTGAAAAATATCTTTAGGTTCTATAAAAAAGAAATTTAAATTCACACTGAAAAATACTAATTTAACAATACACAAAACAGACTGCAATAAATGAATTAAGTTCTCTCATTTTGCACAATGCCCATATTTGAAGAGAAGTAATAAAATCGAAATCAAGAATAAAATACAAAAATGAAAAAATAAAAAATAAATTAGAATATATAAATATAGAACTTATGGTTCAAAAATAGTAACTCCCCATATATAGACATGATAACGGCCATCACCACCAGCTGCGCTGAAGACTCGTTCATTTGCTAAATCTCCCGCGCTTTCTCTCTTTCTCTGCGTTAAATTCTTCTCAGATCTCTCCATTTTCTCTCAATCGCATTCTGTTTTTTCTTCCCAAAAAAGGAAAACGAAAATTACCCTTTGCTATCGCCATGGATGAAGAGTACGATGTTATTGTTCTCGGCACTGGCCTCAAAGAATGCATTCTCAGCGGCCTTCTATCTGTTGATGGTTTAAAAGTATGCTCAAATGTTGTATTTATTTGCATGTTACTTGGTAATTGTGATTGATTTACGTCTTATATTATAGATCGAGATGGAGATTTTGTTTATCGTATTGAAATTGATGAACCCATTTGGTTGATTATGGTTCGGAAGTATTGGGCATTTAGGATCTATTGATTAGTTTGCACAATATGAATTGTTTTTGCTGTCTTGATTAACCACGTTTTGTTCAACTATTATGTGTTTGATTAATATATTTCATTAGAATTCTTTTTGAGCTTCAATCTTGTGAGCTTATTTTTTATTTGTTTTGCAAACAGGTGCTACACATGGATAAGAACGATTATTATGGAGGAGAGTCAAGCTCTCTCCATTTGAATCAGGTAATGATTGGAAATATGATTGAACTGTGGAAGTTTTTCTGTCGATTTCATAAATTTGTTGATTATTAAACTAATCAAATAAGCATGCATCAGGTTAAAAGTAATGCATATAGTTCATAGCAAAGAGTGATTGTTGTATATATAGTATCCTTTAAGTTCCTCTTTTTGTAAAACGATTTAATCTTCCTTCCTATAGCTGTGGAAAAGGTTTAGGGGAGACGACCAACCCCCCGAGCAATTAGGTGCAGGTAGAGATTACAATGTTGATATGATTCCAAAGGTATATGAGTTTTTATGATATCTTCCAATTTTTTTGTAGAATTTATAATTTCATTTTTGACTGTTTTAAAAGGGTCATGAAAAATTATTTTCAATCATTTAGTTCATAATGGCAAATGGGACTTTGGTTCGTGTACTCATTCACGCAAGTGTTACTAAGTACCTGAACTTCAAGGCAGTGGATGGTAGTTTTGTCTACAATAAAGGAAAGGTGTGTTTTGTAATCCATTAAATTTTCTCTTTAACTCGTTTCGACCTCATTATATTTTTTGATTCAATGTGACCAATTATTTTACAGATCCACAAGGTTCCAGCAACTGATGTTGAAGCACTGACATCTCCATTAATGGGGCTAATGGAAAAGCGTCGTGCTCGAAAGTTCTTTCTATTTGTCCAAGAATTTGAAGAGAGTGATCCCAAGACTCATGCAGGGATGAATTTGGAAACTATCACAGCAAAAGAAGTTATTGCGTTAGTTTTTCACATTATTTGCATTATTGAATCTCGTTTATAACTTTATCCTTGTTTTGATCTTATTAGAGATTTAGCTATGTACAAGGTTGAATGCTATCTGCAATTGATAGATTTGGTTCTATTAGAGTAAAATAAAACCAAAAAAATCAAATTCATAAATTTCTATACATGATTGCCATTTTGTCGGATTTTTAGTCATAGCTTGTCATGTTCTCTTTATGCAGAAAATATGAACTTGAAGAGAACACTGTAGATTTTATTGGCCATGCATTGGCGCTGTATAATGATGATAGTTACCAAGACCAGCCAGCTATGGATTTTGTTAAGAGAATGAAGGTAGAAATCTTACAAAAAAAATATTACAGTCAGCATCATTTTGAATAAAATGTGGTCTCATGATTCTTTTTAACTATTTGGCAAAGGTGTTTATAGGAGAGATATTGATGTTAATAAGTATTAGTCTATGATTTTTTTTCTTTTAAACAGCTTTATGCAGAATCTTTGGCACGCTTTCAATCTGGATCTCCTTACATCTATCCGTTATATGGATTGGGAGAATTACCTCAGGTTTGTTTGTGTCGGTATATCATTTTTGGAAGCTATCTTCGTGTTTGAAGTTGGCTGAGTTTGTATTACAATTAACAGGCATTTGCACGTCTAAGTGCAGTTTATGGTGGGACTTACATGCTAAATAAGCCACAATGTGAGGTAATCATCAAATCACTGTTTCTAAGACACCATATCGTAAAACTCAATTTCTTAAAGTAGATTTTTTCCCACGAACATTCTTAATTGAAATAATGATTTGACATCACTAACTCTTAAACACTTGAGGGCTAATGATAAAATGACTCAATTTTTTGTCGAGTCTCATCTAAATGGAGTACCTTATGTTTAACCGAGTATGAAAAAAAATTAATTTTGTGCTTTTCACAGGTGGAGTTTGATGGAGATGGAAAAGTAATTGGTGTCACATCTGAAGGAGAAACTGCTAAATGCAAGAAAGTTGTATGTGATCCATCATATTTACCTGATAAGGTAACTCCAAAAACGAAGTCTTTAAACTGATTGATGAATCAAAGAAAAATGATGTATAGCCAAGGATCCTTGCAAGAATATAATATAAAAACAGTGACACGTTCAATGTGCGTGCTTAAGTACATAAGATGTAAGATTAAATAAAAGAGATTCTAAAGTTTTTAATATGAGAAAAGATTTCAGCTATTTCTACATATTTGTTTGGATTTAAGAGTAGTTAAATAAAAAAGTCGAAAACACTGGAGAGATAGTATATGGGAGGAAAGTCGATAGTTAAGAGCTATCCTGATATTATCAATTCAAAATGAGGCTAATTTTGTAGTTAACCCTTTAAAATGACAAAGGTAGTTATTTTAAGACGCTCAAATAATAACTAATGCTGCAAATGCACATTGTATCACAGGTCGAGAAGGTCGGGAAAGTTGCACGTGCAATATGTATAATGAGCCACCCGATCCCAGATACCAACGAGTCTCACTCAGCCCAAGTTATTCTCCCACAAAAGCAACTTGGTCGTAAATCAGATATGTAAGTAGACTTTAACTTTCTGAATGGTGTACAAGTAAAAGAACACAATTTTGTTGTTTATAACTGCATAGCTTTTGATCTTTACTGTTACAGGTATCTATTTTGCTGCTCGTATGCTCATAATGTAGCGCCAAAAGGGAAATTTATAGCATTTGTGTCGACAGAAGCTGAGACTGACAACCCTGAGGCTGAACTGAAGCCAGGGGTGGACCTTCTTGGACCAGTTGATGAGATATTTTATGAAACGTATGATAGATTCGTACCCACTAATGACAATGATGCTGACCATTGTTATATATCTACGGTGCGTTTAATACTTCGTACATATTTTGTCTAGTAGCATAATAAGCTATATATGAAATAGTCTTCTTCTTTTTTTCCTATTTAAGCTTATAAATCTTATCTCATCACAGAGCTATGATGCATCGACACACTTTGAGTCCACGGTTATGGATGTGTTGGCTATGTACACTAAGATTACTGGAAAGGTAAGTGACTAATCTTGTATTTGTTCTCGTATTCCATTTTATATACAAACACACGTGTATATTTTCCAAATCAGTTATACATCTATAGGAAAAACAACACATGGGTACATATAAAAGATGGAGTAGAAGTTGAAACGCTATTTGGAACAGAGGATTCATATTGTTTTTCCGAATCTTTCATAAACGTCTGAATATTAACTGACTAAATCAATGCCATGCAGAAGAGCATATGTTATCCTTATATATGTTATTCGTTGATTAGAAACGGGATAAACGAGATCTTAGCATTTGATATACTTTTCTGTTCTTCGTGCAACTAACATTAAATTTTGACCTTTTACTTTTTCATTTGTATTCGGATTTTTAGGTTCTCGATTTGTCAGTGGACCTGAGTGCAGCAAGTGCTGGTGCTGAACAATAAGCTCCTACTCGTACCCACAATTTTCGACCGTTTTCAATGTGTTTTTCTTTCTTTTACATAATTAGTTATCCACCTTTCAATAGGTTGTGATGACGCCTCGGGATCCAAGATCGGGTTCTAGCTGACAAGAATTAGTACATGAAGTTGTTTTTTTCCATTTGCTATAAGAACAGAACAAGAACATACTGCTTTTTAAATTTCTGGCCTCTTTACTTGATGTGTTATACGACTTTATTGTTGGTTGCAAGAAAGTTGCTACTTTGTTGTTTACGCTTTCTTGCTAGTATACGTTTAAAGCGAGCAAATTGTTTGGTATACGAATCGCTTAATCTTGTATTTCTTAGAAAATTATTGTATGGATTTTGTTATGGTAAACAATAATCACGCAAAAATCAGTGAGTGAATTATATTTATTTCTAAATGAAATAATTATGGCTCGGCAAATCGGATCGAATATAGTTCGATTCGAGCTTGAGAAAATTTGAACTCGAGCTCAAGTCGGCTCGACTCAGACTCAAGATTAAACGAGCTCGACTTGTAAACACCCCTAAAAAAAAATGAATCGAACTTTTAAAATTTCAATTATAAAATAATACATTTATAATTCTTAAATAATTTAGCACATGCAATTATTACTGGTTATGGACTTGTAGTTGGGTTGGGACATATTAAATAGAATTTTCAAATATATAATCATAAAAAACTAGCTAAAAATTCATATTCAATAATCTTGTCACATTATTAGCTGCATGTGACGTGATTACGTGATAAAATTCATTTGTTGGAGGAATCTTGAAGTGGGTTTGGTGACAATTATAACAGATTATTAAATTCTCAATTCCAAATTCCAATAATTTACATTACATAATCATTCGCACCCGAAATCGAGTCAGAAATTAGCAGGAAGAAAATGGAGAAAAACGAAGATGAATTTGTTGCAGAAAATGGTAAATCAGAAACCCGAAATGACGGTACCATTTGTGGGTTCGATTCTCTTCACAGTCTCCTTCAATCCTCTCTGAGCCCCCAAATTTATCAGGTCCCTTTATCACTGTTAATCAATTTCAAACTGTTGAGTTTGGATTTGTAATGATTTATGTGCTTTTTGTGTTATATATATATATATATATATATATTGCTGTATAGTTTAAGGTTTATGTAAATTTTTTTAATAGCAGGAAGTTAGCCGATTACTGATTGGGCTAAACTGTGGGAGAGCACTTGATAGCATTACCCTTGCCGACCCTGCAATATCACTTTCTGCAAAACATGATTTTGATCTTCAGGTAATTACTGTTTGAAGTATTGTTTTAAGTAATTTCAATTGGAGACCGATTGTTAAAGTTCGTTGGTTCAATTTAACAATCTATGAAGCTTTATCAGTTTGTGGTTGATTTGTGTTCTTAGTTATGCTGTTTCCTTCTGTAGGCATTTTCATTTCGTGCTGAAAAAGAGTCGTTGAGAGAACCCCGTATTGTGAGGGTTGGCCTCATACAGAACTCGATTGCTCTTCCAACAACAGCACCGTTTTCACAACAGAAAAGTTCCATATTTCAGAAATTGACACCCATCATTGAAGCTGCAGGAATTTCCGGGGTCAATATATTGTGTTTACAGGTAGTTTTCTTCCTTTACAGTTACTGCCCCTTCAATAATACAATTGCAGTGAAAGTGTTGTTAAACCTTGGAGGTCGAATTGCAAAATAGAGAACCTCAGGAAAGGTAATTGTAGATGATTTATATGGGATCTCTTTCTAATAAGGACAAACACCAGGTGGGTTTTTGCTATTTTTAGGGTGTGTTTGGATTGAGTGATTTAGATTTGGTGTGGGGATTTGGAGGAAGGATTTGAAATTACACCTAAAATGGAGTCATTTGAAATCCACTGAGAAAATAGCTCACAGTGAATGTCGTGTGATTTGAAATCCATTCTAACTTGGATACATTCAAACACACCCTTAGGGTATTTCACTTGGGAGGTTATTAATGGTCATTAGTATGAGAGGAACCGGATGTAATTTGAGAAACCTGAATCTCAAGGAAAGGTTTCCATAATTATCTCTGAAATTTGTTGATGAGCATGGTGTTCTTATGCAGGAAGCGTGGATGATGCCATTTGCATTTTGCACTCGTGAGAAGAAATGGTGTGAATTTGCGGAGCCAATTGATGGGGAATCTACTCAGTTTCTTCAGGGCTTTGCTCGGAAATACAACATGGTTATTGTAAGTCCTATTCTCGAAAGGGATGTGAAACACGGGGAGACTATCTGGAATACTGCTATAATAATTGGAAACCATGGCAACATCATTGGAAAGCACAGAAAGGTAATGCGAACTTTGATTCGAGTTTTGGCCTCATTCCATGCTGCCCACTTCAATAGTACCAAATTGTGGTTGTAAACTGTTTAGATCACTTTATGACACCATCATTTAAACTTTACTGACGTTTTGAACGTTCTTTGCATGTGAATGTGTAATGAGTTTAAACATAATTGTAATTGCATTTGCAGAATCATATACCTAGAGTTGGAGACTTCAATGAAAGTACATACTATATGGAAGGGAATACTGGGCATCCTGTATTTGAGACAGCTTATGGAAAGATTGCGGTTAATATATGTTACGGAAGGCATCATCCTTTGAACTGGTTAGCTTTTGGCTTAAATGGTGCTGAGATTGTTTTCAACCCTTCGGCCACTGTTGGAGAACTTAGCGAACCAATGTGGCCCATTGAGGTATCCCAGTCCGTTTATCTTTTCATACTTTTTGTTCTCCTTCAGTTAAATATACTCATGTATTTTGCCGGTTTTAATGCATATGTATTATTTGCCTGAAGAAGAGCTTACTATTAGCTCATTTGTGTGCACTTCAATGCAAAAATTATGTCATTCTAACTTTAGTGGCAAGGTTGAAGCCCCAAGACCATAAGGTTGTGTTTGGATTCATGGATTTGGTTTTGACAATGGATTTTGATAAATGATTTCATATTATTCAAAGTCAAAGGGATTTGAAATTCTCCATAATGGTTGATTAAAATAACTCAAAATGAGCTCCAAGGAGTTGAAATCCATTGTAATTCGAAATCTCTTCCATACAAGTTAATCGATTTATTAATGAATTTTTTAGCTCCATAACTTTGAAATCGTTCAATCCAAGCACCACCTAAGTTCTTTGTTCAAGTCCTACTAGAAGTTATCGATGGTTATACTAGTTGATAATCGTAATTGTAATCGGTATTCCAATGTAATGATACACTTTTGTCGCTATTCTGGAAGAAAAAAAATTAAGATAAACAAAACCATCTAATTTTTTTTAATAAAGAGAACCCTGCAATAAGTGCCCGATGCATTAGAACGATTGTGTTCTTCCCCTGTACTGGAGTTTTGCATGAAAAATTACGACAATATTTCAATATTCATGTAACATTATCGAATTAACGATGTTACAAATAATTTTGCAGGCCCGGAATGCAGCAATAGCAAATAGTTACTTCGTTTGTTCAATAAACCGTGTTGGGACCGAGCACTTTCCAAATCCATTCACTTCAGGAGATGGAAAGCCACAACATGCAGATTTTGGGCATTTTTACGGTTCAAGCCACATATCATCACCCGATGCCTCGTGTACCCCATCTCTATCCCGTCATAAAGACGGGCTTTTGATATCAGACATGGATCTCAATCTCTGCAGGCAAATAAAAGACAAGTGGGGTTTTCGTATGACTGCTCGTTATGATATGTACGCTGATTTGCTTGCTACTTATCTGAAACCAGATTTTGAGCCCCAAGTCATTTCTGATCCCTTGTTAAATAAAAGAAGCTAAAAAGGATGTGAATTTGCATTACCAAGCTTTCTCTTAATGGTTGTGTTTGTAAATGTTTTCTATTTTGGGCAAATTTTCGATGCTTTTTTGAATTTAATGTACTTGTGATGCTTGTGGAACTGGTTGTCTTTAAGGGTTCTATTTCGAATTTCGTCACCGTCACAATCATTGTGTTATATATCAATCATTATCCTTTGATTTTTATCCTCCTAACCTAAGTAGTAAGTATATATCATTGCAATTTGTTTATGTGGATAAACTAATGTATAATTTTTAGTTTCTATACTAATAGGAGATGAAATGTTGAAATATTTTCTCTTTATAAGTACATACTCTGCAAGTGAGTTTCAGGTAGCTTCAGGTGGGATTCTGCAGGTGTACCTAAAACTAGAGTGAATATCAGGTCTGCATTTTGCTTTAAAGAGACCTATCTATTACATTTGCCATTATCCCATGATGTTTCTTTGCTTCTTATCTGCATTGTTTAACTGAATCGATTTATCATTAGTTTTCTTCTTTCTCCTTTTCGTCTAATCTTGGCTTTTGACGAGCTGAAAGATTTAGGTATAGTTTGCTAATGTTTTCCAAGAAATATATTCCTTTCTATCATTTCATGAGTGAAAATATTTTCACTTAAACGGTTCTGTATGGTAGAATTATCGACGTTATAGGTATAAGAATGAAGATACGTTTGATTTATGTGTTTTCCCGCGAAAAAATACACGTTATTTCCTGAAAAACATGTTTAATTACGACGTTTCATTAAGAATAATTTCATATGATATCAATAGTTTCATGCCTTAAACATACCATATCAAACATTTATTTCATTGTCAAGATTATTTACACTTGCTTCTTCCCCTTTACATCACTGCATTTCTCCAAATGCTCAATAAACTTGTCTACGTAACTGCTCTGACTCTCTCGATTGTCGAAAACGCTTCTCATTTCTGCAGCTCTCAACCGTAACTTCTCGCCTTCGGGTCCCACCACAACTCGTCGTATGGACTCAGCAACCACTTCTCGACTGAACGAGCCATCTCGGTTCCTTGGGACCTCATAACCCACTTCTTTCTCCACTAACAGCTTAGCATTGAGCCCTTGATCAGCCACCATTGGAAGAAGAATCAAGGGATGCCCAAAGCAAAGAGACTCGACTATCGTGCTCCATCCCGAGTGAAAAAGGCACGCCCCGATCGCCACGTGGGCCAGGATTTCGACCTGTGGGGCCCACTCTAGGACAACACGGCCCCACCCTAAGGTACGTTCAGTGAAACCAGGTGGTAATAATGATAAGCCCGAGCTGTTGTCCAATTTCTGTGGTTTCCTTAAAATCCACAAAAAGGGTAGTTTTGAGAGCTCGAGAGCAAATGCCAGTTCATGTATTTCGTCGACGGGCATTTTGTACTCACTCCCAAACCCGACAAAAACGACTGATTTCGGTTTTTGTGAATCCAACCATAGGAAAGTAGTTGAATAACTTGAATTCATTGCTATGTTTCTGTTTTTCTCTTCAAGAAGTGGTGAGAGTAACCCGATTGGTATAACGGGCTTTTTGTACAATTCTCGAACGAGGCTTATATACTCGCCTTCAAATTCTTCGGAAGTTTTCACCAAAACGAAGCTGCAATTTTCCAAGATTTTGGCCACACGTTGGCTTGTAGAAACACCCGATGCATCGGGAACACGCATATACATTATTTTTTGTGCGTGATATGGCTCGTAGGCTACGAGAGAATGGAACGGGACCCACTCTGGCGGCTTGCTGTAGTGTTCACACCTTGAACGTTTTTTTCCATTCCTAAGCTCGTCTGGCGGGCCCATGTAAGCTAACGTGGCAGCTGTGTATACACTGAAAAACCCAGTTTGGATTCCGAATTTAGCAGCAATTTCCGGGACCCAATATGGAGCAAAGTCGACTAGTATCAAATCGGGTCTAGATTCTTCTAGAAGCTTCTGGAAGGGTTCGGCTAATTCATCGTATGCTTTCTTCAAGTACTGTATTTCCTCTGGCTGAAGATCAATGGTTGCCTCACAGTTCTCGGGTAAGCCCTCGACTCGTGGAATTGGGATCTCGAGAAACGTTATTTTTTGCGAAAGTTTTGATGGGATTTGAGATAATAATCGTTGCAGGTTTTTTGGGGTCGAAACGTATGAAATCGACATGCCTTTTGATGCTAAGTTTTTCGATAACTCGAGGAATGGTATCATGTGACCAAATGCAAGCCATGGGAACATCATGATATGGTATTTTTCGGGTTCCATTTTTCGATTTTCGATTGAAAAAAAACTGGTTTTAGTTTTGTTCTTAAATAGAGATTCATCTCTTGGTGTTCACATTTTGTTCATGGGAGTTGTTTTTGCTGGTTTTGGGGCCAATTCGAATCATGTTTAGTGTAATACTTTCTGTTACACACGTAAATGCACGATATATATATATATATATGTGCAAATAGTCGCGAGAATTTGTATTTGTATTTGCATTTTCTAATTCAAACGTTAAAAGGATTAAATAATATTCATTTATATTTTTCTATAAGATTTTTAATTGACAATAGTTGATTGAAATAAATTACATATTTATGTGTTTAAATATTCCTTCAAATATATTTTCCAACTTGATTTTAATTTAATAACAAGAAGTTGTAGCGAGAGCAAATTGATTTGATAACACTAACCAAACAATGAAATATATATTTATTATCCATACAATTTTTAGTACATTTTTCCAAAACACATTTTCTTAAATTCATTTTTACAAAACAATTGGAAATGAAATGAAATAAGTTGAAACTTGGATATAATTCTTATACATTTTTAGTATCTAAGGTCAATAGTGTTACATTAGTTTAACGGTGAGAATGTTTGCATTTTATTGTGTAGTAGTGATCACTTATTATAAGTATGATAAACAATGTTTACATATATATCGAATATATATTTCTAAGTACCCAATAAACGTTGACTTATGGACTTCAATTTTTTACATGAATTTTTTTGAGTTTCATTAGATTTTAAATAGTTACAAGATGTGATTTTCTTTATCAGTCAATATATATCGAATATAAAATCTCCTTAGTCAAATATTATAAAAGGAAAATTTACTAAAGTAATTTTCTTTAACATATATATTATGTAAATTATTAACATTAAATGCAATCTTTGCTGGTATACTATAATTTATTTCCGACTAGGAAAATAAAATCTTTGAAGATTTTATTTAAGGTTTAAATAATTCAAAACTGCAATAGCCAGCTTTGTTCAAACAATTATCAAAAGCTGCCATGTACGGGCCTCTACCACCGCACGCCGCCGTACCGAACCATCACCACCACGAAGAAGAGGAAGACGACGACGTGTTAGAGCCGTCCGATGGTGAGGGCTCCATGGGCATCCGTCCAGCTCAGATGAGCTACGCACACGCGAACAACTCTGTCGAGGCAGTTGGCTCTCACGCGCCTCCTTATGGCTCGGATATGGCTGCTAGTACTGTTGTGGCGTCTGATGCGGGGGAAGGTGGAGCTGATCAGCTTACGCTGTCGTTTCAAAGGGAAGTTTATGTTTTCGACTCTGTTTCTCCTGAGAAGGTTTCTTCTTTTTCTCTCTTATTTTTTCTTTTCTTTCTATTTTTTTTAAAATTGTTTTTTGCTTTCTTTGTTTTGTTGTTAATTGCTGAAATTTTGGTTAGGTTAGTTGTTGAATTGGTATTGTCTATTATTGCGTTTTTTTAATGTTTCTAATTATTGTTATGTTCTGTATTGAAAGTATTTTTTACTATGCAAATTAAATTAGCCTAGCTGGTGAATTCTATTGTGATTTCTGAGGTGGGCTTCAATGTATTTGTTGGTTCAACTTATTATATGTATATGGTTATTGTTTTCCTTTTAGGTTTCCTTAATTTTAGTTAAAAGATTGAGTCTTGTAGTTCTAGTACCATAATAGAACGTCGGGATTTTCGTCATTCCACTTTACGACATCAAAATATTCTCATAATGTGATTCACGTCATTCGGGCAGTATCCAATTCACTAGCATGAGATTTTGTTATCATTTATCGATTGGTTTAAGAAGCAATGATACGTTGCAAGGATTATAGAGGCAATAAAAGAGCTTTCTTTTTCTTGATTGACTTTTCAGGTTCAGGCAGTTCTGTTACTATTGGGTGGGTATGAAGTACCCACTGCTATTCCTACTCCCCCAAACCATAGGGTATGGCAAAATGGGATTGATAAATAAACACTTTAATCTCTTAATATGCCGTAAAGTCAATTGTCTAATTTGACGTTTTCGTTTGTTTTGATAGAATGTGGGTGATTATCCCAGCAGGTCGAGCCAACCACAAAGGGCTGTTTCTTTAAACCGGTTTAGAGAAAAGAAGAAAGAACGATGCTTTGATAAGAAGGTTCGATATGCTGTCCGAAAAGAAGTTGCTCTCAGGTAATAAAAAATAAGAAAAAATTCAACATGTGATCCAGTTTTCTTTGGATTGTGTTCTATTACATGTTTTGGCTTGAGTGATTTTGATAAATTTCTGTGTTAATTGTCTCGTCCCAGACAAGTCCATGTTTTTCACTAACTTATAAACTTGTTCGTTCAAAAATTCGTCCTTATTTTCTTATGCACGTGCAATTTATTAGGATGCAGCGTAAGAAAGGTCAGTTTACATCGTCAAAATCAGTCTCTGATGAACATGGTTCATCTTCTGCAGATTGTAATGGAAGTCCTGGCCGAGAAGAACAAGAGACCTCGTGAGTTATAAGTTCTTCGAATTCGTTGTTTGTATATGGTGATTTTTGAACAGCTTAATAAGTAACATGCACGTCCCTCATTTATTGTATAATTACCACGAGCCCTCTCAAGGTCTTGCAAATTACCAAGATACCCTTATCACATCCGAACAACTCTAAAAACTGTAATATGCTTTTACTGCCAAAGGAAGTCGTGGTAATTTCTCAAAACTTTGGAGGGTCAATAATGAACTGTCTATATAATATACTGCTTCACTTGTTTGACTTTGAACAGATGTAGGCATTGTGGGATTAGCTCAAATTCAACTCCTATGATGAGGCGGGGCCCAGATGGGCCGAGGACTCTGTGCAATGCATGTGGTCTAAAGTGGGCCAATAAGGTGCTTATCAAAAAATTACACTTCAAACTCTTTGCAATAGCATTTGAGGACAATAAACTCTATCTTGTTCTCTCTTTTTTTTTTTTTTCTTTTTTAAGCATCTACACTATCTTGTTATCCTTACCAATTATTGACGATCGCCTTCAATAAGCGCATTAAAATGAGACATAAATCATTCATTAGCAACTGTAAATCTATCCCTTTTCAGCAGTATATTAGGACTTTAAATTAGAGATCTCGTTTTTTTATGTTTTTCTCATTAATACGAAGTTATGTAATTGTCGAAACTAGGGTGTGTTGAGAGACCTATCAAAAGTGCCGGTTTTTGGAGTGCAGCAACATGTTATGAAGCCTAACGAAGTTGTATGTGAATTCGAAACTACAAAACTTTAAATCAGTGTGATTTGGCCTCCGATTTCTCGTTTCTTAATCTGTTTACACTTTTTTTTTCCCTTCACAGCTCAATCATGAAGCTAAAGGTGGATATTTTATGGTCCCAGAGGCTAATGTTACTGCTTCTTGTAACGGTAACAATTAACATTAACGGGCTGCGTTTTGCAATTGAAATAGGTATAACTTTGTGCAAACATTTCTCAGCTTCTTTTGTACATAAATTTTCAGTTGTAATATTAGTGAGATATACAGAGTGATTGATTCTTATGAACACATTCATGACTTGTTTTTTGTTGGGCTCGATATTGGTTTTTGCTGTATGAATAGTTGTGATTGTCCTGAAGATATATATGGATCACAGAGAAACATTCTTCTGAAATGAGAGTAATGTTTGTTATTTTGGAATTGTATTTTGCACCCTCATATTTTTGTTGTTAAATGTTGCAAGTAGTGCATTCATGTTTTTGTGTTATCCATATTTTATGATTAAATTTATTAGATATATAAGCAATTAGCTAACATTATTTTAACATATATTTTGATTTATTAGATAATAATTTATTTATTGCCATTTTTATACACAAGTGAACTATACTCATGATATCAAACAATATTGTTTTTATCGAAATATGTTCAAATTACATATGATTTCATCAGTATTTAGTCTATTAGGTATCTGAAACTGAAATTTTGTCACATCTTTTAAAAATTTTCTAGGATAATATTCGAATTATGAAATTTCACTTCTAATAAATCTCAACCACATAATATTTTCACTAAATATATTAGAACATTAGGCCAAAGTAAGACAGACATTCGCGTGTTATAAAGATGAATTTATTTTATTAGCTTAGGTCAAAACTTCAATCAATCCGCACTAAGTGAACAATAATACATAAATGTTGCTCACAGGATATTGTAGAGATTTTAAGATACAAATAAGCAAAATAAGTCATACTGTACAATAGTCATCCCATAGAAGCTTATCAAAAATTACACTTCAAACTCTTTGCAATAACATTTGAGGACAAAACAAAAGAAACTGATTAAATGGAGCTAAACTGAAGCAACTCATATACTTGCTACATGCTCCTATTTGTGAAAGCAAAGGCATTTATGACCAACCATATTAAAGGGAAGATTATACTATATAATAGGAAAAACCGACAACCAATCCACAATGTTCTTCATTTAATAGAAAGAATGCTATTCCCCGATTTAACCTCACTATTTTTCACAGATCTAATTATCGATTGTTGGATAAAGACCTGGAGTAGAATTACGGCTACCACCATTGAAATCGGTATAAAATGGTGAGTGTAGCTCACCAGAGTGTGATGATTTGCGTGGCTTCGGGTTTTTGGGCGAAGCACTGTATGAGTCGGATGAACCACTTGTAGAGTTATAAAATGACGAGCTTGATAGACCAGGGATCTTGGGCAGGCCAGTTGGGTCTTTACTCAAACTGTAGCCCCTCTCGACTGATTCAGCTTCAAGTGGAAGTTCATCCAGAGTCTACACATTGGAATAGAGGACATTCCATTTTAGTGATGGTATATTATAAGGGGGAGGGAAATTTGGACACATTCTGATACAAATATTATTAGGGATGTTATATTTCCTTTTATTCTTTCTTATTTTATATTTAGATAGATTTAGTTAGTTATTTAAATAAGGAAAAAGAATAATATATATGAGGATGATATCAATTTAGATTGATATCCTTCTTTTATTAGGTTCCCTTTTGTTTGGGAAGTTTACTTAGTTAGCAAAGTTTATTTTAGTAGGAAGTAAAGGAAATATAATATCCCTAATAATATTCGTATCACATTCGTTATAAAAAAGGAAAAATGAAAGACACTTGTGAATTTCAACAAATGGTCACACGAATCGGTAATAAATACTAGGTTTTAATGCACAAGTTGTGTTTTATAATAGTAAACCTTTGATGATATCGAATACTTACGCGGAATGCTTGCTGCAGGAGCCGCAATGTCTCTCGTGTACGCTTTCTCTTAATGGATATATCATCTGGTTCTTGTAGCATTTCTTCAAACAAATTGTCTCTGTTCCAAACATAACGAAATACAAGCATTACCACTTGTGCAAACAGAAAACCCATTATTCCACTTTAATTCCTCGTTTTACTTCTGCTTCTATTTAAGTATTCCACATGGACCAATACAAAGTGAAAGCTCATGGAAACAGAATTTACCTGTAAAGCTTCTTGATGAAAACATTATGAAGCTCTCGTTTGGTGTGATTTACCTGCAATATAAAGATACAAGTGTATATGATTATAATTAAAATGGGTAAAAAATTAAGGTATAATAATTAAACAGGCTAATCGACGTTGTATTTGAATGCATGTGGTGATAGTGATGAGAGACAACCAAAGGGAGCAATAAGAGATAATTATTCATATTTTTGTGGCATTGAATGTAACGAGTATACAAGTGTATATGGTATAAATATCAAAAGAGTCAACAAGTATGGATGTCACAATTATATAGGAAAATTTAAAATGTATGTCTAAAATAATGAACTAATAAATACTTCATGACTGATAGATACATCTAGGAGAATGTTACACCTGTTGCTGAGAAACTCACAGTAGAAAACTTCTGAACGAGTAAGTAAATCACTGTAAAAGGGAGTGGAAATACATGAGAGTACAAGCAATTACCAGGAAATGCATAATTGCTTTTGGTACAAAATCCTCGATGTTTTTCCTGACAATATCATAATATGACCTCAATAACAGCTTTATAACAGCAATCTCAATAGACTCGTCTTCTGAGCGGGTTTCTGATGGCCTCAATACACTAGGGGGCTATGAAAAAATAATGCAGAAACAAGTCAGCATAGTAAAAGCTCAGACAGAAAACCTCTTAAAAACGAATTGAATTATGCTGGAGAGAACTCTATATACCTCTCTCAAATGAATCATTGATACGCCATGATCCACGCTCTGAAAAGGTTCATTAAATGGTTTGCTGGTGGAATTCTCTTTCACAGATGTGCGATTATCATGGCCACCAAAAATAGAAGATATTCCCCAAGATGAACCAGCATTGCTAACTGTTAAGTAATTTGTAATTCCAATATTAGGATTTCATATATATATATGCATACATGTATCTAATATATATTATATATACACACACTTGTTCAATACCATTTATCCCCACCTTTATAAAGAGATGACTTTTATAATTACGATTGCGCGAGTTATATCTCATTCGAGAGCAAGCATTTAGGTCTAGCTCTAAGTTGTCTAAATTTCCTTTTAATTGTTGTAAAGGAGAACTACTTTGTACTTATAACTTTTCTTCTGGTAAGAAGTAATCCCTTAATTACAGCTCAAACTTCCTCCCACTCCTGTAAATCTGGCACGAGAGACTACTGTCTACGCCCATTATTTACTTTCTCTTTTTCTTTTATTTTGAGTCAATAATTACAGAGGTAGGTATCTGCCGACCAGCACCAAGACACATGGAACTTTTGGAGAAAGAAGGGGAAAAGTCCACGGGACCATGACCATGCAAAGCCACAAAGGACCCCACAGTACTCCGACAAAAACCAATTTCAATTCTATCTAGCTTTTCGGTAATGGATCATTACGTAATAAAAAGACGTCAGAAAATTTTGGATGTCTTCTACCAGGAAAAGTTGTGAATCTGCAGAATTGATATTTCTATACAAAGAAAATTCTCCCCTAACAATAAAAGTCAAAGAGGTACCAGGTGGTGCAGTTTTCTCAACATCCGCAACAGGACGAGCAACCTTCTTGTCCAAAATGAGCAGCAGCAACAAATCAATTCGTTATTCAAAGCCAATTTTTTTAAACAAAGACGAAGAAGAAGACTCTTGTGGGAGCACTTTTGCTTCCAGTAGAGATTACCTGCTCCGGAACAATTCCATTCACTTGCCGAGAAAAAATAGTGCGAGACTTTACACTTCTCTCTGAATTTGGTGCTTTCTCTGAATCTGCTATCTCCTGGTTGATAAATGCAGATCGTGCATTAGTTAACAGATCATTTCCAAGGAAACAGGGGCATAAATAATTCATTTGAGCCAAGAAAGTGTACTTTTACCTTCTGCCTAGAAATGGAAGCGGCCATCCTGGCCGACTTGGTCTGTTGTGATGCCATCTCCACAGCTCTATTCCCACCAACAAAATTTGGATGGGAAGTGTTTATATAATCCATCTACAGAACAGGACAATATATTTCAGCGATTCACAAAAAGAAGAAAAGTAACAGATATGCAAACATAAATGAAGGTTAGTAATTCATGAAAACAACTTGATAATCATACAAAAGTTAACGCTTTCCTTCTTAAATGATCAAAGTTGCTTATAATATTTATAAAAGAAATGCACCAATTTTCTGGTGATCTGAGTGCTAAAAATCGGATCAGATTCATATCCTCAGCCCTCTGATGACTTATAACCCCTACATTTATTATAAAAATAAGATAAAATTTATTCTGTACCCAGAGCACATAGATTATTGACATCACAGTGCACGTTACCTCCATTTCAATTATATGACCAATCATAGTCTCTGAAGGCTCAAGACCTTCACGCAAAAAATTATTAATGACCTCATCCATTCGCTTTCTCAGGATGGGAAAGCGTTGCAATTCATTCACCATACAGGAATGGCTCATCTAAAAGAAAAAACCGAGATCAATTTAAACATAGAAAGACGTAATGCAAATATATGTCACCAGACAATTTGCAAACACATACCTTTATTAACTCATCGTATATAAATCTAGCGCATTGAAGGCTAGGATCCAACAAACGAGCTATTTGTCTTCTAATAAGAACCTCAAATGGAACCTACATTTTGTTATAAGTTTGCACACTACATTCCATATTAGAAGGCCAAAATACAAAAAAAAAAAAAAAAAAAAAAAAAAAGATAGGACTGCAGCTTCCTTAAAATATCCAAAACACAATACAATTACAAAGAAAATGTCGGGATTTAGACATACATCCGGCACAAACAACGCGGACCTGGGACCAGTTGCATTTTGGATTGCAGTACGGATGTCTTCATCAGTTAAATCTTCACAAGGATCCACCTCCTGCAGAAAGAGAAAGGAGTATCATGTCACACAGAAGTTGATCTACAACAAATTGGTTTTATACAAAACATCCAGAACCTCCATGCCTCATCAAAATGACATCTCAAAAGAGGTATGAAGACTTGCGGAACAAATACATGAAGATCAAATGTCTAGTACACAATACAGAGCCACTTAGCCTTATTGCAAAAATATCCAACGTAAAATTTGTTCTTCATGAGTTGTTCACAAATATGTCTAGTACACAATACATGAGTTGTTCTTCACAAATATCGACTGTAAAATTTGCATATAGAATTAACTCGTACACGCATCAAAAGGAGATGTCTGAAAATTCAATTCCATTCATGTTCTCCACACGCATATAAAATCCAAAATGAGTGAACTAACCTCCAAGCTCTTCACAAATATATTCTGGAAAATGTAATGGATTCTGGCACCACCAGACAGTTCGGATGTTGACATTTCTTCATTTTTTCCTTCTACCATTGAAGAGAATGCTGTTGCAATAAAATAGAAACACAATAAATAAGCTGAATTTGATATAATATTTTATTCATCGGGGTGCCAAGCAAATGGTGAAGTGAGCTAAGTTGTGATTCCGACTGCCTCATCAGAAAACCTCGCATGCCTTCTCTGCTAAAATGGCGAAATGGTAGCACTCAACAGTGCCAGTATACAGAATATTTGGTAATTTATAAATCAAACTTAGATCTACAAATAAATGTTGCCACTCATGTGATGCACACAGAAAATCAGCTCACTCTGTCACAAGCAATAAATATACATCTGAGCCGTGTGAGGGCCAAAAACCAAACTCTAATGAGTGGCTTGATTATTTGCAGCCCCATGTGAATTGTGAAGTATAAGTGATAACATCAGCAACATATCAAATAAGAAAATATGCATTCTTCAATCCCTCATATTATTCAACAAAGATAGACAGATCATGCACCTTCGGAGTATTTTGAAAGAATGTTAAGTAGAAGTGCTCCCTGGCCAGCCTGATCATCCACAACAAAAGTAAAAAAAATTGCTATTAGATAGTTGGCCGATTGTTCATAGCAGAAATTGATAGTCAGCAGAGTGGATAGACCATAAGCCTCAAAGCATAGGTTCCTAGATTACATTATAAAGCTGTTGCATTTGCTAATACTGTCTCATTAAGGATAAAATTTGAGAGATAAAGTAAAACCATAAAATAAAGCATTTGCCAAAATCATGTATCCAAAGCATATCAAGCTACAGCGACAAATTAAAGAAAAATAATCCAAAAGGATAAATAATTCCAATAATTAGAAACCATAAACCTTTGATTCAGTAATCTCTCCATAGCTAGCATGCTCCTTTGCAACAGAAACAAGTTGAGCACTAATGCGTGTCTTCAACCCTGGAAGAAGTGTCTTTATGTGTTGTACCAGAATCTGTGTAGCAAAGAGAAGTATTCTATGATATAACTGACATTCCAAAAAAATGTCCAGTGTGCAATCCATTGTGAAAAATGCTTGAAGAAACTAAAAACGTCAGCATAGTGTTTTTAAATAAAGCATCACATCTCCAACTCGGCTCCAAAAAAACATCATATTTCCAGTTCCAACTTTTGTGAATATTACTAAGAGTTATCCCCGCATTTATCTGAAGGCATGTTGTAGTGTTGTACAAAATCCAATAAGGAATTAGTCTCAAACTGAATACCTGGTTCAATTTCTTGGCCAGCTGAGGGACTCCACAACGGTCTGCAAGATCATTGTATACCTGCAACACAGATACTCCAGTTATCAGAGAGATTAAGCAAGCGGCGCGAAATCAATCATTAACAAAAAGAACTAGGTCATACTGGCCGGCTGCGAAAGAACTTCTCCTCTGCTGTAAGTGCATCCTTGATGCTCCGGTTCAACAGAATATCCTGCTCAATTACGATATTTACCAACATCAGCGGAATAATTAGCAGCACTAATTGTAATCTAATGCTTCTACAATAAAGTCAATTCTCTTGCTACAACATAAACTCTCCCTTTGATAACAACTAGGGTCCATCCACACATCAAAGGAATAGTGGAAGCATAAAACTTATCTATTACATTTAAACAAAATAATTTCTCTTACTCAGCATAAAATTTCCTTTCTAAAAATAGCTACAGAGGGTTTGTTATGATATTATCACACTGCCAACAGGTAGTGTTCAGGCTTAAGCTTGGAACACACTGGAGCTCAGAACTTCTCCATGGGACTGTTATTCAAATACCACAGTGAACCTCCGTCAACTGAGAGTGAAAAAGATCTCCTTAGATGATCATTTTTTTTAAATCCCAGCTGTAAATCTACTCTGTGTATGATTCATGGCCACTGGGACGAGTTAGGAGACAAATATTCACATGATCGCCTTAGCTTCCGGTCATATATATCACAGATACACATGGAAAAGGTAATTCTACAACTAATGTTCTCACTGAATACTATAAATTCAACGAAGGCAAAACATCTTGATAGTGGAAAAATTAGAAAAAGAAGGCATGAGACGAAGAAATGAAAAAATAATGTTACTCGACAATTAGATGCAGTTCTCAATAACTCCTCAGAATTAGTGAAAGATATGCAAAAAAAGATTGACAGTAGCGCAAAACAATGGAGAGTACAAGCTGCTTGCATAAATTAACCCATAACGTATTGGAATAATGACATAAAAGCAAGAGTGAGAAGAGGAAACATTATTCTGGAATAGATAACAACTATGTTATATTTGAACAATGACATAATAAGACATACACCTGCAAAATCACCACTATGAATTAAATAGCTAACAAGAATGTCAATGTAATATCGGCGAAAAAGAAATATTACCTCTTGGCTACGATTCACAACGCCTATATAACCAAGCCGGAGAGGAATAACTTTTCCAAGCAAAAAGTTTCTGGCATCAGTTCCTCTATCCATAATATCCAACTGAAGCACCAAGGTAAATATTTATAAGAAGCCATATAAGAAGATCCAAGTGTAACTTTAAGTACACCACAGAATAACAAAACAGTTGACGTTGTAAGCCCACCTTAGTAACCACACCAATCGTTCTATAACCTGAAAGTATAAAATTCAACATATGAGCTCCAGAACTTAATTGTTTTGTGGAACTATATATATAGTATAAGTCAAAATGCTTGAATAAATGAAGATATTAAGGTTAGAGGCTACCATCAGGGTCAGCCATTCCAGCCATCTGAAGTGCATCTGAGTTTGCCAGATCAGCATTTGCAGGTGTCACAGCCAGTATCAAGCAAGTTGGAATCTTAATATATGACATTATCATTGTTCTAATGCGTGCTTCAATATCAGATGGTTGATCGCCAACAGGAACTTTTGTTAAGCCGGGCAGATCCACAAGAGTAATATCGAGAACATTCGGGGAGAAAATCTTTAAACGAATCTGTTTGTCAGTTACACCTTTATTTCCTCCTGCTTCTCTCTCTGTTTCAGCCTATCGAGACGATTGAGTATTTAGAGGATGCCAGTTTAATGAAATGTTGAAAAAACAGAGAGCAGGGAGAACTAACTTTTTAGCAATCAAATCAGTGAATGTAAATGTCATATTGCGTTGGTATACACCTGATTGTAACTTTTGTGTAAATAAATAGGTTTTGTAAGTAAACAAAAAC
The DNA here is from genome assembly GCA_963669365.1 of Verbascum thapsus. Lineage (NCBI taxonomy): Eukaryota > Viridiplantae > Streptophyta > Magnoliopsida > Lamiales > Scrophulariaceae > Verbascum > Verbascum thapsus. Next base: position 5,851,587 of record OY770106.1, read on the forward strand.
ATTGAAGTAACATATGCTTCTCTCCTATTCAATTCCCAATTAAGAATATTATCGTGATCCAGCACTTCCTTCATTTGCTCAATCTGACAGTTAATAAATAAATTTACTTCACTGAATATGTATCCTCCTAAACGGGGTAGTTTTTATGTGTAAGACAGGGTACTTCTCCGGCAAGAAAGGCTCGTGTTGTTTTTCTCTTCAATTTGAAACCTTAAGAAAGATTAGGATGGAAATTTCTAATGATATCAGAAACTGTGAGAAATGCCCAAGGCTTCTTACAAATATGAGGAGTACATTGAGAAATTATATCCCATTGCGAGGACAGACAAAAATAGACGCACACATGCATGTGCACACACAGGCACACATTATATGTAAAAACACTGCGCTGCTGTAATCAAGCTCGGAATTCTATTACTCCAGATCAACCAGCCAAGCCCCATTTTCAAAGTGTTATGACTCTCCCCCCATCCCTCCAAAATGGTACAGATTGAGAGACCAACATATAATCAATGCTATTACTCTCTCCAGATCAACCAGCCAAGCCCCCATTTTCAAACCGTTATGACTCTCCCTCCATCCCCTCCAAAATGGTACAGATTGAGAGGCCAACAGATAATCAATGTTATTGTCATGAAGAAATTAACAGTATCACATATCCATCTACCCGAAGACCTGCCTACATTCGCACACTCCCAAAAAAAGAATCCAGGCTACATTGCTCCAGGTTGATTGTGATGAATCCATCGTGGAGAAAGTCGCGGCAACAGTGTGAGTGAGAGGGTCGTATGTACAGTAAGTAAAAGAATAATACCACTTCTGCCTATTTCACCAGGGAAAAGATGTGAACAAAGTCCAGCACAAACTTGCAAAAAAACCACGTCGATTACAACAGTAGAGTCAAAGAAAGAAGCGCATAAGAGACACATTCCTTCTCCACGGCAAACGTCCACTATTCAAATCAACAAATTATCAAATCTTCTAACTACACTGCTCGCATAATCTATCATATCGTTAATGCACTCTCAGACAAAGAAATTGAAGAGTCCAAATTCTCAAAGAAAAACATTCAATCACAGTCCATTTCTGATATTCTACTAAGTAAACAATTACCTAGACTTCAGGGAAGTTTATTCATATGAAAATCTAAATAGCTTTCCTCTCACATCTAATAGCAAATTTCAAATCTAAGAATATCGCACTACGTGATAAACATTATGATAAACACTATAAAGAAGTAAATAAACCTGAATCTCCCTCCGAATCTCATTAAAATCGAAGAACTTCTTCCCAGGCAAATGCAAAAACTCTCCCCACTCCTCGTCCGTTCCATCCGCCTTCCTCTTCCCTTGCACGAGCTGCAGCACGAGCGGGCGTCGCGTGCAGATATCACTTCCACGCGGCAGGAAATCGCGCCCTACCAATGCCTCCAGTACGCTCGATTTGCCACTACTCTGGCTACCAATCACCGCCACCTGCGGCAGCTCGATCGTCGACTGGCTTCCGAGCTGCGCGAATATATCCTGAAGCTTGTTCACTATCGGGATCACAGAGTGACCTAACGGCGACGCCACCGTATTGCCGCCGTTCGACGCCGCCGCCGACGATTGTTCTTCCGCCATGAGCTTAGAGATCAGAGTATCAATAGAACTGAATTGAAGTCAAATGTGTAGTTTCCGATTGAGATCGAGTTAAAATTGAAACCCTAGGCAGGGTTTGTGATTGGATGGGAGGTGCGATAAGAGAGAGAGAGAGAGAGAGAGATATAGACTGTTTGAATTTGTTCTAGAGAGAGAGGGTAAGGGCAATGTGTGTCTGTGTGTTTTCTCGCCCAAGAAAGTGAAAGAGAATTATGCTCGATTTCTTCTCATTTCTATTTTTCATTAAAATATTTAAGATATTTAATTTTTGATAAATAGAGATCTAAATTTCAAAGCATGATTAGATGAATCTTTTATTATAAAAAATATAATTATTAAATATGATGTCATATATTATTTTTGTTGTGTGAAAAAGTTTTTTTTTTATAATTGTTCCGACAATTTTTTGTTTGAAACGAGTCTCATTATTTACCACTTTATAATTATATGCTAGCCATGTACATAAGATATAATTATTTGATCTGTTCGCATTATATGACTGAAATAACTTTAAATTAATTAGATATGTAGGCAACTTAATACACGCTAATTTAGTTATATTTTTTTATTTTTTGTAATATTAATTTGACCCAAATTATATGCAATAATATTTTGATAATCCGAAGTAATGTCGTGTGTAATTGGTTAAGGTTGATGATTTCAGACATGTTTGGGTGGGACCTACAAGAATGGTTGCAGTAGTGGTTGACCATTCAGTAACCCCAGCTGCAATTTTGATTTTGGGCTGATAAGTTAGTGCTTAGTTAGTTAGTTAGTTGACCTCTATATTTATATATAATCTTAAATTAGATCAATAAAAGTAAATTAGGAATTAAAAGTTTTCAAATAAATCTAATATGGTTCAAAATTGTTTCAATCAAATCTAACTAATATTTAGATTAGTTATTTTTTCTTTTTTTTTTTTTTTTTTTTGATGACAAGGGAACCCGCAGCCGCTACCGTTAGGTGCGCACTGGGTAAACCCCGCTCTTGTATAATAGCCTGCAAACCACACAAGAGAGGTAAACCAGTCTAGGTTGAATTTGTCAAGAAGCAAAATTATAAGTCAAAACATACAAATCATTAGGTTGAATTGAGCCTGGGTTTTCTTTGTTTTGGCTTAAGCTGAATTCAAACGGAACCCATATAAAACTTAATTCATTTAGGCTCCGTTTGTTTGACAGAGAATGGAATCTAAAATGGGAATAAGATTTCTGGTAATTTGATTACTAGAAATCTGATTCCATTAATAGTGTTTGGTTTCTACAAAAAATTTGGGTAAGGATATATATATTTTTTTCTTTTTTAGATTTTGTTCAAATACATTTAATAAAGAATGGAATCTAAAATTAAAAACTTTGACATAAATACCCTTATTTTAAATCATATTTGTATAATCTAATATTTGATATTATATATATACATAAGTGTATATACATATATATATATATATTTAATTTGGTTAAATAATAAAGAATAAATAAGATATCAATTTGGTTCAATTGCATTATCCTCTTTTAGAAAAATGATAATTAAATTGAACATGCTTATTTTTTATTTACATATTGTTCGACTTTTAAAAAAATTACATGTATGCATTTTTCATATACCAATGCATTGATAATTATTTTAAGTCGGAAACATATTATTGTTAATAAATAAAATATATTAATTATATGTGACCAACAATCATTTCAAAAGTACTATCGCAAAAACAACATAGCAATTTTTCAATTTCATTCAATAAATAAATATCAAATAAAATGAAATTACGATCTATTTTGACAATGAAAATATTCTAAATAAATTAAAAATATGAAACTATTTCTTCGTAAATAATAAATTAAATGAAATGAAAAAATAAATAACTATTTTGTTGATTTTGTATTATATTTGATATAAGGGTAGTAATGACATTAAAGTAGTGCATTTATGATTACCTTGATATGGTAATCACATTACCTCCATAAAACAAGGGAATGTAATTCCCTTATTTGAGATGATAATTCCCATATTTTGGGAATTAGATTGCATTCCATAATATCAAATAAAAAATACCAAACAAGGTTATTTGATTTTTGGGAATCATATTCCCCATTTTGATTCCATTCCCTTGACAAACAAACGGAGCCTTAAGAATCAACATTTTTGAAATCAACTAACCAAACGCAGCTCACTCATTTGTTGTCTTTAATCGTAAGCTTATCACTGAGTGGGTCAAACCCGACCCACATCAAACTATATTATTCATTTTTAGACTCAATCAATATATCTAAAGTTAAAAAGGTAACTTTGTAGAATATTCATTTCTATTTTTTACTTTACAATTTATTTATTTTTCTTGTACTTCTTAAATTTAAAATCCCATGTTTGTTTTCCATAAGTTTTGAATATAATTATGCGTTTCAAATACAGATTTGACAGACTAATCAATGTTTTCTTAAATACAATAAACTCATATTATTTTATAAAAAAAATACAATTTATAATTTCAAAATTTTGTGCACAAATAAATAATTTATCTATGTTATTATTTTATAAATTTTAAAGTATTAACATTACACTAGGGGTGTTCAAAAATACCCAAACCGACCGAACCGAACCGAACCGAAAACCGAAAATTCGGTTCGGTTTTCGGTTATTAATTTTTCAAAAATTCGGTTTTCGGTTCGGTTTCGGTTTGTGGTGTCGGTTAACCGGACCGAACCGAAAACTGAATTTTTTTAAAATTTTATTAAATTAAATATATTATATTATTAATAATTGTAATAAAAATATCAAAATAGTGGTTAAGGTGTTTCCCTTTCATCCAAAAGACTGGGTTCGAATCTCATTGATGATTTTTTTTTTTTTGTTTTTTTTTTAACCCAAAAAATAAAAAAATAGGAAAAAATAATATTAAAAAAAATAAAAAAATTAAATTCGGTTTTTTCGGTTTTTAACCGAACCGAACCGAACTATTTCGGTTCGGTTTTCGGTTCGTAAAATTACCGAACCGAAATTTCGGTTAACCGAAATTTTGGTTCGGTTTTTGACCGAACCGAGCCGAGTTGCACCCCTACATTACACATTGAAAAAATTAAGTCCAGATATGAATCCAAACATTGAATTTAGATCCGGACCCACAGATTTGTGAAAGTGGCCCAATAGCAAGACTCATCGGGTCTTGGTCTAAACTTGGGCCCAAAGTATTAGCTCAAGATAAAGCCTCTAATTTAAAATTTTGGGTCTGGATTTGAGTTCGTCCATCCAATAATAAGAATTTAATTGTATCAAATAAAAATGAAATAATAAATAATTAAAAGTATTCCAATAAGAATTTAATCGCTTCAAAAAAAAAAAAAAAAAGAATAAAAATATGGACCGCCTTTCTCGACGTCTCAGTCAACTAAAATATATATCTAGAAGGTTCATAATGTGTTATCTACGATGCAACCCTATCAGAAGCATCTGCGCCTCACAATTAATCGCCGTTGCGATTGTGACACGTCAGGTCTCCAGATCCTGATCCATCTCAATCACATCAATGTACGCGTATATATATAGAGCAATCCATCTTCTACTTTCTCTCACCTAGGTTTTCATATACTCTCTCTCTTACAAATCTGAACCATGCCTCGCCGTAGCTCTGGTGGTAAGTTTTCTTGTTCAATCGCTTCGTTTCTGTTTCGTTTTCATGAATTATATCTCGATCTACAGTTCTTGCTAGGGTTCTGTTATTTTTTTTTTTGTGTGTTTCAAGATGACCGATAGGGACTAGAATGGATATTCTATTATTCGAAACAATATGTATTTGATATGCGCTGCTTGATTTCATGTATTTTTCAATGTTTGAACCATTATTTAAGCTATTGATTTCCGTTGCTTGCTTGATTGTTATAAACGTGTCGTAGGGTTTTTATTTGTACTGAGGCTATTGACGTTCAGTTATTCCCGAATCACATTGATTTCACCTTTATGTTATAATTATTGAATTCCCCTCAAATTGTACACCAGGCACCTGGTGAAGCTCTGGTGTATGTTTGCTTGTCACAATTAATTGGGGCGGTTCTTTGATAAGATATACAATAGAGTTTTTAAGGGGCTATACTTGTTTACTACTTGTGTTATTAGTGAGGTATGATGTGGAACACAAATTTTTTTCATATTTGTCATCTATTTTGAAACTTGTTTCCTGAGATCTGAACTTAACCGTTCACTGATTAGTCGAGTTGTTTTTCAAGAATGGTTTCGTTTTAAATGTTAAACATTTGAATATATGTCTTCTCTTCCATGTCCTTTTAAAGCTGGTAATATGGCATAAATTAGACGTTATATACTGATTGCGACATTTACAGTTTCAGAACTTTAGTTTGTCTTAACAGGTGTGCTGCTATAGCAATCAAACCCTATGGCATTTTAAGACCGTCTAATTGTTTGTGTAATTGTTTTGCAGGAAGATCTGCTCGTCCTGCCCCTCGTCCCGCACCTGCGCGTAACCCACCGCCTCAACGAGGTATATATGCCTTCTATATATTTCATTTAATTGTTGTATGATACTTTGGACGCTGACCTAGAAGAAGCAAATTTTGTCAAATTGCAAAAAAAATTTGTTAGTTTTGATTTTTGCCCTTTCTTGTTAGGTTGAATTAGGTCGTGTTTGTTATAACTCAATTCTAGCATATGTATATGGTTTCCAAGCTCACTGATATTTTATACTATATATACAGTGAACAATGCTCCTCCTCCAGCTCCAGTTCAAAGTGGCTCAGGTGGTTCCATGCTTGGAGGAATTGGTTCAACCATAGCCCAAGGTACGTGAAATTTAACTAGATTTTTTACACGTGGAGATAAAGATCTTATACTTAACTTTCTATTTCATCTTTTTTATCTGTAGGAATGGCATTTGGTACTGGAAGTGCAGTTGCACATAGAGCTGTTGATGCTGTCATGGGTCCTCGCACAATTCAACATGAAACAGTTCCTTCTGAAGCTGCTGCAGCATCTGCACCCACTGCAACTGGCATGGGTGGCTCTGATGCTTGCGGTATGCATAACAAGGCATTCCTGGATGTAAGTGCAGCCATCTTCTCCCTGTTAATTATGTTTGGCTTGGTGGCTTTGATTGTCTTTACAGTGTCAAAGCATGTTTATAACCTCTGATTTTATGATTGCCAAATGAAAGTTCTTTTGTGTTGATAAGTTGAAATGTTTATATAACCTCTGATTTTATGATAGCCAAATGGAAGTACTTTTGTATTGATAAGTTGAATACCAATACTTTTGCAGTGCCTTAACACCTCTGGCAACGATATCAGCAAATGTCAGTTCTACATGGATATGTTGGCAGATTGCAGGAGAAACTCTGGTTCCATGATGAGCTCTTAAGTGCTGCGATTTATCAAAGATGTGTCTGAAACATGATTTTTTGCTATGGTATGGTGGAAACTATTGTTTAAGGATAACATCTGTGGATGTTTTTCTTACTATTGAATGTGGTGTTACTAGAACTTCAAATAAGTAAGTCTTGGGAAAAACAATCCTAGCACTTGATATTTGGACTTATGTGCTCTTAATTGAAATGCATTTAGAGTTTTGGACTTTTGGCAGCTTTATTATCTGTTTTTTCGTTTATTGTTTTAGTGGGTTTGGGGTTTAACTTGGTACTTGAGGGGTTATTCAGTTGGGATGGGAAGCTATAGGAATTACTAACAATATGTGATACTATAGGAATGTTCATATGTTAAAACTGTACGAAACTAGAGAAAACTTTCAAATGTACTGAATATGAACATTGACTTCACAATATGAAGAAAAATTACAAAAAACAAAAGAGTACGGGTCTGTTTGGATGATTGTTTTTAAGGTATGTTTTTGTTTTTGCAAAATAAAAACTTGGAAAATACGTTTGGTTGGGCTTGTTTACACTTTATGTTTTTTAAGAATAAAACTCCAAAATCTGCTATTTTGCAAAATAGGTTTTACGTGTTTTTAAGTTTTTCAAAACACTTTTTCATTCCAAACTAGAAAAACATGACACTTAACCCCTCATTAAATAATAATATATTTTCTCTCTTCTCATTTCACTCATCTTTTCATCAAAACAGAGAGAGAGAGAAGAGAAAAGAAGAGAAGCAAATTTTTTCAGAATAGTCCAAACATGATTTACTGCAAAATTGTTTTGATAAAACTGTTCTACAAAACTATTTTGCAAAACATCAAAAACAAAAACAATCCAAACAGACCCTACCATTCTTGTATCCATACAAATTCTATCTTGAGTAATTATTCGTAACATAGTTTATGTTGCAATTGACTTGAATTCAATCTAACCAGTCTCGATTTTAAATTTTCAAAGTACAATTATTCTAATTCCATTGGCTCATCCCACATTACAGGCCCTTTCTCTTCATTATCTCTCCCAAAAGCCTGTGAAATCTTGCCATTTTCCATCTCAAAAACCCACCACTTATCAACTCTATGATGAGTAAAGTACACACAATTCTTCTTACAACCCAACCTCCTTGAATCAATCCCCACACAACATTCATCCTCAAGAAACAATGTCCAATCCCCAAGATTATCCACTTTAACCCACAAAAGCTTATGAACATCAAGCCTAAACACCTCAACATCATCCACAAGATCAATAGTCTTTCTTGATACAAGAAAAACCAACAAAATCTCCCCATTGGACTCAACCAAGTACTCCCTAAATTGCCTCGAGACTTTCGAAGGCACAGCCCGGCTCGATCCAAGAGCCGTGATTCTCAAACACGAATCAACACCCTCCATCACGACAAGACTTCCCTGCAAGCTCAACGCGTAAAATCTTCCCTTAAAGCCAATGGCATTGCAAAATTGCATAGTTTGGTTGGGGCTATAAGGGTCCTTTATCGTGCAATTTTCTAACGTCCATTTGTATTCCTTGTGGGAATACTTGTAGAACCCGAAAGCAGGGGAAGAAAGGCCTGTAATCACTAGTGCATAGCAATTTGGATCATTAGGAAATGATGACAAAGTGGGCATTTTGAAAGGTAGATTTTGATCCCATTTTGGGAGATATCTAGTGGTTCTTCTAGAAGGCTCCCATAAGTAAATCCCCGAATCTAACCCAAAAGGCAAAGCGATTATCATTCCATGTGAATGGCCCTTGAAACGTAACCCGAGATATCTATACCTATCAGGGTACTTTCTCCTATAGTAACGGCACCAATAACCATAAGGCTCCTCTTCATGAAGCTCGATCTCAAAGCTATGGCTTTTGAGATGCTTCGTTTCATCATTTCAACAAGATGTGGCCATCGGGTCCTACCTTTCGGGTCGCATTTTCGAGATGGTGATCTCCATGTCTTGGTGATAGCACCAAAAGAAGTGATGTTTTGCATTAGTTTTGGTTGTTTTGCAATCAAGGCAATGAGTTGGTGAGGAAGGTTAGGCCATGGTTTGGAGCTTGGGGTTAAGTTTTTACCACTTGGAAAATTATTTTTCTTCTTTGTTGTTTTGGAATGCATTTTGATGAGGTTTAATTGGGAGATTTTTGTTTGTTTGAAGTTTGAAGATGAATTTATGGCTTATATGAAGGAATTTCAGGCTTGGCCTCCAAGGTTTAGGTAGTTTAGTTTACATTAAAGAATTGGTGGAAGATTTGTTTAATGTGTATTATTAACCTTGTGGTGCAAGAACTAAACAAAGAAGAAAATAAAATAAAATTAATGATAGTTTGACTTTGTACAAGGTTTAATACAAAAATTGGGTTTGATTGGAGGATGATAAGTATAGGGAATTTAAAATAATCACTTAGTCATATGCAATGTTTTTAAAATCAGACCGGTAATGGAACTCCACAACTAACTGGGTCACTGTGTCACTAGTTCGACCGGTTCAACCGGTGTAAAATAATCGATTGACCCGAATTATTCATATTATATACATATATACCGGTGTAAAATAATCGGTTGACCCGAATTATTCATATTATATACATGTATTAATACTAAATATTTACATTATAAATAATTTAATATATATTTACTGAAAATCAATACATCTTTAAATATATCTATGCATTTTATAGTACACTTCAAGATATCATATGTGAGAGAATATATTAACTTTGTGGATTAATGCATTTTAATTATAACACTATATAATAGAATATAAAGAATTTTTATATTTAATATAGTAGAGACTTTAAGAGTGCAACAACTATAAATATTTCAATTTAATATTTTAAATATTATATTGACTTTGTAGGTTGATGTTGCACTTTTAATTATATGAAATAGTTACATTATTAACACTATATAATATAGAATAAAATAAAATTTTATATATAATATAGTAGACTTTAAGAGTGCACAATATGTAAATAATATAACTCAAATTAATAATAATTATTGTTCTAGTGCAATGGTAATTTCTTTCAATATTTATGAGGAGGACTTGAGTTCGAATTGCTATGGTGTCTTTGATGTTGATATTTTGATAATTCAAAAAATGATGGAATATTTACCAAACCGGCCACCGGGTCAACCGGTTAAACCAGTCCAACTGGATTTGAAGCAAAACCCGGCCGGGTTGACTTGGGTCAATTGATGACTCGTTGATGTGCTCCATCGAACCGGATACATGGCCGGTTCACGGTTAAACCGGTCAGCAGGTTCGGGCTTCACAACAGTGGTTACATGGGTATTTTGTTGAGATTTATTAGTGTGAAATTTTGGATACACTTACATATTTGATAAGATTGTATTTTGCTTTGAGTGTTTTTTTAATATTTTTTAGTGAGTTAGGGTTTTGATTTAATTTTGAAAGGGCACAAATATTATGATTTATAAAAATTAGTAATTCATGAAGATTTTAATATATATTTTATGCTGATTATAAATTATTGGATATATTAGATATCAGTTAAAGAAATTCACTCGCCATATGATTAGGTTTGGTTTTGTTTTGATTGAAGTATGAGTTAAATAACACGTTATATTTAATGAGATTTTGTTTTGTTTTGAGTGTTCTTTTAATTAAATGTGATTAATTGAACAATTATAATACAAGTAGTATAATATATAAGTAAAATTAAAATTAATCATTTCCTAGTATTATTATACACCAAATATGGAGTAAAAAATTGATAGGAACATAGAGTAGATGACCAAGATTCTACAAACCAATATACAATAAATATTCTCAAATTATGTTTTTTATTTATTTTTTGGCCCTTATGTATTCGGGGCGAACGACTATTCGATCGAGCGTCAATATTACATGCACTATAGATTCGTCGCACTGAAGAGTTCAATTTTTTCTAAGACGATTTTGGATTGAACTATGAATTACGACTATATATATAAAGCGAAAGTTCCATATCTAATTACTAATTACTGATCTAAGGCGGCTAGGGTTTGAATAAGTAGAGTCGAGTTGAACAATCAATATTTAAAGTTGTTTGATTTACAGTCGAACTTCAGATTTTGTGTTTGAACTTGTTTAATATTTTATCCAAAACCAAGCTCAAACGAGCTTCAATCCGGCCATGAATCAAACTCGAGCAGTTTGAGTTTTTCCCACATGTTTTTATAATTTTTTATTAATCAAGCCGAGTTCGAAGCCAAACTTCAAAGCTTATCGAACATAAAACGTTGTCCAAACTTGATCTGGTATTTAACGAATCGACTTCAAACAAACTTTTAATGGTCAAATCAGAGTCAAACATCGAACAACGTTAACTCAATCATTTAAGAATGTCTAATAGGTCATTTTCATTGCCTTCAATTATACATATGAATTCTATCTCGAGTAATTTTGCCGAACACAATCTATCTTGCAATTGACTTGAATTCGACCAAACTGTTCTCGATTCAGAATTTTCAAAGTACAATTATTCAAATTCCATTGGTTCATCCCACATTATTGACCCTTTCACTTCATTACCACTCCCAAAAGCATGAGAAATCTTGCCATTTTCCATCTCAAAAACCCACCACTTATCAACTCTATGATGAGTAAAGTACACACAATTCCTCTTGCAACCCAATTTCCTTGAATCAATCCCCACACAACATTCATCCTCAAGAAACAATGTCCAATCCCCAAGACTCTCCACTTTCACCCACAAAAGCTTATGAACATCAAGCCTAAACACCTCAACATCCTCCACAAGATCAATAGACTTTCTTGATACAAGAAAAACCAACAAAATCTACCCATTGGACTCAACCAAGTACTCCCTAAATTGCCTCGAGACTTTCGATGGCACAGCCCGGCTCGAGCCAATAGCCGTGATTCTCAAACACGAATCAACACCCTCCATCACGACGAGACTACCCTGCAAGCTCAACGCGTAAAATCTTCCTTTAAAGCCAATGGCATTGCAAAATTGCATAGTTTGGTCGGGGCTATAAGGGTCCTTTATCGTGCAATTTTCTAACGTCCACTCATATTCCGTGTGGGAAAACTTGTGGAACCCAAAAGCAGGGGAAGAAAGGCCTGTAATCACTAGTACATAGCAACCATTAGGATCATTAGGAAATGATGACAAAGTGGACACTTTGAAAGGAAGATTTGGATCCCAATTATGGCCATCGATTTCCACAAGATGTGGCCATCGGGTCCCGCCTTTCGGGCTGCATTTTCGAGATGGTGATCTCCATGTCTTGGTGATAGCACCAAAAGAAGTGATGTTTTGCATTAGTTTTGGTTGTTTTGCAATCAAGGCAATGAGTTGGTGAGGAAGGTTAGGCCATGGTTTGGAGCTTGGGGTTAAGTTTTTTCCACTTGGGATGTGATTTTTCTTGTTTGTTGTTTTGGAATGCATTTTGATGAGGTTCAATTGGGGAGGTTTTTGTTTGTTTGAAGTTTGAAGATGAATTTATGGCTTATATGAAGGAATTTCAGGCTTGGCCTCCAAGGTGTAGGTACCTTAGTTTACATTAAAGAATTGGTGGTGGATTTGTTTAATTGTCTATTATTAACCTTGGGGTGCAAGAACTAAACAAAGAAGAGAATAAAATAAAATTAATGATAGTTTGACTTTGTACAAGGTTTAATACAAAAATTGGGTTTGATTAGAAGATGTTATGTATAAGGACTTTAAAAAAAATCACTCATAATATCGAAAATTTTGATTTTGTTTCGATTCGATATTTTGTTGAGATTTATTGATGAGAAATTTCTCGGGCACAGTACATATTTTGATGAGATTGTATTTTGCTTCGAGTGTTTTTTTAATATTTTTTAATGAGTTAGTGTTTTGATTTAATATATAAAAACTAGTAATTCATGTGGATTTTAATATATATTTTAAGATGATTATAAATTATTAGATATATATATATATATCATATATGACTTAAAAAAACTCACTCTCCATCTAATTAGGTTTTATTTTGTTTTGATTGAGTATTTTGATGAAGAGAAATTTCTGGAGAACACGTTATATTTAATGAGATTTTGTTTTGTTTTAAGTGTTTTTTTAATGTTATTTTGGCGAGATAATGTTAATTAAGTTTTGAAAGAAAACAAGAAGTACTAGTCAAATCATTTCAAATTATATCTGAACAAAATTAGTATTGATTAAATTTTTAACATATATTTTGAGATTATAATAAATTAATGAGAAAATTAAAAAAATAATCCATTTTTAATAACAAATTCGAAAAATAGCATTGATTTTGAAGGTGTTGTAAAAATGGCATTAAACGCCTTGGGAGAAGGCGCATACTCCCAATGCGCCTTCTCCCAAGGCGCCACCCCCCTATTTATTAAAAAAAAATTAATTTTTACCCCCCTCTAGGATTCACCCGTGTATGTTGGATATATATACCCATATATACATATATATATATATATAGATAGAGAGAGATTCGAAATTTGAAAGCAGAGTGTTGAGGAGAAACCTAGGACTTTTTGCACTGAGATTTATATGCAATGCTGTTGAGTTTATATCATCATCGGGCCGACTCGGTTTGGTGAAATTAATAAACAAAAGGAAATTGAATCCACCAAAAACTTTTAGATAAAACAACTTTTTTTTGGGTATGTAACCTGGTGTTGAAAAAAGAAAGATCATATATTGTACAGATAAATGTATATTATATAGCAAATTGAAGATCACTTTTTGTAAATAGTACGTCTTGCTTTATATTGTGATTTAAAATTGTGATCTATTCTTAATTCTTAAACAATGTTTGTAGAATTAGAATCTCAGGTGGATGTAGAGTATTTCTTTAGGTGAAACCAAAAAAATATTAGCCCACAATAGAAAGAATAAATCTATCTTTTATCAAGAATGTCAAAAAAATAAAACATATATATAAGAACGATAGCTATATTGGGGAGTTTATAATAGTATATAGAGGTTGAGCTTATTTATAATTTATCTTGTATGTAAATTGTTAGGATTTTATTAGTGCTCTGGACAACCCCAAAAAACAATGGTAATAATCCCTCTCTCTCTCTCTCTCTATATATATATATATATATGTATATATGTGTATATATATCCAACATACACGGGTGAATCCTAGAGGGTGGTAAAAATTAATTTTTTTTTAATAAATAGGGGGGTGGCGCCTTGGGAGAAGGCGCATTGGGAGTATGCGCCTTCTCCCAAGGCGTTTAATGCCATTTTTACAACACCTTCAAAATCAATGCTATTTTTCGAATTTGTTATTAAAAATGGATTATTTTTTTAATTTTCTCTAAATTAATGGATATCTACGAGTTTAATTTGGTGAGATTTATTATAATTCTTTTTTGGATATGTGCTATTTTGAGTCCATGACGGTGTGAGCTTTGGAAGCCCAATAGCCCAGTAATTATTGGGCCAAAAGGAACTGAAGGCGGAGCCCACAACGCTCCATCATGAAATAATAATTCAGCTTCTCATGATTTTAATTTAAATGTGATTAATTGAACAATTATAATACAACTAGTATAATATATAAATTAAATTAAAATTTATCATTTTCTAGTTGTATTATTATACACCAAATATGGAGTAACAAATTGATGGGAACACTGAGTAGATGACCAAGATTCTACAAACCAATATACAATAAATATTCTCAAATTATGTAATTTATTTATATTTTGATCCTTATGTATTCGGCGAACGAATACATAATAGATCGAGTGTCAATATTACATGTACTATAGATTTATAGGATTGAGAGTTTAAATTTTTCGAGGATGACTTTTGGTTGAACTATGATTTACGATTATATATATAGAGCGGGAGTATTTCACATCTAATTACTAATTACTGATTTAAGATAGCTAGGGTTTGAATAAGTCAAATCGAGTTGAGCAATCGATGTTCAAACTTGTTTAATTTAACAGTTGAGCTTCGAATTTTATGTTTGAAACTTGTTTAATATTTAATCGGAAAAACAAGCTCAAACCAGCTTCAATTCGACCATTAATCAAGCTCGAGCAGTTTGAGTTTCTCACACATGTTTTTATTACTATTTTTACTAATCAAACTATATTCGAAGCCAAGTAAAACTTATCAAACACAAAACACTATCAAAAATTTGATCAGATGAATTAATGAACCAACCTTTAATAAAATTTTAACGATCAAGTCCGAGTCAGAAATCGAACAACATTAATTCAATCATTTAAGAATGTTTAATAGGTCATTGCCCTCAATGATAAGTTATTACCAAATCTCATGTTTTGATAATTTGATTTAATTAATTACAATTATCCTCATCAATACTTTAATTCAAAAAGTAAACCCTAGATTGGTGGAAAAAATGTCTCCAACTGTCAATGATCTATACGTTAGACAAACTCATCAAAATTCTAAATAATTCATTAGCTTTCACAAACAATCCAACCAATCACCAAATACCTCACATTTTTCAAGTGTACTAACGTATTAAAATACATTACATTATCATATATCCTCAAGAAACATTAATTTCCTCGAACCCTCATTCATTCATCCTCGTACTCGATCTCAAATTAGTAAGATCCTTTTAGGGTTTTCCCATTATATTTTTTTCCTATTTTTATCAAATTTTTTTATATATTTTTGAGCTTATTTGATTTGATTGTTAATTACCATATATTTGATATGAATTAGCAGATAAAAAGAAGCAAAAATTGAAGAAACCCTAAAATTGAAATGGGTAGGGGGAAGATTGTGATTCGTCGGATCGAAAACTCGACAAGTAGGCAAGTAACTTTCTCAAAGAGAAGAAATGGATTGCTTAAGAAAGCAAAGGAATTATCAATCCTTTGTGATGCTGAAGTTGGATTATTTATCTTCTCTAGCACTGGAAAATTTCATGAATTTGCAAGTAACAGGTTTGATAAATTTCCATATATTATTTTCTAAATGTTTTATTAATGTAATACAAATATATAGAGTTTGATTATTAGTAGTTACCGATATTAATACATTTCGATTTCACTTTTTCGTGTAGTAGTTATTTCGTGTTTTTATATTTTCGAATTTTTGTGTTATGCACTCACACGGAATATCTTATTGGAAATTAAATTAGATTTAATTATTATAGTATGTTTTAATTTATAACAAAATAAATTATGAGATTTGATTATCGTGGTAGGATGATGCTTCGAGCATTATATCTTGAGTTTTTATAGAATGTTGTTCTTTTAAATTGTATTCTCAGAAATTAGTTTTTTTCTTTTTAAAAACGTATGAATCACATATATATATATATATCTATTTATTCTATTATAAAAGAATATTAAGATTATATATATATATATATATATCTATTTATTCTATTTATTCAAGTGAAAATTTTAATCTTGATAGTACATAGATTCTTTTCTCAGTGGGCACGTCATTACAAGTAGAGAATATGTTTACAAGGAACATAAGAAAGCAAAATTTATTTTGACTTATATCAATCATGGTAGTTAATTCAGGTTGGAAGATATTATTTCATTTGTTGTTACTACTATAATTATTGAATTTTACCCTTCTTATGAGTATTTATTGGAATTTCTTATGTGATAATTATCAGACAAATATCAGCATTATACATATTTACTAACCATATACATTATTTTAAAATATATAAAATAATATATTTCAAATGTTATTATTTCTATCTAATGTAAAAATAATATATAAGTATATATAAATGACGTTCAAACAATTACTCGACCCCATACTTATGGTTTTGTTACAATCATTTCAAATATCTTATAAATTTCTGTCTCATGTATTATTAAAAAAATCTAGGGTTTTGACATGTAAACATTAAATTGTATTCTCAAATAATTACTTGAAATATTGGAATAAAATAAAAGCACATGTCTAACAAGATGGTATATATATTTATTAGAGATACTCACAGTTTCTTTCCTTTTTTTTCTTTTTTGTATCAGTTTGAAATCTGTAATTGAAAGATACAACAAACACAATGAGGAAGTTTGTATAGTGATGAATCATACTTCAGAGATCAAGGTATATACGTATTTTGATTTGAATTATTATCTACTTTTTTTTATGGGTTTTTAGTTCCTTCTTATAGAGCTGTAAACCCTTCATTTGCATGCAACTTCTAGAAACTTTTAGGGCTTATTTTATACTCATTGAAAATTCGTAAAATATAAGAAGTTCTGTTTAGAAAAAGGGCTTACTTATATCACATAATTAGTATCCTATGGTGAACGAATAGGATCCTCTACTCCAAAATTATATTTCATCTTCTACTCCATTTGTTATATTTTTGACATGTGTAAAACACATTAAAACTTGTTTGGTTTGAATCAATTGTCTCTATATGTCTACTTTATAAAAATGGAAAATAGATAAATAGGAAAAATTAATAACATAGTTATGGAAAATCTTTTTATGGGTGGATTTAAAATTCAAATTTGTATAAAGCAACAAAGAATCAGATTAATAAACTCAAATTAATAACTAATTTTTTTATTAATTAAAATTTATATACAGAAAATCTATAAAAATTTAAAATTCAATTTGGCAATAAAAATTTAATCATGTGAAAAAATCAAAATTTTGTTAGAATTTTGAAAACGGGAAAAGAGAATAATAGAGACAGTTTGACAGAGAATAAGAAATTTAGAATTTCATTAAAAGATGGAGAATGAAATTGGGTGGAATTGCCGTTTCGCTTAAAAAGTTAAACATTGGTGGAAATGTGAAATATGGAAAAGAAGCTAAAGTTAAGGAATTAATTCTTATTATATTTCACGTTTCCTTTCTCATCAAGATTTTTTTAGATTCTTATGTTAATAAACCTTTTTTGACAAGTCTTATTTATACTAAACCAAACAAGTATTAATAAGACTAAAATAGTTTTACACATGTCAAAAATCTAATGGATGGAGTAGAAAATGAAACATAATCTTGGAGTAGAAGATCCTATTCGCATTGCGAATTATATTTAAGTTCGATTATGGTTAAGAATTGGACAAGTTTACCATTGTTTTATTACATTTGCATGTAATTGATCACTTCTTGAAATATATACCATATTGGACCAAACTCGATCTAGTTAGAATTTTGGATACTGAAAACTAACTACAATCACACTATAATCAAACTTGTTCTCATCACTCACACTCTTCATAAGTTGGTCCTTGTTTGCCACTTCAAACTAAAGCATTAATTATATATGAAGATATTAGAAAATGTACATTCTGAGGAAATTGTTACTGAACAAATGAATCATTAAAACTGCATTCTACAAGCATATATATATATATATATATAAACCTTGGAGTTTATGTAATACTTGATAAAAGTAAAAGATTTAACCCCATGGAAATGACAAAATGGCCCTCCATGCGACCGAAAATCCCATCTCGCCCGCCAATGTAAGGAGTGTAACTGCGCTGATAAACGTCTCTTAAATGCAAAGGCCAGAAGGACTTAGAAAGAAAACGAAGCCACTAAGCTGTGAGATTTTAACATAGAAGGATGATAAAAGTCTGTTTCTGCTGTATCGGTTCAAGTTCAAGAAGATTTTGCTTCGACAAAAGCCACAAGCTTGACCTCATATGGCACGAAAAATGTGCACAAAAGCATTCCAATACGATAATTTTGAACACACAAACAGTTAGTTGATTTGAGTTTGTTTTGTTTGGACAAGAGGGCCTTTTTGCAGAAGGGTTATCCGTTGTTCTTGCCATATGAGCAGAGTTCAACTCCAAATTTCGCATAATTCTATTGAAAAATAGTTCGTTTTTGTGTGACCAGGAAAGAGTTGGAGAAGTTGAAACTCACCTGCATGGATCGGAAGGAACGTATAGTACTGAAGGCGTTGAAAGAAGGTAACGCTTTGTTCCTTCAAAATTAAAGAATGTTGATTATGAAATCTCACAAGCATATATATATGCTTCATCTATTTTTATTCATCACAAACTGAAGATAACTAGAGCAGATAAATGGGATGAAATAGTTCGTGTTTAAGAACATTAAGAGAAAGTAAGAAGTCGAATTTCCAGTACAATCTTTTCATTGAAGAAATTTTTAACTTCTTACAGCAAAAAACGAGTAAAATAAGACAACCTTATGATCGAGGAATCTCAGGGTCCTTCCCCGGTGTAAAGGGTTATCGGCTTGAAGCAAGAATGTCATTGTGGATCACAATATAAGCTCACAAGACGAAGATTAGAAACTTGAAGGTCTAACTTGTGAACACTTGACCTGGGTAAATTTCTTAAGATAACTTGTTGATATATATTAGGGGCAATCTTATATGATATACATGCCAAAAACAAATGGAAAGTTTGGAAAATCTTTCACATTGGCTCTAAAAAGCCAACTTAGCCCAAATTGGATTGATGATCAGCTTATAGAGATACGAAGGAAAGAAAGGATGAGGCAACATGGTCAGTTGAAACTTGGACAACATAGTACAATCCTCTATCAGAGTACAAGCAAGCTAAGACAATAGCACTGGTTCTTTTCTTACAGAACCCGTGTAAGAAAAGAGCTATCTTGAAAGAGAAAAGTTCCACTCGGAAAGTTCTCTTAAAATGCTTGGTTTATGTTTATCTATCATAAACATCATATACCTTCGACTCTAGAAACATGTATCATATGGCAACCAAAAGCAAGTGTTAACATGAGGGATACGAAATATGAACGCTTGAGAATTGATTGTCGTATAGTTTATCATGTCAAAAGTCGTACTTTTCGTTTTTTGCCAAAACGTGGTTTTTGAACACCAAAAGCTTAATATGGATTACAGATACCAAACAGGCCCTTAGAAGAGGAAACTAGAACTTGAAGTTTTTTGACAGCAGAAGGTAGTAAAGAATAGAAATCCAACAAATGCATAAGAATATGAGAAGATAAACTATCTTTCCTAGCATATTAAAAACAAATCTAACGGCCCGTTTGCATCGAAAGATTTGAAAGCCCTCCGATTATACAAACACAACCTAGTATTATACAAAACTGCATAAAAAACCTTCAATCAAGAGTAACTCACGATATTGTTCTTGGCTCGGTTCTAATCCAGATGATAAGTTATAAGTACTCATTCTTAAGCTCATCATAGATAGTGAAACAAAAAACACATTGCGAAAATCTCACACACATTAGTTAACTCATTGGTACTAAAAAACAGCTTTTCGACAAATTAATCCAATGAAGATTTGCATGCATATGATTTTCTCAGTAATTTTCTATGTTGATTTGATTACAGTACTTATTTATCATGATATATATGATTATGATCTCGGGAATTAATATTTCAATCCTGTTTCATTTTTCATTCTAGTTTTGGCAACGGGAAGCAGCAAGCCAGAGGCAACAGCTAGAGTACTTGCAAGAAAGGCACAAGTAAGTTCACTTCACATTGATTTCTTCACAATTCCCTTATTTGGCATCTTGTGTGAGTCTATAATGAGGATTAAAAACTATGAATTTGAATCTTTTTAATACCACTAGTAAAATGCACGCGCGTTGCGTGTTTTCTACTATTTTTTTTTATTAAATTCAAATTTTTATATAATATAATAATATAACATGGACATACATAAATAAATAGACATGCTAGTAGCAATATAATTATTAAATTTTACTATTTTGATGGAATATCTAACATGATTGTAATCCAAAACAAAATATAATTCTAAAATGTGGAAAAAGGTGTAATTTATATTCGTAAGTTTATTTTATCAGTTAACTTTTTTTTATTTAATTTATTCAATAACATAGATAATTGGATTTTACTTTATTATTTATTATTATAAAATAAAAGACATTAATTTTTGAGCCATTAGTGTTATCAAAATATACAAAATATAAATTGATTAAAAAGTATTGTATATATAAGTAGCAAATTAGAACACAAATCACTTAATTCAGTCTAAATGATATACCTAATCTCAATTTAAATAATAATATGTTGCTTTAAGCCTTTAGCCTTGTTTGTTTCTGTTTTTCATTCAATTTACAAAATTTTGGATCAAAAAATTATTAATAAACTTAATACAAACTATTCTATCCTAATTCACATTTTTTCAATTTTACTTTTTCAATCTCCTATATAACTACTTATGAATCACTATATAAATTATTTTACACACTCATCAATCAAATCATTTATATAATCGTTATTTCTCTTTCTGTTTCATACGATACAATTGTAATTAATATTTTTTATTATTTTATTCACATGACCATTATATATATAACTAACACAATCATTCAACACAACATGATAACATCCATGAATCAATAATTATTGTTTTGCCATATTTTACAACTTTCAACCAACTCTTCGAAAATATAAACAAACTCGCACCATTCTCAACGAATTTTTCGTACAACATTTTTCAAATATTTTTATTCAAACTAAAAAAACATTAATAAATAGGAAAAAAATGTATTAGCTTACAAGTTGCTTTGCTTCTTTTTGTTGATCCTTGCATCAACTAATTGAATATGACTTTTTTGTCACATTTTAATAAATTTTCTTACTAATTATCTATTATTGTTAATTTTGCAATTTAACTAATAAATCATTAAATTTGCTTACATATTTTTATTTTTTATCTCAGAAAAATATCATATTGAATTTGTTTTATATAATTTGAATTATGTCAAAATCCTATATTTTTCATGAATTTATGATTTTTGAATTTACTTTTTCACTTAATTATGTATATATATTGGGATTTTCCTATAAACCGTTGAACTTACATATATATTTAATTTGTGAATAAACTTTATACATGTCTATAAGTCTAAAATGGATATATATGAGTCAAGTTATGTGGTATAGTTATGCCTTAAAAAATATTTGTCAATAAGTTAATATGAGACTATTAAGTTTCATATACATGAATTCCAAAAATGAGTTAAAAGAACACCTTTTCTCTGATCATCATGAAGTTAAAATAAATGATAATGTATGTGATTATTTGATCTCTATATTAGAATTTTGTTGATATAATGGAACATTGAATTTTTTGTATTCCAATGTAAACTATACTTGTTATGTTAAAAAATGAGAATTATTTAATTATTACAAACATATTGAGATATGCAAAGCACTACAGACTACTCATTTTATTTAAGTAAGATTGTCAATTAAATCAGACCAACTTGAAATCTGATTGTCCGACCCAATTATATGTAGATTGATATAATAAAAAAGAAATCATACACTAACCCAAATTCATTTAAAACTAACTTTATTTTTAAACATATATTCTTGTATGTTTATTTGCTCAAGAGGTTGTATGAAGCAATATAATTTCTTTTTCTCATATGTTTTTTCTTTCAATTAAGTATTAGTTATGTACACTTATAATCTTAGGAATACTTTAATATTTTTAATTGAAATAATACCACTAATAATCCCCAAATTATCAATTTATCTCACTTATGTCCTAAGTAATTTGTTAGGTTACCGTTGTCAAAATTATACTTTTATCCCGCTTTAGCCCTTTTCGGTAATCTTTAATCGGATTAGCTTATTCATTTGTACTTTGGTTCCTAAAGTTTCATGTTTGTATCACTTTGTTCCTAAATCAAACAAAATTTGTAAATCTTTTATTTATATGAATTAAAACTAATTAATTGAATAAGTAAGTAATCTTTATTATTTCATGAGTAAAATATAATTATTTTTTCTCATTTTACTTTAGACATAAACTATTAGTATTTATTTTTAGAACCCCAAATCAAGAATATGATACTAACATATAAAAAAAATCATATATATTATTATATAATCACTTTATTTATTTAAAATAGGCGGAACTTGATGCCAACATTTTATTTGAATGTAAATTATATTGGTAACTACTTTATCTTAGAATTCTAAATTCTATATATTTTAGTTAACACTTAGTAACTCTATTTATCAAAATTAGATAAAAGAAACATAATTTAACTTATTAATGTAGCACATATTTTACAATTTTCAACTAATTTTTTAAAAATATAAACAAACTCACACCATTTTCCATGAATTTTCGTAGTTCACATTTTTCAAATATTTTTAAATTTCTAACTCAAAAAAATAAACAAATAGAAAATATTACCTCACTGGTTCCTTTGCATCTTTTTATTGATCTTTGCATCAACTAATTGAATTCCACTTTTTTGTCACATTTTAATAAATTTTCTTCCTAATTTAAATAATAAATTCATTAAATTTGCTTATATGTTTTATATATATATATATATATATATATATATATATATATCTCATAAAAAATATTAAATTAAATTTGTTATATATGAATGGGATTATGTCACAGTCCTATAATTGTTCATGAATTTAGAATTTTTGAATGTATCTTTTCTCTTTATGTGTGTATATATATATATATATATATATATATTAGGGATTAATAATATAAATAATATATTTCTATAAAATAGATAAATATTAGTGAGAAGTTGAAGAGTTTTTGGACATGAAAAATTATTATTTAATTAATAAATACTAAAATTTAACTATAATTTAATGTGAAGGAGTTACATATGAATGTTAATTTACAAAATTAATAGGGGTAGAATACTTATTAAGTGAATAAATAAGTTATTTATATGAATTAAAACTAATTAATTGAATAAGTAAGTAATCTTTATTATTTCATGAGTAAAATATAATTAATTTTTCTCATTTTACTTTAGACATTAACTATTAGTATTTACTTTTAGAACCCCAAATCAAGAATATGATACTAACATGTGAAAAAAAATCACATATATTATTATATAATCTATTTATTTATTTAAAATAGGTGGAACTTGATGCCAACATTTTATTTGAATGTAAATTATATTGGTAACTACTTTATCTTAGAATTCCAAATTCTAAATATTTTAGTTAACATTTAGTAACTCTATTTATCAAAATTAGATAAAATAAACATAATTTAACTTATTAATGTAGCACAATTGAGTTCAGTTATGCCGTCCACATGTTTGCATATTTGGATTATCTCAAAAACTATATATTATTATATATAAATTAACTATTATTTTGACATATTTTACAACTTTCAACCAATTTTTAAAAATATAAACAAACTCACACCATTTTCCATGAATTTTCGTAGTTCACATTTTTTAAATATTTTTAAATTTCTAACTCAAAAAAAATAAACAAATAGAAAGTATTACCTCACTTGTTCCTTTGCATCTTTTTATTGATATTTGCATCAACTAATTGAATTCCACTTTTTTGTCACATTTTAATAAATTTTCTTCCTAATTTAAATAATAAATTCATTAAATTTGCGTATATGTTTTATATATATCTCATAAAAAATATTAAATTAAATTTGTTATATATGAATGGGATTATGTCACAATCCTATAATTGTTCATGAATTTAGAATTTTTGAATTTATCTTTTCTCTTTATGTATATATATATATATATATTAGGGATTAATAATATACATAATATATTTCTATAAAATAGATAAATATTAGTGAGAAGTTGAAGAGTGTTGAAATATTGGACATGAAAAATTATTACTTAATTAATAAATACTAAAATTTAATTATTATTTAATGTGAAGGAGTTACATATGAATGTTAATTAACTAAATTAATAGGGGTAGAATACTTAT
Source organism: Verbascum thapsus (assembly GCA_963669365.1). NCBI lineage: Eukaryota > Viridiplantae > Streptophyta > Magnoliopsida > Lamiales > Scrophulariaceae > Verbascum > Verbascum thapsus. The sequence continues at coordinate 5,876,272 of OY770106.1, forward strand.
TAATTAAATCAATAAGGGTAAAATAAAATAGTATATTCACAATGGGAAGAAACAATCCATACTTTTATATTAGATAGTATTCAAGATAGATACATAAATTCCCACAAACTGTTATATGTCTTGTAGTAAATGTTTTCTGATAATTGCAGGCAGATTTTAGGACAAGAACTGTCTCAACTGAGCATCACAGAGCTACAAAATCTAGAAAATCAACTAGAAATGAGTCTCAAAGGCATACGTATAAAGAAGGTATGATTTTATACAGTAATCTATCTATATGTACATCTTTCGAGTGTTGAGTACAACGAGGTTCTCAATTGCGTTTTCCATGCAGGAACAAGTTCTAGCACATGAAATCCAAGAGTTAAACCAAAAGGTTAATTTTTTATTTTATTTTTTTGAATATTTTCATATTTTTTCTATGTTCTTGTTCAGATTTGGGAATAAACTTCATTAATCTTGTCATAGGGGAGCCTCATTCATCAAGAAAATATGGAACTATATGAGAAGGTGAACCTTGTTCGTCAAGAGAATGCTGAGTTGCAGAAAAAGGTATTAAAACCAGAATCTGAAGATAATTCCAAACGAAAATCGCAATATTATTCTCATAAGAAAAAGGGCATTTTGCGTTTTTAAAAAAACATCGTTTTAAATTTCGCAAAATTTAGTCACAAGAAATGCAGTTTTTTGCCATTTCACATCTTATGGACTAAAGCTGCAATTTTTCTTACTCCTCAGCTAAATTTTATCGAGTTTTTATCCAGGTTTATGGCTCGGGATGCATAAGTGAAGCTAACTATGATTTGCACGTGCCAACAAATCTCGAGCTAAGCCAGCCAAGAAACGAGACTACAAAAATGAAGTTGGGGTACTTATAGTTTCCGATATATTTGTTTTGATGGATAGATTTGATCTTTATAACGTGCTTTTTATCGATTGATAAATCATAATAATGACTGTTTTTACAGGCTTCAACTGCCTTAAGAGTACACTATAAACTGGTTTCATCAGCAGATGAATGTCTATACAGCAATTTCATGTATTCATTTGGACAACATTTTAGAGTACTATCAAACTGTTTCGTGTTTATATAGTAAACGTTTGTGGGAAAAAACGGAATTTGTAATGTTCGATTTTAGCTATATGTTGTGAGAAAGCTTGATTAATGAAAAAATATATATATATATATACTGTTATCTAGAGATATATGTGAATCAGTGACTTGCCAATTATCAACAAATTCAGGTTTATAGAGGAGAATATTATCTCTAATCCAATTGTGATCAAATCGAAAGTATGTTACGAGTAAAATGCACATGGGTTTTTATCAAAGATATTGTAATTAAATTTATAACACTTTCTTAAAAATGGATATTACAACTTTCTATCTTACATGAGATGCATGCAACGTATAATGTCCTAAACCCAAATTTTAGTCTAATGTTCAGAGTTATGAGCTACCATAAATGTGTCACGTGATTTTATAAAAAAACCCAAGAAAAAATATTTGTTCCTAACAAAATTTATTCTTAATAAAACCTAAATTTTAAGAGTCTATTCTTATTAAAAATGTCAAAATTGTAGTATTTTTATTTCATTTTTTTTTAAAAAAAATACTATTATTAGCTACAAGATATCTCTGGAACCTTCCAAAAGTCTGATGCTCATTTTCATTTTCATTAAAATTAATATTCTTATCAAAGTCACCAGAAAATTCCATTTCCTTCTATTATTTTCTCTCTGTCTCTTCTTCTTAAGCCCTGATCCCTTCAGTATCTCAGAAATTAAACGAAGAAAATTTGCAAAAGTAGCTTTCTTATACGTCTAAATCAATGGCCACCGCCGTTCTTCTTAAATCTCTCCGGCGCCGTGAATTTTCTTCCGGCCCTGTTTCTGCTTTTAAAACCGTAAGTTGATTCATTTTTATTTTTTTTCATTCTTATGTGTTCTCCTTAACTTTGATTTTGTGTTTTTGCTTTCAAGTCTAGTTTTTTTTTCCTATGATCACGGAGTTATACCATGTTAGGTTTGTTTTCGTATTGTATTTCATGTTTCTTATATCTTATTTTGCATGATTTTATACCAGTTTCCTAAGAGTAGGATTTGTATTTTCTGTTGATAAAAATTTGTTATTTTATTGAAATATTTGGAAATTCTGTAGACTATGGCTTGCTAAGTGTTGCATACTCTGTTAAATCTCTTATTTTTCATTTGATATCTGATCTTTGCTTTGGCATATTTTCTCCTGCTCTTGTATCTTAATAACTGGAAGCACTTCAATTTGCAATATGTAGTAGTTGAATTTTAATTGTAATTTTCATTCAGTTGACTGGAAGCACAAAGCCATCATGGGCTTTAGGCAATAAATGGGCAATTCTTGCTAAACCATTCAGGTAAAATTTGATTAGATTCTAATAATTAGTGATGTATATTTCTCTGTCACGTATCTCTACACTGTTGAATTCTAACCCGCGTTTTTTGTCGAGACAGCACAAAATCAGCTGGAAATGATGTTATTGGTATCGATTTAGGTACTACAAACTCTTGTGTTGCTGTAATGGAGGGCAAGGTAGAGTTCAAGTTTAGCCCTAAAGTTTAACTTTCAGTAATCATTAAGTAGTAATTTACTGACATGGACACAAATGTTGTTTTCAGAATCCGAAAGTTATTGAGAACTCTGAGGGTGCTCGAACCACTCCATCAGTCGTTGCTTTTAGCCAAAAAGGCGAGCTTTTAGTGGGCACCCCAGCAAAACGACAGGCTGTTACAAATCCTACAAACACAATCTTTGGTACAAAACGTTTAATCGGTAGAAGATTTGATGATCCTCAAACGCAAAAGGAAATGAAAATGGTGCCATATAAGATAGTTAAAGCTCCTAATGGTGATGCGTGGGTCGAGGCCAATGGACAACAATATTCCCCGAGCCAAATCGGAGCTTTTGTTCTTACAAAGATGAAGGAAACTGCAGAGGCTTATCTTGGGAAGCCTGTTACAAAGGCTGTAATAACTGTTCCTGCTTATTTCAATGATGCACAAAGACAAGCCACCAAGGATGCTGGAAAAATCGCTGGTCTTGACGTGCAAAGGATTATAAACGAGCCTACTGCTGCTGCACTGTCCTATGGCTTGAACAACAAAGAAGGGATTGTTGCTGTTTTTGACCTTGGAGGTGGAACTTTCGATATTTCGATCTTGGAGATATCAAATGGCGTTTTTGAGGTTTGTCGAAACTTAATCTTACCATCTTATGCTTTTCGTGATTCGGGTTTTGTTGTTTTTCTTGTGTTGGTTAACCATAGACGATATTTCGATTTTGGAGATATCAAATGGTGTTTTTGAGGTTTGTTGAAACATAATCTTACCATCTTATGCTTTTCGTGATTCGGGTTTTGTTGTTTTTCTTGTGTTGGTTAACTATAGACGATATTTCGATTTTGGAGATATCAAATGGTGTTTTTGAGGTTTGTCGAAACATAATTTTATCATCTTACGCTTTTCGTGATTCGGGTTTTTTTGTTTTTCTTGTGTTGGTTAACCATGGAGAGTTGCATGCAGGTGAAAGCGACAAATGGTGACACGTTTCTAGGAGGCGAGGATTTCGATAATGCGTTATTAGAATTTCTCGTGAGCGAATTCAAGAACACTGAAGGGATCGATCTGTCGAAAGACAGGCTAGCTCTGCAGAGGCTCCGTGAGGCGGCCGAGAAAGCGAAAATCGAGCTTTCATCAACGTCCCAAACCGAAATCAACTTACCCTTCATAACAGCCGATTCATCGGGGGCAAAGCATATGAACATAACACTGACAAGATCAAAGTTCGAGGCGTTGGTGAACCATTTAATCGATCGAACAAAGTCCCCTTGCAAGAGCTGTTTAAAAGATGCAGGGATATCAACTAAGGAGGTTAATGAAGTGCTTCTTGTCGGGGGCATGACCCGTGTTCCAAAGGTTCAGGAAGTGGTGTCTGAAATCTTCGGTAAGGCCCCGAGCAAAGGGGTGAATCCAGATGAGGCTGTAGCTATGGGTGCTGCTATTCAAGGTGGCATTCTTCGTGGTGATGTCAAAGAGTTACTTTTGCTCGATGTAACACCTCTTTCACTTGGTATCGAGACGCTTGGTGGTGTCTTTACAAGGTTGATCAATAGGAATACTACCATCCCTACAAAGAAAAGCCAGGTGGGCTGCTTTTTTAACACTTTTTTGACCCTAACTTTTGTGGGTTGCTGGCAGAGGTGGCAGACGGGTGGGTCGGGTTGAATTTGGGTTGGTTCCAACGGTTTGGTTCTTAAATGGGTTGGGTTCTTAAATGGTTTTAAGGTGGAACTAACTCAACCCAAAACGAAACCAAAGTCAATCCGAAAGGGAACTAAGTCCAACCCGACTCAATACTTTACATTTTGTTCTTTAAATAGTTGAAATTAGCTGGAACCAATTAGGAACCGACCAAATCCAAACTAGTTTAATTGGGTTGGAACCATGGTTTCGGACCCATTTTGCCACCCCTAATTGCTGGTGTTTTTCTAACATGGTGTTGAATCTTTTTCAGACATTCTCGACGGCTGCAGACAACCAAACCCAAGTGGGCATAAAAGTCCTGCAAGGAGAACGCGAAATGGCATCAGACAACAAGCTTCTCGGTGAGTTTGAGCTAGTGGGTATCCCTCCATCTCCGAGGGGAATGCCTCAAATAGAAGTGACATTCGATATAGACGCCAATGGCATTGTCACTGTGTCAGCAAAAGATAAGACAACAGGTAAAGAACAACAAATCACCATACGTTCATCGGGTGGGTTATCAGAGGACGAGATTGAAAAGATGGTTAAGGAGGCTGAGATGCACGCCCAGAAAGATCAAGAGAGGAAGGCTTTGATTGACGTTAGAAATAACGCTGATACTACAATTTACAGTATCGAAAAGAGCTTGAACGAGTACAGAGACAAGGTCCCGAGTGAAGTTGTCTCTGAAATTGAGAATGCTATTTCGGATTTGAGAAGGGTTATGGGTAGTGACAATATTGATGATATAAAGGCGAAGCTTGATGTAGCGAATAAAGCTGTGTCGAAGATTGGACAGCATATGTCTGGTGGTGGTGGTTCGTCTGGTGGTTCTCAGGGCGGTGACCAGGCAACTGAGGCAGAGTATGAGGAGGTAAAAAAGTAGACAAGGGATCGGGTACTTTTCGGTTGTTTGAGTTATAGGGTATTTTGTAATATAACAGTTCTGTATCGTTGAATATACCCTTGCCATTAGACTTTCCATCTATATTTGCAAATTAGATCGGTGTTCGTTTGCCTCGATGAATTAGAAACTTTCGATACAATGAATAAGCACAGGTGGTCCATGGTCCGGGTCATCTTGAAACTCAAGTCCAATTACTTAGGCCTCAATATGGCCAAGTTTCACAATCTGTTCTATTATTCTTTGCTTCAGGCATTATATCCAAAGAATGATGGCCAAGTCTCAGATGCTATTCTTTGCTTCTAGTATTGCTCCTTGTCCCCACGGTTCCAAAACAACACCCATTTTCACATACAGTATATTGGGGACAACAAAGAAAAAAGAGAATGAAAAGATGCACAAAAGAGAGCACAGCACAAAGACTGATTTCATCAACTAAGTCGACTAATATAATTCTTTGTAAAACTTTACAGTGAATTCTGATTCTGATCTACATATTATCCTAGCTTTCATCCTGTCCCTAAAACTACTTACTACTATCCTTAAAGATTGAGAGACCAACAATTCCAAAACATGTAGGCCCACTCAATCTCAAAAAGCTTTGTACATCACCCAACTAAAATCTATCATCAATCCCCCCAAAGGATGCACAATCACACCACAACGTTGTCAGTCACTTCATCCTACAAAAGGTCAATCCAAAATTTCAATCAATTGAGTCACAGGGTAAGTTGTATCAATTAAACTAGACTACAAAATCATATTATATTATTACCTCATAAACAAACATCCTACTCTTTCCAAGCCAAATATTAAAGAGCCATTTCTAGCCATCACCGATGCAGATTGCTTAACATCACGACTGTGCATCATCTGCATCAGAGTCGCTCCCTGATGAACTCCCTGAATCAGAATCTGTAAAGAAAAGCTCAATCGAATGAGCCCAATCCTATTTATTGAATTTCAAACTCAAAGCAACAAGTTCCTCAACACAATGTAGAGTCACAAGAGGAATCAGTACCACTTGAAGACGATGAATCACTACTAGAGCTGCCGGAGCTACTTGAGCTACTACTAGCATTGCCCCTTTCTTCATGATCATGTTCCTGACCTCCACCACCTACACCCCCAGCCCCTTCATCCTTCTCAATCTCCACCGGCGGGAAATTGGTAGCAGGCATATCATCATCAATGTCAACGTCTTCATCATCATTTTCTTTCAGTTTCTTCACAGGATCAACATCATTCTTATCACTCACTCCATCCTGAACAAAATTAACAGTCCATGATTAATAAATAACACCCAAATGCAAAGAACATCAAAACTATTGCAGAATACTAAAAATGAAATATTCAAAATTGAGACAACAAGCAAATTAGGTATTGAACTTACTGAATCAGCCTCAGCAATAGGCGAGGAGGGATTAGCATCAATTGCAGCAACTGGGTTGTTCACAATTAATGACTGCCTCATTGTCTTGCTAACTGCTTTCTTCCAATTTGTCACGAATCGATCAAGCTCCCATAAAGTCTCTGTATCGAGGGTCTCAATATCCAGCTCAATTTCATCACCATCCTGGTCAACCCCCTCGTTCCTCTTCTTAATAATCTGCACTAACTGAGGCATCTTCTCTTGAGGCAAACTCTGCAACCCAAGTCCAAGCTTCTGTTTCTCCTCCATACTCATGTCTCTCTTGTTCGGATCTTTCGCTTTCGGCTTCGGCTGCTTCATTGTCCCATCTGATCCTTTTCCACCCTTATGTTCCTTAACAGGCAGAGAATGTGCTCTCACAGGTGAAGGGATTTGTTCTTCTACCGGCATATTAAGCATTGGTGGAAGATGAGAAGGCGTAGATGCACTCGAATGCGCTTGCATTTGCATTCTTTCAGGCTTCTTTACAAAATGTGGAACTGGGACTGGACTCATTTTCGGCTTCATTTTCTTCCCTCTTAACGGAGAAGCAAGATTCTCATTATGATTAGACCATGAGCTTCCCTGAAGCTCTCCATTACCACGAAATTGCATATCACCATTAACCCTACTAATCTCTTGAAAATCCATCTCCCTGCTTTGATGAACAGCACTACTGTCCATCTTCTCCTTAATCGGGCTAAACAAATGCTCAAATCGCGCCAACATCTCCGCAGCCATCCCGTGAAATGGATCAGTCTTGGGATTATACAACATCGCATTATTAAAAGTCAACCTAATATCATCCGCAAATTCAAATGGCGTAGGATACAAACCCTTCCCAAGATTCGCTTTCACGGTCCCGAGATCCATAGGATACTTCACAATATGATGATAATCATGAAGCCCCAAAGCCACCGCATCCACCGGCGTCTTGAAAACATACGCATACTTGTTCTTCAGTAATTTCGTCAGAACCTGCCTGCACTCCTTCATCAACGCCTCAACATTGTCAAACCCATTGCTCTGTCTCTTCGGAACAGATCCAAACGCAGAAACCGGTCTAATGTTAGAATTTTTTTTAAATTTCGGTTGAGATCTAGGGTTTGCAAAATTACCAAATAGACCTGAATCAATTCGGTCTCTCAGATCACGGATCTGTTCGAGCTCAACGGATAATCGTTTCCGCAGCTCACGAAGCTCCGATTTCGTGTACGAGGCAACTTTATACGTCATGTAGCCACCGTAATCGACGGCGTTACGGCTGGTTGACGTCTGATTGAATGAATAAGCATCGTCGGAGGCTGTTGGAGCGGCCGCCGGTAGGTCGACGTTGTTGAGGTAGGCGGCGTGGTGAAATTGCTTTTGTTTTTTCTTCGAATTAGGGTTAGGGTTTGCATTTAGGTGAGAATTAGAGTACGGAATCTTCCCCATATGGCCCCAGCTAGACTCATTCTGGCTCGCTAACACGGCAGACGCCATAAATCGGAATCTCCGGCGAATCTCCGGTGAAAATTTCGCTCAAGAAACATGTATAGCCTGAATCGAATAGAATCTCCGGCGGTTCTGGAACCTTCTAGACCTTTTACAAAATCCTCCGATTGAGAAATAATATCTTAATCAGCGAAAGAGAGATATAAGAAACTCGTAAAAGGGGGATTAGGGTTTCGAGTCTGAGCGAGGAATGAGAAGGGGGAGAGGGTGCTTCTTAAAGGCAGTGAGATCTGCCCGGTGAAACCTCGGGCAGTTTCTGAACCGTTGGATTAATAGGGGAGTAAGATCTAAGGGTGGGTGTTGATCTGTTTGCTGGCTGGTGAGTTGACCGCGACATCTGTCATCGACGGCTTAGATGAGGTGTATTGCACACGTGGCGTTGTTATAAGCGTAGATTAAATGTGTATACAAGGACGTTAAAGCGTGTGTGTTGGGAGGGAGAATTTAGGGTTTGGGTGGGTCCTACTACCTGATTTGTGAAGAAAAGCTCTCATTGGCACGTGACGTGTCATGAGGATCTCGTCAAACCGAAGGGAACGTTAGAAAGGCAATTCGGTAGTCGAAATTACGTTTCTACCCTCTCATTATTTTATTTTTCCTTCTAGGTACGGGTAAATTTCGATTCGTCTCAATTCAGCATAGCCACATATTATATGCTTGATTTGAAATATTGGTCTAGTCTAACATATAATTTTATCTGTGTTAAATATAGTATTATTATACTAGCAATCGAGCACATTCATGAAAATAAAAATAATTTAAAAGAAATGTAGCTCAAATACCTTTGATAATTACATTTTTTTTTAGATAAAATTAAATAAATAAAACAAAAAAGAGAGTTAATAAATAGGGACCGGAGAAAAATAAGGAAGATGAACATTGAAGCACCGTCGGTTCGTCGTCCATCTAAAATTTTGTTTTCTTTATCATTTTATGCCAAGTATATACATTTTTTTCATATTAGGAGCCTATAAAATGTAAATATTTTATTATGTGTTGTAATATTTTACGATAATTATTTTTTCAGAGTTCAACTCTCGAGATTTATTAGGCATTGCTCTTGAATATATGTCCAAACATAACATAAGAAATTATCTTGTATTTCATTCAGTTTTTCTCTTTTTTTTTAGTCTTTAATCTTTATACGACTTTGAATATCGTATATATTTACAGTTGAATTGTACTTTATTTTAAGACACAATCTAATACAAAGTATAAGACATTCTATCCTTACTCTTGATATCACATCAATACCATATAAATTACAATATCACATTGATCCTTGAGAAATGATTGATACTTATGAAGGATTTAAATAGTATGCATTGCTAAGATGTTAAGATAGGTACCAAATTACTTTATCTTGTCCTCTAATAATAGAATAAATTAAATCAGGATTGAATCTAAATAAATAAAATTAAATTTAAATTTTGATATTAAAAATCAAGATCCGATCAGGTTCGAGATTGGGTCCTAATCATCTAGTAGACACCAATTTTAGACTCGATCATCAAAAATATATTTTATTGTATATATAACTATTATTCAATTTACTAAAATTAAAAAAAAAAATTGTTTTCCAAGTAATAACTTAAGGTTTATGGTTTATTTGGTATTTATATCTGTTTTAAAATTAAAAGATGATTTTATCTACTTAAATTTAAATTTATTGTGAATAAATTTATATTAAATTACCGAATAACCGAATTTTTTGATGTATCTTTTTGTGTTTATATGTTGATGATTTATTCAATTTTATTTATTTTGAACGTGTTTCTGAAAATACTATACATAAAAAATACTTAAATAGTTTATGAAAAAACATTTTTATAATTTTTTTGGCTACAAAATTTATTTTAGTTTTTTTAAATAGTTTTCCCTAATATTTATTTTTCTCCCACACATCAAATTGTGGATTTACATGTAGACACGATAGAATCGATGAAATTGATCTGCAAAATAAGAAATCAAACCAATTTAATTATTTATTATCCACAATCATGGGATCGCACATCCTGAAAATCACACCACTCGCATCTTCTAGAACGCTCATCGCCATTCCTAACACCCTCACAACATTTCTGCTAGCCCCAACCAATAATAATAGTTATATCTGCAAATCCCGTCAAATTCATAGTTTAATCACCAAACCCAATCGACATTTCAGCAATTCATCAGGTGGGTTTTGTGGGTTGACTCGAATACCTAGAAAAAGGAGCTTCAGAAGTGGGATTATCGCCATGGCTGCGTCTCAGAGGTCCGAGGATGAGTGGCGTGCGGTTCTTTCCCCCGAGCAGTTTCGTATTCTGCGGCAGAAGGGCACTGAGTATGTTCGATTTCTTTTCATTTAGTTTTATGTTGTTGAATTTGTTGGTAATTCAATTGGGTTTTTTTTAGGGTTTTGTGATTGTTGATTGGTAATTTTTCTCTTTGATGGACTTTGCATTAGGCTAATTATTTTCTAGGGATTGTTCCTGAATCATTACGAGCTAGATTGTTGAGTTTACTGAAATATTGCTCGAATTTCAGGGATAAAGGCAATTGAATATCTGTATTGCCAAGGATTGTCAATAAACTTCCCCCACAACCCTGTTGAATTTACGTTTTCATTTTGGATTTTGGATTGATCTTGAGAAATCCATGTATCCATCCATTCTCATCCAAATAGATAAGTATGTCATTCATGAAGCTTGATAATCCTATGAGTTTTGCTTACACACAATCATAAATTCTCAGGTACCCCGGGACCGGAAAATATGACAAGTTCTACGAGGACGGTGTTTATGAATGTGCAGGATGTGGAACCCCACTCTACAAATCCACAACCAAATTCAACTCAGGTTGTGGTTGGCCAGCTTTCTATGACGGTCTTCCCGGGGCCATAAAACAAACTGTAAGTTCTACTATTTTGCTTCACAAGTACCTTCACTTATTGCGTAATTACTATGAGCTACCTGAAATTTTGCAAATTATCAAAACGCCCATGTCACATCCTGACATTTTGAAACATAGGGGGTCAAATTGTGATCTTCTTTTTGCTATTTGGTGTTAAATCAAAATATATTTGTACTTGGTATCTTTTATATAACTGGAGTCTCACACCAGGGCTCTCTATGTAAACTACCCTATAAATCGAAAACCTTTTAACATTTTTTCGTGTTTGACGGGTATATGGCCCTTCACTTATTGCGTAATTACGATGAGCTACCTGAGATTTTGCAAAATTATGAAAACGCCCACGTCACATCCTGACAACTCGAAACATAGAGGGTCAAATTGTGATTTGCTTTTTGTTGTTTGGGTTGAAATTGTAATATATTTTTACTTATAGCAAGAATCATGGTATTTTCTCAATCCTTGGTATGTTTTTTTTTTGTAACTTTTTCGTGTATTAACGGTTAATATAGCCGGATGCTGATGGGAGGAGGATAGAGATCACATGTGCTGCTTGTGGGGGACATCTTGGTCACGTGTTTAAAGGTGAAGGGTTTCGTACTCCTACTGATGAACGTCATTGTGTCAATAGTATATCACTGAAGTTTACTCCAGCAAACTGAGGGTCTTTGCCGTGGAAAAATATGTTAGTTGTTTCTGTCTGAATGTGATAATAAGGTCGTGAAATCGAATTATATAGCATGATTTTTCTATTGTAGAAACAGGGTACTTGAGCAGAGTTTGGTCTACATTTCAGGGGTGTATTTTATATACCATTTGTATGGCCTAAATCAGTGTGGTTTTGGTATATTTTAGAACAGATTTTTGGCATAGATCAATGTGATTTTGGTATTATGCTATTAAACCAGTGTGAATTGTTATATATGAACAATAATTATGTCTTGATAAGGTTTATGTGCTACTGGTTGTATAAAGATCCAAGTTTTGCTGAAAGAATTTAAGTTAATTGATGCAGGGATTTGAACTAAACAATATTTTTGTTATATTTATGGATTACACTTGATTTAGTCATCCTGTTTTTGTACTTATTGAAACAGTGGTTAAGTTTCTTTGTAATTCTCCACAATAATGTGTAATTGTGTATCAATGTTGAAGGTTCTCAAGTGCACTCTTTCTAGTTCTAAGTTCTAACTTCTTACAGTCATCATCAGATAATCTTTAATTATTATCATATGTTGATATTAATAGTTTTGTTAAAGGGCCATGGACCAAAATTTCTCTAATTATAGCCCATTTAGCAATAATTTTTAATAAATTTAATTTACTATTATCGTTGGGCTATTCTAACCTACAAGCCCATTGGATCTAATAGATAACGGGTTATGAATTCTGCTAAATAGAGTAATAGGAGAAGATGGGCCCAAATGAGAAATGGGCCTACTTCCAACTAGGCTTAAGACAGAGCCCAAGGAACAAACATTTTGCAACTTGGGCTCGACCATCTTAGTACTGTTAAATGTTAGAGCAACGTAGATCATAACTGGTGTCGTGGTGTAGTTGGTTATCACGTCAGTCTAACACACTGAAGGTCTCCGGTTCGAACCCGGGCGACGCCAATATTTTTTCATTCATTTCCTTTTCAAATTCAACCTATAGAAAACTGCCACGTCAACCCATTTATTCACATGCACAAATCCTTTATATATTAACAGCTACCAAACATAAAATCATGTTGAAAAATGTGACTAGAATTTTTTTTGGATAGATGTCCATTTATGACTAGCGTCTATTATTTAATGAGGAGAATTAACTAACTTTGAACGTGACATACAAAAATATTGTGCTATATAGTTTCTAATTAAAACTTATCAAACTTAAAACATAGAAACGTATCAAAAAAAATATTTATTTGTTAAAATAATCGAACTCAAAACCAATTTTAAAAGATTAACTAGTGGGTAACCCGTGCTACGCACGGCCTGAGTTAAATTAAAAAATTGATTATAAAATTTTTTTGAATTTTAAATATCTTGATGTGGTTGTATTTTTGTTATCAATTAAAGATTTTGATTGTAGTGGAAAAATGATAAAATATCTTGTTAATATTCGACACCATAAATATTCATAGATACATCAAATTAAGTAAATTTATTACATTAGTTATAAACTCCGTATAGTAAATCACAAATATCTGTTCAAATTTCTAACAACTAATATTATTGTCAAGAATCAGATCTTGGCCATGGACGAAGGTTCGAGAAGAGAGCGAGAGAGAGACATGAAGATGAAAAGAAAAATATTTTTTTTATTATTTTCTGAATAATGAATAATACAAAAGTGGGCTTATATATCCCTCACTAATATAAAGCGTATTTCCACAAATATAACAGCTCTTAGCAACTTATCCAAAACACACTTTTTACTCAGAAATAAACTATACTTCTAATAGCCCCCCTCAAGTTGGTTGTCGATATAAATCGAAGACACCCAACTTGCCAATAAGAAAATTAAACTGGGCCTTGCCAACTGCCTTGGTCAACACATCTGCAGGTTGTAAAGAGCTAGGAATATATCTGGTAACAATGGTTCCTTCCTGTATTTTGTCGCGAATGAAGTGGCAGTCTACTTCCAAGTGTTTCGTCCTCTCGTGAAATACCGGATTGGCCGCAATCTGCAAGGCTGATTTACTGTCAGTAAATAGGGTGACCGGCTGTAAATTGTCAACCCCTAAATCTTTAAACAAGGCCAAAAGCCAAACGATTTCAGCTGTTGTTGTTCCCATGGCACGGTATTCGGCCTCAGCCGAACTTCTTGAGACTGTCACCTGTTTTTTTGACTTCCAAGAAATAAGAGAATCACCTATCTGAATAGCAAAACCTGTTAAGGATTTTCGGGTCATTGGGCAAGAAGCCCAATCACTATCACAAAAAGCTCGAAGTTCAAGTTTACTTTTGGAAGATAAAAGTAAACCTAAACCTGGTTTCCCCTTAAGATATTTCAGAATTCTAAACACAGCATCAAAATGAGATTTACGAGGTTTGTGCATAAACTGGCTTACCAACTGAACTGCATAGGAAATATCAGGCCTAGTCAAGCAAAGATAAATCAGTTTACCCACTATCTTTTGAAAAAAGGATACATCACTAATGTATGGATCTTCAACAGAATTACCATCATCAATATACTTCTAATTTTGCTCAACTGGTATATTACTAGGCTTACAACCCAACATACCAGTCTCTGCAAGAAGTTCAAGCACATATTTCCTTTGGTTTAAACATATACCATCTTTAGATCTTGCTACCTCTATTCCCAAAAAATATCTCAATTCCCCAAGGTCTTTCATATAAAAAGTTTTGTTCAAATAATCTTTACATTGACTGATCAGATTAAAATCATTTCCTGTGATCAAAATATCATCAACATAAACCAAAAGAATCACAATTTTATTTCCTTCCTTTTTTGTAAACAGGGAATAGTCATTTTTAGATTGTTTAAACCCAAAATATGTGACAGCTTGTGTAAATTTTTGGTTCCACTGTCTAGATGCCTGTTTCAGGCCATACAAAGACTTTTGTAACTTACATACCTTTGATTTAGAACCACTAAAATCATAATCAAAGCCAGGGGGAAGGGTCATGTATACCTCCTCATTGAGATCACCTTGCAAGAAGGCATTTGTCACATCCATCTGCCAAATATTCCAGCCATGTATAGCTGCAATGGAAATAATTGCCCTGACAGTAACATGCTTTGCAACAGGTGAGAAAGTGTCAGTATAATCTATACCTTCTACTTGAGTGTACCCTTTGGCTACTAACCTAGCCTTATACCTATCTATAGACCCATCAGATCTGTATTTGATAGTGTATACCCATCTGCAGCCTATGGCTGTTTTATCAGGTGGAATATCCACAACTTTCCAAGTATTATTTAATTCCAAAGCCTTGATTTCAGTTTTCATAGCTTCAATCCACTTAGGATCATTTTTAGCTTCATGATAATAATTTGGAATGTAATCACTGGAAATAGCTGATAGAAAACTTTTATAGTCCCTATTTATAGTATTATAGCACAAATAATCAGAAATAGGGTGCTTAGTAGAAGAGACACTATTAGACACAGATTGCCCTGGGGCCACATAATCTTTTAACCAGACAGGAGGTTTGGTTGGTCTGTTAGACTTTCTGATGGCAGTACCCAAATTAGGGGTATTTCCTGTACATCAGAAGGGATAGAGGTATTATCCTCTATATCAGAATCATTATCTGTGGCATGGAAATCAGTATCATGCCTACTGTCATTAGGTTCAATCCTTGCTGGTTCATTTGATTGAAAGGGAATCTGATATGAGTGATCATCATTATATGTAACAGATTCAGGATTGGGAAAATTCCTATCAACAGTGCTAGCATTTGTTTCACAAAAAGGAAATAAGTGTTCATAGAATAGAACATCCCTTGAAACAAAAATATTATGAGTTTCTAAGTCTAACAGGTTATAACCTTTCTGGACAGTAGAATATCCCACAAGCACACATGGTTTAGATCTAGGTTGAAATTTATCATTTTGATTGAGGATTTTAGCAAAACACAGACAACCAAAAGACCTTAAATGCTTGTATTCAGGTGGTTTGCCAAATAAAACAGTAAATGGACCCTTTCCTTGTAAAAGAGGAGTAGGGGATCTGTTAATCAAGTACACAGCAGTTTTTATACATTCCCCCCAGAATTTCATAGGCAAACATGATTGGAATTTTAAAGCTCTTACAACATTTAATATGTGCCTATGTTTTCTTTCAACCACCCCATTTTGTTGGGGTGTATATGTACAAGAGCTTTGATGTATGATGCCAAGAGAATTAAACAGAGATTTGCAATCATTATTGAAGAAATCAACCCCATTATCTGTTCTGATATGTTTAACAGTTTTAGAAAAATGATTTTGAACATAGATAAGGAATTTCCTCAAACATTGATAAGTCTCAGATTTGAATTGCAATAAAAAAACCCATGTACTCCTAGAGTAGTCATCAACTATGGTAAGAAAGTATTTTTCATTATTGTAGGTTGGTTCTCTATAGGGTCCCCAGATGTCAACATGCAAGAGTTCAAAAATAACAGAGGTGCTACAAGTAACCTTAGCAGGGAAAGGATTTCTGCTTTGTTTGGCTAAGGGGCAAATCTTACAGAATCTCTCATGTTTATTTGGAGAAATATGAAGTTCAGGTATAAAAGAGAGTCTGTCAAAGGACATGTGACCAAATCTTGCATGCCAAAGTTGAGTTTTATTGGAAACAGTAAGGGCAATGGCCTCATTATGTAAAGGGTTACAAGGTATATGAATGTTACAGTATAAACTTTGCAAAACAGAATTAGAAACAGGGTAAAGAAAATATAGCCCATTGTACACTTTACCAATCCCCCTCATCAATCCAGTCATTATCTCCTGTATAATGCAGAAATCAGGATAAAAACTTATGAACATATTAGCATCTTTAGCTAATTTAGAAACAGACAAAAGGTTATGCTTAAATGCAGGCATATGAAGAACATCCAATAGTTTTAGATGATTGTTTATCATGACAGTACCAGTTTTACTAACCTGACTAATGTTACCATTAGGTAATTTTACAGTTTTGGCACACAGGTTATTGGTATTACATGAATGATATAAGGATGCATCAGAAATCATGTGATGGTTAGCCCCTGAATCAATAATCCACCCCAACTTATTATTAATTAAAAAATTTTGGGTGTGAGGCATACCTTGTATACCTGCATTGTTAGCTGAAGCCAAGTTTGTGGTAGTAGGTGCATTGGAATCATTATCGACATTCATGGATCCCAAAAGGTTGAGGATCTGTTGGTATTGATTCTGAGTTAGAGATGGTTGTATGTTGCCATTGCCGCTACTTTGTTTGTTATTGGAGCTGTCTGCCTCAGGTTGGAACTCTGCAGCATTGGCCTTCGTTCTGCCCCCAAAACCACCTCTGGATCCACCTTTCCGACCACCACCTCTGCGGCCTCCTCGATTCCAGTTTGGGGGGTAACCGTGGATTTTGAAACACGTATCTTTAGTATGTCCTGTGTAATTGCAGTGCTCACACTGCAATGATGCCTTATCAGTGTTTCTGTTGGTTACCGAGTTCCCAAATAAGGCAATAGAAGACTCTCCATTGGTATTAGGCACAACAATCCCCCGTTGTGTTTCCTCGTTGCTCACTATCGAGTAGGTTTGACCATGAGATGGTAAGGGTACCATCATCAACACCTGGGATCTAATCACGCCATAGCTCTCGTTCAGTCCCATCAAGAACTGCATGACCTTCAATTGATCACAGAAATCCGTATATTCCTTGGTGATGGTTGTTGATGGAGATGGAACCATAGAGTCGTATTCATCCCAAAGCATTCTGAGATTTGAATAATAGTCGGAAACCGAGTTTGTTCCCTGTGTGAGGGTGTTTATTTTTCTGTAAAGCGAGTATAATCTCGCACCGTTCACGCGATCGAATCTTTCTTTAAGATCCTTCCAGATTTGGTGTGCAGAATCGAGATACACCACTGCATGTATAAGGTCTCGATTTAGGGATCTGTGGATCCAAGACTTGACGAGAGCGTTGCATCGCTTCCATTGATTATAATTTGGGGAGTCTGATTCTGGAGCGGTGCAAGTTCCGTCGATCATCCCAATCTTGTTTTTGGCCTCGAGTGCGTTAATCATCTGTCGGCTCCATATGTTGTAGTTTTCAGATCCCTTCAGGATTTCAGAAACCAAATCTAGGTTTGGTGTGTCGGAGGGGTGAAGGTAGAGAGGATTCTGGTGATCGATCGTAGTTAAAGTCTGATCGGTGGTCGATCTAGGGTTTGAATCTTCCTTTTGTGATGAATCGTCTCTCGCCATCGTTTTCCTTGATATTGCAGCGGACGATGATCAAGAGTTGAATAATGGTGATTTCTACTGCGTGGATTGCTCTGGTACCATGTCAAGAATCAGATCTTGGCCATGGACGAAGGTTCGAGAAGAGAGCGAGAGAGAGACATGAAGATGAAAAGAAAAATATTTTTTTTATTATTTTCTGAATAATGAATAATACAAAAGTGGGCTTATATATCCCTCACTAATATAAAGCGTATTTCCACAAATATAACAGCTCTTAGCAACTTATCCAAAACACACTTTTTACTCAGAAATAAACTATACTTCTAATAATTATATACCACATAGTAACCTATATGTGAAGCTATATAGACCACCATCCTCATTTTCTAAGCTTATCCTGCGAATTATAGAGGAAAAATGATATAATATCTTGTTAATATTCGACACCATAAATATTCATAGACACATCAAATTAAGTAAATTTATTACATTAGTTATAAACTCCGTATAGTAAATCACAAATATCTCTTCAAATTTCTAACAACTAATATTATATACCACATAGTAACCTATATGTGAAGCTATATAGACCACCATCCTCATTTTCTAAGCTTATCCTGCGAATTATAGAGAACAAATTATGATATAATATATGAATTCTATACGTTTAAATAATTCAAGATAAAATGAAATTATTTAAACATGTATTAAATTATAAAAACTTTAGTAAGATAATACCCCCAAAAGAATTTGTTTACTTACAAATTTTGCATGTAATGAACGCAACTTATCAGGGAGATGTAAACACTCTTCTGACCAATCCACAGGCAAAATAAAATTGACTGCGCAACGAACATTCGGCCTTGCAAATTGTGGTGGAACGGGAATAATAGATGTAAATGCCTGATTCATTAATGATTGGATGTGTTGTTGCAGCAATTGGTTGCCATTCTCCTAAAAATACCATATGTTATGTCTGAAGTTTGTATGAAATAAAAGTTTATATCGATTTTTTCAATAATAATGTATGTTATTATTAATCCTCTATTTAATTTTCCAATATAAGTTTATATCTACCTTTTCCATCAATAATTTGAAGTACTCAGCTGGATGGCGAAACATAAACTCAGCTTGTGTGTTAAGCAACTTTAAGTTCATGGAACCAGTTTTATCTTTCACAGTGAGATGTACGCGAAATCTGCAATTAAAAAACATTATTAGCCTACTAAAGTCTAAAACAATGAATTATTGCCAAATATTAAAAAAATTACCTGATAGTTGCATTAACAACATCATTGCATTTGATGCATACCATTTTCCCACAATAAGATTTACACTTAGTTTCACAATTATTGCATGTCGCATCCCATATATTATCATCGTCAATCTTTTCAATACGTGCCATAATCCGAAAAATTTTTACCTAGAAATAAAATTAATTCTTAATCAATATAACACGTTGTATATTGATAAAACAAAAATTATTATTCAATTTTTTACCATTTTTTGATGTCCATAATCACATATGTAAATTCTCTTTGCATTGGCAATCTTCAAAGATCTGGATATGGTAAATCTACTTCCACGTAATAGTGATACCAATTTTTGGGGTATCCGTTCTTTAGAAAACCTATGAATATTGAAAATGTAAATTGTTAAAAGTTTGTGCGAATACTTATTATTTTATATATCTTAACAGTATTTATGCTTACCAAGTATGTAGATGATCTGTAAACCTTGTTTTGCAATTGAGATATAATTTTGTGAAAGCATGTGTAACTATGCAAGGGCCTGCAAATAATAAAAATATAATTATTACAATAGAAAAAATAAATTTGTTTAAAATATAATATTTACCTTCAACATTCTGTATGAGAACTCCACATGCTAATAATAGATTGTTCTGATCAATCGTATTCAATAAAGTTTCTCCTTCTTCAGTTGCAAATTTACCACATAGAACCATGCGGACAAAGGACATGCTAATTTGCACAAAAGAAAAAAAATTATTTCATATTTTTATTAATTAGAAACACAAAATAATAACTAATCATTACTTACGTGTTGTCAAGAAGGATGATCTCTCGCGTAGATAATCCATTAGTTGCACCTCGACAGTAGTCGACATAAACCACCAAACCAAAAGTATCTGTAATAATGTGTGGTTGTAATATATACGAATAGTAGTTATTTTCAAAAACTATTTTTGTATGACTTACCAAGTAGTCGATCACTCAAATTCATATGCATCTGTATATTCTGTAACCGCACGACTTGATAAAACTTTTCAGAAAATTCACCGATTTGATCTAAAACCTTTTCAATAGTTGTATCTTGACATAATAGTACTTGGTAACGATGTGGTACTATCCTATATTTCTTATCCGCCATAATAACTTGCACACCATGAAAATTGTAAATGCTTCCTTCAATGAGATGTACATTGAATTTATCTACATTAACACCATATGCCACACCTTGTATGGAGTCACCCTAATTTTTTAAACATAATAATAACATGATAAATATTAGTGTAAGTTACTATCTATTTTAAACTGTAAGAGAAAGAATTATTGTAGACACTAAGTATTAAAGAAATAGTGTACTTACTTTACAATCAACAAACACCATCTTTAATGTTTTTATCTTATACGAATGTGTGCATACATCAACCAGCCTAACCAAACGAACTTGAATATTGAATTTGCGGCTTTGTGGATTCAATAAATGCAGAGGTGTGTAGATGTTATGTATATCACCTGCATGAACAATTTTATTTTTGTAGAAGGAAATATACGTATAATAAAATGTTTCTTAGTAATAATTGATATAAAAATTTAAATTTCAAACATAAAACTGTGCAAAATTGATTATTAGAAATTTGTGGCAGTTAAGTCAATTATATGTTTTAATTTTAAATGTTGAGATTAATTTATTCTTAGAATTTTCTTTATGTATAAAATCGGTTTGACACTATATGTAATATATATTTTTTATTAATGTTGGTAACTGCCTATGGTTACATTTTTTAAATGTTTGTAAATATAATCCTAATAATTATCAATATTGGTATTTGTCTATAATACTTGGATTTTTTACTTATATCATATTCATTATCAATATAAGAAATTATTAATAAGTTTTATTTAAGATGTATATGTATAAAAAATTATAAGTACATTTTATTTTATAATTCAATTAATATTAAAAATCATGAATGAACACACTTACAAAATGTGCACATAAATTGGTAATGATTTTATTCATGAATAGCATCAAGTACTTCAGGATATACAATATTTCGAGTACAATTTCTAGGTACATTTTGCTTATTACAAATGAGCATCTTCAAACCAGCAGGATTCTTTACACGTGACAATGCAACATATAATTGTCCATGTGTAAATATTGGATTTGGCAAATATAATCCTACTTTTTCAAGTGTTTGTCCTTGACTCTTGTTAATAGTCATTGCAAATGCCAATTTCACGGGAAACTGTCTTCTTTTAATTGGAACAAAGGTTTGAGATGCTGTTGTTGTCAAAATTATTTATTTGTTAAAATAATCGAACTCAAAACCAATTTTAAAAGATTAATACCAAATCGAGTGTTAAATAACTTAACTTTATTTTTAATTTAATATATATATATATATACTCCATGTATAATTAACATGATTTACAATATGTAGATAAGTGCAGTTAGTGTGAATGAACGACCTAATTTACGAATTTTGAAACTAAAAATAGGTTTATTTCCTAAGTCAAATATACATTTAATTTCTTTAATGATATGTGAGTTCATTTGTCACTAGTAGTAGAAAATAGTGTTCTTTAAGCTGGCAAAAACAAAGACTTTAAGAGGGTGCAAAAAGATTGATAAAGCCTATATCTTTAAAATGTTTGGTAAAATATAAATAGTCGTATTTATTCTTCATTTATATTTTATATGTAAAAATAATTGTAAATTATCAAAATATCGCATGCAAGCTCATTTGAAGACCAATTTGATTAAACCTGATCCAGGTCAAGCCCATTGTGCCAATTATTGGACTCGTACACATGGCTCGATACCTACTATTTATATATTTATATAATATATATTATTGATGGGTCCCCAATTATGATTAGGGGCATTACCGTAATTTAATTATGGTAATTGATTAATACGTTTCCATCGTGGACCTCCAACCGAGGGCCCAATAAAGTGAGTCAATGGCCTAGCTAAAATCTCTATAAATACCATCTTGATTAGCTAAACTAATCATTATCTGGTTTCAACTCCAAAAACTAGAATTATTACTCTTCAAATCTACGAGATTGAGGAGTATAATATCTGAGAACTACAAAAAGGCTTGATCCTATCTAAATAGGTACGTAGGCAGCTCGAAGTTACTGAGCGCAGCCCCACTATCTAAAAACACCCAATCTGGTCTGTCGTGACTTTCACGTGACCTTACTATTTGATCCCACATCAATTATATATAATTCTTTCTCACTTTTATAATATGGTGTATATTGATTTTTAAAAGTTATTTTATTTCCAACTCTCATTTTCTTTTTGGAAAATTATCACACTGCTTCATGAACATATTAAGTATTGTTGAAAGTACAAATATGGGATAATATATACAATTGAATGAGCCCATTAGAAATTAAATATAATTGATATGCATAAAAATAAATAAAATAATTAATAAACTATGATATTGAAATAAATGATCTTATCATATTGTCCAATTGTATATGTGTAGTACATTTACACGTAAGCAAAATATAATTAGCTGGCACCACTAGCCTTCCTCCACGTTGTTTACACATATACCACACATATTGAATTACTACATATCATTAAATGTGATCACAAAAAAATCGTTAGTCTTATTGTCCTTGTGTACTATTTACCAAAAATCACATTTTATTCCTACAAAATTAATATATATATATATATATATGAAAATTGAAAATTTTCATCTTATAATTTAGTGATAGAAAAATTTGGTCATGTTCGAAATAAATTTCTCATATTTAATTTCATAACTATCAAAATAACTCAAATTTAGTCTTAGCTATTTTTTAAAAAAAATTTATTATAAACTCCATAAGTCAACACTTTATATGCATAAATACACTCAATCACAAATTAAATTTAATATTACGATATTTCTATTCAATATTTAGAAGTTATTTATGTATAAATCTTTGCTCAGAGTTCGCTCAAAAATAGTTGACTGTTAAATTTTAGATAATATATCCGATTGCGGTTAAATGCAAAATATTTTAAATATTATGAGATTAAATATGAAAAATACAAAATAAATTTGACTACAACTGAATTTCGATTAAATGAAAATTCTAATTGATCCTCTATATATATATATAACAAAAATTATCAATATATATAATATATATATAACAAAAGAAATTTGGCGCTTATATAGAGGGGAAAAAACGTTTTCCAACAACGGTCAACTTTTTTTCCTCCCTTTATATAAGCGCCACAAGAAACTCCCAAACCAAACCATCACACAAAAATTCACAAATATCTCGTGATATCGAAATCCTTTCAATCTCCATCATCAATAATCATCATCATCTTCGCAAGGTTCAGATCTGAATCTAGAAAATGGTGATGATAGATCGGTACATTCTCGGAGGTTTTATCGCTTCGTTGTTCGGATTCGTGTTGTTGTACAACTTGCGCCAGAAGAAAATAAGCAGGAAGGCAGACAGTTCGAAGATTGTACCTCGAGATGAGTGTATTACAAGCGCCGCCATGAGCGGCCGTAAGGATTGCGCCGGAGACGCTGACGTCATCATCGTTGGCGCAGGTGTCGCTGGAGCGGCTCTGGCGTATACTCTCGGCAAGGTGAGGAATAATATATTAATAATAATAATAATAATAATAATAATTAAATCCTTATTTTTTGCGGAGTTTTTTGTTTAAATTTTTTTGTTTGCTATTATTATGCATGATTGCATGTTTGATTTATGGAAGTTTTATGTGCAATGAGATTGTTCCAATTTTTTATGTGTATGGAAATGTCTTCCTGCAAGTCCTATTTCGTTCCTTTATGAAATGAACAGCATTTGACTTGTAGTTTCATGCTCATTAAAAGATTAGATCCGAGATTCATTAAATCGATTAAAAATTTTAAATTGAGTGAAAGAAAACGTCAATGGGGTGATTTTCCCTGTTTAATTTGTTGGATTTTTTATGGCAATTTATATATGCTTAACTTTTTTGTCTCTTGCTTAAATTGATCTATTATGCTCATCTGTATGATTTAGTTGCAGTTTCAAGAAACCGGAACTTTAGACAGCAACAATCAGTTCCATCATTTGTTAAATCAAGATATCAAAGACTAATTGAATATAATCAGTGGTTCTAGATCAAGCATGTGATGAATCTTTAAATATTAACTTGGATCTGTCTACTTGTGCCAAAACTTAGATTTTTTTTTACAGCAATTAATTAAATCAGGTGAAATATAAGAGTAACATGGGATATAGAAAATGATAGGATAAGTTCGAGCATGGTTAATATATTGGGATAAAAGAAAAGAAGGTGATACCCATTAAATCACACTTTCATCAACTTGATGTGATGTCTGTATCAAATTGTAGGACGGACGCCGAGTTCATGTGATTGAAAGAGACTTAACAGAGCCAGATCGTATAGTCGGTGAACTTCTACAGCCTGGTGGCTATTTGAAACTAATTGAGTTAGGCCTTGAAGGTATAATTTCCAGCCACCAAATTTAATTTTTCAGTAACAGCAAATTTATTGCCTAAAAGCTAGTACTTATTGCTTTTATGAGAATAGCTGAGTCTAAAATAATTAGCTGCTGGCAGAGTTTGGTATAGTTACTGAATTTTTTTCTTAGTAACAATCTGATTTCTAAAAACTCTGACCTTCTGGCCATTCTGTTATTTTCAAACGTAGGGGGCATTTTGGTCATTAAGCTAAATTACATGTATCAGTCTTGTTATTCAATTTTGCACTTGGCTGGTTGTGATCTGATGTAATTCTACTGTGAATGTAGATTGTGTGGGAGATATTGATGCACAAAGAGTTTTCGGATATGCCCTTTACAAGGATGGTAAAGATACCACACTGTCTTATCCACTCGAGAAATTCGACTCAGATGTATCTGGAAGAAGCTTTCACAATGGCCGTTTCATTCAAAGGATGAGAGAAAAGGCTGCAACTCTTTCAAAGTATAGTATTGTAATCTGAAATTCAGTCTTGCTTTTGAACTGAAAATAAAATGTTAATCTTTGGCTTTTGTACACAGTGTAAAACTCGAACAGGGAACAGTTACATCCTTGCTTGAAGAAAAGGGAACTATTAAAGGAGTGCAGTACAAGACCAAGAACGGTGAAGAGATAACTGCTTACGCTCCTCTAACTATTGTTTGTGATGGCTGTTTTTCAAACTTGAGACGATCTCTCTGTACTCCAAAGGTGAATAATTTTCCTTTTAACAACAATCAATCCTATAACCTTGATTATCTTAGAACAATCTTTCATATAATATCTCCTTAACTAAGATTTTTTCAATGATATAGGTGGAAAACCCCTCTTGTTTCGTTGGTTTGATCCTGGAAAATTGTAATCTCCCACATGCTAATCACGGGCACGTTGTATTAGGAGACCCTTCACCTATCTTATTCTATCCAATCAGTAGTACTGAAATACGCTGTCTGGTTGATGTGCCCGGGCAGAAGGTTCCTTCCATTGCTAACGGCGAAATGGCCAATTATCTCAAGACTGTTGTCGCTCCTCAAGTAAACACAATTTTCTTTCGTCCCATATAAAATCTGTTGCGTTTATTGTTCGTATAAACTTAACGAAAAACATTTATCTTCAGGTCCCTCCTGAGCTCTATAATGCATTTATTGGTGCAATTGAGAAAGGGAACATAAGGACAATGCCGAATAGAAGCATGCCTGCAATTCCTCAGCCGACCCCTGGGGCACTATTGATGGGGGATGCGTTCAACATGCGCCATCCGTTAACCGGAGGAGGAATGACTGTGGCTCTGTCGGATATTGTTCTCCTTCGTGATCTTCTTAGGCCTATACATGATTTGAATGATGCTTCTACTCTTTGCCAGTATCTTGAATCCTTCTACACTCTAAGAAAGGTAAGTTATTCCAAATCATGTATAGCCCAAAAAATATGTATTATAGTTGGACCCAACAAGGACCCAAAGTGGACCAATAAGGACCCATTATGAAGTAAAGGGTTGTTGTAGAGTGTAAAATGTATATTATTGACTCAAAGTGGAGAATATGTTGGACCCAATGTAGACCCAAATTGGACCCAAATATTATTGAAAGTCAACCCAGTTGGAACTAAAATGCTAAAATGTTAGTACCCAACCTATTGAAAACTTAGTTTGGTTTGAGTTTAAATATATGTATGGACCCAAATTGCCAGTCCTAATCCCTACACAGAAACCGCTTATACTTTTTGCATAATTACATAGGGACACCCTTTTTCCTATGTTCTTAGATGGTGAAATATAAATAATAACAAAGACCAATTCAAGTACACAATGCAGACATTAAACTCATGAATTTTGGTGTTCTCTTTCGCAGCCAGTAGCATCGACTATTAATACATTGGCTGGGGCGCTTTACAAAGTGTTCTGTGCCTCGCCTGATCAAGCGAGGAAGGAAATGCGTGAAGCATGTTTCGACTATCTCAGCCTCGGAGGCATTTTCTCTGAAGGCCCTATTGCTTTGCTTTCTGGCCTAAACCCGCGCCCTTTAAGCCTCTTTCTCCATTTCTTTGCTGTGGCCGTCTATGGAGTTGGTCGATTATTACTTCCTTTTCCTTCGCCACGGAAGGTTTGGTTGGGCGCTAGATTGCTTTCGGTGAGTGTTTTTCAACATTTCCATATTTTAATTTTCCCAATTTTCAACTCTTCATTCTCATTAAAACACATAGATGTAATGCTAACTTTTCAAATTCAGCTACCGCTTTTAAACTCAAAAAGAAGCTGAATGTGGGCTATTAACATATAACTCATTTGAAGTTAATAATAATTAAATACTAGTATTTTTCATGTCTGATAATAATAATTTTTTATGTCCAATATTTCAAAAGTAATTCAAACCTGTAAATGTAATACTAACTTTCAACTCCTCACTAATATTTATCTATTTTATGAAAAAACATTATTATTTACTAAATTCTCAAATTAAAATTTCCTCCTTTTATGCTATTCATCCTTATTAAAATACTTATAATTTTCATCCTTTTAATTTCCATCAACTATTCAAGTTATTGCAGATTGCAAAATATCTAAATTGAAGAAAAAGATTTTTTTATAATTATATATCATTGCTCAACTCTAATAAAATGCTTTTTTTCTACTGTTTTTGTGTATTTACAGAGTGCATCTGGAATTATTTTCCCAATTATAAAAGCAGAGGGAGTTAGACAGATGTTCTTCCCTGCAACTGTTCCAGCATACTACAGAGCTCCCTACGTTGATTAGATCGTAAACGTAATCGAACTCTCCGATTTGTTTTATCTTTTTTCTCTATTTTCTAAAATCGAAACATGTATAGGATGTAACGTGGTATAAGTGGAAATAAAATTCCCACGTAAACTAGATACGATCTTTTATTTGAATAAATTAGGCACCATTTATTACATCCTCTCTTTGTATGATATATATTAGTTAGACATTTTGAAAAATAATGTAACATGGTATAAGTGGAAATAAAATTCCCACAGTGGAACTTGTCTGATATGATTTTATTTAAACTTGTTAAATTCAAGTGTAAATGAGCAAGTCTTAGTAACTTCTGGATGTTGATTATTGATGTAAATTTGATTCGCAAGGAAAATAGAAGAAGATTTGGTGAAAAAAATATATTTGAGATCAAAATATATTTTGAGCTTGCGAAATTCATAAGTGAAGCGCATATTTTAGGCTAAAGTGAAGTACCAAAGTTGCATATTTTCCACGGTACCAAAAGTACAAAAGCCACAATAACATGGCACCAAAAATACAGATTCCCCTAGTACACTCATTTAAAATCAAAATAGTTTACATACTAATGCAATCTTGCTTTTCTGAAAATCGAAAAATTCATGTGTAACCCCATCATTGTTATATAAACTTCTTGAGAACTTAAATAAACGAGCCTATAGTCTGCCATATTGACATAACAATACAAAAATAATTATTAGATAGTCGACTGAAGTTCAAATTTACAATTGCCCATATTGTACAAGCAATATTATGTTTTTTTCTTTTCATGTTCACAATGTGTAAAACAACAAATTAGGTATATGAGTAACTAAGTATCCACAGAAGAGACAATATTAATACAATTTTTCATACACTTATGATTTAATCCATGTATATAGAGAATTGAGCTTTGACACCTTTCCTCTTTCACTTTCAACTGCTAAAAACTTCCCTAGAAACCAGTAAATGTTCATATACATCGAACCAAAACTTCACCTCATTAACGTACCTCTTGATATACCATATGTCATGAATCGTCAACATGGTGATCCGTCTCATCAAATATCTCTTCCTGCAATAAGCAATCAATCCAATAAACGCCTTTTGACCCGATTAATTGAAATATTCATACCATAAAATGTAAATAACTTCACCTGCAAAAGCTCTTCAATGACATCTTCCATGGTAATTATTCCTACAGCTTCTTCTTCTTCGGGTAGCTTTGGCAGTGGACTTCCATCTATTTGCAAGATGTCCGAGTACATGTTTTTGGTCCACTTCTTGCTCCTAGGTGCGCCCTTGAAGGAATTGCTTCCGTTGTTTGGGAAACTCTTCCATTTATGCAGGGGTCTTTTGGTCCTTACACTTTTATCATTACCATCAATGTCTACTCTCACATCTTTGACTGAATCTAAAACACGCATATAAGCAAATATCAGGGGTTAAGACTTAAGACTAGTGTGTATGGCCTAGAAAATCGATTATAGGATGAATAATCATAAAGGAAAAGTTCTAGTACAATTCGGATCGGGTACCAAAAACTCGCCAACTCAAGTGTGATTCACAAAGTGAGTAAATTACACTTGTAGTGTGATTGGTTACAAGTGGAAAATCGCAATATAATTCTCATAGGATAGTGCCTATAGCGGGCTATAGCCAATTCTAGTCTCACTGTTTTCAATGATGTAAAAATAAAAATATTCCCACATGATTCCTCTTTTTGCAATTTTGGTCCCATTTGTTAAAATTAAAAAAGACGAATACCCCAGCACCGTTAAATTTGCACATAACTAAACTGACAATTTCCTCTTTTTCTTTGATGTCAATCATAGGCAGGGTTAGTAAACATTGAGACTAGAATTGCAAAGGCACCTATCCTATGGGACTATAAGGCAGTAATTTTTTCCAGTTACAATGCAAGTAAATAACATTAGAATTGGCCGAATCCGATTCAGACTCAAATTTCCCGACGTTAAGTCAAATTGCTGACATCACCATGCTCAATCTGATAGCCAACAAACCCCAGTCAATAGCATCTCATGAACTGATAAAATTAAACGAACTTACTTTCTACAGATCCAGTGCTAGCAGGCTGGACCATCACATTGTTACACTGTCTCACAACAACAGCCATGTGACTGTGACCCTTCTGGAATTCATTCAAGATGTCATATAATGGCATAGTTTCTGGAACCCTAGGATGTAAAACAAGTAAAAGAACAAGTATTATTACGAGTGTGCTATCAAAGAATTATACAGTTGCGTGGAATTCATCTTTTCCAATCAGATGGAATTGTCACCATAGGACTCCAGATATTGTTTTGTGATTCATTCTAAAAACTACTGCAGATGATCAAGGTGCAGCAGGATTACATTAATTCAATAAGGCATAATTAAGAGAACTACACCAACAAATTTCTTTAAATTATCTTTAGAAGATTGGTCAATGCTGAGAGTTCATGCTTGGGCACGCAATAAACAAGTATCGGTAAGTGGAAATATGCTGTTTGTTTATCACATTGTGCATAAAAAGGACTACATACAGTTAATGGGAACAGAAAAATGACAAGGGCGGATGTTATCATATTTCTTATGCTAAGAATGTCATCCTAAGTGGTATATATTTATTTTATTTTGATAGGTTTGTGCAGGTGCACACATAAATTTATAGATTATATAGGCACGGGATACGTGAGTGCATGAGCATGAACAACTAATTACGGAACAAAGTTCTTTCCTGCAACCATATTTCAGGGTATAACCCAGCTATTCCAGAAAGAGAAATTCAGAATATTTTTTTGTGCCTAATCATATATACACAAGCATTGAACGCCCCAATGAAGCAAAGAATGATGGACTTTTATACTCCACACGATTTCAAGTCATTTTCAGGTGCACATATTCAAAGTTATCAAGCACCAAAATACCTTGGAATTCTACGAATAGTAACACTCTTCACTGGTTCTTCATCCTCAGGGTGAATGGTTAACAAGTTTTTTACCTAAAAAGTGAGAAATACAACAAAAAAAATTCAGGTTACCATGTACCAACCAAAACTTGAACGATTACTCAACAATTTCATAGTCATTCTTTAACTTTGTCCATCTCTAGTAACTATTATGCTTTAGTTTTCAACAGATAGAAAATTCATAAAAAGCAGCACAAGTAAGTATGTTATTTCACCCCATGGATGAATAACGTCATTATAGAAAAAACGGCTGGAAGATGACAAAATGCAGAAGCTACAATCTTCACTGAAAGGCATTTTGACCAAAAAAATATGAGCATGCACAATTGTTTCTCTCATTGATCTCAATCCAGTGGAATGAGACCTGATCTTCGGCAACTATCATAGGGCACTTATATGAGATTGAAATGACAAATCCATCTATACATTCCCAATAAAAATGGGACTAGCCCATACTAGAACTTAATCAAATTCAACTAGAAGCAAATCTTCCAGGCAATGCAGTTTTACCAAAATTTTCAAGGATCATAATCCTAGATACTTTATTAGGTCCAGACTTGCCACAAATGCCAACAAATACATTTTGCACTATCATAAACAGTAGAGTCTAAATTTTCGAGTTCAGAATTGACCAATCATTGTACAATAGTCTTAGTAAAGTAATCCACATGAAATGTTTACTCAATTCAAATATGCATCTGTGTTTATTAAGAAAACAACTAGGTACTCACTAAAATGGCAAAGAAGATGAAACAAGTACCAGAACAAGCCCAATGATGTTTGTAGGTTGCTCATAGTAGACAGGCACCCTGCTATGTCCTTTCTCCAAAATTAAATTCATCAAGACCCTACAGCAACAAGAAAAAATATCATTCAGCACTGCAAAACTTAGAGGGCAAACATATTTGAATGCAAAATTATAACCTATCGAGCTTTGCATTTATATCAATAGCAAAAGTTTCAGATATCGGAGTCATGGCATCACTAGCAGTTTTTGCACTGAGTTCAAGTGCCCCAGCAATAATAGTAGTCTCATCGTGTGTGAGTTCTCCACCTTTACCAGCCTGCATAAGAGAAGAAAGTAGAGGTACAGTATCAGCAAACCAGGGGGACATCCCCAGTCCGTCCAGATAACAAAGTATGAAACATAATGCACTGTAGAAACAGAGAAACCAACTCGATGATCAAGTAAAAGCAAGATAATGCCATACAAGCCAGACTTTTTACATACCTCATTTCCATGTAAATCAACAAGTGTTTTCAACTCAGCACGTCGAAATAGGGCTCTATGTCCATGCCCAAGCAGGTAATCTAACAACTGTTATGCATAAACACATGTAACAAATGTGTCAAATTGTGGAGAGTCGTCATAGATTCTCGGTAAATCGCTGGAGAATAACTTAGCAGAAAGTATACCTTGCTTATCGGATAAGCAACTGGAAAACATATCCAGACAAGGACACGAACGAATGGAGTCACAGTTGCACCAATGGCAAGTCCATATCTAGAGCAAACAGATTGAGGAATGATCTGACAGTACAAAACAATAAATGAGTTTGTGAATCATCACTTAAATTGGTTTTAGCAGTTTGTTTCTTGCATACTTTAAGAGTTAAATATAAAGGAATTTAAAGTTCCATCTGTAATGAACTTAGTTTATGACCTTTATATAGAGATATTGATGTAACCATACAATTAATGTTCCACTTCATGTTTCATGGTTAATGGTTAATGACTCTTGTCTTGTCTCCATAGTATATCGAGTTTAGAATTCCGATTTAGGTGGATAAAATCAAATTAAGTAAGCCAATAACGTTAAAACATTGATTGATAGGGTCCTTGAAGTGAAACTAATTGATACTGCTATCAAATATAAAAGGGGAGCAAATGGTTTAGAAGAGGTAAGAGTTATTAATTCATGAGAATTGTGGCACATGCATTTCTTCTCTTTCTTCAGCCTTTATCTCTATTTATCCACCTTACTTCTTGATTTTCAGCAATTTAAATTCCATTCCTATAGTATAATCAGTTCGCAATCATAATCTAGCTCCTTCACTTTTTTTAGTCTCATTGAATTAAGCTGTGGCCAGTACATCACATAGATAATTAAACCATAAAAGTTTCTTACCTCACCAAACAGAAGTATTAAAGTCACAGATATCAAGATTGCACCCCAAGCTGTAACTAGACTGTCAAGGAAAATAGGAAGTGCCTGAAAGGTACAATATCTCAAACATTAAATAATATCTGATGGGATTAAGTAGTTTCCCCAAATCATAACACCTCAACTGTGTGTATACCTCCATAGCAGCGGCATTGCAGATAAGCAAGGTGCAAAGCAACAAATGCTGCTTCCTGACAACTGGCAATATCTTTGCTGTAATATGAAAGAAAAATTGATTTTAGAACTACTGGATTCCACAATCAACATTTCACAAAACCAAAATGGTCCAACAACTCAATAATTCAAGAATATCAAATTACTACTTCTGCACAATGAATCGTGATTGGAGCAATTTTTTAATGTATTGATGCAATTAAATTAAAACAGAATGACAAAATCAGAAAGGCATACCTAAATCTTAAGGTCACAAACACAAAAAATTGACATTAGATTAAAAAAAATCACTAGCATATCCACAGATTATTCGAAGACCAAATGAATAAACATTTTCTCATCAGAAAAAATATCTAATAGAGATAAACAGTCCCGATCTCTCTTTAGAGCACGATTAAATCATCATAAAACAATACATAATCGATCTCTACAGATATCTCTACCTGACTAATTCATTCAACAGATAAAAAAATGAAATAATTCCAAGTACAGAGACATAAACTGATAGCTCAAACTCCACCGCACTCAAACAACAAAATCCCCAAACCTAAAATCAATTCAAGTCCATACCTAACTAAATAGCTCCAAAGGCTCAATCGAACGAGAAAACAAAGCAAGAGCGCATCAATCGCTAAAAAGCAGCAAAAAAATCTGAACCGAGAATAAGGTACATACCAGCATATTGTCTATCTTTCGGAGTACCAGACTTGGCAAGAACTTCAAGATCGACAAGGCTGAGAGACATGAGGCCTAAAGTGAGACCAGACATTAAACCAGCAAAAGTCACCAGAAATACTATGATCGCAATGTGAATAAAGAACTCCGCTTCGCAACATCTGTACTCCACCGCCATAGATTCAACTTGAACTCCACCGCCACCACAAGAATTCAGCTGAACTCCACTTTGTGCTATGAACTTTTTCTCTTTGAAAATTCTTGTGTGTCTCTCTCTCTCTCTAAATATATATAGACAGAGATAAAGAGAGAGAGCCTTTCTATTATTGCTTTCTGTTTTGAAAGTGATGACGTGTACTACAAAATGCTGATGCTCCTCTCCTCCGGTACTAATCTATACACTTCTGTCCTTATCTAATGGTGGACGTCCCGCAGTTAATACAGAATTTGCTAGAATATATATATATATATATGAGATTTATGATTTCTTTTATCTTTTTTCAATTTTGATTTAATACCGAACCATTTTTTATTTTACCTACTTTGAACTTTATCCATAGGACCCGAGACCTAGACCCAGTGGCCCACCCGAATTTTTTGTATTTAATATATATATATATATATATATTATTGATTTTTTATTTAATCATATATACAATTTTATAACCGTTGTGGCGCTGTCATATTTCGCCCCACTCATTTTCAAATTTTTTCAATTTTCGGCTCCGACTCTGCCTAAACCCATTTTGGATCCATAATATTACGGTGTGTTTGGATCGATGGATTTGGATTTGAGGAGTGGATTAAATCCACCGTAGTTGTGGAGAAAAGAGCTCAAAATGAATGGCGAGAGATTTGAAATCCATCATCATCCAAACGATCTTAAATGGATTTGTCGATAAATTTGAAATCCATGGATTTCAAATCACTCGATCCAAACACACCCTTACGGTGCGTTTGGATCGATGGATTTGGATTTGAGGAGTGGATTTGGAGGAAGGATTTCAAATGACACCTAAATTGGTGTCATTTGAAATCCACCATAGTTGTGGAGAAAAGAGCTCAAAATGAATGGCGAGGGATTTGAAATCCATCATCATCTAAACGAACTTAAATGGATTTGTCGATGGATTTGAAATCCATGGATTTCAAATCACTCGATCCAAACACACCCTTACGGTGCATTTGGATAGATGGATTTGGATTTGAGGAGTGGATTTGGAGGAAGGATTTCAAATGACACTTAAAATGGTGTCATTTGAAATCCACCGTAGTTGTGGAGAAAAAAGTTCAAAATGAATGGCGAGGGATTTGAAATCCATCGTCATCCAAACGAACTTAAATGGATTTGTCGATAGATTTGAAATCCATGGATTTCAAATCCATCGATCCAAACGCACCCTTAGGGAATTCAGATCGAGGTCCAATATTGCGGGTATTTTATCTGAAAAAACTCCAAATTTTACCTTTTAAAAAATTAATTAAGGGTTTTCTACACGAATAAAACCGGAAGTCTACCATGGTCTTACACCCAACCCGAAATACATCAGATCGGGTCCAATGGTCCAACTATTTTCGTATGTGGTTGGGTCAGAGTAACACACTTTTTTAATGTATATTTTGCGGGTCTGGTCCCAAATCCGAATATTCTCGCCCATTAATAGTGTAAATCGGTGAAGATAATCAATTCGGAGTGTACAATTATGTTTTATTTCATGCATAACAATAGAATAATAAACAAATCCAGTGTTTTTGATCACATATTTGTGAATTGAGTTGTAAAAATCACACGCTCCACCTCTAAATATGTGGTGTATGTTATATCGAATTTGTTGAACTCGATATAGTATAAAATTGCTCCATAACTATCATTGGCTTTCAAAATTTCCTTATTTTTCTTTCTATCTAAGATGCCAGTCTCCCACGCAATAGGTATACAATATATACAGTCAAAATACCACTTGACCCAAAAAAAAAAAAGAAGAAAAAAAAAATACTCACATTTATTTTCATCTCTCAATAATGAAAATGATTGTTAACTGTACACATTGCAAATTTGCAATTGCTATAGATACTCTAACTCCTAAATTATACTTTTCCATGCATTTCAAATCTGTATAAAGTCCATTAAAATATATAAATTTAATATCATGTTTTAAATAATATGTATAATAAATTTTTCAATCTTTGTGCCAATTGATTATTCGCCTTTTCAACTTGCGAATCAGCCAGCTACCATATCCACTTTACAATCATATTTATTAATTAATAATTATCAGACCTCATATTTCATAATGAATTAGTATAAGTTGATACTGGTGTATTTCATATCAATAATTCGAGAAAATGATTTCTCATTTTTTTTCAGAGGAGAATATATTTAGATATAACTATATTAACTCCTCAAATTTAAGATTGAAAAATTTTATTATTAGAGAAAAATAGTAATGATTCCAAATTATTGAAAAACTCAAAACTTGTATTTATTTAAGTTAAATAATTTAACTTACTAAGTTGACATAAGGGACTAGGGATATAATTTAATTTGTGGTTGGATAAAATATCAACTCGAAATTACACTGTTATCTTTCCAAATCGAAACATTTTATTTGTCATGTGTAATGAATTTAACGAATGAATTGACGGGTTTCGATCTTTTATTTTATTCGTTATTAAAATTAGTTAGTAATAAATTAAATTTTAGGGTGCGAGTTAGCTTATTTCCATTTTTAGACATTAAAATGAAACTTGGAAGTGCTGCATTTATTTTATTTATAAATAAATGCTTACATATATCTGGATTTTGAAAAGTTCTATTTTAAAAAGATAACTAAATGTAAAAGGAAAAATACGTATAACTAATTTAAAATTTGATCACTTTTGCACGTGATATACATGAATTAGGTCGTACATCCCTGGCTCGACCAATGAACGACCCATAAACCATATATAGCGTGTAGACGACCCATTGTATACAACTATGGCTGACGTGGGCCAAATTTGCACTACAAGCCCCTATGAGTTCTTTAATTGCAGAACACTCCTTGACCCGCGTGTTTTTACTAAACGGGTCAAATACAGTAAAGGACCCGACACATCCTGACCGTACACCAAGGACACGTGTACGACACACGCTCGTACACCTGTACTGTCCGTACAAGGAAATTCTCCTATAAATAGCTGCACTGTTCATTGGAAAACGGGACGATTACGTGAGATTGACTAGTACTTACCTCTCTACTACCGAGCCTACATTGAGGACTTCGTACTCAGTGGTTCGGCCTGTTTAGGATCGTTTATTTCGACCTAGATCAGCACGATAGTTGAAGGTCTATTATGAACGAAAACGACAATAGATAAAAAAAAAATCATTTATGATGTATTTACCTATATTCTCATTATTCTATTTTAGAATATAAAATTTTCTACTTATTTTAAACTAAGTGACCAAAGAGAATTTTATTTAAGAAAAATGAAATAAATAGATTTTAATATGATACGGGTTGCTTCAATAAATGTGCCTCCATGTTTAGTGTGGCCCATTAATAGCCCAATAACTAATTTAATTCAGCCAATAGGCCCATACTAAACAGAATGTAAAAGGCCCACAATCTGGCTTCTGCCGACTGTCACTTTTCCCGTAAAATCTTTTTAACAAACTTAACAGCTACTTAAACACAATTAACCCGTAATTTAACCGACAAATTAATAATTAATAAGAATTAGAAATAAATTTAATAATCTAAAACACTAATCTTTATTACGCATTAATGTGTAGAAAACGACATCAATCAACCAACCAGTCAAAAATATATATAGAAATAAATAAATAAATAAATAATTCCACACTGTAATATAAATCTGGCTCGCTTTCTCTCAGCTCACAGAGAAAGCAAATATCTGCAGATCTAGATCACACGCGGTTCTCTCTTCCGATTTTCCATTTTAGGTAACATTTACATTGCATTTTATTGTTTGTTGATTGTGTTTTATGCGCCACATTTATGGTTTGAGAAGCAGATATTGATTATTTTTTTGTTCTTGTTGTTCGTGGAGTTGTGATTTGGTTTTGCTCGTTGTTATGTGGAATTTCAGCTGTTAATAGACGGATTATTTCGCGATTTAGTTTTTAGGAATGTTTTTTAATCTAATGCTGTTATTTGGATTTACGAAGGATATGGTAAGCTGTTTAAGTTCATTGGACTATGATTCCTGTTTTTATGATTATGTGAAATTTGAGCTGTTGAATTAGTTTGTTTGTTTCGTGATGCTTGCGACATGTTCAGATTTAATGCTGTAAGGCGGATTTTACCTTATTTTACACCATCCAAGAGCTTGATTTAGCTGATCTTTTGTTGATTTTCTTTGGATTTTGTTTATATGTGACCACGCTGCGTAGTTTGAGATTTCTTATGGAAATTCATGTGAAGATTTGTAAATTTTGGTGAAACTGATTTAGTGGGAATGCGGTTGATGATTTATCTGATGATGTATCTTACTGACTGATGCAAGATATATGAGCAAAATTGATAAATAGTTCAATTTTCTGAACTTTCTTGTTTGTTAGTCATTTTCTCGGACTCTCAGTGCATTTGCGAATTTTAACAATATTATATGCTGGCATTTTTTATTTTGGACCGAGTAACAGTTAACATTTGTGGTGTGTAAATGTACTAACTAGTATATTTGAGACTTTTGTAGTTGTTTAGTACGTGTTGCTTGAACGGGCACAGGGTAGAATAAATGTCTCTTTTATCATAAGCTGCCATAGGGATCGTTGTGTAATAGTAACCGAATAAGCTGCCATATTGCAGCAATGCTTAAAAGTGTCATTCTGGTTCCAAAAGTTGGTCCTAATTTCAAGTTCATTGAATGCTGTGTGTAACAGGTACTTTCGGTTGTAAGACGATGTCAAGAAGACCTACTGCTCGTCGTTTTGAGAACAGTGGTGGCATTCCTTTTGTGGGTTCATTTCATTCAAAGTCCCGGCCATCTCCACTATTGTCAATAGGACTTTTTGTTGTGGTAAATCTTTGTTTCTTATTTACTTCACCCTTTTTCCCCACGAGAGCATGTACATTCTTATCCGCTCACTTTTTCACAGACCTCATACACAGTGGACATGCAAATGCATATATACATTGCCAAATTGCTATAAGGAATGCACAATAATGATGTTGAGCTACAGTTTTCTAAACAATCTTAAACAAATATGAATGAAGGATGATTTTTGTCTCCTTAATGTTTCCTTCTGATGATGATCTTGTTGACCTAGATAATTGTTTTTCGTCACTCTGAATTCATAATGAGAAAAATGACTTGGGGTACATTTTTTGGAATTTTCAGGGAGCGCTGCTGATTGTTGGTTACGTCTATCATGGTTCAGGTGTGTTCATGGTCTCTTTAGAGATGCACAAACACAAACATCCTATGAAAAATGACTAGAGGATTTACATATGTTTTTTTTCCATGCTTTCTCTGTTGTTTTAGAAATATATTTGCTGAATTAAAGAGCTGATGGAAATGGGAACTGCAACCTTTGATTGCAGCCTTCTGTTAACTAATTTTAAAGAGAACTTTTATTGGTTAATTTCATACATCAGGATGAACTGAGTTTTAAATTGTTTCCTGACAGGTGGCAGGAGCGACATAGCTGCCTTAAATAGACTTGAAGGTAACTTTCTGTGATTTAAAAGAGAAGTGCCTTTTAATTTATGCGCATTAAAGGAAATCCTTATTTTTATAGGTCTTTATCTTATTTCTTAGCATAAAGGGATGCTTATAGTGTATCCATGATTTCTCTTTGACTACTTCCGTAAGGAGACAGATTCTCTGAGATCTACCACATTATGCACTACTTAATCTCTTCTGTTTCATTTTCCTTTGCATTCATTATTTGAAAAATAAATATATCTAATAGATAAGAATCTCTGTTTGAGTAAATCCTGTCACGTATATGCAGGTGGTGTTTCGTGTACACAAGAAGTCCAGAGATTAATACCTATACTTAAGAAAGCATACGGTGACAGCATGCGTAAAGTATTGCATGTAGGTCCTGAAACTTGCTCAGTAGTCTCTCAGCTATTGAAAGAGGACGATACTGAAGCTTGGGGCGTAGAGCCATATGAGTTAGAGGATGCCGATGCTAACTGCCGAAGTCTTGTACGCAAAGGCATTGTGCGTGTGGCTGATATCAAATTTCCTCTACCCTACAGGCCCAAATCGTTTTCTCTTGTTATAGTCTCGGATGCTTTGGATTACTTGTCTCCTAAGTATCTTAACAAGACCGTTCCAGAGTTAGCAAGGGTATCGTCTGACGGCTTAGTTCTATTATCTGGTAACTCTCGGAAACTCCGACTTATTACATGTGCCACAGTTCTACATTTCGTAAATCCTGTTTTACGATGTTTATAATCTTAATATATGGAAAATTATACTAATTTTTTTGAATAAACGTAGGTTACCCAGGTCAGCAAAGAGTTAAAGTGGCAGAACTATCCAAGTTTGGGCGCCCAGTAAGTGTTAATTTTTCTTTCTTTACTTACTTTCTGTAAGCCTTTTCTTTTCCTCTGTACATATATGATGATATATAGATTGGAGGTGATCAAGTCTCTTAAAATTCTATAGTTTCACATGAACTTTTCGGTGGAATGTAAAATTTAATCCATGCATAAGAAACAACCTTTTTGGCCCAGATATATCGTGTTTAACTATCTTTAAAGTTAATAATCTCATTAAATTGATAAAACGGAGAAAACTGGTCGAAATTAACTTAGTCAACCTTATCGTTGTTCATTGTATAGGCCAAATTGCGCAGCTCGTCTTGGTGGGTAAGATTTTTCATTCAAACCAGCTTAGAAGAGAACGAAGCTGCTGTGAAGAAGTTTGAACAGGCAGCAACCAAGAAATCCTACAAATCAGCCTGCCAGGTTTTCCACCTCAAACCTTTGCACTGATGATCTGATTATAGACTCTATTCTTCTTCGTGTCACAATGCCAACAAGCATTTTTCGTTCTTATAGTAGTGTTAAATTATCAATCGTGTTAAATTTGTTTAAAAATTATACAAATTCACACCAACATTATTGATTGAAAATTTTTGTTGGTCCTAATTAGCATTCACCTAAAGTGTATCCTTGTTCTATGTTATGTACTTGTTATTGTTATGCTAGCAAGAAGTGCTCAGCAGAGTTTTTCAATGTACTTTTTCTTAAGAACTGTAGAGAAATATTACTTTTGATTTCCAAATTCCCCCACAGTTTCAAATGATATGTTTGTTTGTAAATTTGTATTTAATTTCGGAAGCTTCTATACTTTAATTGGTGGGTTTCTTGCAAAACACACATGTAAAACAATGAACAAAATTTGGGTCAACTTTCTAGTTAAGAGAATTTTATATCAGGAAATTTAAGTAAAATACAAGATAAAATACTATTTTGTAATAGAATATCTTAATTGTTCTTTTACGTGATTTACAAGACTTTAATTAGCACGTTCTTACCATTCGGTTTGTTTGCATTTCACAATCTATCTAGTTGGGTGATTTTAACTACACTTTAAGAACATGCATATATGATTGGTAACTACAATCATAGTACAACTGAATACCCTTAAATTAAAATATAGTAAATTACATTAAAATACCTAAAATAACAATAAATTCACATTCTAGAAAATTGTCGGGTTGGGTGGATTACCAATCATACGACCTGGATAATCTAAACCGGACACCATGAAACACGTGTATGAATCTCCTTGATTCAAATATCACTATCTGAACATCACTATTTATTCCCCTATAAATATCCCCATGACTTCATTAATCAAACTCTTTTTTGGAAAGAAAGTCGAAAATACTTTAAAATTTAGCTCGTAACTCTAGAAGTTGGTAGCTTATCTACACTTCACCAATTTAATACACTGGAAACGAATTAATGTGATCTTCAGTATTAACAAGATAGGTAGGTAACTTGATTTATTCAAGTGCAGTCATATTTTTTCATCATCCTAGTGGGCATGTGTTGGATCTTTGAGGTCGTTCACTTAGTCTAATTTATGTAAAAGTCACGCTAAATCAATACGTAAAGCACATATCTCAATGTACAAAACAAAATAATTGTTGAAGAACTTGATCCCAAAGGAATTATAACAATTGATATTGATAAAATCTATATAAAATACATCAAAACAAACTATTCTAATCCTATCCTTTAAATGCAATCAATGAGAAATACCAATCGAACTCATAACCAAAGTCAACAAAAACACTTCGATAAAAGAAAACATCAATTCTTACCACCTTCAAAACTAAGATTCAAATCATCCCTTGTCCAAACCCATATGGAACCACACAATTCCCATAATCGAAACCACCATTCAACTGAGTCTGGTTCACAAACGCCACCGTTTCATCGATATTTTCCACCTCAGCGCTCGGGAAAATCATAGGGGCGGGCCCACCGCTCACTATAGGCAATGAGCTCGAACTTCGTATGAGCATAAGATCATCAGCCCTCATATTCACATTCTTCCTAAGCTCTTCAATGGCGGCCGCATATTGCTCCATTTCCTCGATTTCCATCCCGTCCACGGTCCTATCCCACCAGTTGTCGCCAACGACGTAACCGTCCCCTCTCTTAAACTCCTCGATTATCTATCGAAGAATTTTTATATCAGTTAGTGTATATATAATCGAGAGAATATAGTTCAAAAACACGAATAACTTGTGTACAACAATATCGTAAGTGTAGATTCAATAACTCATGGATCAAAACGTTTCTTGTGAATCAATGTTTTGAAATCCAGACCAGACTTTGAACTGGAAAATTGAGTGGGTCATGTGTCATGAGCAGGGGTGGCAAAATGGACCCGGAACCACGGTTCCAACGGTTCCAACCCAATTTGAGTTGAATTGGTTCCTAAGAATATTTTATTTGGTTTCTAATTGGTTCCAACTTGGTTCCAAGCTGGGTCCAACTAAATTTCAAGTTAGGCCCAAATCATTTGCCAATAATCTAAATTATAATGAACAAAATGTAAGGTATTGAGTCCGTTTGGGCTTGGTTCCCTTTTGAATTGATTTTGGTTCCATTTTGGGTTGAATTTGGTTCCACCTTAAAACCATTTAAAAACCAAACTCATTTAACAACCAACCCATTGGAACCGACCCAAAACCAACCCAACCCGTCCAATTGTCACCCCTAGTCATGTGTCATGAGTCATTGGTTCAACCATTATCAAACTAGACATTATAATAATGCAACAAATAATAATTAATATACAAATGATTATTATAAAATATAAAAAAAAGTAAAAATTATGTAGTCCATATATTTTTAAACTATTTTCATTGTATACCCTCTCATTATATAAATATTTATGTCAATAATATAAATAATATTATATAAAGATATATCTCTAATAGAGATTAGAGTTGAAAGCAAACTGAGCTTTAGAAATATTTAGAAATAATATTATATATAGATATATATATTACATGTTACTATAGACTTGAGAGAGTTGAGATCAAACCAATTAGAAATTTTTATGGATGGATGTCTGAACAAAAGGAGACGAAGTGAGAAAAATATTATTTAATATTCAATTTATATGAATTCAAAAGTCAATTGATTTTCTCGATTTTAATCAGTTATCCCGACCCAGTTCGAACGATTCAACAGTCGAATCATCAATTATCAAATCACACGAATTTAACTATTTTGCACTTAAGTCCTCAAAAAAACAATTTATTTAAAAACACAATCCCGAAAAACATGACTTTAAAATATGGTCACTTAAAAAAACACAGTCAATAAAATAGATCAAAATTATTTTTTAATGCATTAATCAAAATTCCAAAATTACCTCCATCCGCTTCTTCTCCGCCTCCAACTCTTGACAAACATCCGAATAATGCCTGTTATAGTCACGCGCCTTCGCCGTCGCGACGTTTTCCGGCGCGGCGTCGCTTTCAGCGCCGCCACTGAGGAACCTATCAATGACGGAATCCGGCGTTGGGTGTCCGAATGTGAATACGCGCTTGCCGAGCGAGTGGACGATAATCGCGATCTCAGCCCCACTCAGAATGCAAAGCTCGCTGGCCTTCTTGAATAATCCCACGCGCCGCTTTGAGAAGGTGACTTGGCGGTTGCTCAGATTTTCTATTTTCTTTATTTCGATT
Source organism: Verbascum thapsus (assembly GCA_963669365.1). Taxonomy (NCBI): domain Eukaryota; kingdom Viridiplantae; phylum Streptophyta; class Magnoliopsida; order Lamiales; family Scrophulariaceae; genus Verbascum; species Verbascum thapsus. The sequence continues at coordinate 5,919,792 of OY770106.1, forward strand.
TTTTTCCGGCCCTGAGTTGTTTTCTTCACCATGCTAGTGGCATCTCTTAAGATCACCATTTTTATTAACTAAGAAATTTATATTGATAATTTGAACTATTTATGAGCTCTTTATGAAACAATCACTACGAGAAAATTGAGAAGAATTTAATGAAATTTAAATAAACTATATGGCTTGATTTATTTATTTATAGGCTTGATTTAAGGGATGTTAATATTTCCATTATTGCATGAGTTGATTGAATTTATATATGGCAATGCAATATTGAACCAATTAATGCATAAAGATTTTGTACAAACAAGGAATTTTGAACTTGGGGTAGAATTTTAAATTTCCAATAGTTTTATATAAAACTCATAATTATATCAATTTTTGTGATGGTAATTGTCATGACTAGTAGAACGAGAGAGAATTTACATTATATTTAATTTTCTCTTTCATACATTATAATTTTTTTTATTAACAGAATCGTTATATAAATAACTAATACAATTATTGTACACATTATTCATCAACCTATTTAACATATTTTATAAAGTTCAACCTATTATTAAAATTAGAAACAAGTACATACCTGTCATTTTCATATAAATTTCTATAGCACGCAATTTCGAATAAAAAATTAAACTTTTTATTAAAAAATATAAACAAACAAAGTTTGAATATTAATTTGACTGATTTCTCCTTCATTGGATCTTGTCTTATAAATAATTTCCTATCTTTTCAGGATCCAATCCAACTCCATATTTTAGATAACGGGCCTAGATGAAATATAACTACTTGGGCCATTATTATTATTATTATTATTTTTATTATTATTATTATTATTATTATTATTATTATTATTATATAAGGATTTTAGTCTTATTGTATTTTGGGCTTGCCAGTTTGGTCCAAAAGACTATTTCCACACAGCATAAAAAACTTGACAAAATGGACATATTATCTCTCTCTCACACACATCTAAAAATCATTTTGAATCCCACAAAATCATTTTTAAACGATGCTATTGTAAAAAGACAAAAAAGAACTTCAATAAATGTGTATATGGATTATGAATTATAGTTATTAGTTCGAATTGACTCATTTTTTCGTGTTTGTAGATGGTTGAAAATTGATATAGAAGAAATATCTAAATGAGTTTGTAGTATGGTTTATTAATAATTACATTTTCCTTAATCTACTAAGAATTACATTAGTTTCTTTTCCATATTACATTTAAAAGATTAACTTAATGCAATTATCTTGAAAAAGTGATCGATGAGAAGTAAATAATCTTGGTAAATGATTGAATGAGTAACAATATCTTGTTTTTGATAATCTCGTCAAGTGTCACACGAAAAAAAATATTGTTATATGTTGACATAACGGCTTCAAGAATCGAATTTTATGATCTTTTAGTTGAGCCAAAATGACAGTTTACTTTTTTAATAGTTGAACTGTCAATTCTTTTTGTAATTTACTTTTTTATCAGCACTTGATTGATTTTTATACAGTATGATGACACGAGCTCTAAACGGATTCTAATTTAGAAGGTGGAACTGTCCATATGAAGGGACCGGGTCCACATGCCAATGGTTATGATTGCATCGAGAGTCGGAGTCCTTCTGTAATAATATCGTAAATAAATTATATGTAATTAGTTAAGTGTCATCAGATAATGACAAATTATAAGTTATAGTCCATAATAACTTTCATCATATCCAAATTAGTAACACTGTAAGTAAACATGTCTCGATATTATAAATCTATCTTAGGTTCGCTAGCTATCACTGAATGCTAGTGATCTTATTTATAATTAATTATATTTCGACTGAATATAATAATAACAGAAATTTAAATCGATCAAATATAATACTATCGATTCGAAATCGATATTTTTGTAACATTAATAATACCAAAATTCAACCATTTTGTTATTTTGACAAACAAAAACAATTTCAATCAAAAAGCAAACCCTTAAAAATGTGATCTTTTAAAAAGAAAAGGCAAAAACAGAGGAAATAAACTAAGGAAAATAAAGAAATTGAATAGAAGAAGCAAAGTAGGGAAAAAAAAAAAATAAGGTTATTACAGAACAACGTTGAAAACGTAGGAATCTGCAAAAATAAAAATAAAAAATGAAAAATTGATACAAATGCCAAAACGGAAGTTGAAATTCATTCACTTCAATCAGATTTTGTCAGGGCATATATAAATATTCCAGCGTTGTATTTTCTGTTTCATGTCTGTCCTGTATCTATATCTATATGTATATCTATATATCTATATATATATATACCCCTCATACATCATTTGTTTTCCAATCCCTATTTTAAAATTAATTATTCTGCTTTGCGGTGGTGTGTACATCGACATTCGTGAAACGGGGTGTTTCTCTTTTCCTTCTAATTCAGTGTAATTCAATCAAACACCCTTACCATGTTTATGTTTTTTTTGTTCTGTTGAATTTGATGAAGAATGACTAGCAAACGAGACACATAAGACTGTGTCATTTTATTTTATTTTTTTTCAAAAAATTGTGTTAAGTTTATAGAGTAGTTGAATTCTTGTTCTGGGGTTCAGTTCTTTACTGGAATAGATAATTCAATGGGGTTTAATTTTTTTTATTTTATTTAAATAAGCCTATCTGGAAAACAAGAATTGATTTTTTATTTTTGCTTCAATTTTTAGTTTTTTTGTTGTTTGTTTAGGGTTTTTTTTTTCTTCTTATTCTTCAAGAATGGTGCTGTTTTTGCCCCTGGAAGCATTTAGTTTTCGATTATTTTAAAAAAAAATTAAGTATACATGATTTGGTGTAAAAATGTAGATTTTGGTATGAACAAAAATGAAGAATTTCAATAAAAACTTGATCCAATCGATTCGATTTTCATATGAAAAGTAACATCTTTTAGCTTTCTGGAATTTTTAGTTTACAAACATTCACACATGAAAATGACAGTTTCCTTAGTCTTAATCAAGAAAATCGAACAATAAGCACAAGATCGTGATACCCGATCGAAAAGATCTAAATAGGGATTTACTTGTTATCATAGCACTGTTTTTCTGATCTTTGCTCTTGGCTGATAAGTTATCGATGAATAACTTGATTTAGAATCTCTTTTGTTGTCAAGATTCATCTTATAAATTATTGTCTTAAAACTTGCATTGATATCTTACTGTATGTTTCTTTGGTATTAGAAAGTGTTTGTTAAGGTAGCTAATCCATTAACAGTCACGTAAACGTAATCTATGTTAATTTTCGAGTCATTTTTTCCATTAATCTCTGTTGTTTCCTATTTATGTTGGTTTATTTGATTATCAGCCCATTCAAACTAGTTCACTAACATTCAGTGTTATTTCATTGTTTCCAATAATCCACCCCAGTTTCCGGGCATGCAGGTAACAAATTTAAGACGCTTTGTTTGATATTTTGGTTAATCGATAGTCTAAATATGTTAATGCATTAACTTTGCTTAGATTTGCCTATTTATGTGGTGCACGAGTTTGACTGTATTTATGTATTCTTACCCTGGATTTCCAGTTTCGTCGTTAACTAAGAATTATTGTAAGGGATTTTGGCAAGTGTACAAAAGTTTATGGTTCGATAACGACATAGAATATATTCTTGAGTATTATTGATAGTTATAATGTTATACTTCATATATGTTATCTTTGTTGCTGTTTTTAGTATTGATGTATAGGTATTTAATCGTTTAATTTGGCTTCTAGATTTTCGATGTTGCTATTATTATCCTTTTATTGTGCTTCATTTTCTCTTAAAATTTAAATTCCTCTGTTTTTTTTACATGGATATTGGGAAAATAAGCCTCGTTTAATTGCTCACGTGCCTCCTCCTATTCCGCCCATGTATCAGCAAGTAAATATTCCCCGTTTCTTATTTAATCACATTTTTTTTTTTCGTTTTTATTTATTTAAATTCTGCATTACCATTTCTGTTAATAACTCTTGTTCTTTTAGTTTCGACCCGTAATTCCACCACCAGTGCCACCGCCATTTGTTCCGGTGGCTCTACTGCCGCCACCTCCGCCGCCGCCACTTCAGCCTCCAGCTCAGCCTCAAATCCCGAACAATTTCACGCCCGGTTTTGGTGGGCCCGTAATTTCTCATACACCGTACAATGTAAAAACGTTCTCTTCGATTGTCTTTACTAGTTTTGAAGATATGCTGTGGCTGATAAAATTAGTACACATCGATTCTTATTTCTTAATACCGTTTTTTGTTTCGTTTTAGTTAGCCTCGTCATCGGGTGGCCCGCAACAAATGTATGTGGGGTCCACACCCCAACAACCGTGGTTTAATATTCCGAATCAGAACATGCAAAATGCATGGTTTTCGACGGTGAACCAGAACGTATATCCCGTTACAACTTTGCAGCATAACGACGAGCAAAACGGTGGGCCCCCACAATCGTTTCGAAACGAGAATCAGAATGTACAATTTGGTAAACTTTCACAGAATACTGAGGAACAAAATACTGGAATGGTTAGTGTAGTGAGAATTTAGTGGATTTTTAACTTCATTTTTTATGCTGAAAATGAGATTATTGATTTTATTTTATTTTTTGTGAGTTTTAGGTGAAAAATACTATCCCTGAGGAAGCTGTAAATGTCCTATCGGATTGGAGAGAGTGTATTCGTGATGGAAAGAAGTATGTGATTGTTCCAAACGTTAAATCATTTCTCGAAAATTGATTAAGATGCGGTCTATAAGTATTGCATATCGATATATGTTTACCTGATAAGGATGTGATCAAATCTAACTCAGAAAAATATTTAATGTACTTGTGTGTTTGTGTGTATAACACACACACACATATATATATATATACAAGTTATATAGAAAATATCTATATAACTTGTGTGTGTGTCCTACTTTTTGTTATTACAGTTTTTGATTATATGACATGTTTGGGATGCAGGTACTATTACAACAAAAGGACAAAGATTTCTTCGTGGGAGAAGCCTATGGAACTTATGACGCCAAACGAGGTGAGTCACAATATATTAATTATATATGAAATGAAAATAAAACAGGAAAATAATCGATGTGAAAACTTAATGTAATTCAGATTAACAAAAAAGACCTTGAACTAGTTAATTTATTCATAATTTATTACAGAGGGCAGATGCATCTACCGACTGGAGAGAATTCAATACGCCCGAGGGAAGAAGGTATTTAATAATCTATTAAAAATGATCACAAATTAGCTTTATTTATATGAATTTTGCTGCCTATTAAAGCCCTATTTCCTACAGTTATTACTTTAATAAAGTCACCAAACAATCGAAGTGGCAAATCCCGGATGAACTCAAGGTATTTATTATCTGACAATGTAATAAAAAACATCATTTTAAAAAGCTATCATTAATTTTTCCTAAGATTTCTTTTTGTCTTAATGTTGGTGTAGTTGGCTCGTGAACGAATTAAAATGAATTTGTCTGAAAGAACACCAAAAACAGAGGCTGTGAATTCAAATCTCGATGAAAACAATTCATCTCCCGTAAATAAGAACATGGTTTCAAGCCCTCTTGCATTGACACCTGGCGTTAATCCCGAGCCTGTAGTGGCTTGTGGACCGTTGGATGAGGTGGCGAATTTGAATTCAGATGCAACTGTAATAACGCCGTTAGAAACTGCCACATCAGCAGTTCTGTCAAAACCTGCGCCAATTTCTACTGCCAGTGCCGTAACTACACCAATGTATTGCATTTTATCTTCTAATTATATATCCTGTAAATATATATATATATATATATATTCTTGTGATTGGTTATAATTTTTGATTATTTTCATATCTTCAGGGAAATCTCTATTGTCTTACCTAATGATCTTCAGGTATATATGTGCCTTTTGTTTTCGGTTAAAAGACATGTCCTTTTGTGTTTGGATACATGTTTTTGATACATTAGACGGTCCAGATTATGCCACGTCAACGCATAAAGTATCTCAACCGCTGACGTGTCGTAATCCAAGTTCATTTTACCTGCAGGAAGCTAATAAACGCATTGAAATTTCTTCAAGTGAAGGCATTAATACAACAGAAGGGAAAATTATAGAGCCTTTAGTGTATGATAATGAAGAGGTATTGTTTATTGGTCATATTCGTTTTCTCTAATTTATTTATTTATTTATTTTTTTGGGTTTTTGATTTAGGAGGCGAAGAATGCTTTCAAGGCTCTTTTGGAATCAGCAAATGTGGGGTCCGATTGGAATTGGGAACAGGTTTGTTTGCATCTTCTTGTCTGAATATTAGTTTTGAGATTGTATATGTTAATGATTGAATTGAAACAGGCCATGAGAGTGATTATAAACGACCGAAGATATGGGGCGCTAAGAACACTTGGAAAGCGAAAACAAACTTTCAACGAGGTAATTTATCGAATTATAATCTAGCGTATATTAAATCCAAACCCGTGTATTTATGAGACCCTAATTACAAAATAAATAAAAAAATCCCCTAAATCTATCACTCATTATCACATTATTGTTGTTATTGCGTTTTGCTTTAAGCATATTTGTGTTTCAGTTTGTGGGGCGGAAAAAGAAACAAGAAGCGGAAGAGAAACGAGCTCGAAGTAAGAAAGCAAAGGAAGATTTCAAGAAAATGTTAGAAGTGAGTTTTATCGTTTTTATGCCGTGTTTTTATTTGAAAACAAATATATATATTTATGATTACGTTATAAAAATTTATGTGACTTTAATGTCCACAGGAATCTGAAGATCTAACATCATCAACGAGATGGAGGTTTTGTTTTTGTCTTTTAAATATTTATCGGGGGCGTTTTTTAGTACAAACATTTCGTAATCTTATTGAACTATTTTTGCAGTAAAGCGATATCTATGTTTGAAAAAGATGAACGTTTTTTAGCCGTTGAACGAGTTAAAGATCGTGAAGACATATTTGACGATCATCTAAAGGATCTTAAGAAAAAGGTAATGTCTTAAAACCACACTTTTAGCTAGTAATAAAAAGAATCATTTATCGAATTATTCAAAGAATTTCGGTATATTTTGATTAGAACAAAGCAAAAGCTTTAGAGGAGCATAAGCGTCATCAAACAGAATATTTGGATTTTTTGAAATCTTGCGACTTTATCAAGGTATTTATTTTCATTGTATTTTATATTTCTTACTATTTTTGTATATTCGTACGTTATTACATTATTTGTTTATTACATTGTTTAACCCCAGGCGAGTAGCCAATGGCGAAAAGTTCAACACCGATTAGAAGCTGACGAGAGATGCACACGCCTTGACAAATTCGAACGCTTAGAAATCTTTCAAGTACTAATTTTTTTTAAAATATTTCTATTTATATGTCAATAATGTAACTAATATGAAATTTTTTTCCTAGTATTTACTATTGTTTTGGCGTGTTTCAGGAATATGTACGCGATTTAGAGCTGGAAGAAGAAGAAAAGAGAAAATTGCGAATAGTAATTTACTAATAAATTTTCTATCATAATTCATATTCGTCATTTTCTTTTTGGTACTTATTTTCCTATTTATCTCGATATAAAAGGAGGAACAGAGGAAAACAGAACGTAAAAATCGAGATGAATTTAGGAAGCTGATGGAACAACATGTTACTAATGGCGTTCTTACAGCCAAATCTCACTGGCGAGAATATTGCACGAAGGTCTGTGTTAGAATCTTTTACGTTTTTTTCTTTTCTTTTCTTTATTTTATTTTATTTATATTATTAAGAATAAGCTTGAAGAGGGGCTTAAAGAATGGCAGTTTTAGAGTGGCAATATTAACGTTTTTAGATGAATCGGGGTACCATAACAATTTGGTACATTTGTACCCAATTTTTAAAAAACAATTTTATGTATTTTCTCGTTATTCTTTTAGTCGCTTTGAATTTTATTTCCCGTTACTAGAGCTTAATTAATGTTAATTCAAAATCTTTTAATCAAGTTTTATTTTTTATACGCGCATTGGGTGTGCGTATACCGAGTAGTTATAATGAAGGGCCGGATAGCGCAATTTTTCTTCATTTTTATTTGAACTTTGACTTTTTTTTAGGTCAAAGATGCGCCTGCATATCTGGCCGTGTCTTCAAATACCTCGGGCTCTACCGCAAAAGAGCTGTTTAGTGATGTGATCGAAGACCTTCAGAAACAGGTATATAGCTAAAATAGCCCATAATTTTTTTTTTTAATTATATAAACTTATATGTTTTTTTAATATATTTTACGCATTGATTTGATATTGAATTATAGTATTCGGAGGATAAGGAGGAAATCGAAGATGCAATAAATGATGGAAAGGTAATTTTATTGTCCTTTTTGCAGTATTTTTTTGGGATTTATTTTACTTGATTGAATTTTACGGTTTTGTATGGTTGCAGATATCCTTGTCGACGAATTGGAGTCTTGAAGACTTCAAAAGTGCAGTTTCGAAAGAGATTAGCACAAAAACGATATCGGATTTTAACTTAAAAGTACTTTTTTTTTTTTTTTTTTTTTTTTTCTGATTTTGCTCTTATTAAGGTTTCCATGCATGATAATGGCAAGATTATTCTCGAAACAATTTCATATAGGAAAATGTGAAATGTGTGCGTTATCATAAATTGTGATATTGCGCCATCTATGCGCAGACGGTTTTAACCAATATATCTATGAATCTATATATATATAATATATATAATGTATATATAGATATAGATATAGATACAAGAACCTTGTTGATTTTATGGTTTCATGCACATATATTTCTTCTTACAAGAGATCATATTTGCAGCTTATATTTACCGAGTTAATAGAAATGACGAAAGAAAAGGAGGAAAAAGAAGCTAAGAAGCGTAAGCGTCTAGCTGAAGAAGTCTACAATTTCCTTTTCAATTCAAAGGTAAAATATTTCTCGTGTTTCATCGCTCGATTATTTTAATCTCGTTTTAAATTCATGATTATCTCTTAATTCAATTTTGTGTATTAATCAGGAAATAACATCATCCTCAAAATGGGAAGACTGTAAACCACTTATTGAAGAGAGGTAAAACATAAAACATTACATTAGCTTAATATTGAACCGAAATTTAATTTCTAAATTCAAATCGTTGTGTAATTATGCTCTTTTGACAGGTTCGTTGGTGAAGAGAGCTTTTTCTTGGAAATTTTCGATAAAGTCATTCCCGAGCTCAAAGAGAAGTCGAAAGACAAGGATCGGAAATTGAAAAACGAAAAGGTTTGCTAATATTTCATGCGTTTTTGTCTTTAAATATCGAATATATTTGTATCTAAATCTTCGTTTTTCGCAGGCTAAGAAGGAAAAAAAGAGGAAAATAAAGAAGAAGAAAAATAAACAAAAGAATGATGAGACGGATCAGAGTGACGGGTCCGATTCTAACAGCTTTGAAGAAAGACGAAGATCGAGGGACCGTAATAAGAGACATCATAGACGTAGTTCGGGTTCTAAAAAGTCAAAACAGGTATTTGCGTTAATTTTGCCCCATATTTATAACTCGTGTGTATTTTTAACGTTCTATAATTATACTCCTTTCGTTGAAAAAGTAATGTTCGTTTTGACGTGTGTTAGGAATTAACAAAAGTCAATTTTATGTGTATAAAAATACCATTTTTATAAAACTAAAGAGGGAATGATCAAAATTCCATTTTAGACTGATTTTAATTTGATTAGCAATTTTTTGTCTATTATCCTTGATTAGACAAATACCCATTTCTATAATAAGGGACAAACATTTTGTAAAATACAAATACAAATGAACTTATATTAATTTTCACTTTCTTTAATAGTATCTTAAACTTCGCAAACAAGATAGTTAAGTTTGGAATGAGGAATTACTAAGTTATTTTTAAAATGTGAATTACATCTTAGACTTGATTTTGGATGTGATAGATGGAATCGGAATCTGAATCTGAATAGGAATCTGAAAGCCAAAGCAAGAGACACAAAAGCAAGAGACAAAAGAGGGATCGTTGAGATCCAGAGGAGCATAAAGAGGACGGATTTGGCGAGGATGGAGAGGTTCGATAGACAATATAGGTAATTTTTTTATATTTTTAACTTTGAGAAAATTTAATTTCGGTTTATTTTGATCCTTCATAGAATACATTAGTTGATCTTAACTTCACCGGTATATATGTGCTAGTCGTTGGGGCGTTTTTGTACATTTTAGCCTCAATCTTTAAGATTTTAGATGGTGATAACTGTTAGATAATATTTAGATTAATTTAGATTATATGGTATCATATCTTTTAGATTATATCATATCGTATCTTTTAACATAATCTTATAGTTATTTAGTTTTATCTTTTTCCATATTTATAGCTAGGTTATGATTTCATTAGATTCTATTCTATCAATAATACAATTCACGGGGTTTCATATTATTCAACACAACTTTAGTGACGACGATCTCATTCTAGTCTTAAGTTCATTTGTGCAATATCTATATTGTGCAACATCGGTGCAACGTTTGTGCAATATCGATGCAACGTTTGTGCAAGTGCTTCGCAAGTGGGGTGCCAATAACAATGTGATTCCAATAGAGTCGACTAGATCTTGAGTCCCCTTATAATCGGGAACACGAGTACGGTGGGTCCCATGAAATGGATTATTGCATCATAAATTTGTTATATGTGGCACATGCATTTAAGTCCAGTAGTTTCCTAAAATGACTTTTGTTTAAACTTGTCTGAATTACAATCCAGCTTTGAACTCGAGTGGTGTATATATTTTTGTTATTTTTCACTAATCGAACTGAGTGCGAGCCGAGTTTCGAAATATATCACGAACAAAAAGTTGTTCAATCTTGATTAGATATGTTATCGAACAAAACTCGAATAGAGCTTTTAGTGATCGAGCTCGGGTCGAGTATCGAGTAGTTTCAGCCCTACATACTAGCACCGGTGAAACCATATTTGGGCTTGAGCAATTTGGATCTATAAACCAAGCCTTCTTCATAATGGAAGATAAACCCATATTAAGATCCATATCGTATCCCAATCGAGCTTCAAGGCTTTAACTTTATGATATTCACAGTTGGGCTGCTTTTTGCTTCGTGGGTTTAAGGTGTGGGCCCAATACGAATTGGGCTGGGCCTCTAACCCATTATTATCAAAGTAACAGACCTATTATTTCACCAAGTCTAAATTTGAAGCCCAAAAGATCATCTAAGCCCTAAGGCACATACTAATATTTTATTTTAGTATCAGGTTATAAACGAATCGAGCAGAGTCAAACATTGTCCAAAAGGTTGAATCCCCAACCCCAAGGGCCCCCCATGCCCCGGCCCGACAGAGCTATGGGAGGAATAAATCATGATAACCCAGCCAATCACAGGGGCTAGACCAGTGCCCACTGCGCACAAGGAGCCCCCCTCACTTGAGAGGTTGCTCCCACACTGCCGCTGGTGGGACTCGATCCTTGGTCATTGTCCAAACTTCACCCTTCTGTGACCAACTGGGCTGCCCATGCGGGCGAGCAGAGTCAAACATAATATTATTCAAACTTGTTCATACTTCTTTGAGATTTGAATTTTTCGTTTGATTTGGTTGTTAATTGAGTGAAACTCGAACAAGTTTTAATCAAGCTGATGTCAATTAGCTTTGCTGGTTAGTGAGATTATAAGTTGACTTTGAAGATAATTTAATTTGCTTAGAAAATAATTCACAAAATTACTGACATTATACGTGATATATGAGGTCTAATTTTGAGCTCGTCACTTTGTTGAGTTGGGTAAACTAACCCTTTTGATTAAGTTAAAAATCAAGAAATATTTTAAATTGTCTAGACCTTCTAGATGAATTAAATCTCTTAAATAATGTATTTAAGTGAACTTAATAATCTAATTAAAATGACATTTGCTACATAGAATTTTAGGAATAGAAGCTTCGTTGGCCAAATTATCACCAAAAAATATGTGTACCATATTCTTAACCTTTAATTATCAAACCAACCCCAACATTAAGTGCTTTTGATGACCAAAAATATTTGTCAACTCTTCTTACTTTTCAATATTCAATGACAAATATATTTTTTTCATATAATTTATTTTAATTTTAATATAATTGATCCATCATAATTACTGTGGTCCAGTCTTCTAGCAACTCATATGTCTTGATGAGGTATGGTAAAAAATGTATCATCACATCACAATGGGGAATATATTGTAGTGTGTGCTACTTAAGTAATTATGGGTCTTCATCCCACAATAAATTTTTAGGCCAAAAAAAAAATATTATTTAATTTATATAAGTTTAAATTTTAATTGATTCTAATTATGATAGTACGAGTTTCGAGATTCCTCATAATGATCGATTTTACATATTTAATAATTAATATGACAAATTAATTCATTTCCAATTTTCTTGGAACAATTTATTTATTTATGATTATAAATTTGTAATATTCTAGGCGTTTCATTTCATTCTTGTTTGAATTTTCTTCATTCAAATCCGTACAACACTTGGTAGAAATTAATTATTGTAGTCAACAATAAATTAATTATATATATATTATTACATGACGGGTAAAGATTAGAAATTTCAAAACCTTGTACGTATGCCATACGTATGTGATTAAGAAATATTTTACATTTCCAATTTCCTTGATTCCCTAAAATAGAAGAGATTATTTGAAGGTTTTCATTTCATAAAGTATTTTCTTAACAATGTCACACATGTATGTATAGAATAGAGAAATTGTGGATTTGTAACATATAAATAGTAGTAATCTTTTATCACATACACATATAATATTTTTTTCAAGTTATATAAGTGATATAACTATACAAGTATCGTTTGTATATGAGATGAAGCATCATATTTGAATAAAATATCCTGATATAAATCTACTAATATAGTTATTTATAATTATCTCTGAGAAATTTTATTTTCTATAATTTAATTGTCATATTGACTTTTTCATTTATTAATTAACATAATTACCCTTCTCTTCTTAAAATCTGTCCCTCTATAAATTCATCCCTTCCTAGTATATATCCCTCTTTAAACTTCATAATTGAAGAACATGGCCAAGATCACATCTCTTTGCATTTTAATTACTTTTCTCCTATTTCTAACACTATCACATGTCGTTGCCGCTCGACCGGAGCCTGCGTTTCACAGCAGCACTCCGGCGGAAACCCGTTTCAAGGTGAGTGTAATTTTTTTTATTTTTTTTTCTGTTATAAAATTTTCTATTCCAAATCATGTTACATTTTCTATCCCTATATATACATATATATTTGATATATATATATATATATATCATACATACTCTTATCAAAAATCTGCATCTATAAAGATGCAATAATATTTCTAGATGTTTAAATGTCTATAAATGTTTCACATGTGTCATACAAATTTTTGTCAAACATCTGCATCTGTATGTAAATATGTAAATATTTTGACACATCAAATACATATTTAGAATACGAGATGCAACAAGAATTTAGAATATAAAATTCTATCTGTTTTTTCTATATATGTACACATATGCATGTATGTGTGTCTTCACACATATATATATATATATATATATGTATGTATAAGATTATTTTGCCACTTATAAGTTGGCAATAACCGACTTATAATGCTTGAGACGCAGTTTATTTTGTAATGTGACGATAAGATTAGCTCGACTTGGGTTAGATTAAATGTGCTAATGAATTTTCGGGGAAGGAACATTCCAATAGTCATTATGGGTTTTATATCGACCTAATCGATTTATTTAGCAAATTAAAAAGAATTCGATTTTAAATTTAATATCATGAATGGATTAATAATTTGATTTTAATGATGTTAGGATAATGAAGTTGATGTAGATGAGAGTAGCTGCAATGGAGATGAATGCATGATGAGAAGAACACTTGAAGCTCACATTGACTATATATACACACAAGGACAAACGCAGCCATGAGAATTTTCCACTTTTTTTTTAATTGAATTTGTTTACTTGTCAAATTATATGGGAGAATTATTTTTGTATTTTTATTCCCAATTTATCCCCTTATTTAGTATATATATGGATTGTATTTTAGATAATATTGTAGACTCCTTTTAGATCATATTTTGTTCCTATGTAGTATTTGTAAAACGAGTCCTATTAAAGTAATCATTTTTAATGTGTTCTATTGTAAAAAATAAATAAAATGATCTTATTTAAGTATATGAATCGAGTGTGCTTTAGTTTTTATATATAAAAAATCCAAAAGATAACTCAATTGTAGCTCACAAGTCACATAGTGAATTATCAAATAAACCAAGAATCCATAACTTGTAAAGTGAATTATAATTAATCTAACTTGAAATTCTACTATTCTAATTGAGATTAAGTTTGGTCAATTTCAAATATAATTTCTTCCTAATACGAAAATTAATTAAAGTAAACATAACTCACTTGCATCGAGACTACGTTTGAATTTGACCAAATTGGCCCTAACCTAGAATTTATCATAAAAAAGACTTGTATATTTTCAATCAACGGCGTGGAGTAATTTTAATTTAAAAAACAATTCGATAGTATTTTAAAATAGAAGATTCGATTCTTTTGGGCTATTTATTCTAGAAAGATGAAAAGAATCAAAGCCCAAAGCGTAGTGGGCTTATTTGGGCTTGATGTGTGTGTATTGTTAGAACTTGGAAATTGTTATGTGAATTTGTTATTGGACTCACATACTAGTTCTTAGGGATGGAAATAGGCCGAGCCGAGCCGGGCTTTGTAAGGCCTAAGCCTGGTCTACTTTAAAAATGATAGGCCTGAGCCTGGCCTATTACCCGTCATAGGCTTATTTTTAAGGCTTGACCTGGCCTTTTTAAAGGCCTGAAAGCCTATTTTACATAAAGGCCTATGACACCAACTAGCCTATTTTACATAAAGGCCTATGACAAATATTATGAAGCCTGAGTGTATAAAAAAATTAACAATGTGAAGATTAACAATAATCGAAGAGATACAAATTGCATGTTTAGGAGTCAAATATTTGTCCAAACTCAAAATTAAACACCCAAAATTATACTCAAAATTAATAAAAAGGCCGGCCTGACGGGCCTAATAGGCTTTTTTGTAAGCCTAAGCCTGGCCTATTTAACTAAATAGGCTTTATAAAAAGCTTGAGCCCGGCCTTTTTATTAAACGAATTAGGGGGAGTTAGGCCTTAAATAGGCCGAGCCGTAGGACCCTGTCGGGCGGCCTGGCCTATTCCCACCCCTACTAGTAGTTCTCTTATTTTTACAAACATTTTGCTCACTTTTATTAATTTTAATTAATTAAAAATACTTATAATGACACTTTAATGCGAATCTCATAAGAGAATATCTTTGTGTTGGCAGTTGGTATTTTTTTTAAATCTGCAATTATAACATTATTCTACATTAAATTCAAGAGACCATCTATTAAAAATAAGCATCATTAAATTTTTTTATTATAAATTATTACAGACTATCATATAATTAGAAAAGATAATATGTAAACATTAATAATTCAATCCATAATCTCCTCGTAATTATGAGGGTGGCCAATTAGATCATGCCTCATTATCAACACTTGGTACTCACTAATTACTAATATATAATAGTTTTAGAAATTTTATTGTTAGTAAGGAAAATCTTAATATTTTCATATTTCCACCTAAACATTTCAATATTTCTGTAGGTTATGTGAAAATTATGAAATATTAAAATTTTAGAAACAAAATTTTAATCCTATGATTCATAAAGGAAAAAAGGGGATCAAAATGTACAATAATAATAATAAATGTTTTTTTATTACAATATGATAATTTTGTGACCAATTCCTTCAATTTTAATGGTGGATACTAATCAAATGATAAAATTAAATTTACTAAATAAAAGACTTAAGCTCTAAATTTCTCAATTTATAAGCACAAAAATCAAAATTAAATAAATAACTAAAAATAAATAATTATATTTTGTTGTAAAGCAATTTTGACAGAAAAAAAGAAAGCAAAAGCGCATGATAATGCGCTTTTCATTTATTAAATAGTGAGTGGATATATTTTTACTTTGGGATAAAGTCATCTAAAACGCGCACCATACGCGTACATTAGCAATTACATCCCATTAAAAACCTTTTTATTCCCCCAATTCATTCCTAATTTTCTTTTTCTAAAACACAAAAATATATATCCCCTCTCAATTCCCTCTCCAATTAACCAGTAAATCTGAAGAGATCATGAGTTATTACAATCAAAATCAGCCCCCTGTTGGTGTTCCTCCTCCTCAAGGCAAGGAATTCTGTTTGCTTTTTCTTTATTTTTTTTAATTCAGTTTATGAATTGTTCTGATTTGTGATTTTTTTTTGATTTGGTGAATTGTTTTTCTGATCTGTTTTTTTGTTCGTGATTTTCTGATGTAGCAAGTCTTGTGCTGTAATTTTTTGTAATTGTTCGTTAATTTTTTTTAAAAAAACGTTGGTGGAACTGTTTTTTTTTTTTTTCTGATTTGTTTTTTGATTGTGATTTTTGTTTAATTGTTCTTAATTTCTTGTTTATTGATTTATTGAATTTTTTATCTCTGATCTGTTTATTGGATTTTTGATATATAGGTTATCCGCCGGAAGGATATCCAAAGGATGCGTATCCACCGGCAGGTTATCCGCCGCCAGGGTACCCCCAGCAGGGGTATCCACCACAAGGATATCCGCCGCAGTACGCTCCTCAATACGGCCAGCCGCCGCCGCAGCAACATCAATCGAATAATAGTCCCAGTTTCATGGAAGGATGGTATGTTTTTTTAATTCTGTTTACTTTTGCTGCATTAGGGTAGATTTATGTTTTCTATTTTTTTTTTTAAAATTGATTGGATGATTGATGTGCTTGTGATTCAGATCTGGAGAATCTAGGGCTTTTTCGTGTTCATTTTGATTGTTGACCGTGATTCAACGCTTTTCCTATGAATATTGGTTTCTAACTTTCTATAACTTGGATGAATCTTGAAATAAAAACTGGCTAAATAGAAAATTGTGCTTAACAACAATTCATTTTATTTCCTAGATTGATGATATTTTTTTTTTGAATTATTAAGTAAAATAGAATTTGAAAGTCACTTGTTATGAATCCCGAAATCTGCCTCTGAATAATTGGCTAAACATAATTCTGTACATTACTCTTTTTATCATCCAGATTGATGTTATAAATATTTCATCAATTTCAAATGAGGAAATAGAAATTCAAAGTTTACTTCTTGTAAATCCCAAAAATGTACCTCAAAAGTTGGTTCAAACAGAATTTATTAGTTAAAATTAACTTCAATTTAATCAATATCAAAAAAGGAAATAGAATTTGATTTTTCTTTCTCTTGTATTATGCAGTTTGGCTGCTCTATGCTGCTGTTGCCTTCTTGATGCATGCTTCTGATGAACTCTGGGCATTACTTGTTTGGTTGAGAAGACAACAAATGAAGAAAACAATTGATGTGTTCTGATTTTTGCTTGCATTAAAGGGTGACATTCTAAGATTAATTATCATTTATCACCCATATCTTTTATGTTACCCTTTAAAATAATTTGGAGACTTGGATTTGTTGATGGGATTTTAATATGGATTATTGCATTTTGAATTAGAAATTAGATTGTGTTTGTTTTCAATTGTTTGTGTAAATTCCTTATGTTATTGAAGTATATTCATTGCATTGTTCTCAAGTTTGTGAGCCTGTTATAGAATTTCTTGGTGTCATCTTGGATGATTATTAGGTGTATGTGTTTTATTTGTCAGCTTTATAAATGTTTATTTTGAATGTTTATTTAACTGTGTGAATTTAAATCAAGTGTGCATTGAGACACAATTAGAATAAAAATCTAAAAAGGATGTATTTTTGAATCTGATTTATCCTAAAATCACTTAGGGTGTGTTTGGATCGCGTGATTTGGATTTGGGGAGGGATTTAGAGGAAAGATTTGAAATGACTCAAAAAATGGAGTCATTTGAAATACATTGTAATTATGGAGAAAATAGGTCAAAGTGAAAGACAAGGGATTTGAAATCCATCGTAACATGAATTCATCCAAACGAATTTAAGTGGATTTGTCGATAAATTAAAATTCATAGATTTTAAATCTTTCCATCCAAACATACCCTTAAGATAGTTGTGTATTGACTATTGAGTTTCTTGATAATACAATTATTCATGGATAATTACTACTACTCTTATCTTAATAGCTTATGTTTTAAGTTTTAACAAGTTATTTTAAATTATCTTTACATTAATTAACTTTTGGTCAAAATAAACATATTTGACAGAGTTGACTATTGATTAAGCTCTTCACTCCACGAGATAGTTCTTTAAAAAATCACATATATTTTCGAGATCTATTTATTTTTCTTTTATCATATGGATTTGATTTGACCATCTTGAAGAAAGCAACCAATAAATCTAGATTATTGTAGTATTATAAAATAATTTCATTCTTTTAACTCCTTTTTTTAAATATAGTGATGAATTAACTATTACTATTGGCCTTTTGGACCGTTAGAATTATTATTAATTTGAAGATGTCAACATGCAATAATATTGGGCAAGATAATGTGTGCCAGTTGTGTATTTCATTTTCTAATGTTAGTGGGATTCATATAATTTTCCATGACAGAATGGTTTTTCTAGTAATTACTGTTATTTTTATAAAGTAAAAAGTAGATTTCTCAATAGATACAACATTAAGGTGTAAACAGTTTTTGTTTGTCCAAATTTGATTTTGTCTGAAATTTCTTACTATTATATCACATTAAGTTCAACAGAGTCTGCGTGTCATACAATATATTATTTATACAATGAACATTTTTGTATATTTTATTAAAACTGTTGGACTTGATTTGACATAAATTTATCTAATAAAAAAGGGTTAGATTTTGAAGTATTCGAAGACAAAAATAAAATTCCGGCCAAATATTCCACTAATCGAGTTTGTCGCATTGAACAATGCATATATGGTGGTGGCCAAATATTCTGAAAGTTGTTTCCAATGCAATTATTGTACAAAACAAGACAACAATTTCACATGGTAACTTTTGTCAGTTTTATAATCATATGTTGGATAATTGTGTATTACATGCAATGTTATTTTCTTTTGAAATAGTACATTCAAGATAATAATTTGTTTCCTCAATTGGGAAAATTTTATGTTAGGTTTCAATTTAAGTATATATTATTAAATGATGAGCTGTTTTGATAAAAACTTTTGATAGAATGTTAGTCCAATATTATGAGGACTCAACTATTGGATTGATCCAATACTAAATATATTTTTCCCCCTTATGATTAGGATTCAATTAACTATTAATTTCTTAATTGATTTAAGATTTATCGAACCTCATTATCTTTTGTCATTATTATCAAACCTTATTGTCTTCTTCTTTTGTCATTTAAAAGTCTACTAGATGCAACTATTGGACTTTCATAAAGTATATAGAAGCATGAAACATTATATTTCAACACCAAAAAATTAGAATTAAACATTTGAGGAATTATTCGATTCCCATTCCGGAAGGAAAACATCGTATTTCTCCAAGAATAAACATTAAGCACGATAATATTAGTAATCTCACGAAATCGGATATTGATTTAGAGCTAGCCAAGATGAGGAGTATGACTCCGCATGAAGCTGATGCTGCTGCGGCTAAAGCAGTTGCTGAAGCAGAAGCTGCAATGGCTGAAGCTACACGGGAAGCTGATGCTGCAGAAGCGGATGCTGAAGCAGCGTCAAAGACGCTGAAAGGAAGAAACACTATTGGGATGGTAAGATATTTATGGTTTTCTTTTTATGAAAAACATGCACGGTCTTTACATGGCCCCCTTGAGGTTTTGCAATTTACTGAGATGTCACATGTTGTCAAATTACAACAAATAATAGGGGTGAAATTATAATATGCCTTTTACTTATAGGGGTTAGACTTAGTAATTTACTTTTACTGACAAGGAGGAGGTTATATGACAATTTTCAAATCTGAAGGTGATTTTCATAATTAGGGTCTTAAACGGGGGTGTCTATGTAATTCACCTTCCATTTTATTGCCAGGGAAAGAACTCAATATATGGTGATATATTTTCGAGAAAATTAAAAAGGCCCGGTCATCAGAATTTCTTAAAGTTCTTATCATAGTTGATACTTGATAGTGATTATTTTTTCATTCAAGGTAGATTATGTGGTTAAATTGCTTCTTTTGTTTTTTTTTAAATTTGTAGGATGTCCAGATGATGCATGCGTGATGGAATCTGGTACAAGGATTATCCAGTTAGAACCTAGGCCTGATTGTAGCCCAGTTTGTAGTCTGTACGCAAATATGCATAACTTTTTAGGCTGTAAAGCACGAGAGGCCTCTTCTTAGAGCAAGATGCAGGACTGTAGACTTCGGGAATGCTATTCAGTTGGAAGTTCCGTTGGTTATTGTAGAATGTGTTCTGTGCTTGAAGTTGAAGAGAATTAGAGGGAGAGAAAAGAGAGAACACCAAGAAGCACTCTGTGTTGGAATTCAAAAAATGGGCAGAAGAAGCTTGAAGACAAATTTTCGAGCACTAGTCTTCGACATTGTTGTAGCATTGGTTTGCTTTCTGTATCACAATCATAATATGGATTGGAATTATGACAGGGTTTTGCTGTTATATATGTATTGTTAATAGATTGGTGTTCTTTCTTGCCTTTTCTAATCGTTTAGTTTAATGTTGCTAGATGTTAGGGGCTAAGTCGATGCAATATGATGCTGATAAAGCCTACTCTCGAGACCATCTTAATCACACGGGGCTGCGTAATCAAAGCTATCCAAGAAGGCAGGCATGCTTAATGGTAAGTAAATCGCGACATATTTTCTTACGTTATAAGAAATTTCAACATATATTTAATTTTTAGGTAGTTCAGTCACATTTACACGAGTATGACAGTCCTACAAACTGCTAAAGAATATCACAATATCGACACAAAACCCATATAGATACACACTTACGCAGATCATCGTTCATAAACAAGTATGTATAAAGTGTTATATTAGCAAACCAAGAAAAAAAAGTTCTTGTCAAATTTTACAATAGTAAACAAATACAGGTGAAAAAAAAAAAAAATGATTACAGAGATATAAGTTTAATTGTTGATATAGTTCATGATTGAGCTGGAATGGGTTCTTTTTCAGAGTCAGATTCAAGCTGGCTGTAATTGCCTTTGGATTTAAAAAGCTGGATATGGTGATGCTTGCAGTAGAGGATCCCTTCATGTGCTATATAGTTTGATGGGCTTATGGTACAACCTCCATGGCTGCATTTGAAGCATCTCTTGTGGTATGCACTTCCATTTACTGATACCTTCATTTTCATACAATCAAATTATTACGTTATAATATGATATTTTATCTCGTATTTTATGATATCTTATGTCATTTTTATTAAGGAAACAATTTATACATGTGGGTAACATGAAATTTATCGAAACTGCTATAACTTCCATACTATATATATATATATATATATATATATAGTCATTTGGTTGCTAATTTTGTAGAACAAGATATAAATAAACTTTCTTCAATATTGATAAGGATTAATGAAGTTGTTTTACCTTCTCAATAGGATAAACTGTCTTGTTACAACCCACACATTTGTCCCTGGTACCTCCAAAGAGACTTGAAACCCTGCTTGCATTCTGTTCAATACACACTATTTCAAGTTAGATAACTAAAGTTCGAAATCAAATCAACTGTACAAAATACAAATAATCTTTATAAATGATCACCTAAACAAAATATTGTAATAAGGGGATTACCTCATTTTCTGTGGTCTTTTCTGGTTTTACGATTTTTGGTGTTCCTAAAAGAAATTTAGGCCACAGTTAGCAAATCTAAAAATGGTTTTTTTTTTTTTGGAAAAAAAAAAAAAAATGAGAAAATTGTTTATAGTATACCTTCAAAACTTTTGTCAAGGCTGCCAGTTCTCTTGAAGAGCTGATCATAATGAGGCCTGCAGTATAAAACTCCCTCGAAAGAGTTGAAATTGCCTAGCTGAAAATATTTATAAAACATAAAAAAATTAAACAAATTAGCAAAATATTTCCTATAATTTCTTTATAAATGTAACATTATTTCGTTTCGTACAAAATGTAAACTCTATAAATACCTTAAGAGTGCCTTTACAATGGTGGCAACGAAAACAAGCCTTATGATAAATCCGATTATCAGCAGCAAGACGATCGACTAGATAAACGGTCTTGGTACAAGCCATGCATTTCTGGGTTGTACCTGCAAACGCCATTTTTGAATCGAAATATGTGAGAAAGAGAAACAATTGAAATGTATATTAATTGATCTCTTTCCCACTTTTTTTCTATTTTCTCTTGACTGTATTTTTTTTCTTATGTTTTTGTGGATAAATTTGGATGGAATAAATGTGATAATTTGAGTCCATTAATTATTAATGGATGAAGAATAATAGTTATTTAATATTTAGTAATCAGTTTTGTCCGAAGTCGAAGCAATTCCGTCGAACTATATGCTAAGAGAGAGAGATATAATAACAGGAGATCTCTATGCTTATGCTAATTTTGTGAATAATGAACGAAAATAAACAATTTTTTTAATTCAAAAAAAAAAAAAATCTTCTCAGGCATGTAATGACCATTACAAGTATATGTAATCTATATCTATATATATATTATAGCAAAGCGGTGTGGGACCCAATTTGCTAATACTAATTTTCTAGAATTTTGAATTTTTTTTAATATTAAAATTTTGGTTTGTAATTAAAATCTAATGATTATATATTTAAGTCATTCAATTAACCCTAATTGATATTTTCCTTTTTTATGGCTTGCGTCTAATTATATGGGAAGTTTTTTTACCATAAATTTATTCATAAATTAATAGGGCCGAATTTTACCAAAATTTTATTCATAATTTTAATAGGGCCGAATTTTAACATAATTATGATATTTAAATTTTAAATTTTGGTCAAAGTATCATTAATTAGTTACTATATAAAGAGTTTTTCTATTAGGAAAGAATATTAATCACACCAAGAAATTAGGAACTTATAAACCATTTAAGCAATCAAAATCTACTTCCAATCAAATTATATTGATAAAGCCTTCGGGTATAAATGAGTAGTGAAACAGAATGTCACACATGTATTTATCCATCTCTAATATTTTATTCATGTTTCTCACTCACTGCTCAACACAATTTTATGTTTTGATATGATTTCTTCTAACAATTATTAATTTTTTTTTTGTAATTTTTATTGTATCCTAAGCATTTAGTCGTTTTATAGTATATATACAAATATGTTTTTGTCCAGTTCTAAACCCTGGTTATAGTTTGTTTTTATCTTTAAGTTTAACCTTCATATGTTTGTATTTTGTATGTCAATTTCATCTTAGCAGATTTTATGGATTCTAACCAATACCTCACGGGTAAGTATGTTTTAATTAAAAGGTTTAATTTCTTTGATTTAACTAACATCTAATTCTACCGATAACTTTAATCATTTGGATCCTGGTAGTTGGAAATCCGAAGATCAAAAGAGAAATCATAGTATTTAGAAGGTTAGTTTTTTTAATTTTCATACCACGAATTTCTAGATATTTAGTGTTATTTTGTATTATACGGAATATAAGAATGTTACACATTTTCTCTATTTTTTTTCTTCTTTAAATTTATATAACCTTTGCATATTCCAGCTAATATTCTTTTTTTGTTTCTTTTTTTGTGAAATTTTGATATCATATTTCAAGGACCAACACATTACATTCAGGTATAGACACACTACTAACATTTACAATTTTTCACTTATATTATATCTCTCATTTTGCTAGAAATGCTCAAATAATTTCTTATATTTATGCTTTTGGTATTCATGCAGGTTTTATAAGAATTTCTATTCTTTCATTAAATATGATACATGCATTATACTTTCTACTTTTATGGATTCTTTCATAAGATGTTTCAATTACAAGATATTTTTGCAATTATTTTTGAGTTTTTAAATTCTAAATTTTTAGAAGGCAAAGAATAATACCATATTTTCCAAGCCAAATATTTTTTTCATCCATATATTATGTTAATTAACTAATCAATTCAAATTCAAATTCAAATTTTCAAATATAATCAATCAAATCAATTAATAAATCTTTTAACAATTATCAGTTTTAGTCTTATATGATTGATTACTTTTGGCCCTAAAGTTAAAAAAATATATGGAAAATGGTAAATCCAGTTCACGTTTAATTATCTCATATGAAGCCAAGAAAAAAAAATTGAGAAGCAATTTTCCGTGCGTAGCACGGGTACCTGCCAGTATATATTATAGCAAAGCGGTATAGGACCCACTTTGCTATCTATCTTTTTTCTGGTAATTTTGATTTTTTTTAATTGTTAAAAGATTTATTAATTGATTTGATTGATTATACATATTTGAAAATTTGAATTTGAATTTGAATTGATTAGTTAATTAACATAATATATGGATGAAAAAAGAGAAAATAACATATTCTGCGTTTATGATTGATAATAACTATGGTAAGTCTTTTATTTTCTAAATCTAAAAAAATCAAGCAATCAAGATTCAATCTCTTAATTTGTAGCAACTCTTTTATTACCTAAAACAACCACCTTTTATTAAAATTATACCAAGAGTAATGAAAACTACAGAATTTATATTCCATATTTTAGATTTTAGATTTTCTTCTAACACATTACTATTGAATAGTATAGAGTGTATAAATAGAGAATAAATCATCAGAATTTGAATTTAACCTATGTTGTCATTTTATCTTTTATTTGAAGGTATTATTTATTTTTACTATCTATCTTATCTAATTGTGTTTGTGATATTTTAATTGTTTTGATGTATTGACAGTGAACTAATCTGTTTCTGCGTTCATAAGAGAGTTCTGCGTTGAAACTCAGCGTTTCAACGCTTAGCGTGTAAACGCAAGAGTTCAAACGCGCGGGACAGAGAACTACGCAACGCAAGAGTTTCAACGCCCAGCGTTCAAACACAAGAGTTTCAACCCTGTGCGTTTAAACGCTAGAGTTCAAACGCTCAGTAAATTATTCCAGATATTTAGGCCCAAAACATCTTATTATTATTTTAGTCCCATCGAATTGGGTCAGGCTTAAGTATAATGAGTATTATTTGGGCCTGGGAAAGCAGATTAAGCCCAGTGCTCAAATAATTAAGGAAGTAAGAAAAAAGATCGAATTATTATGCTGATAAATTCCATAATTTAAGCTAATTAAAGAGAGTTATTGATTCTTCTCAAATTTAAATTCCTACACTTTTAATAAATTCACATTTTTTTAATTTGGTGTTTAGGAAAAGGTTTAGTTTGCATGATTATATTCCCAAAAAGGGTCTTCAATTTTATTCTCAAATAAAGATAATTATATATTAGATCCTTTCAAAATTGAACGAAATAATAATCATTTTTATAAATCATATTTAAATTAATATAGACCGTGCATAGCACGGGTTACACGCTAGTATATAATAAAATGAAAAGGCCCAATTATAGAATGTTAGGTCGAACTATATATCCTAAATATATTAGTATATACTAATATTAAAATATTATTTATATTATTATATATATATATTATATTATTCATACCATGATTGCTTGACATTTGTCCACTTTCATACTCTCACCAAAATCCAATCCATGGAGCTAACAAAAACTCTGAAAAATCCCCTTTCTCCCTCTCTTCCCCTCCAAACACCATTTCCAATCAAAATCTCTCAACCCTACCCAATCCCACCAAAAACCCATTTCAAATCAAACCCGACCCGGCAAAACCCATATCAAAAAACAAACGATCTCCAAATTTCAGCACCCACAATGTCCGATATAATAAACTCATCAAGAAGACAAAATCTCGACATTAAGCTGCAAACATTCGGGCCCTTCTTCAGAATCACAGCAAAAAACCTCGAAACACAGAGGGAATTGGGTCGGGCTGAGGGATTGATACGGGTTTGGATTCGGGGCAAAATTTTACACCTGGATTCGATTAAGCTGCAAAGAGAGACGATTGGAATGGAAAAATCGATATTTGGAATTGGTTTGTTTATTGGGGCTGTGGCTATAAGGCATGGGTATGAGTGTGGCTGTAGAACAGCTGAGTTGCTTGCTATTAATGACACTGATCTTTACCATTCTAAGGTACTAATTATATATTCTTATGCTTTTGATTTCTTTTGTTTTATTAAATGGGAAAAAAATTTATTGAAATATATCAATCTTTAGTTATTATAATGATATATATATATATATATATATATTGCAGCTTGTAAGATTTTACAAGAGATTAGGGTTCAAGCCAGTATATGAGGTAACAGGTTCATCATTTGGAGATTATAGCCACATGTTGGTATGGGGAGGTGTTGGAACTAGGATGGATGCTAATCTTGATGATCTCATGATCAAATGGTGTTCAAGATTCAAGACTCAAAATTAAATTATTAAATCATTTTGTGAGATGTATTTATAATTTATATGTATATGATCCCTATTAATTTCATGTTGATATATTGAAAGTTAAACAAAGGTTTCTTTTTTTTTTTTTTTTTAATTGCGAGTTAGGGATGTAAATTGTAAACGAGTCAAATTTGAGCTGATTTTTCTCAGGTTTAAGTTCAAGCTCATTTTGAGCTTGAATTTAAGGTGAATCTTAACCGACCTCATTTTTAGAGCTCGATCTTATAGCAAACAAGCAAAACTCAAGCTCGACTTGTTCATGTGTTTGAGTTGCAGTTGAGTCGAACTTATAATAATAATAATAATAATAATAATAATAATAATAATAATAATAATAATAATAATAATAATATCAATATAAGTTGACGAGCTGACTCACGAGCTTATAAACACTCAAATGGAACTTCACAACAAGCTCAAGTTTGCAAAATTAGACTCATTTTCGAGCTGGTTCATTAAACTCGAGAATCGTCTCACAACTTATTTTATACTTCTACTTTTTTTCTTTGAACTAATTAATCATGATCCGTGAAGTACAAAAATAAAAAATAAAAATAGACTTTGACTAATTCTATAGAAATTTAAAGATTAATTTGGCGATGGTATTTTGGCGATAGTTCACTTTGAATCAAACACTAACATAATTATTTATTATTGTATTTCAGAAACTAAGTCTATTGTCTTAATGAATCGAAACAATCATGATTTGATTTTTGTAATATGTCACTCATTGACTTCGTACGTATTTAAATATTATTGTATGTGAAGAATTAAAACCTTAAATAGGCTTCAAAATTGACCTATGTTTGAGCTATAATATTTCTTTACTTGTATTAGATCTAAAATAATACTATGTAATAAAACACTGATAATGTCTTGTAATTTAACTTACGTAGCTGGCTTTATGATGGATCGGCCCAGTAAAATCGCCCGTACTGATTCCATGAAAATGCAAACCCGAACCCGACCCAAACTCAAACCCATGGAGACCCGGAAAAGGATTTGGTTCACCCGAGCCGAGACCCGC
This sequence comes from Verbascum thapsus, assembly GCA_963669365.1. Classification (NCBI taxonomy): domain Eukaryota; kingdom Viridiplantae; phylum Streptophyta; class Magnoliopsida; order Lamiales; family Scrophulariaceae; genus Verbascum; species Verbascum thapsus. The sequence continues at coordinate 5,947,258 of OY770106.1, forward strand.
TAAAGGGAACCCGCCATCTTAGGTATTTTTGCACCAATTCTAAGTTTATTCTCAAATTAGTTTTGGTCCTAATGTCGCGCAGAGAAGACCACCGTAGCTCCGATTCAAAACGCCACCGTTCTCGTTATGATCGGGAACCCAGGTAGAAACTTGTAATTTCTACGTGCTATTTCAATGTTGAGTGGTATTTTTTTTTTCTCCTTTTAGCGTCTAATATAATCGAAGTCTGCAGAATGTTTTTTGAAGTGTTCAATTTGTTTGATTTTGGAATGGAAGTGTTTGTGTTTTTATTGAATCAGATTTTTGTAAATGAGTGTTTGTGATCTTGATTTGGTGGGTATGTTGATACTTTCATCAGATGTAATTTTTGATCAATTTTGGGATTTCGTATGGGGAAAAGAATCATGAGGTTGGAGTGAAGTTAGAACAAAATTTTAGCCTAAATGTGACACTTTAATTGTGTTTTAGTTCACTAATTTAGTTAAAAAATTGTTCTTATTAGATATCAAAGGGTTTAGGATTTATGTACTTGGCACCAATTTTGTTAGTCGACTGTCCAAATTAATGTATTCTTTCGGCCTATGATTAAAACTTGTTTATGCAGTGTCCTTATGTCTTAATGTTATCTCTGTAAATGAAACTTGTATTTGCAGTTCTACTTGGCCTTAATATGTTTTACTGGTCGTAAAGTATCTAAACATCGATAATAACTTAATGAACATCAAACACGATTAATTATTTGTTTTCCTGTTGTATGTTGCTAGCCCGAAGAGATCTAGGAGGGATGATAAACGAGAAACTGAAAGACAAAGTACGAAAGCTGAGTTAAATAAAGAACATTCAGACCGAGATCATAAGTACAGTCGTCAGGATCCATTACATCTTAAGACCCCATCAACACAAGATGCAAAGATTGAAACTAAAAGCATAAGCAAAGCATCTGAAAACAATGATCGTGGTAGTAATGGGCAAAATGGTAAAAGCTCTGGTGGCAAGACAAACAATGGTGAGCTTTAAGTTTACTCTCACTCTTTTATTTTCAAGTTTAATTGTTTTGAGGTTTATGATAGTACATTGTATTACAAACCCTCAAATTTATATTGGTTTTCTAAAAAGTCTGCAAAGAACACTTCTACCTAAATATTTGTCAGATTCGTGTGCTATTTAGCATGCATTCTGAAGAATGTTGGAATGGTTCTCAGATGAACTATGGAATTTTCATAGTTGAAAAGAAACATAACAATAAATAGACAAACTTTTCGTGTTTTGACGTGTAATTAATATTTCTATCCAAATATTAGCAACCTAAGACTCTGGAATGTTGGGAACCATATCTTTTTGCCTCTGAGATAAGCATAACATTATTGTTGACTTGTTAATTTCAAGATCAATAACTATTAATGACTTCTGCAAGTATTAATGACCATAACTTGTGCCAAAATCTGATTGTTGAAACTCTGTTTTCTTGTAAAGCACGTGGATGGTGGAGAGACCCTAAAGAGCACCTAAATGACCCGAGAAAGGATGAGAAAGCTAAAGATAACAAACAAGACAACCATGTGTGGCATCACAACGGGCACATAAAAACGGAAACAAATTCAAACCCTCCTATTCGTAAAAGGCCTTCTTTCAGAGAACAAAAGCTTACTCAAGAAGGTGATAAAGGTGCAAAAGATACCCCAAAAGCTGAAAATCCCGTTTTTGAAAGTCGAAAAAGAACCGAAAGAGGACAAATCTCTCGGCATTTTGAAAAACCCGAACATGAAGCGTGGGGGTATAATCGTCCAAGTGGCAACAGTAGATACAGAGGAAACGAGAGCTTTAATGGCAGGCAAGGGTATAATCGTCCAAGTGGGGGGCGTGTTGAGAAATGGAAACATGACCTTTATGATGAGGCCAACAAGAGTGCAAATCCGAAGAATGAAGAGGAACAGATTGCAAAGATTGAAGCTTTATTGTCTTCATAAACAATTTTCAGTTGCTTTTGTTAGGAGTTGTTTTGTGGATGTGTTGATTATATTTTCTACTCATGTGTTGAACAATCTCGTTTTGATTTTAGTGATTTATGTACAAAACCCTGTTGTGGTTTTTTGTGGAATATTCAAGAATTTGAGGGGTCTGTGTGTTATTTTTCCCTTTATATTTTAGCATGAATAGTTGTTCCTTAAGATTTTAGAGAATGTTTCATTTCAATTCTCAACTCTCAAGTGATTGATCTGTTAATGAGAGTGTTACTTTGGTGGCATAAAACTTCAATAATCATCTTGTAGTAGAGCAAGAAAAATTACAATGCAAAAGCTACCGTAAAATTCCTCCAAAATTAAAATTTGGAGATGTGATTTATTTCCAATGCCATTCAAAAAATGATGATACTTCTATAAATAAAATTTTGAAAATTTAAAATTTAGGTAGGAAATTTTGTATTAATTATTTAATATATATATTTATTAATATAATAATAAAAATAATAATATATTAAAAAAGAAAAAGATTTATTTTAAATTTGTATTAATTTCAATTTTGAATAGCAAAAGGGAATGAACGACATAAATGTAAGAAAATTTACTCTACCGCACAAGCACAACCTTAAACCGGTTGTCCCTTTTGCTCTCGACTATACTGTTTCCACAATCTCCTACAGATTTATATCTACAAGTGATTTTCAGTTGTAAGCGTTCGACATTTTTCAGGTATGAAATCATCGACCCTTTTCTTTTATTCTAGCAATTAGTGTGTTGATTTCTGTTCCAATACTACGAAAAAGCTTAGAACATTCAATAATTGCTTATATTCATTCTTGTTAGTTTTGGGCATTTTTTTTGTATATTTCTGCACGCTTCTATTGGAATTTATAGTTAGTTTTTCAACTCTTTTAGTTTTATGTTTGATTTTGTATGAATCGAAAGTGGATTTTATCACCCACACTTTATTCTGTTTCGTATATCTGATTGGTTTATTAACATATCAAATTAAACTTGAGCAACCCTTTTTCTGTGTTCGATAAATTTGAAGCTCGGTTCAAGCTCGAATTTATTAGCAAAAGATAAAATATGTAAAAAACTAAATCAAGTTGATAGTTTGTTGAGCTCAGCTTGACTAACAATCACACCAAGCTCAAAATTTCGACAATAATTCGAACTAGAATTTGTTTGACTTACTTACGATCCTACGTGAATGTGTTTGTGTGTGTGTAAAATAGCTGCAATAGAGTTATAGCATGTAATATTTGATAATCATCTTTTCCACATTACTCCAACAGGTGCAGTATTTTATAATATGGATCGTTTTTTGGATGATTTATTCGCCAAAAGGTGCTTCTTTATACCTTTAACGGCTATTTATTTGATTTCTTATTCTAATTAAACGTTCCTTTATAGCTAACCAAGTCTATGTTGTGAATAGAGCTTCAACAAGAGAGGAAGCTTTATCATCGATTATCAATGGCCTTAATATAAACTATCGCCACCCGTTTGCTGAGAAAAAGTTAGTCATTACATTCTTGAATGCCTTAACATTTTCACTAACAAACGTTTGATAAAAGTTAATCTGTATTGCTAGTTGCATGCATATAGATTATGTAAGGGTGTGTTTGGATTGAGTAATTTGGATTTGGAGGAAGGATTTGAAATGACACCTAAAATGGTGTCATTTGAAATCCACCGTAGTTACGGAGAAAATATGTCAAAATGAATGACAAGGAATTTGAAATCCATCGTAACATGAATTCATCCAAACGAACTTAAATGGATTTGTCGATGAATTTGAAATCCATGGATTTCAAATCCTTCAATCCAAACACACCTTAATAGTACTTTTGAAGATGATATTTTACTCTTTTGCAGTTTTGCGACTTTGCTATACCGGTTCTTGAATTCTTTCAAAAAGGGGTCGGCTAAAGAGACTGTTTTAGCTTCTCGTGCCCTTGGTTAATTTTCAATTCCTACATTTTTTTATCGTATTTTTTTTTTTTCAAATTGCATTCAACTTAGAACAAGTAATTTCGCGTGTCTATGCAGGAATGTTGGCAATTACAATAGGTTGTGGGGATAATGCTCATGAACTTTACAAAGAGTCACTTCCCCTAATCTCAAAAGCTCTGAAATCGAAAACGGAGTCATTATTGTTATCTGTATGTATATGACTACTCGATGAATATTCGTAAATACTAACGCTATGTTTGTTCATGTTTTGTAAATTTGTGTGAAAACGGTGGATGTTGGTTCTGTTTGTTTATGTTTGTAAAAAATAGTTGAAAGTGGTAAAATATGTCAATTTTTTGAAAATTGTGATCTATAAACCAGAAAATAGTATTGAAAAACAAAACAAACATGGCCCAACTTGTTGGGGTGTATAATTGCTACAATTTTGTTTGTAGGTATTTGACTGTTTAGCTATCATCACTTTTGTTGGCGCAAATGATGTGGACGAAACAGAAGCATCCATGCAGATCATATGGGAATTTATACACTCAAATATAGGTGAAAATGTATGTCCTATATTATTATTTTGTGTTACATATTAACTGCATATTCCTACGTATATTCTTGTAATATCTCAATGATTATAAGCTGCGTTTTTGTTGTCTTTTACTTAGGTTGTAGTAAAAAAACATTCACCTCTTATTCACTCTGCTGCTATTTCTGCTTGGTCGTTTCTTCTCACGACCGTTGATGGCTGGAGCCTTAGTCACAATTATTGGAACGGGTAATTATGAATTTGATATTTATTTTTGTAGAATTTACTTTTATTGAAATAAGTTTCATTTTTTTTTTTATCAATTTCCTTTTAACAGAGCAATTTCATACTTCCTCGATCTACTACAAGACGATGATCGATCTGTCTGCATGGCAGCTGGTGAAGCTTTAGCTTTAATATGTGAAGTGGGAATCGAGAAATTTGCTTGTAATAACACAAACGATGAATGTAGTTTGAATGAGAAGGGAAAGAATGTAATAAGCAAAAATTTATCATTACAAGAATTACAAGAAATCGTATCTAATAACGCAAAGAGACTCTTGAACCAAAGTGCCCTTGAGAGTGCAGCAACTAGGACTCTAAATGGATGGAACAACTTTTCGTTGAATATTTTGAAAGTCCTAGAGGTAATATATATACTATATACTATATTTTATGCAATTATTCAATAATGTTTTTTAAGATAAGAGGATATGATATCTTTATCTTTTTAGGGTGGTTGTTTCGATGAAATTGCTTTGAAGATTGGAAAACATAGCTTGCAATTACAATCATTTTCCAAATTATTGCAGGTGGTATTATTATTATTTATTATCAATATTTTACTACATTATGTGTTATTCTCGAAAGTCTCTGATATACTACGTTTCACTCAAGATTTTACTATCTTTTTATAGGTTAACTTTATCAAGCGTTTTCTAGGACGCGGCTTTGTACTACACATGCTGGTTCGAATATTTATTTCAATTTTTTTTAAAACCTTTTTAATGAAAAAAATTGTCTTAAATTAAACTTTATGACAGCCTACTTTATAACAGGAAAATGAATTTCTACGTGACGTTTTTAACTTCACACCACGAAAGCAAATCTCAGGGGATGAACCAGAAAGAGAAGAGGTTTTAATTGTTTTTAGTGTACCTTTTTTGTATTGGTCTACTGTTTATATGACATTTGATCATTTCTTAGAATGACCACATTTGTTTATCCCTGTCTTAATTAAGGTTACCCTTCAAGTTTTTGTGCCTGAACGAAGACAAAAAGAGAACGAAGATGACTGGGACGGGGTAAATTTTTCAAGCTTATTTGCAAACTGCCCTTAATCTGCTATATATATATATATATTAATGTGTATTATCAGAAATAAATATACTCTGCATTCTTTAATTTTTGCTATTAAATGCAGAGAACTCACAGGACAAATGTCCCTGCTTTTCGCAAAGCAAAGACTCAATTGTTGAACAAGCAGCGCGACTTAAAAGGTTCGTTATAATCATTCTTTCTCAAAGGATTATTTTTGTAATTTATTTCCTTTTTTGAAATATAGACTAATAACCTTAATATGATTGTATATGTTGTCTTGATCTTTTGACAACTTCAAATGTTGCTATCATTTTGACATGGAGTATAAATACCTCATATACAATAGGCACTAAAATACCACAGACATTAATATCGACCCACTTAGACAAGTAGGGTCGACCCCTTTGACCCACGTCATGTTCTATCCAATCAAAATGGGACAAGTGGCGCATTTTGATAACGTTAATATTAGATAATGCAACCCTAAACCGAGAAGATCGATTGTTTTTATTCTATTTCCTCTCATGATGTTTCTTAAGGTATTTTTAGGAGCTCTCGGGACTCACATTACTGAGAGAATCCTATTCATTTATATAGTGAGACCATCATATATGAGATAAATTATGATTATACATACACTTAGAAAAGAATAACTCATTTCTTCATTATAGAAGTTAGCCAATTTGATGGACACAGTTTCTATTGTTTACATTTATCTAAGTAATATTATATACTAACTCTTTTTGTGTACAATCAGGTGAAGGGCTTGGGCTAAATCATGATTAATGCTGGTAGAGTGTATTTTGTGTCTATTTCTTACAGAATACACTTTATTATGTGATCGAGATAGACACTGTAACCATTAAACTTAAATTCTCTCTTCACGTTCTAATAGTGTAGATACTACTAGTTCACACAAATGTTTATGTAAGATGAAAGTTTATACTATTATTGAACAAAAGATTATGGACTGATTTCGTAAAAGTCGAGGTCCGTTATTTTCAATAAATAGGCATCACGTTTAATTAACTAGCATTTTAGTGAAAATACAACAAGATGTTAACGTGAATAGTGTACACATACAAAAATTTCAGTGAAAATATTGACTAATGGATTTAGTTATTTGATGAAATACTTCGCTTGTGAGAAATTCGAGATATTTTGAAAGTTTTATAGGTAAATGGAGAAATTCTATCCCGGACCCTGCCCAATGCAGCCGGTCCGGGATAGCCACACATTTCAGGGGTGGTGGGTGTTAAATTACAACACCCACCCCCACAAATGTGTGGTCCCCACGGGAAATGTGTGGCTATCCCGGACCGGCTGCATTGGGCAGGGTCCGGGATAGAATTTCCCTAGGTAAATGTGAGAAATCTAGGCCACAATTGAACTAGGAGAAAGTTTTGGGCGTGATTTTCTAAAATGAACCAACGGTAATAAAAAAACCTTCACCGTAGCAGTCAGAAGCTGGAATAGCTCAGTTGGTTAGAGCGTGTGGCTGTTAACCACAAGGTCGGAGGTTCAAGCCCTCCTTCTAGCGTATTGGGTTAATTTTCTTTTCATTTATTTATTTTTGCTCCAAAGATTTGCAATCAAATTTAATTTGAAAAATTGTATAAATCCATTCACTATCATCTATTTCAATTAATGCAAAAGATATACCAAACAACTTAAATTTAAATTGAATATTTCTTATCATTTCACATATAATTTAAGCTCATAGCCATAAAAGAAATTACAAAAACAAATCCTCATCAGGTACATCTGCCGCTCAGATAATTAGTTTTAATCCATGAACTTGAATAATTAATCCTCGTTATAGAGATAAACGCAGTTTGTTTTCACTATTTTTACGTATTTCAAAAAAATAATTTAAAAAAAATAAAAAAAAAATCAGCATCAATGATCCGTTTTGACGTCTTCAGGATTGTGATCTATGAGTCGAAATCGTTAAATCAAGCCCTAAATCCATGCCATTATAGGCAAGAGGAGCATACATCCACGTGTCATCTGAGCTCAAAAGCTGCATCGAAAAATATTCAGTATTTCGTTTTATGACATCATAAATTTTGTGTCGTTTAAGAATATATTTTTATTACCTTAATCTGAAGTTGCAAAAACTTGACATACTGGACAGCCTCTTCAAGCATTGTGCTGATGTCAACCTTAGTTCCGTTTGGGACGAGGCCCTGCAAGGTTTTCAATCTCTCGTTTATTCGTTCTCTTCTTTTCTACAAGATTGTAAGAAAAATTATCATCAGCGATATGTAACTGATTTACTCATTTTTCAAATAAAATCAAATAATATACCGAATATTAGTACTCGAAAATTTCAATATACCTTAAATTGCGAAAATACCAATATGAAATAATATTCATATTTAAAAACTCGGGATAAAGTCACTTTAGTCCATAACATTTAAATCGTTCATCTCTAGCTTTTAGACATATTTGCCCTTGAATGTGCTTCGACTTTAGTCTCTTTTATTGTAAAGAAAAAAAAATTCTAAATAGACTTAAACGAGACGAATTTCAAATATTTACGAATACTTAAGTACGATTAAATGATTCAAAACATGCGGAAACAAAAGCAAAATTATCCCCAATTTTTTTTTTTTTTACTGTAAAAAGCGAACAATATTTTTGGAACGAAGTGAATATGAGATAATTACCCTAGCATAGAGGCTCTGTGGATCGGTAGCTGAGCCCCTACTGGCTCGGGTTTTTCCACTTAAGTTTAGTGCACCATTTTCATTTGAGCTTGAAGGATACGAATCATCTTCGCAGCAACAACTCGAGCTTTGCCTCCGAAGCATATTATTATTATTATTATTATTATTATTATTATTATTATTATTATTATTATTATTATTATTATTATTATTATTATTATTATTATTATTATTATTATTCTCATTTTCATTCTTAGTATCTTCATCATCATCATCATCATCATCATCATCATCATCAACTTTCACACTCTTCTTGAGTTTCATGCTTCTTTTGCCCCTTTGGTACTGCATTTCACATAAGAACATGTTAGATAATATGTACATGCATTAGTTTAGATTATGTCGTATATTTCCATGTTTATAGCGTAGGTTATGATTTTATCAGATACTACTGTAACTCTATTTATACCCTCTCATCACCAATAATAGAATTCACGGATTTACCGAACAGATGATATGCAAAACGATAAGAGCCTATGAAAATGCCCAAAAGAGTCGAAAAATTACAACGAAAAAATTGAGTAAATTTACTTACTTCTCCAGTTATACGAGGTCGTTTCTTGGAGACCTCACTCGGGCTTTTAAATTTTTCTTCTTTAACCGTCCCGAGCTGCAAATCTCCACCATGAAGATCATCTTCAGACATATTACTCTCATTGCTCACATCTTGGTTCGAAAATCCATCCGCTTCGTTTTTACTCTCCATTAAACCGTAATCCATTGTCATCAAATTGTTGTTATTAGCAACAAATATTTGCTGATTATAGTAACTTTCATGGCCCGAAAATGAATACATTTCATTTGCATTAACATCAACATTTTCGTGGGATTGCCAAAAGGTTGAGAAAACGGTATAGTTAGAGCCGTTTTGTGCCTCATTTGGAGTACAATTGTTAAGCAATTGTGCCATGAAATCAGCTTCTTCAGAGCACATTCCATTGAAAGAGTTCCATTCACCTTCTGAAATTGGTTCCATTTTTAGTTTAAGTCTAAAATTTCGATTTTTAGCTTATAGTTATCGAAGTTTGAGATGGAGAATGTATTTATAGTCTTGGCAAATAAGATTATATCGATATAATATGTAGAAAAAAGCATTTTAAAATGTGGGATTTTAGCTTTCTTAATCAAGTAATAAGACAACTCACAGAAGACAAATTATTAAGCATTAAAAAACAGAGTAACTCAAAAGATTATCAAATATAATAATAGTTAATCATACATATATAATCATTTGATCAAAACAATAAGGATTAATTAAGTGCCTAGAATCAGAAACAGGGGAGGTTGGATATGGAATCACATCTGGCAATCTAGACGTGGGGGTCCTTTTCAAAATATTAAACAAATGAAAATTAATCATATTCATATAGAAGAGTGATCGTGGAGATGACTCTTACATTCTTGAAAACTATATCTGGACAGCCCATGAGACATATATCTATTACAGCTTGTATTTTGTCCCCAATCATTTCAAAAAATCTCTAAAAACAGACATTGATCCAGTATTTATCAAACTTCCCCTGTTCTCTACTACCAAAATCATTTGAAAAATTAAGATTTACCAATTTATTTCTAAAATTGCATCCCAAAAAATATAATTCTGCAATAGAAATATCAATAATTACAAGAAATATGTGTAGGGTTTTGTAAAATAATAACAAAAAAAGGGATTAGCTTGAAGGGTTCCAAGATTCCGGCGATGTTTACGATTCAAACACGCGTCGAAGAGCTTTCCAATTTTTTAACTCCATTTCTTATAAACATATATATTTGGTGAAAATTCCATAATTGAGCCGGCCAATGCACGATCTTGATTATATTAGACATGAAAATATTTAAAAAAAAAAAAAAGTATAATGCATGAATAAATATGTCACACTAATAATTAAATTTTATATATTGGTAAAAAAAATACAATTATGGAAATAAAAACCTAGAAAAATCAGATTTATTCTAATAGGGATAAATGCAAATAACCCCACGTGAAATATTTTATTAGCTGAAAACCCTCTGTGAAAAAAATATAGGCTAAAAACCCTCTGTGAAATTTTTAAATTGCATAAAACCCCCTGTGAAAAAAATTTGCCTAAAAACCCCCTGTGAAAAAAAATATAGCCTAAAAACACCCTGTAAAATTTTTAAATAATTTTTTCACATGGGGTTATATTTTTTCACATGGGATTTCATGCAATTTAAAAATTTCACAGGGGGCTTTATGCTATATTTTTTTCACAGGGGTTTCATGCAGTTTAAAAATTCCATAGGGGGCTTTTAGCTTATATTTTTTTCACAGAGGGTTTTCAGCGAATAAAATATTGCACGTGGGTTATTTGCATTTATCCCATTTTAATATTATAGACCTGCACGTTTTGGTTTGGTCTTCGATTTACTTGCATTATTAGCTCTATCTACTCGTGGCTAATATTTTAGCCACATAGGGGCACTTTTGGGGGCCTTATGAGGCCAAAGTGGGCAGATTTTTTAACCCAATTTATTTTAATTTATTTATGTTTATATGTGTTTATAGTATGATCGTTCGAATTTCAATCTACTATTTAGCTCAAATTGAGGTTCAATGTCAATAACAATATCAAAGACTTTTACAAAGGAAACTGTGTAAAAACTAAGCACAAATTTAATATGTTTAAACTCAAAAAATCTAAAAATCAGTAAACTTGTGGATGCAAAAATAAAATAATAAAATGAACGCCTATAACTCAAATTTTATTCTAAAATTTTATACACACATAATAGACATTATTTCTTTAAAGAAATGTATTAGTTTAATGGAGTCTAAATATATAGGTTAATCTCTGAGTTTTATTTAATAATTTGTCAAGAGAGTGTGTAATAGTTAATTAATTAGTCAATGATGCTAAAATACGTACGAGTCGCCACATTATAGTCTAATAGGGAGATAAGTAATGAAATATATGTCTAATCTTCATTTAGGGGACCAAATATTAAATAATCAAACTATGTTTCTTGGTGATCACTTTATTTTAAGTATAACATAGAATTTGAGATTTAAAATAACCCTTTATTATTTTATTTTATTTTATTTATAGTAATTATAGTATATAAAATAAGAAAGACATGATTGCGTTGCCCTTGACTTAAGTAGGTTAAGTTAATTAATTTAAATTTTTAATAAAATAGACTTTTGTTGGTTCAATTTTCAGCACTAGAAAATTCTAATGTGGACAAAGTATTATTTATTCCTTTCTTAGCAATTTAAATCCCAAAACCCTTGATAAAAAAGGCTTTTAAAAATGTTCTTCAAATTTAATTATTTTGATGTGTTATTTTCTTTTCATATGAGTATTTTGAGTTTTAGAATTTAACTAGATTGTTAATAGTTTGGATTTAATTATTGTTTAAGCTATACTATATGCTCTAATAGCATATTATCATCTCCATTATAACCTTTTTTTTTTTTTTTTTTTACAAAATGATCAATTTAAAAAAAATAAGGACAACAAAAATAATGATAATTAATAAAAGACCAAAGACAATTAATGATAATTTATCAGTGGTTTATGAGCTGTAAACAGGATTAGCAGCTTCTCAGACACTAATGAGCCATAATGCCAGCTCTAATTGAATCTTTGTTTGATATTGCAATTAATTGTGGTATTATTTAACTTATTTATAAGATTGTTCTTCTCTTATGAATTTGTTTTTTAACTAGAAAATCTCAAGAGGAATTTCAGCAAATCCAAGAGGAAAATCTACAAAAATATTTTTGAAAAGAACAAATTTGAAATATCTTTAAAATATATTGGAAATTATAAGATTGAAAGATGAAATTTAGTTAGAAAATAAAATAGATCAATGTCAATTAGATCTCCAAATCTATGAGATTTCTGAGATGGAACTTCAAATTTTCCACTTGTCAGAGCAAATTAAAATTTTGTAAATATAGATGATTTTTTTTTTCATCGAACTATAATCGATGATATATAGCATTAAATTATAACTTTTTACCATAATCGATGGTATATAACATCATCACTCAATCATTCAATTATAACTTCTTACCTTAATCAAATTCGTTTTTATTATATCGTTCCAGCTATGGTTGAATATGGCATAACGGGATATCTGGGCCATTGATAATACGCCAAGTGGCAACATCTCGGTGGTCCACATCATCTGAGTTATCGGATAGGATCGTATGAATTGATGACCCGACTTGACTTAAATATAATTGATTGTTTTTTGCATATATGAGACACCATAATTAAACACTTGAGTTGTATAATTCAAAATTTTCTTAAATGAGGTGAGAAAAAACACATTAATACTTTATAGCATATTCGAATATCACTATATAAATTATTTAAAATAATGTGTATTTAGTATAATTCTTCTTCAATTATATTTAAATAATGGCTGACTTTGGACAATAAAGTGTTTCCAGTTTTTAGACTTACTTAAATTTAGCTAATTAAACACCCGATATTGGAACAGTATATGGATGACTTTTCCATTTTCAATCACTAAATTAATTGAGAAAAAAATGTATGAGAAATGAATGAAATTGTCAAAAATAAAAAATAAGAAAATGTCTTCATTTCAATTTTTTTTTTTTTGTATATCAAAGGAAGGAAGAAATAAAAAGTAAAGCAAATTTTAATTTTGTTCATCTTTTTATTTTTAATTGTCTCAAAAAGACTACTTAAAAGTTTAAAGGTAAAATAGTTTTTTAAGTATCTATTATGCTTCAATTTGTAGTTATTATTTTACATAAATAACTACTTTGATAAAAGAATACACTAATTTCTATAGTTAATTTATATTACTTACATTACTAATAAAATTGAAATGCTAGTTGAAAAATTTATAACACTTATCTATATCTATTTATTTTTCATAAGACAGGTCAGATTTTGACTTTCATTTTTTTTGGGTTTTCTATTTGTCAAAAGCTTTCGTCTATAGAATAAGTTTTTATCATGGTGTACTTAGACTCTAATAATAAATAAGTGTATTTGTTTCTTGAATATTTCTGTCATTCACATATTATTTTTCAAACAATACATGAGCAAATTGAAGGGGGCATATTTTTTTCACTAATTTTTAATAGGTTGACATTGATAATTTCACATTATAATATAATTGTGAATAGAGTATGAAATATAAAAAAAAAATTACAACAAAATTCATGTATTTATACCACTTCAAAGTTAAAAAAAAAAAAAAAAAATTAACAAAAAAAACTTCCCCGAGCCTTCATTTGTAGATGAAAATACAATCACAATTGGAGACCCTATAAATACTGCTGAAAATTGAACCAAATTACTTGACTCGAGTTCGATCGCTAAAAGCTCAATTCGATAATTTAACAAACCAAGCTTGAACAACTTTTTGGGTTTGATAAATTCTAAATTTCAAGTCGATTAAAGCTCGTTTTGGATCGACTTGAATTCAATCACTAAAAGTTCAATTCGATAGCTTAACAAACCAAACTTGAACAACTTTTTGTGTTTGATAAATTTTAAATTTCCAGTCGATTAAAACTCGTTTGGGATAGACTTGAGTTCAATCGCTAAAAGTTCAATTCGATAACTTAACAAACCAAGCTTGAACAATTTTTTGTATTTGATAAATTTTAAATTTCCAGTCGATTAAAACTCGTTTGGGATAGACTTGAGTTCAATCGCTAAAAGTTCAATTCGATAACTTAACAAACCAAGCTTGAACAATTTTTTGTATTTGATAAATTTTAAATTTCCAGTCGATTCAAGCTCGTTTGGGATCGACTCGATTAACAATCAAACCAGTCTCATACACAATTTTCAAAGCTTGATTATATTTCATACATGTATACGTTCAACTCGACTCGATTTGACTCATTTACACCACTACCGATGTGGACTGAGTGTCGTTCTAAGTAGGTCTGATCATTCTAATCAAAATTCAATAGTAACTGATCTTGTGATAGTATCCAATGGGTTCTATATTAAGCACTTAAGTAGTAGCTAAAGTATTATACATGGATGCCAAATTCAAAAATGTATGTAATACGTGCCATATACAGAGTATTTTAAAGTATCTGACTGAAATTTCTAGCCAAAATGTGATAGCACTATGCCTTGTATGGCAAACCCATCGTGGCCGTTGATCATGGAACCATCTGAGAAATCTCAACCTTTAACACTTACCTAAAGCCAGATGGAGCAGCTTGAGGACCACCTCTTCTCATTGCTTTCGACTGAGCCAGCAACTCCTCGTAATTCTGGTAACCGAGTTCAAATTTAGTTAGAAAATCGAGATATGTAATATTTGATTATAAAATAGTGAACCCCAAAACTATTGGGTAATTACAAAATCACCCCACCTCAAAACTCGGAAAACAGGATATGAAACTGTAATCTGAAATCGTAATATGTTTTTACTGATATAGGAAGTTATGGTAATTTTTAACATCTTAGTGTGCTTCTCGTTTTGTATGTATTTTACGCTATAAAATTTTACCCGTATAAAGATTTAGTTGTAAAATATTTACCCGTTTCTCAAAGGCGGCATCCTGAGAATCAATGATCTTGTCAGCAATGCCGTAGTCAATAGCTTCTTGTGCTTGGAAGTACTTTGGACGTTGAACGTCTTTCTCGATTTCTTCCTTTGGCTTTCCAATTCCTTTTGCCAATAGTTCGAGGTAATATTCCGTGTTTGCGTCTAGTTCTTTTGCCTGAGGCAATAAAAACACTTTTAGATCAGAATTATGCGCCCATACATCAGTCATGTGTGTGTGTGTATACATAGGACATACCCGATACAACAGTCGTGTGTGTGTGTGTGTAATAAATGATTTTTAGAACTCGGGTTTGCTCGTAAATTTCGAATTGATCCAGGGATTTTTTACAAAGATTTGGTATGAAATGGAGCATTTCTATCAACAAACGGCTCGAAGTTATTAATGCTAAAATTTAGGTGCCAAAGTTACTTTTACTATGTAATATGTATATACATGTGTGTGTGTGTGTGTGTGTGTGTTTTTGTGTGTGTGTGAGAGAAAGAGAGACCTTAATCCACATATCAATGACAGCTCCACTTGATCTGTTCACCTTAGGAAGATACAATTTTGCTGCATCATAAAACAAAACAGTAAAAAAAGCCATGAAAAAAAGGAGAAACAGTAATATACAAGCAGTTTAATTGTCGTAGCTTAGACAAAGGACAAAGAAAGAATATTCTTTCACTATTTTTTAAGTTTCAACATTCTTATTGCTAATAATATCGTGCATTTAGAATGTCGAAAATAAAGCATGTTCATAAATACAAGAACTGAGATCTTACTTGACGAGTTTGGCTGCAATCCACGATAGCCTTTTGCTCCAAGAGCTAGAAGCATTGCTGCTTGACCATATGCCATTCCACAATTTACAGTATACACATTTGATTTGCAGTACTATTCACAGAACGCCAAATATATTAAGACAAGTTTTGTTAGAAAGGTCAGATGCTGAGAAAAATGTACTAATAAAAAAGAGGTATAAAACTTTAACAGTTCTACCTTATAACTTAGTGTAAGTCATTCTTACTGTGATGATTGTTCAGAATATTAGGCTATTTTTGGTTTCGTTTTTTGGGATTCTTTGATTTCTAGATATAATTTGCTTCTCATTGTCAATTCTTAGGTTAAAAGTACAAGTCATGTCATATAATTATGAACTTACAGCCATAGTGTCAGCAATAGCATATGCCTCTGTTTCAGATCCAACAGTCTCCATCTTCTCATCCTAGCAAAACAAACAGGGGAACAAAAAAAACGAATAACGATTCATCTTAGCAAGCTTACATAAGAAAAATAATCTCACGAAACTCATATGATAATTCTTATATTACACAATCAAGTGGGCACACTCTGTTAGATGATTACCTGTGTACCAGATGAGTTGATGTATAGATATATTGGCTTTGTTGGGCTGTCATAATCCAACCACATAAATTGAGCAACAATAAGCTCAGTGACAGCAGGTACAATCTGTACCAAATGGCTAGAGTAAATCAACATGAATAAGAATGGTTGGAAAAATAGTAAACAAAAAAGTTTAAATGAAGCTATCTTCAAGCCAGATAGAGAAAGTTGTTATACAGGCATCCCGAGATAGACAATTCGGGCATCTAAAAGTAAAGATGGCAAATCAGGTGGGGCGGTTCTAGGCCTTCCAGATCCTCTTCCTCCTCCACGGTACATGCTAACACTCATGCTATAGTTAGAGGGGCCTCTTTCATTCATACCAGACATGCTCCACATTCCACCATTGTTTAAGTAATTGCAGGCTGATGAAATGCTATCCTGAAGAAAAACAGCTAATTAATGTTCTTTCGGAGAAAAAAGGAATCTCAGGGTGAAAGATAAAGAATCTGCGGATGTGTATGGATTGAAGGGTTTCAAATTCATCAACAAATCCAGTCAGCTTGCTTGGATTATTTGAAGTTAAAGTGGAATTGAAATACTCTGCACTCATGCAACTATTTTTCAATCGTTTTGGTGGATTTTAAATTACTCCAATTTAGAGTAATTAGAAATCATTCCTCTAAATTCATTCTTCCAAACAAAATCCATGAATCCAAACACAACCTAAAGTGAATACAATGCAATGAAATAGACTATCTACCATTTATCAGATACACCTCTAAATTCATTCTTCCAAACAAAATCCATGAATCCAAACACAACCTAAAGTGTATACAATGCAATGAAATAGACTATCTGCCGTTTATCAGATAGATAATTAGGCAAAAAATGTTTATAATCTGGGTGAAAATTTGATGAACCCGCAAGACAAGACATACCTCTGTCACTTTTTCTGCTTGTCGACGAACAGGGTTATCTTCCGTCATGAACATATCCAGTTGTGAAGGTGAAAGGCCATAAAGGTATTGTGGCGCACTCTTGTAGTTGTCCATCACTACGAAAGAGATGGTAGGTTAATTACAAGCTAAACAACAATGACACACCTTTAACAAGTAGAATAAGAATTTTCAACAATTTCCATTAAGGATACAACAAAGTAAATAAACCTTATCCCCTCATTCCCCAATCATAAATAAAACGAAAAATAGAAATTAAAAAGCTATCTCATGTGCTTCTTATAAAAACATCATTAGGTAATCCTTTTTCACATAACAAATACACACTCTAACAAATATATACAAGCAAGCAAGCATGCTCCAAGTCCAATACTTCAAATTTTAAAAAAATAGAAAAGAAACAACACAAATTTCCAAATAAGTAGAGATTACAACTAAGCTACCAAGACCCCCAAATATCAAACTAACAACAAAACCCAGACCTAAACAGTCAAAATAACAGCTGAAAAAACAACAAAATACGAAAATACAGCCGACAAACCAAAATATACTAAATAGAGCTGAGATAAAAATATCAGTTACATCCGTCTTTGAGGTTTTCTTCTCGGAATTGCTTCGGAATGTGGTCCAGAGATTTGCGAGCTACTGGAGACTTGAAACCGCCGCATCTTCGAAACGCGAAGTTTCTGGATTGAGCTCCGAACAACAACCTAGGATTATTACTCAGAAGAGTAAAATTGCTGCTCAATTCACGATTATTATTAGCCGTAGATGATAAAGAAAGTGAGAGCAGGAGCGATGAGGACGCCATTGGAATATCTCAAATTGAAGCCGGAAATGATTATTTTGATTAATAAATATCGTAATTTGTTGGGCCTTTTGCTTGTTAATGGGCTGGGTTAGAGATTTTATTGTTCACCAGTATAAGAAAGGTGGATCGGACCTAATGGAGGAAAATGTGGGTCGTTACTTGGATTGGGCTGAAGATTTGGATCCGGGTCCAAATGGGAAATATGGGTCACCCGCAAATGGAGTTAATTCTTTTAAAAGATAGAATCATAAATTATGATCAATAAATGTTGGTTTGAGATTTTCAATATTTTATGAAATATTACTAGTATAAATAATCATTCTCAAACTAGTACCCTTTGAAAAATATTTTCCAAAATATTATTCTTAACGTCACATATTTTTAGTTTTTTACCTCTACTTTAATGGCACTAGAAATATTTTTGAAAGAGTAATAATTTGAGAATTACTTTTAAATTAAATATTTTTGGGAAAAAAAATTATATACTAAGAATCAAAAGGAAATATTTGAGAAACATCAATTAATACAAACTTGCTATGTATACGGTGTCTTTGCATGCCCATGCATGTGAGTCGGAACTGTAAATAACTAAATATGATCATGTTAATAGGAATTTTTTCCATATATAATAAAACTTCTATTACTTATTGGATTTATGGAAATCTTACATATATTTATATATGGTAATCAGATATTTTCCTTTCAAAATCGCCCATAATATTATATATCCACTAATCATAATATTTTGGACTAAACATAAGTATTAAGGAAAGTCGTTAGATAAAAAAAAATTATCTTAACCGTCTCCTAACAGGACTCTGATTGATCAATTTCTTTATCTGATCATAATATTAACAGAAAATAATTGTGATTATAGAATTATAATTCTTCTCTAACTCTTAATCCCTTCTATATATACAGTTCATATATTCAGATACTTCATTCCTTGTTTTCTCACTCTCTATCTGTTAATTTCTTTCACTATCTGAATTATCAATATAATATGCCTACCGGAAAAAAGACTGAGCCTGAGTCTCACTGCCTTTCACTTGGACGTAAGAGAAAGGAACGTGATTATGATTCCGATGATCTAAACGACGTCGCATGTTGCCTTCTGGTGCTCTCCCGCAGCGGCGGTGGGTTCTACTCCGGCGACGTCGCCGCCGCTATCGAAGCTGAGGAAAACCCTAATCAAGATTTGACACAGTTCTCGTTGTCCTTCTCTGCTGGTCCCTCCACCGTTGCTGCAGCCAGTTCCAGCCGATCTCCGGATACGCCTCTGCCGTCGACGGTGGCCGGGGAAAGTTCAAATTATCCATGCAATCTGTGTAGCGACGTATTTTCATCGTACCGAGCACTCGGCGGCCACAAAACCAAGCATCGCCCGAAAAATCCGACCGTCAACGTTAACGGTGCCACCGTCTCTGCTCTCAATCCAAGTGGCAGGGAACATAAGTGCTCCGTTTGCGGTGAGACGTTTACCAGTGGTCAGGCGTTGGGTGGCCACAAAAGCAAGCATTATAAAGAAGGCTTGAAAAGCAGAAAGAATATTGGAGCTCAGGGCTGCACTAATTCATCCAACGGCGGCGATATTGCGGAGAGAAGTGGCGTGACTACAGACGGCGGCGCCGCCACTCGTGTGACTGAACCTGTCGCCGGAAACTTGGACTTAACCCTGCGCCTGGGGCTGCCATCGCCGTAGCTTTTTTGTGGTGAAGAAATAGAAAGATGTAACATAGAGTTAAATTGTTTCCCATTGGAATAAAATTTATAAATACATTAGAAATAATTGTTTTAAGAAAAAAAAAAACAGAAATAATCATCACATTAGGTCTTTAATTTTGTTGTTATAAGAATTGTTTTTTTGGGAATTTTTAGGAATTTGGTTTTGTTTAAATAAATATTAGTTAATATTTAGGGTTTATGAATAAAGTACTTAGTTTTTTTAATAATTGATTTAACTATTTTTAATGAATTTTTTGATTTAGTGATTGTTTTTTGGTGAATATATATTGATTTAATGATTGTTTGAAAATGATTCTACTTATGAACAAGAACATGTATGACTAGTCTTGTAATTTTCTCCTTCATCATGGAAATATGTTTAATTACATGATCTTAGTAATATATGCCTAATACATCGAGCTCAAAAATTATTTTTAACAATCAATCTCGATTAGGGTATTTAACATAGTTTAATTTGGTGTAACTTACTTTAATAAACAAGTTTGAATATACTTTGTTTTGTTTAAGAGGTGAAACTTAGTCATTTAGTTAAAAATCGATCAGATATATATAAATAGAATTTATAAATTTTACAATTTGACCCGAATCGGGCCCATTTTGATTAATAATCAAATTTATGCACTCAAAAAGAATTCTCCAAATCCATACCGTTTTTCGGATGAACTTGGACAATATCAAGTTCGACTTAGTATTATTTATTTGACGCGTTTCGTAAATGATCTTTCTATAAAGACAAATAAAAGTAAATATATAAAGAAGATTATTAGTACTAGATTCGACTATATTCGAGCGATCACACCGACAAATAACAATAATATTTGACCTCAATACAAAAATAAAAATAATAAAGTTCATAATTATTTAAGTAGTATTAAAATGGAATTTTGAAGAGACTCGCATAATTTAAAATGGCTGATAATAATGCCAGAACAGATTTCATAATGCCAGAGCAATTTTGACATATAAACTATATTACCCCTTATATAAATATTTCATTTTTAGCATAAAACTTATGTTATTAAGAAACTCACTAATTGAGTATATTATATAGGGTTATCTTATGTTAAATTTGTTTCAATAAAGTCGACCTAATTTTTAGCATTGGATGATTCAACATGGCGGATATTTTACCAAAATACCCCCATTCGATGATGAAAAGTAGCATGTTCGTTGAAACTGGTCTAACATAGAATTTCAACACAATGGTAGAAAAGAAATGATCAGGACTTCAATGGGAAAATGATAATTTATTAAGGGGTAATATAGTCAAAGCAATAAAATTGCTCTGGCATTATTGGATTAGCTCTGGCTATATCACCAACCCAACATTGAAACTCAATAAAGATACGTAAAAGGTCAAATCTAACCCTAATAATATTTCACATAATCCAGCTTGAATCTCATAAAGAGAAAAATCTTATTCAGGTAATTTTTCTCAGTTGATTTTCTTACATAATTATTGATAATAATTATATGAATCCTAATCTCAATATTATTTCAATTCCTATCCTAAATCCATTACAATTCTATTTCATATATTTCTCACATCCTTCTATATATAAGTCCTTAGCAAAATCATTCGAGTATATATCACTCACTATCACTTTGTAATATAATATGTCCAGTGAAGGCTTTATTGATCACCAGCTGCCGTTTCCGGCGGTGGCGCCGCCGCCTCCACCACCACTCCGACGTCGTTTCAACGACGTTGAACATGGATGTGTTGAGTCGAGTAATAAACGTTCGAAATTATGTGATCATGAATCAGATATTGAAAACCCTAATATTCGTGCTATTTTTTACACCAAGAAATATAAGTGTAATATTTGTTATCAGGCTTTCTCGTCGTATCAAGCTCTCGGCGGCCATAAATCCATCCACCGCCGCCGCCCCATGAATCCGGCGGCGGCGGAGGCGGCCGGAAATGGGTCATATAGGTGCAATCTGTGTGACATGGTTTTCTCATCGTTTCAAGCACTCGGCGGCCACAAAACTAAGCACCGCCCCGACCATTCAATCGCCGCCGCCTCAGATGGCGGCGCTGGGTGTCACGGGTGCTCTATATGCCACCGGACTTTTCCAACCGGCCAAGCGTTGGGTGGGCACAAAAGGAAACACTACGGTGGCTTGATCGGCGGCAGGGGTGGAGCTAAGGGTTGTGCCACCTCCAACGGCCGTAGTGTGAACTCCGGCGGCGGTGAAGCTCGTCCGATTGTCCTGAGAGACTTAGACTTGAACATGCCGCCGCCGCCGCCACCAGACGATGAAGACATGGAAAGTTATATTTTGTCTGTATGAAGACCAGCATAATTCACTTGTTTAAGTGGGCTAATTTTTTTTTAAATTTGTAATCAAACAGAATTAAATTGGCTCGATAAAGAATAAAAAAGTTAGAAAATATTTGGTTAAAATTATAGAACATAAATTGAATAATGTAGATTAAGTAACAAAAAAAATCGCTTAGTATTTTAGTGGAGCATTGGTCTAAGTTGAATCGATCAGTCAACTTGATTGATAGATTTGCAAATTGTTGTATAATTTTTTTTTCAAAATACTAGATTTAAATAAATTTTATTGAGTATACATGTGAATGTGTTAGATGATGTATATGAGATGACTGATATATATATATATATAATTAATATTGTATATGTATGAAATATGGTGCATTTGAAATGCTAATGCGGGAAGCCGGGAACTAGATTTAATTTTATTCAATTGAATATTATTCAATTGCAATGTCATGACAAACACCTTATTTAATTTTCGGTTTAATTGGTAACTTGAAACTTCGAAATATTGCATTTTTCATCATTTATCTTAGCATAGATTCATTTTTTTAAGATCATTACTCTCCTTGTATGTTATTTTGTGTTTCACATCATAAATTCATGTCAAACATAATTTGAATTTTGCAAATATAGTGCATTTGCAGTTCTATGAAATATTGAACTAATATTATACAATTTTTAATTAATAATTGCAGGCCCATTTAGGCTTTTTAAAAACAGAGCAGGCCCATTAATCTTTGGGCTTCTATTTTGTTGCAAATAGACTTGGGCTTGCTTTAGTAACCAAATATTAGTTGAAATTTGGGCCGGTTCCAAAGTCCAGCCCATAATTTGCAAAGACACGGATAATATAGGAATAATAGGATAAAATAAAGACGAAAACCCAGATCTAACCCTGATTTCATAAAAAGAAAGAGAAATATATAGGAGGGTAATATCGTCTTTTCGACTCCTCATTGCCGTTCCAACACTCGTCTATATAACCCCTCATCTATAAAATCTAGGGTATAAAAGGCCCCAATTCTTCTCCCTCCCAAATCTCTCCCTCCCAAAATCTCTCTACTATACTACGCACACACAAAAAACCTCTGGAAGTTTCGAAATCAACAAGTTCCAATCGATCAAACGAGCTGGTAAATTACATTCTTCAGTGGTTAGATCTTTTATTTTTGATTTTTTAGAGCTGAATGTTGATTGCTTTAGTTTATTTTACCTTTTTGATGCATGTTGTGTAGGGTAGTACTTTGTTAACGGAGAAGAAATGGCGACTTTTGAGCTGTACAGGAGATCAACGATCGGTATGTGTTTGACTGAAACGCTAGATCAGATGGTTTCTGGTGGAAATCTGAGCCCCGAGCTTGCGATTCAAGTTCTTATTCAATTTGACAAGGTTTTAAACTGTTTTTAACTATTGTTTCTGATAATTAGTACACTTGCGATCTATAGTGAGAGATGTTTAACATTAGCTGTCAAGTGATTGGATATAGTAAAATTAACTGAAATTGTAGAATTTTGAATTGGTGATGCTGAATTCGAATCTAGAACTAAATGTTCACATCAGTCTGAATCTAGGGTTTAACGATGGAAGTTGAGATATAATAGTAGACTCTTTCTTAGCAGTTTTTTCTAATTTCTAGCAAATTTGGTATAATTTCTAGCAAATTTGGTATAATTTCTTATAAGCATGGTAACTGTCATTGAGTGACATGATAAATAGATGAAACAAATGTATCTATTTCCAAAGATCTCTTTAAACATGTTTTGGTACAAAACTGAGGAGTCAAGTACATTTTTCAATTTTTCTCAAAACCCAAACTGAGTAAACCCACCCAGTTCAAGATCCAGATTCCCAGACGCTGTTTATTCTCTTCTTTGAAGTCATCTCACATCAGATTAATGCACAAGGTTTGAATGCGCTTAAAATTTATTAGTTGAAGTTTTAGTTAATATCGCTTGTATGTGTTGGAGGCTCTCATGAGTTAGTGTGGCGTTGCAGCATGCAAGCACTCCACTTAAAGTAAAATTATGTTTGATTTTTGCTTCCGTTGGTTGCAGTCAATGACTGAAGCTCTAGAAACTGAGGTGAAAAGCAAGGTTTCCATAAAGGTAAGGGCCTTTTTTCCAGAGAAATGGATTTTGTTAAAACTTGCCCATATTTCTGTGTATACATTTGTTGCAAATGATTTGTAACTGTAGTTGGCTAATGGACATAATACTTGTGCTCATGATTTGAATGGTGCGCTTAGCTATAAGTCATTTCTGGTCAAGAAGACTGGTATTATGACCAAATTTTGTTTTATCTTTCGGTAATGGACTCTAAGAACTTCTTGAACTGCCAAGCTAAGTTCAAATTGAAATTCTAAATAGAGTTAAGTTGTTCCCAGCACTCCTGTTGGCGATGAGTTGGACCACATAAACAAAGCTGAATAGACATGGTTCTTCACAATCTCTCTACTGGTGATTTAATAATCCATTGTAATCAATAACAGCACATGAAAGCAAACAGATAGTATGTTCCGCTAGAGCAAATGATAAGTTTCATGGATCAATATATGTAAAATAATAGTAAAATACAATATGCGTTGAATACAATAGTTTTTGAATCTTGAGTTTTCTGTCAAGAGAAAAAGTCCTGAGTAAATTGGTTAATTGCTTCACTTTATGTTAGAAACTTAATGGAATGAGCTTGGGTGGGCTTTCTATAATTTGAAGTATTATGCAGCATACCAAGGAATCATTGTAAGAATTTGGCAGAAAAATATGAGAATTTTACTTGATAGCCAAATCCAATAAAATTGTAACTGAAAGAAGTATCATTATTTTTTTCCCCATTATACTGTACTTGTAGGTCAATGTCAAGTCATATTATCAATATTCTGGTGTTTTACTGAATGTGCATTTATGTCCACATCATTTCCTCTTAGTTATCTATTCTTTCTGTTCCTTTTTATTCTTGCATCTTCAACACCCTTTCTTTTACTTCTGTGCTCTTTATAGAATCTTACTAATAAAAAAATCTTCTCAAACATGTTCAACGATTTTATACCTGTTTGGTTCTATTCCATATACAAACCTATCCCACGAGCTATTTTGGCTAAGATTTTGATAAGCTGTTATAGCCATTAATGTGCTTAAATTGTTTTAATGAATTTGAATACCTTGTTTTACCAGGGACATCTTCACACCTACAGATTCTGTGACAATGTGTGGACTTTCATCCTACAAAATGCTCAGCTCAAAAGTGAGGAAGGCCAAGAAACCGTTGAATCTGTTAAGATTGTCGCTTGTGACTCAAAGTTACTCACTCAGTGAAGGTACTGTATCTATCATTGTGTTCGTAATTTAAGTTTGCATGTGTATGGAAGTGCGGATCATTCTACACGTTCCAGCTGTTGTGAAAACATATACATAGGTCTTATGTGTGTAATCAATTGAATGATATAAATCTATCAAGATTCTAAGTCTCGAGAATCACCAAAAACCAGCCTAAAACAAAATCAAATGGTAATATTGACATTGTGACGGTTTGGTGTATGCTATCTATACGGGCTCTACTCGAATTCACTACTCAGATTGTCACTTCTATGTATTATTCTTTGTTTTTATACCGTAAACCCACAGACACGTGTCAAATAGACCAAACTCATTGTAATTTATGATTTTACTATATCCACTTAGGATGATTTGCTGATACATTTAAGAACATATCTAACTAAACAAACTCGAGTGGTACATATTGGATTATAACTTGTGATTTTACTATATCCATATGTGTTAATTTGCAAATAGATTTTAAAAAATAACACCCAAACAAATAGTATGAAAATCACATTAATATGGGACTTCAACTTTCCAAGTTCGAGACTAGGTAGAAATGTTTCCAAGTCATTTTGACAATTGTATTGTAAGA
Source organism: Verbascum thapsus (assembly GCA_963669365.1). Classification (NCBI taxonomy): domain Eukaryota; kingdom Viridiplantae; phylum Streptophyta; class Magnoliopsida; order Lamiales; family Scrophulariaceae; genus Verbascum; species Verbascum thapsus. Next base: position 5,973,346 of record OY770106.1, read on the forward strand.
AGATTAAATGAGGTCCATAATCTCATTTTATGGAGATGTATCTATATCCTTCACTGAATATTGATAGATAAAGGATTAATTTTAAGGATCAAAAGTTTCTTAATCGACATAGTGTACGTTATCAAAATTAATAAAATCTATTGTATATATATATATATATCATGATGCTGTACAAGCTGTTCATATGATTGCATCATCAAAATCATTAAAAAATACAAATTGTGAGTTGTGGCTCCAAAGAGAGTGTAAAACATTAATTGTCTCTCTATTCCATGGAAGGGCAACAAAGAGGCCAACAAAACTGCCTCTTTCCAAGTCTAACCAAAGTCATTTGTGGATCATTACTTACTCATAAGTGGTCCACTCACATGTATTTGGAGATCACAATCATTTGCCACATATTATATGACAAGGATTGCAATTAATGTATATATATATATATATATATATATATATATATAAAATCATGAAACTTTTGTTATTCATTTAATCATTCTGTATTTATTCACTAGTATAATATTCCTCAAATTGTGGTTCATTATATACGTATGATTGTGAACAAAAAAGTGGAAGAATCTTAGAATTTTTGAACTTAACAATTATTTATATGATTAGATCTATGTCTTGAAATCCCTAATATTTGCCCGGCTTAATTTATATAACAAAGTACATTATGGGTGATTGGAATCACATTCTCATAAAACATTAATGAAAAATTATGTACTATAATTTGTTTTGTTATCAGCTTAATTATTTGGGCACCATCTTTTGTACCTTAATGTAAGTACATATATGTATTATGTGAAAAGAATGCAACAAAACCCCATATATATGCAATTACAAGCATTAATGTTAAGAACGTTATTGTTAAGGAATAGACAATTAATATGAGGAAATTAAGAGAAATTCACCATTTATGTAAAATAGAGGATAAAACAACGTGAAAAATTTATTTTATAATTACATAAATTCATGTTTAATTTTGAGTGGTGAATTATGCCCAATAATGCCAGGTCTATCTAATCCAATGAGCTTGGGGCTTCTGCCAAGGCACAAGAGTTAAATTGATTGTTTAATTATGACATTCTTAATTAGGTGTAAAGCAAAATTAATTATGGCATTATAATTTAAAAAAAGCTAAGAATCTTACACCTTTCGCATATAGATGCATTCCTCAGCAAGAGTAAAGAAAATGGATTTGATTCACACTTACCAATCCATATGAAAGTTATATTGAATTTAAAAAAATAATGTATGTCAATGGTTTGAATATAAACTAGTTTTTAAGTTTTAATATTTTTTTCATATAGGTTTTTAATTTCAACGTAAAATAATTTGACTAATAGTTGTGTGACTGATTTTTTATTTAAAATTTAACAATATAGATTAAATAAGCAATGGGGTCTTAACCGCGAGGTTAAATATGTTCAATTTAAATCTAAAATAGCCCTCTTAACACCCCAGTTATCAACTTAAGTGTATCAAAAATGTAATTTACCTTTGGTCTTTTTGGCTTTCCATTGTCACCTAAGAAATGTGCATATAATATTAACTAGAAAAGTAAGTGGGAAGAATTCTTATAAAATGATGAGTGAAAGATGAGTCACCATAAGGATTAAGGACAAGGAATCTTACCTAAACATTTCTCCCAATATTAGGACTTTAAATGGCTTTCAAAGGGCAAATTATGAATTGTTATTTTGGAAATCATAACATTATTTTGTACTCATTTTTGGCTTGCTTTAATATATGGACACCCACAATTCAAAAGTTTAATTACTTTATGATTATGAGGAAGACCGCAAGTGAAATGATGATTACTAGGGGATTGGAATATAGTCTTTGTGATACAATATTAATGTTATTTATTTTATATCCCATTAAAGAATGAATTGGTATTTAATTAGTTTAAATCAACTTGATGAATGGATAAGGAAGAGTTTATTTATGAACTTAAATTTATAATCTGAATAATCACTAATTAGATGTTTCATATAAACTACAATATCGTACAAAATAAATATATTGTGCAATATTACGTTCAACTTTCGCTGGTGTCCATCAGACTCTAATTTCTATTAATTAATAGAAATTGACAATAGTCATTCTATCGGCTATCACCTCCCGATCAAGGGGTCAAGTCCATCGCAAAGTTCCCATTTTCTAATTTAATATAATATGTAATCTAATGTTCACATCATTTTTATGCACTCTAATTATATAACGGAAGAAAAGTTCCCAAAAAGAACTTATACATGATAATTAATATAAAATATTTTCTTAAATATATAATTTTTTTCGTGAACCATATATTCTTAATTATGTGTATCTATAATATGAAATTCAAAATTATAAAAAATTGGAAGCAATACTATAAAATGAAATATAAAAATGAAGTGAATAATTTGAACTTTGAAGTATTCCTAAAAATAGCAAAAAAAGAATAAGCATAAATTGAAAGGGGTAAATATCCAAAGGCTCAGGAAAGAATAAATCCCCATAAATAGCCTTTCGCGGAGACACGGAGCCGTTTTCTCTTTGCCCAATACCTTCGGAACACCCTCCCAATGGTTGCCTCCTCTCCACCAATTAATTTAATAGAAATTAAATAATAAATCCAAAAACCTAATTAAATTTGACTTGTGGCAATTGGCAACAACAAAAATATGAATATAATATGTCAAATTGCAATGTAACTAATTGTAATCATTTATATATAAGTAACAAGATATAATACCCAATTGCATATATATATATATATAAGAGACGAGAGTGCTTACTAGGGAGATTATATCCCACCTAGTTACAATTATTATTAATGCATAATAATTTTATATTCCAAATCATATTTTATTTTTTATCATGTGGATATTTGACACGTATAATTCGTACATATATTTATTTATATGTATAAATATTTTTGACACCTGTCAAACACTTACATATCTGAAATAAAAGATGAAACAAAGATTTGGAATGAAAAATTATCTCTAATGAAGTGTGTACGATTTTGGAACTTTTTTTTTGGGTAAAGATATGCATTTGGTAACATGACTAAAATGAGAGAAATCTAACTAATTAGAGGTTTTAGTGAGTTCCAAAATATTAAAGTCACATATTGATACAATTATTCATATATAATGAAACATATTAAAATTCTATACCATAAATAATTATGATCGTATCGAAACTTAAGATTTAAAAGAGAAGAGTGTCCACTGACAAGTGATTTAAGGAGTCTCCTCTCGTTATTTTCAACATAATCATCAACAATAATGGAAAATTTTATGAAGTGGTTCACATAAGTAATTCATGTCTTAGTGCTAACTACGATATGGACAATTTTTCAAAAGATTAGTTCCATAAAGACAGGCTATGTTATTATAGTTCATTAAATATGTCAAATTAAAACACAGTTGAATTTTGTGGCTTGGTCACGAGTTCGATTTTTCTGAAAAAATACCTAATTGGCACTTTTTATTGAGGCTGAATCTGTCAGCTATGGACACTCTAGTCACATTGGCCTAGTTTAATTTACTTGTGAGATAAGTAATTACACAAGCATCGAAATTTACCTGGTATGCGCCCAGATAATATAATAGACTGATTTCATTAAACTTAATATGTTATAAAATTTCTAATTATTATAATGATTTCATTAAATTCAATATGTTATAAATTTCTAATTATCATGATGATTTCATTAAATTATAAAATTTTAATTATTATGATGACGCACCACTAACCCTACTTCACTCCACTAATATTTTTCAAACTTTTCTCCACATCACATTCTCATGCATGATAATATACCATCCACCACCCTTCCTCCCCTATCTATATATTCCCCATCCTCTTCTTCAACCCTCTCCATTATAAACACACAAATATACATATTTACATAGCTAACATTTTACCTCCATATCTTTAACATCTTTTGAATCCATCAACTCAAGAACTAATCATTTATAGTATTCATTGTGTGTACCTGAAAAATTGAAGAACTATGAGTTGCAATGGCTGCAGAATTCTCCGCAAAGGCTGCAATGACAAGTGCATTCTTCGCCAAAGTTTGCAAGGAATAGACAGTCCTCTTGCTCAATCAAACGCCACCGTTTTTGTGGCTAAATTCTTTGGCCGAGCTGGACTCATCTCTTTCCTTTCCTCTGTTCCTGAATCACAAAGACCTGGTAAATTTATTTTTCAGATCTTGTAAAGTTTTGATTTCAATTTTTAAGCATTTGTTTTCGATTATTTAACCTAATAATAATCGATTTGGATTTTTTTTCGATTTTTGCAGCTCTGTTTCAGTCTTTACTATTCGAAGCGTGCGGAAGAACAATAAATCCAGTGAACGGCGCCGTAGGACTGTTGTCGACCGGAAATTGGCAAGTGTGCCAATCGGCGGTGGAGACGGTGCTTCGCGGCGGCGTTCTGCGCGCCTTGCCGGAATACGCGCCGGAGATTGACGACGGTTATGCAGCAGCTAATAATGACGACGATTTGAACGGATCGAGAGATCTGAAGAGGACTAGGTTTGAAATCGATGGTGAGTTGAATGGTGCGAATCTCGGAACGGCGTCGTGTTCGCCGCCGAGAATGACGGCTGGAGGTAGGGTGAAGAGACGGAGCGACAAGCTGAGACCGGCGTCGCCGCCGTCGGATGAGTCCGAAACGACGACGTTGGAGAGCGGATTTCTGTGTCAATCAGATTTACAGCAAAACTACAATGGAAATGAAACGAAGCTTTTGCGGCTGTTCTTTTGAGTATTTTTTTCATAGTGATTATGTATTGCCTCTTTTATCAAGTTTTTTAGTTCTATATTGGAGTTTTTAGGCACTTGATTTCTCATTTTAAGTGTTTTAAAAATGTAAAAATTGATGAATTAATCTGAATTGATCTAAACATATTTGTTTGAGTTTGATTCATTTCATGGTGGTTAAGGGTAAAAAGCATAAAAATTCAATATATTGTTCGATAATTTTCTTAAAAAACAAATTATAAGGAAAATAAAATAAAATGTTCGAGTTTTATAAACGGTTTTTAAATAGATAACTCAATCTCAGTTTTTTATACAACATCCTATAATTCTTGTAGGAGCTTTTGAATAATTCTAGCCAAACACCTTCTTAATTGTTAGGGACAATGAGTTCGAATGAGTTTAAATCGAGTGAAATATGAGTCGACTTTGAATAATTTGATAGTATTTTACGTATTTTTTTAGCTAATCAAAGTGAACTTCAAATTTTACGAATATAAAGTACTATTTGAGTTGGCATTATTATGCATCGTACCAAGCTCAAATAAACTCTTAGGTGTTGATCTCAAATGATTGAGTCGTAATTTTTATCATTATAAAACAACAAATGTTGTCATTTTATATAAATTTTCTTAAATTGTTCATATTGTTATTTAAATTTACATTTTTTCCATTATAATTTTTCTAGTAGTTGTGACCTAATTTCTCCATGTATGGCCAAATCTAGAAATCTGACCACTTCTTTTTTGGATAGAAGAAATGTGACATCTATTTGTAGGACCAAATAACTCAAATTGGGTTCATTATTGTGATTAATCATATTGAAACAAATTCTTAACAATCTGAATCAAATATCAAAGTAACTCAAATCGCTATTTATTCTTATATTCATCTTGTACTTATATTAATTATATTTTTAAAAAAAATTAGTATACTCAAAATGGTTGGCATATGCAAGCATCTTGGATATATATGCCATGTGCATTGAAGACTTTTAGATGTTTCTATGGCCAACTTTTACTCTACGCCTCTACTTTTTGGCTAAAACCTCAGCAGTCCAATTTGAATATTATATATACAATACGAATCTGAACAATAATTGATGAGGTCATTCATATTTCTGACAAAGAATCACAATGAAAGATACTTGTAATAATCTATTAACCACCTAAATATTCCAACTGCCTTTGCCACATGGGCTGTTTCCAGTTATTTTTCGCCACATTTTGGAATATAAATTTATGAATAATCCTTTTTAATTCATATTAAATTCTATATTATGTTGGGTTTCAATCAATTTAATATGATACACTGGTTTATAACACATCAGGTTTATTGGAGTCGTATTTTACAAAAAAAATTGGGCTTAATGGAATTCGTCTAATCTGAATCTGGCCCAAATATTCTATAGATCATGTTGCAAGAGTCGAGGTTTGACATACAAAATGAAAAATTATATATATATATTGGACCTAATATGACATAAAATTATCTGATTAATAAAGTTTTTTTTTTTTTCATCAGATAAATTGGGTTTGTCCTTTATTAGTTGAAAATATGACCATAAACAAGATCATAATTGAGCATTAATTGTATATTTCGAAAATTCTATAAAAAGAATTTGGATGTGACTTTAGTTAGGCCATGTTGTTGGTATCGTGGTGCATAGATCAGCGGGTCCAACTTCAAAAGAATCTTTAATCCCATTTAATAGGAAGAAAAATAAAATAATGCAAGTGGAGTTTTAATAATGACATGTATATATATAATTATATATATATATATATATATATATATATATATATAATTAAGCAAAGGAATGGATAACATTCCTACATCTTGGGGTTCACTTGACTTTTGGAGTAGTGAAAGAGGCAAGTAAAGAGCAATGTTGGGAGTATGAAAATGACCCCATTTTATTCAAGTTGCACTATTTTGTCCTTTATAACTACTTTTTGATAATTAAAAAAGTTAAGTTTGGATAAAATTTGTAATGATTGATTTTGACTTTGGGCCATCATAATTATATTTGACATTGGGTAGGTTAAATTTTGACTTTGGGCCAAGATGATAAGCCCAAATCATAATGGGCTAAAGTCCATATTTGGGCCCTTCTAGTTATCCCATGTATTTTAAGCATATCTAATCTACTCATAAAAGAATTGTATAAATACATGAGATGAAGCTTAATAAAGACAATCTTACTACCACGTGGACATAGATTTTGAACTGAACAACGTAAATCTCGTGCTCATTTACTTATATCTCGTGCTTTAGATTATTATTATCAATAATCTTAAATCTCGTGTTTATTTATTTATATCTCTCATTATCAATAATATTATCAACGTTGTTTTATATTATTCAAGGTTCAGATCAAATTGTTTGCAAGTATAATAGAACAACTTTTTCCACAAGTAAACAACATGCTTTTAACTCCAGCTTTTTCAGAAGCCTTTACTTAAAGTCTTACACTTTGCCAGCCTAATGAGAAATCTTTTATTATTATTAATTCTAGCTTGTAGAAAACTTCTTTACTTTTCTTTTAAGGGACATTGTTCCATGTTACCCTTGAGGTTTGTAGATTAAAAAAGTGATAGCAAATATTAAACTTGTTTGAATTATTATCGAGTTCTTGAGTTGAGCTCGATCCAGTTATTAATCAATCCGGGCTCAAACAAGCTCAAATCAAGCTTAACATAAATCGAATTTGAATAACTTAATATTTTTGCACAAATTTTATCATTTTTTTACTAATCGAAGTTGAATCAGAATTCTAAGCTTATTGTCGAAATACAAGATGAAAAAGATCCCAAGTGCCACAAATTGTGGTGATATTCATTCTTAGACTCTTAGTTTATATTGTCCTTGTATATAGTTTGGCCCGTTTTGTATAGACTTGTATCACTATATATACACATGTAATCGTATAATTTTCATTATCAAGAAATAATATAAGAATTCATATTCTTACGTGCTATGAATTCTAATATGGTATCTGTACTTCAAGCATTTCGATCTGTATTAAACATGGGCAAAAAGAACGAAAAATAATTTACTTCAGATCTCTTTTTCCCCCTAATCTAGCATATTATCTTGTTATTACAACATATCACATATTACATGCCTACAAAATCTATGATTGTTCTCAAAACCGGGATATTGCCCGCCAATGCATATGTAAGAAGATAAAAGCACAAGAAAACTCGACTTCTAAATGCAAATACTCGACCAACAAGCTCACTCAAACAACTGCAACTACTTCATATACAACCAGCATATCAATGCAAAACTAGGATTCAAACAAGAATTGTAGTCCTTATATATATAACACTGTTAGCATCTAAAGTCAACTGTCAAGTTCGATTTGTCAATATGATGATGAATGGTTATGTTGTATTACTTGCGCTCTCAGACTATTATCTTTAACCTGTTAATTGGAAACGATTATTAATGATAATGTAATTGAAAGATAACTGTTTGAGAATTATAACAGAGACGGGCCGAGAAATACCTGCATGGCTGTTAACAAAGAAATGAAATCTGTGCATTGTTGAAGTAAAGCTTGCTCTTTTGTAGTCACTTTTGCTAGTTCAGTCACTAAAGTATTCACTTCGTTAATCTGAAACGAAATAACAAATATATCTAAGTTATGTTATATCGTTACAAATTAAGGCACCTTTATATGGATTTATTAATGGTAAATTACATAAGAGAGGAGGTTGTGCATGTAAATAAATACTACATGCATATGGGGTCCACGCACAATCACAACGACTCGGGATCGATGTGGGGTCCACCAAACATGTACGGTTGTGATTATACCAGGATTTGAAATCGAGGGATTCAATAAAAATCAAATCTTTAAGATGATTGTTTGATTTTTACATAAGAGTTTACACTATGAAACTCATGAAAGAAGCCATATTATGAGGGCATGAGATTTTTACCGTTGGAAGAAGTGAAAAAATCGAGGATGTTGTTGCTTGCATAACTTCGAAAGACGAACCAATAGCATCCTTCAAGCTTTGAATTTCAGCCTATCGAAAATGAAAATATTTTTTAATCCTAAAGTTGACTTTTTTATCGTTACTATAAGACTACAAGTTGACTTTTATTATTGTTATATATACGCTTAAAAACACATACAATTGCTCCTCCAACAATGGGAAGTCGAAGAGTGGTGGCCTTCAAAGCTTCGATGGCTCCAAGCAAAGAAATCGAGTGGTCTTTATCCATAGAACACCAATCTTCTAAAAATGTCATCTAAATTATAAAAAAAAAAAATATGAGAAGAATTTTCAAATTACTTTGATATGATGCCAATATTAAATCTACTTTTAATTAATCAGAATTGTTACTATATGATTTAAAATCTTAAGTAAACTGAAAATTATACAAATAAGTGCAAGGATTTTCATATTATAAATTTTCGATATCCTTAATTCATAAGTCATCGATCCAAACACAACCTAAGATATTTTGTTGCTATTTCTTTTAATGCATTATTTTCTTTCGTTTCTTCCCTTTATCGAATAAAAAATACACAAAAATTGGTGAAAAATGGAAATCAGAAATAGAGCTTACTTGTCCTTTGAGAATCGTTGCCAGTTTCAACTTTTGCCTCAGCAACTGCAATCTGTGTTGTTTTTTGGTGACAATATCACGTAGATCCGAGATAGTTATCCATGCATTCCAGAGAATTTTCTGAAACAAAATACAATATCATTTCACAAAAATCCACAAGGCAAAATAGTTAAAAAAAATTATAAACGATATCAAAATGAATTAACAATCAGAAAGTGATATAAAGTACTAGGTTTCAAATTGAAGATAATAATGAAAAGATTTCGACTACAATATTATATTTATGTACTAGACAACAAAAAACATGCTATATTTCAATGCATTTGATTTCATAATACTGCATTTTTCGAAAAAGAACATCGAGGGCATGTTTTCTTAAAATTTTGGCTTATTTATCAGCAACTAAACTAAATTAAACACATATTATTTCCAAATTCGGCCAAAATCTGCATAAATTAAAATAAGAACGAAACAAAACATTTCGATTTCCATTTAATATATGCTCAAACAATAAGCAACAATGGAAACAAACTCACCTCCACATTATGTTCCTGCACCAACAAAACTCCTTCACTTCTCGCATTCACAAACCTCCACTGCAAATGCCGGTTATACAAAAGCCTCAACAAATGTGCACCCACAATTCGATTCTCACCAACTTTCCCCCTTCTAACATCAACTGCAAAACTAAGGACAGAGGTTGTCTCAACAAAACTGTTACTAATTGTGCTAACGGCATTTCTTATTCGGGCCGGGCTATAGGCTCGTGATTGAGGTGTAATAACCGATGTGGGCCCCATGACCCCGCGAATTGGAGACAACATTGTACTTAACGAAGATAAGGGTCCTTCATTTGAATATCTCTTTAGTTTTTGAGGCATAATAAGATTGGATTGAGGTGAATATGGAGCATTATTCATCCGCCTCAATCGATTGTTTGATTCTTGCCAAAATTGGGCTGAAACTGAAATCCCACGGGGCCCGTTTAGCCCGTTTGAAGTATGAACACATTCTAGAGCTTCTGAAGTGCTACCGGAGGATACACTATCCGAATCAGATGGAGTTAGATCAGAAGGCATCAAATTTCCATTCACAATCTCTGAATTATTGCCTAAATTGAAATCAAGACTCGATCTTCGATCAAGAGATGGCCTCGTCTCATCAATCATTGATTGTTGCAAACCATTGCAATTCAAACTCCTAGACAATGGATTAACCGGTCGATTTCTAGATGGCCACAGATGATGATCCGACGGCTTAGAATTCTCCACCTGTCTCGCCGGAGTACTATTCCTCCGCCTCTCCGGCGTTCCTTTCCTCACATAACTCAGATTAGGTGATGGAGGGGTAACTTTAGTCTTACTAACAGGCAATGTGAAAGCTTCTCCTTGAAACGAAACTGATAATCTACGAGTAGTGGTGACAAGAAGCTTTGTGGCAGCTGAAACTTCAGTAGCATTACTATTTTTCGACTCAAGGTCGGAGATTAAAGGCCTCGCCGCCGCCGGCCGCCGGCGGTCGACGGAAATAGACCTCTTTAAGCCTGAAGAAGACACATTTGACACCGGAGTTGAATTTTTCGACATTAAAGGAGAAGGGAACCTTTTAGAAGAAGAGGGAGCTGATGAAACTGAAGGGGTTGAAGTGGAAATGGAAGATGAAGGGGACGTTAAATATCTCGAATTTACAATTCTTGATTTGGGTTTTCTCTGAGCTTTTGAAACGCCATTGCTGTTATCCTTTTCTGAAGGCAACAATGGTGGTCTTCTAGAATGTTCATCTAGTGTGGGGGTGCTTTTGGGGTTTTGTAGGTCAGTTGTTGAAGCTGTCTCAGAAATTGCAGCTACCATCATCACAGTCAATCAAGATCACACACAGAAACACACTGATACACACACTAAATGTGCAAATTCACACACACAGAAACACACTGATACACACACTAAATGTGGAAATTCACCTCACATTTGCGATTTTCACAGAGAAAAACAGAAGTCTCAGCTCTTCTGGAATCAACATTTGTACTAAACTTCGAGGCTACACATTTGCTTCCAATTTCTTCAAATGAACTTAACTTTGATACATTATAGTTCAGCTAGGGTTAGAAATAGAAATCTGAAGAGAGAAAAGGGACTGTGATTTTCCGGTGAGATTTGGGTGCACAGATTTCTTGGTACAATCACTTGGGGGGTATGGGGTTTAGTGAAACTTTAAAGAGACGTTACGGCAACCTTAATCAAATGCTAGTCTATAATCATTTTTTTAATGATGTTTAGAGAATTTGTGTTTTTATTTTTATTTTCTATTATTTTGTTATGATGAATAATTGTTATTTAATTTCAAGTGTATGGTTAGTTAGTTAGTTAGTTATATTCTATAATTAGTCTTTGGTGGAAGTTAATGTGGTTGGTTTAAGTCCACTCTAAGTCTCTAATTGGAACTATTTTTGAAAAAAATATTATGGTATTGAATATTGTAAATTGTGTATCATATCTTATATTGATATAATATTATGTATAGATCTTTTTATATATGATACATTAAGAGGGTGTATGGTTAAAAATTCATTTCAATTCATTTTAAAAAAATATTTTGAGTGTCCAACAATATATTTTGAGAGTTCATTTCAATTCATTTTAAAAAAATATTATTGAAGAAAAAAACCTTGATTTATAGGTTTTACCACTAATTGCCAAAAGGTAAAAAGAAAGAAATCATACTGCAGTATTTAATATTTGGGTCCAAAAATGATTTCTGTTTTAGTATAAGAGATGGGATGTATTTTCATTTCTATCTTTGTTTTCAAGTGCAAAATAATGAAACATGAATTCGTACCCAACTAAATGCCAACTTTTCTAGTTAAGTGTCACATCATGTTTTTTGATTGAATATGAACATAATTATCATATCTATAATTGATATTGCAATATTAATGTGGTGATTATATCCATACTTATATATATTACTGTTTAATGTTCAAAACACGATTAATACAACATTTTCTATACTAAAATTTAATCGAATATAATATTAGCAATGGTGGTTAGAGAATTATAAGTCATGTGACTTAAAGTAAACTCTTTAAGTGGGATATAAATTAAAAAGTGATTAATCCATCATTTTAGCCATGTTTGTTGTATAAATAATTAATTTATTCTTAGCCCACTCAAAACCATTACTAACTCAAAAGCATACTAATGATACCATCTTAACTAACATTTTTATCTTCCCAACTTGACTTATTTTTCATATCCAAAAGAAAATTATTGTTTCTTATGATAAATTTTACTTCATCTTTGAAGTTTTAAGATGGAATGTTCATAGTGATAGTGATATTAAATCATGGGATAAATGCAAATAATCCCACGTGAAATATTTTATTGGCTGATAACCCCCTGTGAAAAAAATATAGGCTAAAAACCCCTATGAAATTTTTAAACTGCATGAAACCCGTGAAAAAAATATAGCATAAAACCCTTGTGAAATTTTCAAATTACATGAAACCCCATGTGAAAAAATATAACCTAAAAATCCCTTGCAAAATTTTACCATTACGAAATATAACTACATTGAAAATTAATTGTTAGATAAAGTTTAATTAATATCCCAAAATTTGATTATTAGTACTATTAATTAATTTGTAAATTTAATAATTTACAGGGTGTTTTTAGGCTATATTTTTTTTCACAGGGGGTTTCATGCAATATAAAAATTTCACAAGGGATTTTTAATCAATATTTTTTCGCAGGGGTTTTATGCAATTTAAAAATTTCACAAGGAGTTTTTAGCCTATATTTTTTTTCGCAGGAGGCTTTCAGCTAATAAAATATTTCACGTGGGGTTATTTGCATTTATCCCTTAAATCATTATAGGCTTGATAAATATCAATTTATTTAAATTATTATGTATAATTAATTTCTAAATTGACATTTATAAATCCCACAATATATGATTCTATTGTGATAAAACATTGTAGATAGAAAATTCATTTAAATTAAAGAACCAAAGGGGGGAAATAAGGGAATTGATGAATTGTACTGCTGTTCACGTGAAAACAACAGTCTTTCATAACTCATATTATGACTCATTTTATTCATTCAAACTTGCACAACGGGTTTTATATTGTATGTGATCGTCCGAAAATTCTTAAATAAAAGGAATTTTTAAGCTTTGAATAATTCGAAGAAATGTCATGTAACAATGAAATAATCAATTATTATTACAGAACCTAAAACCAATATATTAGTATGTCATATTTTTAGACCAAATGCAAATAAACAAAAGAAATACGAGATTATAAGATAATAAACTTGTTCAAAGATCAATTCAGGTTCAACAATAGATCATAAACTAAAATAGTCAAATCTCATTACACTCATTTCTAAGAAAAGGGAAAGAACAAGTATGAATATTCAAAACCTTTCGACCACGGAAACATTCCCTCCAGTAAGTCGAAGCATATCAGCACTGATGAATTAACGGTACTGCAAAGATAACACAATTAAGATAGAAAAACGATCATCAAATAAAACAAACAACAGATATGATAAGCCCAAAAGTCAGTAAATCACAACAAATTAAATGGGGAAATATTTGATAAGCAGATAATAGGTCAACAGAGCTAAACTTTACTACAGATTACACATGGGAACAAAGATTTTCGTGTGTGTGTGTGCTGATAAACACAGGAAATTACCTTGATGAAGCCAATTTCCTTGGCATTGCTGCGAAAGCACTGTCTGCAGCACATCAGCCCATACTTTCTGATAATTCCATGGGGATTCCCACACACGCGACTGTCGAAATTTAAATCCGAAAGGTTAGAAAATGAATGGGAAATAATTATTATAGCAATAGTATGCAAGTTTTAACATTTGTCATTCATAAGATCCACAAATAATGGCAACTGTAAAATGGATGGAATAACAAAGATTTACAGTGCATTAAGCTACTAGTTATTAGAGGCACTTCTTATATCAAATATTGATAAACACAGCCTTAACTAGACCACCTATTAATGCCTCAAAACTCAAAACTTGGAGACTTATAATGAACAGACATCTTGCCAGAGAAAAAGGCACATTGGATAACAGAAATGAAATCTTACTCTTATACAGAAAATACTTTGATTAACTAAGAACACTATGCAATTTAATGCATAAATCTAACATGCTTAATTATCATATCAAATCAGTCTAAACACTTGAAAATCAACTATAAGCGACGGGCAAACAATGTTTTATTCATACCGAAAGTACTCTCATCGCTTAGATAAAATAAAGATGAATAATACTAATCAAAAGTATTCCACTAAAACATCCCAAGGTAAAAACGAACAGATACAGATATATAGCACAATTGGAAGAGACACTATCGTAAGAGAACTGCAGACAAGCAGCCACCAATGTCTCAAAATACCTTCACTGTAGCATGACCTTAACTCAGCGGTACACACAGTTTATGCACATAGATAAAAGAAAAACCTTCATCCTCAACTGATTCTCACTCCAAAAATATGACTCGAAAAGACTTATTAAACTGATATCTGCACTATTATACATGCAAATCAATATGAACATCATACAAACAAGTACTTAATAAAAAATAACAGTATGCAGCAAATTAATATCACAAATCGCATCAACGATCATAAACAAGAAAAATCAAAGCAGAAATAGATAATTAAAAATTACAACGAAATCTAGAAAATTCAAAACAAAAAAGGATTGAGTAATGGAGGTACCAGGTGCGAGATCCAGGACCGTAGGTCTTAGGGTGAGAGTTCCAAACGTTAGAGTGCCCCATTCTTCCTCTGCTCAACCAAAAGCAACGCCGCCGATGAAATTTGTGCAGATGAAATTGAAGGGTTTGTATAAAGCTGCTGATTTCGAATTTATATATAGCTGCTTCAAAACCCTAGTTTTGACTTTTAATTTTCCAGGAGTCCTAAGGGTGTTTTGGACTTTTAGTTGGGCCAATAGTAAGACTTAGGTTGGGCTTTGAGGGTAAGTGAGTCGGGCTTTACGAGTTCGAGCCCACTTCCCTCTGAAAAAAGCTCGTTGGTATTTTTTTAATATATTTTTTTAATTATTATATTAATAAATATATTAAATAATTAATAAAAATTTAAAAAAAATTAAAAAAATTCGCCTAAATTTTTGATTTACAAGCGTGCTTGACTGGAGCTCGAACCCAAGCTCACAAACTCAAAATTTAAGTTTGCAGGCTCGAGCCTGAGCTCGACTATAAGGCTCGAGGTTGGCTCATTTACACCTCTAGATTTAGGGGTGTTCACGAGTCAAACTCGAGCTGAATTGGGCCAAAAATCTCGACTCGAGCTAGACCAGCTGAAGGAAAATAAGCTCGAGCTCATTTTTAACAAGATTAACAAGATTCATTTGCTACATCAAAATAAAAACCGGGGACTCTTTATTATTATTGCCATCAACCATGTTACCGAATTTCTAATTTTATCGGCATTGTTTGTGGCAAAATAAGATTGTTCGATTTGCCTTATTCGTTAGTAGTAATAATATCGGGTTTTCGCAAGTTCGAGTAGTCAATGAGCACCCTATCTATAAAATAGGTATGTAGAAGGATGCAAAATGCTTTCAAGTTACATTTAGGGGTTATGTGCTAAAACAACAAAATTACAGGGTGCAATTTCATTTCTATAAAACTAAAATAAAAAGACAAGTGACAAAATTACGTAACCAAACATAGCCTTAACTTAACATTGCATATTGGTACTAAAAAGCGCACTCGTGTACTATTTAAGCGGGTATTGGAACTGGCTAAAGCTTATTACGTTGTTTCGTGTTTGGCCGTATTTTTTTCTCTTAATTTAGAATTTTTAGACTCAGGAATTGAACCCAAAATAATAAACACATATAGCCGTCGATCAACAGTCAACAGGCAATTTGGGGACAAAAATATCAGAAATAAAGAGAATTTAAAAAAACACCAATCCGATCGATCGATCGATCGAGCCCCTACACTTCGAAACCCAGGTCGATTCTCTATCTCTCTTACTCTTATTTCAATTGAAAATTCAATTCAAGTTCTAGGGTTTTTAGTTCGTGCGAATTATAATTCAGCAATTGTTTTATTCTGGGTAATTTGTAGCTTCCGATCTCTGTAATAGTTTCTAGGTTTGGTTGCTTCTATCCGATTGTCAAATGGGCTAGGACTGATTATTCAATTCTTGTGATATTTGTGAAAAAAAATTCTTTTTTTTGCTGCTAAATTTGTGAAGTTGATAATTCAGAAAAAATCGTTATATGTTGTTTCTTTACTGTTTGTTTATGAAAAATTAAGTCTTTTGTTTGTCAATGTAGAAAATTTTTAGTATAAGTCCTCTACAAAAAAATTGAATCTTGTTTTAAAGTACAACTTAATTGAGCTGACCCCATAACTAGATGATGTTTTTCAGCAATTTAATTTGTACTTGTTGCATTATTAATGTTGAATGGAGTTTTTGAGTGATGAAGTTGGTAACTTTTAGTATGTTATTTACTCTACTATTTATTGAGATCTGATGTTTCTTGATGCTCAACAGTTTAAATTAAAATGATGGCAAACCATCATTTTACTCGAATCGACACATTGGAGCTGAAAGATCTGATTTATCAAAAGATTGGTCACCAAAGAGCCGAAAAGTACTTTGGTCATCTGAAGAACTTTCTATCTTTAAAGCTTAGAAAAGCCGATTTCGATAGAATCTGCTTACAAACAATCGGTAGAGAGAATATATCTCTTCACAATCGCCTTATTCAAGCTATCTTGCGAAACGCTAATCAAGCTAAAATCCCGCCTCAAAAATCTCAAAAAGTCGGTTCGAAAATCACAAATGGTTATCAAAGGAATTGTATACAATCTCTTTATGGTGATTCATTACAATCACCTCGAAAATGTCGATCACCTATCACTCGGGATCGTAAGGCTCGTGATCGCCCGAGCCCACTGGGCCCACTTGGTAAGAGCCCGAGTATCACACTCGAGGAAACGGTTCGAACTCAAGAACAACCAAGTGCATCGGGTTTGCATTCTCATTGGGAAGATGGTGAAGAGGTTGACCAATTTTATAGAAACCCGAGCCTTCCCATTAAGGCCCCGTTTGGCGTTTCGCCCATAATGGGTCGAAAAAATTCGGTTTCTCGTTTTGGTGAAATTTGTCAAAGTAGTGGGGTATTGCCCGATACCGTAACTTTAAGGGGTCGTTTGGAGAAGAAGTTGGCGACTGAGGGAATCGGAATATCGATGGATAGCGCTAATGTAATAAATAACGGTTTGAATGTGTTTTTGAAGAAACTAATGGAGCCTTGTTTGGGTATTGGTGGATCACGGTATACGAATCAAACAATAAATGGGTCCAACGGGACCTACATAAGCATGCTCGATTTTCGGGTTGCAATGGAGTCAAACCCTCGTATACTAGGTGAGGATTGGTCAACACAACTTGAGAAGATATGTCATCGTGATATATTGTGATCTTCACTTTGTGGAAGCATCTAATCTGATGACTAATTTGACGTTGAGAATTACTCGTGATTCTTGAAAATGCAGGTTACTTTCTTCCAATAGATGTTAACTATATTACTATATTAGTTCTAGGATGGGGAAGAAGATGCATACCAAGCAATTGTTACACATTTTTAACATCTTGTTGTTAGAGTTTGAGATTATTTTTCAGTATTGTTTGGGTTTGGCAATAAATTGTGTAATGGAAAAGAAGCATTTGTCTTCTTTGTTAGTTGTATTATATGGAGGAATGGGAATAGAAGTTGGCAGTTGTTATTGCTATCGATGATTTTTTTTCTCGTGATCTTTTACTATATATATCGGTGTCCATAATGCTGTTTCGATAGAATTACATTTTGAGATATTATATGTGCAGAGACTCTGAAAATCGAAACTTTTGTGGTGAATTGTTCATAGGGTTTTGACTGAAAAACCGTAGTTTGCAGCCATTTTCAGACCGAGCTTTCATATGAAAGCTCGTTCAAGTGTAATAATTGGATATCTATTTGAGCAGACAATTTATAGCCATTGCTATTAATATCAGGTGTACTAAGTGGGTTCGGAGGAACTTACTCGTGTCTAGCCGAATTGTGGGCCCGAGATGGGGGCATAGTGTTGATGAGTTTTTGGGCTTGTACTAAATTCCCTTAACTTATAAGTTAGAATACTTTCCTTCGATGAGTTATTTTAGGAATATTCAATATAATCAAAATTATTTATACGATGCTAACACACATAAAACCCATTATATATAGTGTTGTGGTTCTGTCTCTAAACTCCCAAAGAATCACTAATGCATAGAGATGACAGAGCAATGCTCTTTAAACTTCGAAATGGATCCATTCTAGATAGTTAATGGACCCGCTCCGCCAAGAACGGGTCGTCAGGGTCCAACCCGGTTGTGTCATGCAAGAACCATTTTAAACACATCACTGATGGCTGTAGTCCAACTGAGCTCCAATTGAATATGTACATATACTCACATACATAAAATTGTTAAACATGTATTAATAAATCAACAAATAATTTTTATTCATCGGGTAGCGAGAGAAAGAGCAAGTATATAAATTTTGCTAGTTAAAAAGCTCGAGTCAAGCGGAGCACGTCCATTTAGGCATGGGTCGGACCCAGCCCAAAACATGTCATTGGATCTTGACCCTGACCTGAGTTTGGTGCTGAAATGAACAATCAAGTATAGCTGCAATTTACAGTTTCAAAACCAACATGAACACATGACAATATCCCATGAAGCAACTCTAGGAAAAATAACCTTATTTCCAACTCTGTGTAACACTGTTGAAGCTAAATTCAATTTTATATACGAACACGACAACTCAGACTACGACTGAAAAACAAATTACATTATAAAAAATCTGTCACCTGCTAACTGGACGACAGAGAACATAAATACAAAGCCATTAACCTCGTATCATAAGAATAAACGCAATACTAAAAAAATATATATGAAAAAAATTAATGCTATCTTCACCAATAGTTTCTGCAAAGGACTCTGAAAAATCAAGATGATAACTTTTCTTATCGAAGAATTCTGCTATGGACAAATATACCTTCAATTCGCGACAACTTTTTCTAAGCTTGCCATATAAGTAACATAAATCGACCATAGGTATGAAAACGAGTTGCTCACCAAAGGCTGCCAAATTCAAAACCACGAAAACAGTTAAATCTATCTTTGAATATAAAAGTAAAATTGACAAATTTACCCCATATCGGTAAAAGCAGATTACAAGGGTGCTTTTACTGACAGGGATATTATGGTATTTTGCAAAACTGAAGGGGGCTTGTGGTAATTACTCAATAATTGAGGGAGTGAGCATGTAATTATCCCTTTTTGAATATGTAACATTTGTCCACCGTTCGACTAAATCTAGAGTGCTAATATAGAGTAATTTCTCACCTGTAAATGAACAGGGAAGAATTTGAATGTCAAAAAATCACAAACTGGCCAGTACATTATGCCGCTCATCATTGTGGGGAGCAAATCCCGCTTTAATCTAGCAATGATCTCAGAATAACTTTCACCTGCGAATAACAACAGAGTAAAAATCAGCACGAATCGGGATTGTATTCAGCTCTTAAAATAACCTTATCTTGTTAATTGTAGTTAAGTATATCTCATTCTAATCCTAATATCAGTTGTTTTCACTTTAACCGAAAAATTGAACTCAGGTAACACCATGTGTGACACTAAATATTCATCTTACAAGGCCAAAAAAAGAATTTCACTTGTTTAAAGAAGAATAAAAACTCTAACAATTAACAAGTCTAATACGAAAAATAAAGGTAAACTTGCAGATTGAACCGATTGAAATAATCATACCTTGTAAAGCAGCATTGGCAGCGAAGAATATAGTAGTAACTATAGGCCCATATACCGTTTGCCCCAACACCATTTTCTTCAAAGTTGACAAAAAATCGCGCTTTGGAAAAACCCTTGAAACTAAATTGAACCAATAATGCAATGAAGGCCCTATTATCAGCATCCCATATCCACCCATTCTCAGAGTTCTCACCAAATCATAGCCCTCTGAAGTTTCTACCATAATCGTCTGTACCAATAAATTGATTAATAGTAATACGAATGATACTTTTACTATTACAGAATCATAAAAAGATAAAAAAGAAATGGGCTTGTTTGGTTTTCAAGTACCATGGTTTGTTTTCATTATTATCATTTTCTGAAAATGACCACTACAAATCATTTTCGACAAAAAAAAAACACATTTTTTCCAACTTCAGTTTCTCATATAACAATTTTTCATCTATGTACAACTACTATCTTCCATCAATAATTATCTACTCAAATTACCCTTTTTTTCCCTCTCTCATCCTAATTTTACTATTTATAATCAAATAACCATTATTGAAATCACTGAATCAATCATTTTATACATAAATATATGAACCTATCATTTCTAACTTTACATATATTCATATTTTCCAACCATTTTCTAAAAATACTAACAACAATGCACACCACTATCATTTTTTCACAAATACAAACATATTTTCCTCCAAATTAGAAACTTTTACTCAAAAACATGAACAAAAGCCTATTTTTATCATGCATTTTTATTTCCTATTAGGGTTTTACCTGGGAGGATAAATCAGCGGCGGTGTAAATCACCGCAGAAGTGATGCTCTTGGTGGCAACAGGTCGGGTCTTGACCAAGCCCATATACCAGCTTATCAACCCCAATTTAGGAGAAACTTCGAGCTCTTTGGATTTACGTAAAATGGAACTGGGGATATGGAAAGACCATTTCGATTGTTGAAATTGATGAGCGAAATGATCGGTAATTCTCTTAGGCGATGCAGCTGGTGGATTGGGTATTGTGTGTTTGGTGCTTCTTTGCCGGAGATTGTGGAGGAGGAGGTGGTGGCGTTGGGCTTTGCGGAGCGCGTTTTTGCTGAACATGGCGGCGGCCATGGATGCAGGGGAGGAGGTGTGAGAGTTGGGGGTTTAGGAGAGGTTTTAGACAAGTGTATATGCTTGATTCGTTAATAAATTAAATTAGAATAATCTTTTGAACTATACCTTCTAATTTTACTAAAATAGTAAAAAGTAATAGTATATTAGGTGTAAGTATATAAATGAGTCGAATTGAGTTGAATATATAGTTATTCAAGTTTGTTTGAATTACAATCAAGTTTAATGCTTGAGCTCGTTTATTAATTAAGTAGAGCTCAAATGAAATTTAAACGAGCCAAATACAAATCGAGCTTGAGCAGTTTGATTATTTTGTGCATGTTTTATTATTTTTGACTAATTGAACCGAGCTTTAAAACTTTTCAAAATCGGTTGTTCAAGTTTAATTTGGAAAGTTATTGAATCAAATTCGAACTAATTTTTAGCGATTGAACTCAAGTCAAATATCAAGTAATTTATTTCAATTTTCAACTATAAATACATGAAACAAAAATGAAAGTCACTCAATTAAGGTACAATTGAGTTCAACTTAATAACCAAGTTCAAACATAAATTTTAAAGCTCGATAATAATTCAAACTAAATAATAACTTATTCGGCTCATTTACCGCCCTATTCTGTATACATAGAGTATATATTCAAGTTCCTAACAAAAAAGGCTGGCCAAACAATTATATTGTCTGGAGATCTAAACATCAAACTATCATTAAAGAGGTACTAACGAATAAATTTGACATGTATTTTCCCATATTTTCTACTCAACTTGCCTCTGAAACTTTTTCAAAGGCAACAAAACCTGCAAGTTCTCACAAAGAGCATGACATAAAGATGATTCAATTACACCAAAACTGAGTAGTCAACATTGATCTCAGAGAAAATCCCACACTAGAAAAATCAAATATAAACCATAAAGTAAGCACTATAAAGTCTAAACAAACTTGAGATAGATTAAGAATGCAGATGTTTGATCATAGAACCATTTGAATTTAAGACCCAAATAGCAAAATCAAATCCAAAAGGGACAAATTAGTCATCAAAACCCACACTCTTGACGATGAGGTTAGAAGGAAAGGCGAGGCTAATTGCTTGCTATTGTTCCTAAAGACTGATAACATCAACCAATGTAAACTTCATTTACAAAAAGAGTGATTTCCTATCAAGGCGGATAGATATAGCTATCCTTCATTTTCATTACTTGAGAAAGTGTGGACTAATCAATCCAGCAATCTCGAGAAACCCAACACGATCCCTTCCTGCGAAAATCGTCTTCAATTTCTCGTCACAGATGATAACCTTTTTGTCTGAAGGATCCTGGAACGAAGTGTTATACAAAGTCGGTTATGTTTCATCCACAAAAGTACAAGAACAAAATTGAACAATTTAGTTTATGCTTTCTGAAAAGATAAAATTCATTAAATATGATTATAACGTTGAGTGCAATAAACTAGGAAACCATCACCGAATAACCCACAGGACAATACCAAGTTTAGTCAACTTTTATTTTCAAATTTTTGGGTAATGTTGATATAGAGAATGTCCAATTAAATAGAATGTAAAAACATAAGAAACTCGTATTACACACATACGAGCTTATCATCAATACAGTTAATGCATGCCAAAACTATATCTTACTCCATCAATATATGCTAACATGCACAGCAATATATGTTTCGATAACTACACATACATTTGAAGTCAAGGTCGAAATTTCAAAAAAAAAAAAATGGTCAAAACTTGTTAAGAAATCAAGTTCACCAGCCTTCTCTTAACCATGGATACTCCACACTTGCCATGCTTTCTAGTAACAAACCCTCTGTACAAAACTGAGTTTAAAGCTAAGCTTAAAGTTTGAAGTTCAAGAGATGGTACAATATTGAAGTAAACTATAGTATTTCTTCCTGAATTTTGTTCTATATGACATAATTTTACATGAAAATTAAGTGATACCCAACAACTGAAGCAAGCAGTAAACAAAGTCAAGCATGGGTTTGTTCTATATGGATGTTGCAATCAGAATTACATAGAATGATACAAGTCCTAACTTCTAACCAATGATGGATTTGCAATCAGAATTACATAGAACAATATAAGTCCTAACTAACGAACAAATGTTAGATAAGGCTTGATGCAAAGTGGTAGTGAATATTATCACAGAATTAGTGATACTTTGGTTCAAAAAAATAAAATGGAAGTAAAATTTATGAAAACCGACTCATAGAAATCATCGTACAGATCATAGTATAGTCACTCCACAGCGCTAATATATACGCACCACTCTACAAGTGTGTAAATGAATGAAATGTTATGCACCCTCCATTCATATGTTCATCAACACAAAGATAACAATCTCAAAAGACTTGAAAGAAATGCATTATGTATTCATGTAGGATACATTGAAATTATAATTAAAGCATGATACACAAATTAATCACTAATCATGTAATTGATCCAGAAATCGCATAGGTTGATACAAATCGAAAAATCAATATATAAACCTCTCCATAGAAGCACAAACAAGAACAAGCCAGCACAGTACTTCAGTCCATAGACACCGAATTCAATACAAACCACCAAACAAATTAGGGCTTCCTAATATCGAAAGTCTTCATAATATACATATATATATATATATATATACCTGAAGATTGTGCTCCTTGATGTATGCCCAAATCTCTTTGAGGGCTTGAGTGCGGGGAATCTCCGCCAGACCGCCGACAAATTCGCGCATCTCCGGCGAAACACGGCGAGGCTTCATTATTCCCCTCGGTTCCCGCTTCTTCGTCGTATCCGTAGTAGCTGGCTTTGAGGCCGCCGTGATAGCTCCCGTACGCCCAGTGCGCATGTGAGCCGGAACAAGCCTGACGGAAACGACGGGAGAAAGCTTGACGAACGACGCCGTTTCGCCGCCTGCCGTAAAACTTGGAAAGACGCCCAAAGATAAAGCCATTTTCGAAGCGATATATGAGATTGTGTATGTATATGTATGCTTCAGTAGAATGTGAAGAGCTGGAGTGAGTAAAGAAGGGGATAAGACTCTGCACATAAGGAGCGGCAATATAGTGGGAAAATTGCATTTTTGGTACCTTATTGTGGCCTGCACGATTTGTTTGCACGTTTGTTTGATACAGTAATATGGGGTGGCAATTGCGGTACATTATTGTGGGGTATGTCTAGCAATTTGGGTACAAATTTCGTCGGAAAATACGGTATTCGCCGGAAAATGTCATGTGCATTGCACATAACTTGTAAAATTGGGGATTTTGACTAAATTGGGGATTCTTTACAATTTTGACCAAAATTAAGCAAATTAATTGAAATTTTGGAGGGATTGACCAATTTTGACTACTAAAAATATAATAAAATTTGATTTTACCAAATTGCCCCAACCCTATTTAGTTTAAGTGGGCCTGGGCCGGGCCGGGCCCACCACAGGCCGGGCCATAAGAAGAATTTTGGCTGGCCCGGCCCGGCCCATCATGGTCCTGGGCCGGGCCGAGCCGGGCTGTTTGACATGTGGTGGTGAAAATATTAAATAAAATATAATTTTTTAATAAATAATTAAATTGAAAAAAAAAAGAGTAAAAAGTCAAAATTAATTTTGGTCAAAATAGGTCAAAATTCTCTTTTACATATTATTCTAAGTCAAAAATCCCCAAATTCAGTCAAAATCCCCAAATTTGGTCAAAATTAATTAATTTTCCGGTGAAAATCGAATATTCCGGCGAAAATTGAATATTCAGGCGAAAATTGTACTCAAATTGCCACGTATACCCCACAATAATGTACCGTAATTGCCACCCCATATTACTGTATCAAACAAACGTGCAGGCCACAATAAGGTACCAAAATTGCAATTTTCCCGCAATATAGTCTTTTCTTTTCATTATATACGAATAAATATAAAATTAATAATTTTACATCTACAGTCTACAAACTTAATATTATTTACAAATATAAGACTTTTGTTAAAAATTAGAATGTGTGCTAGGGTTCCACATACACTTCTCTCAGCTTTAACACCTCGTAACACGAACAAACATCTCCCGTAGACTTCAACTCCGGTGATATCGCCGCCGCTTGCAAGTCCTACACCGGCAGTTCCTCCACCAGCTCAGACCCCGCCGCCTTCAGCCGCTCCTGCAACGGCACGTTTACCGACCACGGCGGCGTCACCGTGTTCTTCGTTGTTGAGTCCTCCGGTAGTTTCCAGGCTATTTATCCTTATCAATCAGCCACTGATCAGGTACGCGCACGATAGTCACACCAATATAATATTATTTATCTCTCTCTACTGTGCGCCGGTGGTTCAAGAGGCCTTTGATCTGTGGATCTTTCACTTACTGTGGGCCGGTGGTAATTGCAAATCATCATTTTATTATTACTTAGAAAAAATAGCCTGTCAGAAAGCTCAAAAATTTAAAAATAATTAAACAATTCACTAAAATTATATCTATTATATGCTTGATGATCATTTACTCTATAAATCATATTCTAAAATTTGAAAAATTAAAGCTCAATCTAATTTGATTGAGTTTAAATATAATGAGTGGAGTAATATTTACTAATGCTGTGCATTTAGTTATTCAACACAACATATATAGCTGGTGAAGATAGATCCTTACTGAAACTTTCCAAATAGTGTAGTAAGTTAGTTTAAATCAATGCTTTATACTATGTGGTTTTACTATAATTTTTTACCTTCTTTTAATTTGAAATCAAAGAGTATATAAAAATAGTATACTATGTGTGTATCTCTTTTATCGGATAAATAAACTCGAGACTAATTTACCCTGTGCAACTAAGATTGTTATGGAGTATCATGACTTTAAGGCTCCGTTTGTTTGTCAAGGGAATGGAATCAAAATAGGGAACATGATTCCCAAAAATCAAATAACCTGTTTGGTATTTTTTATTTAATACTATGGAATGCAATCTAATTCCCAAAATGTGAGAATTATCCTCTCAAATAAGGGAATCACAATACCTTAAGGGAATCACAATACCTTATTTATTGAGGTATTGTGATTCCCATATTCAAGGTAATCCTAAATACAATTTAATGACCTTACTACCCCTATATCAAATATAATACAAAATCAACAAAAATAAATATTTTTATGCATTTCATTTAAGTTATGATTTATTAAGAAATAGTTTCGTATTTTTAATTTATTTGAATATTTTTATTGTCAAAATATATCGGATTTCATTTTATTTTATATTTATTTATTGAATGAAATTGAAAAATTGTTATGTTATTTTTTGTGATAGTACTTTTGAAATGGTTGTTGGTCACATATGATTAAAATATTTTATCTATTAACAATAGTATGTTTCCGACTTAAAATAAATTATCAATGCATTGATATATGAAATATGTATCGATTTTTTAAAAGTCAAACAATATGTAAATAAATAATAAGCATGTTCAATTTAATTCTCATTTTTCTAAAAGAGGATAATGCAATTGAACCAAATTGATATCTTATTTATTTTTTATTATTTAACTAAATTAAATATACATGTGTATATATACTTATGTGTATATATATATATATATAATATCAAATACTCTACTATGGTTGAAAATTTATAATTAGATTATACAAATATGATTTAAAATAAGGGTATTTATATCAAAGTCTTTACTTTTAAATTTCATTCTTTATTATATGAGTTTGAACCAAACATAAAAAAAGGAAAAAATATATATATCCTTACCCAATTTTTTTGTACAAACCAAACACTATTAATGGAATCAGATTTCTAGTAATCAAATTACCAGAAATCTTATTCCCATTTCAGATTCCATTCCCTGTCAAACAAACGGAGCCTAAGTTACGATGCAATCATAAGAATTGTTTAGGTATGTTATTCATCATTTAGATTGCACTACTTAAAATAGTTGTGATTGTATTGGAACTTTAAATCATAAGAACTCGTGAAAATCACAAAATTCATTTCCCTTTTGTGGAATAGATAAACTTGTTCACCTTTGGGCTTAAGATGATCATCTGTTGCAAAATTCTATTGCGATTTCTATTGCAAGTCATTGGATGAATGACATGTGTCTAATAATTACATGTGTCATTCATCCAATGACTTACAATACAGTACAATTACAACACTATTTTGCAATAGGAAATCTTATGTGTTGGACTTGATTGCTATTTCACAAGTCAAAACTTGTAGGCTTGTGCTAGGGGTTAGGAGTATGATCATGATATCCACAATAGAGCTTCCACATTACTATAGAGAGCTTCAAATCCGTTGATGCTTTGTCCTCCGGACAATTTAAAGCACAAGGAAAGAAGCATAGGTTGATAGGTATGGCTTAAGAGTCGCGTCTCTTTATGACGTCTAAGCGTTAGAAGAAAAATATATGTTCATTTTGCAAAATATTCTTCTATACACCTGATATTGAACATTAAAGAGTGTGGATTATGCCACATCAGTACTGGAAAACATTTCAATGCTGATGTGGCATGATCTACACCCTTGGATTGGATGAAACACCAGGTGCACATAAGAATTTTTTGCATTTCTCAAGTTTATAAATCAATCTATTAATCAAGTTATTACTAATAAATCTTATAAATAGACCATTTTTAACAAAATAAGACAACCCTTACACTGTAGGGATGCATGGTTTTATTACCAATACTAGTCTTAGGATCTTAAATGGACTGAGTGTTTTTTTTTTTAATCTTCTTTACACAAAGATACACTATTATATAAGTAAAAAGAGTTTGAATAGAGAGTGGTGATAACTTGAAAGGCTATGAAGTTATCTACATGTACAATCCAATTATCTTTATTCCGGGGTTACAATGTCTAGACTGCCCATAATTGTAAATATATAATTGCGTATTTTATATATTGGTCCATATTCTTGTATATTTTAATTGGTATAGAATGTTAATTTCTTTACAATTGTGAACTATATAGGTTGCATATAAATAGTATTGGGTGCACATTGAGCCCGTAGGATTGTGGGCCGATTGGGTCAATTAAACTCATTTTCAATTTTTTTTGAAATAATATGTAAATTAATTTAGAGTCACTTGAATCTTTTTTCCAAATTCATTTCTCAAACTCAGATGCATCAATCCAAATACAACTTTGATTTGTCTATAAATTGAACTATTGAGCTGAGTCATTGAAAAAATAATAAGTAACTTGTACAATTTCATGCAATTTTTTTCCCATGGAAACATACATATATGGTGTTTAATATGCCAAAAGTCTACATTATATCGCATTAATAAAATGATGTAATATAATATCGTAAAGTGAAAAATAATATCAGAAAGTGTAATATAGAATTAATGATGTAATATAGTATCAAAAAATGGTATATATCAGTATCGATGTAACATAATCCAGATCATAAAATACTCAAAATCGAGTTTATAAAACAAAAGTATATTTCTATATTATAACCTCCCACCAAAATAACCAATCAAATGACAGATTGAACTTCATGAGAACCATCATTTTGATGGGTTAAGCGTATTGTTGCAATGAAACCGGCCTAATATAACATAATTCGCGATTGATTGATCAATCAAAACACATTTAATGTTGTCTTGTGTGATGACATTAATACATTATACAGACAATTAAGAGAGATGGGCTTCTCATTTTGTCAAGCTACCTCTGTTGCAAGGCATTTGGCATCAATCATTATGAGTATTAAATTTCTAATTCATACGGATTTCAACTGCATCATTAATTATATGATAAGTATAATAATATTGGTAGATGGTTGGTTAGTCAATTTACTTCACAAAATCAACACTCTCTCTAATCCTAATTAATAGTACAAATAAATGAATGAGTAATATCTTCCCTCATCAAAGCAACTTACTTGAATGTAAGAATGATGATGAAATCACAATGGGTTTGGCCAAACTTTTACTAGCAAAGTCGTGTTTTTGGTGCAATGATTGATGGTCTTAAATCGCACTTTTACTAGCAAAGTCCAATGCTTCAAACTAACCAAAATGGAAAAAAAAAAATTGACACATAAGAACTCTCAATACTAAAAGAACTGTAAACAACACTAAAAACCCAAATAATATACCAGTATTCCCCTTCCAACTGCCAAAAGCAGTATACAATTAGGCAGGTAAAAGGAGTTAGTACAATAGAAATCAATAGACTAACCTCCATTTTGCTCAATCTGTTACCTGGCAAAAAATGAGCTTCAAACTAATGGAGGGCATTTTTAACTGCTAATAAACTGAGCCTAGTTCGTTATTGAGACTATGTTAGTCGATTAGAAACAGCCTACCTATATGAACACTAGCCATGCACGACGGTTTTATTCCTACTTAGTCATATTTCCACTTTGCACACTACGTTATTGTCAATGGTGTCACTATCATCATTGTTATCAAGGGCTGCAACTTTAGCTCGATGGGCTGTGACAGATATTGCCGATTTTCCCCTTTCATCTTCACAAGCTTCGCTAATAGAATCGGGATTTAAATCAGCCGGAGGGATAAAACAGTCATTTGACAAACCTGGAACGTTGAAAGCAACCTCTTCGATCGTCCAAGACTCTTCCATTCTCGTTCTCGTGTGGCTCATTGCCATTTCACCAAACCTGAAAAGGGTCACAATCGAACGTCCAGAATGAGCAATCATGATTCCTTCGACTTGTCGATAATCATCTAGGAACGAGTTAATGGTGGTTTCCCAGTAGACAGCATCTCCACCGTTGGATTGAATCCTGGAAAGATGTGAATCCTCGATGTGGATTAGCAGTCCCGTTTTTTGGCTGAAGTAGCCAAACAGGACGTGCCTTATGATTTCGGCGGGTCCCTCACTTCTCGACTTTAATGTGTGATGATCAGCAGCAAGCTTCAGAATGAAGCAATCTTCACCGTTGATATTCTTTTCACCAATGCAGATTGCATTTGCAAACATGGTGGCTGTAGTTCTCGGGTCAAGTCCCTGCATGGTCAATCACAGAAAGCACAATCAGAGACGGAATCGACTCCAGGTATATCCCAACACTTGTCTATAGTTTCCATATTATATATATAATGGAATTCAAAATTTTGCCTCCTTTTGATTTCAGACAAATAAAGTGGCAAAACTGCAAAAATTGTCCTATACAATAGGATGGTGACAAATTTTGGTCATTAAATTGTGACACTAACAATTTCAGGACACTAATTGTGGCAGATTAAGGACAAATTTAAATGGAGATTAAAGGGTTGTTGGCAATTTGCATATATTGTTTTCACGACCTTCTAATCTGGA
Organism: Verbascum thapsus; assembly: GCA_963669365.1. Lineage (NCBI taxonomy): Eukaryota > Viridiplantae > Streptophyta > Magnoliopsida > Lamiales > Scrophulariaceae > Verbascum > Verbascum thapsus. The sequence goes on from OY770106.1 coordinate 6,003,936, forward strand.
AATTTTCAGTTTTGAAAAATTTGTCTTGTAAGTTGAGAGAAAGTGACAGTTTTAGTCCTCATGTGCTCATCATGTTCGATGTTCATTTCGACACATGCTATTTAGTGTCCTTAAACTGCTAGTGATAGTATCACAGTTTACAGGACAACATTTGTCACCCCTGTAATTACACGACGAGTTTTATAGCTTTGCCAAATAAGATCAAGCCCACAAGCCTAAAACTCGAGCCCCATCTCTCTCTTTGCCAAATAGAACAAAAGACGGGAAAAATTTCCAGCACGAAACATAGTAAAAGCATAAATATCTGAATGCGACTTAACCTGAAGGGCTCGACGCAAGGGCCTAACCGGACCCTTTGCAGTGTGAGCACCGAGCCATGGTGTGTGGCGCCACACTAGTTTGCCATTACAACCAGCATGAACTTTGTGTCCACCAACAGCAAGCTCAACATACCACATATCAGGATTCATTTGCCACAGCACAAAACCACCACACTCACCAGCTTTAGCAGCATTCCTGTTTTTCACTACCTTTGTTGCAGTTTCAAATTCTGAAGCTACCATTTTCAGTTTCCCCATAGCATAAGTGTTCTTAATGGAGTTGTATACTTTTTGCCCACCTGAAGCAGCAGTATACTGTTGCAATATGTACTGTGCTGAAGAATTTTCCTACAACATTTTGACAGATTGATGAGTTTAAGGTATTAATGTTATGAACAGTAGTTTGAATGTAAAGAAAATGACACATAACAATGCCCATCAAACTAAGCTTTTAATAGTAAGAAAATAAGTAGCAAACAAACACAATCATTAGAACATAGCTAAAATCTATATGGAGAGAGAGAGAGGAGCAAAGACATACAATGGGGGTGTTTTTAATACTGAGATGAGGTAAAGGGTCAGTGGTGCTAACGTGCACCGGGGCAAGTGGCGCACCCATCACCCCAAGCAACAACCTCAGATCAGAGCTCCTCTTCGCATCCCCACTCTCATTACTATCAACCACCGAAGGGTTACGTGTCAGCTGCCTGAACACCCACTGCCCGAGCCCCGACCCTACCCGCTTCGACTGCCCGAGCTCATCTCCATCCGGATCTGGGCCCTCCATCAACGGCGTTAGGCTACCCGATCTCGAGATCAACAGCTCGTGATTACTTGAACTTACTACCGCCTTCTTGTTCCTCCTCAGCAGGTTCGACATCGGCGAAGTGCTCCGACCCGGGCTCCTAGCGCGTGACCTCGACGGCGATAAACCTCGTACCATTTCGTCCTTCAGTGCCGTGAAAAGGCCTTGTTTCTTCTCCATTTTTATCATTAACACAATCTAAGCATATGTATATATATTTAGGTGTGTAAATTCATACATAAAAGGAAAATGAACGGAGAGAATAGATTATACATGAAATAGATATATATATATATATTATACATACGACGAAAATATTGTGGATTTGTAGAGAGGCAAGTAAAGGAGGTTTTCTAGTTAGAGAAAAAAATGGCGAATCGAAGTGAGAGAGAGTACTGAAAGCGACTGATTGTATGCGGCTGTTTTCTGATAGTAGTGGCGAGTGTGATGTGATAGGAAAAGGCGAGTGGATTCACGCTCTTGGGGGTTAAAAAAGCAATATTCTCTTTTGTTTGGGTTAAAAAGCAATATTCTTTTTTTTATTTGCCATAAAGAAAAAAGGGAAAGCAAAATATTATTCATCTTATCATTAAAAAGTAAAAACTAGGGATGGTAATCGGACGAGTTTGGGACGGGTAATGCAAGACTCGAGACCCGTTCCGTTCAAAAATTTTAAGACCTGGACCCAGGCATTTCCCGCGAGTCCGGGTCCTACCCGTCCCGGACTTGGTACAAATTCAACTTTTTCTTTTTTTATCAAAACAAAAACATTCAAAATAATATAAATACCACCAAATGAATTTAAACTCTAAACACAAATCAAAATACAATAAAAAAAAAGACTCAAATCACTCATACGAACATATGAAAACTCATTTTATTATCTCCAAATTCAAAAACAAAAAGAAATATTGTTTGAACTTGCCGTGATGGCGTGATGGGTGCAGATTGTTGAGGGGACAGATTGTTGAGGGAGCTGATTGTTTGAACTTGCCGGTGCTTATTTGGAAATTGGGGTTTGGGAGAATTATTGTAGAAAAAAGAAACCCTAATGTAATTAAAACTAATAATATATTATATATATTAATAAAAAATTATAATAATATTTATGGGACGAGTCCGGGTTGAGAATGGGACGGGTATACTGATAGACTCATGACCTGTCCCAGACCCAACCGGGTCTTGATATTTAATACTCATTCCCAGACCTAGTCCCCTTTTTTTGGACCCGGACCCGGTCCCATCAGGACGGGTTCGGAACGGGTTTCAATATTTCCCGGTCCCATTGCCATCTCTAATAAAAACCATAAACATGATAAGAGTAATTTTTCACCCTTTTATTATTAACTTTTTTTCCTCAATCAAAAGGGATGATGTAACTTTATTACAACTTAAAATTGAACAAATTTATTCGATATTTGACCCGAAGTTGATTGTTAAAAGTTCATTTTAGATAGACTCAATAACTTATCAGACTAAATTAAATAACTTTTTTATATTCGATTTAATACATCATTTTTTCAATAAAATATGTATAAGAGAGACATTAAAACATGTCTTATGAAAGGCTTACTGCAAAAAGCACCCGTGTTTAGGGGGACCAAATAACGCGCTTAATTTATATTAATTAACTAGTTTAAAAAATACTCTTTTTTAATATTAATAAATATAATCTTTAAAAACATCCTCTTCAAGTTGCAATGAAAAAGACAAGCTATATTGTTATGCATCTTTGTTTTCTTTGAATAAACAAAGATGGTTGGATCGATCTGATAGAGTAGATCTCTGGCAAGTGATGATCGTTTGACGTCATTATTGTGTTATCATTTAGTTTATTTATATACTCATTTGTTATTTTCTGGTATATTAATGATTATTAATATTTAATGCATTTTTTTTATTATAAATTTCACTTTAACAGCTACCCAAATCGAGTTCTAAAGTCTAAACTAATAATTTTTTAAAAGGGAAAAATGCAACAAAAAAAAAATCATGTGTTAATTCAAAAAAGCAAAAAAACATATATGTTAATGAAATAGGCTGAAAGACACCTTGTGTTATTCAAAAGTTTGCAAATAATATCCGCGTACTCATTCCGTCAAAGATTTCTACGCTGTTAATTTTTAATCTATAATGCCCATTATACCCTTCATATTAATAAATGGTTAATGTAAATACACCAGTGCGTGAACAACAATTATGTTAACTTCTAATTAAATTGATATTATTTGCACACTTTTGAATAAGACAAGATGTCTTTCAGCCTATTTCACTAACACATAAGTTTTTTTGCATTTTCAAATTAACACATGTTTTTTTTTTAGAATGGACATCATTCGATCATCATTACAACATGTTACGCCGTTTGTATTTTTGTTTTTGTCCAGCCACCAATTTCTTTTCATTTCTTTTTATAATCTTCTATTTTGAGCATATTATTTTAATTTATCCATACAAGAAATATTTTATAATAGGAAATGAAAAACAAAGAAGTAGGCCAATAAATTATAATGAAGAATTTTTTGAGTTGATTTGCTTAGTGAAATTTGTCTAATCAAGTATTTTCAGATTTCTTTTTCAATATCACAAACTTTTTCCTCTCAAAATCTAACCCAAATTTGTACATTTGTGATGCATATGAAACTATTATACAATTGTGTTAGATAACAAGATTTTAAGTGCAAGTTAGTGATGCATTCGATTACTTGTATTACTCTTCGACCCCCTTGAATCGTTTTGTATTTACAAATATTTTATTTTAGTAAAAAAAAAGTATACAATTTATCGATTTTATTGCGAAAATATTCATCGAATAACAAATGGGCTTTTTTGATATAACCCCCCGAGGTATGTAGCTTTGGCAAACAACCCCTGAGGTTTGAAATTTTGGTAAACAACCATTTCTGGTTAGTTGACCGTTAGTCAACAGTTAAGGATATGGGCAAAATTGTAATTTAATAATTCCAAACAAATATATTAATTTTCAATGTATTTATTTGGAATTATATTGAAAATAAATACATATTAATTTTATTAATTTTATTTATTTGCAAAATTGTAATTTAATAATTCCAAACAAATATATTAAATAAATATATTAATTTTATTAATTTCATTTATTTGCAAAATTGTAATTTAATAATTTCAAACAAATATATTAATATTACATTGAAAATAAATACATATTAATTTTATTTATTTGTAAAATTGTAATTTAATAATTCCAAACAAATATATTAAATAAATATATTAATTTTATTTATTTGCAAAATTATAATTTAATAATTTCAAACAAATATATTAATTTTATTAATTCCAAATAAATACATTGAAAATTAATATATTTGTTTGGAATTATTAGATTACAATTTTGCCCATGACCTTAACTGTTGACTAACGGTCAACTAACCAGAAATGGTTGTTTACCAAAATTTCAAACCTCGGGGGTTGTTTGCCAAAACTACATACCTCGAGGGTTATATCAAAAAAGCCCAATAACAAATATATGTTAAAACACCTCACAAAGTGGTACATAAAGAATTGGTTATTCTCTTTTGCATCTTTTTTGACCTAAAAAAAAGTGTTAAAGAAGACACTTAGAAAAGCATTATTTTTTTTCTTAGCCATGTTGGGCTGTCTGGTGTGTAGTATTTATCAATGGGGCCATGCATGCAGTTTTGCTTCACAAAGCTTTAAAGTCTGCATGTATTCTGCTATATGTTTCTCTAATTTTATTTTTTTATTTTTTTATAATTGTTTATATACCTTGGTATATTACCTATGATGCACGGACACGGGACACGGGATACGGCGCACGACACGACACGGACACGAGACACGGCATTTTAAAAAAATGTTAGGACACGACACGGCCTCGAAACTGCTATAAAATGTGTATATATAAATTAATATACATATATATGTTCATTAATTTACGTTAAATATATAAATTAATTTTTTAATTCTAAATTAAATGACTGATTAAACAAATAAACTATAAGAATGACTATTATACGTTATAAATTTGTATTTACTTTGTAAAATTATATATGTTTGAAAGAAAAATAAATATTTCACTTTTCAAAATTACAAAAAATATGTGAAATAACATCAAGTGTCACAAATAATGCATACATAGTAAACATACCCTCTAATTGCATCCATTACATTGTTCATATTTTATCTTTTTATTTTATTTAAGCAGACAACTTTATTTTTATATTGGACACGGTGTCGGAAAGTTGGACACGGTGACGGGAGTGTCAGACACGGTGTCGGGGAGTGTCGGACGAGTGTCGTGTCCGATCAGGTGTCCGACACGATACGTTGTAATTTTTTGAAGTGTCCGTGCATTAGAGTATATTACCTATCTATTTCATACTTTATAATTATTTGACTCTATTACATATCTATTAATTATTACTCATTTTATATATTTTATAAGGTTTAATTATTTATAAAATTGGGGCTCTTGCAATCTTTTATAAATAATTAGATATAAAATCAATTTTTACAAAATCCAACTATGCTAAAATTTCATTTTTGAGATTCAATTTTTCTATGGATGGATCGTCTTCAACCCTACTTCAACGTTACAAATCAAACAAAATAATCAAAATTATTTTGAACAATTAAAAAATAGCCCAATATTAGGTAATTGAGTTTTGTGAAATGGGCCGAACAGATTCTATTGTCACTGGCCCAATAGAATACTTTTAGGCCAGATACGTGTTGGGCTTTAAAATACCTTGCTTAATATTTTTACCTCTGATTGTAGAGTCATTTTTATTTACATCATATCACACCAAAAATATATACTTTATGTAAATCCATCCATGAATTATTGAAATAAATATTATACTATGTAGATTATTTCAAAGAATGATAGAAAAAAAAAATCATTAATTGTACGGATACAAATAAAAAAACAATAGAACAATGTTAGCTGCAAACTAGAAATTAGATACATAAACCGTTGATGAATCATTTACGTTAATAATACTAACATGTTTTAAAAAAATTTATTTTATTTTGATACAAATAAATTGTATGATGCATCATAATGTCATTGAATTATCTAGCACCAATAAATAATCAATAATGCTCTTAAAATATCTTAAAATTCAATATTTTTTTCATTTAAATTAATTTATAATTGGAAAACGCACATGATTCTTGCTAGTGTCAGAAATATCATAACTCTAGTGACCTTAATAGATAGGTCCACATTTTAACTTCCCACTTACAGAAAACATCAGATATATGCAACTTGATGTTATGCTGTTGACAACTTAGCACATGTATATATATATATATATATATATATATAAAATATATATTATATATATATAATATATCCAAAAATACAATAAATCTGACTGTGTGGCCAATACATTTAAGCACATGAAATTTCTAAGTTAAATTATAGCCACTCAAAAAATCTAGTTATATGATGGTCCGATTTGTGTCTGTTTTGGTTGATAAGGACAATCATACTATATTTGATTGATTTCTTTCTCGAAAATGCAGATAACATATCAGAAAAAGGAAATATATCCAACTAATTTAAATTATCTGAATAAAGTAGGGCTAAACAATGAATCAAATTGTGTGATATATATTTGTTTTGATTTCGACCGATAAAAACAATTCTTTTATTTATCAAGCTTCAAACAGTTTATTGAGTTTGGTAAAGTTGAAGTTGGGTTTGAGTTTAATTCGAAAGATTATAAAAAATAAATCAAATTATTTGACATATATATTTGATTTGAGTTCGATAGTCAAAAACCCGTTTGAGTTTAATTATTTTATTTATCAAGCTTCAAACAGTTTTTTGTGTTTGGTAAAGTTGAAGTTGGGTTTGAGCTTAATTCGAAAGATTATAAAAATATTTACAAAAATATAAAGTTAATTATTCTCGAGTCCGATTAGACTAAAACCTGTTTGGATTTCAGCTCGACGAACAATCAAATGGGTTTAAATATAAATTTCGAAATTTGATTATAATTCAAGAAAAAAGTTTTAAACAATAACTCATTCAACTCGACTCTTCTACACGCTTAACAATAGCTAGCACCTGAAACTAACCTAACTGTCTCAATTACCAACATACATGAATTTCCATTAATATCATTTAATCTAATTGACTAGAGCAAAACAATTGACCTGTGAAGACAAATAAGGTGAAATTAATCAATGGACAATATATGTTTTTGATGGTATTATATATGGCATTAAAAATTAAATAAAGAGCTGAATATATATTATTTAATAACATTGAGCTCTTGCCCTTAAAACACACTGATATAATACATAAAATCACATGAATAAAGCATAAAATACCCAAAAAAAATAAACTGATTAAAGCTTGAGATTCAAATCCAAATGATTTGAACTTGAAGATTGGTGTTCTTGTTGTTGTGAATAATACCTTAAACTATTAGGCCACATCAAATGTGAAGCTTCATCAATGGCTCCAAATGTTATATTACTGTCCTTATATCTTGCCATGTAATTTTGTTTATGAATAAGAGAGTGTTGTTGAACCCCGAGAGATCGAAAAATGGAGGCTTGGACAGGCAGATTCATCATATTCATCATCTTGTCTGAATTGTAATGTTTTATTACACCTCTTTCTCTTTTGTGGGCATTTTGGTGACCTCCCAATGCTTGTGAACTGAAGAATTTCCTCATGCAGAAGTTGCATGAGTAAATCTTGACCCTTGATTCAGATTGATGATCAGATTTGAATGAGAGGATCTTGACCCTTGATTCTGGTTGATCAGATTTGGATTTTTCTTGAGATGGGTTTTTTCCCAGGCTCAAATTCAACCATTCTCCTGGATTTATTAATTGATCACTATTTTCTTCACTTTGCATCATTATGATCTGTGTGTGTGTTTTGAAGGGTTTTTTTTTTTTTTTAATGAAAATAGTATGAATTTATGAAATTTTTAGGTGATGAATTGAATTCAATTTCACTTGAAACTTCAAATTGGTTCTATATAATAATAATCAAGTGAGAATGACAAGATGAACATATAAGACATTTTTGGATCTATACTATGTGTCTGTTCATTGTCCCCACTTTGAGAATGCTTGGTTGGAGTTCATTAGTGATCTTTTAGTTTATCGTGAGCAATTTTTTTGGTTCACTAATTAGCGTCTGATTTCAAGTGAATTTACACTCGTTCTTCCATCATTCAGTGGCAAATGGATGATTATGATTATATCGATCGTTTTTAAAAAAAAATATTAAATTTCGGAGGTTAAGTATTTGAGCTTTACTTGATGAACAATCAGCTTAATATCAAATACAAATTGTTAGAAGTTTGAATAGTGGTAATGAAGTTTTTAACTTGCACTAGGTTATAATTTCAATTGAGAAAAAAGAGAATGTTAAGGTTTGTTTGGATTGTTTTTGTTTTTGATATTTTGCAAAATAGTTTTGTAGAGCAGTTTTATCAAAAACAATTTTGCAGTACAAATAGTGTTGAAATCCAGTTGGTTGACTATTCTGGAAAAATTTGCTTCTCTTCTCTCTCTCTATGTGTTTTGATGAAATGAGTGAAATGAGGAGAGAGAAAATAAATTATTTTTTAATGATGGGTTAAGTGCGTGTTTTTCTAGTTTGGAGTGAAAAAGTGTTCTGAAAAATTTAAAAACAGGTAAGACCTGTTTTGCAAAATAGCAGATTTTGGAGTTTTATTCTTCAAAAACATAAAGTGAGAACAAGCCCAACCAAACGCATTTTCCAAGTTTTTGTTTTGCAAAAACAAAAACACACTTTAAAAACAGTTATCCAAACAGACCCTTACATGTTACATTTTAGGTTGCAGGATAAACTAAGCCATACTTTTGGCACATAATACACATATTTCTTTGTCATGTCTATGGTGTAAGAAATAATTTGTCCCACTATTATTACATGTTAGTTGTTACTATGCTATCAATATAAAGTTTATTTGATAAATATTGTTTATGTATATATTAAGTAATTATTTCAAATAGACTTAAAGAAGAGACATGACTCTATGTAAAGAAGAGTCATGACTTTATTAAAATAGTTACCTTAATGGGAGACATCTATTAGAGATTAATTAAAAGAGAAATTGATCGTCTTTCTACCTCTCTACATATAATGCAACAAGAATGACACCAAAAAGACTAAAAACTAGGGATAAAGCACATGATTATCTGTACGTTCACATTTATGAAATATAATTCATGTAAATTTGCACATGAAATCTAGTTTATATTTGTTAAAATATAAGATTAGTTTAATTTTGGTGTTGAAAAATTGTCGGAAGAAACCTTTTTAATCGATGATGATGTGAACTGTTAAGTTTTGAATATTAATAATTATTTTTTTTACAATAATTTCTTCAAAGTTATCTAATTTTTTTTTTTTTTTTGAAGAATGAGATACCAAATAATTAAACATTTTTGATTTTTTTTCCTGAAAAATAGTGAGCCTTCTTCCAACGAAGACTTATTATTCTCAAAAGAGGTGGTGTGACTAATCAATTTAAATATTATTTTTCAAATTAGTTTTTACCGCTCTCCCAATCAAAGCATGACTTTATTATATCTGAGTGGACATATCTTGTCTGAAGAGCTGGAAAACATATAATATATATATATATACATTAATTTTGATTTAACCAGTTTATTAAAAAATATTATAGTTTTAAAAGTTATGTTTATAATAAATCATTAGATTAAATATATGCGCCAAGTTGGAGAATGTAAGATATATTTATCCTATATATTAATTCACTTGTTATAATTCACTTGGAACGCAATTCCAAAAATAAGATAAATATTTCATTCAACCTTTTATTTTATTTTCTTCTCATTACATTTTTAAACGCCAAAAGTAAAAAAATAGCGTGTCTAAAACATGTGGGACACGCCCATATAACGTATCTGACACCGTATCCTTTATTATTTATTTATTAATTTTTTAATTTTGGACACATTTTGGTGTCTCGAATATAATTATGTTTTGTAAAACACAATATCCAATATTGTCTAAATCGATTTTTCAAAATTTCCAAAAATAATTTTTTGAAAATTAAAACTCATATTATTTATTTTGCCATGTATTTAATCATCATATTTGGTTAAAACCACATCGATCAGGAGCTTTGAAATCCAAAGTAAAATCCACTTGCTGTCAAATCAAAATCTCTTGGCTTTGTTTTATTCCATGTCATAATTTCTGCCGACTTCAGGAGTTTTTTCCTTTTTTATAAGACTTCAAATTTATTATCACTGTTTCAAATTGTTAAACCAAAAAAAAAAAAAAAAAAAAATCAAATTTGTTCTTTTTGGACCTTCTATTTTTAATTTTATTTTGGTGTATCACAAAATTATTGTATATATATTAATTATTATTGTATATCTAATATTTTTCTAAATAACATTTTAAATTTGGTGTGCGTTTATATATGAAAAATACATGACTTGGACATGATATAGAATAAGATATTTGAACTGAAATGTATTTGTATCTACGTTAGTACCTGGATTTATGTCATTATTTCAGGAATAAAATATCTTCTATAGTAACTTTTATTTTTTTTCCTACATGGTGAGTTGTGAAAGCTTTCATGTCACGTTATTCATCAAAAATGCCAAATTAGGTAGGTACAAATTTAATGGATGGAACCCATTTTTAATGTGTGGTCCCTCTATTATAAAATATGACTTGAATTATTAATTTCGACGAGGGTAATTCTGATAATCTTGGTCCATTAATTTTCGATCGATTTTAGGACCACATGACTGGGATTTCTACATTTGGTCTGCTCGATAAAGTCAAAAATATACATTTAGTTACAACACGTTGGTTCGTGTTTCGATTTTGATACAAATTAAACCTGGTTAATTCTGTAATGGACTATGAGTGAATAAATTTATAGTCAATTAATTGGTGTTATTATTTAAGGCCTACCCAACCCACTACTCTCTCCTTTCTCACGACCTAGAATAGATTTTGGTGTTGCAAGTTCACTCTATAACATTTAAGAATTACACATCACAATATATCAATATTTAGAGTTAGTTAGGGTCTGTTTGGATTGTTTTTGTTTTTGAAGTTTTGCAAAATAGTTTTGAAGAACAGTTTTATCAAAACAATTTTGCAGTATAAATAATGTTGAAATCCTGTTTGATTGACTATTGTGAAAAAAAATAAAAATCGGGAAACTTTGTAAAGGGGGTGTTTTGATGCGAGGATGAGTGAAATGAGGAGAATTACACAACTTGAAATATATATAGACTTTTACATCTAATCATTGCAATTTTATAATAGACTTCGAGCAATACTGTTAGCCTCTAATTGTAAACTTAAAAGATTACACAACTCCCAATCATCAAATTATTTGTATCCAATCGACTCAATTCATTCACGAATGACATAATTTTGAAGTGAATAATTAAGATATCTAATTACAATATATTGGGTGTGATTTGATTATGATACCTCGATAACAACGTGTAAAGTGGTGGGGTATGGGGAAAAAATGGCAATAATTGCGATAAAAATCGTATCTTTGGTAGAGTTTTCTGTACTTATTTTATTGAAACATGAGTATCCAAGGGCGCCTTCATGTTTGGGCTTTTTTTTTTTTTTTTTTTTTCCCATTATGGCATATGATGGAAATTTGTAGGTACAGTAAATTTGCCTTAATAGTCCTTTGTACCATTAAATAGTCATAAAGAAACAAAACAGTACTTTGATATGAAGTTTTTCTTTTAATCATGTTTACTTGACATGATTAGAATATAGAAATCTTGTGTTCAATGAGTGGGGTAAAGTGAATTCATTTGTTTTTAGTATTGTGCTAGCTCTATAAGGGCTTTGAGTGGATGATCTATTCAAGATTTATAATGGAATTATTTTTCGTAATAATAAGATTAAAATTGCAATAAACCTTGTTCAAGTGACTATATTTGACGCTCAAATAGGATCAATTGTTATGTAGTTTGAGTAATAGCATGCAGCGTATTAGTTTTTACCTTATTTGAATAAGTTTCCTTTGTTAATTAATATTATTCTTGTTGGTTTAAGTTAAAAATAGGGTTTTTTTTTACATCATTATTCTCTAAACCTTTTGAAGTTTTGTAGATTGGCAAGTATTTCAGGTGACTTGTATACTATGCATTCCTTACATTCGTCTCAAAATGGATCCCATTATCAATCACTAAGGCAATTAAGCAAATCGTGTAAGGTAAACAAGAAGAGAAATCTTGAAGACTGAGAGTTGAGGATCATCAAACTTAATACACAGGTCAAAGTATAAACCACACAAAAATTGCATCAACCTTCAAATGTCTTAATTTTTAAACGTAATTGTTAGAATCTGAATCCCGTATACAAAATAGATTAAAATGGTCTATTTAAAACAAATCGGAGATGGGAAATTCTTGTGAGACGTACTCTTTGTCTAACACCTTAGATCTTTGATCATTTGCTAGGGCGAATCCAACAATATGTTCAAGTACCTGAAACAACGAAAAATTCAAGTGATTGTCTAAAATGTGTAAAAGACATTGCAAAAAAAAGGAACAATTTGAACTTGGTTATCCTATATATATGGAATGAGTTTATAGAAACATATAAAGAGTAGGTGAGTGACTATCATTACAAGGGGCGTTAACATATAGAAACACTTACTTGAGCACTAATACACGAGATTTTAACGTAGAAAGCACATTGAGTCCTCATTTCTTAGTCTACTTATCTTTCAACTCCATAAATTCGGTAAATATATGCCATGCTTCTTATACCATGTGCATTGAGGTTATTGCAATCATGCTAGTTTCATAGATACATTCTGAATGTACTTTAGATTTATAAAAGATGTTTTCTACTAATTGAGTATACATTCACATTTATGAATGTCTACTTCTCACATGCACCGACAAGACTTGGAATTTATAAACTGAAATCCAGCAAATAGCCAATTACATTTTCTACAGAAGACCATAGTCCATAGTCCATAGTGGCAAATAAAAATGTTAAAAGTTTTGATCACACACACACACACACAGAGAGAAATACTATATATGTGTCAGTGTCAGTGTTGTGCGTCTTGGGTCAGATAATTCTAGCATAGAGTTGATCCGAATTCAGAAGAACACAATCTCAAAAGCATTAACCTTCTCTTCAATAAGATCCCAAGAAAGAGTCTACACTAAGCCAAACTAAATTAAAGGGAAAAAAGTCAACCTACAATGCAGTGTAAGGGTCTTGACTTCAGTTGCTGGGACGTGCTGCTGAAATCACCCATCTTTTCCATTCCTCCCTATCAATCCCAAATATCCCAATTCTTTTTCAAAAACCAATTTTCACAGAGATAAATGTTTTAACTCATCATATCTTAACAAAATTATCTCGCATTTTATCACATTCAGTTAAATCACTTAGGGAAGAGCAATTTAAAACAGTCGGACCATGATTTAAGACGTTCAATTTTTCATTTTCTGTAATTTTCTGAAAATCTTTCAACAGAAACACTCATTTTCAAATTAACTTTTATATTCCAGATATAATTACCTATCAATTCAATACATTTTTTACTTAACCCTGTTTCTAATCAATAATTACCTACACCCTATTTTCATTCTTTTCTCTTATTTTACTATTTTTTATAAATACATAATTACTACCAAAATAACTAAATTGATCATTGTACCTTCCTGCATCACAAATCCCACTGATTTGAAATAGTTCACTACTGCTAACTATATTTTCAAAAACATAACCACACACTATCAACATCCCACCATTCCACATGAATACCCCTACTATACATTTCCCTATCAATTTTCAAAACACACTCAAAACCGTTCCAATCAAATCCTAAGTTTCCAGTTAGTTTACGAGCATATATATCAGACTCACAAAGAAACTACTAGCGATCTTGACAAGAACGGCAGAAGGTACCGTGGGAGAGCTCACAGCACGCCCGCACATTTACAGCCAAGTGAGAAGTCAGCCTTGCTCCCATCAGTGGCAGCAAAGACTGAGCGCATCCAAGCTCCCCTAGTGTCCTACAATATTCAAACTCAATCAGCCTTAATTTCATTTATTTCTACAAAATTACCAAAGTTTAGACAAAAATGAAGATGGTCTCATGGGATTGGGCCTAATGTAGTCTTAGTACAACTGTTTATAAACTTGCAAAATTAGTCACTTAGGAAGCATTTATTTGCAATTTTGGTCCCAATATGTTAAAATTTATGGATTTTGCGCTGATCAATCGCATGACAGCTTCCTGCCATTTTTAATGGATGGGACTAAAATATATAACAATGCATCCTCCTATACTAAGTCTGCAAGTGTGCACAAACTGCGATTAAAATGGCAATAGGGACCCATTATTATGGGACCAATGTTGCAATTTCCCCTAAATACAGCCTCAACTATAATACTGAGACAGCGAGGGAATACAGAAATAAGTGCAACACTCTAAATATTCACCAAAAACATATGAAACTTAAGAAAAGAGAACCAAATCATCAGCTACAACATTTTAAAAAATTTGCTATGGAAAAGCGATAAGATCATAGATCACTATGGATAGAAGTAAAATTCAGAGCATAAGAACAAAATGCAGGACCTAGGGTTGGAGAAGGAGAGACGGGGAGGCTGGACGCGAGGAGCGGAGAGTGGAGGCGAGCTGAGGCGGCGGGGGACGGAGACGGGCGGCGGAGCTGATCGGAAGCCAGAAGACCTAGCGGTGGACATGAGAGATCTCGAAAGCGAACCACGCCATGCCATTGTTGTTGCTTTTGGTGTGGATTTGGGAGAAATGTGAGGGGGTTTGAAGAGGGTTTTGGCCTTTGGGAGATATAATAAAGAATTAACCAATTTTTACTAGGGCTACAAAATAAGTCAAATTCACTCAATTTTTATTCAAATTCAAGATTGATTGTTAAGAGTGTAATTGCACTCAATTTTTTGACATATTAGGGGTCAATTTGATGACACTCTTTGCTATGAAAAAATATGTCCAAGATAAATTTTTTGGAGAAATGGTATTTGTTTAGCATGTCTTGAAAATTTTTTTATAAAAAAATCTCTCAAACTTACAATAATTTAAAAAAATTCTTACAACAAATTAATTTTACTATTCATGATTTGACAGTTAATACAATCAAACTAAAATTACTTTTCCGACTATTTTTTAAAACCAAAAATTAAATTAATTACATATTCGAATGCAAAATAATATAACGTTTAAAATAAGATCCATTGTGATTATTTTTTGACATCTAAATCAACGAGTTTGACTAAACATATTTAATAAAAATTATATTTAAATATCAACCAAAACAAATTTTTCACAACAAAAAACATATCACATCAACCACAATCATTACTTATTTTTCTCTTAAAAAATCTCATCTTTCAAACCACATTTCTCATTTTTATCATGAAAAAAAATTCTCGGAGATGGACATACCAACCAATTGGGCCCTTAAATTGTACGTCTTAAACTACTATTTACATTTGAAAAATTCAAAGCTCAATTTCAGCTAAACTTAGTAAAAATAATTAAGCTCGATTTCAATTCAGCTCAAATAGTAGAGAATGTATAATATGTATAAAAATATCAAATTATTCGAACTCGATTTAATTTAAAGCTCATCTGATTTGTTCTAAAATAATCAAATCAAGTTCAAACGTTGATTTAAAAGCTCGATAATAACAAACTTCAATAATAATTTATTCGGCTCGACACGACTGTTCACAGGTGAAGTATCTTCCAACTTTGAACTTTTTTGTATAGCTAGAAACAGTTGAGTTTTGTATACGTTATGAAAGTAATAAATAGTCATTTTTATTTAACACTTCTATCCAATTTTACATCTTTAGTAATATTCGAATTTACGGTATTCAAGAATAACTAAAAAACTTATCACTAGACGAACGTTAGGTGGTGTTAAACTGGCATGATAATGATTTATAATTTATGGCTTGATCAATTTATCTCGTTCCATATCTTATCGAGTTCACACTTAAAATTCAAAAGAGCTTAAGCTTGACAATTCTTTAAACTGGGCTCACTTACACTCTATGATTATCAATGTTTTCAAAATCCTATGGCCTTGTTTGTTTATGTTTTCAAAATCAATTTTCAACTTTTTAAAGCACAAAATTTAAAATAAACTTAACACACCAACTTCTCATCCAAATTCTTATTTTATCAACTCTACTTTTACAATCTCCTATATAACTACCTATCAATCACAACCTTTCACACATTTACCAATCAAATCAATCATTATTTCACTTTCTCTTTTATAGTTTACAATTTTTTATCTATATTTCTTTATTTTTTATTCACATAATCATTATATTCACAACTAACACAATTCTTCCAAACATCATCCATCAACCTATCACTATTAATTTGATATATTTTACAACTTTTAACATATTTTTAAAAACATAAACAAACAACCATCATTTTCACACGAATTTTCGTAGTACACAGTTCCCGAGAAAATTTTAAAATTTTATCTAAAAAACATAAACAAACAGAGCCAAGTAACAAATCGGGCTCACTCAATGTTTTCAAAATCTTAAGTAACAAATGATAATTTTCTTCATTTGATTTTAATTCCAATTTAAAGTACGTATCGCAAAAGCTAAGAAATATAAAGTCTAGTCGCGCAAACAATCATAACAAAGTGTCAAAAGTGTTGTTTTGAGCGTTATCATCTTCATATTATATTTGTCGATCGAGAGATCAACAAAATTGCATATTTTTTATTTTTTGGCGGAAAAAAGTGTAACACACTTAAAACAACGAGAATAATGTAAGAAATTAAATAAAAATTATAATAGAAAATCCAATTCATATGTATAATATCTATAAATTATAAGAAAACCCAACCCATTTATATAGTGCCTATAAATTAAATTTGTGCAATTGGTAGATGCAATTTAATTATATGAGTAATCGATGCACGGGCCAGCATACCGGTCACAAATCATAAGCAACTTATTAATGGAAACTTATTAATAGAGCCGTTGTATCAACAGTGCTTATACATAGAATTTGAGGAAGAGAACCGCAGAGGATCCCCTAAGTTAGTCAATCCCGGGTAATATATAATCTTTTTGCCGCTTCAATTCAATTATTTCCTCTACAAGTTTCCTACACAATTCTTCAACAGTGCCTTTTCTCTCAGTCTCAAGAAAAGTTTCGTTAACCTAATCGATCAAGATTCACCAAATCATCATAAAATCGCCATTAATTTCTTCAAGAATTTGCGAATATCTGCAGATCAATGAGTTTCAATTCGGAATCGAATTCGAAAAGGAGCTTCAAATCGACCTCGTCAAATCCTTGGTCCAGTAATACTAGCAGCGATGTTAACAATTCGAATAGCAAGAAAAAGAAGACCGCTCAGAAAACCCTAGGCATGGCTTGGGGCGCCAATTCTAGATCGTCCTCGCGCTCCAACTTCCGTAGTTCGCCATTCTCCGATTTTGGAAGGTTTATTTCTATGTACATATGTTTATATGTCTGGACCTAGGTTTTATTTATTCAGTATCTGAGTTCGACTTCTTGATTTAGCACTAATTGAGGATGTATAGAGTATAACCACTATTTTCTAAGACATCACTTCTCAAATAAGAGTGTTATTTTCCTAATCGATGCATTCAGATATTAAAGTTTTCAGTTGTTTAATTGAGTTTATTCTACTTACATACATACATACATACATACATACATACATACATACATACATACATACATACATACATACATACATACATACATACATACATACATACATACATACATACATACATACATACATACATACATATATCTATATTATATATATAGATATGCATATATGTTGTCTTTCTTGAATATCTGAATTCCTGATCTTGTTTTAGCAATAATTGAGTATGCATAGAGTATAATCAGTAATCTCTAAGATATTACTTCTTGATTTAAGAGTGTGATATCGCTTTTTCCTAATTGATGCACTCGGATATTGTTCAAAAGTCTAATTGAGTTTATTTCGACTTACATACGTACATATCTGTATGTTATATATATATATATATATATATATGCATTTATGTTGTCTTTCTTGAATATATGAATTCCTGCTTTTGTTTAGAAATAATTGAGGATGCATAGAGCATAATCTTACTTCTCATTATAAGAGTGTCATTTCCTAATTGATACATTTGGATATGGAGTGTTTTCAGAGGTCTGATGAGTTTGCAATCAATTTTCCCTCATGTTGATGATTGTTAATGTCAGATAAAGAATTCTCTGATTCTGTCTATTGATGATTTCATTTTATGCGGTTCAGTTACATGCTTGTGAAGAATAAGAAACTACATGAACAGTTTGACGCTGCTGCTTCAAGCTCTTCTCACAGTGGTTCCATTTCCGCGAACTCTATATTTTCTGGAGTCTCAATTTTTGTTGATGGATATACTGTTCCTTCAAGTCAGGTTTTATTTTGAACTCTGATCCTTTTTGGGGTTCCATTTTCACAATTAAAGATGCATTGAGCTGGGCAACCTGGTTATAACTGTATATTGATTGTCTTTCTGGGATGCGATTGGAATGTTGGATATTTGTAGCATTTTGTGATATAGATTATAAACTTCCCTGTTTTTCTCGTTTGTTTGAAAACTTCTTTTTAAGAAACCCATGGTTGTATTTCAATGATGTGGTACATTAATATGTCAGACAAAATCTTTCTGCAGGAGCTTCGAGGATACTTGTTGAAGTATGGAGGACGATTTGAAAATTATTTTTCAAGGCACCGAGTCACACATATAATCTGTAGTAATCTCCCTGACAGTAAAATCAAGAATTTAAGGTTCAGTTTTACTTTTGATTTTGCGTGATAAACTGATGTATATGGCTTTTTCTAAAAAAGTTTATTTGTCATTCATACAGGGCATTCAGTGGTGGGCTTCCAGTAGTTAAACCCACATGGGTATTGGATTCTGTTGCTGCTAATAAACTTTTGAGTTGTAAGTGATTATTTGAAGAGATCTTTTGTTTGTTTTAATGGCTCATGTAATACCATGTGGAAGATTTATATTTGTAATGAGCACTCTGTCAACTGAAGTTTTTGATGAATCGGTACCTTTTTTTTTAATCCCAGTGATTTATGTTATGGATTATGCTATTTATGGCTCTCTGCTCTAAGTTTATTTAGCTCCTCTTCTCAAAGGTCAATTGACTTGTGCTCTAATATTTGTCAAATGAATTTCTGGCAGCAGATTTTATGATAACAGTAACAATTAGATGCAGATTTTGTGCTTTAATAGTGACAGCTAGATCTGTATATTGTATTGATTTCTTTATTCTAGCTGTAGGACATCTTTAGGCTGATTTAGAGGCTGAAAATCAGATTGTGTTCATTATATAAAGGGGAAATCTCTATCAGTAGAATACACGCTTATACACAGATATATCTTAAGTTTGACAATATTAGGAAAACATTTATAGGTTGACAAATACAACAACTATCACGACACTTTAATGTTCTTTCTCTTTTCCTTTTTGGGCCAGGGATTCCTTATCAGCTCGATCAACTTGCGGCTGATGGTGATAACCAACCAAAATTATCTGCCTTTTTTACTTTGAGAAACAATGGAGTATCTGAAATTGCGAGTCCACTTCTTGATGGTCAAGTAATATCTGAAGATGATAATCAATCATTTAACAAGGCGGATTCCAGTTTATCTGAAGGGTATGCATCTCAAGCAGACAGGTGCATTGATAAAGTGATCTCTGAAGAGCCAGCTTGCAGTGTAGAAAGTCCTTGTGAAGGGAAACATGTTGAACTCAGTGAAAGTTCACCTCCAGATGGAAGGAATTCAGGTCTTAAGCACAACTACAGTACAGGTCAGGCTTCCGATTCACTTTGTAGTAATAGCCTGGAGTCCCATTATTTTAATGAAGCTTCAAGCTCGAGGACCAGTTTGCCTCCTAAACAGCAGCATTCAACTCTTGGTGATCCCAATTTTGTGGAAAATTACTTTAAGGTGAGAAATTTGAAATTCTTGGTCGTAGTCTCTCAGTTGTGGTTTCTGCTCTATTGTTCGAACACTATAAAAAATCCTTGCAAGTAAAAAATATGTAGTTCAGATAAACATTCCGTGCTTTCTTGATGTGGACATCTGTCTGCATTTCAGTTTCTATACTTGAAATAATCTAGCTTCTTCATGTGCCAGATAACTAGTACCTTATTATGTTTTACCTTTTTCAGAGTTCTAGGCTGCATTTTATTGGTACTTGGAGAAACCGGTATCGCAAGCGGTTTCCCATCTCGTCTAATGGGTTTAGGTACAAAAGTTCTAGTCTCAACACAGTGAATCAAAAGACTGCCATAATACATGTCGACATGGTAAGTACTTGCTTAATTGACATTCATTTATCACTTACTTTTCATGTTTTTCAATCGATTGAGTTGTTCACTGCCCCTATCACTTGCCAACTTATTTTATATCAAATGACAGGTTTTTCATCTTAGTTTTGTTACCTGGGTGTCCTTGAAGCTTTACATATTTCTTGTTCTCCTTATTCTTCTTCTCTTATAATTGATTGACCAACAAATGCTAAGTTGAAATTGGTTTCCAGGATTGCTTCTTTGTTTCAGTTGTGATCAGGAATCATCCTGAATTGCTGGATAAACCTGTTGCTGTTTGCCATTCAGATAATCCCCGTGGTACTGCTGAGATTTCATCTGCCAATTATCCTGCTCGATATCATGGTTGGTCTCATCTTCTGTAAATGCTTTCACATTGTTTATGTATGCACTTCAGTTATACCTTGCATGCTTCCAGGAGTAAAGGCAGGAATGTTTGTCAAAGATGCTAAGACTCGATGCCCTCAGCTTGTAATAGTTCCATACGATTTTGGAGCGTACGAGAAGGTATTATATTAGGTTGTATGCTCATTTAAGATTTGATGGTTTATTTATCCATGTTTCTTTCCTTCATTATGCATCATTGCTGACATGGTTCCTTGTTGCAATATAATTTCACTATTTGCAGGTCGCAGATCAATTGTATGACATACTACACAAGCACTGCAACAATGTGCAGGTGTGGCATTGCAAAACATTAAAATGTTTATATATTTTCAGCCTGTGGTTCTTCAACACATATCTTTTGCTGCAGGCTGTTAGCTGTGATGAAGCTTTTTTAGATGTTTCGGACTCGGAAGTGGACGACCCTCAGCTTTTAGCCTCAATCATTAGAAAGGAGATTTTAGAGAGTACAGGATGCACAGCAAGTGCAGGAATTGCAGGAAATATGCTTATGGCCCGCCTTGCTACAAAAACTGCAAAGCCAGATGGACAATGTCACATTCCTCTCGAAAAGGTATACATTTTACTAATTAATCGTTTCAGACATTGTTTTCTTCACTTTTTTCACAATATTTTCACCAGAACCTCCTCAAAAAGGTGCTCTGATGTTAGTTTTACAGTACTTCCAGGAATTGGTCATTTTTTGTGCTCTTTTCGTTCAGACTATTCATACGGATGATCCAATATTGTGATCTTTCAGGTTGATGATTACTTACATACACTTCCAGTCAAAGCACTTCCAGGGATTGGCCATGTTCTGGAGGAAAAATTGAAGAAGAAGCAAATTAAAACCTGTGGTGAATTGCGTTCGATCACCAAGGTAACCTTTCATTCTGAGGGGGGTTTAACTCCTTTGATTGATCTGATCATTTTGTTAGTTACAACTCTCCCTGGCATAATTTTTGTTTTCAGATGAGCCATATATTGTCTGTAAACGTTTTGTCAGAGTACGGATAACAAGGAGTTCTTTGACTAGACACCCGCTTGTCCTACTGAGTTTGTGTCCGAGGTTACTTCTGGCCAAAATAAATCCAACACACAGAGTCTGGCATGGATGAATTATAATGGCTTAAACTTCTAGATAATAGAATTTTTAAATTCTTTCTGTTCCTTTTCTGAGGCTTGCTATAATTTTGGGATGTAAAGACTAATATTCAGTAAGGTTTACTTTAAGAATGAAAATATACTACACACGTGCATACTGATACTGAGTAACATGGGCAAAGAATGCAAACAAAATAAGCAAACCTACTCATTTTGAATAAAAAATGAGAGCATGAGCTATGGTTATTTGTGGTCAGTCCTGTAATATATGAACATGATGTCTATTTATCAAGCCACTATTATTCTTACATCACCTGATCACCTCGATTTTTCAATTATTGGTTGTCAGTATGATATGAACTGATATGTAAGTCAACTGGCATTGGTATCTCTGAGTTCAGAAAAAATATTGTTATCATCTTCAATGGACTAAATAGAATAGTTTTAACCCTTTTGAGTTTCTATTTTTTGACATTTCAGGAGTCCCTTCAGAAGGATTTTGGAATGAAAACTGGAGAGATGCTGTGGAACTTTAGTAGAGGGATAGACCACAGATTGGTTGGAGTGATTCAGGTGACTAAGCAATAATTATAATACTCATCTTGGCTTGTCATTTCGAGTAAAAGGTTCAAGCTTCATATTTTCATGGAGTAGCCTTCAGCTCATGTGTTTGTTTGATCTTTGGTCTTTAGATAATTTAAAAATTGTTATAACTCTTTCTTATGTTGTATGCCTGCCGTATTCCATATGAGTGATATGCAGGCTTTGCTGGTTGGTAAACATGTCTTCAGAGTATGAGAGATTATCCCAATGTGTTCGATCTGAATTTATCATATTTTCTCTTAGAAATATTGAACATCTTTCACTGTTTGTCCTATTTACATTATTCTGTATCTAATCCAGATTGTAGATAAGTTCATTGCGTCCTTTATGTTGCCAGTTAATGTTTATTCTAATGTTCATTATCAGAACTAGGTTCACGAACATCTATTTAGGAAAGATTACTGTAACTCAATTTAGGTGCAACATTCTTTCTTGTGGTTCTTCTGCCATTTATCAAGCTACGGTTAGGCAATGTGCAACACTAAATAGGAACGTATAGTGACCTAGTGCGGAAAGTTATATTCCTTTTTGGTTACGTTATTAAAGTGGTTCATATAATCCTGATAAATGTTTGCTACAAGTATTTTTTCATTAGGTTTCTATTATTTTAATTATAACATTATGTTCACATGTTTCCTTTCATCATTCTGTTGCCACTTCATGCTTCCTATTTGAGGAAGCATTACCAACAATATCTACATAACTATTGTCTGAAATTGTTTTTCCGCAGCCCCATTAACCTACTTTTATCGTTCTTTCTTCTGCAATCTTTTAGCA
Organism: Verbascum thapsus; assembly: GCA_963669365.1. Lineage (NCBI taxonomy): Eukaryota > Viridiplantae > Streptophyta > Magnoliopsida > Lamiales > Scrophulariaceae > Verbascum > Verbascum thapsus. The sequence continues at coordinate 6,027,366 of OY770106.1, forward strand.
TTTTGAGCTCATGTATATAGGTTGTTCGCTGTTTTTGCAGGAAAGTAAGTCCATTGGTGCTGAAGTAAACTGGGGTGTGAGGTTCAGGAATCTAAATGATGTTAGTTGCCCATTATAAAATTACCTTCCTTTCGTATATTTTAGAATTCAAGTTAGTAAATTGTTATTTTCCTTTTCTTCTCAGGCCCGCCGTTTTCTAGGAGATCTGTGTAAGGAGGTTGCACTGCGGTTGCAGGGATGCGGAGTGCAAGGGCGATGTTTTACTCTCAAGGTTTTCATTCGCTTTCGTGGAGTATTTATTATGCTACTGCCCTTTGCACCTAAATAAAATTTCCAAATAGATAAACCATTGACTCATATCTTTCTAGATAAAGAAGAGGAGAAGTGATGCTGGGGAACCAGTGAAGTATATGGGCTGTGGAGATTGCGAGAATCTTAGCCATTCAATAACGGTAATATAGAACTCGCAGCCACCCTTCTTTTGCCCTTACAGTGAATTCATGTGATGAGATATACCTTGCATTCATTCCTAAAGCTAAGAGCATTCCTAAATGACAGATACCCATGGCAACAGATGATGTGGATGTGCTTCAGAGATTGTCTACTCAGCTCTTTGGGTATTTCCGTATAGGTAGTTAATAAGACTATTTTTAGTCGCCAATATGTTCAGTTTTTTAACCTTTTATCGTGGACTTCATGGAGACTCCTGCATACCAAAAATTCAATTCTTTGACTACTTGGTTTGAGGTGGATGCTTTTTTGACAAAAATTCAAGTTCCTCAACGTTTTCTCACTGTCTTTATCTGCTGTACTGATTTTACTTTTGTACTTATGAATATCTTGACAATGTGCACATCAGATGTTACGGATATTCGAGGTGTGGGCTTGCAGGTTTCAAAACTTGAAGGTGCAGATGATAGTAAACTAGGTATATCCGTATGTGCCGTGGTCAACTCTTGAACTTTATACTCTTTCCAATTGATTTTGGTGCTTCTTGTTGCATTTATTAACTGATAAATTTTGCCCTGAAGGTCAGAAAAGAAATTCCATCCTTTCTTGGCTTGTTTCAACAAAGATTGGAGACCAGAACGAAACTGATGGTCTTTCCAGCCATGGCGATGCAGGTGATCGTGAAGACTCTTCCATATATACTTTCCTTTATTGTCTTAAAGTAGAATTTGGAATTTCGTACAATTTCATCTAAGCTTATCAATCAGGTTGCAATGTTGTGTTCTCCATTTTGGTTTGTTTATTTAAGTTGACCTCTGTCGAAAAACATAAAACCCCGTAAATAATATTATTGATGATGGTTCTATATATAGGGTTACAAGAGAATCTACCGATATCATAACTTACCCTAACCTACCCTACAAATAAGGAAATAAAATATTCTTAAATTATAAATAATATATTACTATATATCTTAATAAGCAACATAATATGGAAAGATACTAATCTAAAATATGAAATATATTCTCTAACACTCCCCCGCAGTCGAAGCGTGAAAATCTTGAACAACGAGACTGGAACAGAAAACGTTAAACACCCAAATGATACCGTATGCCAAACTCAACTGGAGGGCATACAAACGCTGAAAAATCAGCCCAAATCAGCATCACTCTGCTGACAAAACGTAGAAACGAAAGCAAACTCGAATAAACGAACCCAGACAATTCACAAAATTGACTTGGTAGCGACGTAGATCAGAGTTGGTTGACGCTTAATACGAAAATTGGATCGAGCCTCCCTAGGGCAGAGGTGAACGATCGCGTTACAAAGGTGACGTGAAGTCACAAATCATGAAACCCTAGAAGTTGCGCCGGACGGGGTCGGCGACTTGAACATGACGAGATCAAGATACCATGGCTCGAAACCATGGCTCTGATACCATGTCGAAAAACATAAAACCCCGTAAATAATATTATTGATGATGGAACCTATATATAGGGTTACAAGAGAATCTACCGATATCATAACTTACCCTAACCTACCCTACAAATAAGGAAATAAAATATTCTTAAATTATAAATAATATATTACTATATATCTTAATAAGCAACATAATATGGAAAGATACTAATCTAAAATATGAAATATATTCTCTAACAACCTCTAAGTGCTATGATATAAAAACTTTCCATTATAAGACTATCTGCAAGCTATGATGTAGTATGAATTGCTTGGATTTGACAGTTTCTCTTTCCCACATCTTATTTTCTTCAACCTATGATGTACAATATCCACCATATTTTCTTCCCTCGAACCTCCTAGATGTTTACCGCTCTCCTAAGGCTTGCTAAAATTATTGGAAAATGATTGAATCTTTTGTTTTAATCACTCTTGGGAAGTAGTGCATATTTACATTTGTTTGTTTTAAAATACCACGTTTGTGATCTATGGTGGAATTGGTTTCTTCCCATTCTTATTGATGCTTACAAAATTACATGGTTTGAAGTTTGAACACAAGTGGATAGCATCGTCCTGTAGTTGGAACTATGGGACCATTTTCAACTAATAACTGTTCTCTTGTAGAAGCTTTAACCAATAATTTTGTAGTATTTAGGTTGTATATGTTGGCAGTTTATACTTGAGGAAAGATCGTTGTAATTTTGTGTCTAATCAGTTTTCTGGAAAGTGTCTGTTAGCCATGTTAGCCAGTGGAGGTTCAATAGAATATGGTCAAGTTCCCGTTAATTTCGCTCCCTTTTCCCACCGACCATTTTTCTCTTGTTTCCATGGTTTTCTGTTTGGATTTAGTCTTGGCCTATGTGTGCTATGCAATACGAATAATGAACTATTTATCTTAGAATTGTCATCTCAGTTACAGATTGGCTTTCAATTATTTCTGGTTGGATATGAACCTACTTACATTGTGCGTGGTGGTTGTTCACTATATTATAGATACTTGGCGACCTAGTGATGCTGAGGTTCAGGGTCAACCATGTTCCAATACAATAGGTGGGGGCCCGTCCAGCTCCGAAGGTGGTCTTCCCCGTACTGCAACACTCCCTCCTCTTCAAGATCTTGATGTGGCCGTTTTAGAGTCTCTTCCTCCTGAGGTGGTTTCAGAGATTAATGACATGTATGATGGGAAGCTATTGGGTTTCATTTCCGGAAATAAAGGCAAAACTGTTAAGACAAACACCATCTGTGGTGAAGGTAAATTTTCAAACTTGCTCTGTGTTCTTTGGTGAACAGTGAACACTGAGTTTCTCATGGAAGTACTGCTTTTATATACAGGTAGTGTCGCTGTGGAAACAGAAATTTGTCCTGCGCATCTTGTTGAATCAAATACAGCTTCAGCTGACAATAAGGTATTTACGACACCCATTTCTCTGTTCAACAAACTACTGGTTTCAAACATTGCTTTCGGCACTAACACTACAGTAAAGAAAGATTATAGGTCTTGCTATCAGCTTTCATCAGATTTAGCATCCAAATTTTTTTAAGATTTACTTCCTGTTGACCTAAGCATGAAAGGCTGGATTAAGGCAACCTAATAAATTTCAATGCGCTACTTATTTGGGAGGACTGTGGTGATGTTTCTAAGTAAAATATCTTCTACCTATTTTTCATAATTTTCCATCATATTTTTCTGAAGGTCCAATACTAATATTATGGAAAGTTTATTCAACTCATTGTCGAAGGGAGAAAGAAATCGTAGCTGCTTTAATGTGATAATTGTTTGTGCTTATTTTTATCAGCTTATCATTGTATTGTCTGGTGCTAATTCAAAGGGAATGCAGTCTGGTGAGGAAGCACCTACCATTTCTGATTCTCCAAACAATCTAATGCCCTCCTCTCTAAGTCAAGTGGATCGCTCAGTGTTGCAACAACTCCCTGATGAATTGAAAAGGGACATAATTGAGTTTCTTCCTCTGCACAGAGAACCACAACTTGTCAATGGTGGTTCCAGTAATTTGATTGAAAATGAGACCCAAATTTCTGCTAATGAGTCGAATGAACTTTGGACTGGAAGTCCTCCAAACTGGGTTGACAAATTCAAAATCAGCAGCAGTGGCATCTTGAATAATTTTGCAAAGATATACCAATCTCGACCTGGTGTTTCTTTGTCTTCTGTGCTGCAGCGTGTGATATATGAAGGTCACCAATCTATGGAGGTGGACACCGATGGGTTAGATGATGCTGTTAATTGGATGTGCGAGATTTTCAAGCAATATGTAGATCTCAAAATTGCAACTGATATTGAGGAGATCTACTTTTGCATATGTCTTTTGAGAAGGTACGTATTAAAAGAATTTGATTTGGCAGCGATGATTTTTGTTGATTCTCGATCTCGCTGTTGGTATTTCTGTGAATAGTGCTTCATTGGTGCAGTTTATTTCCCAACATGTTTGAGGGAGGGTGTTTGAGCTTATAAGCTCCTCTTGGGAAATGTTATTTAGCTAGGATATCACAAAGTTTTGGTAAGATTTTTAAAATAAGATCTTATGAACTCCTCAAAGTTGTTAAGTATCCTAATTATCTCTTAGGATCTGAACAATCTCATTTTGTTTGACAATCCAAATTACAAAAAATGTCATTAGCAACATCTTATCATTCATCATCTTATTTAGCAATACTTATAAATGTTTCAAATAAGCTTAATTAGCAGTGCTTCTTATAAGATGTTTAAAATAAGATGTTCCCTCAACCTAATTTATTTATCCCGCATTAGTTATGGTTTTCTGAACTTTGTATGTATGACTCCTGATATGTTGGTTGCTTCTTGTTATATTTGCATTTCACTTTTGTGTTACTTTTACACTGATGACTCTTTGTTTACCAGGTTAACAGATAGGTCGGAACTTTTCTTACAAGTCTACAACATCATACTTCCTCACCTGCAGGTTCCATTAGCTCCTTGCATTACTCTCCTTCAACCTTCCACCTCCCAAAAAAAAAAAAGAAAATTATTAATTGCTTATGATGGTAGTTTTGTCCGAATTTTCAGCAGTTTCTCATATTTTTTGTTTTCTGGAATTAAATGATGACATCATGTGTTCTCCTTTTGGGTTCTGTCCTTTCAGGCATCTGTGGGTGAAAAATATGGAGGAGCTCTTAACATCCCATCTGTGAAGAATTAGTTTATTCAGTATGATGATGTCACCCGCCAATATTAAATCCGTCCATGACGTGCAATGGCATAGGTTAGTCATCTTCTCTCTAATCATCATGCCAAGTGTTGTTGATGTCTTAAGTAATATCTTTTCGACATCGCAGTCTGCTTGTTGATGATCCAGGTGCTGTTTTGTAGCTTTTGTAACTGAAGTATCACTTTCGTTTAAGGTATGTGCATAGTTTGAGAACTCTTTATTTCCTATAGATTAAATATTCTTGGATGTTTCGTCGTTTATGGTTTCAATACTTGGGCTTATTCAATTTTTCATATAAATTAATTAGTAATTTTTTTATCAAAAATATTATTTACATAAAGAAAACAGTGAACTCACAAATTCTCACTTCGCACTAATACATTGTTTACCATCCTATTAAATCAAGATTTCTACCTCATATTTTCACACGAAAATCAATAATAAAAAGTTTGTATATATAATAAGGGTAGAGCTATAAATACCTGCGGAGCTTATAATTATTACTTGTGCTGCCGCCAGAGGAGTCACACTTGCACGTAGGTTAGAGTTGGCATATGCTGCAGTAGGATTTCCACTTGCAATAATATTGATTGGCATCAATTAAATGAACCTAAGAAAAGGTCGATTTTGTTTCTATTGTGTTGCTGAACTCTAGATGATAATCAAGGCGTGGATTGTGATGGAAATGACGTTGGGTTGTCTTCAACCCAGCACTGTAGATGCGCCATTTTCGGGCAGCTCATTTTATTTTATTTTTTATATTTTTAGGATTTGCATTTCAGTCCTCTATCTTTAGGTTTGTTTTCATTTTAGTCCGTTTTAAATTTATAAAGTTTGAATTATTTTTAATTTAGCCCCTATAAGTTTAATTAGTTATAATTATATCCTATTAATTATGTTTTATTCAATTATGCATTAATTTAAGTTTATTATTAAATTATAAATAAATATTTTATACCCTAACTTATATAAAATGTATATTTTATTATTAATTAGTTTGAATTGCTTTCAATTTGGTCCATAAAAATTTAATTTATTATAAATAAATTATATAGGTTATATTTAATTCAACTAGAATAAAATACAAATTTTATAATTTATTATCACATATACTAAAACTTGGCTAAAAATGCATACTTTTATAGATTAAAAGCATTAAATACATTAAATAATTGAAAATTACATAATATCGAAACGCAATTAATATAATTTTTAATTATTTAATAAAAAAAATGTTTTTATTTTTGTGAATTTTATTAACAAAATGTATTTTCTTGGGTGAAAATGTACAATACGTAAAAGTTTTGGGTTTTATTTGTGAAAGATTGTAAATTTGTAATATTATAAAAAAGATGAAAAAATTGAATATTTTGTAAGATTCTTTTTTTGGTGTAGCAAATAGTATTCTGGGCCGGAGTGAATTTACTGTAGCTGCGACAAATTGGCAAAATGGAAAAATGGGTTGGAGATGGCCTAACTAAGCAATTTCAATAATGGAGACAATTATCTATGCGTCACATTATTGCGAGTACTTTCTGTCAAGCAACTTGACTTTAGAATTAGAGGGTCAACCTTATTACTTATTATACTTAGGTAGATTGACCGCTTCCGAGCTACAAATAATAAAATTCTACCCCCAATTCATCTATAAATAGCACTCAATTTCCCCAACAATCCCCACAAACACAAAAAAAAAGAGAAAGAAAGATGACCAACTCTGTAGAAGTCTTCGTCTTCTCTTTGAATTTACTGTAGCTGCGACAAATTGGCAAGATGGGAAAATGGGTTGGAGATGGCCTAACTAAGCAATATCGATAATGGAGACAATTATCTATGCGTCACATTATTGCGAGTACTTTCCGTCAAGCAACTTGACTTTAGAATTAGAGGGCCAACTTGACCTTAGGTAGATTGACCGCTTCCTAGCTACAAATAATAAAATTTTTCATCTATAAATAGCACTCAATTTCCCCAACAATCCCCACAAACACAAAAAACAAGAGAAATAAAGATGACCAACTCTGTAGTAGTCTTCGTCTTCTCTTCTTTGGCAATACTATCAGCCATGAAAGGAATTCTGGCTGTTGATTATACTGTCACTAATAATGCTGCTACCACTTCAGGAGGGGCTCGGTTTGTAAGAGATATTAGAGCCCCATGCACCTTGCGAATCATGAATGCTTCAACGGGGTTCATCTGGAGGACCTTCCAGCAGAACACCCCGACTGATGGAAAGACTGTGCAGAGAGTGAGCTTGTTTATCGATGACATGGACGGTGTGGCTTATGCAATCAACGACCAAATCCATGTTAGCGCCAGGTGAGTACCCTCGATGCTAATATTAGTAGGGGATATAATTATTGGAAAAATCTGTTTTACTTAATTTTCGACATCTAACGAAAGTAAATAGGATCATAAATTTGAGACGGATTTTATACGTAAGTTTACAAATCCACGCCTCTACAAAAGATGTTACCTTAGAATTGCATATATTAATAGGAGAAACGGTCAATTCATAGTTTTATATCTTATTCATTTATATACTGAATTTGTTAAATCTTACTCTATTATAAATGCTTCTCATATGATGACTCCCGTCAATATTATAGCTTCTTTTACATCTCCCTATACGTTTTCAAGTGACAATTTTCTATTAGAGAAACAAGAATGATTTGTAAACATGTCACTTATTCTGTGTCTTGCAATAGAAAGTTGTAATAAAAGATTACATTTATGCATAATGTCACTCAAACACAAGTCTCTTAGTCCAATTTTTTTACAACCCTTATTCACCCTCAACATGATTATATCATGTGAAAAGATGTACTAATACCTGAAGTCTCTAATACCTGCCGCAGGTACATTCAGGCTTACTCCGGTGACGTGAAAAGAGAATTCAAAGGTGTTTTATACCATGAGATGACCCATGTGTGGCAGTGGAATGGCAACGGGCAGGCCCCGGGCGGTTTAATTGAAGGTATTGCAGATTTCGTGAGGCTGAAGGCTGGTTACGCACCTAGCCATTGGGTCCAGCCCGGGCAGGGGGATCGGTGGGATCAAGGCTATGATGTTACTGCCCGGTTCTTGGATTACTGTAATGGTCTTCGAAGTGGGTTTGTGGCTGAATTGAACAAGAAGATGAGAAGTGGTTACAGTAACAATTACTTTGTGGATTTGCTGGGGAAGACTGTGGATCAGCTCTGGAACGATTACAAAGCTAAATAGAGAACTTAACTACGCGTACAATTCCTATGTTTATCAATATATATATATATATATATATATGCTAGTGCGATGAAATAATGAAGAATCAATAATCTGTGTGTGTTGTTGCCTATGTCGTGTGCTCTATATGTATCATCAATATATGTGAAATAATAATAAAAAATCCTCCATTGAAATTTCTGATAGTTTTCGGGGAGGAATAGAGCAGTCCAGTTCTCCTAAAATACAATTCTATCCCACAATGATTTATCAAAATGTTGCAACATCAGGATTGATAAATGTCTATTTGTTAAAATTATTAGTTATTTAGATATTAATTTTAAATGATCATTTGTCAATCTCATAATAATGTAACAATTAGGGGTGTACATAAACCCGCCTGAACCGCTCAACCCGAACCGATCTGCCCGCAAACCGTCGGTTTTAAACTTTTAAATAATAGTTGTGGTTTGATATTTTTGCCACCCGCCACTTTTTGGTCGGGTGGTGGGTTTAGAATTTGCAGTCCGCCTAAACCGCAACCCGACCGCTAATTATAAATAATGCACACAAATGATATTATAAAGATTAACAACAAACTTTTTAAAATAATATATAGGTATATATTTTCTAGCAACGATCATTTTATTCATATTTATATTACACATTTTATTTTTATTTTGTGAAGAAATTAAATATCTTGTTTGAACACTTATTTTTATTCTACTTGAACAAAGTTTTATTTTCGCAATCAAGGTAATATGTTAACATATTTATAATTAATTTTTATGATATTTTAGTTTTAATAATATTAGAGTTTTTACTCATTATAAATTATGATTATATAAATTTTATTTATAACACCACTTGATTTTCTATATCCACCAATTCAATTTTTGAATTAACTTTACAAGGAGCGAGTAATATAATTTTTATAGTGAAGAACTAGTAACTAGTTAAGGAAAAAAAATTCGGAAAAACCTAAAACCGCCAATTCGCTCGCCAAATTCGTTAAACCGACCGAACCGAACCGCGCGGTTTGATAAAATAATTTTGAAATTTTGGGTTGCTATTTTGTCCACCCGCTCATATTGGGTCGGATTGTTTTTTTCTTTAAAACCGACCGAACCCGACCGTGTACACCCCTAGTAACAATGAGATAAACAAATGAGAAATACAATAATCTATGGTGCAAATACTCAATTACCAATAGTTTGTGATACATTAATAAGTGATAGATAACTTATGACATATTCGGCTATATTATTGCAGACTCACTCTCAGAACCGATATATAAAAACAAATCTAAACAGCATAATTTGTAATGATACAGAGAACTTATCATGCGTCGTGTTGCTCAATTGCATCAACAACTTGGCTTATGTTGTGGAATCTTTTCCTCTCCTTTAGAAGGGTTTTGGCCACGTTCAAAGCTTTACGTTCACAGTCTGCACGCTTGCTCGCCTCTTTGATTGATTCTAAATCTTCAACATGAGCCACCCCAACAATTCTCCTGCAAATCAACCACAGATCTTACTGTTATTTACTACTCTATAACAATAACTAGAAAATTTCAATCCATCCATAGATAATGCCTGCGTCTATCAGCCGTTAGATGAGGAATACTAATATATAAAAACTTGTTCTAGGCTTATGAACAACAGTAATTCTACTATATATAGCTCAGGATTCTCCAACCAACTTGAATAATGAATCAGCATCTGCTGAATTAAGTTAAGAATCTATGGTTATTTGACAGCCATACGGAGATTGGGGATAATTAAGTCTGGTTCTAATTATAGCTCTGAGTCATATGTCACTCATTGTTGACATTGAAAAGTCATACCAACTCAGAATAGGTGTTATCAAATGGAATGCAGATAGTTTATACTTTGTACATGATGAGTTGGTATTTTCCTACTGCAAGGTGAGTGTAGAGGTTGTAGTTCATAAAGAGTGAAACGTCAACTAACCTTATCATTTTGGCAGCACCAAATCCAAGAGTATCATGGAAAAGATCATCCATATATTTTTCCTTCACCAGCAACAGGAGCTCTGGATTGTTATAAATTTCGGGTAGATATGCCTCACCAGGACCATCTTTGTGTTTATCCCACAGAGCAGTAAACTTTGTGTAGAAGAGGTTCCAAGTATCTGTTATTGTCTTCAAAATCCACTTTTTGTACAGCTGGTTTATACATATGTAAATATTATGTCAGCAAACTATTATTCAAGACAACTTAACTCTCTCTATAAAATTAAGAAACAAATAACATGAATTGTTTATAACATAAGCATGCATGCATTAGCTAAAAAGCAAATTGATACGTGAAAAATTCTGATCACAAAATGATAGAAAGTTACAAAATGAAGAAATCAGTATATAACAGGGTGTTTGGCTTTGTTTGAGCGTTTATAAATTCTTACAAGGTATATAGTAAATTGTTAGGTAAAACAGCTTATAGGCTCTCAAAATAAGTGTTAAGTAGCCTATAAGTCCCAAAAAGTACAAGTCAAGAAACTCCAACTTACTTTTTAAGAGCTGATGAGATTCAAAACATATTATAAGCACTAGGAGCTTATGAGCTCATTAAAATGAGCTTAGTCAAACACCCTCCTAAGTCCAAAAAACGTCTTATTACTCCATTGGTTGAAAGAATAAGTAGTTCGTGAAACCCTTAATTATGCTGATAACTTGTGGAAGTAAAAAAAAAAAAAATTTAAAGAAGGAAAGTCGGTGTTAATGAAGTTCAGGGAAACCACATACTTTACGATCACCCCCCTTATCAGTGTGTCCATCTTGTGCAAAATAAGCTAGAATCAGGTTTCCAATAAAAGCTCCAATATCAAATCCCATTGGCCCATAGAAGCCAAATTCAGGATCTATCACCAGAGTTGAATTAGGGGTAACCATGACTGAACCTGTATGGAGATCACCATGTATAAGAGCTTGGGCTCTCTCACAGAATCTGAAAAGATAACATGTCAAACAACTATAAGAAAACCTTCATACTTACACAGTAAAAGTGAAGGTTGAAGACTTATAAGAATACAAAACAACTGGTAACGTTGCATTTACTTTGATTTTAGCTCAGCAACTTCAAGTTTCAAAGTGTTATCCTCCCGAACTGCTTCAGCGTCAGCATCAAGGTAAGGACTTGTGCAACGGTTATATTCAGACACTTTGTAGGGGTCGGAAAAGACAACCTGTTCAGTAAGTCTGCACATCTCCACGTTTCCACAATATTTAGCAACTGTGAAATAATGAGATTTCTATCAGGACTTATGCACAAGCATTTAGGCCTAATTAGTATTGACTTATTGAGTAGATATAATACTTCAGTATTCATCAGCCGAAATAATTTCATCATAATACGATGGCTTACCTGCACTTTTATGATCTGTAGTGGTCAGATAAAGTAGGGAAGTATAGTACAGTGTCTTGGCCATGAACTCTGACATATGTTCCGCAAGCAATGGATACTCAATCCCAGAAATCAAACCTTTCCTTAAGATTATATGAGGCGGCTCAATGTAACGCATACCAATCAGACACATATTCCTGTCGAAATGGTAAACCTCAGGAACATGATCTGGACACAAGCGAGCCTCTTCTTTTAAAGTTGTTGCTTCAAAATAGGCACGTTCTTTGGTCATCGGCCATGATTCACCAATACAACGAATGTATGGAAGAGCCTGTATAGATTTGTAACCAGTGTAAATACGAAGAAGATTAGAAATTATTCTTAAGAGCCACTCACGTGATATATGGCTTATATGTAATTTACCATATGAGTAATACTCAATCATTTTAAAGTGAGAACATTAGGTACACCTAAACAGCTATGTTAAATGAAAATCATAATAAAATCTCTGCAAATCAGTCAGTTCTAGCTTTTGAAATGCAATTTTAGTTACATATGCATAATACTTTTACAAGAGCATAAAGAATTTTAGGCCAATATTTCTAGTTGACTGCTCAATAGAGTCCCGAACAAGAATAGATCACGTTTAAATATCCACGAAATGAGCCAAAAATCTAATAGCAAATAATAAACTACTGAATACATAATCAAAGCTCTCAAGTAACCAATTACTTCAGAATTCTCCAAATCGAGCATCAAATGTACAATCGGAAATAGAAACCTAAAACATCACCAGAAAAGTAAAAACTTAGAGGAGAAAAATCACATTTCTACCTGTTTGATGACGATCGATCCTGATGGAGAGCTAACAATATAAACAAAGTTGAGATTTCCATCGCCGATTTCTTTGATTTCGAGCTTATCGAGCTGGTTGCCAAGCTTCGCGGCCAGAGATGGAGTGTTCTTCAAGTACTCCACCAATGACTTCTCGTCCAGCGGTTGAAATCCGTCGGAAGCCATACAGTTAGCGGCGGCGATGACAATCTCCGTCGGCGGCGAAAGGCCGTTAGGGATTTTGAATAGTAGTTGGCTGTTGGTGGTCTAGTAGTTAGTCTTAGTCTAATGGGACTAGGAGGCATGAATAATAATGTTGAACTTCGGAAATGACTAAATATACAAGGGAAATTACAAACGACCCGTCCCTTAATACATTGAATCTGGTCATATTTTTCTTTTTGTGGAAAAATGTTAACTATTTACTACCTATATAGAAAGAGAAGTTTGCAAGAAATTCCTCTTTTTTTTTCCAATTTTTTATATATTATTTTACACCTTCGTCATTTCTGTTTTTTTTTTCATACTTTATCATTTTTAATTTATATTTTATTATTATTTATTTACATTATCATTATATGTATAATTAATACAATAATTTTACATATTATCAATCTATTTATTACTGCTAATTTAACATATTTTATAATTTTCAACTCATATTTAAAAAAATAAACAAAATAATTAATATTTTCACACAATTCACTATAACACGCAATTTCTAAATTTTTTTTAAATCTCAACTCAAAAATATAAACAAACATACCTACCTTTCCCCACTTAATAAAAATTCAAAATTCTATAGTATCATTATGTCGCCATAGGAAGAGTCAATTGTATTGTTTATACAAATACGTGCAAATACATGGTATGCTTTGTATAAATAATCAAATATACCTTATACACGTATGTATATACATATGCCACTACAGAAGGACAAGATTTGTAACGTGGTTATGGTTTTGAATGTCTCTAATGTGAATTTATTTATGGTTATAGGGATGAGATAATATATAATGATAAATGAGTTTATATTATCTTATATTTTGTTGAAGTATAAATAATGGGTTTGAAGTAGTTATGATTTAATTCAGAAATTTATTAACTTAACATTGAATAAATTTATTTTCACTATTCAAGCTCGTTGGGAAAGAATTTATAATTGTTAATTGGTCTTTATTAGATATATTAGAATATTTTTTTATTAGTTTTGTGTAAAATCATTTTTTTATGTATGATGTTTCCTTATATTTATATTTTCCGTAATTATGCTTAATTAAACATGTATCTCAATTGACACGTATAATTTAATTAGATCTTCCATCCTAATGAAATGCACCTCACTTTGTCATTTTTATACAACTATTTTTATTTCGAATTGACTTGTTTTTTCGTATCAAAATCATTGTTTTTATAGAGGTCCAAGGTATAACTGTAAGCTTATAAACTTTTTCGGTATTTAGAAAAAACATTATGTATACCAAAAATTACGATATTTGAGTTTTATAAGCTGTTATTTATTTTTCAACCACAATGTTTTTTTTGTAATATTTTATCCATTTTATAAGCTCCCAAAACATCTTGTTATATGATAAGCTTGTAAGTAATTTTGAACAAACGTAACCAAACACACTATAAATTCTTCATAAAAATTTCTTATCTTAATCCAATTTAATCAATTCAAGTAATTACTTGGCAAATATCATGTTTAATTAGTATATAATTGACCAAAGTATCTTTTGGAGTATCAATTTTGGGGACTATATTCATTTGTTGGTAATGAAGGTTCATTGAATCAATTTAATTCCTACTAAAATTTGTATTATGTAATTAGATGTATATCATGAGATCCTTAAACTCTTAGAAAAAATGTATACGAAACTTTACTTATCACAATGAACATTGAATGCCATGCATGCATATATTAGACTTGATTATAATGCCACGTCAGCTTAAACACGTGAAAAATATGGTTTAATAAAAAATAACTTCATATTAAATTTTAAAAAACTAAATTGAACATATAATTATTATCACATGGCAAGGGACTTCAAGTGCATAAAAAATAAAATTTCATGTTTTCTTTCTTTCTTTTTTTACATAAAATGAGAAAGTTGTATATTAAATAATCAAAAGTAGTAAATACTTGATTTTAACAACTTAAATAATTTCATTTGGACCTCTAATGTTACAAAACACAACTATAAAAGGAAAGAGTCAAATCCTATATTTCCAATACGAATTTGTACCATACAAAAAGTGATACGTCTAAATTTATACTTCACAATCAACTTATCATTACAAATTAAATTAGATAAACACAAATTAAAATCTTTTAGTCAAACCATCCAATCCATATCACATGCTATAAATTCATGCTCCAAAGATATTGGATTGATCATACCATAATACATATTCCCAAATACTTTACAAAAACATGGCTAAATCATATACATTTTTCATCTATATTTTTTTATTTTCAACTATAATATTGAGGCCCGATTATCACGTTGCTCAAGCCCGACCATTGTTGACGAAATTTGAATGGCAATTAAGAGACATGAGGGTTTCCAATTCCGGGCCTAGCCTGAGAAGTGAACATGGGAAAAATGTCGATAATAATTTTGGTGTAGTTAAGAATTCGGGTCCGAGTCCTGGGGAGGGCCATCATCATTAAATCCGGCCCATTTACTCTTTTTTTCTTTAATCTTTTATTGATTTATAAAGTACTGATGTATTAGATTTAGATTTATTAGAGTCAATTAATTACAATAACTTTTTGCCCAAATCAGAGGAGGTGGAAAAGATTATATTAAAAAAAATGATATATAGCATTACTCTAAACATATTTGTGTCAAAGAAATATTTGTATTATTGGACACTTGACAAATAATGTGATTCATTTTTCATATTTCATCAAACATTAGGATTTATGAAACTATCAAACATAAAATAAATCCTTTTCAAAAGTTTTCTAATTTATGTTATCAACATTCACTAAAGAGAACCACTGAAACTGACAATCACAAAATATTTTAGATTCATACTGTTAAAGTGAATCATAAATCAAAAATCATTACATGTACTCTACACTGATTCACTTCCCATTCCATTACAACTTCAATCTGATACCAAAAAAAACACAAAAAAAAACCTCATTTTACCATTTTCCTCTTTCCTCAATCTATGTAACACGAAAAAATAGTAAACGAGTTTACCCATTTTTTCACGGGCCTTGAAAATGCTGACTAGGATGCGATTGTCTGCATCTATATCACTTGACTAAAGTACATGTTCAAGAAATATCTTGATGGATTGAATCCACTCAAAATCACTGCAAATAACAGCAAAAAAGAAATCACATCGCTAATAGTAATAAACATTGTGAATGAATAAATACAATATCGAATGTGAGAATACTTACTTATAGGAGAAAGAACAAAAACGACACCAATTGGATATAGGAACAAAGTGGTTCTCTCCAAGAAGGGTAATACTGTGAAATGGACGAAAGATGATTAATATACGAGAAGTATTTCTTTGAACTGAAAAGGAAAATGTTCGTTAAAGTTATTTTTGTGTACGTGGATTTGATTTGAGGGAGGGATTGGAGCTAAGTATTTCAAATAACGCGAATATTGGATAAATTTCAAATTTACAATAATCATAAAAGCTACTAAATGATTTCGAATCCACAGTAACTGAAATCTACGAAAACAAGTGCAAAGCATTAATTATTATGACTTCATATTCCATAGCTTCAAAACCCTCCAACGAGATGCAGCCTCAATGAAATTCTAGATGCTCGAATCTATTTAACTTTAGTTCGTTTTGCAAAAAGAAGTGAAGGTATAAAGTAAGTGGTGTTCCCTTTTGCCAGAAATCTCCAAAGGCAATACTATAGGAGTATTTGCAAACTCTAGTTTTAAGTGCTTATCAACTTGTGGCTAAAATATGTTTTCAAATACCACTATTTTAGTTTTCAATTCTAATTATTTCTCACTTATAATCAACTTCACTTCTGTTTGCAAACACTCCTTATATAATACAACTAGAAACTTTCCGCAACATCAAATTCAGTAACACATTAATAGACTAGCGTGCCTGAACAGGATTTAACATGTTCGTAGTTTATAGTGATACACAAAGAACATAGAAGAAATAATCGACTATTAAACAAATGAAGAAAAGATAATCGTACGACTAAAAATAATCTTACCATCATAGCCCAAGTAATTTAGGTAATGGTAGTAGGAAACACCAGCCATGAAGAGCAAATTTGATAGCAATAGAGGAATAAAACCATGAGATACCAACAGAGGTGATAGAAAGAAATGAATGACTGCAAAAAACAAAGATATTAGTAGCTAATCATTACATGTTTGGAAAGGATTACTGAACGGAACAAACCTTTTCAGTTTACACATACCGTAAAGCAGCACAAACATAGGGAAGAAAGAGTTGCAGTGTACATCAAAGGCATACAACCTTCAGGAGGTGAAGGGTAGAGAAAAAGTTAGAAAAATAACCTTCAATTCTGAACATAAAACATCGCACACATTTAGATAAAAGCAGGAAAGTCCATGACATTGATGAAAGAAAGAACTTAGCAGATAAACTCATATATAATAAGTCAGAAAAGAGAATTAGAACTTGCCATTCCACACGTTGCTCCACCACATGACTGTTTGGAGCTTCTTCTCGAAGATAATTGTTAGTGACGAACCTGGAAAACGTAATTGAAACAAATGTTGAATTATACCATCATGACACCATGACTAATCACATTAAGTGATGCGAAAAGTTCTCAGAATCATACTATATCTTGTCGTAATTCTTTATTACCACATTCTCCGTAAGCAAATTGTGGATGGCATCTCAATGCAATAAAGTGATCAAAACAAATAATTAGGTTACTAATTATTAAGTCATACAACACTTTTGGTAACACGATCCCTAAGAAGCAATTCATGCCTGACACCTTTACCCAAATGTTTTCTAACTCCAAATATACTATCCATTACCCAGCACACAAATGTTTAAATGAGTGTCGAAAGTGTAAAGATCAGCTTTTCTGTTTTCCCTAACTTCAAATGGGTTTACAATATACACACAATTGACTAAAGTAAAGGAACAATTGCAACCATAAGCAACATGTTTCCATATCCTTGTTTGTCCTCACTCCTTACCAGCAAAAAGTGGCCAAAATTGCGCCCGGTACTAGAAAATGGAAGAGCAATACTGAAATAACTACAAAAACAGCATGTCCTACACTGTGATCATACCTGAAACGAACAATAGACAATAATACAGGAAATATCAGCATACAAGTACACATGAATATACTGTGAGACTGGAAAATGAAATTATATTCAAGTGTTGCAGAAGTATTTTAAATAAAAGTTTGATGGATATGAATTAACTCGACGAAAATAAACATTTAATGTTAGATTCATATACATCATAACATATATTCCATTACTGAAAATAATTAATAAGCAGTCCTACCAGATTGATCCATCATAGACAAAGTGCAGAGACACTTACGCAGCACAATAAGCCATTGCAGTAACTGACAAAAGAAGACTAAATATAACAACAAATGCTGGATCATCACGTGCCCATTGGTTCTTCGTTTCTGCACAGCAAAAGAATTGGAAATGGCAGGTGGAGTTATTAGCAGCTACTCTGAACGTCATACATAGCAAATTATGCTATCTTAATTTCAGAAAAAGGTCAAATCAAAAGTAGGTTAAAAACCAATTAATGTCAAGCTAGCAACCTTTCCAAAAAAGAGAAACTTAGAATCAGCCGCATATCAATGATAAAGCTAGTGTTATAATATTGGAAGGAAAGGCTATAAAACTGATTTACATCTAAATTGTCCTGGCAGCTAATGTTCATTGAAGTTCAAAATGGAAGCACGAGGTATATTCACCAACGACAAGAACAAATCGGGACGTTTCCCAAGAAAGAAAACAATAGCTTTATTGCCATTTTAGAGACGAGTAATGCCTCCAATGGCAATAAAGTGAAGATAAGACAGCAGAACCAAATTAAGCCAATACATTAAGTCTGCATGAGGTTGATAATGACATTATTTTCTAAGTAAGGACCATAAATGACAGATAACTGGAATGTCACACACACATGTATACATATAAATGTGCATATATTCAGTAAGATTTACCGGAATCATGAATTCATACTGAGGCAGGCAACAATTTTTTTATATCTTACTCTTAAACAAATTAAAGACCCTTCTAGATGATAAAATTGGTCATGTGAGACAATAGAAAAGATGCCAGCACATAAAGCACGTCAAACTATAAAAGGTATGGAAATTTAGCTCTATTAGTGGGAAATGACCCTCCCCGCAACACAGATAGAGCAACAGAGATGGAAAGAGAGAAGTAGCTTACGCTTGTGATACTTGGTGTGCTGATATCTGCATTCTTGTACATTTCACATGCAAGATATGGAAACAATATCATCAGAAACCAAAAAGTACAAAAAAGACTTCAGCCATCTACTTGATTATGTTAGTATCCTGGAAAGATTTACATTGCCAGCAAGGGAACATGCAATTCATAAATATTACCTAAATAACTGCTTATATTTTTTAAAAACTCTTTTCGTTTTCTCAGCATGACCTACCCTTAAAACTAAAACGGAGTCTAACATAGCACAATTTGCATCATCATACAGAATTACGACTGTCACTTGTGATTCTGTAGTCAGCTTATAAGTTATATAAATTCAGAAACTCTTATGTCATATGTTTGGCATAGTTCAAAATAACAGAAAAGTGTGACACTGGTCCGAGAAAGTCGGGTATGCAGGAAAGAAATACATCACTCTGAAGTGCTTTGTTGCATCATCTGAGGGCAAGTATTATTGACTATATTACAAGGTTCAGATTACATATTACAATCAACCGTATCTAAAGAATGGTCATGAGAATCCAAACATAATCTGCAGAGAATGGATACCCACACGACTTTCGGTGATTTGCATAGGTGAAACATTTGCCAGAAAGTATATTCAATGTCCATTTGTTGCCACTGCATTGAATAACCCAAAGAAGATTGGTGTTACCAAGTGAATATAGTAGATCACAGCAAATTTTACAGATTAATAGGTAGACAACAATATAGACCTCAGTCTACAAGTAGGCTTCTGAAATTTGCAATTAATTGTCAAAAGAAAGTTAACAATAAAAGCAAAGTTTTAACCCATGTACACACATTCATAAATACCGACTACACCCAATAAACAAAATTATGATACCATAACACCGATCAAGGGGACAAGAAACTAAGGTTTCAAGGACATCAGTGAGTGAAAGATTGCAAATATCAGCAAAATATTTAATTGAATTACAACTGTCAAATCCTACTGAAATTTACTCCTTACCGCCTCCCTCGACAGTTGACCAAAAGTGTAGGTACAACGCCCAATTGAAAATAGAATCATCGAGTACTCTTGTATATAAGCCTCACCTATATTATACCTGATTTCAATCAACATACTTCTTGCGTCCTGAATTAGATGATTCTAAAATTTTACGCATGACAAGGTGATGACACGAAAACAAATAGATGGCAGGCCTAAAATACAGATTTTCCAAACAGCACATGAACTCAAAGAATTAGCCATTGTTTTTCAATGAAATGGGCCAAGTGTGCATTTATCTCAGAACTGTAAAATTTCCTTTGGAGATTCAATTTAGTGGACATATTAATGCCCCTTTCTAACATTCACGAAGTTGACTTCACATAAGGCCACGTTTCATAATTTCATGGGAGCTATTCGCTTAGAAGTCCCACTGTAAAAGTTACCTGAATCGAGGTTCTTATTAATCTCGGATTTTTAATGGAGGTCGTAAAGTTAAAACATACATCCATTTCGTCAAAGACACCATCTCTAAGACAAGAATGCCCCTCCATGTATATGCTCAGCTTTCTAATCTAGAGTTTGTGATGATTTGCAAAAAAAAATAGGACAGCTAACAATTGTTCAGCAAATCAAGATGTGAACTAAACTACACAAATAAAGAACTTAGAGATCTTAACTGGTTTCAATTGAACTTGTATGTCAAACAATTTAGCCAGAAGAAGTAATCAAATTAAGAACAGTATCTTCAAAAACCAACAACTCAATTCAGATTTAAAAATGCTATTATGCTCAAAGCACCTCATAGCTCCCCTAAGATCCGCTACCATTTTTTGCGGCAAAATTGATCTTAAAAAAATCCAAATTTCAACATCACTGAAACAACTCCTCACCACAATGCAATGAGACAAAAATTACAAAAGTATCGATTCAAAATTTACAAAACATCAGATCTGTAACACAAAATTACAAACTTCGCCCACAAATGAAGATGAGAAATCAAACAAACAAACCTTAACAATTCTACGAAGATACTGAGGAAGTAAATTGGGCCGGGCGTTAGGGCCCGAACGCCCCTTTGCTGATGATGAAGTAGGCAACATCTCCCTGTTCTTCGAATTGATTTTACTTGCTGTTTCTTGTAGTATTTGTTATGGATTGATTACAAATACTCCAACGGGGTAAATGTATAAATTACAAAAAGTATTGAGGCACGTTTTGTAATTACTCATACTAATAGGGGTGAAAGTATAAATAAATAAATAAACAACCCAAAGTCCCAAAGTAAAAAGCTGTTATACTTTTTCCCCTTTACTTTTTATTACAGTAAAAAATCGTGAAATTATTATAATCTCATCCTTCAGACGGATTCATCTTAGGAATATCTCAGTCTCATCCCAATAATCCTAGATTGTGAATAATCATTTTGAAATATGGCCTCATAAAGTGAAATATGTAGATTATCATTTGTAATATAATAGTCTTAACAATTCTTCTTGGGTACTATACAACTACTTCTTATGAGCCATTTGGGTATTGTAGTATACATCACGTCTTGCTTAAAATTACTTGTGTTGGTGTATAATACAAAATACATATTACAATTCTAAAAGGGTCCGAATTTTAAGATAATTACAATCACTTGTATAATTTTAACATACAAAAACATGTATTTGTTGAACCTATAAAGAGGGCTAGTAGTAAAACAAATGTGACTCACAGAACTTAAAAATTGAACAGAATCAACCCCCATCATATTTTCAAATACTCAAGATAATATCCATAAAGTTGCTAAATCAAGATAACAAACAAGATCAAAGTCTAATAGAATTTCAACCAACTCCAAGCTTTGAATATGGCTTCTTTACTACATTTTCAACTGTGCTTCCACTAACCAGTCCATAAAGCTCATGCAATCTTTGGAATTGGAGCACTTTCCGGCAATGTGACTGAGCGTAATAGCTCCAACGAACATATTAGGCCCAAAAAGTGCGATAAGATAGTGTTTGCAGATGCCTGCAGGATCAAACACACGAAACGAGTATAACAAATCATTCACGAGCCAATATACTTAATTTAGATGCATGTAATTATTCTTGTTTTAAACCTTTTTCATTTTTCTTTGCACACAAAATGAAGATGAAAAATTGGATTTTCGAAATTTGAATTTCAGTCTTGAAGAATATTTATATACCTGTACCAAGAACACATCCAATGCAAGAACTGGAGTATTGCCAGGGGCAATACCCTGATAATAAGGAGTAGTTGAAGTTGTAAGAGCTTTGGCCACCAACGAACCAACGGTAGCTTGCATACCAACTACAGCAGCACCCATGCCCAATATATTTAAACCAATACCATTTTTCAGACTTCTTACAACATCAGCACGAGGAGGTGCCTGAAAGCACATTCAACTTGTATTGTAATAACTTAACAAGATATAACCAGAATACTACGTCTGTATTTATGACCAATTATAATGACATATTGGGTCTATTAGTTGAAAGTGTTGCCAAAACATTATTATACTGGTGTGGGATAGTATATGTAAGCTATCTATCAAAAAGAAGAGAAAAGGCTAACAAATATATCGTCAGATTTGAACAATTTCTTTATTACAAATACAAAATCTTTTGAATCATTGAGGAGGCAAGAAATTAAATTTTGATCTCCTTACAAAGAATACAGCATCTTGGTCATCTATCATGGCTGTTAGCAAGTTATAAAATGTTTGTTAATTTATAACGTAACAAAACGCTAAAATAAGCTAGAAAATTGTGACATCTCAGGTGAATTTGATCAGTCCCCAAAATAAACTACAGTCTATGGTTTTCTAAAACGCCTCCGTTCTTCTCTTGTTGCTCGAGATAAGGTTTGATCTCGATAGAAAGAATTTTCAGTTTACAAATTGCTAGGCTGCATAATTTAAGTTTCATTTTGTCTTTGTTTTTTCGATTTTCCAATTTCCATATTTTTTTCTAAGACCCCTTCATCGACATTTTCAACCCCCCCCCCCCAGAATTTCCGGCTCAACCCTCTTGTTAGAAATCATTTTTTTCATAAAGAGCAATAATCAAGATCCATAACCATTAATACAACAAGTAACTTTGCAGGGCAAATGTAGTGATACCATAAACCTCAAAACAAAACTTCGTACTAAATTGTAATAATTACCTTTGAAGGATCATTGGCTGTTTTCCGAAGTTTATCAGATAACCGAATATAGCCGAATGACCAGAACACAGAAACGAATGCAGCTGCAATACCACCAGCAGTTGCAAAGAATGTAACAGGTGATGTAATCTTCCCAGTGATAACAATGGAAAACGAAAGTATCACTGCAGCTACAACTGTGGTAACTACTTGTCCCCAGAACCCGAAACTTCCAAGGCTCTTGAAATACCTCGAAGTTTTCTCTAATCTCTTTGAAACCTAAATCAGACAATGTAAAAGGAATATTGTAAGGGCGGACCAAATAGGGATAAGTTGATATTCATCCGCATTTACTCAGGCATGTGGGTAAAATCACACATAGAGACAATTTCCTTATACTTTATAACCTAGATGATAATTGCATCACAAATAAGTAAATCGAAGAAATTTTGATTTTGAGATAATGTTTTGCTGGTTTCAGGACCAGTACATGAACATATTTAGGATAAAAATTGCACATTTGTTATATATTGGAGATCCCCAAATTCAATATTCATCAATTTTACTATGGAAACAAACTTGAACTTGCATTTCATGATGTATAATTTGCTTTGAAAATAATCCAACTCAGACAACAGGAGGAACCAAACTGAAAAGAATTCCAAAATTTCAATTCTCAAAAAACACCCAATTTTTTGTACTAGTTTAGCTCCAACATTCACCAAAACCATAAACACTAAATTCAATTGATTCACACCTATATTCCACAAAAATCACAATAACACAAAATGATCACAGAATTTTCATGTTACCCGCGTAATTGCACTGTTCTAACATACACAAACACGAATATTGTCCATATAGGAAAACAGCGAAAAGTGACCTGAGCAAGTTTGGCTTTCTCAGATTCATCGGCGGGAGCGTTATTAGCTGCAGTAACAGGAGCAGAAGCTCGGGTTTTTGTGGTGTGATTATCGAGAATTAAGCAAGGTAGAGACAAACTTTTCAGAAACTGCAATGAAGAAATAGATGAATGAGGATCACGGTGGCTGTTAAAACGGAGTGATGGCCGGAGATTACGACATGGTAGAATTTTGGACGTCAGTGAGACGAACGGTGGTGCTACGGCGGCCCGAGCTGCCGGCAACAGTAGAGTTTGCATTTTTTATTTTATTTTATTTTATTCTGTTTTAAGCAGTAGACAGTTTTGGGAAGCTCAAGTCTATAGCCTGACCTAAACGGGATATAATTGTTACAAATATCTTACATCAGGGGGACTTTCGTGTAATTTACAAAAGTGAAGGTTTTTTTGATAATTATACAAAAAGTGAAGGGGCCAGCGCATAATATTTTCTTGGGTTACTTGTCCTGTTTTTTCATGTAATTATCATTTTGCACCCTTTTTTGAAGTATTTTCAACTGTGTGTTAATATGAGCAAGAGTTAATGAATAGGAACCATTTTGAACTAAAATTATGTTGATTTTATGTCATTGATTTCATAGTGAATTATTGAGTTGTATTACTTGATCTTTGCCAAAAATATATGATTTTGTGGGTATATTATATGCAAACTTTCACGAGACTATAACTCGTCTTTTTTATAATCATCGAGGTTTAAATGTTTGTTGTATATGCTATATGTAATTATTAAACATTAATTGTAATAAAAAATAGATGTTTTGTGAAAGAGAAAGTTGAAATTCCATTGGAGGCCGTTATGTGTTTCAATATGGGTATGGATGAAATGCAATATTTCGGGTTGGGGTGTAATCTCTGTGAGATTTGTTGGAACAATTGGATGGTGATCTGACTTGTACGACCGAATGAGTACATTTTAAAAAAAAAATTCTATTGAATTTTGGTCTCAGGCTATGAAATGTTTATAAAAATTTGGTCATATGTTCAAGACCTGTTAAAGTAACTCACGTATAAAAGCCTTTTCCATGTGCATTTCAAGTAATTAGACCCAATTCCCCATTACCACTAGCATTGTGTCCCTAATTTCCTTGAAAATTGAGATAAATATCTAGAACCGTTTCATCATTCGAGAATTATTTTGTTATGATGAACATTAATTGTGCAAACCCAATCAATTCCATTTATTGTATGCATCTCTTATTAAATCTCCATTTGCAGATCAATAAAAGCATCTTAGATGTGATGTGTGCAAAAAAGAAACAAAATTATGAAGGTTTCTTAAGACTTATCAAAGATTGTTGCTGTTTCTTGTTGCAATATGCAATTAAAGCATAATCAATCTATCATAAAATGGATTATGCACAAAGTCACATAAATTGGAACGATTCTTGTATCAGCGAAATCTTCAATGCGCAGTAAACTGATAACATCAGATCAAAGAACCGGAGAAATTAAATGAAAACGAGCACATGAAGTAGAGTGAACAGCCTCAATTATTAGTTACTGCAAAATGATCAGCACGAAAGAAGTACAAGCACTCAAAGCGTATCATCATTCAGTACATGAGCAAAATTTCATCAGCCTACAGTTCACAATACTCAACCACAATAAAAGTACTTAAAACATTAATGAACTAACCAATAGATGATCAGATCTCAGAGTCCATGGTGACCTTCAGCATCCACCGTCGACTGCATGCCAGCTGGCACTTCAGCTTCAACCACGCACATTCCACGGTTCCAATCAAAGTGATCACATGACTTTGATCGTTGATTCTCGGTCTCAGTAAAACCGTTCGCCTTCTCATTGAACGGCTGATATTGATGCATATGCGGAAACGGCGATGAAACTCCATGGATCACAATCCTACTGTTGTGAAGCAGATCGATCGTCGTAATCTTCACGTAGTTAATCTTCATTGGAGCCAAAGGTCCTCCGCCGCCGGCGGTAGTCACGACAACATTATTTCCGACGTCCATGGTCTGCAACGACGTCGTCGGAGGCAAGCTCACGAGCTCCGCCGCCGTTAACCTCTTATTAGGCACCACATGATACCTAAAATTCGACAAGTAAATATTTCCTCCACCGGAGAAGATCGCTGCATCATCGAGAGCGAAAATCGTCACTGCCTTCAGATCTAAAAGCTCAACGTACTTCACGCGCATCGCCAGTGAGACGATGCTGTATCCATTAGTACGGAGGCGAATGATAGCGTCCTTCAACATAAGGCGCATGATAGAAGACGACGGATGCGGCGACGTGGCGGATAGAGAAGGCGGAGGAAAGGACAGTGACGTCATGTGCTCGACGTTGCAGGAGAGCGGAGATAGATGCGCCATGAAACCTTGTAAACCGTGCACTACGACAAGACCGTTGTTGAAGACCTCAGGTCGTGTGATCTCGACGCCATTGATGAACACCTTATCCTTGTTGTTCGTCGTAGTAATGGTAAGGCAGCGGTCAGGAGCTAGGCTTTCGATTTTTGTACCGAAAATTAGGGTTTGGAGGTAGCGGAAGGGGTAAAGGCCGGGGAGAGAGAGCTCTTTGAGGAGTAGAGGCAGAGAGCACGTCGGACAGGTGAGGAGAGACACGTCGGAAGGTGCGAAAATAGTGACCGGAGTGGTGGCGGAGATGTTGGCGGAGGCAGTGACGGAGGAGAGCTCCTGGAAGCCGAGTGTGGAGAGGATGGTGGCAAGGAGAGCTGGTGGATATGTGTGAGTAGGAGACTGGAATGAGGTGGAGGACGGCGGTAGGGAGGGGGAGGAGGCGAGATCTACGGCGGCGGTGGCGCCGGAGATGAAGAGTGAGATGATTAAGAGGATAAGAAGGAGGACTAGGAGCTGGAATCGCAGAGAGATCGCCATTGATGCCTTTCGAGATTTGAGAAAATGTGAGAGAGTGTGATGTGTTTCGCGTGTGGGTAAGAGTATATATAGTGTAGTACAGTGTGTATATATATAATTATATATGTATATGTATGTATGCATATATATGTATAATGTAACTAACTAATGGCGGGAAAATGATCGGAGGCGTGACTGTGTGAGTGCTTGGGGAGGAAGTTTGTTGCTCTCCCTCTCCGTACATGCATATTTGTACGTGTAATTGTATGTGTATAAGTGTAATTAAGGGTGTTAATCAATCATATATCGATGTTGATCCAATATTGAATTTTCAAATTTATTTGAGTTTTTATCGATTTTGAAAAATTATATTTGAGATTAGTTATAAATTAGACACAAATAAATAAATTTTAATTGAATCAGATTCGAGTAATTTAAATTTTTTATGTGTTTTTTAATTATTATTTTTTATCTAATGGGGTTCAGCTCATATAATTTGGATATGTAAAAATGTGTCCAAATGATGCTTTGATAATTCCAACGTCAAAATTTTGTAAAATGAGAAAGTACTAGTAAAAATGTAAAAGCATACTTCCATAAACTTCAATGTAATTATGTCACAAGGATGACTATAAATGAATTGATTCCAGCTTTAAATGAATTAATATTCAAATTACCATCAACTTTAAAAACTCGTTTTAATTACAATAGGATGGAATGGAGGTTGAACGAATCTAACTTGATTCCCCTATACATATTTCATTAGTTTGTAGTTTGTACCAAATAATCTAGACAAGCTCAAGTCCGAGCCATTTTAAAAATCTTATTATACATGAAAATACATTAGTGATAAGGCAATAGAGCTTCCAAATGTTTAATTGGGCCACTTCTTGGCCCAATTCTGCCCATTTTATGGGCTAATGTATTTGATTTCACCTCTATATTGTGTATGGTGGCCAAAAATGAGTTTTGATATATATTAGAACTTAGAAGTGGTAATTGGATTGATTGGGTTTGGTTATAAATAGAATAATTTGAAAAATGGTTGGATTTATGACGGACTTAACGTGAAATCAAATTCAACTTGAATTAAATTTAAGATTAATTTAGCCAAATCTTGTCTTACAGAAAATAAAATTGGGTCCAATTTGGACCCAATTTCAAACCATGAGAATCCAACCTAATACAAATCTAATTGAATTGGGTTCGAACCATGTAACACGGATAATTTATATATATTTATATTTAGTTAAATTATAAGATTCCGGGAATATCCACATGATAATTGAATGAAATTTGAATGGGTAGGACAACAAAAATGGCTGACTTGTAAGATGTACTACTTTCTATTTTTTAATCAAATGCACGAGGTGTAATGTAAGATGAAATCCTTTGAATAAAAAAAGTCAACTCTGTTTACTATTATTTTATTTTATTTTCTACGTGGGATACATCAAATTGATGTATCAAAAACGTTGACAAATCACAAAAGCAAATGTTTAAATTGATGCCCTATTATTATATATTAAATACAATAATCGTAAGAAATTTTCTCACCTTATTGAGAGTGGGAAGATAAAATATTTATTAATTAAATAATAATTTAAAATAGTTTCAAGATGGCCAACTTGCTTGATATAATGCAAGTATATAAACTCAATGAAAATGGAACACTATTGAATAACAGAAATCCGCCAACTTTTGACAAATTAAAACATCATCAAAACAACTTTTCTTCGAATTGATCTTCAATGGAGTTTTCAAACTCAACCAATAACAGTGAACCAATCCAACCAGTCAAACAGATCTTCATTTTAGCCGGCCAGAGCAACATGGCCGGCCGCGGCGGCGTCAGCCACGACGCCGTCAGCAAGCAGAAGCTTTGGAACGGCGTCGTTCCGCCGTCCTGCTCCCCCGATCCTTCCAAAATTTTCCGTCTCAATGTGCACCTCCAATGGGAGGTGGCGCGTGAGCCTATCCACGACGACATCGGCACCAACAAAACTTCCGGCATTGGTCTGGCGATGCCGTTCGCCAACGCGGTGAAGGAGTGCGTCGGAGTGGTCGGCCTGGTGCCCTGCGCCGTCGGCGGGTGTGCGATCAAGGATTGGGCGCGCGGGACGGAGCTGTACGAAACTATGGTGACGCGCGCGAAAGCGGCGGCGCGTGACGGAGGTGGAGAAATCAAGGCGGTTTTGTGGTATCAAGGGGAGAGCGACACGCGGGCGCAGGAGCGCGTGGAGTGCTATAAGGAGAATGTGGAGTGGCTAATTTATAATATTCGTGAAGATTTGGATTTGCCTAATCTTCCGATTGTTATGGTATGTATATTGCATGTTCGTCCTAATTTATATGTTATGGTTTTAATAATGCTTTATTTATGGGTGACAACTTAATTGAGCTAGACTATTGAAATTAACATTTAGTTTTTCCTTAAATATTTAACTAAAGTGAGTTTTACACGCATATTATGTGTCTATATTTGAAATACGAATCGACACTATTTTATCATGGATTTGAAATTGTTGATTTTTTTTTTTTTTTGGATGACGAGGGAAACCCGCAGCCGCTACCGTGAGGTGCGCACTGGGTAAACCCCGCTCTTGTGTAATAGCTTGCAAACCACACAAGAGAGGTAAACCAGCCTAAGTTGCACATAGCTGACAGGCTCACAGTAGAGAAGTCATTCCCTCATCAGGATTCTGAAATTGTTGATTTTTGATAGAATATTTTGTGATGTATTATAAAGTTGTAATAAAGTAGACATATTTTTGTAGGTTGCAATTGCATCAGGGGATGAAAGGAACGTTGAAAAGATTAGGGAAATACAAAGAGGAATTGATCTCCCAAATGTAATTTGTGTGGATTCACAGGGTTTGCAGCTGGCTGAAGATAATCTTCATTTAACCACGGAGGCCCAAGTTCAGCTGGGCCAATCTGTGGCCCAGGCCTATTTGGCTAACTTTATGAAATGAATGGCCCAAATCTAATTGGGCCTATAGCCCAATCTGTGGACTCAATTATGGCCCAGAAATAAGTACAGTTGTACAAAATGATGCTTCGTGTATTTAACATGTCCGAGTCACATTTCTCTTGTGAATTGAGGTGTATGCATTTGCTCCTTGTTGGTATTTATTGTACAATTGTTTGATTGACCTATGTTTATATTATGGATATGATTTTCTATTCTAAATCACGTTTTATATTCTATTCTTTTGTACCACGTTGATCGTGAGGAGTGGTACAAAAGTGAAAATCGCAGAGTAGTGAAATGTAATAAAATATAAAAAAATCGTGTTATTTAGCCTGAGGCTCTAGATCTATACTCATTTGATAATCAAATCAAACTTAAATGTTACTTTTGAAACTCAATAATAGTATAAATAAGCTTGAATAATAGTTCAATGATATTCGTCTTAACTACGGTGCGTTTGGATCGATGGATTTGGATTTGAGGAGTGGATTTGGAGAAAGGATTTCAAATGACACCTAAAATGGTGTCATTTGAAATCCACCGTAGTTGTGGAGAAAAGAGCTCAAAATGAATGACGAGGGATTTGAAATCCATCATTATCCAAACGAACTTAAATGGATTTGTCGAGTTATTTGAAATCCATAGATTTCAAATTACTCGATCCAAACACACCCTAATTCATTGCATAAAAACATCTGACGAGTTATTTTAAAGCCCAATTTAAAGGCCCATATACAAGTAAAAAAAGACGTTATATATCACGTACAACACACTCTACACACCGCCTGTTGTACCTTTTGAGTGCTTTGAAATCAAAACCCCATTTCAAAACCCTTGCGCTGAGAAAGGAGAGAAGAGGAGCAACAATGGATGGCGTTTCGTACCAGAGGTTCCCGAAGATCAAAATCCGAACAGTGAGAGACGATTTCATGAAGTTCGAGCTGCGCGAGACTGACGCGAGCATCGCGAACGCACTCCGGCGCGTTATGATTGCGGAGGTTCCGACAATAGCCATTGACTTAGTCGAAATCGAGGTCAATTCGTCGGTTCTGAACGATGAGTTCATCGCGCATCGCCTCGGTCTGATTCCGCTCACGAGCGAGCGAGCTATGGCGATGAGGTTTTCAAGAGATTGTGATGCTTGCGACGGAGATGGACAATGCGAGTACTGCTCTGTTGAGTTTCATTTGCGAGCTAAGTGTATTAATGATCAGACGCTTGATGTTACGTCGAAGGATCTGTACAGTTCTGACCATACTGTTGTTCCGGTTGATTTTGGAGATTCTTCGACCGGATTAGATAACACGGAGAGTAGGTAATTTTAGTTTGTTCTGTCGATGTGTTTGTGTATTTTATTGTGGTGTTGGTTGTAGTTGTGCTTAACTGCTGTTGATGGTGAATTTAGGCATTATTTGATTATTTCATGTGGTTATTGATAGTTTATTATGGTTAGAGGATATTTTCTGCTTATATGGTGGTGTGGAATTGTCATATTTGATTTTTGGTACTGCATGAACTGCTGGTAATTCAGTCGGTCTCGGTTGAGATAGTTTTTCAGTGATGTATATACCGGCTCATTAATAGTGGCTGATGGTTGAGATAGTGGAACCTTGTCTAATAGTATTGTTGCAGGAGCCGAATCACTTTTGTGGAATATTAGCGGTTAAGTTTACCCTAAGGAATTAACTGATATAACCTGGAATTTGTGCTTATGCACAAACCCCTTCGCAGCAGGTAATGTGACTTTGAAACAAATATGTTTACGTTGTTCTAGAATATGTCTGTCGCGTAGAACTGAAAGCCTGGGCCCGGAAACATGTGATGCTTCAATATGGTATCAAATACTTTGTTTTCAACCCTTTGGTGGACTTATTCTGTGGTTTTGGGAGTCATTACCAGGTCTGGGGAAATGCAATATTATCTAAGACTAATTACACGATTTTATACAGTCATCAATAATTTTGCTTGAAGTATAATGTTGTTGTAATTTTGCGAATATCATCGGCAGCAAGATCACAATACTTTCAAATAAATGTGATGATTTTCTCATGATGTAGGGGAATCATTATTGTGAAGCTACGTCGTGGTCAGGAGCTGGTAATGAGAGCTATAGCTCGGAAAGGCATTGGTAAAGATCATGCTAAATGGTCACCTGCAGCAACCGTGACATTCATGTACGAACCTGAGATTTATATCAATGAGGAGTTGATGGAGACTTTGACCCTCGAGGAAAAACAAGAATTTATTGATAGCAGCCCAACTAAAGTGTTTGATATTAATCCTAACACCCACCAGGTAGCTCATATATTTTGTATCCTGGTTAGATCTGGAATCTTCTTTACAACTGTCCATTTGAATGTTTCATAGCGTGTTCCTATCTTTTCTTATCAGTGTTTTATCGTTTGATATTGCATATTTGTGGCTGTTACTAAGATGAGTTAACATAATCACACTATGGCTTCTAAATTCTTTTCCAATCTAAGTGTTATTTGGGCACATGAATACTGCTTGTTGATTGTATTTTCTTTGTACTTAAATATCTTGATTCATTGGCATTAAATGTTTCATGTATTTCCTAATATTTGGTGTAATTGCTTAAATTACACCAATATTTCATACTCCAATTTTGATGTATTTGCTTAAATATATATAATATATCTTGAGGAGTATGAGCAGTTGCTAAATTTAAGCATATATATATATATATTACCTCAGCTTTTCTGTTCAAGTTGGAATATCTGCATCTACCAATATTTGGTGGGGAAGTTTGATCCCAGTACTCCATGCTGTAAATTTGTGGATTCAGAGTGGATTTTATCTCAAATTAGTTTTCTTTCATCTGATTTATGTGCAAAATTGATCTAATTTTATACCATTCCTTATAGTTGGCATGTAAAAATAAAATATGTTCCTTGAATATACCTTTTCTGTTCATAACCATAAGTTGCTTTTGCAGCTACATTCATAGATAAATAATCAAACATACAATATATAATTGTCACATCTCAACCCCAAATTACTTATTTGTGTTGTTGGGGGGTTTTGGTTCAGGTTTATGTTTATGATGCTGAGGCATACACATACGACGACGAAGTGCTGAAGAAAGCCGAATCAATGGGAAAACCGGGGCTTGTGGAAATCCATGCAAAAGAAGATAGCTTCATATTCACAGTTGAGACAACTGGCGCAGTAAAAGCTTCACAATTGGTAATCAATGCCATAGATATCCTGAAGCAGAAGCTGGATGCTGTTCGTTTATCAGCAGACACTGTTGAAGCTGATGAGCAGTTTGGAGAGCTTGGTGCTCATATGCGTGGAGGCTGATTTCATTGCAAATGGTTTTTTCCAGGTATGTGTTGTTCTGACAAAGGTGGTTTTGTGAAGCAATTAACTTGTTATTGGAAATTGATGTAAGCCCTGTAATTATTTCTAGTTTTTTTAAGAGAAGTTGGTATTTTCTTGTTAAGACATGAAAAACTAATGTTGTTAGCTGGTACACTGCTTTTTAGGATACTATTGTTTTGCATATGTAAGGCTCTGGGCTTCTTTGGTTTTCACCCTCGTCTTTCTTTAATGTGAGAAAATCTTGGGGAGTAATTGGAGACGTTACTAGGGACGTTTCTGATCGATATATGTATGGTGGACCCTACATGACATTCTGATTCGAGACATTCTAAGAATATCAAGTTAATATCTTGTGTTGCATGAATTATTTCTGATTGGATCGTATATTTTTTCCCCCAGAGATTGAAATTAGTTTTTCATATCAACAAAGATGGTGAATTACATAGGACCATCTTTGTGATATCATGGATACTAGTACCAATGATCCAATCATAAATAATCCATGATATCTGATAATCCATGATAAGTACAATAGCGTACTAAATGAGCATATGGTAACTGCCAACATAATTCATAGACCAAAAAATAATTTAAAATTTCATGATGAAAATCATAACACAATAAGGAATGTACATATTTCCCAATCATTATAAGCTTTTAATTTTTCGTAAATAGACAAGTCAGACTGCAGAGTAAGAAAATTGATCCGAAAATAACTTCAATTGTGCTGGTCCAAATAGTGAACTCAGAATTTTGAAGACACGGCAAAAATTCAAATACCATATAATTTATACTTTCAAAATTAGCAACTATACCAAAATCAAGGGGCAACTACGTAATAATGCTGTAATAAACAGTTGATCCACACATCAATTTACCGAAAGCATGTAGAGGCTGTCCATCTCTTTCCCTAATGTGGTCACTTATAACAGTAAAAGACCACTCAGAAATCATTAAAATCTTGTTTTATTAAAAGAATATTCCCACAAATCACGCTATAAGACCCACAAATTTGTTCATTACAACAGTAATACCTAATATGACCATAGTAATAAACATATTTCACCTAATAATCTCCAATCTCAACTACAATATATATATATATATATATATATTCTAACTACTGCCAAAAAATAAATACGATCACAAAATTTACAGGCAGAAGCCATACAAGAATTAAGTTTATCGGGTTGGCCAATACCTTATTTATCTTCAATTGCTGTGGCATCTTCAAAGAGGGCACTAGAATTTAGCTCAGTAAAAAGGAACTTATTTCTCAGTAGCCTGTTTTATCTGAAGAGCGGCTCTTACAACATCGCCCCTCGTGATTATGCCAACCTATCACACACCGAAAAGCATAAGAATTACTTTCTGTTGGTAACTCTAATAAATTATAAATAAATAAAGCGAAATGAATTCACATACCAGCTTTCCTTCACCATCTACAACTGGTAGTCGACGGTACTTTGTCTTGAGCAATAACCTACATTACCATCAACATTTCTTTGAATTATTTGAACAGAAAATATAAATTATTTATGATGGCAACAAGTTCATATTTCTGTATTAACATAATTGATCAAAGAAAAATATTATTAAGATGAATGACCTGAAGATAGAAATAAAGATCAAAAGAATCAAGCACATGGGGATATGGTTCTGATGCAAGAATCAAGCATGCATAAATTTAGAAAGAAATATTTTAAGTCATCATAAAGGGGTGACTATAGGATCATTCACATAATTCACGTATTGTAAATTACATATAGCCTTGTAATTCGCTATAATCCCAAAAACTAATGGGATCTGTGTTAATTGTTACACCAATTGAGATAGAGAATTACTCCGAATTCCAATCCTCATAAAAAATTCTTTAAGACACCCAATATCGTAGCGAATAATGGGGCATAACACAGTTCTAAGGAATTTGAAACTCAAGAAACAGAGGTTTATATATCCTAACTATTTGTATCAGGTAGAAGAAGTTGTAAAGGAAGGAAACTACAATATTTTCGACTAGGTAATCATATTATGGAAGAAAAATCATTTACCTGACAGCATCCTCGAGATTGGTGTTTTCACGCACAACAAGTGGAGCAGGAGTCATAAGGTCGCCTACAACTTTCCCGTTAGTTTTGCTGAGTAGCTTTTGAATTTCATTAAATGTCTGCATAAATAAAACATTAGCAAGTGATAGACGTAATATCTTGACAACATCTCAACGAGTCAAGTTACAAGTTGTTGCAGACAGCATTATTTCGAACAGCTCGAGCTGATTTTCACACCATTTCTAAATATAAACAAATACATGCAGCATAAAGTGAAAAGCACAGAGA
The DNA here is from genome assembly GCA_963669365.1 of Verbascum thapsus. Classification (NCBI taxonomy): domain Eukaryota; kingdom Viridiplantae; phylum Streptophyta; class Magnoliopsida; order Lamiales; family Scrophulariaceae; genus Verbascum; species Verbascum thapsus. The sequence continues at coordinate 6,062,830 of OY770106.1, forward strand.
GTGGTCATTGTGTTATAAAATAGATGTTATTTACAATATCATGCTGTACATGAAATCCAAAAACTTGATACAATCTTATCATTTCTTTGAAACTTTAGAATGTTAATTGAACTCTCGTGGCATCAGTGCTCTTAGCAGGGAAAAAGAAACAAAAAATTTATAGACCATTCTCTTTGAACCAAAATTGTTCAGACATGTACATCCACTTGATATAATTTAAGTAGAGAAACGGACTAAATTCTTATCTAATGCCACTACTTCACTGAAACCATGAGAACTGTCTTTTAATTATTGTATTCTCTTTGGAGACCTTAATTAAATGTTATTTGGCCTATAATGCGAAAAGGAAGGAAAAATAAGCATCCAATCAGATAATCAATTCCCTAATTTTACTTCATGGAATGCTCATATTAAAAAGTCTTTTCAAGAAAAGAGCACAGTGCTCAGCAATTACAGAAAGCAAAGATTCCAGAGGAAGGGTTATACATACTTTCCAAGTGCTATCGACAACCGGAAACAGATTTGTATCCTGTTGACCACCACTACCTGAGTCATAATCAAATATCTTGTCAACAGAAAGCCCAATTTGGTCCCAAAGAAGTATCAGAAATAGAAGAAAATATGATAGCTTAACATAGATCTTATAGCGTAACTACGGTCACTTTGAACAACCTGAACAAGGCATTGGACCAGCTTCTAATAAAAGATTCTGTTGCAATGACTCACAAGTCCTCTTTAATATGCAAAGTTTTCCTTTGTTGTCCTAAAACTACTTGTAGCTTGATCATTACAAAGAAATGCTTGTATTTTCCCCTTACAATTCTAAATAATGTAGTTAAAAACCTTAAAGAATCTTATGGTTTCAGAACTTCCATAATACCTGAGATGGAGTCAAGGGCCAACAAATCATAGTCAGAAACAACACCAACCTGCAGCAACATCATTGCACTTGTCAAAATTTATAGGGAAACCAGCAATATTACTGAAATTGTTGAGAAATAATTTTCTTCTTTTAGATGGGAAGTTCATTAAAATTTTCTCAGCATTCATCGCCTAAAAAGTTGCAAAAAGAAACTTAGGCTCTAATTTACTAGCCATACTATAAACTGCTCATTTACAAATTACTACCAGAAAAATAAACGAATATCATGCAGCTGCTCTTCAAAGCAAAAGATAATAATGAAGGAAATGTAACATTACCAATTTAAAGTCATCATCAACCACAGGAAATCCAGTAATTCGTTTCTCCACAAGACTATCCAAAGCTGTGCAGATGAAAAGTTTATAACTAAAAGACTGCGATAAATGAAACATATCTATAAGTAAACGGTGAACAATACCTTCATCAACAGTAGTTGTAGGTCTTACAACATGCAAATTTCTCGTCATAAAATCACCTACGTTGTAGACGCTTTCTCGTGGCTGTAAAGTGACAACAATATAAATTCCTGAGTTTTCTCTCTCTATCGAATTAGATCATATCAAACTGGATGAACAAATAGTACCACTAATACACTACAAGTATCTTCTTCTACACTCCGATATGTAAACAACGTTTTATTTACAATTGATTATCCAACACTCATTCTCATTAGCAATACTACTAATACACACATCTATGATATCCTACTATCTGTAACTTCCCCCTTTCTTCTCTTAATCGTTATAAGATGTTAGATCAAACACAAAATAAAAGATCAAACAACACCAGAACATTTACGTAGTTCAGCAACTGACTACGTCCACTAGAGAGATAAATGAATTTCACTATTTCGTACTTCTGCTTCATTTCGTGCCTAGGACTTAACATATCTCAACATAAGAGTTCCGATATGCCAATACGTAGATGATAGAGGCGGTAATCACTTACAGTAACGGAATTGTTAGTTCCGGTGGTGGCGAAGTTAATAGAATCCGATTGGCGCCGCCGTTGGCCTGATAAAGTAGAACTAATAGCAACCGCAGGCTTGTGGAAGGTGGAGGCGGAGCTACTACTATATGTGAGGATGCAGGGCGAACTGTGGCCAATAATAACGGCGGAGATCACTCCTGAACGTGGAAAAACGGCTCGAACATCAGCGAAAACCATGGAATCCATGAGCGTTGAGAGATCGCGGTGAAGTGAGAAACAAGAAAACGACGATTCCAGAGAGAAAGAGATGTGAAGCGAAAAGTTTTAGATATTTCACATTCAAAAACACTGTATGTGTGTGTGTGTGTGTTGGACGGTGGAAATTTCTTTGTGGCTGGCGCGTATCATAGACTTTTCTCTGTTTTAAGAAAGCGCCAACAAGGCAGCGGGAGAGTTAGGGCGTGTTTGGTGCACAATATAACCATTTCTTAAAAATCACTCAATTAATTTGTTCACTGGTAATCACACTTGTTTTATAATTGATCATCTTTGTATGATAACTTTTGGAAAAGAATACGTAGAAGTATGGATTTTATTATCATTTAGTCACAAATTGTATATTTTCAACTACACATACTGTTAAGAATATTTTGTATATGGGGGCAACCCCTGGTAGAGTTGGTAAGGGCATTTGAACTTGTGGTCTAGGTCACGGGTTCGAATCCCACTGTGGGAATGCCTATTTGCCTTCTCTACTATATGAGCCTGTCAGCTATGGGCAACCTAGGCTGGTTTAACTCTCTTGTGTGATTTGCAGGCTATTACACAAGAGCGAGGTTTACCCAATGCACTGTTTTCTTATTTTCGTTATGTACTGCGTATGGCTCTTTATGAAATAGTAGACGATAAAACACATCTTAGAATAAAATATCTTATCTCCTAACTTCTCTCTTGTAAGTATAATTTTGCCGTCTAACTATGATACACATTATGATCAATTCAAATACAAATAAATTACATCAAAAAAATTAAATATTACATAATAACACCTTCCTTGTTATTTCATAGTGGTTTCTGCAGCTTCCTTCATTTCTAACAAGGCATCTTCGATACACTTTGCTAGAACTTTAGGGTCTGGGATTATGTCTTTGGCAGCCAGTATTTGCAAATCAGCCATTCCTGCATAACTCACCATATGCATTGTGATTGCCTACAAGAATATCCAAGGCAAAAAGCACACAAAAATACAATGAGATTCTACACTTACATTCTATATAACTAGTGATGAAATATAACACAATGAAATTGTAAGAAAACTTTACATGTGGTAAGCTGCTTGAAGTTACTCGAATGTACTTTACAGGGATGCCTAGCATCGTGATCGCCTCTCGTGGCCCGATTATGTTTGACATAGTAAAGGTAGTATTGCACATGATCCGGTAATTGAAAAAGGTAGTAAACTAACAAAGAAACGGGTTCGGGTTAATATGTATATAGTGATAATCACAAGCAAATAAAAACAACGTTACTTATTAAGTATTATACTATCATAGGTTTTTTGAATTACCAAGACGATCCCTATAAAACTATAACCAACTCGAGAAATAAAAGATAAGATTAGCGTTGAAATTGCATGAATATGTACAGTAAAGTGGAACTAACCTTTGCCCCAAAAAGAGAGATGATTGCTTTTCCGATTTTGTACGATAAGGGAGCCTCTAGGGAAAGCTTTTTCCTATCAATCATCTTTTTGGCTCTCTTCACAAACTCTATTGGATTCGAACCACCTCTATGATAATAATAAATAGGTAACAGAATCATCCCGAGTTTGTTTCCCCACCGAATTTTAGATTTACGGTCCATCAGTTTTGACATATCCTGAAAGTACTAAATGCTCAATTCGAGAACACGATAATATAGTTCTATAATAGAGAATATATAAGCATGGAAAATGGTATCTAACCTGCAATCCTGCTTGAGGTCTCAAATTCACTATGGCGACGCCTGTGATTTGAAGGCCATCGGGCAAAGCTACGATGAAATGAAACAAGAAGTGCAGTTCAATCAATAACATTAACATTATTGATTGTTCCTTGGATGTCTAATTTAAATTGCAAGTTATGAAAATTACTTTAAATTTTACCTTTGGGTGATCTGCTGTCTAAATATCTCGAGAGCCCGGATGAAACTATCCCGAAAAGCACATCGTTGATAGTCTGAACATTTTCATGGGGCAAATTTATCATTGATTTTCGTTATATCGATTTCTGTTGAATACAATAAGTAATTTAAAAGCTTAAACATAAATTTCTAATTAAAAAGGTAGAAGGCCTAGTTACTACTTGTATGCATCGTGAAATTGAATTCTTTAGTATGTAGTAAATGCACGTCAAATTACATATTTATGGGATTTTGAATTTAAAATAAAGGATACAGACTGAATTAGACTAATATCATTAAAGTTAGTGGTTGTTACATCAAAGCGTCTATAAAAATGATTAGATTATCTACTTATATATACTTATATAATAGTTCATTAATGAATCATTACTTAATTATCTACTTGTATACTTCATTAACGAATCATTACGTAGTAGTGGGTTGTTTATAATTTGTTTAATAGTATAACAAAAAGAGATTCACAAAATTGTTGTCCTATTATTGGTTCGTACCACCGGAAATATTCTCACTTTTAGACAATCAAATTAAATCATTTGGTCAAAGAAACAAATTATATCCAACGGCAACCGATCAATACACTTTTAAATCAATGGTCAAGATAAACTCACCGCGTGCGCAACAGCTCCCTTCACAACCTTCATATCATCTAAGCGAAACCTCGCCGTCGCCAGCCGCCGCGGCCACATCTCCACGCTATCGCCGCCTCTAACGGCTGTCTTCTTATCCCTCAGCCACAGCGCTCTCAAAATCATCTCCAAAACATAAACCAAAGTATACCAAACCACTTTAACCACCGTCCGTACGGTCCACCTCCTTCTCCGCGGCGGCGGCGCAACACCACCAATCGTCGGCACAACTGACGCATCATCACCGCGTCTACAATACGACAGCAGCATCGACATTAACGAAATACCATCCCCGAGCGCGTGGTGCACACGGAACACCGCAGTATTACGCGCCATCAGCAAGTGAATCTCCCACAGAGGTTTATCCGTCGGTAAAGGCGACGAAACGGAAAGATCCGCCATGTAATCGTTGACGACATCATCATCTGAGACCGTAGGATCGTCGTCGTCGGAGATCGGTCGATCAACAACGATGACATGGCGGTCGACGTCGACTTGAGTTCTGCGCCAGTGTTCGCGGCCGCAGGAGTCTCTTACCATGAGGCTGCAGAACCTAGGGTGTTTTAGCATGATTGAGCTTCGTACTTCGGATTTAACAGCGTCGATGTTGAACGGACCGTCGACGGCGATGGCGCAGTTGATGACTTGATCCATCGGCGGTTGTAGAAAGAGTCGGCCGGCGGGGGATAGTGGTTCGTCTCTCACTGATGTTGCCGCCATTACAGCTGCGGGCAAAATTATAACTGGTAACTGTTGAGATTTTGCTACAGATTGAAATTTGATTAGTGTGTGTATATATATTAGGCCGTGTTTGGAAATTAAATTTATTTATTCTTAGATAATTGGTTTGTAATAGAAATATGAGCAAAACCCACGTGTTAGTGGAGTAAAATGCAAGAATCTATTTTATTCAAAATATTAAATATAGAATGTAGTGATTATTTAATTAATTCGTTCTGATTTAATTCGGTGAGAAACTTATTGTTATGTTCTTGATTTTAGATTTGCTTATTCCAATGTTTATGAGAATTGTTAAATATTTTTGAGAGAGATTATCGGATGTTAGTATATAGAAACTCAAAGTCAATTAAATATTTATATTTATAGACATATAAGTAATATATAAATTAAGTTTGCTTTGTTTAAGATGAATGGGTCACATGCATCATGTTGGTAGAGTAAAACTAACCCATATTATTACTATTATTATTTTCTTGAACTAACAAGTTTGAAAGTTAATGAGTCAAAATAATATATTATTTGCACTAGAAGCAATCTCTGACAAATTAATTGGTTCTATTTATTCGAGCCGTGACAATTGCACTTTATGACTGTAGAGAGATACGTTACTTTCAAACTGTGTTATTACTAGTGAAGTTCTGATGTTTTTTCAAGATAATGTTCGCTAAGAATAGGAAAACAACATTGAGTGCACTCAAACTATTGTCTTCACAAAAGAACTTCAAACTCTTAACTACTGTAGAACATAAATTTTTTACTTTTAGTTTGTTTTGGCCCATTTTTTCGAATATTGGGACTCTCAATCACAATTTTTGATGTCTTTGATTCCTCTTTTTTATAATCTAATAATTTTATTTTTTTTAATTACAAATCACATTCTAAAAAAGTTGAAAAATTATAAGTTTTGCCACAATTTTGCAAGAACTGAGAAATCAAGAACTAGGGAATGAAGTGCTTAAGGTCCAACACTTGTCTTGACAATTTAAGAAGCAATTGTATAGTATTTGATAGTTCAAGAAGGGATATAACTTTTTATTCAAAATCCCTATATTTCATCTCATATTTCACATATGTATAGATTTGACACGTGTATTTCATAAATGCACTTATTACAAATTGTTTAACATGTGTAAATATTATGACACGTGTCAAACATCTAATACATGAAATAAAAGAAGCAACCCCATTTGTAATATAAAATCTTATCTAATTCAAGACCCGACTGCAACAGAATATATAGTTCATGTTCAGAGGTGCCAATCGGTGGGTCGAGTTGGTTCCAACGATTCGGTTCTTAAATGGATTGAATTTTTTAAATCGTTTTAAGGTGGAACCAACTCATCCCAAGTCGGAATCGAAGTTAACCCGATGAGAACCAAGCTCAACACGACTCAATACCTAACATTTTATTCTTTATAATTTAGATTATTGACAAGCGGTTTTGGCCTGACTTGAAATTAGTTGGAACCAATTAGGAACCACATAACAAAATTTAGAAACCAACTCAACCCCAACTAGTTTAATTGGGTTAGAACCACAGTTCTCGAACCATTTTGCCACCCCTATTCATGCATATTAAATGTATTTTTTACCAGATTATTATTTAGTTATCATTCTGCACAAGTATAGGACATGTATAGAAAAATAACACTTAAAATACACATTCAAGACACCATTTGGTGTGCTTGGAAATTAAACAATAAAAGAATTTGACACACCTTTTGATGCATTTAGAAATTAAAATGATAATTTATGGAATAAAATTTTCTATTCCAAAACCGTGTTCCAATCTCCTATTCCAACCATGTAGATGTACGACACGTGTGATGCACAAATCCATTTATTAAGGGATGTATTACATGTGTAAATATTTTTACACATGTCACAACTACCTTTCTGGAATAGGAGATTGGAACACGGTTTGGAATAGAGAAAATGATCCCATAATTTATACATGCATTTACAACAAGTTCCAATTAATTCAAGAAATATTCATGAATTTCGACAGATTTTGAGATTCAAAAGTGAATCACAGTATAAGGGATTTACAGCAAAATACATGACTTCCCTACTATACTGAACTAGTTCTGTGAAACAAAACTAACTCCAATGACTTCAAATAACTCAAACACAAAACAAAAGGAGAAGCCAAACAGGTGGGGATAGTAAATAGTAGGATTTAGGAACTATGCACAAGACATGGGACATATAACTTGGATTTAGTACAAAGTGGCTGCAAGAAGGGCTATTTATAAACGAGAACCGGCAACCAGTGGTCTTGTTTAAGACTAGCCCATAAAACAAAATAGTGTCTTAAAGATTGGGGATCCTAGAGGCACTCTTAGGCATGTGTCCACAACAACATAAGATCCAAGTATCCGCAAAATCAAGTTATCACAATCAAACAAAGGAAATGGACTTAAGAGGTAGAGAAACCTAGACAATAAGACCGAGGATGTTTCAAATTAACAGCTTCACTGCCAACGTATAGAACAAATCATTAATTTGAAAGAGAAGTGATAAACAGTTGAAAGAAAACAAATAGACAATCATCCGAGATGAATAAAACACGTTACATGCAAAGAACCAACAACACAAGAATCCTAATATACGATGTACTAGGACCGAAAAAACTGTTGAACATATATTATAGATTACTCGAGACTCGAGAGATGGAACAGACAAGCCAAATTGAAAATGCAAACAATTTGCGTATAATTTCAAATGACCACATAAATGCACAAGAACACAAGTAATTGAAGCCACTTTAAGTTAAGCTACAAAAATTCTACGACCGTGAATAAAGGATTACACGATAACATGATGAATGTGATAATGATAACCAGATACGTAGAACATACAGTCAATTGAGCCAAAAACATGCAACAAAATTTCACGGCAATAAAACAACACAACAGAAACATTCAACTTAATCAGAAATGCAACACTTATAGCGATTATAATGAGGAATATTAAAAACTATGAATCAAAGGTTTCCAAAATAGAGCAAGTACCATAAAGCATCAAATACAAAACCAAAACATTATCTCAACATAATCCTCACAAATAAAAGCATCACTAATGACAAAATTAAAGTAACAAAAGCATTATAACTACCATCATTTTAACGGTAAGACTTCTGGAACCTCGCACGAGCACCACGTCCACCAAACTTCTTCGGCTCACAACGCCTGGGATCAGCAACAAGCAAAGTCCTATCATACCTCACGAGAATATCCTTAATCTCCTTCTTCGACTGCTCGTCAACATACTTCTGGTAATACGCAACAAGCGCCTTCGCAATAGACTGACGGATGGCGTAGATTTGCGAGGTGTGACCACCTCCTTTGACGCGGATCCGCATGTCAACGCCAGCGAAACGGTGTCGTCCGAGGAGGAGGATTGGCTCGAACGCCTTGTACCGGAGGATCTCTGGCTGGACGAGCTCGATCGGAACTCCATTGATCTTGATCAGGCCGCGGCCGCGCTTGCAGTGCGTGACGGCGACTGCGGTTTTCTTGCGTCCGAAGCATTGGACGGATTCTGTTGCCGGCGCCGCCATGGTTCGGGTTTGTGTTTAGCTTCACTCTCTTTCTGCTGCTAAATGAAGCCCTTGAGAATTAGGGTTATATATTTGAAGGGTGGAGGAATTAGGGCTGTTAAGGCCCATTTGTATCTATTGGGCTGATTTATAATTTGGGCTTAGAAGATTATATTTTTCCAAGAATGGCGGCCCAACATTCAATTGAATTAGATTTATGACTTTATTCAAAAATAAATAAGAAATATGTTTGCTATTTTTGTCCAACACGAGATTAATGCAGCTGAGCTATGGGCCCAGATCAACACTATAAAAGTAGTAAATATTGAGCCCAAAAGGCATTGATGGTGGCATATGACACTTTATAAATTCGAGCCCGATTATAATTGAAGGGAACTTAGTTATAATATATTAATGATTAATTAGATATCTTAATAATGTTATCTTAAGTTAATGATACGATAAATTTAAAAAAATTGAATTCACTAAAATGAGCTAGTAAAAGCTTTATATGAGCTAAATTTCAATCATAACACTACCCATCTCAATCTTTATCTTGATATTAATAGAGTACTCATGTGTATATATATGGTAACTCTAGTTTAGGCGTGTAAATGAGTCGAATCAAACTGAATACATCATTGTTCAAATTTGCTACAATTAAGTTTCAAAAAATCTATTTAAATTTGGTTTAATTGTTAATCTAGTCGAGCTCAAACGAACTTTAATCGAGCCGAATATGAGTCGAGCTCTGGTAGTTTGATTATTTTATATATATATATATATTTTTTTACTAATCGTGTCGAGCCCGAACCGAGTTTTAAACCTTATCGAACACAAAAAAGTTTTTCAAACTTAGATTGACAAATTAACAAGTTGTTTATCGATCGAGTTCAAGTTAAATATCGAATAGTTTGATTTAATTTTCAGCCATACTCACGAATACAATTATTAGTGCATGTAAAAAATCCGACTATTTCATGGTGCAATTGAAATAAATTTTGTAATTTGTTAACCTTCCACTCCAATAAAATAAAAGAGGATACAAATTATTTGTTATATATAGAGATGTATTCATTAGTAATATATAATCACATTTTCTATAGAATTGAGTAAATACAACTATAAATATAAATCAATATTTATAAACATAAAGCCCTAACTCTTTGATCCCTTCTTTTATTATTTTAATTAGTTAACTTGATGACAATATAAAAGATAATTATATATATATAATTGATAAGTCTCTTATTACATTATCTGTATCAGTTTAAATAGAATACTCGAAGGTGGTAACTCTTAGGGCATCTCCAACTCAAAATCTCATTTTGCACTAAATTTGTGCAAAATTTGCACTAATTTGCTGATTCTACAATAAATTCAATCCAACCCATATTACTATGAACTGCACAAAAAATTTAATATTCTAGATTATTCTTTTTTCCATCTTTTTTATAACTTTACAATCTTTCATAAATAAAAACCGACACTTTTACATATTATAGATTTTCATTCAATAAAATTTATTTTATTAATAAATTCACAAAGATAAAAATATTTTATTATTAAATAATTAAAAATTATTTTGGTTGTGTTTTGATATTTCATAAATCAATTAACAAGTTATTTATTTAAACTATAACATGAATTTTATAATTAAGTTAAAATATGAGTTATAATATTCATTTTAATTAAATATGTATATGAATTTTATATAAGTTATAATACAATTTTTATATATAATTAATGTATAAAATATAATACATATGATATAATTATAACTAATTAAATTCTTGAGAGATAAATTAAAAATAATTCAAACTTCATAAACCTTACTAAATTGAAATCATAACTAAATTTCAAGGATTAAAATAAACTAAAAATTTAAAAGAAAAAAATAAAAATCACTTCACCAAAATGGCACAATGACAGTGTTGCACCAAATTTGGTGCAACATTGTTCACTGCGTTGGATTTAGTGCACCATCCCACGTTATTTTAACATTTGTTGGAGATGTTCTTGTATAATGAATAATGTAGTACCAAAAGCTTACTAGCCGGTAACTTATGCCACTCAAAAATATTTGTTGATTTGTTTATCTGAAAATTGAATCAAATTATTTGATATTCGACTCAATCTCAATCCCTTAAAACTCATTTGAGCTCATTTTAATAACTTACCAAATCAAGTTTTAACAATTATTTTGTATTTCAATAAGTTTTGAAACTCGATTCGATTATTAACAAATGAAAGAAATGTACAAATGAATCAAACTAATAAAATTCGACTCGATTAAAGATCGTTTGAGCTCGACTTGATTGACAATCAAACAAAACTCAAAAACAGTTTTTAAACTTGATTGTAGTTCAAATAATCCTTGAACAACTACACGTTTGACATGAATCGACTCAACTTATTCACACCTTTAACCACCACAACGTGAAAAGACAATACAAATGAATCATTGCATACAAATAAAAAAAAGTAATCACGTTTTCTGTAAAACTTAAGAGATTAGAAAGTTGTAGAATAAGTAATAGATTGAAACGTAAATCTTGAGCTTTGTGGCCCATAAGAATATTAGTTAGGCGATAAACGATAAAAATAACGGGACCAAACTTGTTGCTTCTAGTAATAAAAAACAAGAATGATGTAACAATTAAATTTCTCGTCTAAATTTTAATAAAATGCTCATACATGGTAATTCTCATAGAGTGAATAATGCATTTACCAAAATCCCAACTAGTTGGTAAATAATACCATTGAAATATATTGGGAAATTTTTTGAACGGAAAATAGTAAAAAAATAATCACGTTTTTTATAAAACTAAATAGTTTAGACAGCTGTAGTATAAGTAAGTAGATTGAAACGTAAATCTTGAGCTTTGTGGCCCCATAAGAATATTAGTTAGATCGATAAACGATAAAAATAATGGGACCAAACTTGTTTCTTCTAGTAATAATAAACAAGAATGATATACAAGTTAAATTTCTCGTCTAAATGTTAATAGAATATTCATACATGGTAACTCTCATTGAACGAATAATGTATTTACCAAAACCCAACTAGTTGGTAAATAATGCCATTGAAATATATTGAGTAATTTTATGAACGAAAAATAGTAAAAAAGTAATCACGTTTTTTGAAAAATTAAACAGATTAGACAGTTGTAATACAAACTATAAGGAGTGGCGGAGATGGGTGGAACGGGTGGGACCAAACTTGTCGTTTGGATAAACGATAAATATTTAGATAACATGAAAGAATTGCTTATATAAGTTTAACAAATAAGATATAACCTTCTTTTAATTAATTTCTCTCTTCTTACTTATATAATGAGTAATAATTCTTTTCAATATTAGAAAATGCTAATTAATTTAATGTACGTATTTGAAATAATCTCAATATGAATGGTAAATGAACTATGCGCATACAAAGTTGTTAAAAAGAACATAAAAATCAAAAATAGAATTAATAAAATAAGAAAATAGATTTACCAATGTAGTTGGCACCGTGGGCCCATAACCAAGAGGGACCCACTATATGTGTGTGAGAATTTCAGAGATGTGCTTTAACAGCGCTTTGGCTAATGATTATATTTTGGTTTTTTCTTCTTAAGCGCCCACAAAATCCTGCTTTATTTATATATATATATATATATGCGCTCTCATATTTCTCAATCACAAATCACAATTATAATATATATATACACTTCTGATAAACATATATACTTACATATATATATATTATGGAAAATAAACTTGAGCATGAAAATATGTTGTGGAGTGACGATGATTCATGGGCATTTCCAATTCTGGTGAATAATGAAGAAAATGGCGTGAACGTCGGATTTTCAGATGCGCAGACGACGGCGCCGCCGCCTCCTCCGCCACCATCTGCCGCAGCCAAGGGGAAGAAGAGGAGCGCAGACGGCGGTGGCGGAAGTAAGTCCGGCGGCGGCGGAGGTGAAGCTGAAGATCATGGGCTGCATAAATGGACGGAGAGAGACAGGAGGAAGAGGATGAGAGACATGTTTGCTAATCTTCATGCTTTGATCCCTTACTTACCTGCTAGAGTAATTTTATTTCTTCTCATAATATTTATTTTTTTATTAATAAATTTGAGAGGTCTTGAAAACTTATAACTAAAATTTTATTTCTTTGTTGTTAATTACAAGTTCTATTTGGTGTGATTTTTTTTTTTTTTTTTTTTTTACATATCATGCTCCAAACTTATTTAAATGGGAAGAATATTTTTCAACAAAATTAGCATTCTAGTAGCAACTTAATTATTATCATCTTAGATATATATATATATATATTTAATTGAGTAGCAATATTTAATATCCCACATTTTCACTTTTAATTTCTAATTTTTTTTTTCTTTGTTTATGTCCGTTTTGTGGGGATGGGTGTTTCTGACTGAATTGAGAATGTTTTAAGGATAATCTTCTGATCCAACTCACATTCTGTTCTTTGTCCAAATAAAGAATTCCACTATAAATGGCTTTGTAAATATTAGATTTGTTTTCTATTTTGGCATGTATGAATAATGAAATGAATGTTATTAAAAATTCTAACATTCTGTAACAAAATAGTACCAATATTTGTATATCATGCATGCCAAATGTTTATCAACGTGCATTTCTATTGCAAGAAAAAAAACTATAGTTTGGGATTTGATTTTATGAATACATAAATTTCATTTCAATATATATATTTACAATTAAATTAACCCTATATTTTTTATTTCGATAATTTTAATATATATATATATATATATTAATATTATGCAGGCAGACAAATTCACCATTGTTGATGAAGCAGTGAACTACATAAAAAAACTCCAGCAAATTCATGAGAAACTTCAGAAACTGAAAGAACAAAGGAATCCCTCCAATAATCCCTCCTTCATTATCCCTCAAAACAAACACTTGATTATATCCAGAGAAGCGTTTTTAGCCGAGCAAGGATCCACAAGCAAAAACGCTATCACATTCGCAAATCCTCAAAATACCCAAAATGCCCTTTTCTTCTCGAGCCCTGAATTTCCCGCCATTTTCAAAACATGGGCTTCTCCGAATGTGATACTTAGTGTATCCGGTTTAGACGCGCATATCAATATTTGTAGCCCCAAAAAACCCAGCCTTTTGACCGCCATTTGCTTCGTGCTGGAAAAGTATAAAATTGATATGGTTTCTGCTCAGGTTTCGTGCGATCGTGGCAGATTTATGTACATGATTCATGCCAATGTAAGTAAAAATTGTGCATTTAATTGTTATAATACTTAATTATATACGAGTATATATTTATTATTTCAATGTTTTAATTTCGTCGTACAATTTTGTGGGAATTTTACGTGTTTTCGTATATAATTTTAGATATTCTTTCAATAGTTGTGGTACATTTCAAGTATTTTATTAGAAATTCTTAGAAATTAAAATATATCTCTTTCTTCACTCATGTGTGTAATTATGAATTTAAATAATGTATATATGTGACACTCTTACGTTACAAAAAATATTGTAAATACTTTTTGTGATTCGTTTCCTTGAATTTTAATTTACTAATATAATTTAATTTTAACTTACTAATATAATTTTGTGTATATTCCATCATAATTTTGTGTATATTCCATCAGGCAAATGGAGCCTGTGAGCACTTCCCAGAGGTAGTAGCTCTAGTGGAAGAGATATATATGCAAGCTGCAACTGAGATAATGCTCTGGGTTAATTCTTAATTATTTGGCTCAGATTATTCAATTTAAAAATATTTAGTAATCCTTTTAATTTGTGTTTTTGAATTATTTCTGCTTTTGAATTCTAGATTCTGGTTTTGGAAACTTATCCATTCAAGTATATTTTTTATTATATTTTAGCAGAAGTTATTAATTATTTGCGATAATTATATATATGTTTATCATGTTTGTTTTTCCTAATTTGAACTGCACATCACTTAATTTTTTAGACAAATATTTTCAAAACTGATTTTCCGAGTAAATCGAATCAAGTTGAATAAGTTTTATTATACTAAAAAAGCGAGGCAATAAATTGAATGATCATCCTTCGTGCGCGTGCATAGACTCTTTATTATTTTCTCTTGTGTGATCAACTGATCATCATTTTATTGCATTAAATTGAATGAATCTAAGTAACATTTTGCCCAAAAGGGATATTTATTTATCATGCTTAAGTTATATAATAATGGGAAAAAAAATAATATACAGTAGAAACTCTATAAATTAATACTCTTGGGACCACCAAAATTTATTAACTAAAAGAGTTATTAATTAATCGATAAATTAATAATTATTAATTTATACATTAATTAATATTTTATTAATTTATAATGAAATATTCAATTTACAAACACCATTCAAACTTTCACTTAATTATAGTACAATGCATGTACAATAATTAAAAAATATTTTTTATATAAATACAAGTAAAAATGCTAACACAAATAAATCATACACATACGACATGCCTTCTAATCATAAAGCTGTGAAAAAAACAATAATGACCGACGAGATTCGAAGAGTATTATGCATGCACAACAAGGATAATCCAAGTCTCACTCAAAGGCAATTGTAAAAATGGATGTTAGCAATTATGCAAGCACAACAAGGATAATTCAAGGACAATTGCAAATTGATTTGCAATGTGAAATTGATTTCAACAAAAAAACAAAAGACAATTGAATCATTTTTCAAAAAAAAAAACCATAAATCATTCATGTAATATGTAGTATATAAGGAATTATTAATTTATATTTTATATGAGACCTATAGAAATTATCAAAAATGTATTATCTTATAATTTTAGCGAATTATTAATTTAGCACCCTATCCCCGAGTCGGGACCGGCCAAAAATATTATCTTAGAGAGTTTATTAATTAATCGAGTATTAATTTATCGAGTTTCTACTGTATTGGTAATTGTATATTTGTAATTTGGTTTTTTGAACTTAGAGAAAACTGGTAAATGAAATTATAATAACACAAAAGAGATGGGCCATTGGCCCAATTACAATAATAAATTTTCTTTTGGGCTTTTGAATACCAAGCATCACATTGTTGGATCTAGATTCTAGTGATTTTTTCCCCTATTTTCTTCTGTTATAAATATTAAAAGAAGATG
Organism: Verbascum thapsus; assembly: GCA_963669365.1. NCBI lineage: Eukaryota > Viridiplantae > Streptophyta > Magnoliopsida > Lamiales > Scrophulariaceae > Verbascum > Verbascum thapsus. Next base: position 6,078,910 of record OY770106.1, read on the forward strand.
AATTATTTTTGGTAAATATTGTTAGAATATGACTATAATATATGTGTGGAGCAAACATATATCAGCATTGGTTGCAATCAAGATAGTGAGAAGTCCAAAAGGTCATGTGAGATTCCATTTTCATGGTCTCCATTTGTAACCATGTGAGACTCACACATTCACATTGAACTTAATAGTGAAAAACACTACTTATACAATACAATCGTTTATGTTTTTAAATTAAAACTTTGAATTTTTTTTTTTTGAAAATATATAATATAGAGATTGCTATAAGAATGATGTGATTTGTGTGTGTTTTTTCATATTCTTTGAAAAATTAGTTTGAAATTGTAAAATATGTTAATTAGTAATCATTATGTGGTGTGTGGAGGGGCTATATAATTGTATTTATGAACCAAAAAAATTACTTATGTTAATTTTAGTTAAATTATAATTGTGTATTTTATAAGATGAAAATTATAACAAAGTTCTCTATACTTAATTTGAGAATAAACGTTAAAAGGTTTGTTTTAACTTTGCTTATTTGAAGTAAAAAAATTAAATTTGAAAGGCAAATAGAGTTCGGCACAATTAATTAAAACATAATAAAATATATAAAAAAAATACTAAAAATATTTTGAATTCAAATTATGTATGATTTAACTAAAACTCAATTTATAAATAATAACACCAAACTAAATATACAATTTTTCAAGCTCAAGAACATGATTTATGTGTAATATACCCTACCACTCAGATGGGTAGTCTTGCAAAGTTGTCACATATGACGAATTTAATGTGGAAAAATCTTTGATGTTGCAAGTTGCAACAAGACCTTTTTGGGACAATTTTCATCCATGTGAATTAAATATGGAATAATGTCCAATAATATAGAAGAAAATAAACTTCATATAGGAAACATTATTTAAAATAAACTGATTAATTCTTCACGTAAAGCAGTAAATATACTCAAACATGTAAATAATTCTCATATTTTTATTAGAAAAATTCTTAAAACTACAAAAAATACATACACCAACTTTACTATGTACCTTACCTAATTGCTTTAGCCTCTAAATCTATTCTTCTTCTTTTTTTTTTCTTTTTCTACTCAACACATTTAAACAGGACATTTTATGATAAATCGATTTTAATAAAATCAATTTATCATAAAACCGATTCTATTGAAATCGATCATTATGAAATCTACAAATTTGAATTGTACTATTCAAATTTTACCCGACCAAAAATACACATAATAGGGTTGAAAAATACATATTATATATATATATATAAATTATATATCAACATATATATATATATATATATATATATATATATATATATATATATATATATATCAAAATGGAACGACGTCGCTTCCAGAAAAATCAATGGAATCATGGGACCACGAGTCCCGTAGCAACTTCAACAGCATTTGCGCTTTACGTTTTGCTCTCTCCGTACAATCGCTTTGCACAAGCAGCAACAGCTGAGTCAACACTCCGGCAGCCACCGCGTCGTGCTGAGCACGCTCGGACGCCGAGCAAATCGATAGCAATGCGCCGGCGGCGTACTCGGTCGCCCGATCGGAGATTTTCAGAATAATCTTCACTAGAAGTGGCACCGTCAGTGCGTGCGCATCAAACGCCGCGCAACCGGCCGGAATACGACACAAGAGCTCCACCGTCGCTAAAGCTCTCTCCGAATCGCACTTTTCAAACTCAGCTAATCTACCGATCAAAGCCTCGACAGCTCCGGCGGCCACCGCTTTGTGGCGGTGGTGTTTTACCAAACATAAAGCGAATAAAGCTTTGATTCCGACCTTTAATGCCCTAGGATAAGGTACATGATAGTTCAAAACTCCAATTATACCTTGGAATATTCCATCAGCACAGCTGATTTGAGATCGGAGCTCCGGTGACCTAATTCCTGCCGCAACACTCTCAATTATTGCCGCCGAGTTGACTCGAATTTCAATCGATGAATGGAACAGTAAACTCACAAGCCACGCAACTCGATCCGAATCGGAAGCAACGTAAATACATTCCGATTCAGAGAGGTTAAACATCGACAAAACTGCGAGCGATTCAAGATGCAAATCTGACGGCGCAGAACAAACATCAGAAAATACTATCAACAACAAAATCTCACGCGCGTTGCTAGCACTAATAACAGAACGATTTTTCTCCGATTCACGCGCGAGTGTTCTCAGCCTTCTCAAAGCTGAAATCCTCAGACCGTACGGACTAGAACCAGACGAGGCTTGGTTCAACAAGCTCCGAACCAAAACAGGATCAGCAGGCTGCTTCGGAGTAGGTATACGTTCAACTCCGAACGAGCGGTTTGCCACGCACCATTCCTGGATGAGCCGCCGGAGAGTGTGGTTCGGAATCAGAGTGAAATCCGTCAAAGGAACCCGGGTGACCGGACACGTAGTATTCCCGGTGGATATCCATGACTCAATGCTTGAACGGTCGTACGTTTGACCGGTACAAACGGTGACGGGATCAGTCAACAATTCTAAAGAAATTGGGCACCGGAAATGGTAGGGTATTTGCACGGAGATATCCAATGGCTCCAAACACGCAGGCATGTTTTCTTATCTTATCACTCTTTATTTATTTTTAATTTTTGAAAGAACAAAAATATATAGAGAAAGAGTAATAATACAAAATCAGAGAAAAGCTGCAAATTCTGTTTCAGCGTGAATGGGGTTTATATACGAAATGGGAACAAAGGGACATTTTCTCTGATGTTTTTATTCTGACCTATTTGTACTATTGTATTATGCACACCATTTATCCGCCACACGTGTGGGTTTATTAACTAGGGGGAATAGTTGGATATTAACCATGGTTAGGTTGGTTTCTTGTTTTGTGTGTCACAATGGATTGGGGTCTCATGGTTTAGTTTAGTCCTTGATAATAATTAAGCTAAATATTAGGGTGATCCTTCAAGTTTTACTTTTGCCCGAGTTTAATTCCTCAACATTAAAAAGCGGTCAGGTTTATTTCTCAATTTTTAAAATCATCTGAATCTCAATCGAAAAATAATTTTTTTGAGGGTATATTGGGGTCGGTTTTGTTTAGTCCTTGATAATATACAACAATAACAGAAAACACTATAATCGAATACACCTTAATTTTTAAATATTTTTATATAATATCTCTTCTATTAAGTCATTCAATAGAAATATTAAACTTTATTAAAATCGGACTTACATAAAATTAAGCTTTTAGATTTTAATACAATTATTAAAATATATAACCTATCACATAAATAATTTTAATTATCTTAAAATCACAAAGCCCAAGAAATCTCATGAGTGGTCCTATTTGGTGTTCCAACTCTCATTGATGACAATGTAGTTAAGGGTAAGGGGTGGTCAAAGATGAACAGAGGAATGTGCGGGGGACAGGTTGTCTCTCCCAAACTTTATTTTTTTATTTATAATCCAGCCAAACAAATCCCTCATGTGGATAATAATACTTCATATAAATATTATTCAGTCAAATAAGTCACTTTTCAAAAATATATATATAAATATTATATAGTATGGCACTAACTATATTTTAACATTAAAACAGAAAAGGATTTAACTTCTTGCTCTGATTGTGATAGAGGCCCAACATAGTCATTTACGATGTTGATTAAGTAGGCCCATTTGGACCATTTTTGTGTCACTTGCATCATTCAATTGTAGCACAAATTGAATTGTTTTTTTTTTTATTCTTCACCCTTATTCAGTTCAATTTTTTATCCATTCAAAATAATATCCTCTTGGTGTGGATTTAGTCCACACATTATGTAAAAGTTGGTTTCCTAAAATTAAAATGATAAAAAATTTGGAATTTTCAATTTTATGGAAAAATAGTTTATAAAAAAAGGCAATTAAATCATATTGCAAAATGTTGAGCAATTAGTACAAGAGCAATAATGATGAAAGGGAGCTTTTGAATAGAGCCTTTAAAGAGAGTGCTTGCATTAGGATGGAGTCATGGACGCATATGTAATTAATTTATCCACAATAATTGAAAAACCTCAAATCCTATTTAAAGTAATCATGTGGTGGTGGACCTGGTGGCGCGTGTGAAACAGTGGGATGGTGCAGGCGTGTGGCTGGCACAAGCCAAGCTCAAAGACGGTGGCTGATTCTCGGAGATTACGGAGAACTCAACTCCCGAAAAATAATCACACATATTATTTAAAACATGCACGGAGTCCACAATATATATATGTATGATATTATGTTTAAAACAATATTTGGGGCTGATATTCTTAAAAATTGAGGTCTCAATTGGATGATATATTCATCATAGTGAAAAACAATTATTTTAGGGATAGAGAAATATAATTTGAGAAGTGCATTTGGTTTTATTTTTTAGAGATAATAGGTGATTATGATTGATGTGATGTATTTTTTACTATGAAAAATTATTTGAGTTGATATTTTTATACCATATTTATTAATATTTTTACACAAACTAATTTATTTATATATCATAATATAGTAATTGGTATTTTGACTGTTGCGTAATTTTGCATTAAGACGTGCCATTAAATTTTCTTTTGATGTTAAAGATAGTCGAAAAATAATTTCAATTGATAATGCTAATTGTCAAATTATGAATAATAAAACTTCAATTTAACCTTTCTTTCAAGAACTTTTCAAATTTTCTAAAATTTTACAATTTGTTTTTGTAACTTGACAAATAAATTAATTTTTCCGAATTTTTTACTCTAAAATAATTTTGTTTAAAATAAAAATGACCAACCAATGGAGACCCGGGACCACTAAATTCACCCAAAGGCGACCCTCATTGTCTCCGGTCAACTGGACAGGTTAACCCTTTGGTTCCCGATGCACGTGATCTATAAACAACTCTTGCTCACTTGCACACCAGCTAAGCATTCCACCACTTATTTGCTGCTAAATTTATTTTATATTTTAACATAAAATTTATATATATATGTGTATATATATATTGTATCATAACAAATTATTTAAACTACAATCACTTAAGTCGAGATTTTATGTTCAAACTCTTATATATACATAACATGAAATTTTATCGAAAGAGATTCTCGTAATAATCTGATAGTATTCGTAGGAATTAGCATTTGGTCTATGGACAAAATAAATATGCATAGGTTTTTAATTTCTAATACAATTCCCGTGATTGATCATTTAAAAGAAACGGAATTAATAGACTCCTTTGAATAAATGTATTCTACCCTAACTAGGCAGGTATATACTGTATTAATGGATTATACTAGGGCAAAAGGTTGAAGGTTTTCAACATTTATTAATTTACTTTCCATTGTTTAAGAATGGAAAGTAAATGTATCTATTTTTCAGAATAATTGATAATCAATGTATATGGACAATATCAAGGGATATATATATATATATATATATATATATATATATATATATATATTCAAACATAAATATATGCTTTGAATGTAGCATAAAGTAAAGGACTTAAATAATTTATGTGGTCCAATAATCAAATAATGAGTCCACTTTCGTGACAAACAATGAAGTCTTTTTCTTTGCATATATATATATATGTGAAATCAAAATCTTAAGTGGTCCATATATGTGATTGAATTTTCTATTCCAACTTCCTATTCCAAGTTCCTGTTCCAAATTCCTGATTGGTCCACGTGTATAAATAATTCCACTTTCTCCTTTTTCCTCTTTATTCCAATTTTACCCTTTTCTCTCTCCTCTCTCACCCTTTTCTCTCTCATCTCTCTCACGTATCTCTCATAACACTTTCTTTTAAAATTACATTTGAATAACTTTTTTTATAATTCAATGTTACTTGATAACTTACCAAATTCAATTTGAAATCATCTCAATTATTAAAAAACTATATACACATATAGAGAATAACCAAGCTACCCACGTCGATTAATGTTCAATTCGATTAAAGTTTATTTAAACTTAATTTAGTTAATAATTATTTTTATTGTGTCTATTTTATATTTATATACTAGAGTAATCAATTATATATATTAACAATATATATATATATGTGTTAATATTATATTTTAAAACAATGTGTGTTTTAGAACATTTTAAGGATAAATACGTGAAAAAAGAAGAAAATAAATGAAAATATATTATTAGCCCTTAATTTATATGTCCTCTTGACCCAGTGTCGAGTCGAACAGTTCGACGATCGAATCGTCGGACTCACATGTTTAATGATTTTTTTTGCAAAGATTAAATAAACTCTAATCGAATTAAACATTAACCGACGTGGGTAGCTTGGTTATTCTCTATATGTGTATATAGTTTTTTAATAATTGAGATGATTTCAAATTGAATTTGGTAAGTTATCAAGTAACATTGAATTATAAAAAAAGTTATTCAAATGTAATTTTAAAAGAAAGTGTTATGAGATATACGTGAGAGAGGAGAGAGAGAGGAGAGAGAGAGAAAAGGGTGAGAGAGGAGAGAGAGAAGAGAGAGAAAAGGGTGAGAGAGGTGAGAGAGGAGAGAGAGAGAAAATTAGAATAAAGAGGAAAAAAAAAAAAAAAGTGGAATTTATTTATACACGTGGACCAATCAGGAATTTGGAACAGGAACTTGGAACAGGAAGTTGGAATAGAAAAATCCATCCCTACATATATAGAAAAAAGGAAAACTATAGAAACAGGATTTTTATTTATTAAATAGAAAAAGGAACCATGAATTATTATATTGTTAAGCTTAGATTGTCATGAATTTGGGTGAAGCTTAAAAAAAAGAAATAGATCACATCGAATTTATTCGAATTATTCATTAAAACTCTCAAAACTCAGAATTCATGTAAAATAACAATTATCTATAGAATTCAGATAATTACGAGTTCATGATTACAAAAATATATATTGTACTAGAATTTGTAAAAATTACTCATATTTTTCTTGCCATATCATGCGAATAAAAAGATGTTTACAACTTGAAATTTGTTAATTATGTCAAAATATTTCGCATCACCTATATGTTTAAATAAGAATATAATAAAAAAGATTGGAATATTCTCTCTTTGTATGTTGCTACATATCACGGGCAAAAACATTATTCTCTATTGAGGATTCTCTCTCCAAAAGAAAAAAAAGGGTGAGTATCTTGATTTAATATGTTTATTAATAGTTAATCAATTATTAAATATAATAATTGTACGTTGTAAAAGAGTTGGAATTGCTTTTATTAATCATTCTTTTATTGCATTAGTATTTAAGTTTTTTCGAATATTAATTGGTTTCATTTGGGCCAAAACCATTATTACACATGATGGGCTTAAATGGGTTGGACACCATTTAAAGGCCCAATTCTAATTGGGTCAAAAAGAAATTTATTATTTGCTTCAAAAAGAAAAGGAGAAGTAAAAAAACAAATCACGCCCAGTGGGACTCGAACCCACAATCGCCTGATTAGAAGTCAGACGCCTTATCCATTAGGCCATGGGCGCCACTTGATGTACGTACCAAATTATATTCTATAAATATTCGTAAGAATCCACTATACGCCGTAAAATGTAATATATTAAATAAATTATATACTTTCTTCTACTTCAATAACTAGCTATGCATTGGGGCTGTAATCTCCCCAAAATCTATCTCACTTACAAAGACCCACAAAACCCATAAACCAGAACACAGAAAGCCCATTGCAATTTCAGCATAGTTCATGCAAATTGATATCAGCCCAAACCCATATTAGCTTTTCCAGATAAGACCCAAAAATCATATCAAAAGAAGAAGAAAAAAAGATGAAATCTTTTTCGCCCATCTTCTCCTTGCCCAATTCCAAAGCTCCGGTAGCCATTTCCACCACTTTAAACTACTCTACTATCTCAATATGTTCAGTAATCCGTAACTGCAATACACAGCAGAAACCTACAGTACGACGTCGTTCAGCAAAACCCACAAAAAATATCTCTCCAGCTCCACTTCTCACTCCCACAACATGTCCCCCATCCTCAATTCCCTCCAAAAAGGTGGATTTTTTTGTTGTGTTTTATTACAAAATGAAATAGTGCTTTATTTTATTGTTTTAGTAGCTTTAAAGGGTTCTCAAGAGTTTGGAGATTTATGCTGAAGTGGGTTTTAGGTGCTACCTGTTCATTTGTACTTTGATTTAGTTAACTTTGAATTTTGTATTTTAAGGGGATTATTACAAGAATATGAACTGAAGTGTTCTGATTTAGGAAATGAGTATTCTCAGTTAGTGTTAAAGCAAACACGAATGTAAGAGTATTCTCAATTTACGTGGTTTATCAATTGTCTACGTTTTCGTACATAGTACAGAATGTAAGAGTTCTTACTAAACCTAGTCACTTCAGAACATAGTGTTTTAGTCTTCGGCCTTCTGCTTAATCGTGGGCCTAAAACGTTAAGACGAATCACAACATTTAGTCTTAAGTGTATAGTTTTGTTTGATTCTTTTTCCTATTATTACTGTTATAGGTTCTGGTTCCAATAGGGTTTGGGACAGAAGAAATGGAGGCGGTAATAATGATCGATATACTCCGGCGAGCCGGGGCCACAGTGACGGTGGCTTCAGTGGAGGAGCAGCTGGAGGTGGAGGCCTCCGGCGGCACCAGACTGGTTGCTGATTCACTTATCTCCGTTTGTTCTGATGAGATTTATGATCTTGTTGCTCTGCCGGTCAGTTCTAAACTCTACTTTAACCACATCCTGTTAGTTGAAATGGCCTGTAAACTGCATTTGACTAAAGTTTGTGTTTGAATGTTAGTTTGTTAGATATTGATTATTCACTTGATGTTTTGGAATCACATTTCATGAAATTATCGGTCTATCATAAATTCATAATCAGTGTTGGTAGAAACTAGAAACAGCCATTACATTGCATTCTACTAAATTTTGTATACGATTATTAATTTGTTCTATATATATTAGAGAGATTTCGGGTTCAACTCTGTTTGTTTCACTATTTTTTGGTATTATCAGTCAACCCAAGTGATGTTGGTAAAATATTAATTAGAAATTTGGATTATAAACTTTGTGAAAACTAATTTTAGTTATATATAAGTAGGGAGGAATGCCGGGCTCTTCACGTTTAAGGGACTCCAAAATTCTTCAAAGTATCACAAGCAAACAAGCCGAGGCGAAGAGATTGTACGCTGCAATTTGTGCTGCTCCAGCAGTTACCCTTTTGCCTTGGGGATTACTTAAGAGAAAATCGGTAACTCTAAATGGTTAATTATTCTATTTTTTATTTTTTTTGCACTCAGAATATATTTTTTGTTGTTTGTGTTGACTAATTGGCTCTTAGTTTATCCTGTTAAGACAACATGTCACCCTGCGTTTATGGACAAGATTTCGACTTTTTGGGCTGTAAAATCAAATATACAAGTCTCGGGAGAGTTAACAACTAGTCGAGGCCCTGGTACATCTTTTGAATTTGCAATATCATTGGTCGAACAGCTCTTTGGCGAGTTGAAAGCCAAGGAAGTATGTGACTTGATGGTAAGAATATGAGAATTTCCTCTGTTTTTTGTGATATATTATTATGCTGTCAAATTTAATCTTGAATGAGATATTAGGAGTGTTTTTGAACACTAAAATTAAGTGAAATAAGATTTTTCGATTGTTTGCAAACTATGATTCTGAATTTGATACGCTTAACTTAATCTCTATATGTTGATAATCTATAAGCTGATACTGGAGTGCTTCAGAGTGATTCTTGGTATATCTGTAATAAAATCAAAGTTGCTTTTGTATTATTTGCCTAATTTTGCACTAGCAAATTGAAGAAAACAATTTGTTTTTTTTTTCTTTCATTTGTACAGCTATTAAATGTTGCTGATGAAGATTCTAGGAAACAAGAATTTGATGAAGTTCCGTGGTCACTTGATCATGCTCCACAGGTAAACACGTATGTTTAGAATACATTGCGTTGACAATATAGCAATTCAAGATCCCTTAGGGTGTGTTTGGATTGAAGGATTTGAAATGTATGGATTTCAAATTCGTCAACAAATCCATGAAGTTCGTTTGGATGTATCCAAGTTATAATGGATTTCACATTCACTTTGAGCTATTTTCTCCATAACTACGGTGGATTTTAAATGACTCCATTTTAGGTGTCATTTCAAATCCTTCCTCCAAACCCCCTCCCCAAATCCAAATCACTCAATCCAAACACACCCTTAAAAAGTCAACTTCATTATGCTCTAAAAACAACTGCATTTAATCAACAGATTCTCAAAATTTTGCCTTTGGTGTTTTCGTAGGTTCTCATCCCAGTTGCTAATGGTTCTGAAGAAATTGAAATAGTGACCATTATAGACATTTTAAGACGAGCAAACGCAAGTGTTGTAGTTGCTTCAGTTGAAAAATCTTTACAAATTGTGGCATCAAGTAGCACCAAAATCGTTGCAGATAAGATGATTAGTGCTATTTCAGATTCAATCTATGATCTAATCATCCTGCCTGTAAGTTTTTCACTACATTTTTCTCTCTTCCTTTTGTGTTTTCATCAATCTTTCTTAGAACCGCCTCACAGAACAATTATACGCCGAAATATGGTGGTGATATCAGTAGGGGTGGCAATTTGGGTCCGTACATATATTTGGACCCAAACCAAACTAAGTTTTCAATGGGTTGGGTACTAACATTTTAACATTGTAGTTCTAATTGGGTTGGCTTTTGATAATATTTGGGTCCAATTGGGTCTTAAATTGGGCCCAATTTGGGTCTAAATTAGGTCCAACATATTCTCCACTTTGAGTCAATAATCTATATTATACACTCTACAACAACCCCTTACACCACGTTGATTCATAACGGGTCCTTATTGGGTCCATTTTGGGTCCTTAATGGGTCCTTGTTGGGTCCTTGTTGGGTCCAACTATAATGCATATTTTTTGACATTGGACCCAAATGGATCCAACCCAAATGAACCCGACTCAAACCCAACCCATTCAACCCAATTGCCACCCCTAATATGCCTAGTTTAGGCATAACCTTTAAGTTACGAATTTACCCTCATTGTTTATGGAATATTACACTTAAACTGGTGGATCCACATGTTTTATACGGTAAAAATATATTACAATTTCACCCGGTTAGCAAAAAATAAATTACAATTTCACCCCCTTTCCTTGAGATGTCAAAATCTAACAGGGAGCTCATTGTAATTACGCATTATACGAGGATGTATATATGCAAATATCCCTTTTTTCTTATTTCCAAAATGTTTACTGGCTAAGGGAGGAACGTCGGGGACTGAAAGGCTACACAAGTCTAAGATTCTAAAGAAATTGCTCAAAGAGCAACACTCGAATGGGAGAATTTCGGGCGCTATCGGTTTTTCACCTTCAATTCTACACAAACAAGGGTTGCTAAAGGTAGAATCTTTTTTTACCACAGTAATGTAATTATATACCTCTATCGAAATAGATAATAATAAACTAAATACTTGATCTGCCTAAAACAGGGTAAACGGGCCGTGGGCCATCCTTCTATCATAAGCACTCTCGATCGAGCCGTGAGTGGGGCCCGTGTAGTTATCGACGGGAAAGTGATCACTAGTAGAGGGCTTTCAACTTCACCAGATTTTGCACTTGCTATTGTGAGTAAGATTTTTGGACAAGCTAGAGCAAGGAGTGTGGCTGAGGCTCTCGTTTTTGAGTACCCGAAATAGATTGTGATTTGTGATTTTTGCGGCCTGGATTAGGGGCTAAGTTGCTCGAAAAATCACGAGCCCTCGAGAAGAGTTTTGCCTTTTATGAGAGGTTGAAATTGAAGAAATGAGAATATTTAAAACCCATCAAATGAAAGGTTCGATATATATATATATATATATATATATATATATATATATATATATATATATATATATGTGATTTGATGCAGATTGGTTCGTGATCGTGCTTGGTTACTAGGTTTTTTCACCAGGTGTAAGAATCGGACAGCTTGGTTACTTCAGGCCATGTTGTCTTTACGCCCTCGGAAAATAGTGGCGATAAATTCTCCACAATGTCAGAGTCTTATTGGATGCTATTCTCAGTTTTGTGTAATAACTGGTTCACAGAACAACTGGGAAGTTGCCCTTATTCAAATTTTGATCCATTCGGCTATGTTTGTTTATGTTTTTGAGATAAAATTTTGAAATTTTCTCGGGGATCGCGCAATATGGAAATTCATGTAAAAATGGTAGGTGTTTGTTTATGTTTTTCAAAATGGGTTAAAAGTTGTAAGACATGTCAAATCAATAGTGATATGTTGATGGATGATGTGTAGAATTATTGTGTTAGTGTTGTATATAATGATTATGTATATAAAAAATAAAAAATATGGATAAAAATTATAAAGTATGAAAGAAAAAGTGAAAAAAGTGATTATAATAAATAATTTGATTGGTAAGCGTGTGAAATGATGTATATATGATTGATATGTAGTTACATAGAAGATTGAAAAAATAGAGTTGAAAAAAAGAGAATTTGGATGAGAATTTGGTGTGTTATGTTTATTTAGAATTTTGTGATTTAAAAATTAGAAAATGGAGTTTGAAAATATAAATAAACAAGGCCTTAATCAGAAATGGATGAACGTAATAAGAAATCTCGTCTCAACAACAGTAAGAAGCTATTATTACAACATAAATATCTGACATTTGTAGTTTTGTACTCTCCAAACATAAACGATCCAAAAATGTTTTACAGAATTACGAGTCTAAGCCCTATAAACAAATTACAGGTTGAATATAACCACAATGTATAGAATGAGACCTTAATCATGATGATCATCACATGTTGCTCAATTCTAGTGGAGCCAGGTCCAGTGAAGTCAGCCAATCTAGACCGTTGATTAGAGTAATTGGGGTTCTTTTTACCATCATATCCAACGGTTCATGTTGGTCCAAATTTTTTGTAAGGGTGAGGCTTTATAACTCTACCAAGGTCCCGTTTGTGTCCTCCTCAGGCATATTCTTATACCTCCCCATGGCCCCTTTGTTGTCTCCATCTGTACACGAAAAAAAACAAAGCATAAAACATGTCACCATTATTGTTACTACAAGAACCATTCTAGTTTGATGTAAATTACATACATCCCCTGTTTTGAGACCCCAATTAGGATATACATCCAAAATCAGTAAAAACATATTATAATTTAGTACCTCATTTTTCTGCATCTCCTCAATTTCCTCCTGCATCAAACACAAAGATACATACAACTTTGTCAAAAATCACGAGCAGATTGATCTTCATGGAGCCTATGTTCGAGCATAAAGATGAGTATACCTGTTTCTTTCTCAAGCCACGGTTCATTTCTTTGAGCTTTGCTATTTCTGCTTCTAGTTCAAGGGTATAGGCCTGCATTTCCAGATTATGTCATAAGTGTTATTGACCAGGATCAGTACATAAAAACAAGGAATCATCTCAATCTCAATACTCAACTAATGAATAGTAACATATAATATTACCAAATGGTTTGTAATAACAGCATAACAAAAACTACAAGCTAAAGATGGTTTGTAATAAACCTGCTTTCTGGCTCGAGACCGTGCAGCAGACTCTCTGTTCTTAATCATTCTTTTCCGTCTTCGTTCTACTACTTTCTCAAGAGAACCAGATGATCTTTTTCCTCTTCCAACTTCACTGAAATTATAAGGCGAAACAGATGGTGTATCTATATTACTCTTTACTAAAGCATGTGAATGTAAATTATTCCCATGAGATCTACCCATTCCCATTCCTCCACCTTGAACCATAGTGTTATTCAAAGGACTCCTCATTGCAAGAAGTGGACTCTTTGTTACAGGGGTAGACAGCTTATTGTCTTTTCCATGTCGTGTAGGAGATGAAAAGGCTAAGGTTGTTTCCTTAGGAAACAAAGGTTGTAATTGCGGTTGTGGCATATTAACACCATTCACATTACTTCCCAAGTTAGGTGAATTAAGAACCATATTGTTATTCTCAGCTAGATTATTGCCTAATACACCAAAGTTCTGAGATGGTTGTTGAAATCCTATGGTGAATCCCGTGTTAGCGTTTGATGGGCTTTGGATATCTTCTTTGACTACTCCAGCTTTAGCCAAAAACTCTTCTAATGTCATTTCACTGAAAGTGGGCTGTTTTGGCCCCAAATTCGGACCCCCGTTAACATTTCCATCTTTTACACCAATAGTTTCTCTTAAAACATCCCTCCAAACTTCATCAACGGTTTTTTGGCTAAGTGTACGAGGCAATGTTAAAGAACCTTGCCTCTGCAAATTCCCAAATCCACCATTAGAAGATGCTACTTCCTGGCCCTCTTCAGCTGTCCAAATGCTCTTCAAAAGGTCCTCCATGTTCATAGATCCAAAGTCCTTTCCAGATCCACCCAAAGTGTTCTGTAACTCATCAAATGTTAACGAATATATCGAAGATTGGCGAGCTAATGGAAAATTACCACTACCATCTGGCTGTGATGTGTCCACAAAATTCTTGAAGTTCATGTAAGATCCCATTACTGTAAAGCTGCAAAACAGAAACACTAGATGACCCAATTCACTATATCAGTATTTCAGCAATATTGACAAAAAAGAAAGGAAGAGAAAGCTTTAAAGATCAACACACCACAACCAATGCATTTTGAGTAACATAGGTTATTGATAATCGAAAACTTAGCTTTAAAGTATTTATACAGATATAACAACTAGCTTTCACTTGAAAACTCCTAATGATGATTAAGGTGAACAGTGGATTCCTGGTCCAAAATTTTGCTTACAATATAAGCTTATCATCTAAGCAAATCCTAAAGTTGATCTCCAATCATTTCAGTTTGCTTGCCTTCGATTTCAGATCCAAAAAATTTACATCAATAACAAAACATCAACATTACTTGAAATTGGAAACACAAACAAAATACGTCAAATCATCCATGATCTGCAGTCCAAATACTTCAATGCAAAAAAAAGTCATCTCAGCATACTTTATTTTTCCTTCTTTCGCTTGCCAAAGCTCATTCTATAGCTAAAAAATGAAGTAAACTAAATCGCTAAACCTAAATCCTCCCAATTTCTGTGCATTAACAAATATAATTCAAGCAGGAACTGAACTCAAACTATAATTATAATAACGATTGATTAATTGTTCAGATCACTCATGAAATCAAACTTCAACCCATCAAATTAATTACTCGTAAATTCCAACACAAACAAAAGTAAAATCAAAATTGAAAATGAGAAAACGTGAAACTGGAAATAGAGAGAAGAATTTAAACCTTACGGAGATTTGAGATTCTTGGAAAAGTCGACAAGTGTCTTGTGCCGTTTGATACCTGATAATATTAATCCTTTAATTTTTCCCTATTTTTCTAAATTTATTCTTTTTAATATCTTGTGGGTCCTACTATTGGCGAGACGTGGATTGATCAGACTGGATGCTGATTCCTGAAGTGATAGGTGGGCCAATAAGAAGCTGATACGTGGGAGCATCTGAACCGTTGAATTAATATCTTCAAATTGAAAGATGGCGGCATATAGTTGGTTGAGATATTTTGTGGAAGTCAGCGGAGAGTGTGGGAGTGCTTGCTTTTCGTGTAATAATATTTTTTTTTATTCTAAATTGATTTTTCATATTCTACTTTATATGTTCTGATGGACATATAAAAATTACACTGAAAATATCCTAATTAAATTTACGAGAAATTAAGTTTATTAGGTTGAAACTTGAAAGTGTATTTTATTGCGATATAGAGATAATATACAATATAACTCATTCTGCTATAAATAGAGATATACATTAAGATAATTAGATTTGATTTGACATAAAAAAATTCATTTGACTAGGAGTTGAGTAATTGAGATGAATTTGAATTATGTTATTCCATATTTGATTATTATTATTTATTTATTTTGTTGCACTTTTCCAATATGTGGGCTAAAGTTTATATGTCATTTGTTTGGTAAACTCTTATCATGTCTCTAATAGGGTGTTTGGCTAATCTTATAAGTTCTTACAACTTATAAAATGTTTTAAGAGCTTATAAGATGTTATGTTTTAAGAGCTTATAAGATGTTTGGTCTTATTTAAAAAATAAGCTCTCAAGTGTTTGGATAAAATAAGTCCATTGGACTTATAAGATGTTTTCAAATATTATAAGAGAGAATTTGTGCAACAATAAAAATAAAAAAAAATCGAAGAAGGATATTGTTAGAAAGGAAAAAAATTAATTAAGGTTGTTATGTCTTTTAAGAATATAAACAACATCCCGAATCTAAAAGATTTTGAAATAAGTTGGGGTTGACTAACTTATTTCTTATTTGCTTATAAGACCCAAACATCTTATTTTTGGGTCTTATAAGATCTTATTTAAAAAAATTATCCAAACACTTATAAGATGTTTAAAAGAGCTTATAAGCTTAGCCAAACGCCCTCTAAGTTGTAAATGAATCAAGTAACATTAAATAAAATATTGTTCAAATTTGTGTTAATTGTTATCAATTTTTGATAATTTTTATTTAAACTTCGTTTCGTTATCACGCAGATCAAATTCAAACAAGCCTTGATCGTCCACATTAGTCTTTTTTCTTTTTAAGTATGTATTAACGATAGCACGATTTTCTTCGAGATTTTGGTAAATATAATTTTTTTTTGAACAAGCAATAAGGGCTACATGTTGACTCTTTGGGCCATGAGATGGACCAATGAGAAAATATGCATTATAAAAGCATTAAGCCCACACCTTATCCTCGGCATGGATTCAAATATAAAGCCCATACTCTTCTTAATGAAAGCATGGTCTTTGAAAGTAGGAGGACAAGTAGATTAAATCGAGCTGAATAAGATATTGTTTAAAGTTTAAACTATTATTTTATCGAAATTTAATATTATATTTTGAGTTTGACTTAATTATTATTTAAATATGTTTGTGTTGTCAACCACGACGAGTGACTTTATTTTTTACACATACTTTATTATTTTTTAATTAATTAAGTGAAGCTCTGGTCGAGACCATACATAATAAAATAATAATTTCAACTTTGTTTCTTATGTTAAACGAATCGAGCTTTCATCAATCAGTCTCAAGTCAAATATTACATAAAATTTCAGGAATTAAAAAGTGCGCTCAGATATATGAATGGATGGAAAGAAGATAACTCTACAACTATACCTCCTCAAAATTTGTATAATATTTTATTCGTTTTGATTGATTCAAAACATCAGACATTTATTAGAAGAACCTCCCCATGGGGAAAATATTGTTTTTATGGAAATTTGATTTTCCATAATTTCTTTAATCTTATCCAAAAACCACATAATTCTATTCAAGAAACCATTATTTACTTTACTATATGTGAAATTAAAATTGAAAATAAACAATACACAAAAAAAGTCTATACTACATTGAGTTAAACATGATCAATATAACATAGATTTTCTCTAGTATACATTTGAAAGGGCAAACCAATAAAGTTAAAAGAATATTCCGGACCTTTAAGAAAATACAGAAAAATGGTCGGCGCATGGTAGAAAAGACGCCACGTTGGATCAAACCGGGACCCACAATCCAGGTAAGACTTATCCAAAGGACAACTCGGACTCAGTCCCCACTATAAATAGCCCCATTATTCAGTATCCCACTATTCCCGCTCGCCCCAAAACAAATCTTTTCCTAATTAAGTTATTCCCCTTCCAGCGCCGCCACCCGTCCGTCGTGTTCCCCATGTCTGAATCAGAGGCGCCGCGCCTCCACCGTGGATCCCAAACGGCGTTGTACAAGCATAATTCCTGGTCGCCGGACATCCTACGCGAGGAGGCGTGGAACAACCGCCGGAGAAATAATCGCCTGCGACGAGGCCGCAGCGTTACGGACGATGATCTTGAGGAGCTACGTGCTTGCTTCGAATTAGGATTCAGCTTCGAGTCTCCGGATTTAGATCCGAAATTATCGGATACTTTCCCCGCGCTAGGGTTTTACTACGCTGTTAATCGGCAGTACTGTAATAGCTTGTCGCGATCTTCTTCGGCGTCGTTTTCTGATCTAGATTCCGCATCTGTTGAAAGCCACAGCTCTATTGTTGATCCAGGTAAATATTTCAGGTTTTTGTTAAATATTGTTTGAATGCCGTTGTTTATGCTTCGAAATTCAGCGATGGATTCAGTTTCGCTGTTTATACGGTCGATGTTTAGCAACTGATTGAATTTAGCTATTAATTTGGAAATTTTGCAATTGATTGAATATATCTGTTTATACGGTCAAAACTAAGCAATCGATTGATATTAGCTGTTTATAGTTTCGAGATTTAGCAATTGATTTGATTTTAGCTGTTTACACTGTTCAAATTAGCGATTAATTGCAAAGGTTTAAAAATTCATTGAATTAAAATCAACAAAATCTGATTCAAATTCGGATTTGTTTTTTCAATCGTTAAAGGTGATGATCCAGAGACTGTGAAGACGAAATTAAGGCAATGGGCGCAGGTGGTGGCGTGTTCTGTGCGACAATCTTCATCAAACTTACAGTGATTCGTATGATTTCACCAAGGTACCAAAAAAGAAAAAGGGAAAAAATTGAACAATTTTGTATATTTAGAATGCTAATTTTTAGTATTTTTTCTCTTCTTTTAGTTTTATGGAATTTATTATTGCACTTGAACTTTTGCCATAGATTGTAGAAGATTTTTGCTCTCATTTTTGGGGTGTTTGTAATTATTTTTCTTCCTATAATTTTCATTTCCAAATTTGATTAATGTATGTAGAATCTTTCATTGTGTATTTTTTTCATAATTATTATGAAATTGATATATAATTCAAATAAACAGTTCGCCTCTAGTATAATAATCCATAATTCGACAAAATCATCGTTATATTTGTGATTCAAATGATATAAAATTCTGATTGGTTATATTCAAATGATATTTCCAACATATATTTATTTAAAATTTTTGGTTATGACATTAATGAGGTCAAAGTAAGATATCATTAAATCATGGTTGTTCCAAAAAATAAAAAGGTTCATTAATTATTAAATAATGAAAAGTAAGAGTTTATTATACATTTATTATATAACCTATATTTCATTTTCATCGATATAATAAAAAAAAAACAAGAACGTTGTATGTGACAAAAAATTGAATAAATGTGGGCAATAATTCATTATATTAAAAATAACATCCATGACTAGGTGTCGGGTCGTTGAATGTGTAATTTCAAAGTGACTAGTTATGGACTCCATCATGGAGCCCTATGTAACCTATCATTGGACCAAAAAAAAAATCTTATTTTTGTATTTTTATATTTTTTTTTCATGTTATTTTCTGATTTTTCAGAAATTTTCAAAAATTGATAAATTTATTTTTTATACGTTTTTGTGAATTTTGTACCTTCATTTTTCTGAGTTCTTAATTTACTTATTTCGTCAATGGTAAAGAAAAATCGCCATTAAAAATAATTTATTTATATGTAGAAGTTAATTTGATTATTTTTATTTTTTATTTTTGTAACTATATTTATATTAATCTGAATATTTATAACATAGTCGCAAATCACCTTATAATATGACTTTTGTAGCCAATATTGTAAGTAATCCACAAAATATATGATAAGGCTGCATGCCGAAAAGGCGAAAATTAGAAGAGGAGATAAATAATCTTTGAATTAGAGTGCAATGAATAAACCACTTGTTTTATAGGCCCACTACTATTATCATGTAAAGCAAGTACAAAAAGCGGCCCAATAAGTGTAACATTTGCTCTTTAAGCCCAATTAATTTCGGCCCATTATGCTGGTAATATTACTCTCTCTCTCTCTCTCTCTCTCTCTCTCTCTCTCTCTCTTAAACCCCCAAATCCATCTGCTTAAACCCTAATTTATAAAATATCGTGGCGAGGTTACTATTTTCTACTGCATTCAGTTGTTACGTGAATGTTCAGGTACATTGATTATACATGTGGCTAATATATTGATATTAAATACACTGCTTTTTTGGTGTGCGAATTGTATCTACATTTATGCGTGTTCATCTCTGAGCTGAAGTTTTTAACTGATTTTTTTTTTGCTTCGTTGCGGGTGGAAATGATTCGATTGTTTATCTTACTCAGTTAAATCTAAGTGTTTGAGTGCTTTTCAAGTGTTAGGATAGGATAAAGAAACATGACTTTTAAATTATGTTTGTATTACTGTGAAATTCTAATTATATCAGTTTCATGGTGGTTTTAATTTCAGTTTCAGAGTTTAAAGATCACGATTAATATTTTCGAGTAATTTGGCTGGGTGACTTGAAGGTGATTAAAATTTTTAAATGTCCATTCAAGTCGTAGTGTAGAAAGATTGTAATCTCATTGGAGGTATAATTACTATTTTGTATAGACATTTCAATGGTATATTTATGATCTGATTTTAATTTCTGTTACGGTTTCGTTCCTATCTTTGTTTATGGGCTTTAATTGTACTTTTCCTACTCAGATTGCTGTGCACCTGCAAAGCTAGGCTTGTTTTAAAATCTTTATTGTCGTCAAGGTGTTACCTCTTACATTCTCATAGTCTGAGCTGCATAGAAAATTTTCCTGATAGCAGTGATAGAAAGACCAGAGAGATTGATATTGAGATTCTATTTAGTGCTTGCATCACACCTAAAGCTGCAAGGGGTGTTCACGCGCTTCTTATCGTGTCAGGGAGTGCGCAAAGCATTTTTGTCGCCACGAGGCTTGTCAATATTTATTCTCACCTCGGTGATGTTTCATCATCTCGAGATACTTTTAATCAAGTTCCAAGAAAAGATTCCTATACTTGGAACTCAATGGTATCAGCTTATGTCCGAAACCGTCGTTTCAGTGAAGCAGTGAAATGCTCTCATGAAATGTTGTCAAGCAGTGATGTTAGGCCTGATTCTTATACTTTTCCCCCAGTGTTGAAAGCTTGTAGTACTTTATGTGATGGGGTAAGGTTGCATTGTTGGGTTCTGAAATTAGGGTTTGAATGGGATGTTTTTGTGGCTGCTTCCTTGGTGCATATGTACTGTCGATTTGGTTCTTCTGATAGTGCCTATAAAATCTTTAAAGATATGCCATTTCGTGATATGGGATGTTGGAATTCAATGATTTCTGGATTCTGCCAAAATGGTAATTATCAGGAGGCATTGCATGTTTTCAGATCCATGAGATTGGAAGGGATGGAAATGGATACGGTGACTGTTGCGACTATTCTCTCAATTTGTCCACAAATGAGTGATATATTACTTGGAATACTTATCCATTTGTATGTGATAAAACATGGTTTGGAGTTTAATGTGTTTGTTTCGAACGCCTTGATTAATATGTATGCTAAATTTGGCGAATTAAAATGTGCCCAAAATGTCTTTGACCACATGGATGTAAGAGATTTAGTTTCATGGAACTCCATAATTTCAGCATATGAGCAAAATGATTACCCGCATGTTGCCCTCAAATTCTTCCATCACATGCAATTGAATAGAGTTCCACCTGATTCACTTACGTTAGTCAGTTTGTCTTCCAGTATTGCTCAGGCGAAGGATTTCTTGTGCAGTAAGGCTGTTCATGGATTCGTAACCAGAAGATGTTGGATTACAGAAGACAATGTGATTGGAAATGGGGTTGTTGATATGTATGCAAAATTGGGCACTATTGACTCTGCTCGCAAGGTTTTTGAGGAAATTCCTTGTAAAGATGTAATCTCATGGAACACAATGATAACGGGTTATGCTCAAAATGGTTTTGCAAGTGAGGCCATTGAGGTGTACTGTTTGATGAAAGACAGTGAGGATGTGAAACCTAATCAAGGGACATTTGTGTCAGTTTTACCAGCTTATGCTCATTTGGGAGCTCTAAGAGATGGAATGATAACTCATGGTCATGTGCTTAAAGAAGGGCTTGACTTGGATGTCTTTGTGGGTACTTGCCTTATCGATCTATATGGAAAATGTGGGAAATTGAGTGAAGCAATGTCTTTATTCTATGAGGTGTCTAGGGACACCTCTGTCCCTTGGAATGCCATAATTTCATGTCATGGACTTCATGGTCTTGGCGAGACATCTCTGGAACTCTTTAATGATATGTTGGATGAAGGAGTGAAGCCCGATCATGTAACATTTTTATCATTGCTTACTGCGTGTAGTCATTCGGGTTTAGTTGATAAGGGAAAGTGGTGTTTTGATATAATGCAGAAAGATTACGGAATTAAACCAAGTCTTAAGCACTATGGTTGCATGGTAGACTTGTTTGGTAGATCTGGGCTATTGGAAAAAGCATATAGTTTCATCGAGAGCATGCCTTTGAAGCCCGATGCTTCAATATGGGGGGCTCTTTTAGGTGCTTGTAGGATCCATGGAAATGTCGAAATGGGTAAAAAGGCATCAAATCGCTTGTTTGAACTCGATTCACAAAATGTTGGGTATTATGTTTTGTTGTCAAATATTTACGCAAATTCTGGCCGATATGAAGGAGCAAATGAAGTGAGATCATTGGCTAGGGATAAGGGCTTGTCGAAAACGCCCGGGTGGAGCTCAATTGAAATAAGTAATAAAATTGAAGTCTTTTATACAGGCAATCAATCTCATCCACAGTGTGAAGAGATATACAAGGAGCTAGCAATACTAAATGCTAAAATAAAAGGCCTTGGTTATACCCCGGATTTTAGTTTTGTATTGCAGGATGTTGAGGATGATGAGAAAGAGAACTTCCTTACAAGTCACAGCGAGAGATTAGCTATTATGTATGGAATTCTCAATACGCCGCCTAAAACTTGTATTAGGATATACAAGAATTTAAGGGTATGTGGGGACTGCCACAGTGTGACAAAATTCATATCGAAGCTTACAGAGAGGGAAATTATTGTAAGAGATTCTAATCGCTTTCATCACTTTAGAGATGGAGTTTGTTCCTGTGGCGATTATTGGTAACATGTCAAAATTACCGTTTCTTTGTTGAGAATATGATTGATCGGCATTTTTATCAATGTCAATCCAAGGAAATTACAAAAATATCCTTGATGATCAGATGGGATTTCCGCTATTGGGAGTAAGGTATAATTCTTTTCCCACTTTACCCTTTCATATTGGCAACACCATGAAGATATATTTTTCGATTTTTTCATTAGGAACAAGATGTAAAAAAGGTTTCTCAAATTTATCCATTTTGCAAAGATTATAATGCTCTGTAATATTGTGTTCAAAGTTCAAATAAATCCTACAAGTGATGGAGATATGGTGGCATTTTTGGCCTTGAGATCTATATTTTACACTTAAACTCCATTCTTACACAGATACAGAAGATGACTACTGCTTTCAAATAATGCAGAAAGTTTATTACAAGTGAAGCTGTAATAAATTTGTATCTGTTCTTGTGATAAAAAAGAAAAGAGAAAAAGGTACTAATATCCAGCTTTTAAAATCTGGCATAATGTTAGTTTAATCATGTATGTCACTTATGTTTAAAGCTACTGTTAGAATAGAATATTAGACTAACATTACTCTATAATATGATCATTAGTTTTATATTATAAAGTTATTTTCTTCTCTTGGATCTTGGTTTCTCACATTGCTAGTTTTTTCCTTTTAAGTCGTGTAGTACACACTTATTGGCATGTTTTAAGTCGTGTTAATACACACGCTATCAACATGTTTGAGAGTATGCTTAGCCCAATAGTTGAGTGACTAAATTTATATATTTGATTGCAAATTCGATTTAAATAAATGTTTAGTCTATAGTTGCAACTTGCAAACCAAATCTTGATTAAAATTGAATGTGGGTTTATAAATTATAATATAGAAATAATAATTCATGGAATATAAATAAAGAACAAATTAACATGAGAAAATAGACAAGACTACATGATCTTACACCATGTATTATCATTATATCGCCCGCATGGGCAGCCCAGTTGGTCACAGAAGGGTGAAGTTTGGACAATGACCAAGGATCGAGTCCCACCAGCGGCAGTGTGGGAGCAACCTCTCAGTGAGGGGGGCTCCTTGTGCGCAGTGGGCACTGATCTAGCCCCTGTGATTGACTGGGTTACCATGATTTATTCCTCTCATAGCTCTGTCGGGCCGGGGCATGGGGGGCCCTTGGGGTTGGGATTTATTCCTCCCATAGCTCTGTCGGGCCGGGGCATGGGGGGCTCTTGGAGTTGGGGATTCAACCTTTTGGACAATGTATTATCATTATATCACTTCATTAAAATACTATAATAAATTACAGGATGTGAATACGTTATTCAAAGAGACAAAATTTAGTAGAGCATATAATCTACAAGTATAAAATTGTGCCCGCTGTTCGATGCGAATATTTCAACATAAATACAAAAATTGGCAAACCAATCAATCCAATCCTCACAAAGTATATCAATTATAACTATTGTTTGTAAAATTGTTTTTTTTTTTAAATTCATTTTTGTAAATCCTATTACAAATTTGAATTAAAATATACAGAAAATAAGTATGCCCTAACACTTTAGTACTAATTATTAAAATATCTTTAATTCTATGAAAAATTATGAATACGTCCCTTGCGAACGTGTAAAAAATGAGATACAATTTTTTTATTTAAAATTTTGTTTCATCTTTTATTTCAATATATATTGAAAAACTTGTCAAAATATTTACATATGATAAATATACTTTAATAAATACATGTGTGAATATAGATAACAAACATTTAAATACTTAAAATAAATATTTAAAATAGGAGAAATTTTATACAATAATCACCACAAAATATGTATATTATATATAATATATATTATATATAATTAACTAATTGTTCGGCAAGTGTCGCGTGGGTCTAGCCAATATGACTCACTTTCACTTCAGTTTTAAGATCTCCACCGTCCATTTTACTCCACCCTGAATCAACTCTTCTCCCTCAGTTTCTCCTTATTTCTTCTCCGCAAATCACAATCTGCGTTCCGCCGATTTTCTCATTGCAATCACCGCGATTTGCATTACACTCTATATGATTTTGTATGTTTTTGGCGCTGATAATCGACTGTGTTGGTGCTCTAATGATTGGTTGATCGATTGTGTAATCGTTTAAGCGAGATGGAATCGATCTGGACGCACAATGGCGTCCCCGATATTTCGCATTTCATCGTCGCATTGTTCTTAGCTTTTGCGTTTGTTGCTGCTAGGTTCATCCTCGACAGATTCATATTTCGTGTAAGCTTCCTTGTACATAGATGCATTCGTTTTTTGAGTGCATTTTTGGTTGAATTCGTTGACTGTTGGTTTAATTTTATGGTGTTTATTTCGTTTTGAGCGGCAATAGAGAAACTGGAGAATGATGTTTAACATAGGTTGAGCAATAGTTGAGAGCATGTGTGAGTTTTTGTTTTTCTTTATTTCAAGAAAAATAGGCACAGATATTGATAAATCTCTTGATGATATTCCATTGAGCATATTAGCTCTGCAATCTATTTGAATAGAGGACTTGAAAAGAAGTTTGAAGCCATAGTGATATAGCATAACCTCGTATGGGTCCATACGACCCAGCAATATGACCGAACAGAGTAAGCCTCGTATAGGTCCATACGACCCTAATTCAATCTTAGGTCTATTTACCTAAAGGCCCCTAATCTAATTGTGCTTATTTGCATTACACTACTTAACCCGCGTGTTTTTATCGGGTCGGACCCAATGTAGCCCTAACCCGGACAATCTGAGACGTACATTGGGGGGACGCGTGTAAGACATCCCGTGTGTTCCGCTATCATCCGTACATTGGGTACTGTGCCTATAAATAGTGCCATTTAATATTAGAAAGAGGACTTTTTGGACTACTAATTAGTACCTCGAGAGTACACAGTACGATCTGACAGTACGTTCCCACTATTCTCTAAACCGAGTTACTAACCTCGTATATGACCTTAAACTTAACATTGAACTACGTTTAGACTTGATCCTACTAGAAAGGTACGTAGGTAGCTCAGTACGTCTGAGTGCAGTCTATATCCGTTCTACGACCCTTCTTGGTCTTATTCGAGCCTCGGCTTGATTTGGCTTGTAAGCATTTTACGAGTTATATCAGGTGGCGCCGTTGTGGGAAACTACTTGAAGATCGTTGAAAACATGAACTCAACCAATGCTATGGACAATCAAGACATTACCCCGAGCGAAGAAACTCCCTTAGCCAGAAATGTCGGCGGAATTGGATCTAGTACATTGATCACTTTGACTCAGGAAGAGTTGGATCGTAGAGTCCAGTTGCAAGTGGAAGAGATGCTGAGAGCACGTGCTGAGAAGGCTCCAATCACACCTCGAAGATTGTTCGTTGACGAGCCCAATCCTGAGAAAGAATTTGGAAGTGGCAGCCGAGCACAAGCTCCGGTGGAAATTGCTGATGACGCTCCCAGACGAGTCAGAAATGTAACTGCTCTCATGGATCGAAACGCACCATTCTC
The DNA here is from genome assembly GCA_963669365.1 of Verbascum thapsus. NCBI lineage: Eukaryota > Viridiplantae > Streptophyta > Magnoliopsida > Lamiales > Scrophulariaceae > Verbascum > Verbascum thapsus. The sequence goes on from OY770106.1 coordinate 6,105,258, forward strand.
CGAGGAGATAATGATGGCTCTCATGGCTCGAAATTGCACGATCCTATGGTCATTACGATGGATGTGGCGAATTATACCATCCATAAGGTATTGGTGGATACGGGGAGTTCGGCAGATATCATCTTTTGGGCCGTATTGGAGAAAATGGGACTGCATTCTGTAGATCTGCGACCGGTAAATACCCCTCTGATTGGATTTGGAGGATCGCACATAATGCCCAAGGGCTCAATTGAATTGGATGTTTCTCTTGGGACTGCCCCAAGAAGAAAGACGATGAGAATAGTTTTCTTGGTCGTAGATGCGCCCTTTGCCTATAATATGATCGTTGGTCGACCAATGCTGAACAAATTTGAAGCTGTAGTTTCGACGCTCCACCTGAAAATGAAATTTCAGACGAATCATGGGGTCGGAGAAATGAGAGGAAATCAACTGGAGGCTCGTCAATGCTATACGACCTCTTTGGATCCGAGGAATGTAAAAAAAGTGAGAGAAATACCCGCAATCAACGTCATTGAATATGCTGCAACAGAATTGATCTCTAAAATTGATATCGAGGAGAAAGAATGGAGAGAAGCTGAAAAGAAAAGGAAAGACAGGGGTAAGTACAAACCTGAAGCACCAGACACTTCAGTAAAACCAACTGAGCATAAGGTCGTTCAACTCTTTTCGAACGATCCTGAAAAAACAACGAAGATTGGTGGAGAGTTAGACCCGAAAACTGAGGAAGAACTCGTAAAATTTCTACGAGCCAATGCTGACATCTTCGCATGGACTGCTGCGGACTTTAAGGGCATTGACCCTGAAATTATCGAGCATCGTCTGAACATCGACCCAACTGCAAAACCGGTTAGGCAAAAGCGGAGGAATTTCGGCCCTGAAAGAAACGCTATCATCGAGGCAGAAGTGAAAAAGCTGCTAGATGTAGGTTATATTAACGAAATTCAATTTACTGATTGGCTAGCGAATTTTGTAGTCGTTCCAAAGAAAGATGGAAAGTGGCGTATGTGTACTGATTTCACTGATTTAAACAAAGTTTGTCCTCGTGACCCTTATCCCCTGCCTCGTATAGATACACTCGTCGATTCCACTGCTGAATGCGCATTGCTCAGTATGATGGATGCCTTTCAAGGCTTTAATCAAATAATGATGGCAAAGGAAGATCGTGAAAAAACATCTTTCATAACCGCCAAGGGCGTATACTGTTATAACGTAATGCCTTTCGGACTAAGAAATTCCGGGGCAACCTATCAAAGGCTCGTAAATACAATTTTCGAAAAAGAAATCGGTCATACGATGGAAGTTTATATTGATGATATGCTCGTAAAAAGCACAAAAGAACAAGATCACCTAAAGCACTTAAAACGAGCATTTCACATCATGAATCAATATGGTATGAAACTCAACCCATCCAAATGTACCTTCGGAGTTCGAGGGGGAAAATTTCTTGGCTACCTCGTCACAGAACGAGGTATTGAAGCCAACCCTGAAAAAATCGAAGCAATTTTAAAAATGCCAACACCGAAAACTATAAAAGATGTACAGAGGCTCACAGGCCGTATGGCTAGTTTGAATCGATTCATATCTAAATCAGCAGACAAAGGCCTTCATTTCTTTAAAATTTTGCGCAATATGAAAAATTTCCAATGGACCGATGAGTGTGATGCAGCTTTTACGAGTCTGAAGCAATATTTGATGTCGCCCCCCCTCCTGACAAAACCGATTCCCAATGAACCTCTCCTCTTATATCTCAGCGTGTCGGAAGTAGCCATCAGTGCAGTCCTAGTACGAGATCAAGCCGGAGACCATCGTCCAATCTATTACGTCAGCAAGCTAATGCAGGGGGCTGAATTAAATTATACGACAATTGAGAAATGGGGCCTCGCTTTAATCGTCACAGCTCGTAAACTTCGGCCATATTTCCACGCCCATCATATCATCGTGTTGACAAACCAACCCCTAAAACAAGTATTATCTAAACCGGACGTCTCGGGTCGTATGGTGAAACGGGCAATTGAACTCGGAGAATTCAGCATCGAATACAGACCTCGGATGGCAATCAAAGCACAAGCAATCGCTGATTTCCTCTCTGATCTGCCAGTTTGTAGCGTCGCTGCCGAATCCCCGAAACCATGGCTCTTGCATGTTGACGGCTCGTCCATGGCTAAAAGAGGGGGGGCAGGAATTTGGATTCAATCTCCAACAGGAGAAGACATCGAATTTGCAGTCAAACTAGACTTCGATGTAACAAATAATGAAGCCGAATACGAAGCACTGATCGCAGGTTTAAAATTGGCTACCTCGTTAGGAGTGACTCATTTGCATGCGTTTACTGACTCGCAACTGGTTGCCAAACAATTCTCGGGGACCTATGAGGCTCGGGAAAAAACGATGAGTAAATACTTGGCAAAAGTCCATGAGTTAATGAAATCGTTCACCCAAGTGGAACTCTTACAAATACCCCGAGAAGAGAATGAAAGAGCTGATGCTCTAGCCAAATTTGGAAATCAATCTGTTGGCATAAAAAATCGAACAATCTCTATATTAATATCAAACGAGGCTGAAATACTCGACAAATCGATTATAGCCCCAATACTCGATGATCCCAACGATTGGAGAATACCTATCCTTCAATACTTATCATCAGGAACTCTTCCTGAAGACAAGCTAGAAGCAAAAAGACTCCGACACCGATCAAACCGTTTCACTATAAAAAATGACGAGTTATACAAAAGATCTATTACGGGAATTCTCCTACGATGCTTGTCTGAAAACGAGGCAACAGCTGTACTACGAGAGATCCACGAAGGAAGCTGTGGAAATCATTCTGCAGGACGAGCTTTAGCTCAGAAAGTTCTACGACAAGGCTTTTATTGGCCTACGATAATCGAAGATGCCACCCAATTCTCCCGTCGTTGTAAAGAATGTCAATTGCATTCAAATACGATTCATAAACCAGGAACCCCGATGGAAGCAATAAAAATTGCCTATCCATTCGATCAATGGGGCATCGACATCCTAGGTCTTACAAATTCCTCATATGTAATTTCTTCCTACGACTTTGTGAATAAGTCCTTGAAAACATGATTCGAATGTTATTGCAGGTCCCTTCCCACCAGCACAGGGGCAGAAAAAATTTATTATCGTAGCAGTCGAGCATTTTACAAAATGGGTGGAAGCAGAAGCAGTGGCACGAATAACTGAACGGGCCGTAATTGATTTTATATGGAAAAATATCATATGCAGGTTTGCTACTCCTCAAATAATAATATCTGATAAAACAGAGGCGATGACACCCATCGTCAAACGACCACTGCTTATTTATATGGAAAAATATCATATGCAGGTTTGGCATTCCTAGAGTCTTGATATCTGATAACGGCACTCAATTCAATGGGAAAGACATGATTAACTGGTGTAAGGAATTAAAGATCAATCAGCATTTCACGTCGGTAGGACACCCACAAGCAAACGGTCTCACGGAAGTGATAAACCGAATTTTATTACAGCACCTGAAGACTCGTATCGATGGTGAACGAGGGAGATGGGCGGATGAACTTCCCGGAGTATTATGGGCTTACCGCACAACACCAAGGTCGTCTACAGGAGAGACACCATACTGCCTCGTATACGGATCTGAAGCCGTGATACCCGCTGAAATTGAAGTGACGACAGACAGAGTAAGCTCGTACGACCCTGATCTTAATGTGGAGCAGAGACAATTCGAATTAGACATGATCGAAGAAGTGAGAAATAGGGCATATACCAACATTTTGAGACACAAAAATACGATGATTCGAGCTTACAACAAAGGAGTTAACCTACGCACTTTCCAAGTTGGTGATCTAGTATTGAAGAAGATCGAAGTCTCGCGAACCGTAAAAAAGCTCGAACCTAATTGGGAAGGACCCTTTAAAATTATCAAAGTCACGAAGCAAATGACTTATAGATTACAAGATATGGAGGGCAAAGAATTACCCCGACCATGGAATGTAAACAATTTACGACGCTTTTATGCATGAAATCTTAATGAAGATCGTCCTCAATTTCTTGAGAAAAGCTATATGAACTGATTAATTGTCAAACATATCATATTCGAATTATATTACGAATCCACTAAAAAGGCAGTACGAAATATGCATGAAACCAAACATTTAACACGTGAATTCATACTTAAACTGAATAAAAATACCACTGTCCCTTACAAATCACCCTTCGAAGCACCTAAACTACTGAAGCAAAGCAATTACAATAATATTAGCTTTTCATTCGGGAGCAGGATCGTTGTCAACTGCAGGCTCGACGCCCGATGATCCAGGCTCGGCAGCAGGTACTTCGACAGAAATTGGAGGTGGGGTTTGTATCTGATCTTCCATTATATCGTTTATTGTGAGCGGGGCTGGATAGTTCCTTTCCCCGATCCTTTCTGGGTCACCTGCATCCTCGTTTAAACCTCCACCTCTATCAACGGTTGATTCCAAGGCCCGCATAAATGGCACACTGCCACTTGTGAGTATTGCATCTTGCCTTTCTTTAAGCACCGTAGCGACCACCTCATCGAATTCAGGGAAATCCTTGTACGGTAACACCTCGTTTGGAGTGGCAGAGGGTCGAAGAAGATCCTCGTAAGCGTGAAGTTCGACATAATGCTCGACGTCGAACTCTGGACTTAATAAGCAATCTTTCTTTAAATAGTCTATCCATGGCCTTACTCATCATCAACCGATTGAACCGTGTCGAATTCAGGAAATCCCTAACCCCCTTATTCCTCGTGACCGAATTCAATGCCATTTCCTTCTTCTGCCCATCTGCAAATCCAGTATCGTAAGACTCTTTCTTCTCGGCTACGAGGCACCTTTGGGCAATGATGAGTTGTTTCCGATGCTCCAGATCTTCGGCCTTCATCTTCTTCAACTCACGAGCCATATCCGCCAACTTATCCTCGTACTTTTTCGACTCAGTTTCGAGCTTCTTTGTCAACTCATCGTTTTCCTTTTTGTACTGAGAGTTCGACAAGGATAGTTGGTGCATGCAAAGTCCCACCTAACATCACAAAGATAAACTGATCATACAAGAAATACGAGCAATAAAATACGATCATGCTGCGCTTACTACGACTCATACCTGATTCAAATGTGAAGCACCCAATTTTTCGACCACCGGGTGTGCACGTTCCAGCAACATCATCTTGTCGCGAGGCAATAAAAAGTTATTATATAATTCCATTGCCGTACTGCCGGTGGGATCGCACAAGACACTACTGTCCTCGTATACACGAGGATGTAGACTTAACTGAGCAGCATCATTACTAATAGGAGGACGGTCATCTATTTTCAGTTCGGTAAAATCCTCCAAAGAAAGTGCTTCCATCTTATTCAAAAGTTCCTTCAATCTGCCCTCTTCGGCGACGTCGAAGCTCTCTGCCCGGACCATCTCCAACCCCGAATCCCGAGTACCTGAGGTGGAGGCACCTGCATCACTACGAGGCCGCTTTTGAGCTCTCGCAACTGGAGCGCTAGCTCCGGCAGGACGCGAAGATTCGATGCCAGAACGATGCGTCGAGCTACGAGTAGCAGGTGCCCCTCTTTCCCTTATAGTCAGAGCAGGTGCAGGAGCGGCTCGTACTCCAGCAGCACCTCTACGTTCCTTTGCCATTTGTGCCATTCGAGAAGCCATAGCTGCACAAAAACACAAATCGCATAAATGAAACAGACAATAAATACGAATAGCAAGGATTCATTAAACCGATTAATATTCTACCTAAATCAGAAACGGGTTCCACATTTGCAGCACTGAGTCCGCAGGCTCGAAGTACAGGTTCGGATATTAGATCAGTAGTATAGTACCACTCTAATATATCCCTTATCTCCTCCTCTGAAATTGTGGGAGGACCAACCCTGAATCTCGTAGGAACTGCCAAATTCCATTTACGAAGCACTCCCCAAGGTGCCTCCTCAGGCATAGCTAGGTAAAAATATTTATCCTTCCAAGTTCCATAAGAGTCTTTAGGATTCGACTGAACCCGAAACCCTTTTTGGGGAGTAAGATAATAGAAACCTAATTCGGAGGTGGATTTACATCGGTTTAAATGAAGAAATTTGTTGAAGTTCTGAATATTTGGCTCGGACTTACGTGCTTGCATTAACACGATAAAATAAACAAGGTGACGATAGGAGTTTGGGAGCAATTGGGAAGGACATAAACGGAGATGGTTTAAGATATCTACGATGGCGGGATGCAAAGGAAGCCTGAGACCGGCCATGAAATGTGCTATATGAAAAGTTCGATAATTGCGTGGCGGCGTATGGATACGATCAGAGGAACCCGGAATTAAGGTTAAAAAATTGTCTGGAATATGATATTTAATACGAGCCTGTTGAATACGACCTATACTGATCGAAGATTGTATGTCTAACCACTTAACCCTACCCCGATTTTCTATGGACTCGGAGAATAAATCCCTATTCACCTCGTCGCCACCCTCTAGATCCACAAATTCCAATGGATCTAGTGAAGCTGTTGCACTAGTCGTTACACTAGTCGATTCATCACTCGAACTCGAATCATCGGAATCAGAGTTCGAGGCTGAATCATTACTTACGCCTAAGACATCTACTATCTCTTCACCATCCATGACAAATACGAAGTAAGAAGGAAAGAGAATGTACCGGAATTTTAATTGAAGGAAATGGAAATACGAAGCTCCAAGAATTTATCTGCTCTGGCAACGAGGCTAGCAATACGAGTGTGAAAGCTTAACAAGTGATGTAAATAATTCCAAAGATGGGCCTATTTATACTAAAAAGAACCGCCAAAACGAGCGGACGAGATCTATTTGGCAGTTAAAGATCTGACGGTTTAAGTTCCTGGGCGGTCTGTATGACAGGACACGTGTCGATACTCCAACGGAGCATCAATTGAAGAGCCACACACGTCACCGCCATAATCATCATTACGCCTTCAAATTCCGATAAGACATTAATTGATGGATTAATTACATGCCATTAACCCATAAATTGGGGGACTTAATGATATAGCATAACCTCGTATGGGTCCATACGACCCAGCAATATGACCGAACAGAGTAAGCCTCGTATAGGTCCATACGACCCTAATTCAATCTTAGGTCTATTTACCTAAAGGCCCCTAATCTAATTGTGCTTATTTGCATTACACTACTTAACCCGCGTGTTTTTATCGGGTCGGACCCAATGTAGCCCTAACCCGGACAATCTGAGACGTACATTGGGGGGACGCGTGTAAGACATCCCGTGTGTTCCGCTATCATCCGTACATTGGGTACTGTGCCTATAAATAGTGCCATTTAATATTAGAAAGAGGACTTTTTGGACTACTAATTAGTACCTCGAGAGTACACAGTACGATCTGACAGTACGTTCCCACTATTCTCTAAACCGAGTTACTAACCTCGTATATGACCTTAAACTTAACATTGAACTACGTTTAGACTTGATCCTACTAGAAAGGTACGTAGGTAGCTCAGTACGTCTGAGTGCAGTCTATATCCGTTCTACGACCCTTCTTGGTCTTATGCGAGCCTCGGCTTGATTTGGCTTGTAAGCATTTTACGAGTTATATCACATAGAGATAATTTCCTGGTCCTTTGAGAAATAAAGTGAACTATATATTTAGCTCTAGATCATGAAAAATTAGCTGTACAGTATATTCAAAAGGAGAAAAACTATGATATTGAATTGACGTCCTCCCTAAATTTTATTGGAAGTCTATTTAAGACAAACTTGGTTATTTGTGCGGCTATGACATGGTAGTATAACTACTGGGATTAGGCAATCCCTATGACTGGAAGAGTGAATTTGAATTACGACGGCACTCAAGAAGGCATATATCCTTCAATCATTCCAGATGAGAATGTTGAAAGATTTTACAAGGCACTGGAATATGATTCTCTATGTTGTGGTAGTTTTATACAGAGAGTAAGCAAAATGAATTAAAACAAATTCTAATACTGCCAGATAGGCTGTTTTCCGTTAAGTCCTTTAAGGTAGATTTGGCATGATTGGATCTATTTTGACTCTTTCTTTTGCTAGTTACCTTCCCAATTTTTCAGTTTTGTTGGATACATTCTACCTAGAGATAAATGGTCAGATTTACTTCTTACAAGCATATATTACAGAAGTGAAACCAGTAAAGAACATCGTAAATTATCATGTTAATGTCATTGCTATCGCTATTCTGAAAGATTTCTATCTCATAAATGATTCCTATGATTCCAGAGGCTGGCCATCTGGTTGTTGAGCAGGGGTACTACTCGGCTGAAGCTTAATGCGGAGACAAGAGGGAAAATAGTAAAATGTTCGGAGTCCATGTGGAAGCTAACATACTATGCTACAATTGAGTTTTGCACTTTGGCTACTATCTACAATGAACCATGGTTCAGAGATGTAAAGCAGTACTTTAGAGGCTGGCCTGATCAAGAACTGAAGTAAGTTTTTGCATGCACCCACAGTCTCCTAGCAATATATATGGAACTTATTATTCATTATCTTGAGTAGAAGTACCGAATATCTAGCGGTCTATGTGAACCTTCTCGTGGTATACAATTTTCTTGTTTTAAATTGTCTTCAAATTGTGTAATAGGCTCTTCCCTAGTGCTGCATGCTCGATGGCAATGCCATTGTAGCATATGGTGTCATGGAGCATATATTATATGTCATGGGACTTCTTATAAGTAATTCATATATGAATTTCATTTCAGATAATATTATAATTTGTTAGGGTAAGTGCAAAAAATAACAATATTTTATCGACTGTGCTTGTCTGAGTGATATGGTTACAAAACCACACATACTCTTTAAACCCTTGCTCATGTATTTTACTGGACTTTTTTCTGTATCCTCTATAATTACATGACCATATCGCTGCATAAACTTCACAACTGTATGCCCCTTAGTATACATACTCTAGTTATACTTTCTGTTGCATCTAAAAATCAGCATTCTTTGATTATTTCAGGCTCCCCTTGAAACTTATCTACATGTGCCAATGTGGATTCTACACCTATAGCATTGCTGCCCTCTTGATCTGGGAAACAAGACGGAAAGATTTCTCAGTCATGATGTCTCATCATATTGTCACTGTAATCCTACTTTCGTATTCATACATGACGAGGTATATTTTTTGTTTCATCTACTGCCTATGGTTGCTAAAATACTATACAATATTTTCATAAATGGGTGAATAAAGGGCATATGATTGTTGGTTGTCAATGAATATTAAAAACATGCCGACCATTTTGCACTTTGGTGCCAAGTGCTCAGGCAAATACAGTAAAATTTGCTTTCCTCTGCTTTTAAATGAATAAGAAAGCATTTGAGAAGACTGCTATCACAGTGGATAGAAGTTTCTATTCCATGTTATGTATGTACTATGGAGGAAGTCCGCAATTTATTTTTGAGAAAAATATGTTTCTTGTAGAAAAAATATGCATTGTTTATTTCATTAAATCTGCAGGCTATATACACATTAGGTGACCTACATATTCAAGGAAACTAATTCAAATAGAATCTCTAAGATTCGGCAATCACCACCATTACATGATTTACTAAATCACTATCAAACCAAATCAAATCAAATATTGAAGAAAGAACTAAATCTTTCTAACACTCCCTCTCAACCTGGTGAATATATATTATCCATTCCCAGCTTGGTTACAATTTTGTGGAATAAAGGATTACTGAGTCCTTTTGTTAGCACATTAGCTAACTGTGTTTCCCATGGCTGCTGGAAAAATATTGCCCAAGCGTTTCCCATGGCTGCTGATACCTTGTAGGAAAAGATAGGATTAGAACTTAGCATGATGAAATTTCATTGATTCACTATTTATATCAGCGCACTTAGCAGGAAAGTGACCTTTATCTTTGTGATGGGGTTATTTTTTATTTTTTGATAAACAGATATTGATGGACGATTTTGATGTATCTTGTTGTAGATTCTTCCGGATAGGAGTGATTATCCTTGCACTACATGATGCCAGTGATGTTTTCATGGAAGCTGCTAAAGTTTTTAAATACTCTGGGAAAGAGCTTGGTGCTAGTGTGTGCTTTGGGTTTTTCGCCTTATCATGGCTTGTACTAAGGCTTATATTCTTTCCATTTTGGGTCATAAGATCCACAAGGTATTGATTCTAACTGAGTTAATTTCAGGTTTGATATTAGGTTGCCTTTGGATTGAAGGGTTTGGAGGAAGAATTTCAAATGACATAATCTTCATTTTATGTGAACTTGAAAACCACCATAATCGATGAAAAGATAGATTCGTAACATGAAATATTAAGTTGAAATACTTAAATCTCAAAGCCCTCCATCCAAACACAACCTTAGTCTCTTCTACCCTCTAATCATTTTCCTGTTACTGTGTTCCTCAGCTTTGACCTATGCGAAGTCTTGAAACTGTCGGAGCTGTATGATATGACATTATACTATGGCTTCAATACAATGTTATTAATGCTGCTTATTTTTCACATTTACTGGTGGATACTCATATGCTCAATGATAACCAGACAGCTGAAAAATAGAGGGAAAGTTGGGGAAGATATACGATCAGGTATACATCCCATTATTTGAATCAATGCATTATTATTTTCTTGCGATCTGTTTGGTAAAAACACCACAAGGTTAAGAAATTACCATAACTTCCATAATTGGTAAAAGCATTACATAAGTTATCCTCTTGTTAGTAAAAATATGCTATAATTTCACCCCATATTTTTCGAGTCATTAGGATCAAATGATGGGTGTCTTTGTAATTTGTAAAATATCTAGAAACCCGTGATAATTACTAATTACCCGAGGAAGTGTGCATGTTATTATCCCTTTTATATATGTATAAATTGTTGAAGAAACTTTTATGTCCTCAATATTAGGTCAAGTTTAAGTTTTTGCCTTCAACAAAGATCTTTGAGCCATATCAATTACTAACACTTCTCTATCCTTACAGATTCGGATGACGACTAGTTGGAAATCATGCGTTAGAAAAATGTTTTGGCTGAGGAAAATTGCTCTTGGTTTCAAGTAGGTTTGATTTCTGCTAATTATTGGTTTAATTAAGTAGAAATAGCTGAAATTTTACAATATTTTTCGGGTATCTATTTCCTTCAGCATAATAGGATATAGAGATAGGAGTTTCCAGCATTTCACGCCTGAAAAGTGTTCTATGTAAATTATGTAGCTTCTTTCTGTATAATTGTTTTCTGTTGTAGTGACCTTAATACTGAATGTTGTATAAGATTTGACTGTTATGCCCTTCATAGTTATGTGACAGTTTAGGAGCTTTGAACAATCACAATCATTATGTTTGAAGAAAATGTCAACTGAATCATGCCATGTGTATCGTGATTTATAGTTTTATTTAGTCAAGAGATGGGCCGGGTCATATATGAAACCATACCGGATACTATATTATTTTGTAATATAATTGATTTTTAGGAAAGTGTTAGACTTTTTATTTCTATTCCAAATTTATCCTTATCAGGAGCAAATACGAAAATTTTTATGTCATACTGAGTTTAAGAGATTCAATAAATTCGATGTGATGTAAGGGAGTGGTGTAATTTTTCACTGATCACTATATCTTCAATATTGTTTAATAATAACAATTTTATTGAATTTATGAGAAGTTATATGAGGGCCAATCATCATTTGTTATTATGGATTCCTGTGGACTATATAGCTTGTGGGTCCCAAAGTGTTGTTAGACTCTACTCTATGGCTAACTGTTTTTAAAACAGACAAAGGCCCAATGGGCCCACTTTCCACTTTCTTTAATTAGAGATAACTTCATCTTGTCCCCTTAGACAGTCAACGTTACCGTGTGAACGCGTCCACGTCATCATGCCAACTCATCATTCTCAGATATCTATAACACTAGTATTGAAAATAATATTAAAAATTCCCCACGTGCCAGTAAACTCTCCATGTATCTGTTTTGAAAAGGTTCCCAATAAAGCCATGTTTTGGGGGATTCATCTAATAATTTACTAGTTCACCAAAAATAGTACAATACTTATGTTTTGAATTATAATTGCAGTTAATTTTATAAATTAGATACATAAACAGCTTAATTAATCAAATACTATATATAATCTATTTTAATTAAATTTGAATTCTACCCATAATCGTTACTTTTAGCTTGAATTACCCAAAGGGTGTGTTTGGATTGAGTGATTTGTATTTGAGGAGGGGATTTAGATGAATGAGTTGAAATGACATTTAAAATGTAGTCATTTAAAATCCACCATAGTTGTGGTGAAAATAGTTTAAAATGAATGTCAAGGAATTTGAAATCCATCATAACATGAATTTATCCAAACAAATAAAAATTGATTTATCGACGAATTTGAAATCCACAATTTTCAAATAATTCGATCCAAACACACCATAGACAAACAATTCTTCTAGAACAATTTTGTCTTATATTAGACAAATAGAAGAAGTTTATGGACCCACCTTTCACTTTCACCATAATTTGACGTTTGGCTGTTGTAAACGCGGACGTCAGCTTAATCCCCTTATTTCAGTCAACATTACCGTGTGCAAAACCTCCACGTCACCTGCCAACTCATCATTATCATGTTATTGACTTTTACACGTCATCGTCAATATCCCCACGTGCCAACAGAAACAAACACTTTTCTGACCTTGATTTTTGTACGACCAGACCAAACTAACCCGTGTCAAACTAGTGTCCCCCAACTGGGATCAGCTGGCATATTATAGTAACCTATATATATATACATATGTATACATATAATATCTAAACCCAAAAAAAGTCAGCTCATGAAACAGAACAAAGAGAACAACAATATCAGCTTAATGAACCAAAACCACCGTCAGAATCTAACGCCGCCGCAGCAGCCGCCGTGGAGAATAACCAGTGAAGAAGAAGTTTCGATCATAGTAGCAGCCCTGAAAAACGTCATTGATGGAAACGCAGCCCGTGGCTTCAACATTCTGCCGCATTTCCGGCGTAACGCCGCCGTCTCCGGTGGGGTTTTGTCCGTTCCTGAGGATATGGAGACTTGTAGAGTTTGTAAGATAAAGGGCTGTTTGGGTTGTAATTTCTTTGACGAGGAGAACAAGAAGGTGAACAGTAATGGCACAAATAAGGCACTGCAGGTTACGAAGAAGAGGAAAAAGAAGAATTACAGAGGTGTTAGGCAACGGCCGTGGGGGAAATGGGCGGCGGAGATTAGGGACCCTCACAGGGCGGCGCGTGTGTGGCTTGGTACTTTCGAGACGGCGGAAGAGGCTGCGCGTGCTTATGATAGGAAAGCCATTGAGTTTCGAGGGCCTAGAGCTAAGGTCAACTTCCCTTTCTCAGATTACACCTCCACCGCCGCCGCCGCCGCCGCCACCACCACCGCCGCCGCCACAAGTTCATCATTACAGGGCCAAGAAAACGTGGTTACGAATTCAACGAAGAAAATCGAGGATAAGAGAGATAATGATAAGGGTTTGTGGGAAGAAGATGAGTTCGATGAGTGGATGAAAATGACGATGGATTTCAATATTAGTTCGTCGGATTTTGCTGAGTTCAGTAGTGTTTAGTGTGATAAGTCAAAAATTTGTATTCATAAGGGTATAGTAGTAGATAATCTTAAATAAGTTAGACAATGTTATATAGATATATAGGGGGGTCATTTTAACGAGGACCCATATAAACAAAGTCCATTTATTGTAGTATTTAGGGTAAGTTGGGTATTGTTTTATCGAGAAAAAATCATATGTTTGTACATAGATACCTATTATTTTATTTAGTTGGAGAATTTTATAGAAGAATAAAAAACCATCTTGATGCAAATCCAGATTGTACATACTTTTAATAAACACCATTTTTGTACATTCTCAAGCTATAGAACTCATACTGTGCAGTCAAATTATTATCACACGTTGTTGATGGGAAAGATGAACATTTTTCGTTTTTCCAAGGACAAAAACATAAATTTCAAGAGCTAATAGGCCAAAAATATAATTATTCAAAGTTGAGGGATGATTCCCCAATATCTAGCTATCAACCATGGTTCTCAATCCATCCATCCAAACATTGGAAAAGATACATAAATTTATGCAAACTGTCAAAACATGCTTCTACAATAGCATAAAGAACCAAATTTCCCCCATCAACAACAAAATGATTATTCTAACATTTCAATGTGTTTTAGCAACATCTTTGGGGTGACAAAAACAAATATTACCTACAATTTTCACCAAAATCATCACAAAGTTTTAGACGTTTTTAAATAACGACGAAAATATACACCATTTACCACGAGGGCTTTCAAATTTCACCACGGATCATTAGCAATCTCCTTAAACACGAAATCTAACTCCTCATTCTTCACTTTAAGAGCATCGATTTGTTCATCCAATTCTCTTATCAACGTCTCATAAGCCCACAATTTGTTCTTTGCTTTGTCTCTCTCTTTTGTAGTCAATTCAAATATAGAATCAAACTCACGACAAAGATTTACCAACTTATGTATTCGAGCACGAAGAAATCCCACACACATACCCAAATCTTCGAAAGCTTTTAGAGTTTTATCCCAATTTTCCAAATGATTAAGGCCCGTTTTTCGGTTAGCAGCACGAATAGCATCAGCAATGTTGATAGTTTCGGATATTATACCAACGGCTAGTTTACTGTTGAGGCCCGTGATAAGATTCTCGTGAAGAAACTTGTTTTTACTACAACATAGATCATAGTACTTTTTCCAAAGATGAGCTGGCATTTCGGAGTCGAGAATAAGGCCATCCACGTGAATGTTGAAGTTTTTGAAACTGTTTACTTCGTTAAAACTAACAATAGATTCCGAGAATCTAATCCCATGTGGTTGATTTGGAGTAGGCTCGTTATTACAAACTGATTTCGCCATATTTCTGTCTTGATCATTACAACCCGGTTCAAGATATTTCTGGCTCGGGATTTCAGTTTCTTCGGGTTGGTCTTCTATTTTCACTAAAAAGATCATTTTTTTCGGTGAAATAGTTAATTTCGATTCTCTTACATTGAAGAAAATTATGTAATAAGATTAAGATGTGATATAGTATATACCTGCATGGATTGGGTTGGCTTCAGAATCTAAATTTGGAAGGCACATCGTGCCATCCACTTCTGTTGATGATCTTGCTCTCACAATGTATAGCTTAAGAAAACCAAATTGTAGATGATAATCAGATAATTTCTCACCATCATACAAAATGAAGTTATCGAGAGTTGGAAAAATCGACACTTTCAAATCGGGTTTTAAATTAAACTAGGGGTGGCAATTGGGTTGAATGGGTTGGGTTTGGGTCGTGTGGATTTAAAGTGGGTTGGGTCCAATGTCAAAAAATATGCATTATAATTGGACCGACCCAAAGTGGACCCAATAAGAACCCCAAAAGGACCCATTGTGAATCAAAGTGGTGTAAGGGGTTGTTATATAGTGTAAAATGTAGATTATTTACTCAGAGTGGAAAATAGGTTAGACCCAAATTGAGCTCAATTTAAAACGCAATTGAATCCAAATATTATTAAAAGCCAACCCAGTTGGAACTAAAATGTTAGGATCCAACACATTGAAAACTTAGTTTGGTTTGAGTCCAAATATATGTATGGACCCAAATTGCCACCCCCTAATTTAAACAAACACGAAGCTAATGAAACACAATCGTAATTCCAATTCAGATATGTTTTATCCAATTAATGGGATGTAAACCATTATAGGAGTGGTGATAAACGATTAGGACAGTGCCTTAAATCTATTGGATTGTGTCTGAAAGAACAATAAAGCATAGAATTAAGGCTCAAAGAGACTACCTTAAACTTGTGTGGCTCAATCAATTGAAAAACTGAGACATCTCCTTCACACAAATTGTGTATCATTGAGAAACCTCTCCAGCCAGCACTTAGTCCATTTTTATCTGCCAAATACTTAGTATCATATTCTTTTCCATTTTCATCAACCAAAACTATTGTTTCATCGTATTTTGGCAAATTCGCTACACAAAATTGCCTCGGTAAACCCTGTAAACAAAGAAAAATCTCGATAAATTTAATTTATTAACTATATATTTTCTCATCATTCAAGTATAAAAACTTCGACTTACTTACCAACCAAAAGCCACCACTAACATGTGATTTGAGCATAAGCTTCGAAAAATTAGGAAATTGGGGCGGCAAATTTGCTTGAATCTCTTTTGCTCGTTCCACAGCAGAGGTTGATACACTAGTCTTTGGTGGAAGACTATGAATAAAAGAATAATAGTACGAGAAAATAAATGGTGTTATTAAAAGCACTTTGTTCGAATAGGAGATAATTTATATGGTTGTGTTTGGATGGAAGGATTTGAAAGTTGAGGGTGTAAAATCCATCGAGCTTGTTTTGGATGATTTCAAATTATAATGAAGTTCAATAATACTCATTGTCAAATGTACTAAATATCGAGTTATTTGAAAGCCTTTCATCCAAACGCAATGTCGCAACATACAAGAATCGACATAATCATGCTTACCATTTGATAGGCTTATCCACGTTTAAGGGTTCCGCTAGCTCAAGTATCTACAACAAAGAACTCTTATAAGCTGATCCTTGTCTCAGTAGTAACTAAAACATATATATATTTAAGGGGCAATTATTCCACTAGAATAGCACAAAGTTGGGGCGTAATTTCAATTAAAAGAAGAAAAAATGAACAAATGATAATCTTATGAACACATATCCCACTCGTAAGATCGTTTTTCTCAATGTGTGACAAAGGCTTTTACTGAAATTACACATTCTTCAACAAGAGCAATCCATCAATATATGCAAACTTTTGTCTATAATAACTACTTAGATAAATCACATATATATGCAAATTCCAAACAAATTTGAACATAACAAAAAATTATATATATATATATATATATATATATATATATATATAACTGGTGAATATTTTATATAATTGTTACATAAAAGCACTAACTATATACATACACATGTAGCACCACTAACTATATATATCAATTAATTTAGCACATATATATACACACACATTTGCGGCGACGGCACGTCGGCCGTTGGCATCGACGTTGCCGGTTGCGGGCGCCGATGGCACATCAGTGGTCGATAGCGGCATCAAAAATTGAGGAAGGGAGGTAAGGAGTTTTGTTTGAGTTAGGGTTTCAATTTCCACCAATTTTGAGGGTTAAAAGGCTTGGGTATCCCCAATTTAGCCCCACTTTAATGATTGCCTAAATTTTTACCGTTTTTGCTTCAATTTTGACCAAATTTGAAAAGGCGCGTCTTGAAGGCGTGCGCCATGGCGAGCCTTTAACAACTATGCGTGAGGCCTATTTACAAAAACTTGTGTTTTTAAGAAAGAGCCGATGTTTAGAAAAAGTTATAAAAATGGTAAAAATAAATAAATATTAAAGTTGGGTTTGTTTGCGAAAATTGATGAAAAACAATAAAAATGGTTGTAGCTGGTAGCATACTAGTACTTTTAATTTATTTTCAACTTTATTCCATAGACGCTATTTATAACTCAAAAGAGCAAAAAACAGCTAAGTGAAAAAGCTCAAAGTCACTTTCTTTCGCGCATGCTGATGAGAGATGAAAATATCAAATAGTTTATTAAAACGTCAAATAGATAAATAAACATGAACTAATGTTCTTGATCCCAAAGCCCTGGTCTAATTCTTCTAAAATTGGATGCCTCTAACAAAAGCCTACTCGGCATAACTACTTGATCTAGGTCAAAATCAATGAGCCAAATCAAGCCGAGCCTGGCTCGGTAGTAGAGAGGATACGTCCTAACAAATCTCCCATTTCTAATGAACCTCCCCGGTATTTATAGAGAAGGGGGGATTGTAGTGTAATGCAATTAGTCGGTTCGTAAGGACCATTGTGTAAATTAAACCCTATAAGATTTATCATTATAATTCTAGTGGGTTGTAGTCCATATGGGTCGTATGTCATATGGGTCGTATATCATATAGGTCGTATTCCATATGGGTCGTTCATGGTGTTAGAACCATTATATTATTATCCATATCACTACTCCTAAAGGGAAACCTAAACTAACAAGACTTCTATTCTAAAAAGGAAACATATTACTAATTCAACTAGGCTAAGACTCCAAACAAAGAAAGGAAATAACTAAAGAACTAGAAAATTTAATTAAATAAGAGCTCAAAATAGTAAAACATAAATAATTATATCTTCCAAAATCTACTCTATAACACATGATCTAATCTGACTTTAAATCACAAATGGTGCGTTTGAATGGCAAAACTCATAAGCTTTCAACATGAAATAATTTTTGCAAAATGCAGCTAGCCAAGAACCCTATTTAGCATCAACCGAGAATCCAAGTCGAAAAACCCACCAATATTAGAACTAAATTATTAAACCAAGTTAAACCCCCATAGACTTAAATCAAGTCAAAGTCATTCTTCATGAAGAATTTAAGAAATAATAAAAAATTAAAAAAATCATAAACCAGAGATAAAGAATCACAGAAGTCCAACAGATTATCAACCCTTGAAATAATTAATCGCATTAAATGAGAGTATCAAAAACAGATAAGGGGTTATAACTTATAATAAAACATACTTTAACATCAACAAGCAACATAAATAAATTTCTTAAACCAGTAATTAATCATATAAAATAAATGATTCTCACATTATTTTTCCCATTTCCAAGACCCATCAGCCTCTGCTTCACCAAATTCTTCTTAATCTCCCAAAGCCTCTTGTTAATCTGTGTAAACATATAGATTAGCCAAAAAAATGGCTCAAAATCCCAATTTTAACAGCACAAAAAACATTCAAACTTCCAAAAAATCCCATTTTGCAGAGAGATATTAATAGAAATGTACCTTAGATTTTGAAGGAGAAAGAGGGCTTCTTTTAGAATCATTTTTCTGAGAGATAGCCATATTTTTTGCTTCTTTTTTCAACTTGTGAGCTGAATTTGAATTCGAAAATATTGCGGTGGGTTTTGGGAAGTTCAAAATGGGATTTTGACAAAGGTTGTCTGAATATTGTTCTTGTTTCTCGGAGATTGTACTTTCCAACCGATTGAATTTAATGATTTGATCTTTGTTTGGAGGAGATTTGAATTAATATTAATTCATTTATTTGTTGGGGAGGACATAATTATCACACTGTATAAAAGTATGTGAGATATTCAAAGGATTTTTACCTTTTTCCAATGCGACGTGACATTTCCCACTTCCCACTTCCATTTCTTTTTATCGCAACTATAAATTCTAAGGCCATGTTTGTTTATAATGTATTTGTTTATGTGATTTTGAACATAATAAAAATTATTAAGTTAAAAATGATGGGTTGATGTAAGATAAATTAAATAATTAATATATAAATTATAAATAAAAGAGAAAACATTAATCTGAATTAATTATAATTAATTGATAATTATATGAAACGATAAAGTTAATATTTGATAAATAGTTGTATAACATATAGTAAACATAAAACTTGAGAGTCTGGTTAAATATTTTAATTTTTTTAAAGCTTGAGTTTTCTTACTTTTTCTCGTAAAGGAAAAACAAGCAATTGCTCCCCCAGTTTCTACGCCTGCAATAGCTAAAGGCTAAAAATCATTTAGAATCATCATATTAAGACAGAAAAAATTGAAGAAAACTAAGACAAAGTTTCAAAGCTCTTTACTCAAATCAAGTATATACTAGATTACACATTAATATAGAGATATCAAAGCTCGATCTTGAGAGCAAATGGAAATAAGGACATAACTACAAATATTACATCCATTATGGCCAACTTTATCCCTTCACCATTTGTACAATACAGAGATTTTTTTTACAAGATAGGTTATGAACACACAAAGCTTACCTTTACATTCGCTAGTCTGTACACGTTCCATGCTATCCCACGAGCTTGAGCAAAAACTTGAGTCATCTGCAACTACCATCAAAATTTCAAAATCGCGATTAAAACTCAATTCTTATCGAGATTCCATTGGCAAACTTTCGATGGTTAAATGCAATATTTACTCGTGTAAAATTGTGCAATCTCCATATTTACCTCCTAAAAGGCTCTCACAATCGTGATCTAAGTTTAATGCCACTAAAAGGTGACCGTTTCCTAACAGAAGCAAATGGCTCCCCATTCAAGGACCCCGAGAATTTTATATCCCAACCTTCAACGTTTTTTGGAACACATACGTCGAAAAGTATTTGGCCAAGAACAGTGTTAGCTGTCATAGAAGGGCTTGATCGAGATTTTAAGTCTCTGCTGCTTTGATAATCTGATGAACTTGGCATGAAGAAGTGATCATCTGGGCAAATGGGAACTTTTCTGAAGCTTTTATTTGAATCAACTGCAGCATTCTGGAGGTCACAAATTAAATCAGATACTTCATCGTGGATATTGTCCATGTGGGATTTTTCTCCAAGTTTTTGAATTTTTTCGGTGAAGGTTGATACTGCCTGCTCGAGCAACTCAGCTATAGCGGATGTATATTGCACTGATTTGTGCTTATGATGATCTGCAACAGGCAAAAAATGACAAGAGAGTTGGAATATGTCAAGAATTTGAAAAGATGTAAACTTTTGGGAAGTCAAAAACAACACAGAGCAGTAGAAATAAGCAATTAGGGGGAAACGAGCATTAGTTTAGTCTCAAAGGATAGATCCTCTTGGTACAAACTTCCAAAATTAGTCTAATAGGATGCATTTTTTTAGTTTCAGCCATTGAGAAACAGTTGAAACCCTTTGCATGTGATCAGTACTAAATTTAGCGATATGTGCGTTTTACACTATGGTCGCATGCCTTTGCTGTTTTTTATTTCCCTCTCAGCTTATCTGCAACACTTCATATTTAAAAGGTTACAATATTTAGAAACTTCATATTTTTAATGTAGAATTATACACAAGGTCTAAATACGTTTATATTTTTAAACCACAGTTCTAACTAACCTTCATGGAGGGAGGTACTACAGTTCACAACTTTCACATTAGCCCCCATATTCCGTAAATTCTGAGTAAAGTTGCAGAAACTTGAACATGGAGCCACATCTTCATTTTCTGAGCATAAAATGAGATAAGGGGCACCAAATCCCTGCAGGTAAAACATCAAGAGAATATAAGTCTAAAACGACATAAACGTAGGTACATAGTTACAAAAACAATAGGGCATTTGGAAACTTACGACTGAGGAATATAAGCTTTGCCAGTACTCTGCACGTTGGGATCCAAATCTGGTGAGAAATAAAGCATCCAAGCTCGAAGTAACACCTTTAGCAAAAAATGATACTAGCTTTGATGCACCCGGCATTTTCAGGATGGAGCGGTGAAGAGCAAATCGTGCACCCAAGTCAGTAGTAAATTCTATAGGATCTGAATCATAGATCTGACCAGAGATGCAGCTGGAAACCAATCTACAGTCCTCCTTCATGTAAAAGTACATAGGTAAATTAAGAGACGGTTCGCCTATCCACCATAAATAATTTGAACGTAATTAAAGTGCAAGAAAAAATCTACCATATTAAGCTCCACTTCTGAAAATCCTTCAATCATCTGCATCAGTTGGAAAAAGAACAATGAACATCACACAACCAGAATAAGCAATTAAGGGACAACTTTTTTATAAAAGTCAACCCCAAACGGACCAGCCTAAACTTAATTGAAACGAATCCAATTACATAAAGAAATGACCTTAGAAACGTTAAAATATGAACTAGATGTTATTAGATGTTATATATATGAATCAGGGAAATGCAAATGCATTATTAGCTTTACCTGGAAGACCTTGTACATACAAGCTTTAGAGCCACCAGAAAAGGTTGCAAGGACTACAGGACAAAATCCACTGCTAAGCTCCTGTAAATAACATAACTCGAACATTAAGAAGAAAACATACAACAATATGGACAAGCCATAAGTATCAATAAGCAGACCATAGTACACGATATGTGCACAATAGTAATGTGACAAGTCATAACTGGCAAAATCTTTTCAGTGAATCAATAGTAAACCCCAAAACTTGAGAAAAAGGGGGATAAAATGCTTTATAGGATAACTCAAAACTCAATAAACATTTAGGCCTAACCTTGACGAGCTCATCAAGGATCGAAAAAGCAAGTGACGTAGCCTTCTCTGGGAAGAATCTGTAGAAAACAGCTGATAACTAATGGTTTCTCAAAAAAAAAAAAACGGTTTGGTGGACTGCGGGTGATAAATAATTACCAGTCTTCATCCAGAATATGCATGAAAAGCAACTAAAATAAGACAAATTTGCTATATGTATTTATTATATTCCCCAAAGGCTTGATATAAGTTCTACGATTACATTCATTCTTATATGATTTAAAAATGCATTGATAAAACAAGTCAATCATAATAAGGAACTACCAATCCAACATTTTGAACAAACTCGAAATAAAATCTTTAATTAGTTATTTCGATGGAGCATCCACGATATCCACATTGATTCTCTCATATTATCCAAATAATCACCATTTGTTTCTCCATTTTCCGATCACCGTCAGTAATTATACTAGTCCAGATTTCCAAATATTTTTACTCATCAACAAACAGTTATCTTCTTTATACAATCGAGATATAGGACTTCAAGCTTT
This sequence comes from Verbascum thapsus, assembly GCA_963669365.1. Taxonomy (NCBI): domain Eukaryota; kingdom Viridiplantae; phylum Streptophyta; class Magnoliopsida; order Lamiales; family Scrophulariaceae; genus Verbascum; species Verbascum thapsus. The sequence goes on from OY770106.1 coordinate 6,127,885, forward strand.
TCTCTCTAGCACACAAATACAAAATTATCTCCATTCCACACTCAAATCAGAAATTAACTTCAATAACCCAACCTATAACATTCAACAATACTTCACTTGCTACAATAAACAGCTCAAAAGCAGCAAAAACTCAAAACTTGTAACACAACCACCACAACAAAACTACTGAACAAAAAACTTGAAATTAAAGTAAAAGAAGAAGAAAAGCTTACGGATTGAGATAATTGGATCGGCAAACAAGAGAGTTCCATCCGAGAGAAGAGTATAGACCGATTAAATCCTTCAATTGACTTTCGCTAGTAGAAATCCACACAAAAACCACGATTATACCTTTCGCTTTAAATTCTTCTCCGCCACTTCTCACCCAATAGCATCGCCCTCCGCTGCTCATCTTCACAAGAAATGTGAGCTAGAATCCTAGTATTTCTAGCTTAGTTATCGGAATTGTCATGAAATTTTGGGAATTTAGGTTGTGGACCGTCTGGACCGTTGGTTGAGAGAGAGAGAGAGAGACTCTTGGATGATATGTGCCAGCTCAGATAATGCGCATCCCTAGCGCATTTTAGAATATTTTATTCCTTATTATTTATTTGGCTTGATCTATATGATACTCACCCCATTCCACAAAAACTCGTCCCAAAGTATTTATTACTATAATTATGATGTAATCTAATCATATTTTCCTCTATCTTAAATATATAACTAAGTTATTTTTATTATAATGCTACAATATTATATTATTTAAGAAAAGATAGTTTTATCTATGGATAATAACCTTAAAACACGACTTTTTATTTATATAAAATTTGACGTATGATTCTGTTAATAATAAATGATAAACTATGTACATATTGTAACAGAACAAATATATTCAAACTCGATTAATATTTAATGCAAAGCTCATTAAAACTCAGTTTGATTCATAATTAAATTCGAATTGGTTCAGTTGTACATTCATGTACAATACTATATGCACAAAATACAGTGTGGGCTCTGTATTGGGCTTGTGTATGCTTTACCATTGGGCTCAATGCTTGGATATAAGCACAAAGATGTCTTAATATGTCACTCATTTGGGCTTATATTATAAGCCCAAACTCATTGGGCCATGTTGCGGAGCTTGTCTAGGCCCAATTTGTATTTTGTATGAATTATCTTACATTTCACAAATCTTAGCGAACTAATCATTTTCGATTTTAAATTACACTCAATATGTGATTAACATAACATCAAAAAAATATCGAAAGCATAAGAGTGCAAAGGTCAATTATAGATTCTTTTTCGCTCGTTAAAAATTATGTTAAGTAAAACACACATCTCATTATCTAACAAAGAGCACGAAACATATAAAACGAATTTAATCATACCAATCCACCAAACATTCTAAGATATAAATCATGTTTGATCCTATTAAATCAAGTATTACTATAATATAACTATTATTATTTCATAACACGTTCATATAAAATAGTGAGCTTTGAATCTTGCTGATGAGAAAAATTTATGTCACACTGAATTTAAATATATAATGTATATTATATACTTAAACAATTGTGATATAATATTAAATATCTTTGATGGTAGTAGTCAATTACACCTTCTAGAAAGTAAAAAAAAAAAGTAGATCATGGATTCCTAGAAAGTGAGGAGCCATTTAGTGATCCCATAAAAAGTGTAAAAAGATCACATTGTTTTCATCACTAAGAATATGTTAAAAGCCCCTTTTTGTGGTAGAGCACACAAATCAAAGATCTAGAAGTAAATAAATTAATTATTAATAATTGTTAATTAATTAGCTAACATTCTTTCTTCTTTGAATAATTAATTGAGCATCAGATCCAAAGCACATGGAAGTCAGTTGACGACCACTCCGAACATGCCCACTACTTTCCAATTCAGACAATCTATCCATGTTCCTTACACTTACTACATGTTAAGTTATATGCATGTTAATTAATTAATTGTGTAAAAAAATCATTGAAATTTAATAATTATTTACTATAATTATTTGTTTGATTGAATCCTATGCTAGTAGATATATCATTAAGATCATTAAGATTTATTTAGCAATCCCAAACTTAAAAATATAACACTTGCAGTCTAATTGGGATAATTGTTGAAGTGATATCCTTTCTAATTTGGATTTAATTTCCTAAATTGGTGACATTAGTTGTCATGAAAGTGGGGAGTATGACAATGGATAATTAAGACATTGTTGAGAAATTTTTGTTCTTACATACTATAAAAAAGAAAGATGTGGATGCTTTGACCTATGATATTATTGTACTACTGCACATCTTCAATAAGTTTGATTTATTGTAAATTATTGGATATTTTGATAAAATTTCTCATTTATTTTTTCATAAACTACAATAAATCAATTCAATTGCACTCGATCTAATTGAATTGCCCCATAAAAACATATCTAGAAATACGAGATAACTATCTCCTTATAACTATCCTGCGGCATTTGCCAAAGAAATATTACGTATTTTAGTAAATTTATTCATTTTTATAAAAAGAAATATGTACTCTTTCTTGCCTCAGCATTTACTCATAACATTCCAAACGTGGAACAAGGACAAAGTTTCCAATCAAATTTCAAATCACTCCACATGGCCCATGAATGATGCTAACATGTACAATATGTATGAATATTACATAGTACAAAGTATATATACATCATAATTACATACAGTACGTTGGGAAATTTCTCATACGGATCCAATACCATTATACGGAATAGACCCATTGGTTCATATTGTAAAATATTGAGGTATAATGTATATTAATATTCATGTTATATGCATTTTCAGGAAATAATACTATTGTGTTTAAAAGGACCGAAATAATCCACGATGATTTTGACATATATGTCACATCAAAATAATACTAGAAATTTTCTTATATTAAGTTCGTTGTTTAGCAGGGAATATTACATTTTTCATACATCAATGTGGACTGCACGTTTATTTAATACACTAATATGGGGGGTGTCAATTTGAGTACATTATTGTGGGGTAGGTGTGGCAATTTGAATACAAATTTTGCTGGAATATTCGATTTTCGTCGGAATATTCGATTTTCACCGGAAAATTGATTGATTTTGACTAAAATTGGGGATTTTGACCTTTAATTTGGGCATTTTGACTTAATTTTGAGAATTTTGACTGAAATTGACATTTTATTAATTTTGACTCTTAATTCGATTTTGACCTTCAAATTAACTATTTGTTAAAACAAATTATATTTTATATTTCTTTAAATTTTCAACCACCACCACCGCGTCACTGCCGCCGCCGCCACCGCCGCAGTCACCGCCGCCGTCGACACCGTTGCCGCCACCTTCGCCACCGACACGATCCAGAATAAAAAATGAAAGAATAAGAATTCCAGGAACAAGGAATCAAAGAACAATGAAAAATGGGGTTCTAGGTTTTTGATGAAGAAGATGAAAATAGCTAAAATGGGGTTCTTGGGTTTGATGAAGAAGATGATGTTGGAGATCCGTTTTTACTGGGCTAGTAAAGGGACTACACGAATTAAATCGAGGACCTTTAATTTTGTAATTTAGACCTTTAATTTTGGGGATTTTTTTTTGTTGTCTTCTTCCCCAAACTCCATTTCTCCATCACCACCAAACTCCATTTCTCCAAACTCCATTTCTGCATCGACCTTACACCAATCACTTCATGGCACCGCCGTCGCCACCGTCGAGAAATTGAATCTTTCAACCGTTGCCACCATTGTCGAACTCTCGGTGGACTTTCGGATTTTCGGGGGTGAGGAAGGGGTGGTCAGGTGGTGGAGATGATGGTCACGTGATGGAGATGGTGGAAGGGAGGAAGATGGTAATTTTATTTATTTTTATTAGATAAAATTGAGAAATTAAGGTCAAAATTGATATTTTCCCTCAATTTTGGTCAAAATCGAAGAGAAGCTCTTAAGTTGAAGTCAAAATCCCCAAATTAGATGGCACGTGATCGGCACATGTCATTTTCCGGTGAAAATCGAATATTCCGGCAAAATTTGTATTCAAATTGCCACACCTACCCCACAATAATGTACTCAAATTGCCACCCTCCATATTAGTGTATTAAATAAACGTGGAGGCCACATTGATGTATGAAAAATGCAATATTCCCTTGTTTAGCACATGGAGTACAACACGAAGGAATCTTGGATTAATGTTTGCATGAAAGTTAAAACTTTTCTCCCTTTTACCAAATGGAATTAAAAATCATACAGAATATATACAACCAAAATATGTCCAAACAAAGACACCCTTTTCAATATTAAAACAAAACAACAAGAACCATAGAAAACTTTGTCAACATCAATCAATAGAATTAACTCTGAAATGCCATTGATTTACTAATCAGAAAGGGTACATATTCCTACTAGAAAAACTTTTAAGAACCCTCTAGCTTCTTTACATAAATATAGAAATTTGCTATACATGATATTGAGCCAGATTAGCTATCAGAAACTGTTAAAAATGCCCTCATCTTAACTTGTAAATTAATTCACTTTAACCCCAACAGAAAATAAAGGGGGAAAAGGGAATCAAAGATACCTTTTTCCTTCTTTTAGTTAGAAATCACATTTATGGGTATAAACGAACCCACTGGTATTTCCCCTTCAATGGAACGTCCTTCACAACATCATAGTTGTACCTGAAAATAATGCACATACTTGTGATGAATTCATTACTCATTTTCAATATTCAATCAGGTATGGAGGATACGCTAAAATGAGCTGGGTGAACGTGTAGTATAGAGATGAAAAACTAATTAAATTACTCTGTTACTGAAAGTTTCATTTGAGTTTTGGTCAATTAATATATCAAATCAAGTTTGAATAATTTTTTGAGGGTGTTCGATTTAAGTTTCAAGTTTGGTTCGAACAAAAAGAAAATGTAGTATAAAACTCCATTCATCTAAACAAAATTAGTTCAAATGCAAATTCTAAAATTCAAATAAATATAAACAAAGCTCTGGATGCACATGTTTAATGGAGGCTTCTTATCGTGCGCAAGGTGGAAACATGTGGAATGATGGTTATGCATGTATCAATGTGTACTCACTTTTCAGTGAATCGTTTCTGCTCTTGCTTTTCCGCCGCCGCAAAGAACTCATCCAGCTCCGCCGCCGTTGGCATTTTCTCCGCCGCAACTTTCATGTTAAAACTCACTGCCGGCGCCGGCAACCGTTTCTTCTTTGACGTGGATGACGTGTCCATTAACAATTGCTCCGAGACCCCAAAATCCTCTCTACTGAAAAAATATTAAAGCGCAAAATAGAAAACCTAAGTAAATGAGCCGAACGGAAACAGATTATAAACATAATTACTGCAGATGAAACGGTAAGAAATAGAGAAATTAATAAATGCAAAATAACTACATATAATTTTCTCATAATCACCTGAAAATGGCGTTGATTGACGTGGAAATTTCCGTTACAAAATCCTCGGACTGTAAATCGGCAGCATTCTGAAAACATTGCATAATAAATAAAAAAACCAGCTAAAATTAAATTAAATTTTCACTTTTACTATTTTAAATTAAAACCTAAATCGAGTTCGAATTTGAATTTTCACCTCCAGATCTGGTGAACTCGAGCTCCTTATTCTACCAACTTCGTTTGATTCATCATACAAGAAGCAACCTGAGCTCCTAGACGCCGCCGTTTCGTCGCCGTGGTACTCATTTTCAAGCTCACTGTACAACTTCCTCCTTTTACTGAAATTTAACTGAACAATATCATTCTCCATAGCTCTATCACTCTCACTCCTATGTTAAATGTACATCTAAATGAACACATGTGTATACATATATATATATATATATATATATATATATATGTATATGTGTGTGCTGGACTGGCGGTATCAAAAGCGAGCTGGAAAAGTTTGAGAGCTGAATAGGGGTAAAATTGGAAATCAAATAAAAGATGTGGATTTGATCGGACGGTGGAGATTGAATGTGGCGGTTAACGTAACATGTGGTCCTAACTCCGTTACGGTGACAGGCACATGGGCCGTGATTCCGTTACGAGGGACCGCAGACTAATTACTACCGTTATAGCCAATGGGTGAGAGAAACGTGGAATGTAGGTTGACCGGAAGCAGCCGGTTATGCTAACAGGGAATCTTGTAAAGAATATATACAAATATCCTCGATTCGAGTCGAGTTCGATAATTTATGAAGATCGGCCAAAACTCAATTTGATTAGTAAACAGTATTTAAAATATGTATTAAATTATCGATTATTCGAACTCGATTTGCATTCAGTTCGATTAACAATCAGAAACACAGTTTTTAAAACTTTATTGTAATTCAAATAAGCTAATAAGCCTCGACTCGACTCATTTACACCTTTATTATAAGTTGAAAGATGATCAATTTGTAGTTCATTAGTGAATTATAATTAATTTGGAAGTAGTGAGACATTAAACGAGCATAATAAGGCGAGTTTAATTTTTAATTTTTAAGTAATTTAAACAGTGTCGTTATTAACAATTATAATAATCTAAGGCTCCGTTTGTTTGTCAAGGGAATGGAATCAAAATGGGGAATATAATTCCCAAAAATTAAATAACCTTGTTTGGTATTTTTTATTTGATATTATGGAATGCAATCTAATTCCCAAAATGTGGGAATTATCATCTCAAATAAGGGAATTACATTACCTTGTTTTATGGAGGTAATGTGATTACCATATCAAGGTAATCATAAATGCACTACTTTAATGTCATTACTACCCTTATATCAAATATAATACAAAATCAACAAAATAGTTATTTATTTTTTCATTTCATTTAAGTTATTATTTATGAAAAAATAGTTTCGTATTTTTAATTTATTTAGAATATTTTCATTGTCAAAATAGATCGTAATTTCATTTTATTTGATATTTATTTATTGAATGAAATTGAAAAATTGCTATATTGTTTTTGCGATAGTACTTTTGAAATGGTTGTTGGTCACATATGATTAATATATTTTATTTATTAACAATAATATGTTTCCGACTTAAAATAATTATCAATGCATTGGTATATGAAAAATGCATACATGTAATTTTTTTAAAAGTCGAACAATATGTAAATAAAAAATAAGCATGTTCAATTTAATTATCATTTTTCTAAAAGAGGATAATGCAATTGAACCAAATTGATATCTTATTTATTCTTTATTATTTAATCAAATTAAATATATATATGTATATACACTTATGTATATATATAATATCAAATATTCTACTTTGTCATAAAATTTATAATTAGATTATACAAATATTATTTAAAATAAGAGTATTTATGTCAAAGTCTTTAACTTTAGATTCTATTATTTATTATATGTATTTGAACAAAATATAAAGAAGAAAAAAAAATATATATATCCTTACCCATTTTTTTTGTAGAAACCAAACACTATTAATGGAATCAGATTTCTAGTAATCAAATTACAGAAATTTTATTCCCATTTTAGATTTCATTCCCTGTCAAACAAACGGAGCCTAAGTGTTTGAACTTGAGTTCTCTATTTACAATTGGATTCAAAGTTACAAGTTCGATTCTCTAGGCAGCAATTGATGGGGAGATGATAGTCGATATATGTGGCAATGATAATGGGACATGTCTTCTGTTACAAAACATATTTATTTTCTAAATTCATAAAAATATATCTAATATGTATTAAAGATGACATATATCAAATATTTAAATGATGAAATAAAAGAAAAATAGAGTTTTGGAATTCAACTTTTCTTTCTATTAATAATAACTTTCTTTAAAAAAATTATTGATGATGGGTTAATTGATTAGTACATTTTACAAAATTATTGTAGAGTGTCACTTTAAATTTGGGGGTTAAATATTTGAATTTTGATGTCCTAATTTTGCACAATAACAACTACAAATAACATAGAAGTACATTTATTTATAAAGAAGAAGAAAAGGAACATAAAAGGTACAATTTTATTTTTCCATAAATTTGGGCTAAACACTAAAGTACTGAAACTAACCCCAGTAGAGACAAAAATAAATAAATAAATAAATAATAGAACTAGATGAAGTGAATTTTACAAAATGTCTTAAATACACATGAAGAGGAATACAAATTTGATATACCAAATTATATATAAAATATGAGGTGTGATTATATATATAACCAAAATATATACATATATATGGTTTATTTGTATAGTCTTCATTAATCCTCAAATGCAGTCCTTTCCTTTTTAATGCAATCAAATTCTTGTAATGACTATAGAATAAATAATTAAATTGGTGAGCTAACATTTTTATTCTTAAATGGGAAATAAATTATGCAGCAAAATGCATTACAAATATTTACATTTTTTTTCTTCTTGCAAATTATTACCTTAGGAGAATTCATGAAAGAAAACATATTAATTCAATTCATTTCGATTTTGGGTGGTAAACCCTAAATATATCATACATTTTCATTATTTCTTTATAAAATAGATATGACAAACTCAATAGTTCTTTATTTTATCTTATAAGTAAATATTTATGAGGTGTTAAATATTTGTCTGGATGAAAAGTAAATGATAAATTAATTTTAGGACCACAAAAGGGAAGAAGTATTTGATTTTATTGAGTGTTACCAAAAAATTAATGATGTGAAATCAAATTTATTGGTGACCCTTATTTAATAAGAATTTATAGGTATTCTATTTATGAGAGTTAGGAATATATCATAAATTTGAGTTTAATATGGTCAATGAGATTGTACTATAGTATGTGATTAATGAATTTAAATATTTAAGCTAGTTAAATGTTAACTCTTTTAAACTCACATTGGTTAGGTTGCATAAATATTGCAACAATCATAGTAGTTAATGAAACATTTATTATATAATTGATGTATAATTCAAATAAAAATACGGAGTTTTAAATAAGAATTCTAAAAGTAATATTTTGTGTCTTTTAAGTACCTACGTGGAGAGCAAAACTTAGTAATATGGCACAATTGCTTTAGGTGGCATGATATATTGGTAATATTAGAAAAGAAAATGATAATAAAATTAAAATAGCTACCATAATTTCTTAACATTTGCGTGAATATTAGCCTAAAAAATAGGTTTAAAACCATTATTGGAAGAAAATTGTCAAAGAAAATCTAAATAAATTTGGACAACCTCTAAATATGGATCCAAAAAATTAATTACACAATTGTATAGTATCTTTTTATTATATTTATGATAATTTGTTACTTAACACTTCGTATACATACAATAATTTGTCGGGTTCTCGAGTTTATCAAATTTGATATATATATAT